>JASDFA010000038.1:6559102-7870922 GCA_035772735.1 Datura wrightii | reverse complement strand
AGAGTTGAAAAAAAAAGTCAATTATTTCTTGAATTTAGAAACTAGCAAATATTTTAAAACAATTATTTTAAATATATCTAACAATTAAAAAAGAACGGAGGAAGCACGTGCATAACTTTGAAAGGTAATCCCAAATCGGGTATTTACGCACTTTTCAATAAGAATGATTTATATGGAAATGAGACCCTAATTTCAAAGATACAAATCCCAAAGGATGAGTTTACCCAAAAAATTGTCTAGGAATGTAGTAAATAACCATATTATTTTAATGTTTTATGTCATCAAATCATGTTGCAGGACACTGTATGTATCAGGTACATGAATAGCAATACAACAAGATATGGAAGAAAAGAAAGAATCAGAGAAATATTAGAGAATAACAAACACTAAAATCTAAGAGAGCCCATCAGAGCAAGTAAAGATTTGGATGTAGATGAGGAGACATGTCATATTATCAACTTGCCCCTCTGATCTTTCTTTGTGCACCTAATATCCTATCAGCCCACAATTGTATCATGTGCTTTGACTATGCTATTCTTTCCCAATATTTCCATTGTTCTATCAATTAGATATTCGAAATTTACTGACCTGATTAATCAATTTTTCTGTTCGGATGACTCAAACCTGACATCTCTGGTTATTTGTCCCATCGAATTCCTTGGTGCTTTCAGTTTCTATTGTATTTTCATGGTAACTATGTCCAGAGGTGGTGGAAGTAGGTTCTAATATATGAGTTCAGCACAACTCAATAATTTTTTGACTCAAAATATGTGTACAAAAATTAAATTCAAAACCCAAATACTTGCGATTATTGTCCGAGAATCCAAAACCTAAAGTTCAAATTCTAAATCAGTCTCTTACTATGTTGTATGTGGGATAATATACGCTTACAACCTAATTGTATTTTAGAACTTGCAAAGAGAAAATAATTGTTCTGGTATGACAAGACACTTTAACACCTTGATTGTAAAGTGACAAAGAGGATTGTGGTTATAGATGAAAATTAAACTATAGTGGATCTTCCTAATGGATGTATTCAAGTGGTAGAGCATAAGTAGTTGGAAGCCATTCTTTGTATGGTGGCTGAATTTTTGGTACTAATTGGAAAAACTTAATACCACATATATGATCACATTTCACATGATATAAAACAATCTTGCAGTGTTGGTGCTCTGGCCTTTTCTTCTTTGTAGTTTTGACTGTGATGGCACTTGACTTCCTGTTATCCTTTGGGATCATACAACAACTATCCGACAAGAATTTGTAGCCCAAATATATCTTCCAACACAGGATGCTGAAACAACTGTCTGCATCACAATTCACAGATCATAGAGAGGCCCTTGAATCTACCTCGAACTAAAAACCTGGTATTTAAGCAGAGAAGGATAGAAGAACAAGTTTGGTGCATGCCACGAGGTTCAAGCTCTGCACCGTAGTAAAAGCCTGGTATCTAACGGGAAAGTTTTCCACAGAGTTTCCAATCATGCATTAGTAGCTCCTCGAGAGATTTTCCGGACACAACTTATGTCCTAACTTGGTCCCATGTAGACACCCTTGCGACACGCATGAATGAGTAAAAAATAAAGAAACATATCGAACAACCAAACGATGATACAGCATGACACCGTATAGCATAATTGAGACCACATGTATGATTGCATGATAATAGCTAAAACTTGATACCACATGTATGGTTGCATGATATAAACAATCTGCAGTGTAACCACTCTGGCTTTTTCTGCTTTGTAGTTTTGGCAATCAGGCCGTGAGAGCGATTGCCCTGCAAACTTGACTTCTCATTTCTTTGAATAATACAACAACTATCTGCCAAGATTTCTACCCCAAAGATTTTCCAACATAGGATGCTGAAACAAGACTATCAGCATCATAATTCACAGATAATAAAGAGGACCTCAAATCTGCAGAGTGCCTTCACTCCGTGGACTAAACGTAGGGTTGCTATGATTCAGTAGAAGTTCTAATTGTTTCTAGCATATGTAATTAAGCAGACACAAGTTGTCCTTGTCTATATTTATTTACAAGAGAAAACCATAGAAGGTTCTTTTGGCAAATAAAAACTAAATAGAAATAACTGATTCAGTAATATAAGCTCTCAAGAATACTAATTCCCTAACTATAGAAATCATGGCACAGTTAGCAGATATTTTCATTATTATTGGAAAAACACTGTTATACAGAATAAATTTACCTCAATGCACAACTTGCCGCACAGGCAAATCCGGCAATTACAAAAGGAAACCAAAAAGGAGAAAGAGAATTACAGACAAAATACAACACATTGAAGTCGACCAAAAGGTTGGTTATACAAGGGGACTTCTGGCACCGTAAGCGGCGGAACTATGACTCCTACTGATAGGAAGGTGCACATAAACATCATGAACCTCCTGTTTACATACCTCTCCTCTGTCTCGGTCAATGGCATAGCAAACATATACTGTGTCGATAACGTTATCCAAAACGTGCACGAAGAAACCAAGAACCACCATCAGCAGCAGCCATGCCAGAACGGCAATAAGGTATGCTTCGATGCCAAGATAAGTGACAGCTCTTACCACAACAAAAACCTGGAAGCAAATAATCAAATATATTTTTTGAAGGCAGCCAATGAAAGTATTTTACCATATAGCTTAAGAAAGAAATATAACTGAAAAAGTATATTCTGAAAAGAAAAAAAGGATAGTAGACATGTCTCTTCACTTCTTGAGTTTTTTGTGGCTAGTTCAACTATGTCAGAGCTTTATAAGATTACTAAATCTCGTACACTGGTATAGAAAGAGAGAGGATGAGTAAGACCAAATTTTGATATTCTTAATGATCATCTACAACTACATCACTCCAAATCCTTAAGAATAAACTCATGCATTTGCAATAGATTTAAGAAAAATGCGCTCAATAGATTGTCAAATCACAAGGAACCTGATAGGAACTTTTGAAAAAAGAAAATTGATCAATACCCAGAATGACTCACCAATATTGCATATATTGTTGAGAGAACAAAGATTATTCCAGCCAGTATACGAGTGGAGACAGTCTCCACAAAAACTGGAGAGAGAAGATTGCGCTTTAGAAGTTCATATGTCATCTTAGCAGAAGTGCAATATGCTTCACCAGTTATAGCTGCAAAATTTATGGTGAATTTATTCACAAACTCAACCGCTGACAGCAAGGTATTAGCACAAAATCGCAGAACAAGGTTCACAATTCCAGAATCTTCTTGTTTTGCATTATCAACCATGGAACGAACCAAACGAACCACAGCGATCAGTAACCCAGAGAAACATACCGTGCCTGAGGATGGACCAAATGCATTTCTGCAGAATTTCACAAAAGAATAATACATCAAGCACTACAACATCTGATATTTTGAGAGGATTTAACCTTTCAGAAGTCCACTGAGAAAGACCAGGAAAAATTGCTAAAGATCCAGGCAATTAATCATATTAATCAAGAAGCTGAAACAAGAATGCGGAGCAAGGATTTCATCATTGCAAGGAAATAATAACAACAATAACGCCTTAGTCCAAACAAGTTTGGTTTGGATATATGAATCCTCGCTGACCATATTTCTCCAACTAAACTAATCTCAATCAACATTATACAAAATATAACAACATACCCCGTGTAATCCTACAAGTGAGTCTAGGGAGGGTAGGGTGTATGCAGACCCTATACCTACCTTGGGGGGTAAAGAGGTGGTTTCCAATAGACCCTCGGCTCAGGGAAAATCATATCAAGCAGATTCTGTAGAAAAGTGACAAAAGCATTCTTAAAAAAAAAGGAATAGCAAAGTATACAAAATGAAACTAAAATGTATAGAGTACTAAAAGTACTCTATATTTCTTCTTTTTTTTTAAAGGAAAAGTACTCTATATTTCTACAGGTATAAAAATCACTACTATGAGAAAAAAGACTCATGAATGCATACGACCTAAAGTAAATGTACTAAACTAGGACATTATTCCCAACTAATCAGTATCACATATATAGATCTTTTCCTTTTGTTGTGTCCCATCCTTCGCAAAATTCTACGTGGTTTCCATGGGATTGTAGCTCTTTCGAGACAACTTCATTCCATGATTTTAAGCTCACCTCCTCCCCTTTTTAACACCTTCATTTACCATGATTTCACATATAATGCATCTGGTGGTCGGTGCAAGACATGACCAAACCATCTCAAGCGACCTTCTTTCATTTTATCCTCAATGCATACTATTACCACCTGCTGGTTTTTTAATCTTGTCTAATCTCATATTGCCACATATCCATCCTAGCATTCGCATCTTTGCACACTTAACTTGTGAATGTGTTGGACACTAGCGGCCTAACATTTACTCTCATAAACATTAGTTGTCTTATAGCTTACCTTTCATTTTGGACACCTTGGTAGTACTTCAACACCACTCGATTTTGATTTTGTGTGTGCATCTTCGTCAATCATTACATTTTCCTAGAACAATGGAACCTAGACATTTGAGTTGATTACATTTAGGCACCACAATCTGTCTAATCCACCTCAACTTCACTCTTCTTATGCTGACCAAATTTGCCATGCATGTATTTCGTCTTACTTTTATTTATCTTAAAATCCTTAACTTATCTTAAAATCCTTACCCTCTAGAGTGCTTCCCCATTGTTCATCAATATTTTGATTGACACCCTCGTTGATTTCGTCAATTAACAAATGTTAGCAAATAGTAGAACTCAACTTGTATTGTGTTAATTAACTCATCCATCTATAACTAGGGTAAACAATAAGGGACTCAATATCAATCCCTGATGTATGCTTCTTCCTCTCTCTCTCTCTCTCTCTCTCTCTCTCTCTCAACTCTCCTTTCACATGGTTTGATTACAGAAAAAGTAATGCATAATCATAACACAGTTAAACTGAGAGATTTCAGATTATATTTAGTTACAATCGGGAAGAGTAGTTGTAGTTTCTTATTTTGGTTTTTTGGTTCAGTTTCCAAGGGTCTATAAAAACCAACCTCTCTACACGCAAGATAGGAGTAAGATCTGCATACACTCTACCACCTCAAACCCCAGTTATGAGATTACATTGGTACGTCATCCTTGTTGATTAATCAAGAAATCCAATCAGTGGACCCTTTCTCCACTTAAATACCATGCTTGGTTCGAAAGCACGAATTGAACTAGTGACATGCACCTATCACACATCCAACATGGTACTAACTTTGCTGCTGAACCAAAGTACTAGGGAACATGTTTTTCCTATATTCTTCTCTTCTTTTTTTCCCCTACAGATGCATTATTTGGTACCGAATCATACTGATAACTGAATAAAGATTGAAAGCATGAACAAGTCGAGTTCCAGTTAATCTAGGATCATCTAGTCAATGCAGTACAACTGACTACTGTCATTAGTTATTGAGGCTTTATTCCTATTCCAATTGCCAAAGGGACTAAAACTGCCTAAGATACAAAGGGGACAGCAATGAACTCTAGGAAGACCACAACTCTACAAATATCCTTCAGCATTCCATAAGCATAACCTAGACTAAGCTGTGGTGTGGAGACAATATTAGAAATACAGCCATTGCATGCACAGAGAAGGACATGCTCTCTACAACTTTTACTTTTCTGCTAACATTTGCATAGATAATTAACCGCAAAAGAATGAGCTCATATAAAGATATGCACTACACAGTCACAGTTAAAGTATGAACTCACCTCAAAGCACTTCTCATAGACCTTTTGGGACCCGATTCATCCTTGTTGAAGTACCATTGTGCAATTGTCCCACTTATCACATAAACCTGTGCCTCAATCATTGATGTGGCAGACCAAAGCATTGCTAGAATGGCAAATGTATAATAAGCAGGAACCCAGCTATCCTGTTTCCATACACAATAGTACTCCCCATTCTTTTCCTTGGGTACCACCTCCCCGTTGAACCTAGCAAACACCAAGAAAACAACAATGGGAGCATAATACGCTAAAAGCCCCAAAGTCAATGCTGGAAGCACTCCAAACAACCCCAAATTTCTTGAAAGGGCATAGGAAGCAACCCCAATAATCTTAACAGTCAACTCAATCCTATGCCAATTCGCTACGAATATCCAAACAAGAAGACCAATAAGCAACAACACGAAAACAAGAACCAGAATCCTATAGGCCAAAGGAAAATCTTCACTACATTTGGAGCTCAAGGTACAAGCAGCAAACCAGTAGATGTCAAGGAACACAGGGACAATTACAAAGAAGGGAAGTGAAGCATAAACTATCTGCTTTGTGTAGCGCTTGAGCAAGAAAAGCACAAAGAGCACAAAGGGTATGCTGAGAATTAGAGTAACTACAAGGGTCCATATCAAACTCTTCAAGAAACTAGAATCAGAGGAGTAAAGTGAAAAAAAGTCACTAGAACTCTCAAGGGTAGAACTCCCAAGGCTACAAGAAGATGAGGTGAAATTGTAAGTAAAAGAGGAAACTTTGGAGTGATGGGGATTTCTATGAACAGAAGCGAAGATACCAAAACCGAAGGTGCAAAGAACGAGAAGAGAAAAGAGGATAAGGAAAGGAAGGTCCTTAAAGTGTCGAGGTCCAAAGTTGTAAGAGATCTGAAGGAACTGAGTTTGGTCTTCTGGGTCCAAAGAAGACTGGCCAGGGTAGTGATGGGGTGTTATGGGATCGTCGACCGGATAGGGCTTGGAGAGAAGGGGTTGTGTGGTTGGGTCAGCAAGAGTAGAAGCAAGCTTGTTCGGGTCTTCACTGGTTTCCATGGCGGAAAAATCAACAATCTTTGTTTGGGGTGGGAGGTGGGGGGGTGGGGGTGGGGGTGGTGTTAGATTGTGGAGAAGAAAGAAGTGGCCGCGTTGAAGAATGGGGTGGTGGGCGAGTCCATGATGGTGGTGATGACGATGATAACGAGGTTGGTCGGTGGTGCTAGCTACCCACGTGAGACAATTTGGTGTTATTCTATTTGGAAATAGATCGGTTTCTATCTGGTAGCAACGTGCCAGTATAAGGTTATCTCACTGCTGGATATTTTCCGATTTCCGCTGTAATTCAAGATTCATAAATGGAGATTTTACTTTAATACAAAATATTATTTTTATTTAAAATTTATTGACTCGATTAATTTATATCCTTCCGCCCAATCAATTAGTTATATATTGATACAAGTCGTATATTATATGAATCTTTTTATATCTACTCAATTTATTCAGATCATAATTGACTAATTAATCAAAATTATTAATGTTTATGTTGGTCATTAGCATATTTTATCTACATTATCCGATCTTGATGCTGAAAGTATGCTTTGCATTGTTCACAATGACAGTATTAAGAGCATTTTGGCTCTTGCCAGAGATTTTTTTAGCATTAGTCAGACCAGAAAGTTTTTTTTTTTCCATCATTAGTTAGCGCAATTCTTTTTTATTTTTTTAATTTGGTGTTAGATTATGACAGTTGTGAGAAAGAAATGTTTAATTCCGATTGGTTTTTGGAATAAACACATGATGCTAATCAATGCTTAGTCTCTTCGAAATGGTAAATAATTAGAGGTGATTAGTAATTGATTGGAGTACAGGAAAAAAACATAATAAAGTTGATTTGCTAGATTTGAACTGAAAAATAATTCATGATAAGACATAATCGCAATTCATTGGCATAATATCTCTACAACACCCCTCCCCCCCAACCCCCAAAACAGTTTCATTAAGAATATTGTTTCATTTTCACATGCAGCAAAGAGATAATGTGGTCCACGCAGTTTCAACTTGTTTATGCAAACAGTGATAACAAGAGACGGGATCGGCTATATGAATCATCTCTATCCATGTCGCCTCTATTTAAACCCGTCTCGGTCCAATATTATTCACGGTAACTATTTCGGGTCCTAATGGAGAACAAAAAAGGCTCAAGGGACTTGGAAGTATGCAATGTAAAAGAAAAATGTATAGGGGTTCACTTCAATTACTCTACAAAGCCCAAAATATTCACAACCAGTTCTAGGAATCAAAACACTCTGTATCTGTAAGGTTAAGGTGATCGAATAAGACATCTTAATTAGCAAAAACACAAAGATTAAGCTTGTAATACAAAAGAAAAGAACGTGCACCAAATGTATATAAGGCTGGTTAGTAACTTCAAAACTTTGATGATATTTATGAAGTTGAACTCTGGTTGTCCTCATCCCACTTGCTCTTAGGTATTTCCCCAGAGTCTGCAATAATCACCTTTTTCCTAGGTTTTCCGCTGTAGGTTCCTGCTCCGCCCTCTATTGCAAATACTGTGTCCATACCTTCAATAACTTTCCCAAATACAACATGCTCCCCGTCCAACCTGCTTGTAGCTCTGGCGTTAGTATGAGAAATTTCTGAACATCCAAGGCATCACGGTTCTTCCATAAAACAATGCAGGATAAAACCATCTGGAATACTATTTTGACTGAACAAATTCTTTTTCTTTGAGAAACATTTCATTCATAATTAGCACCAAGAAGTGCTAAAGCAATTATCTTCACAATCTGGAAAAAGATCTATGTTCGCCGAATAGCCATAGACATGTTTCAAAATTTTTGAGAAAAGATATATTGCTAGGTTGTGTTACTCTACCTAACCCGTAGACAGTTTCTACAACAGAAACGGATAAAAATCAGACAACTCTTCCTAGTATCAATAAAGCAGGAGTATTGAAATATAAATTAGAAAAGATGTAACGAGCTCATAAATGTCCAATATGCTTTGCTAAATCATTTATATACACCCAATAAGCATTTATCTAAACCTTTGAGTCTGAGTGATTGCAAAGCGTTCTGGATTTAATAGATGCAAGTTATACTGTCATTTTGAAACCTTACCAGCTTGCCTTCACTGTTGGTATAAAGAACTGACAGCCATTGGAGTTGGGTCCTGAGTTCACCATGGAAATAACACCTGCAAAAGTCAAGGATGCTTGCAATGAACATATATATGTGAAGGTACTTAAATTTTCCTTCGTATTTCTCTGGAGAGAATTAGTGCAATCAAATATTGACTCCAGACCTGCATGAGAATGCTTTATCTTGAAATTCTCATCAGGAAAGGGACCTCCATAAATGGAAATGTTTCCCCTTCCATCACCAGACACAATATCTCCACCTTGAATCATGAATCCCGGTATAATACGATGAAATGGCTTTCCCTTGTAGTGAAGAGATACTCCATCAGCAGTCTTGCCCATTTCCCCTGAGTCAACGACAATAAGTGCAGCAATTGGCAGTCAAATATAAACATTAAAAAATTATGTAACAAACACACACAGAAATATAAGTATATGTGTAGGTATGTATATATGTAAGTGTGTGTAAGAAGGCACAAAACAGTGCCAGTTGTAACTAAAAAAGTACCTGTGCACAACGCCCTGAAATTCTCTGCACAGAATTAAAATTGCAGGCATTATGCAACAAGAATGGAAGTACAAAATAAACTGAGAGGAGAGCGAAGCACGGAAAAAAGATGGATGAAGACGTACCAACAGTTTTTGGTACAACATGCCCATATAATCCTATCACAATTCTTCCTGCAGATATTAAAAATTTTGATCGTCAATACACAAAAATCTTTCCCAGTCTTCACCGTGAATGAATTCTGATATTCCATAAATCATCAAAATAGCGAAAATCTTTTCTTCTTCAACATATGAAGCTTACATTCCATATATCCTGCTGTATAATAAGATTTTCTTGGTTAAAGATCTATTTCTTTTGTAAGAAAATTTCCATAACAATTTTCTTAAACAATTCCTAAATCTTCTTCATTTTTAAAAGGAGTGGCTAAAATACTTGTTATGGGTTTCAAACATTACATTTGTTCTTAAAAGATCAATTAGTTGAAGACTTGAAGTAAGCCATTGCACTCCAAACCATGTTAGCTGGGAACGGGGCTAGTATAGTGCAATGCAAGCTCACAAGTATCACTGTCCTTGCATGAAGAACATACCGTACCAAACCACAGCTTTTTTAATCATTAATAGATCAAGTCATTATATGTCATCTAATAAGTCGTCGTTTTTCAAATGAGTAGAGAGGGCAATCATCAGGATCTTTCACAGACTACTAACATGAGACTCAAAAGGTGAAATGGTGAACACTGAACAGGGGGGATTCAGTACAGATTACAAATTTGGGTAAACCAAAAGGAAAAGTAACTATCCCAGCACGACATAGTGGGACAAACTTCAGAAAGGATGATAAGGAAAGATTAGGTCACTTATTCAGCCCATTCACATTTTATTTCCTTTTTAACTATCATTGTGAGCGGAGAACTTGTGGGGTTTAGCACACTTGGGAACTTTTTTGTAATTCATTAACTCAATGACATCTTATAAGATAAGAACGTCAGCAGAATAAGTCCATACCTACACGTTGTTTATCTATATCAACATCCAAGAATACTCTCTGTGTAATTTCATACACCTTTTCATCCACCTTTTCATGTTCCTGAGAAATCAAAGAGAGCTCAGAAATCGAATAGAAGACATAACTTGCAAATAGGACTCCAAAGTTGCACCATAGCTTATAATGAGCAGATCTAACCCCCTGCTAAGAGTTTGAAGCCCAAATAGATAGATGAGGATTTATCAAATATATCCTGCAACTTACTTATTCAGATATGCATATTAAAAATTTAAGTCATGGTACAGGTTTGAACATATTAGTAGTTTGTCTTAGAAACAGTCAATGATGTCCTCCAGTCAGCACTTCCTTCGTTTCCTCCTTTCCTTTTTTTTTTTCCTTTTGTGTGGAGGGTTGATTACCTAACATGAGTAGCCCAATTTGAAGAGAGAATATAAATAAGACGTGTATATGATACCCTCCAAATTACATGCAAAAAAGAGAGTAAGTCCCTCTTCTATGGTTTCGTACCAAATAACTATCCAGAAATGATAGATATTTCAATCAGCGAAAGTAAATCAATAAGTTCTCTCAGTATGAGAATATGGAGCTGGACAACGCTTCCAAGCTTTCTATTTAAAGGGAACAAAAAAGGATCTCCAGCATGAAGAATATGGTACATGACCAAGCTTAACAGCTGTCCATTTACACTTATTTGCAGATTATCAAAAGTTTAAATTAAGGACAATGCTATATTTTACTAAATTAGCATCATAAAAATTTAACTGGCTGAGGACGTGACCAATTCAGTTCATATTGCATGCAAACTAGAAAGCTTGATGGATAGGGAATGAGATGATTATACAACCAGAGTTGTATAACGAAATATAGAATGCTAAACCAGCTTAGGTTGCAATTCAACTTATCTTGAAATTACAGATTGCATATCATTTAGGAAACATCATTGCGGGATTGAGGGAAGCTAGCTTACAGGAAAAAGAATACTGTGAAAGAGAGGTAGCAGCTGACATCTTGAAGTTTTGGATGAAGTTTTCTTGCTTCTAAGGATAATTCCTAAGACTAGCCTTTGGGGTCTAATATGAATTCTCGTTTTCTCCTCCCCTTGTTTTGTATGTTGTTCTCCAACTTGGAGCTGCAGCGGACGACATCAAACTTATCACTCATCAGTCATCATTTCCACACTTTCCAGATCTAACCACCATGAGATCCATGAGCTGATTCTCAATAATTATCTACATCTCTCACAAATAGCTCAAAGAAGTACTTTCCCTTTTCAATTTGGCTAGTAGTGGCGATTAGACAATATCCTATGCCTCCTATCACTATTAAATCCATAAAAAAAACAGGCTTGGTTCGTAAAAGAAGATAACTTGTTGATGCTCATTGACCATAAACGAGAATGAAGAAGAGGAAGTCACTTTCTAAGCATTAGCAAACTCCAACCTGACGAAGGATAAGCTAAACAAGAATCTTCCCACCACATTAGCATTTCTCAAACAATGTTGCTGAAGAGGACATCCGGCACACCAGCTGAAATGTACTTGAGGAACCCATCTAGTGGCCAATGCCTTTAAAGACATTGCATCATTTAAGGGGGAAAACACGAAAATAACAAGACTCATGTATACTTTAATGGAGCAAGAAGATTAAAACTAAAGAAGAGAGGCATTCCCACAAGAAATCAGCACAATGCTTACTCTAAAGACAGAAAATGCCTTTCAATTAACTACTAAGTAACTTAGTAGATGAGAAAAAAGGGTCAGATCTTTTACAATGATGCTTTAAGTCTGCAGAAAAGAATCAATGACCAACAACGCTACATGACCAGAGTGTACAGTCAATCCCATTTCGACCACAACCAGATCCAATCCCATTATATTGAATTATGCAATTACCCAAACTTCACAGATATAACACAAGAAAGACATAAAGAGAAAGAAATGTCGAGAAGGGGGTAATATTAGAAGAAAAAAGTTCGTACCTTTTGGAAGATGGAGGATGCAAGAAAGATAACAACTAAAACACCAGCAAAGATCAGAAGCCACCGAGGCTGCAATAAAACCGAGATCGCTCTACCCATCTCCCTTTCTCCTCCAAGAAAAACAAGAAATCAAAGATTTCTGCTATGTTCTTTCATATTTCAACCAATTAAACACGGACTCAGGCCACTGAATGAATATGTAGATGACGAAGTGGGGTTGTGGAGAAGTGGTGTATGATTTATTTATCTTAATGTTTAATTCAGTATCAACAGTCTGCCAGAGCATGAATTGTTGTTCAGCTTCGTCGACTGTGTTCGGTTTGATTATTCACATACTTCTGTGCCCGAATGATAATTACTTCACTTTCCTTTTTAGTCCCTCTCGTTGTTTATAATTAAAATGATTTAATATTAAAACTTTTCCTTTTATTTTTAGTGAGTATTTAGCCATAAAAATCAAATATTATTTTAAATTTTAAAACTTATTCAAATTATATTTAATCATATTTTAACAAAAAGTATTTAGAATGGATCTATAATTTTTTAAATTGTTAGAGTTAAAGTTGTGTTTGATCATATTTTTATATAAAGTATTTAGAATTTAGTAATATTTTTGGAATATGATTTATATCCCAATTTCTAAAAACTAGCAAAATCACTCGACTTGACATTTAATTGAAATATACAATCAAATATACTTTGGGATGGCAGATGGGACGGGGTAGAATAAGCCTTGACCTATTAAGAGTTTGACCTCCTCTGCCGTGAGTTTTTGTGGCGACTGTCCCTATTTTTGAGTAATCTTTAATTTTTGCCCCTCAAATTGGTGATTTTTAATAAAAAGGGGACAAAAATACCCCTAATATTTTCTTAAAAATCTCAAGACAAACAAAATTCGCAAGGCAAAAAAAATTAACAAAGCATAAGTTAGCCCTAGAAGACAGAAGTTCAGTAGCGTGAACTTTTCCCTTCAGGTATAAGTTTCCTATTGAACTTGTGCCCTAAAGCACAGTTCATTCAATTCAACTTTTGTTCCAAGGTACAAGTTCATACTACTTGACTTATGTTTTGAAGTATAACTTATGTGAATTTATATCACAATACATGTCTTTGACAAAAAAATTTGTCTTGCAAATTTTATTTTTGTCTTGTGAACATATATTTATTTATTTATTTGCTATTAAGGGCATTTTGATCATTTTTTTGTCACTTAAAATATCGAAGGACAAAAATTTAAGACTATAAATTTAAGGGACAAAAATTAAAGACCACCCTAAAATAAGGGCATTTGTGCGAATGACCCGCTCTGCCCTGCCCCATTAACTTTTTGAAAATTTATTTTTCCTTGGTCTGCCTTGTTAAGCTTAACCCCGTTTAGTCTTTTTTTAAAAGAAAAAAAAATTCTTAATTTTTCAAAAATCTTTGACCCCAAAATTATCTGCACTACCACCTTAGTTTACTAGACCTTGGGAATTGGCTAGTTACCTTCACTCCGCATGGCAGCCTACCTATATTTTATCTTTTTCTTACGAGTGACTCTCGTTGGGATTGAATATAGATGGGAAATATATAGATCATAGTAGTTCGTCAACCTCTCTAACTAACTGCAACTTCCAATCCAATGACAAGCAAAAGACGAAAAAATAACTTACTATATCTTACCTCTTTATGCCCATAGCTTGACCTCCACTTTTTTTCTGCCTACACGGATGTCTTCCCTTCCTTGCAAAACGAACCTAGTTAAGTAATGGAAGGAAAAAGACCTTCCTCGCGCACAGACACCATGTAAAGATCATTTTCTTCCCGAGTACATTCACCCACTCCACCAAATACGGATACGGACCCGTGAGCTTTAGCAATATTGTTAGTCAATTTCATAATGAGTACTGTTTTACCCACTCCAGCTCCTCCGAATAGTCCGATGCTTTATGTCTCGGTGGGAAGGCTCTTTTCTTTCTCTCAGAGGATTGGGCTGCTCCAGAGCACTAGCCCTAGCAATTGCATGGTTTCTCAAATTCTTAACTTCAAAAACGTGTAACATAATGGTTGCCTCTAGAGGCTTAGAAAGAGTTTTGTTGCTACCAACTTCTTTCTTTGTAGTATAGTAGATCTACTTGTTCTAGTGGATCAAAAGTAGGTTTATGTTCAGCAACAGAAAGAGGTGAGGTTCTGCTTTCTTACCACTTAGTTTTTACGCATTCACTTACTATTGATAGAGAGTTTCTCGCTGACAGGCCTTTCTGAGTATTGCGAGATTCCCCGTATCAAATGAATATGCAAGAGCTAGATTCTAATACTAAAAACATGCCTAGAAGAGGAATTCATAATTCCAGAGGCACCCAAGCCATCTTTACTTCATCTTCACTTCATCCTTATACACCTGTTGGACTGTCTATCCTTCCTTCAAGGTAGAGCCTGTAACTTAGACGATTAGAGCAAACGGTTACGAACCACGATGTCGGGGGTTCGAATCCCTCTTCGCCCACAACCGGTCCAAAAAATATTATAGTTTATTAAAGACTATTAATTAAAAAAAAAAAAATCTTTCTTAAAATTCCATAAACTCCTTTGTCTAATTAAATTATGTCATATAAATTTTACATTGAGTCAAATGGAGTAATTCCATTTAATTTCCTTTTCCAGAGAAGTACTAAGGAAAATGTTTACCCAAAAGGGGAAGTTGGTAAAGTTTTGGAAATTTTCTCTAGAAATATAATCACGACCAAAACTGGAATTTCATGCCTGTTTGAATTGTAACAAATTTAATTTTGCTTAGCCTCGTTTAAGTCTTCTCTCCTTTTGCCCTTCTAAGTGTTTGTCTTTTCCATCCCGTCTTAATTGTTATTTCTATATCTATTTTAAAAGATTAACATCTCAAAGAAGATAGTCAAATAATGTTATAGACTAGATTCCATATACGAGCTACTACATATTATTATAAATAATTTTTTCATTTTATTTGAAATTTTTGAAATTGAAGTTGAAGATGAAGTTGTGTTTGATTATAGTTTTTAAAAATAATATTTGAATATACTTTTTTCTTAAAATAAAACATGAAATATGATTTAAGTATGAAATACAACTTAAAAGGGGTTATTTTTATAAAAATAAAAAATTTAGGGTAAAGATTGAAAAAGAAAAACATAGTAAAAAGTAAATTAGAAAAAAAGTGAAAATAAGGGTTTGAGAGTGCTTTTTAAATTTGAAAGACAACTTCAAACTATATTTGAAATTTTTATGTTTAAACATTGATTTTCAAGTAAAGTGATCAGAAAAAAAGTAAATAATTCTCATAACGAAACGGGTGGCTTTTTTTACTTATTTCTTATGTTCAATATATAAATAAAAATATTATTCTAAAAGCATTTATATATAATCTAGACATATACAATAGGAGACGGGGGTGGGGTGGGAGTGTGGGATGGTGAGGATGAGAGTTATTGAACAACTGAACATAAGAAAATTAAAACCGACATGCACATTTAACAAAATGATTTATAGCCATTTAAATGATCAATAAGCGTTTTAGATTATAAGTTTAAAAGTTTTTTTTTTGAAATTTTATGTCAAGATAAATGGTGTCTGATAAATTAAAACGATGGAGTACTAATTTGGGTGTTTTTCGACTTTTTTGTTTTCTTCGGGTTTTTTTGCAAGTCATGTTTGGGCTGCAAATTAATGCAATGAGACCAGTAAAGGGCTCAGTATCTCAATGGGAAAGTCCAGTTAGAATACGGGCCATCAGAGAGGCCAAGTCTACGGGCTAATAAATATGGGAAGAAATTGGCAAATAGTCAAATTTTGGACTGCTAATTGAACTTTAACGACTATTTTAAATTTTAATCAATTAATGCAAAAATTAATTTAGATGAAAATACTTTTAGCTAAAACATGAAAAGACTTCGGAAAATTTTACTGGAATATTTAAACATTTATCCTAAAAAAAATTATTATTTTAATATCCAGAAGCTTGAATTATAAATTTAAAATTTTAGGAATTTCTCAAACTCCAACACGTTTTATAATCTGATTGGCCAATCTTCTAAAATTAACTTATTTTGAGAAGTGTTTTTTTAAAAATATTTACCAAAAAAATATTTTTGGTGAGAATAAATTTGTATTTGGCGAATAAATTTTAAAAACACTTTTGAACAACAGTTAGCGTTTGACCAAACTTTTTAAAATTTATCTTCAAGTGTATTTTTCTCAAAAGTGCTTTTGGGAAAAAACTACTTCTGTAGCTTCTAACAAACAACTTCTGCTCGATAAAAGTATTTATTTTCTCCCATAAATTTGGCCAAACAACCTCTTTTTTTTTTTAAAAAAAAATGACTATTTCTTGGTTTTAATATTTAGTTATGTATAGTATTACGTCATTAGAAAATTTAATTTATGATAAATTGATTTTAAAAATATAAGTATTACTAGTTTAAATTGATTGTTTTATATAAGATATTTGTCTAAACTATAACTCAATATGACAATAACTTAATATTAAATACAGAATAATAAAACTATTAGGCAAAACATAACAAATAAAAAGAAAACGACAATAAATTCAAAAAAATATACAATATTAAATTTATTTAATGCAAAATATTAATTATATTTTATAACAACCATAAGTATCTTCAGTAATAAGGTATATAAAAATAATTAATTGCACCAAATTAATTAAAGAAATATAAAATTATAAATAATTATAATATATAATCACTATTGAAATGATATTTTACTAACTTAATTAAGATTAATGAATGAATTTTAGTTTTAAAATAATCATTATATGATCAAAATGAGCCAACCAAGTCGACCCATCATGCCGGCTCGCGACACCCAAGCCTATCTATAACTATGTTTTGGTTTTATTCTTTTCAAGTTTCTCTATATGCAAAATTTTAAAAATATCTTTTTTAGTAAAATAAGTTTCTTTCAAAAAATATGACTTTTGTAATGAAATAAAAAAAACAAGTCAGCATTATTTTCTTTCCACCCTCACAATCACCCTCCCCACTCGCAATATCAATCACCTACCTCCATCCCCATCCTTTCTCATAACTTTGTTTTAGAATACAGATATTTTAAAATAATTTTTTTTTGCTTATATATCAAGTAGAAAAAATAAGTAAAAATTATTTTTTATCTAAAAATTTAAAATATTTTTCTTCTGCCGAACACAGCCTCCTGAGTTATAAATTAATTTTTTTAATAATCTTCATTAGTGCTCCAACTAGTCAATTGACAATTCAATACTCCACCAGTATATTACTAGTTGTCTTTTGTTTCCATTGTAAACCCAGTGGAATTTACCAAACCATCTTTTGCAAAAACGGTAGCAAAATGCTGCGGTTTATAACTTATGAAAGTTATTAAAATATTGATACTAATTTAGATTTATATTATAGTGAGAGATGGCAAAATTAATCTATAAAAATATAATCTGCTCGAATTATTTATTTATTTATTAGCTGAATTCATTTTAATTTGTTAAAAAAAATTATTAAATATTTAAATGAAATATCTTGAAAAAGATGTAACTCTTTAATATTTTCTTTATTATGTAAAACTCTTTTAATTTAAATAAGGGTAAAATTGAAAAAACATCATAAATGTCTTCTTGATTATTTAAAACACCATTTATTTTGAAACAAAATCAAGGGGCCAAAACACCACTTATTTTTAAACGGAGGGAGTATAAGTCGCTCAATTAATACCCGTAAATATAGCACAAAATATCTTGTGTGAGAGTGAGGGGAGACTGGAGAGGGTAATAGGATCACACTTTTAGTTGTTCTATTTACGTTTTTCCAAAAAATTGGGAACTTTTATTTCTTGAATTTTGGTTGAAAGATACTTCTGCCAAAAAACTGAAGAAAAATAAATTGGTTCAAATCTCTCTTATCAAAGAGTTGAAACAAACAAGACTCGAAGGACCCAGATAAGATAATAGTACAATTTGGATTCATCCGATTTCGTCCTTTCAGATAATGTTTGTAATAAAGTTATTGGACTTGTTGTCCCCTAAAATTTTAACATTCAACATGCTTGAAAATTACGACTGCTTACTGATAACAGCTTTGGCGATTTCTTTCTTTTTTATTAAATGCATCCTAGATTTTAGTGATAAAAATATAATTCATTTAAATTTAATTGAATCGATATTTTTCATGCAAATTAGCCTATAAAAAAACTTATCAAAATATGAGTAAGAATTTATTCCTTTTTAAAAAATATATTAAATAAAAAATAATAATTAAAACTTAATTAAAATTAAAAATAATGAGTACCCAATTAGCACACGTTTTCTATGCAGGAGAACTCAAAGGTCAGAAACTAGGGGGGTCTATATATTATTATTAATTTTATAAAGCTGCTGTACGTTGTCGACATTCTCATGCAACTTGCATATATTATATCAAATGGAAAATTTAACTTACTATAGTGAAAAAGTTCAATCCACTTGTTTTAATTATTACTAGTATATTGTTTAATTATTATACCAATAGCATTACCCGGTTAATTCAGAGAAAAATAATTTATTAGTGATTAAAAAACTAATTTTTAAATTAATTTATGAAATGTCATATTCGCTCTGCCAAAGAAATGTACTGTATTAATGTACATGAATAACTACAGCTCCTTTGTAGGGTCTTATTCAAGATTCACGTTTTAAGAATTTGAACCCAAAAAGTAAAAGACATATGATATGCGTAATGCGCCCCATTCTTCAACTTTGTCCAAAAATTGTGAATGTTCTTGGTATAAACTATAAAATATTTATTCAGTATCAAAATATTTGTTATAATTTTTTTTAGAGTTAAACAATATAAATTTTGATTAATATCTTAAGATATATATTTTTCAATAATATTGATATAAGAATATTTATAATTTATAAATTTTTTTATATAATTTTTTAATTATTAAAATTTTAATTTTAAAATATTGAGTTAATCTAATCTAATTTAACTTTAAAAATTAATTAAACTGACTATCAAAAAATGAAATGGGACAACTTAAAGGAAACGAACTGTACTATTAGCTCCTGTCTGATCGTGGATATCCGACTTTCTCTAATCTAACTTCATTTTCACCAATTATGACCCTTTTTTGTTAATCTTATTTATACTTCAAATTCATTAAAAGATTTACAGTAAGCAATAATCAGGAAGCAATCGATCCTTTGATCGGAGAAATTTTAAAAATTATATATAAATAAAATTCAATGATATTTATCTGAATGTTAATCATATACTAAAACTTAAGACAAATTATTTCTTAAAACAAAAATATCAACGTGTTCAACAAAGTGCGTTTTCGGCTTTTCGCAGCTACTTTGGGCTACGAAGGTGAATAGACCGAACACTCCCTAACAAAAAGATAATAATAAAGACGTCATTTTCAGTTCTCCCAACTTGCATTAATATAAATTGATGTAACAGGTGAGGATAATTACAAAAATTGTAACAGCTCAACATGAAGCAATGCCTTTTTATATTTTTCACTATTAATATTTTCTTTATTGGAATATGACTTCGAATTGACGGCCCTAAAATATCTAACAATTTTCAAAATATAATTTATATATAATTCTGCATATTTATTAAAAAAATAAATAATAAATCAAATCCACTATTCTTATAAAATAAATTTGTTTTTGGTGGTGTCTCCATGTGAGGAAGACAGGTTGTCACTTCAGCACCGTACCTATTTGATTGAAACTATGGAAAATGATAAGCAGTCTGAACCATGGCTGCTTTTGCATTTGTTTGAAGAAATTAGTAGTAATTTTTTATATTGAAAAGTAGTGTCGAAAAATAAATATATGAAAATTGTAGTGTTAGGTATTTTTGGATTTATGTAGATTAAAATATTTAAATTTGTTATAAATACTTAATTACTATAATATTATATTGGTATATGAAAATTTTGTTAATGAAACTCTTTATCTTTTTAGTATTAAATGTGTATAATTCATTGTTATTTAAATTCTAATAAGTATATATATTAATAATAAAATATTCAAAATAATATTTGAGCAAATAAATTCACATTGGGACGCATTACTTATCTGTTCATAAATTATATTGTAAAAACTTAGTAATTAATAATGATAACTAACGAAAGTAATTGACAGAAATAATAATCATAATGTGATAATTACTGATAATTCATAATAGGAGAAAGAAAATAAATAGACCTTACACCACCATTCACGCACTTTTACAAGCTTCAAATCTTTTTTTTTTAGTTATTGTTCAAATTAAAGTTGTTTAATTTCATACGCAGCAAACTTCTAAGCTCTCTTCACATTTCACTAATAAGGTAGTAGCTTACTGGCTTATTCTTTCTTTTTCTTGATTAACTTCAACAACATAATCATTCAAATTTCTCTATTTTAATTAAATGTTATATATATAATGTGTATGACACTTGTTGATCAATAAAATTGGTGTAACTAAATTTGTAATGAAGTCACGAACATGTAGTAATGATTAACTCACCAATTCAACATAAACATAAGTAGAAGATAATTGAAAAACGTCGAATACTGATTAAATACGCATAAAGTGAGTAAATATATCGATAAACAAATGCCACTCAAAATTGCTCATATGGGTTGAGGTGACTTCTCAAAACCTCGAGGACTCCTTGGGGATAAAAAATCGTGCACATTTATGATAGGCAACGAAAAGATAGTAATGAGAGCAGATATCTAAAACCTCAGAATTATATATTTCACTGTTCACTAATGATATTTACAAGCAAAGAGAGTGTCTCTCTCTCTCTCTCTCTCTCTCTCTATATATATATATATATTTTTTTTTTACTATGGGACCATGACAAATTATAGAGCTCCAGTTGGCCTATTCGTACACTAGAGATGATCACGATCCTAGTACTATGTCATTATAAATGACAATAACTATTTTATCTTTATGTGTAAATTCTTTGTATGATTTGACGTGTGTATTACTGTCATTTTTATTATCTATTTTTCTCGAAGTTACTGACTTCAGCACCACGTCCTCTTCATGAGTAACTTCGATTCTCTTACTCCAAATTTCGGTCAATGCTTTCGAATTCACCAAAACCTTGTTTATTCCTTCTATTAGTTAGTTTACTGTATCATTGTCCTCTGAGACTCGATATTTTTCAATAAATCTGCCACATGTCCAGGAAAGATTCCCGCCCATATAATACTACCAATAAAAAACATTTAATCTCGTTGTTTTCTTAAGTCAAAAATCTATCAAAAATATTCTTTTATCTTTTAGGATAACGGTAAAATCTATGTATACACTATCATTTTCAAACTCTATTGAATATATTATTGTTATTGTTATATGGAGTGCATAACTATATTTGTTATCACTTTCCAAAGTGTGCAATTATATTTGTAATTCATGAAGAATCGTGATTGAATTTGATTCTTTGATTATGAAATAACTATTATCGATATCATATTAAAAGCATAATGGTATTTAGAAATATTAATTAAATATTTTACTTTTTATTAAAAGATTCTATAAATTATAATAGATAAAATTGTCATTTAAGTAATTTCTTAAATATTTAAGATGTCTCACATTGTCTAATGCAAAAAAATAAAAATAAATTAAGTGTTAGATGATTATAAAATCATATCAAGGAGAAATATATATATATATATATATATATATATATATATATATATATATATATATATATATATATATATATATATATATATATATGTGTGTGTGTGTGTGTGTGTGTGTGTGTGTGTGTGTGTGTGTGTGTGACAGTGTCAATAGGTGTGGTCTTGTGTTCCTGCCACCCCTACCTAAGTTAATACTATGGTATAATTATCGTTTAATCATTTTCTAATGTTAAATTTGAAATCAACAAAAAATTAGATTCTTAAATCTTTTCTTATTTGAATTGTGTAGCTTGTTAAATCATTCCTTATACTAACTATATAGGAAATTTTAATATTAAGGATTTTAAATTCAATTAAAATACTACCTTTAATAAATTCTTTTCTTATATATACAATACATAATAATAAACATTCCATGTTACTGTTTTTTTAAAAAGATCATTTGAAAAAAATCGTATAAAGCATTTCAAACTCCACAAACAATATGTGCAGAAAATTAAGACGACAACATATATTTTCTAACTCAAATTCATATTCAGTTGTTGAGCACCAATCTAAAATAGTAAATTGAAAAAAACCAAATACAATAAAAACAACACTCTATTCATAAACATCTAAAATTACTTTTTTACACACTTTAATATTCATATTTATTTTACTTAAATAAATTTTTTTAAAATATATATTATATAACTTTTTAATTATAAATTTTATATTTACTTTAACATTAATTACTATTTTTACATATAAATATATATATATATATTAAATTTAATATAGTACAACACAAATATATTAAACCAATATATAAAAAGAAGTAAGAGACACATGGTATAGTTCATCTGTCGGTTGGTCTATTTGCACACAGCAAAAAAGGTGCATTCCCTTATGTTTAACTTATAAGGCAGCTGCCTTATTAAACAAACACAGCTTATCAACAACTCGCCTACCAAATTTACTTAATTTTATTGATTGGATTTTATAGCGAACAAAATATTTTATTAGTTGATGATGCTCCTTCTATCGACAACTCGCGCGCGTATCAAATTTAATTTAACTTTATTCTTCTCATATTATTTTAATTACAGTCATTTTTATGGACTGTTTTTATTTTAGATAATTTTAAATTTTTATTTTTTAAATTTATAATATTTTGTTTTTATTTTTATTATTTATTTAATGATAATTTATGAATTAGAATATCTTTAATTATAATCTAATTTTGTAGGACAAAATTTCTTAGAGAATTTTCTCTTCGGGCATAATTTTGCCACTAAATTTATGCTCTGTAGTATAATTTGTGCTAATAAACTTATATCTTGTGATATAACTTGTGCTCTGAACTTATGTCTTAAAGTATAATTTGTGTAATTAAACTTATGCTCGAAATATAACTTGTGTCATTTTGTGCTCTGAATTTGTGCCATGTGACATAACTTGTCCCATAAAAAAAAAATACTTTCTAAAATTTTTATCTTATTAAATTAAAGCATATGAAGTAAAATAGAGACTAATTTCTTTAGGGATCATTTGATTCGATGACAAGTTATGATGAAATTAGTTATGGTAAGATTAATTATTAATTTTATAATACTAAAAAGATAAACCAATCATGTTTTTTCTCTTTTCTTTTTTGGTTTCATTTTTCATAGAAGTAAATGAAGCATGCCATTTATTTTCAAAAATATGCATCAGGGAAAAGAAAACGATGTCTCACGTCATGTTTCATGCAATTACTTGGAAATGGGCAGTTTATCTCCGACAAAATTTGATACATTTTCAATTGGAATTAAATACAAACTTTGAAATTGGACCACCTTTTATAGAGACGATCTAGCAAATATTTAAAATCTTCACGTCTTTTTCTTTTTTTTTTTAAAATTAAATATATTTAAATTAAAGATATGTATAAAAGCTATTGAATTTCATGAACTCATAGATTACACTCTAAATCCGTCATTAATTTCATCCTAATTTACGTAATATTATTTGAATGTGTATAAAATTTAAATAAGATTTTTTAATTTGAAATTTATAATTTAAAACAAACTTTTTAAAGTTAAATAATTTCCAAAATACACACAATTTCAATCATTATAACACTAAAAATAGTTTTGGATAATTACACACAATTTCATCAAAATTGAATAACTTGTGATACATGGTCCCAAAATCCAACAGTTTTATGGGATGTTACGTTCACGGTTTAGAAAGAGACATCTGGATGTGCATGCAACAAGTGTTTTTTTTTTCCTTTTTCTTGTAACAGATGGGAAATGGCGTACAAGTTGACAATAAACCATTTCAAGTAAACTGCTAACCCAATTAACCTCCATCTCTTTTCTTGCTTTTATTTTAAAAAAAATTAATTTGTACCATATATTGTTTGGCTGCTAGATAGCAGCGTCGGATTCAGATTTTCGTTAAGACGGTTAAAATAAAAATATAATGTTTGAAATTTGAATTTAAAATCTTAAAGTAGATTTTGAACCTCTAAAACGTTAAGTCAATCCTTTATTTTTTTATCCTCTCTCTCTATCTATATATTATACATAAATAATTAAAAAATTATCATACCTAATATTTAACCTAATTTTTTATCGAGAAGGTTCGGATAAATATTTTGAACCCTAAATCCGCCCCTATGCTAGGTAGCTACATCACGTACATTAGGCACAGTATTTTATGACCTTATTTTCATGTTAATTACTTATTAGGAGTAAGGCTTAATCTATGGAATATATATATATATATATATATATAAAAGTCAAAATCAAAGGGAAGGATGCACATAGTTTATTTGTTATTATGAGTCTGATTCATGTTCATGTTATAAATATCACTTGATCAAATTTAAATTAATTGATAACTGGTTTCCCGTTAATTAATACAGGAAATTTTGTACACCTAACAATATTCTAATTTCAACCAAATAATTAAAACTGCTCGTAGCCTTATCATGCTATGACTAGCCTAGTATAAATTATCCCTAGGTAATTATGTTTAAAAGATTTTAGGGGTCATTTGTTGGAAACAAATTATTCTGGGATAGCTAATTTAGAGTTTAGTTATTTCGAGATTGTTATTCCATTCTTAATAAGGAACGAGGAATAAATAGGTTCGAGATCAATTTTTGGATGAGTTCGTCCACGTTTGGTTTGGAAAGAATATCAGGATAATTTATTTTGAGATAGTTACTCCACATTGACGGTGAGATAATAATAACACTATAATTTTAGGATGACTAATCTCGGAATAAGTTATTTCTAGATTTTATCCCAATCAAATGTGGGATAAACCCATCCAAAAATTAATTTCGTGACTATTTATTCCTTATTCCTGGTTGAGGGTGGGATAACAATTATGGAATATTGAAATAACTAAATCTGGGATTAGTTGCCCGAAGGATTCTTTTTCTGATTCTGGACCGCGAGAGTTATTTCTTTTGATCTCCATCTTTTTACCCGTAATAGTATCTCGGAATAACTTATTTTTCAACCAAAGAACCATTCATACTCGTATCATTTTATTTTAACAATCACTTTAGCTTAAATAATTTACCCCAAAATAAATATTATTTTAGGAATTCAAAATCAAAATTAATTATTATTTTTAACTATATAATTACCATTAAAATAGTACTTTTTTTAAAAAAAATTATTGTTCAATTTCAAAAAAAATCTAATAAATATGAATAACTTAATAAAGTATATCATATTATTATTCTTCATAATAAGTATGAGAAAAGCTAAAACGACAACTGAAATGAGACAGAGGGAGTATAAAGTAAGGACAAGCTTCAAAATACATGACACCGGAAAGGTTGAATTCCACTTACTTTTTATTTTGATTTCTCATCCGGTGTCTTGTATTCAATTTGACGTTTGACTAATTTGAATTGGTGTTTGGAGAATATTACTTTGAGAAGTAAAAACGTTTTACAAAAATAATTTTATACTCAAAACTAGAATTTGAAATCACAAATTAAATAATAAATATCCATATAGAAACACATATATTGCATGGCCTAATTAGTTTGATATAAATTCACAATATACGCAAATATTTACATGTAGTTGTAGCGTCTGATTTTTTCCCCAAATGATTGATGCTTTGCGTTAAATTTGTACTTTATTATGAATTTATGATCCTACCTAACTTGTAACAAAACGCAGTACGTAATCTTCTTCAAGCAAATTTTCACCTCAAACGTAAGATCTTAAAAAGAATTTGTTTTGCAATTGCAAAAGGATTGGCAATTTGTATGTGTCTTCGCATAAACGGTTGGGATTGAAATAATCAGACTGTCATGAGAAGGTTAATAATTATAAAATTATAATTAAAAGGACTTTATGATATATATTTGATCAATTGATTTGCATATGAAAATTACTAATATAAAAAATATTTTAAAACCATTGAAAGAATTAAATCTCTCACTAAACTAAACTCTCTAAGTGACTACATTGTGCATGTTGTTGTGTTGTATGTAAAAAAGAAAGATCTTATATTTATAGATGCCCAAAACTTGACTTTCAAGAAAAGAAAGAGTCATCATCCACAAATAAAACTTTTTCTATTAATAAATTTTTTTAAGCAAAAAATAATTATGATGTAAAATTCAACAAAGACAAAAATTCAGAGCAAATCCAAACAAATTTCTCATTTGCCGGAATTTCATGAAAAAATAATCTTTATATTTTTTTTTCACGTAATCTTCATATACATATCACTGCTATTTATATATTTAAAATTTTGATACAGATTAAAAATTAAAGTGTTGTGTGTTAGAAGTAAATATAAATTGAAAATTAAAATTATGTGCATTAAAAATGATCAGGATTATAAGATCTACCGAAAGAAATTTATTTTAAAATAAAGCACAATTATTATAATATAAAATCCAAAGTTAGAAATTGAGGGCCTGATTTGTAAAAAGAACTTAAAAAGAACTTGTTTTTCTAACTGCAAAAGCCATGGGCAATTTGTATGTGTCTTCGTAGAAACAACATTCAGCAACTTGACAACAACATATTTTAATCAAAATAAAATAAAAGTCTCTTAATTCTCTATATAACAATCAATTCTTTTGCCTCTCTGAATCAGAAAATTCGAACCAAAATCTCTGTTTCCCTAAAAATCACTCTCACTTTCCGGCTTTCATTGAATCAGTTCTGTACTCAGATGACTTTCGGATTTAGTTACAATTCACCGGTCGGGAAATGGCTTGGCTTCGTCGCCGCCGTTTGGGTACAAGCCATTTCCGGTAACAATTACACTTTCTCTAACTATTCCGACGCCTTAAAGTCTCTAATGGCCCTGACTCAGCTCCAATTAAACAACCTCTCCGTCGCTAAGGATGTCGGAAAAGCGTTTGGAATACTCGCCGGACTTGCCTCCGACCGTCTATCGACTCCCGTTATTCTTCTCATTGGTGGAATTGAAGGTTTCATAGGTTACGGTGTTCAATGGCTTGTCGTTAGCGGCACAATTCAACCTCTCCCTTACTGGGCGATGTGTATATTTTTATGCATGGGAGGTAACAGTACTACATGGATGAATACCGCCATTTTAGTGACTTGTATAAGGAATTTCAGGAAAAACAGGGGACCTGTAACGGGAATTTTGAAAGGATATGTAGGATTGAGTACGGCAATATTCACCGATATTTGTTCGGCGCTATTTGCTAGCGATCCTTCCACTTTCTTACTCCTGCTTGCCGTAGTTCCTTTTGCCGTTTGTCTCACGGCGATTGTCTTTCTCCGTGAAATTCCACCTTCCGCAACTTCCGCAGAAGAAAAGGAAGAGGTCAAATACTTCGGTGTCATTAACATAATTGCCGTTATTATAGCGATTTATTTGTTAGCATTTGACATTTCCGGCACTCATGGCAAAGTTTTTTCACAAATTTTTGCTGCTATACTTCTAGTCCTTCTAGCATCGCCTTTGCTCATTCCGATTCACCTTATGGTGAAGAATTTTATCCGTGACAATTCAGAAAATTTAGACGTTGAAGGCAATAATATTGCTGAGCCATTATTGGGCGAAGAAACAGTTACAGAGGAAGTGGAGAAAAAGGAGGTTGTTGTAGTGGAGGAGAAAAATGCGGTGCCAGCTGTGGAGGTGGAGAAAAGGCCACCAGTTATTGGAGAAGATCACACCATTTTCGAGGCCATGAGGACTCTGGATTTTTGGATCTTGTTTGTTTCATTTCTCTGTGGAGTAGGAACAGGTTTGACTGTGATGAACAATTTGGGTCAAATGGGATTAGCTCTGGGATACGTTGATGTTTCCATTTTCGTTTCCCTCACCAGCATTTGGGGATTTTTCGGTCGCATTATTTCCGGCTCCGTCTCCGAATACTTCATCAAGTAAGTTTACTGCTCCTATCAGTTTTGCCATTTTTACGATTTTCCCTTACAAAATTTGAAATTCTTTTCGTCTTTCTAAAGCGGAGCTAATTATAACCAATTACGTCTTTTTTAACTTTGCAGCTTCATTTAGTAGTACGTGTTGCTTTAAATTTACTCCTACTTGAGTTTCAATTCGAAGCAAATTTTCTGCATTTATATTTTGTTTAACATCATCATGCTGATAATGGAAATCTCAAGTTTAGATGCATTTGAAGGGAGGTTACGTTCAAGAATCCTTTTCTTTAGACTTTCAAAATTTTGAAGGGGATTTTTCCTCAAAAGCCGCTTATGTTGAACTTAAAAGTTATTGTTTGGCTTGAAGAAATTGGAATTAAAGGAAAGGGAAATGAGACATATGGCATTTGATTGAACCTACTATCTTTCCCTTCCATTTTCTCTTTTGCCTTCTAAGGTAACCAAATGGACTCTCCAGCTAGTGATAGAAATTTCATTGACTGTGTTATTATTATTATATAAGAAAATATTTTTTTTAAAAAAAAGTAAATTTGAAAAAGAATAATAAATATTTTTTTAATTAGGCAAAAGTTATTTATCTTGAATTAAATATAAAGATTAAAAACATCGGATAATATAAATAGTAGAAAATACGGGTACAATCAATGCAAGCCAATTAAGAAAAGTAGCTGGTAATCTGACCGAATATTTAGATAAAAATGTTCTGTTTAGCAAAGAGGTAAGAATTTAGTAGTTGTAGAAGTTAGAACTTATGAAAGATCATCAAAATTTACTAGATTGGTCCTGGTTCTTGATTACATAGGTGAAATAGAGAATGGTACTCTGCCTCACCCCACTAGCTGATAAGGACTTTTCTTTTTTGATGGGATAATTTGGGGGAGACTGGGGGGGGGGGGGGGTTATATTGTGTGACTTTTCTATGCGAAGAAGTTCGAAAAATCTGTTTCTTTATGACGTAGTTGCTTATGTAAGTTTTATATTTAATAGGTATTTGGATATGTGATTTTATATTGTGATCTAAAATTATGAGATGAAAATTAGCGTTTGGACATGCGATTTCATTTCATAATTTCAAATAATGAGATGAGATTTTTCAAATGTAAAAATTAACCCGTAAGTTTATATTTTGTAAAAAAAAGATCCATCATTTTATGTATACCAATTATATTTGCCAACTATTTATTTAATAAATGTAAATAATCTTATCAACTATTATATTGGACATAAATAGTTTGTCAACCTTCATCCTTACTACATGAGAGGATTATATTAAAGAGTAGTACACTACAATTCATGTTTAATTTTATTTTTTATTAAACTAAAATTTGATTTTTAAGTTGTATTTTTTTTAATTAGAATGACTTTGTGATAGTGATTATATTTTATTACGAACTTTTTACTTATTTGATAAGATTGTATAATAGATAATTTAGATAGTTTTTACAACTTATGAGGTTCTTATATTAATGAGGAAAAATTACAATTAAAAAATTTTAAATTATATATCCAAATAAAATTTTAAATTTTATCTCATATAATTTTATATCATAATTTTATTTCGCCCGGCCGAACGGCCTTAGTAGATTTCCTATGAGAGATTTAAGTACTATAATATATCTTGTTTTCAATTTCAACAAGATCTAAGAAAGATTAGAAAATGGAATATTGTTTCTTTTTATGATACCACTAATTTAATTATAGCAATAAACTTCTGTTAGGAAACATCCAAGCTATAATATATTTTAATCTTCACCTGGCTATAGATGCATTAAATCTTGCGGAAAGGTGTGGACCATGCTTGTCTGACCAATAGAGATGGCTTTTAAGAAAATCTTTCTTTAGTCGGAAAAAGGTTCACTAGATTCTCCAACATGGACGGTGAATTGCAGAACTTTATTATGATTTTTTTTATTGCATCAAGAAATATTGTTGCCTCAATCGAATAGTTTAGGGATAAAATTAGGCCTTCTCGATCCGGGTTGCATAACAACTCCCGGTGGAAAAAGTATTTTTGAGTTAGTTGAGTAAGGATTATTTATTAATACCGAAAAGTCATTTGATAGCTAATTTGAAATGAGTTATACGGATATTTAATTCTGTATAAATAATATCATATTTGATAGTTAATTAGAAAATAAATTATTCATGTATAAAATTAATACAGTGTTTGATTTACATTTTAGAAACCAACATAATTAATACATGTATAAGTTATGAGGAAATTTATGTATTATGGATAAAAGATTGAATAACTTATACATAAATAATTAAATCCTGCATAACTAATCCTTACATAAATAATACCTCGATTCCTTTACAACTAATTCATGCATCCGCGTATCTCTAGTTAGGTACCAAACAACCTCTATGGATATTTTTTGCAAAAAATGAAAGAGAGGACGAAGTTATCACATTTGGAATAGTTCAGACATAAAATTGATCACCATTTCCCTACTAAAATAAAAAGTATTGCAAAATTAACACCAGTTTGGAGTGGAAGTAGTTCAGTTTTGACAATAGGATTACACGCGCCACTGATTTGTTCCCTTATCGATCTTCATTTCTTAATTTGCAGGAAAGCTGCAATGCCAAGGCCAATATGGAATGCAGCTTCACAGATTCTGATGGCTGTAGGATACATCTTACTGGCAATGGCAATGCCAGGATCGCTCTACATTGGCTCTAGCATTGTTGGAATTTGCTACGGAGTTCGTCTAGCTGTCTCTGTTCCAACTGCTTCCGAACTCTTTGGCCTCAAATACTATGGTCTCATTTATAATGTCCTAATACTCAACCTTCCACTCGGTTCATTTCTCTTCTCCGGTTTGCTCGCGGGCCTGTTGTATGACTCTCAGGCGACAAAGACAGCTGATGGTGGCAACACTTGTGCAGGTGCTCACTGCTACAGGCTTGTATTCATAGTTATGTCTATAGCTTGCATCGTCGGGTTCGGCTTGGATATTCTGCTAACGTTTAGAACCAAGAGCGTATATGCTAAGATTTATGCAAGCAGAAAAGCAAAGAAGAGTACTGGTGCTGCTGTATTGTCTTGATGAATTTGTTGATTCTCTTTGGGCACTTATTGTGAGGTAAAGTGGGAGGATTGGAAGGAAATGTTAATTAATTAATTACCTGATGATAATACCCTTTCACTTTGCTTGTGCTATTTTGAAAATTCATTGTGTTTGATTAGTGGGAATTCGTTACTTAGTATTTGAGTAAATCTGGATTCTTTGTACCATTCTAAGCCTGTATAACTATATTGGAGTGATTATATTTTTACAATATTGATATGATCGCAGGATAAGTACACTGGACTATGATATAAGGATCGTTATAATCATGAATAATTACGCGCATACATTAATCTGCACGTAATTTTCAACACGTGTGTTTGTTTCTAAAATCAGATCGCGATTTTGGTTTCAATATTATATTTCATCACTCTATTATAAGTTTACTAAATCAAAGATTGATTTATTTATCATCCACAGTAATGAAATTTGGTATTCCATCTACAGCCACTGTTTTCATCATGGAGTTGGTCACTTTTGGACTTGGGTCTTCTAATATAATAAATAATAATACTGGGCCTAATCGACCCTTCTTTTTAAATCTTGCAAGCTGCAATGCTTTTGCTCACGGAGATACAGAACAAGTGGATAATCCATGTCAGATTGTCAGCCCACAAGATATTGCAATGAAGGCAGTATCTGACTGAACTCTCACGGGTCGTTTGATTTGCGAAATAAGGTAGGATATTCTATGATTGTAACTGAAATTAAAATTATATTTTATTTAATTGAAGGTACAAATTTAACTTGGGATAAATTTATACTTTTAATCAAACAGAATATAAATATTATTCAAATCTTAATCCTAGATATCCTATTTTATCCCATTTACTTTAATATTATTTTATCCATCTTCTAGATGAGATAAATTAGTCTCGGGACTATTGGCTCACTACTGGTGAAACACTTGCAAGATAATAGTATAAGTTTTCGCACGGATTGCCCCTATTTCGAAATGGTCTTTAATTATTGCCATCAAATATGTTGGTTTTTAATTTTTGACTTTGCTATTCATTTGATGAAAATTTGTGGACCAAATTATATACCCTTATCTATGACCTAATTCGCTTGATAAAAGTTCAGAGAACTTTTGTCTCGCTCGGCAGAAGTTGTATAGTAATTAAGTGTGTGTATATATATATGTTTCATGTCTATTATATTAATATATAAAAAATATATAATTATCAATTATTTCTTTAGAGGGCAGAAATACAGTACGAAAAACACTAATAATGAGTTTATAATTTAAATTTTTTTAAACCATATCTTTATACAGAAGTTAAACTTCTAAAAAAAAAAGAGCTTTTGATATTATGCTACCTAAGTAGTTAGTAGTGTTCAAGCAGAAATACCAACAAAACTCGTTTTAGATAGCCAAAATTTGAGGTCAAATTGGCTATTTCTATGTAATTTCATTCAATTATCATTTTCTTTAAAATGTGATTTTCCTTCCTTCTATGTTCTAATTTATTTTCAGGTATGTATGTGTATTAATTAAGACGATAACTTCAGATATTGAATTAAATTTTCTGCAAATTGTTTGAGTTGTACAAATGATCAAAAATATCATACGTTGGTGCAGAGATCAGATGGGACAATGTTAAACATCTCTGTTTCTAGTGTTTCTTTGCAGCCTTTTACTTCTGAGCAATGGAGGAAAAACCAACAAGACACGATCGATTAAGTAACACCTGAAACTCTATGCTAGTACTCAAGATTGTAATTGAGGCACTGTCAATGTAAATGGCTTTCAGTATCTTCAGTTTTATGGCAACTTTATGAGTTTCATCGGCTGCGTGTGTGCTTATGCTGATTCTGATAAATTCAACCTCTATGCACGGCGACTATACACACATCAGATGTGAAAGGAGTAAGAATGCCAGGAGCATCAATCATAGTAGAGCAAGTTTATAGTGATTTTGCACTTGGTTCTGCCATCACAAAGACAATTATTGGAAATCCAGCATATCAGGTAAAATGCTGATCGAACTTTTCGTTAAGACTAAGGAATGTTAATGATCAGCCTCACATCAAAGGTGTTTGAGTTATCTTATAAGTTCAAGACTCAAAAGCGCTTTTCCACATTCATGTTTGATTTATCAGACTAAAACTTGTTACAGAAATGGTTTAAAGAGAGGTTCAACACCGCGGTTTTTGAAGATGAAATCAACAGAACCTCAAACAAGAAGAAGTGAACTATACAATACCTGATCAAATGCTGGAATGTGTTCGAGCAGACCAAATCATTACCAGAGGCCACAATATACTCTGGGAAGATCCTAGATATGTTCCTTCATGGGTTCGAAATCTAACTGGTCCCGAGCTTAAATCAGCTGTTAACAGCAGGATACAGGGTTTGATGAAGAAATACAAGAATGATTTCATTCATTGGGATGTTCACAATGAAATGCTTCATTATGATTTCTATGAACAAAGACTTGGTACCAACACAAGCCTTGAGTTTTTTTAAACTGCAGAGCAGTTAGACCCCTTAGCAAAATTGTTTATGAATGACTATAACGTTGTGGAGAGTTGCAATGACATGAATTCTACAGTTGATGCCTATATTTCCAAATTGAGAGATTTAAAACAAGGTGGAATATTTATGGATGGAATTGGACTAGAAGGACACTTTACAGTACCAAATCCTCCACTCATCAGAGCAGTGTTAGACAAATTGGCTATACTTGAACTTCCTATATGGCTTACATAATAATATCAGCAAGAATCTTGATAAAGAAACTCAGGTCAGGGACTCAAAATCTCTACAAATCATGAGAATGTGGGTTAATTTTATCTTATAGTCATTGTACTTCACCTACTATAACAGTAAAATTACAAAACTATTTTTGTTACATAAGTACATAACTGAACTATATGCGTGCATTGCTCATTCCGGTTATTTGATCTTCTGGTCATTTATCTTTTCTGAGCAATTCACACATAATTCAGCTAATTCAATGTAACAAAAAATAAACACGTTACATTAATGTTATAGTGGATAAGATTCAGTGACCGTATTGAAATTACTCCCAAGAATGTAAGAGGTATTGCTGAAAGTACTTCATGGTAATAGTTTTTGTGAATTTGATGGCAGGCTAGATATCTAGAGAAGGTTTGTCCAGGTGTAAGTAGAATCATTCTTTGGACAGCTTTACATCCTAATGGATGTTATCAGATGTGTTTGACAGATAACTATTTTCATAACCTTCCTGCTGGGAGATAATTTACTCAAACAATGACAAACTGGGGTGGTGCATGGTGAAACTGATCAACATGGCTCATTTAGCTTACCTGGTTTTTTTGGGTGAGTACAAGGTTACTGTCAATTTTGGCAACAGAATAGCTAATTTAACATTCTCACTGTTATACCCCGTAGGATTTTCGGCACCTAGATGGCCTATTCGTGCGTTGGTCGAGCATATTTGGAAGCCATACATGCTAGAAAAAGGCCCGGGGAAAGATCGGACAAGCGCCAAGTCAGCGCGTCGCAAGGCAAAATGCAAATTATAAATTGCATTTCAGGAATGCAACTTATAAATCGCATTCCCTGAATGCGACTTATAAGTCCCTATTATATAAGCCCTCCACTTCGGATAATTTTCATAACTTTCCAGAAAGGACGCGAGAGAAACAGAGGGAACGTAAGGTATTTGATAATTTCCTTTTGATTACGCCGTCAAACGCGGTCCAAACTCGAATCAACCTCAGGTACCGAGGTATTTAGCAGCAGGGAGTATTCCTACGGATTTTGTTTCGTGAAATACGGCCGACGAATCGTCGAGCTACCGAGCTAAGGTAAGTAGAATTGCTCCAAACTAGTGTCTATGTGCTCCTAGCTGTGAAGTGAGTACTTCTCCCTTCGGGACTTCTGAAAAATAGCGAGTTTTTGACCGTCTTTCGATAAGCCAAAGTTTAGGCTATAGTTATATCGAAAGTGATGTTGTTCTTTAGAATAAAGCTATATTTAGTATTAATTAGCGTATACATGAATGCAGTTGGGAGAAATAGCTGGATATTGACCGAGCCTCGTCCGACAGACGGATAACTCGAGGTTAAGGTATGTAAAGCCGGTTTCTTCGGCAAGTTAGTAGTTTTAGCCTTGTATAGTATAGTAAACTCCGTAGTAGAATTTCCGGAGATGAATGTTAAGTATTGTGCAAGTTCAGTAAATCTAGTCGCGTTGTTATGTCGTATTCAGTCTGAAAGTTAGAAAAGCATGCGCCCAAGGGCAAGTTAATATTCAGATTCAGTATAGCCTATTATGTGATTAGCAAGCATGTTGTAGGATAAAAAGAAACAAATTTTCATAATAAAAGTCAACAAAGAAAGATCAGATAGACAGACAGTTATGGCTACAGATTAGCCATTCACACAGATAGTATCTTGGCTACAGATTAGCCATACAGTTAAACAAAGATTTCAGAATCAGTATAATCAGTAAAAGAATCAGTTCAGTATAGAAACATATCAGAACAAGAAGCTAAATTTCAGATAGTCTTTTCAGCTATACATGCTTGCTATTTATATGTGTTATTTGTTTGTTGAGACTTGTTGTGGTGTGAGGGCACCTTATTGAGCGTCCTCGCCGCCCCTGGGTTGGTAATCGTGTCACCCACTGAGCGGGTGAGTTTTACGTCACTCCAAGGAGTGGCATGCCGTCCCCAGCTTGGACGAAGGTGGGATGTAGCTTTCCCCACAACAGTCTGATCAGCATTACAGGTGCAGCTCCGGTATCAAATAGCCCTGTTGAGTGTGTCCAGGGAATCAGCCCCTATCTGTTACTGTCTGTACATTCAGTTATTACAGGTGTAGCTCCGGTTTCAGATAGCCCCGTAGAGTGTGTCCGGGGATCCAGACCCTATCTGTTACTGTCTACAGAGGAGTCCTCCGGACCCAGACACGGTTGCTTATATCGGAGACTATGGCCCGAGCCGGAGACCCAGGGGGATGGTAAAGGAGCTCCGAAGTGAGTAGATGAGTGGAGTGACTTATTTTTGGTTGGTTTTGACCCGAGTAGGGGTTTATAGATTGTTTGCTTGCTTGGCGCCATCCGGCTTATGGGGGTTGGTATTGGCTATTGCTTGCTACCTGTATATCTATTTATGTGCTATATACTAGCTACTAGACAGCTGGTCGTCGCGTGTACAGGTACGCCTCTGCCTTATCAGTACAGAAAGCTTGATTCAGTTCATATCAGCTTCTTCAGATTCAGCTATCTCCTGCTATACAGAAATGCTAGTTATGCTCTCTATATTCAATTGTTTTCAGTTGTATTATTTCAGTTGCTTTGCATGCTCAGTACCTGTGGTACTGACGCCCGGTGGGGCGCTGCATTACTTGCCTGCAGGTACTCATAGACGAGGAGGCGATCCCTCGTGATTCTAGCCAGCTATTGAGTATTCAGCTCCTGTCATCCGGAGTCTGATTTCCAGAGGTGTAGTTCTTTTTCTTTTTGTACAGTACGGGTAGGTCGGGGCCCTGTCCCGAACATTTCTATTGTTATTCCTAGAGGCTTGCAGTCTGTATATATTTCCCTGTGGTCAGTTGAGCCGGTCGTGTGGGGCCGTGCAGTTTGTTATAGTTAATTAGTATTTTCAGTTCCTGTTGGCCGTGTGTGGCCATAATCAGTCAGTAGTGGTGACCTTGTCGGTCACGTAATCATTTAGCATGTTATTGTTGAGTTACAGAGAATTAGACAGCATGGTGGCCTTGTCGGCCCGCATAGGTTCCCTTAACAGTAGTATGTTTCTGGTTAGCTGTTTTTCAGGTACAGGTGGCTATAGGCCTGTTGGCCGGAGGCTGTGTTTACAGCCGTTATATAGCCCTTTGTTTCCAGGAATTTGAGTGAGAGTCAGCCAGGCACCGGATGTGCTTCGGCTCACCAGATAACAGTCTAGGTCCTACTAGGGCACCAGGTGCTAGTCATACCCCACAGGGCGGGGCGTGACACTCACACTATATAGAGGTGATGAAACCAGACACTTAAATGTTGAGTTGTAATGGATTTACTCAGATATAATGTATATCAGTTCGCACGCTCTTTTGACTATTTCAACATACATATTCTTTAGTATCATACATATTGAGTAATTCGGTCCATAAATATTATAGCTGTCAATATGGTTTAATCCAATCTGTTTGATCTAGTTTACACGGACTTTAGAATTTGACGGGTCACGCCTAACTGGTCCATCATTTTGATGGATCTTGAAATAGTCTGGTTTGCCCTTTCTGGAGATAGGTAGGGTTAGACAATCCTTTTTCACATAGTACAAACTAGTGTGACATAAAATACTACTAGTAATTAAGCATACAATTCCATGGTATGCTATGCCATTAGCAATGCAGACACACAGTATAGTATAAGCCATGGATGGCAGACAAAAGTAATAAAGAGTCATGCTTGTGATTTCCGCAAAGTCAATTTTATCGCCCAATGCTGGCCCCCAACCATCTTCCCTCTATTCTATATTCACATTATTATAACTCGCCTTTTTCAAAATATTCAATTTTCCCTATATTCTATAGAGCACCAAATCAAAGGTAAAGTAGAACTTACCTGCAAGGTCGTGGCGGGACGGGTGGAGTCTTTCCCTCTTATTCAAAGATTTTGGGTTTAAACTCTGCGTGTGCAAATCAAGGTATATTATGCTACTTAATAATTGCAAATCTCACCAACAAAGTCTTGGATAATGAGAAGGGGGCAGGGGATAAAGAATTTTGCAATACAATATACACATTAAAAAAGGAAAAATATCGCCAAGTACAACAAGAAGAGGAGAAAAAAGAAAGATTAATAGCTAAAAAGAACATTAAATTATAGAAAGTGGTGGCTTACAATCTGGAGGAATCTATCAGCTTTACTAGACAAAAGGCAAAAAAAAATCCCAACTCCCATTACAGCTACAAGAAAACAAATGAAACCAAAGTAGCAGCCAAAGCACTGCCTGCTAAATTCAAAGCTGTTGGTGAAAAAGCTCTTGTCGATTCTCCCATGGCTAATCCAGCTAAATATGACCCATCTGCAAGCATAGCTTGTGACCCGGATCCGGGTTGTGTTTCGGTTCCTGATCCATATTCTGACCCCGCCCCGTATCCTGATCCGTACTCCAACCCGGCTCCCGATCCAGCTACCAATTGGCCTGAACTTGACCCGATTCCTCCTGTTGAAGGGTCCACAACTCCTGTTCCACTATAGGACCCATCACCATTGGGTGGTGTTGTTGTAGTAGGTGTCGTATCTTTAGTAGATTTTTGACTGCACATTAGCTAAATGTCAAAATCAAAGTAATTATTTACAACACATACAATCATTCACTCACTGCAAAACTTTGTCAGATACCCTCGTGACCAAAAACATTGCATGTGTTAAAAGCACTGATGGAGTATCAAAGATGAAATTTAACTACTAATAACACCCTAGAAAATATGGTAAATAACCAAATTTAACTCTTTATTGGGAAAAAAAAATCTCAACTTTAACTTCTACTGTACTTCAAGTTGGAGCTCGAGAAGATACACATGATCACACAAAGTATAAAGTTATTACCTTGGGGTAGAGGGGCAAAATGTGATGGTATAATCTGCACCACTGCAAGTGAAAGTGCTGGTAGGATCATCATAAGCATAGCTGTAGGATCTTGGACAAGCAGATTTGAACATCTGCGAGTACATCGACGGTTTACAAGTTGCCGGTGTGTTATACGCGCCGCTGCAGCAATACTCCGGCTTGTTAAACGCCTCGCACGCGCTCCTACACGCCTCACCACCGCCACTTCTAAGCTCCGACGGACAGATTTGGTTCAGATCCGTCACGCAACCCGTCGTCGCGCACATACCCGACCCGCCCGACGCTTCTACCACCATGGGTAAATTGTACCCGTCCACCAAACTCACGTCATAGAAATCCTGCCCACCAGTTCCGAGCGTGAACTCCGCTAGAGTTGCAGGCGGAGCAGCTCCCGCACCGTTGCATTCTACCTCACCGGAGCCGCAGTCCCCGGTTCCGCAAGAACCCGACCCGGATCCCTCAAACGAGCAACTGGTGCGGCCCCAGAACCTGCCGGACCAACCAGTGGGTGCGGTGAATGTACGTGAAGAGTCTTGGGGAAGTTCAAATCCAGTGCTTTGTAGAGTTGGACTACCAGCATTTGCAAGAATCCCTGGCCATACTGTGTACTCACACTTGTTCACAAATGTAAATGTAGCCCCTAAAACACCTGAAAAGGAGATAAAACCCCAACATTAACATCATACAAATTGCAATGTCGCATTTATCTATTTTCAAAGAACATAAAATCAAATAAAAATGAGATTTTTACCTCTGGATAAGATGAGGAAAGCAAAAAACAAGCTGAGAATGAAGTGTGAAGGAGAAGAAGATGAAAGATCCATGTGGGTATTAGCTAATTCCGTTAGTTGTTGAGTACTAGTAATGTTATACTAGTTCAACAAAAGGGTGACTGCTTCAGAGTGGAGAAATTATTAAAGGGTTCGATGGTTAAATGATAAAAGAGCAAAAGAAACAGAGTGATAGTCAGGAAGAGGACAATGGGGTGGGGTTGATGTAGGGCTTTTTGTTGCTGCTTCTCTCTGCTTCTGATGCAGGTGATAGTGATAAGGGAATAGCAGATTAAACAGAGAGAGAGAGAGAGAGAAGAAATAATAAAGAGAGAAATGGGAATGAGGTTTAGGCTATGTTAGGACATGTGAGGTGTAGGGTTTTTTCAGTGCTCACAAAACAACAAAAATAAATTTTGTAAGGAAAAGATAAAGAAATGAGAGATGCAAAGGAGGAATGGCAATGTCAGATGGAAAATGAAAAATTCATATAATTGAGAGTACAAATAAATTTGTGTAGAATATTTTCTGTGCACAATGCTTTATGTCACTTTCTTTTAAAAAAAATATTGTATATGCAGTTAATTTATTACAATATGTGATGAGGTGAATTAATTTTAAAAAGAAAAGATAAGGTGAGTTAATTTAATAAATGCTAGTATAATCCTCTGTCCTAGATAACAGGACCGTTGGGACCATATGTTTGTTACCCCGGCGTAAAATATGGACTTGGGCCTATTTCAATCATCAAAGACTTGTCCGAACAGGAGAGAGAGTAGATTTCTAATTTGAAGAAATTGAGAAGAAACCAAACAAAAATTGGTGAACACAGTGTTTGTGTTGACGGCCGATAGTAGATGTTCTATGATAATTGGGGGAAAAGACAGAAATCTATACGCTGTTGGTGGATTTCGAATGTAACAACTAAGCAATCAAGGGGTGTGCTCTGGTGGTTGAGAATTGCAGGGTCTAAGATAAATGACCTCTTCTCATTTCATTTAAACTTTGATGAAAAGAATTATCAATTATCTCAAGATAACAAGATATTCATAAATATTCCGTAAAATTAATAAAAGCAAATTTACATAGCGCGGTTATGAGAAAAAAAACAACAACTGAATCTTGCAACTAATTGAGGTTAGGACAATTAGGTGAGCAATTCCAATCAATCCCTTTTTGTTTGTGATGTCGTCCTTTGCTTTTAATTACTCAGTATGGATATGGAGTAAATACCAAAGAGTGACAAAACTATTTCTTGATACTGTTTAGAATAGGAGGAGAATAAAGATACATATAGCGTAAGCTTTATTCCTTTAGATATTGATATGAGAGCACACGCTTTGTATCCCATTAAAAAAGGAATTTAGCTTTCTCTTCTTAACGAAACAAAGAAAAGAAAACAAGAAAATCGAGTAAGCACCTTTTCATTTTTAAATTTATCAAGTTCTGATTTTTAAAATTTAAAATCGTGTTTAAACATATAATTTACTTGAAAAAAGAAATTAAAATTTTGTGGGTGAAAGCCTAAAAAAAATAATCTAATCCAATTTTATTGCACAACAAATATTTACATACAAATTCTCACAATCTACATACAAATGCAAATTAAGTATATTTCCATGATGAAGAAAAAATTAACATGAAAATAGATTTGTTTGGTGTAATAATTAGTATTCCATGTTGGCGTCAATTAAGGAGTCCAAAAAATAAAGAACACAGAATGGATTTGCTGATGTTTCTCCATGTCACCAGGGACCTGTTGAGATGGAAACTTGTATTGTATTATAACATAATGGAATACAAAGAAACAACTTTAGTACCAAACACCATAAATCTGATTTAAAATTATATACATCGTGATTCTAAGCATTTTTAACTTAATTTTGGTTAATTAATAAGGTGGATTACCAGCGTGGCATTATCTGTCATTTTAAAAGTGTGGGGAAGGGTTTCCGTATCCAATAAGTGGCGTTGGATTCCATGACCCAATTAAGTGTCTCCCTCGTCTTTTCATGATTCTTTCTCTAATGCACCTCAACTTTGACCATATCCTTCCCCAATTGCAATTTATTTCTTACCTCCAAATTTGGCATTATTGATTGTGCCTCCTCTCCTCCCATATTAAATTGAACTTTTTCAATACTCCAATAAGTGTATTTTCTCAAGTCATCTTTGTTTATTTAATATTAATTTAATATAATTTTTTAATTTTAAACTAAGTAAAATTATAATTTTTTAATTTTAGTTTAAAATAAGTGATATTTTATCTAATCAATAAGATATTAATAATATTTTTTTAATTTTATTCTTATTTAAATGCATAGAGTTTTTACATAATTAAAAAAATATTAAATAATTACATCTTTTTCAAAATATTTATTAAGAATAAATGGGTAAAAATATATTTTTTAAAAAAAAAATAAATAATTTTCTTAAAAAATATATTCAAGTTAAAAACAACACTTATTTTGAAACAAAAAAGTATTCACATAACAAATAAAAATACAATCTTTTTATATCATTATTAAGTATAATAAATTTAAAAGCATATCAAAAATAACAATAATTAATAGTAAATAAATTAATATATAAATATTAAATAACGTGTCCATAAAAATATTATAAAAAGAATATTTAATTCATGACCGCCGAAGTGAGTATGACAATAGGGGGGATTTAATGCAAAAATCACTCATTTTGTCCGCTACAAATTGCAATTACTATATTAACCTCAAATGTGAATGACTATTCATCGAAATAATCACAATTATATATTCCCTTGTTTCCATTTAGGATGTGTTCAAAACTTTAAAAAATAATATCTTTTAAAAAAAATCCTCAAAAATGAAAATAATAAAATTTTCAATAGAAATAAAAAAAAATTTAATAAAATATTTAAAAAATAAAATATCTTATTAATTATATTCTTTTCGATTCTAACTCTTCAACATGTCTTTATCTTCATTTTTACTACCATAGCCCTCGTCCCACCATCCCTACTCCCTTCTCCATCTTCCATTATATTTATTATCTAGATTATATATAAATATCAATAAAATAAATTTTTTTTCTTTATATATCAAATACAAAAAATAAAAAAAAATTCCACTTATTTCTTTTTAGAGAATACTTTTCTTCCTTCATGCCGAACATACCCTTAGTGTCATACTATACTAAAAATAATCATTTTGAGATACTTATCTTTTAGAAAATTAAGAGAGAATTAATGTTTTCTTCTAATTTTTTGTTACTATTAATTATTTTAGAATTAAGAGTGATATAAATAGACAAAGATCAAAAAATTAATAAAGGATAGATTAGACAAGTTACTTTTCTTACAAGTTACTTTTTTTCATCAGTCTCTTTATTTTAAAATAAGTGATATTTTATCTTTTTATTTTATCTCAAAATATATGGTGTTTTACGTAATGAACAAGTATTTATTAAAAATAAGTTAATAAAATATATTTTACTCAAGGGATATATCAAAGTTAAAAATATCACCTATTTTAAAATAAAATGAACAATAATTTTTAATGAACATGCAAAATTTTATTCTGATCATTAATAAATAAAAATAAAGAAAGCAATGCTTTCAGTATTCTTTTTAGTTCATTGTTTTCCATGCGTAATTAAATATCATCGTAGAAAATGAAACGAAGGAATAATATAATTTCTTTGCAACAGACACACAAATCTTTGAAATTAGGCGTTTGACTATTGAAAAATTTTAGATTTTTTGAGACTTTTATGGCCTCTAACGTTCAGTTGATTTGAGGGTAGCAGTCCCCACAATCCCAGCTAATTATGTCTAAATCCACTTTAGAAGGACGAAAGTTAAAAACTTTGTTTAACTGAATGACTTTTAGCAGAGAAAATTGATGTTATTTCTCTGCTTTTATGAGGGGTTTATTTATTTATTTTTCAAAAGCAACTGATTTTTCTCTTCACTTTTAGACAAGTTTCAACCTTTTAAGAAAAAAAGTTTTCCTCTTTATTCATCTTTTTAATATTATAGAGAGGGTAGGGTCAAAAGTAGCCAGGGAACGAAGATATAAGTCCCCGTTTTGTTCCTGCAAAAATTTTTAGTAAAACACATTTTCTCCGCGCCAAAATTATTACACTTTTTGCACCTTTCATATTTTAATTATTCAATGTTTCTTTTATATATATATATAATATATAAATCTCCGTATCTGAGTTTACCAAATATTTGAAATTGTTTGATAATAGATGAGTGAGAGTTCAAAATTCCCATAATAATGGATTAACATAGAGTTTCTAACAACTAATAGTTTAGTCACGTAATAAGAACATTAAATATATATTTAATGTATGAATTTCAAAAAAATGTGATAGTTTAAATGTGTTTTTTTTTATTCATCGGGTAAAAATATGTGTCCACAAGGAATACCACTTATGGGCCTTTTTATGTCTAGATTATGGGGCACGTGAACCCGTGGTCTCATAGTAAAATTTGATATTTTATGTATATATTTTTTAACATTGGTATGATATTATATGCTGAAATCTATACTATAAGAAGGTTAGATGATGCACTTGATTGAAGGTTAAGTTATTTACCTTAAGTGCTTAGGATCAATTCCTACTTGATACATTTTTTTTTTGTTTTTTTAGTGGTACACCCATGTTGTAGAAATTCTAAATTTACCTCTGATACCATTAGCTTGGACAAAAAATAAAATATCTATATTACGCATCATTAACTATATAAGGGAGATGTATTTTAATACATAAATTAATAATTTAAGTAAGTAAAAGAAATTGCATATAATTTGGTAAGTAGGACTTTGGAGATATATTTTAATACATAAATTAATAATTTAAGTAAGTAAAAGAAATTGCATATAATTTGATAAGTACGGACTCTTGGAAAAAAATAATATTATACATATATTTTTAATCATTAACTTAAATGTATTAAATGAAAGATTCTTTAAAGACGTGTGTTTATTGTACAAGATGGAGAACATAATCGTCACTTTCCAAGGAGTTTGTTTGGTTTGCAAAGTTATATCAGGATTGTATATAATGTATGAATTATAATATGAGAATTAAAGAACGATAGAATTATTTAGTAAATATATGTTAGTGATAGATGTTTGATTTATTTAACTATAAAAAGAAATTACATCGGTTAGATATAACATAGAATGTATTTGATCTAAATTTAAATGTAATGACATAGTTATATAGAATGAAGGATGATCAATTGAATATTTTTATTTGAAAATTATATTATGTATATAGATCAAATATTATATTATATTATATTTATATATATATATATAATTTTAAATACTTTTAGCAAAATTTTTGCTTTAGCCACAGAAAAAAAAAATAAGTAGTTTAAATTTTTATATTTGATATTTTAAAAAGACTTTGAAGAAAAGCTTTAGAGAATGATAAATATGTCGTCTTATTAGTGTATTTAGGAATTAATAATTTTGAAATTATAATCCCACATAAAGTGCGGAAATATTATTATTATTATTGTTGTTGTTGTTGTTGTTATATAATAATAGTTTATTTATTTATTTAAATTTTTATGTTCAATTAAATTAAAAATAAAAGAATTTGAAAACAAAATAATGTCATAATTTATGCTGAAATTATAATATGTAAGGTTATGTGGATATTGGTAGGTGGATTGTATTGTTGTGATTTGTGAAATTGTAAGAGGAAAAAGAAAAGGCAAATTGCAGAGGCAGAACGGCTGCTACAAAAGTAAGATATGTTCATCCAACACTTTGGCAGACAAGCTTTCCCTCTTTTCCTCCTCTTTTTTCTTTTGTTTTTTTCCTTCTCTTTCTTTTGCTTCCACCGTTTTAATTAATTAATTTATTTTTAAAAATTTATATGAATTAATTTATTTTAAATATTTTTAAGTTAAAATAGTTTTTTTAAATATTTTTATAGCATTTTTGTAAGATTAATAAATATTTTTAAGCATACATTTAAATTAAAATAAAAAAATAAATTAAAAGTCTTAAGTGAACAACGTCTTAATTTTAATTTATGATTTATATTTATAAGTCATAAGCTATAAGTCTATTCTAACGGGTTTTTACTCTATTAACAATTTCTTAAATTTAACTTTCACATGAGATATTTTAAAATCATAACATTTAAAAAATATTTTATTGTGTTATCTATATCTTTAATTATAATCTCAAAGTTCAAAAAAAAATTATTTTTTAAAACTTCATATATCTAAATCAAAATCATATAAATAACTTAAAACGGAAGGATAACTTTTCTATACAGAGCTTTGTGCCCGGCAAAATGGAGCATGTATTTTGAATTTTGAAAAAACATAGTTAATTATCTCTTGAATTTTAAAACTAGCAAATATTTTGAAATAACTATTTTAAATATGTTTAGCAACTAAAATGAAACAGAGGGAATATTATTTAATTCCAAGAAAGTTTAATATCACCTATACAAATCTTTACTCAATGTAGCAAATGCAGAAAAATTCCGCAGTAGGGTATCATTTTTTTTCTATAAATAGGAAGTCAATTAGATTTATTTATATAATAATTTGAAGTTAAAAAATATATCAAGTCTTTCTCTACACTTATCTCTGATGTAATTACTTTATAATCTTTATTTTATAACAAAAAAAGTATATTAGTACTCTCTATGTTTAAATTTGTTTGTCTTACTTTTTTTTTTATTTATATAAAAAAAATGTTTTTTTTCTTTTGATAACTACTTAATTTCAACTTTTCATCTGACATACTTGAGACCGTATAATTTAAAGGTATTTTAACATATTTACATATTTCAAATTTCCAATAATAAGCTTTAAAATTTTTGTTTATTTTTAAAAATTTTATATTAAATTATAAATAAATTAAAACTGAAGGGTGATTAAGAGTGTCAATTCGGTACGATTTGATCAGATTATTTTAAAAAATTTATATTATGTTAAAAATTTTAATTATTTTATTTTGTATAATTATATTAGACTTAACAAAATTATTTCACCATTTCAGTTTATCTTGGTTATTGATATGATTTAATTAATTTTTGATATTTAAATAAAACCACTACGTAAGAATCATAACTAGAAACTAGATTATGATATCATGCATATTCATGCAAAAACTTTAACAGACACTCTTAAGATATTTTTATTGTCTAAAAGGTTATGAGTCTAGAGAATGTAAAAAACAATAAGAGTAACAATTCATCACGCTATTTTACACTAGTGTAAAATAAAGTTAAGCAAAAATAAAAAAAATTAGATCAATCTCATAATGAAAAAAAATTAATCAAGATAGAAACTCAAGAATTGAGTCTATTAAGATTAGGAATTCAATAAATTTTTAAAAATAGCATAAATAATATCTAAAAGATGTGTTTATATAGTAATATAAGAATTTAGAAAGAAAATTATGAATTTCAAATTGAATGATTATGCTTAACAGTTTGATCTAATCCAGCAGCTTCTTTCTTCAGTTAGTTCTGATACTTGGTTCAATGAACAAAAATATTATAGGAATAGCGTTTTATTAAAAGTTAAAAAAATTATTCGCATTTAGTTAAAAAATAAAGTTACATCCCTTGCTATCAATTATAGCGCGTGGCACGATGGTAAGCGCTTATCCTGACAAATGGTATCAATCACTTTTGACACGATGCTTGATTCTAAGAGTACGTAATCACTAAAACGGTAATAAAAAATAAAATAAAAATTGAATTTATAATTTCAAAAAATATAATAAGTTAATAACAACATCAAAAAGTTATACCCATCAAAGGAACTTTGGAATCTGTCATTTTATAACAGTGCAGCCACCTTTAAAATTCTGAATCTGTCTTTTACATAATAATTATATATTATGATTGAGAAACGGAGAAGTCAGAATTTAAAACTTATAAATTCATTTGAAATTCTAGCTATTTTAAGTTAATCTGCCCCTGCCAGGACACTTTTCTTCTACCTAATTGTGGATTATTTCCGGTATAATAATGCGAAATCTATAACAAATGAATTTTTAAAAATTCACTTGCCATCTATCAATTAAATAATTAACTGAAAGTCCAATATTGCAGTGTCAGAAACCATCCAAACACCTTATTTTATATACTGAACTTCTTGTTACTGATAAACTATCCAGCATCACCAACAGATAAGAGAAACGTTAAGCTCAACTGACAGGAAAGACAGGCAGAAAACAATAAACTGCATTGATCAATCATACACCAAACAAAAACTACTCCAGCAAGTTGAGACCGGCTATATGAATATAGCTCCATATCATGTAAAAACAACCGGTACGGAAAAACTTTTTCTATTCTAGGCAGCTCAACAATCCTAACATATGTACTTTCAACCAGTTCCAAAATGGTTTGAATTGTCCACCACATTACCACTACGTCCACACCCCCCAACACCCAAAAAAACCATAGAAAGGGAGGCATAAATCTGTTTGTGACACAACTCAGAAACAGTTTTCTGAAGACGACTCTACACTACGGGACCATTCCAAGTATCAAAATCGATGGAGAGCAAAATGCAGACAGAAAATGAAAAAAGTAGCAGATTTATAAGAAGCTGCAAGCTCTTATACACAATTATTGTCATTTGTTATCGACGAGATCTGCACACGTGATTTTACATGAGAGATAGTCGGAGTTGGCATTGGGGTTCGTGACAGTCCAAAGCTTCAACTTGTGATTGTAAATTAGCCTGAAAGTTGCCCATCAAGGTCAGTTACAATGTTCTAGAGTACAGACAAGTGCAATATTGCTGCAATTTATAGGCATGGCTGACACCATAATGCGCAGTAAGGATGGTCAGACGGATGACTCACCGCTTCAATGATGCCTTCCAATGTACATCATGGTTTTATTAACCAGTGGTAACTCAGCTGAATCCTTCCGTGCTCCTAACACTTTCTGGCTGTACAATTTTTATTCAAACAGCATTTACCAGTTTGTAGGAAGCTCAAGGTACTAAACAACCAGAAATAATTTGCAAACGGATAACATCAGGCTATGAAATTCAATATAATTGAAAACGACTGTACAAAAAATACCAATTTATGTAATGGATGCTAAAATGAGGAATAGCTTTAATGAATTGTATAGCAAGTTGCTTTAAGCAAGTTGGGACCGACAACACATGGCCAAAAAACACAAAGGGAAAGAATATTTAAGATGTTATGCCAGAATGAAAATTATTGAAGACATATGTTCTTACTGGAATGTGATGACCTCAAAAGACAAGATCGCAACACTTAAAATACCAGTATGGCTTTTTGTTGTATACTATGATAGAAGATTTCACAATCATAAATTTTGCTCGTTATCAAGATCCCAAGTAAAATGTGAGCTAGTTTGTTTTTTAATCTATTTTGAAAATGTGAAGCAATAAATTTCGTGATTTAATCATATTGTTTTTTCAGATCAGACATAAAATCAGCAGATAACTTTTCCATTTTCCCCAGAACTATCCAGCAACTATCTGTAAGTACAGTCCCTTAGGTTCTGTGTGAATGTGATCGTCACACATATCTTATGATAATGAATTTTTTCACACGCCTTTTTTCATAAGGTATAGAGCTTTGACTATTCTTTCCAAATAATTTTCTAAATACTTTTATCCATGAGAAATTGACACAATCTTTGATGTAGTTTCTAAAACAAGAAGAAGAAGAACATGAACATACCCGGTATGTAATCCCACAAGTGAGGTTTGGGAAGGATGGTGTGTACACAACGTTACCCCTGCCTTGTGAGGGTAGAGAGTGTAGTTTCTAAAACATAGATTTTTATTTCAAAAAGTTGAGGAATTGATGACAGAGTCCAAAATGGAAGTTAGTGCCCTGATTCTCGTACTCTTACTCCGCCATTCTTTCTTTCTGAGACAGTGGTAGTAAGTTTTTTCTTATAATTGAACCAAATACTGTGTATAAGACATTCACTTCTCTTAAGAGTTCTGTTTAATTTTCTTCTGGATATTTAAATATTTAATGGAACTTCTAAACCTAACTCTTTTTCCCTGGTACCTCCTTGAAAGAATATCTGCTCCAAAGTAAGATCCTGATCAAAAAAGATTCAAGGCACAGACGCTCACAGTTTTCTGGAACTTAGACTGGAGGAAGGATCCAAGCTGCAGCGGCTCAACCTTTTTTCTCTTCGGGGACATCCAATAAGAAAAAAGGTGCAAAGTTTCACTGCAGCAACAATTGTACAGCTGAAAGCTGAGAGGAAAGAAGACTAAGATTTTCCTATAGATCCTTATCCAGCTACAGCTAAAGGATTTTAGTCAAATCATACTAAAAAGTTCAAATGAAGCATAGCTTCGTCATTGGTGCAGAATAGCAGCACATGATAAAGACAAACAGAACTTATGGTTTAAAGTCTTTGTTACTTGCATTAAGACAATTCCTGTTTCCACCGGATAGTCATTGCTGGAACATTATGTTTCAAACTTTTTCTACTGGTAGGTTAAGACAAAAGTCGTAACTATCGGAGGAAGGGAAGAGGGCAGAAGAAGCTAGATTAAGATGACATTCTCAACGAAATAATCATAGTTGTAGCAAGAAAAGTTAGATGAAACAGACTTTTATTATGCTACAAAACTTTTAGTGGAGAACAATTAGTTATACCAACAACTAAAAATTTCAAGGAGTTGCCAGCTTGAACGTTTTCACAAATACCAAGGAAATCCTTTTTTTTCCCGTAAAGGGCATCTCATTTAAAGATAATATATATTGAGTGTCGAAAAGAAAATGTAAGCATTACATCATAAGTAAACTCCAACACCTAACCACCTTGAGGGAGAGTGTTAAACCACGTATAATTGAGAGGAGATTTCAAGAGTAAGAACTGATTGCACCCTTTGCCATTTGCATTAATTTTAATGCTGTTTTTTTACCCTTTTTTTTTTTTGCCAAGAACTATCATGCTTAAACCTATACAACCATGACAGCCCGAAATTACAACATGCGAGGAACTTATGCCAATTTGACTACAGGAAATTTGCAACTTCAACCAATTTCTCTGTTTTAAGTTCAAAGTCATGCCGGGAGTCAGCTTTGGAGGGAAATTCACATGCTTTGTTTCTCATTTTCTGGTGTAAATGCGGCCACTTACTCTCTCTTCGTCCTGATAATGATTGCAGACTGAATATAGGGAGTTGCAAAAATTCTAGGAAATTCTTTTAAATCAGTGAGTAGATGGTTTTATCAGATATAGGGATGAGTCACAGAATATGAGATACAGAGACTAGTTAGCGGGATTCTATACAGTGTTGGACTCGAAAATTGGACCTCTAACTATTGAGCTACGATGAGGAAAGTCATGGCAGAAGCTGACTCCCACTCCATCACTGCCTAGCTGTTAGAAAGGACTGGTAGGCAACCAACTGCAAGCAAGATAAATTATTATAGAGCTCCCATAAGATCGGATATGAAATCGTAAAACAAGAGGATACATGCATATTGCAAAGTGGCACAATGATAAGGTGCAATACACTTTTTATTCGTTCGTAAAAGGTCAATCATGTGGAAACCTCTTTTACTAATATGAGATTGCAAAAGGTAACCGGCTTGAGAGATAAAAAAGCGAGTCTCCACTTCGGCCTCTTCAACAGCATTTAGTTCAGGCTGAAACCATAAGCATAGATGGTTAACTCTACTGCAAAGGAGCTCGGGATAGGCTCGTAAGACTTTAATTTATACAGGTGAAGTAGAATGTTTTACCTAATCTTAGCCATCTAGCTCAACCCACTTACTAGGACGTTGGATTTATGCTCCCAACTCTAACTAATACATTCATATTCATATTACAAACTTGGGTGCCTGCAGCATGCTTGAATGGTTTTAGCATATCTCCCCACATTTACACTATGTATAGTTGCTAAAGTGGGGGGAGACAAAGGAAAAAGTATGAATAATACTCCTCCACTTTTGCTTCCACTCCTCTAACCTCTTATATCAAGTGTATACTCCATAAATGCACAGCCTCCAACATTTTGAAGGACAAGTGGACAATCCTTTCTTTAAACACTCCCACCGTTTCACTTTTTTTTTTCCCGAAACTGGTAATGTACATTCCCACCATTTCACTTTATGTGATATAGATTAAAAAGGAAGACTTTTAAATCTTATAGTCCTAAATATGTTATCACATTTGTATGGTGATAAAAGATTCTCATTAAGCGTAAAATGAGAAGTTTAAATATTCAACCTTTCCTCCTTGTATGTCAAAGCAAAGCAAGTTTATATTATGCTCAGAACTACGTTTTATCTGTAGTGAAAATCAAGTTGATCCAGAGTGTAAATTCCCTTATCTGAGAAAAAAGATACTTCAGGCAGCATAAGTTGCATCATAAGATGCATCAAAATTCAGTTGAATAATTCAAGTGGTTCAATCAGTTGCTGTGTATCTTTTCATAATTCAAGCAAGAAGTTTGGCTCCACAGATTTCGGGTGTCTGTGAATCTCTCATACCACATATTCCAATATCAAATGCTCCTTTATTATGAATATGGAAACACACACACCCCTCTCCCATATAACTGGTCACTAGTCAATAGAAATTTCATTTGAATGTCCATTATCCAGAGCATGTCAATCAATCAATCAATTTCAATATGCCTTGATTCTAAATTAGTTGAAGTCGACTATATAAATTCTCTACACCTGTTCCATTTTATTGAGGTCCACAACTGGAACTCGTTACTCATTTAGCACCACATTGAGGCCGATTCACCCGGCAAAGCTTTTTATCATAATTTAACTATTATTCTCTCAGTTTCATTTTACATGGCTATGTTTGACCGGACATCAAATTTTAAGAAAGAGACCCGGACTTTTGGCACATACTTAAATATGCCATGAAATTACTAGAGTATTAACCATTTCAAATTAGATCATTCTAATATCATTCTAGAGTATTAACCATTTATAATTAGATCATATAACTAGTAAAAATCTTCAAATAACTAAGAAATAAAACAAAAATCAGTATAGAAAGGGTGTAAAAGTAAATTCACCTGGTATAAGGGGGAGGACAGAATATGATCAAGTAATCAGCAGAGGCACAAGTGAAGGTACTAGTCTTGTCGTCATAAGCATAACTGTAAGAGCGTGGGCACGCGTGCTTGAAGAAGAGCGAGTAGCTCGACGGATGACACGTGTCAGGCGTATTGTACGCTTCGCTGCAGCAGTATATCGGATCATTAAACGCCAAACACGCGCTCTTACATCCAACACTCTCGCTGCGACTTCCACTCCCACTCGCAACCCTCAAGTCTCTCGGACACGCGCCGTTCAGGTCCACTAAACATCCCGTAGCACTGCAACCCCCTCTTGTACCTCCTTTAGCAACTATAAGCATCGGAAGGTTGTACCCATCCACAAGGCTGACGTCGTAGAAATCCAACCCTTGGTCGCCGTTGAGGGTGAACTCCGCCAAGCTCGCAGGCGGTATAGCACCAGCTCCGGCGCATTCCACCTTTCCGGAGCCGCAGTCTCCGGTAACGCAGGTGAATTTTCCGGTGGATGGGTCGTTGGAGCAGAGGGTCCGACCCCAAACCCGACCCGACCAAGCCCTGGGCATTTTCAGAGTCTTGGATTTGCCACTCTTGAGAACGAATCCGGTAGGATTAACGGGTGCTCTGTCAGCTCCTGTTAGTATTCCTGGCCATATAGTGTGCCTGCACTTGTTTACTATCTTGAAAGTTGTTGACTGCACCTCTGTATAAAAACAAAAAAGAAGTTTTTAATTATTATAATCAAGTTGAACAGAAATTAAAGTGAAGGGGTTAGTGATTGATTACCTGAGAAGACAGAGAAGCTGATGAGAAGAAGAGAGAGAAAGATGGGGGTGATGAGAAGACGATCCATTGGTGACGAGTAGTGGGGATGTTAGTGGTGAGTGAGTGATTGATTTTCAGGTTACAAAGTTGTCAACTTTTTCTTTTTCATTTTATTTTCTATTGATTTTAGAGGCACAGACGAATAAAGAAAGGAAAAAAAGTTGAAACAGATAAGAAACAGCGCGAAAGAAAATACAATCGAGAGAGGGGGAGAGGCTGTAACTTTATGGAAGGTTTTGGCATCTCTTCTTTTTCCTTTTTTTTTTTTTTTAACTAAAAAAGAGAGAGAAATTTATTTTTAATTTTATGTCTTTTAGTTACTATTTACATATAATAGATCTTATTTTATTTATTTAATTTGTAAGTAACATTTTCAGTTTTAAAAAAGTCCCATAGAACTATAAAATACTGAAATTTGTCGAATTTAAAATAGGATTTTTTCAAAAGAGTTTAATGTCGGTTAGAATTTTTTGAAAGTTATTTTACTATAAATCTTAGTTGTCGATTATAAAATAAGATAAATATATGTCTGTAAAGCTGGGATAGATATTCTCTCAAATAGACATTTCTAATATTTTACACACTCATAGATATTCACATAGAAATTAAGAAGAGGGGCTGTGCAAATTAGCGGTTAAATTAATAATTTAAATTGATAATTAAGTTATTGGATTAATGATTCGGATTTATTGGTTTAATGCTTTGATTTGCTGTTTACTATCTCAAGTTATTGGGTTATTGGTTCGATTATAGGTTTTACCATATTTTTTAACGGCCGAATCCATAACCCGATAATAATTTATTAAATTATAATTTTAGCCTTCAAAGTATAAAGTATCCAAACGAGAAGATGAAATGGGTGTCGATAAAAAGTGAAGAGGATGGTGTTTTAATCTAAATTAAAGTTGATTGCTTTAGTTGAACTAGCTCTATATGTTTTTTCTTTTTTCACCCATTTTTTTCTAACTAACATACTTATGACTTATGAGATTTTTCATGTGAGATCTTAACGGTTAATTCGGTAACCGAACCTATAACGATCAATAACCGATTAACCGATATCTTAATGGTTGTTTAACAGTTTAGCATATCTACAAACCGATAATCAAAAAGTAAAACTAATAGCTTTCAAAATCGAACCGACCAGTATATAGCCCTAATCAAGAAATCTAATATTTCTCAAAGGGGAGGAGACTTTTAAAATTGCTAACCAAACTTTAACTATAACAAATCGGAACTTTAACTAATTTATGTAAAAAGCCAAAAAGAAAAGCAAGGGATGTGAAATTTAACATTGCCAAACTTGGGCATTTTGCAATGCAAAGTAACAAGCTTTACCTATAACAAGTCGGTACTTGTCAAATTGCTAACAAACTTAAACTAGCATTTGGAAAACTAACTAAATTTTAGCTAATTTTTAATACAAAAATATAATTTAAACGATCATATTTCTAGACAAAAATATGTGAATATATAAAACTCCGGCTCAACTTAAAATATAAGAGCTTCAAAATAAGTTTTACAAGTTAGAATTGACACGATTCAAACTCTAAAGAAAAACTCTTGTAATTTTAATTTTTATTATTTAAATTTTCATGATTTTTTTTTTTGGAGAATCATTATTTTTATATGTTCAAATTTCAGATTTTTACTCATTGAAAGAATCTTCAAGTTTTAACTGCATAAGTTTGAACTTCATAATGCAATTTTTGAGTTTCTCTTATCAAAAAAATATTTTTAACAGTACATGTTCGAATTGAACATTGTCCTTGAGTTCAAAAGAGATATTGCTAGTGAAATAATTATTTTCACATTCTTTTGTGTATCTTTTTCATTCATGATATTTATTTTACGACATATTTTTTTATTGTTTCACTTGTGAAACATATTTTTAGCTTACAGAAATAATGGTAAGGCTTGCGTATATTTTATCATTTGCAAATTTTACTTGTGAAATTACATTGAATATGTTATTGTTGTTGTTATTTCACTTAATGTTAAAATTTTATCTTTATGTCATTATGATGACTATTTCGAACTCCATGAAAAAATATATTCCTGAAAATTTAAAATATTATAAGTTCAAACTCCATAAACTGCTCCACAAATTTCAAACTCTAGAAATTATTCCAATTGCTGAAGTTGTTTTGTATTTTATTCATGAACATTTTTGTCTAGATATTATTTTTTGCAATTAAAAATATTTACTTTTCTATTACATTTCAAACAACAGCTGCACTTTGATTAACCTAATTTTTTCTAAAGTTTTTATGCGAACTGTTATTATTTTAGAGTAATATTTAATTTTTACTCTTTAAATTTATTATTTTTAATATTTTTTTTATTATTTATTTAATAAAAATTTATAGGTCAAAATATTTTTATATTATGACTTAATTTTTCTAGACATAAATAATTACGCAAGACAAATTTTTTAGAAAATGTTTGCCCTTAACATAAGTTCTGTAGTATTCGATTCATAGAGCAAGACTTTTAGATAATTTTAGTGTTAGGGCTTCATTATAATTTGTGTCATTGAACTTATGTCTTGAGCCACAACTTATGCTACTGTACTTATGTCTTGGAGTATAAATTATGCCTTGAGCTTAATTTCTTCTGTCTTCAAAAATAACTTGTGCCGCTGCGGCATAAGTTTTGTCATTGAACTTATGTCTAGGGCATAACTCTAACTGAACTTATACTTTGTCAATTTTCTTTTGCTTTGTGATTTTTTTTTTTTTAGGTTGTTAGGGGGACTGAACTTTTTTTTTTGGTTACTTAAAGCTTTGAAAAGTAAAAATTAAAGACCAGTGATTTTAAGAGTTAAAAATTTTAAAAACAAAGGGAAAAGGGTCAAAAATACCGCTTTACTTTAAGATATTAGCTAACTTTGCCCCTGGTATAGGGCCAAATATACTCTCGTTGTTAATAAAGTAAATAAAATTGCCCCTCAATCGGATGGAATCCCCAAATTGACTTAAAATACTCTATTTCAATTAAATTACCTAATTTTTCTTTAAATTCAGACCCGACCCACTAAACTAAATAAAATCAAACCAAATTAAACCCTAAAATTCATGCAGGAATACAACAGCAACTCGGCTTCCTCTAATTTGAGATCATACTTTCCTTTGTGCATGCTTTGCTTGTTGAGAATAAATATTGTACTTGCAAAGTGAAATAATATTCAGAATGATGTTGCAAAATTTGCTTGTTTTAACACGGTTAGCATTAATTAAAATCGGTTAGCTTTAATTAATTAAAAAACAGGTATTTTAAGTAAATAATTAATGCTAACAATTAAACTAGTTTAGTTGGTCGGGTTCGGATTTAAAGAAAAAATGGGTAATTTAATTGAAATCGGGTATTTTAAGTCAACTTGAGGGATTCCATCCGAGTGAGGGGCAATTTTATTTAATTTGTTAACAACGAGGGTATATTTGGCCCTATAGTACAACCAGGAGCAAAGTTAGCTAATATACTAAAGTAGAAGGGTATTTTTGACCCTTTTCCCATAGAGAAATTTATATAAATGGGACAGTTTGATCGAACATAGGCTTATATAGCAATATTATCATTATTTATAATTTATGGCAATATTTAATGTGTCATCTGTTGCATTCTTAGTTTTTCAAGTTATCAAATATGAATACAACATTAATTCTATTGAGAGATTTAAGGTATTTTGTTTGTTTCAAAAGGCGGCTACCTTAATTCACGTTGTTATTAATACACAATCTTCAATATTTTTTTGGACTCTAGAAAATAGTTGGAAATTAATATTTATATTTGTACTTATCTTTAAATCAATTTGTTATTAATTATCAATATATTTCATATATAATTGAACTCTGAAAAATAGTTGTGATTCATATTTATATTTGTATTTTCATACTATTATGTATAATTTTTTTTTTACAAAGACTATTTTATGAATATGTTTTACCAAAATTAAAATTTGATATATCTTATGTATTGTAATATATACACTGATACACATTAATGATATTTATATTAGTTACTTTATGACATGTTATTTTGATTGTATCAATGATATATATATATATATATATATATACGTGTATTTTGTATATATTCCATCTAATTTAGCTTATATTCATTCACTCTTATATCACGTGTATTCATTCGCTTTTGCATCGATTGTATTATTCGTATCCATGATACAAAAAATACAAAAAAATAACACGAAAATAGAGAGGAGTTAGAGAAAAAAAGAAAAAAGGTTTCTGGTTTATCATGGGAGAATGCAACTGTATTTGTTATATCATTACATATACTATTTAACTGCTGACTAGGGAAAAAATATAAAAGTCACAGAGAAGAGAGGGAGGATTAGCCATGATGATAATAAGAATGGTAAGAATGAAGGTTATCTCCAAAATATGGTGAAATTCAATCAACAACATCCGCCATTGTTATCCTTCCATAATTTTTACTAGTCTCGTTCTCTTTCTCATGCACAAAACTTGTCAAGGACCGATCTTTATGAAGTTACACGGACCAAACCCAGATTTGATTTGAGTTTTGATACCTCTTGAATCGAGTAGAATATGGGTTGAAGATGATTTTCGTATGATCTAGGTAATTTGAGAGAGATGAGATTAAAGAGGATTAATTGATTGATTGATGGTGTATAATAAAACTTATTGATGGTGGGTAATGCTAAAAGAGATCAAATACACCGTTAAAGTATATAAATATAACTAGATATTGTAATTGTTTGAAACTATAATCATATTTTATAATTATTTTCATAATTACGTTATATTGTGTAATTCTTTCAATTAAAAACCATCTCAAAATAAAGGTATCTGTGCGAATGACCCATTTTTTTCTCCTATCTCGCCTTCTGTAGTCAGCCCAAAATGACTTGAGTACTATATTGGGCTGAGCTCAAGGGAGAGTCCCTTTTAGGCTGAATGCAGTCCATGAGCCTCTGGCTTCCTCCAGAGGCTAAAGACCCGTTTGATCTGAATCAAATTTTTTTTACAAAAATTATAACTAAATATTGCATTATTTTCAATCTCAACTTTCAAAATTTCAAACAAAATGAAAAAATTATTGTAATAGTATGTATTACTTGATATAAGATCTAATCTATAACATTATGTAATTATTTATTTTGACATATTACATTTTTAAAACAATTTTATTGTATATTTTTGATAAATTAGTTCAGTTGTGTTATTTTGCTAGTTTTTAAAAGTCAAGGCTACAAACCACATTAAAAAAAAATTACATTCGACTTCTAAATATTATTTACAAAAAATATGATCAAACACAACTCAAGTTTCAATTATCAAATTAAACACCCACTAAATCATATAGGCATTAGAATTTAGAATTGAACTGATGATGGCGCTGATGAAATTCAAAATCATATAGTAATTTGTTAATTTTTTTTATATAAGTCTAATGTGTTTTTTAATGATTAATGTACTTCATTTGGCTATTGTTCATTAGTTGTTGTGCATACTAAAAAAGGTGCATTAATTCATTATTCATCAGAGGCCCATATATACATTACAAAAATATACTAATGATTTTCCAAACACTAATTAACGGCATTTTAATGGACCTTTTTCTTTGTATTATTATGTTTGAACATTCATTCCTTCTTTAAAACAAGTGCTTAAAATGGCATTATTTTGCACTAACTGTTGATCATCATATCCATACATTGGCCCTAGCGTGCATTTCCCACGCCTGATTTTCCAATATAATTCGGTTTCCTCTTGTCAATCACCACTTGTTGGAGGTGACGCATAACAAGTGTGTGTTCCGGGACACGTCGGTTGCAGCTGTTGCTTCTCATACTTGTCATCCGGGACTGAGTTTCAAATGGTCATTCTTAGACAAGAGGAGGTTATTCAGATAGTAAACATCCTTCACCTTCAATCTTAAAACTGTGAATTCGAATAACCAAACGAACAAAAAGGTGAGAGCTGCTTAAAAGAAATCATGACTCTTTTTCCCCTAATTGAAAAAGAGCCCACATAGATTGGCATAACTGATTTTGTCTCTCCTTATTAAAGGTCAACCTAACTCATCATTTTTGTCTCTCTAACTTAGATCCTTCCAAGCTGTTCAAGATACCAAAAGAACTTAAATGTAACAAATTAATCTAACAATCTTCGGATATATTAATATACAGAAAACACAAATACAATCTTGGTTTGGATTAAAGAAACATAATGTTTATCTTCGTGATTCAACGGCTAGCTAGCGGTAGCAACTGCTGGTTTGTCCTCGAGACCAATTAGAGGCAAATTCTGAATTTGAAATTTAAGAGTTTAAGTTAATAATATATAATAATTGATGAGTTGACAGTCACATATTTATAGAATTCACAAACTTCAGACACCAGTGATTAAAAAAATTGTCAGGCCAAACCTCCAAAAATGTAACTAACACTAGCAGTAAAATGAGAGGAGCAAATGGAATTAAAACTATATAGTGTAAAATAGTGTGCTGCAAAACTAAGACAAGAAAGAGTGAACAATTTAGCAGTCAAAGTGAGGGGACAAAACAAAAATACTCAAGGGAATGTTTCTGGTCCCATGAATATAGTATATATATGTCAATTGTCATGTCTGCAAAGCGTGACAAAAATAAAATTATTCCTCAACTCCTATTTATCCAACAGCTAACATCAATATGTTGCACTATTTCATCACCTTAACATCATGTATTTTTTATTTTTTTTTGCATATAGTTGGAAAAAAATGAGATTTCTTTCTTTTTTTACAATTTAAATAAAAAAAATTAAATCTTTTTAGATCTCTTATATGCAAAAATGATAGATTTTTTATGTGTAAAAATGATAATCTCTTGTGAAAAGGCCATAAACAAAAACTTTTTATAAATGATTAAAAAGTCATTTCTCCTATGTAGTAGTCATACAAATCTTTAAAAAAAATAATAATTATAATCATATTATAATTTAACTCAATATAAAAGTAAAATCTAGCAATAAAATCATAAAATTGTAATTTGTTATATGTTAAAAATATTAAACTTTATTCATCGTTACAGTAAAATCGTTAATCTACCCATAAAGGTGATTTTATTGTTAGGACAAGTCAATTTTTGTGATGTTAAAATTATCACGTGGTTAAGTTCAACTATTAAACATGTAACAAAATTGTTTTTGACTTTACTATTATAATGAGTAAAATTCAATTATTTTAACCGCTGTTAATAATGTTGTGAAATTAACTATCAACAATTACTACAAATATAATTCACTGTCTTGAACTATTGGAATATTATTATCGAGTCGGGTTCATTACTAAGTAGCCCATTAACTTATTCTCCTTCAAAACCCCAATGGTTTTATGAAAATTTAGATAATTAAAAAATTAAATTATAATTGTTATAAATCCGTTTAAATAAGGAGAAATAATGAGATTTTATTATATTAATAATATTTAGGATTGAAATACTATATGAGATTTTATTTAAAAGAAACGTGACCTCATTATGTTTTACCATCATAAAATTACAAATTTATCAATGATAACTCTAGGTGACACATTCAAATTCATAAAGACCTCTGTAAGAATCAGAAGACACATATAATTAAAGGTTCTTGGGAACTCATGAATAGTAACAAAAAACATCTTGCTTTTTAAACGAAAAAAATAATATATGCATGTTTAAATTAAAAACTGAATTTAAGGACTTTATCTTTTGTGATTTTTCTTTTTGTCTTGCACTATCAATCAGTCTGCTCTATTTAGTCCCCCAAACTTTTCTGAGAGAATGGTGAAATTTGCCAACTTTTGACACTTTTTGCTGTTTCTTTTTATGATAAAAGCATTTGTCCTTGTTATTCTTTCTTTCTTTGTCTTGGTTTTGGGAGTTTTTGTGTTTAGTTTATTTTTATTTGTTTCCCAATTCAATTTCTATACTCATATTCTGATTCGATTAAATTCAAATTCGCATCAAAAAATTTTACACAAAAAAAAAATATATTTTTTTGAGTCTGGGCCATGTCTCAGTCCCAATGTGGCTGATCATCCTCTCGGACCAGCTACTGATCATCGCCTTGGTGAGCTATTGCCTCACCAACTAGCTAATCAGATGCGAGCCTAATAAAGGTGATGAATCCAACATACTTCAAATCCAAGACTTCTGATTATCTCGCGTTTCAGTGGTACCAATTATGAAGCATGTTTAGCAAAATAACAAATTATAACAATAGAAAATTAAATTTGGTGGAAAAGGAGAGAGAAAGGAATTGCAAGAGAGTAAGTTTGTCCTTGTGTCTATAAAATGTGTGAAGACTAGTGTTAAGGACAAAATGAATTTTTATGGATAATTGGGGCGTAAACAAACGATTTTAATTAAAAAAATAGAGAACTAACTCATTCTCTCAATTTAACTCTCTCTCTCTCGCGCATAAAATTAGATATTCAAAACGTGAATAACATAACATAAAATCTAAATATTCAATAAGTCAAAAATAATATTTATAAGTGTCTGACTTTAATATCATATGAAGAAACTAATCCTTTGAAATTAAAATATTATATAACTAATTCATAAAATAAGAATGTTAAAAATCGTATAAAGATACAATGTGCGTAGCAACTCATTTCTTTCAAATGTGTTCGACACTTAACACATACGCTAGTAGTGTAATTAAACCAACTTTTAAGTAATTGCCTACCTTTAATATATACTAATAATTTCTTTAAATAAATAAATAAACGATATTGTCTACCAAACTCAACTTCATAGAATATGGTGAGTTGAAAGAAGCAATGGATTGGATTAATTTCTCGAGACAATAAAGGTCTTTCCTCCCAAAAGCCATGTGATAAAAGCAGCTTTTTTTCTCTTCTTCTTGTTGCTATAAAGCGACCACGCCCATTTGCCTCTAATCATACGGTCTATTTTGTTATAATTCCCTCTTTTCCTTTTCGTCCTCAATTTTTACTGATATAAAAATAAATATTTTTTTTGTTTAATTTAAAAATATTAATCAAAGTTTGATTCTCAATCTTATAATCTCATTGTTCTATTCTCGATTTTTTTTATAAAAAAAAAAAATATATATATATATACATATATAGCCACCTAAAATAGACAAAGTCGTGGTCGTCAAAATTCTAAAGCAAAAAGATGTTTGAACTTTGAAGAGTTTATTACTCTTAATGACATCAAATTTGACGTCATTACTACATAAGATAAAGCCATAATTAGAATTATTAAAGTACAATGTGAATTAGGCAATGTTCATCATTTCCTGTTTTAAGTCCAATTACAAAACATAGATTAGGCCAAATTAATCAAATATATCTATCATAGGAAGAAGAGAAGCCCACTCGTGCGAACAAACCAGTCACGCTCCCATAATTACCCTTAAGTTCTGCACTAAAAGACAATACTTAATCATGTTTAATTTATCCTTAATTAATTTGCTTAAAACTAAAGATTAATAGGAACAATTGCTTTGGGCACGAAAAACATGGCTATTCGTCAAAGCTCGCAAACTGGAACTGTTTCTACTTGGAAGCTACAAACCCCCCATTTTTATACACTTCCCCAAAATCACAACAAATCCAAAGAGGTAATATAATATGTCCGTGTTTGATTAAGCTTGTAAGTTGATTAAAATTAATTTATTTGAATTTTTTTATTATATATATGTTTGGTAAATTTAATAAATATTTACAAATCATATTTTATAAGCTAAAATCAGCTTGTCAAAAGTTGATCACTCTAATTTATAATTTTTATGAATAATAAGTATTATGATTTTATTTTTAATATCTTTTGCAATATTTAAAACACTCTCTTAAAACATAACTTATAATTATTTTTCTGTTCTGTTCTATCATTTGTCTTTTCCTATGCAAAAACACTTTAGAGTTTATATTATTTTATAAATATCTTCAAGAATATTTCAGACATTTTAATAGAAAAATGTTTATCGGTATATCTACAGTAAATATATTAACGACTTATTGCCATATTCAACATCTCTAATTGCTTATAAATATTTATCTATCACTTTTAATAAACTCACTCAAATGATTAATATATTTTTCTATCGACTGATCAATTCAAAATCTGAAATTGTTTGATTTATGCATTAAAAATAATTCCAAATAAAAAATTTGAATTAAGTTATACAATATTAGGTTGGTAGTTCAAAAAGAATAATCGCCTTAGAACCTAATATAATATTTTCGTTGGCTTTATTAAACATACCCACAAAAATTATGTGAAAATCTGTGTGTATTATTCATGAAAAATTCAACGTATTAGCAATGCATGAATAATAGCAGTACTATACATATCCTAATAGTAAGCAATTATTGTAATAAATTCAACTTTGTAATTATTAACTTGACATACCTTTATGAAATTATAAATAAAATGATAATTATACTATATCAATATTTGAACATAATAAATTTAGTATTTTGAAAAATGTATATAGTTAATAATAAAGATAAATCAAAAATTAAGTGAAAAATTATATCTTGATTTTCTAAAGTAAACAGAGTATTCTACCAAACTAATTTGGTTTGGTTAATTTTTTTCTAAAATTTGATTTAGTTCTGTTTATTAAAAATTCAGTTATTCGGTATTTATTTAAATTAGAGGACTAAAATATAATATAAATTTTAATAGCAATTGTTCTCAAAACCAAAAATTTAACAACGTTGATTTGAGCAGCAACCACTATCTAGTGCCCACTACCAAGAAAGCAACGAACAACACGCCAGCAGCCACTATCCAAGGCTCACATACTCACGCATAAAATGAGCTCAAGTGCTCAAGGAAAGCTCAACTTCTCATTTCTCAGTGAAAACTTACGAATGGATTGAACAAATATTATTAAAGTTTGTCATTTCGGTAATAACAAAGTATCAAAATTTTAATATCAAGGACTGAATCAAAATATCGATGTATTAAAAAGATTGTACTGAATTCGAAAAAAAATTTCCGATACTGAATTCTACTGTTATATTTAGTTCGGTAAACAATTTGTATTGTTAAACAACACAAAACAACCCCTTCGTAATTAGTACGTGAATTAGTTTTCGATACATGTGTAGTTTAAGTGACAACTAGCTAGTGGGCACATTCTAATTGTTTAACTCTAGACTTGAATTCCCACCACCCTTTCAAAATCCCCCCATCCTTCTTTCTTCCACCCCCCAAAAAAAATAAAATTGAAAAAACAAAAAAAGAAAAGTTAAAAGGAGACAAGAGGGGAGAAAAAAGAGGGGAAAATTTTAGAAAGGAGACAGGCCCACCCAACAAAATAGTTATAACATTCATTTCTTTCAATATAAATATGACATTGGACATGTTTGCTTTGCTACTAGACAGCCAGCTCTGTTTTTAAGACCATTTTTTCACATTTCTTTGAGCCCATTTTTCAGTAAGAAGAAGAAGAAGATGGAATCTTCAGACAAAGTGGTGGAAACAGTGATAGTAGGGAATTACGTGGAGATGGAGAGTGAAGGGAAGCCTAATCATAATAATGACATCAAATCTAAAATCTCTAATTTATTCTGGCATGGTGGCTCTGCTTATGATGCTTGGTTTAGTTGCGCTTCTAATCAGGTATTAATAATTCCCATTTTAAGCCAATCCCCGCAAAGTATAAATATCAATTTACTTAAATTTTTTTGTTTTAAATTTCAGGTAGCTCAAGTGCTATTGACATTGCCATACTCATTTTCTCAACTGGGAATGCTCTCTGGCGTTTCATTTCAACTCTTCTACGGTTTATTAGGCAGTTGGACTGCTTATCTCATTAGCATCCTCTACATTGAGTACAGAACCAGAAAGGAAAGAGAAAAAGTTGATTTCCGCAACCACGTCATTCAGGTAAATCAATCAATCAGTAGCCTATGCAGCTTGTATTTAGATTTCTCCCAAATTGATGTTTATTTTTACATTGTTATTTCAAAGACAGTGAACAAATCCTTTTGTGGTTTCGAAGGGGTGTTTTTCTTTTATTTAATTTCACGACACTCCGACAAGATATAAGTTAATACTACTAGATTTTTTTTCCTCACATGGCATTCTGAATTTTCTATAGTATTTTAATTAAATCCTTTTGTTTCTGTGTACAGTGGTTTGAAGTTCTTGACGGGTTGCTAGGAAAACATTGGAGGAACGTTGGTTTGGCGTTTAATTGCACTTTTCTTCTGTTTGGATCTGTCATTCAACTTATAGCCTGTGCAAGGTTTGTTTCTTTAATTTTCTACCTGCCCACTTCCCCTCTTTATATTTATTTTCCTACTCATATTTAGTGTGTATTTAATTGAAATTTGCAGCAATATATATTACATAAATGATAATTTGGACAAAAGAACATGGACTTATATATTTGGAGCTTGTTGTGCAACGACTGTATTCATTCCATCTTTTCACAACTACCGAATCTGGTCTTTTCTCGGTTTGTTAATGACCACTTACACTGCTTGGTATCTAACTGTCGCATCACTCCTCCATGGCCAGGTACATACCCCTTTAATTTCACTTATCCTTACTGCATTTTATCGCTATAATATAATATTTCGATTTTTTCTTTTTGTTGTATTTAAAGCAATTGTTATACTTTAACAATTATAATAGGAGGGTTGAAAAAAATGTTTGTGACATAGGGGTAATTAGCTGTGATTCTGAATCTGTTATTGAACTCATAGCTCGTTTTAATACCGTAGTTCCACCCTAAGTTGTGACATGTGAATTCCACTATCCTAGCTAGGTGAACAGTCAAGAAAACCTTTAATCATATCGATTCATGAATAATTAATTATGAATTTATGGTATTTCTTTTTTGGGTAATAAAAACAGGTGGAGGGGGTGAAGCATTCAGGTCCAACAAAAATGGTTCTATACTTCACAGGAGCAACAAACATTCTCTACACATTCGGAGGACATGCCGTTACTGTGTAAGACAGATCATCATCTTAATTTAGTGCAAATTATTTCGTTTTTTTTAAAAACTAAAATAAATTCAAGTAAGGCTAAAAATATATAATTGAAGTAACAATTAGGGACACATTTAAAATTTAGAAAATTTATATAGAGACCCGCACCTATCTATAACAATATTCTTTGTGAAAATGACTTAACCTCGACTAGTTTCGACATATTCTGAAGAAGTGGCTTTGTATTATTTTGTCTAAGAGATTAAAATATTCCCTCTAAAAACTTTAACATTTACTGCCCCTACATTGTGAGTTGTGACCAATCCTTGTCAATAACACTATTATTGTTATTCTCCAAACACCTTTTACATGCTTTTTTTTTTTTTTTTTTTTTTTCAATTTGGCAGAGTGCCTTTCGCTCAGGCATGGGAAGAAAAAAGTCATTACTTCCTATGAATCCTTTTTACCCTTTTCATGTTAGAAAGCAAAGTTTCTTTTTCGAATCACTTTATCTTTTTTCTTACTGAATCAATGAAGGAGAATGGTTAAATGCTCTGAACATATCTTCCTTTTTATGTTCTTCTTTTGGTGTTTACCAAACGTAATTTAAAGGAACCATTAACCAAGGAATTAAAGAAAAGCAAGAAATAATAGGACCTATCATAAATATGAAAGGGACTGCAAATAGATCTTGATATTTACTCAACTTGATTTTTAGGTTCTGTGAACTGTAAAAGGCATTTAATTCTATTAGGTTGTGGGCAAGGATATTGCAGGTACATTGAAAGAAACGTTTAAAATACTAGCTCCCTCGGTCTCAATTTATGTAATTGAAATATGAAATAAAAGATTTTTGAAATTTGTAATTTACATAAGTCAAAAAATTTTTATGTGACTATAAATAATCTCATTAAGAGTGAAATAGAAAATTTAAAATTAAATTATTTTAAATATGAAAGTATGATTTTTTTTTTGTGGGGTTGTGACATAAGAAATATAAAAATTTTCAGAATATATTATATGAACTTAATTAACTTATATTAACGTACAATAAGTAATTTTTATACTGTCATTATGTTTTAGCATTTTGGGCAGGTGAGTTACCTTATTTTTCAGGTTATTAATTTTACTTTTGAATTAAGGTTACATGTCCGTATGTTTTATGTGACCAGATTCATAGTGTAGAAAAGGATTTATCTTATGATTGTATAGAATTTGTGAATTAAGAGAGGACTAATTGTTGTGTGTTGTTTTGGGCAGAGAAATAATGCACGCGATGTGGAAACCACAAAAGTTTAAGGCAATTTACTTATGGGCAACACTGTATGTGTTAACATTGACTCTTCCATCAGCAGCATCTGTGTATTGGGCATTTGGAGATTTGTTACTTGATCATTCCAATGCCTTTTCTCTCCTTCCAAAATCACCCTTCAGAGACATGGCTGTCATCCTCATGCTCATTCATCAGGCATTTTCCCTTTACTTTTTTCCTTAATTAATTACTATTACCTACTCTTTTCGTCTCATTAATTGTCAAGATGTTTAAAAATATTTATCTTAATAAAGTGCATTTTTTACTTATGCTGTTAAGGGTGTGTTTGGTATAGAGGGAAAAAGTGTTTCTAATTTTTCTTCATATTTGATTAGTTAAAATATTTGTCTAAAAAAAATAAATTTTTTTAAAAAAATTAAGAAAAAAATCAATTTTTCTAATGAAAATAGGAAAAAAATAAACATATAAGTGACATTTCAAGCTTATTTCCAACCCCCACCCCCACTTTGTGTGTCCTAATTATTTAGCTTATAGGTTCTTAATCACAATTCATTTTGCTTATTGCGTTCTAACTTACATAAAGGGTTTGAATCGGAACTATTAGGTTCTTCTACCAAATCAGCAACTTGTAGTGTGACTCCGTCTTCGGCACATGCTACCTAGATAGATATAAGCAAGAAAACCACATTTTTTTTTAAAGAAAACATTTTCCATCATGCCAAACACACCCTAAATGACATTTAAAAAGGGATTAAGACACTTAATTCGAATCTAACATTGGGTTGTTTTTTTTTTTTTTGTTAAACTTGTTGTTGCAGTTCATAACATTTGGTTTTGCGTGCACACCATTGTATTTTGTATGGGAGAAGGCGATAGGGATACACGACTGCAAGAGCCTATGCAAGAGGGCAGCGGCGCGGTTGCCCGTGGTGATTCCGATATGGTTTCTGGCCATAATCTTCCCATTCTTTGGCCCTATAAACTCCTCCGTCGGTTCACTCCTCGTTAGTTTCACTGTCTACATTATTCCGGCTCTCGCTTACATGTTCACCTTTAAAACCGCTGCAGCCCGAGAGGTAACATTCTTTCATTTGCCTAATATATAAGCGACCCTTTAAAATTCTCACCAAGAATCTTATTACCTCAAAAAATAAGAAATATATATATATAAAAGAATCTTATATTATGATTCCCAAGGACCAAGGGAGAATAAAAAAAAGAATTTAAGTGAAATGAAAAAGGAATATGTATTGTTGGAGCTAATATCTAATAAGAATTGTCCAAACATAAAAAGATATTCCTATTAACACATAAAGCCCGGTGACATAGAATAAATATTAACTTGTTATAAGTTATAATATGGTGCATTATACTGGGGTATAAATTCTATGGTATATATAATATAAATTTATTTGAAATTCACAGAAAAAATTAGATATTATAATTGTTATTATTGTAAATCTAATCATCCATCGATTTATTTTCCATTTAGTATGAGGATTAGGTGTCAAATTAAAAGAAATTAGTAATAATGCCTAAATTATTTGTTTATGAATAATGAATATGTGCTGATTATAAACTTGATGTTATGCAGAATGCGGTAGAGCAACCCCCAAAATTTGTGGGACGTTGGGCCGGAACGTTTACAATAAACATATTTGTGGTGGTTTGGGTACTGATTGTTGGGTTTGGTTTTGGTGGTTGGGCTAGCATGACCAATTTCATACATCAAATTGACACATTTGGTCTTTTCACAAAGTGTTACCAATGTCCACCTCCACCGGGATCTCCGCCACCGTTCCTCCCTCATGTTGGTGCACCAAGGCCGGCTCCCGCCAACATCACTCACCCTCACCACCTGTGAGCTCTTCGCCGTTAAAAGTCTTAGTCGACCCTCATTTGGCACGACATTATGAGTTGAACGATGGATGAAGATCGAGTGACATTATGAGCTGAACGATGGATGACAATATGTGTAAATTTGCGAGTCACTACAATTCTCTTCCCCCCCTCCCCATGTCTTGAAAATCTTTTATTTAGTCTTATTTAGGGATCTGGTTAATTAATGTAGTTGTGCGACATGTTTCTTAAGAAGAGAATTTGCAATTTTTGCTATTGGAGGTTTCGAATTCAAATCTTCAAATTTGAGGAAATCTTAATTGCTAGAGTATATCAAGAGAGAAAAAGGAATTAATTCAAACAAATTTGCAACAACTTAAACCTGAGAAGTTCAAGATATTTACATCCAGGAATATCAGACACTGATATGGATTGGAAAATAGAGATGGAAGGAACAATTTGTGAAGAATGGAAATGACATTGCATAGTCACCTATATGTTTTGACTTGTTCCTAACCCCCTATTACTGCACTCAATTTTTCTAAAATTCTATATTTGTAATTTATGAACCCTTTGAAAATGTTATAAGAAAATGTGAGATCAAGAGTAAAATATTGTAGATAAAAATCTTGTCATTCCTAATTCCAAAAGGTTATATTTGTACAACTTTAAAAATATAAAGATAAAATGATGGTATAGCAAAATTATGTTGTATATTTAGCATTAATAATTAATGTTTAAATTAATTATTATTTGTTGCTACATTTTAGCAAATAAAAAAAAAAGATGTTTTAATCTTTCTCGCTCGCTTCCTCCCTCCCTCCTATGAATTTTTTTTTATTTTTCAACTCTATTTTTATATTTTGAAGAAGGAATTTTTCGACAAAATGTATTTATTTATGTATTTTTGTCTTGATTTTGCACCTCTAAAACTTTTTTCGGATACAAATGATACAAGAATGAATGAATACAAGTGAAATTAGAGAACGAATAAATAGTGCGGTCTTCTGAAATTTTTTGTTATTAACATCTATGTATATATCTGGATTTTATTCATCAATAAAATCTATATTCGAGTTGATACAATAAATATAGTACCCCGACGTATGAGTGAATGTGCGATGCAAGTGAGAAAGGGAGAATGATTAAGAGGTCTCAAACAATTATCACAAAGAATGAATATCTAAATTATAACTATAAATTACTAATTAGACCAAACTATAATTATTTTCACATATTCCTCAAAATTAAAGGAATACTTTTATGAAAATATGCGTAAACCAACCATAATTTTACCGTCAACATGTTTCGCCTTTTCTAGTAATCAAGGCCCATCCTCACCCCTAAAAAAGAAACCAGAAAAAAAAAAAGTTTACATCTAAGCAGCAGTGGAATTAAGATTTTAATTAAAAGGTTATATATTATAAAATAATAATTAAAGAAAGAATTAGAAAAAGTTTAATATTATATATAAAAAATAATTCTAATTAATATATACAAAAAAAATAAGTTTTCACCGAAGGACCACCACTTAGGCTCCGCCCCCGTATAGCACCATCACTCTGTGAGTGAAATTAAATTATTCTGATTTTATAATTTAATTACACTTAACAGATTTCTTAAGTTAGAGTATGTAAATATATTAGTTAAATTATAATTTAAGTATTAAAAAGGTATATTTTGATCTAACTCAACGCAAAAAATTCTAGCTCAAAAAATAAGAATGGTCCAAAACCAATAAAAAGAACAAATGCATTCAGTCCAACGATGGAGAACTCCAACGCTAGCTTTGTTCTATTTGTTAGCTGTTAATAAGATATTTTGGTACTACTAATTTGTACATTTATAATTGAAATAAAGGAAGCAAATTTTAGAGAAAAATAAAATATCTAACAGTTTAACGACATAAAATATTATGGATCGTTTGATTAGTAAAATGAAAATAATAATTTATTTTATTTTAGACTTGCTGATATATATTTATTAGTGATGAAAATATTTTATCTCATCATTTATATTAAAATAATAAAATTAATTGTTCTTAAGAGAAATAGTTTTTAAATTCTTTACAAATATTTTTAAATTTTATGGTCTTTTTATAAGACATTTTTATTTTTATGTCCCATCCCACCTTGGGAGGTATGACGGGCACCTGGTGCCTGCTAGACTCTGGCTCTATTTCAAGAAAACGAACCGGCTATATAGCGGCTGTAAATACAGCCCCCGGCCGATTAGGCCTATAGCCACCAGCAATGCACAACAGCTAACCAGAACAATGACACTATAATCTGAAGCAACTGCTATTCACATTTGTGACCGACAAGGTCGCTAATTATAACCAGAAGAAGGCCCCACACGGCCAACATCAACAACTAAACACATATATACATGCACGGCCCCATACGACCGGCTCCACCACCACAGAAAACATCAGACTGCAAGCCTCTAGGAAGTAATAATAGAATGGTCGAGACAGGGCCCCGACCTACCCAAACTGTAATAAAAAAGGAAATAGGAACAACCTCCAACAGTCTAGCTCCGGAGGATAGGAGCTGATAACTCTGCTGGCTGGATCACGAGGGATCGACTCCTCGTCTATGTGTACCTGCAGGCAAGCAATGCAGCGCCCCATGGGCGTCAGTACCACAGGTACTGAGCATGTAAAGCAAACTGAAATATACAACTGAAATGGATAGCAAACATAACACGACATATAAGCAGGAAGTAGCTGAGTCTATCTGGCTGAGGATAACTGGGGAGAGTTTACCTATTCTGCAACTAAACTGCGCGTACCTGACGACGTGTCGTCCTACTGTCTATCAGTATCTAATAGCACATATAGATATATATATATATAAATACACACAATACCTGACGGACCCCAATAAGCCGGAAGGTGCCAACCAACAGAACAATCTATTTACCCCTACTCGGATCTAAACCAACCAAAAATAAATCACTCCACTCATCTCATAACTGTGAGCTCCTCCTACCAGCCCCCTTGGGTACGTAGCTCAGGCCTTGGCCTCTAACAATAAACTGTGTCTGAGTCCGAAGACTCCTGCCTCTAGGCGCAAGCGCTCACGGGGTAATCTCCTGTTGTATCTGTGACTGAAACTGCCCCTGGGTGCAAGCACGCAACAGGATAATTTTATAAAAATCTGTATCTGAAATTGCCCCCGGCCACAAGCGCACTCAGAGTAATCTGCCCCTGTAAACAGAGTAATCTGGCTCTGCGCAGAGTAAACTGAACCGCCCCTACAAGCAGGGTAATCTGGACCATATTATTATGGTGGTCAGCCATCATCGTCCTCTAGGCGGACGACATCGCCCAACTGGTGGCGGTATCTGAATCTGGTAACGACACAGCTATAACCCAGGGGCGGTGGAGATGCTAAAGGACACCCACATGCCACAACAAGTCTCAACATGCAAAACACATACACAGGAAGCATGCTCAAATGAAAAATACTAATCATATTCTCTTCTTTTATTTTAAGGCCAGTCCGTGTTAAATAACTGATGCTATATTTCGTTTTACACTATTTCTGATTGTTGGGCTAACTGCTACCTGGCCTTTATTTGTTTATCTGATTATTGTTATCCGTGATTTGAAGCTATATCAATTTCTAGAGCCATATCTGTTGCTGGAGCTATATTTGTATCTGGAGCTATTTCTATATCTGATTACTGATCTGATTATATCTAGATATAGCTCAATAATATAAAATGTGCCATCTATTACCGGATACAGTCTCAACAAATGTAATACATACTATCTGTAATCTTGCTAATTCATTATACTGCTTTTACAACTTACATTCTGGGTATTGCGTAAGAACATGTTGAGCTACTAGCGGATACCACATTACAATCTGAAATCATCTGACTATTCGTTATTCTGATTATCGCATGATACGTAATGATATACTAGCATGCTTACTGGAAATTGTACTAAAATCGTTCCTGTACGCTGGGTATCTGTTAATAGCCTTTATTCTATTTATTTTCTAGACTGTACTTCCTGGGTTGCCGAAAGAATAACTTTACATACCTGGTTTCTGAGTACCCGACTGACCAATGTGATTTCCGTCGGTACTTCTGCTGTTTCTCCCAACTACATTCATATACATATCAATTAGAACTAAATACATTAATATCCGGGAGAAATTATCACTTTTGATATATATTTATCCCAAGCTTCGACCCTTCAGAAAATGGTGGAAAACTCGTTATTTCTCGATAGTCCAGAAGGGATAAATGTTCACTGCAAAGCTAGGAACACATTGGTACTAATTTAAAGCAATTCTATTTACTTTACCTCGGTAGCACGACGTTTCGCCGGCCAAATTTCACGAAACCAACTCCGTAGGATTGCTATCTGCACCTTTATACCTCTGTATCTAAGTCGGAACGGAGTTTAGACCGCGTTTCATAGCGTAATCGGAAGGAAATTATATATATTTGTCGTGGGTTTTGCCTTACATGGCTATACCCTCTGTTTTTTTGGTGGTTTTGTTGATAAAAATGGAAAAAACTGACTTTTTTTTTTTAAATTCTTAACCAACATGCCATTAGGCTATTTATTCATTTAAAATTTACGTGGTGTAACATTTTACACACAAGAGATTATTATTTTTACACATAAATGATCTGAAAAGATTATTTTTTTTTATTAAAATTTTAAAATATCAAAAAATAACATTTTTTTGTCATCCTTGAGATAATGCGATAAATAATTTCAACTCATAAAATATAATTATCTATTATAATTTGGGTATCAAGCAACCCCTACTAGCAGTGGTGTAGTCACACTTAGCAATCGGTACACAATCGAACGCCTTTCATCGAAAAATTATATTATGTATATAAAAAATTATGTAAAATATATAAATAAAAATTATTATTCATACGTATATATTAAATCTTGAACACCTTTAACAACTAATGATCTTGACACCATCACATTCAGTACAAAATATAAAAAACATATACTTGTATTAACCTAATTTCATAAATTAGTTCATTGATAAAGAAATATTGAGTTAGAGTTAAAATAAGTAGGCGTTTGGACATGCGATTTTATGAGATGGATTTTTTCAAATATAAAATTTGACCACAAGTTTATATTTTGTAAAAAAAAAATAGAACCACCATTTTATATTTACCAATGATTTATTTTAGATGCAAATAAAATTTATTGTTGGTATTATCAGATATAAGTTTGTCAACTACGTGGGAGGAGTGATACGCTACAACTCATGTTTAATTTTTACATTTTTCAACTTATGAGGGTTTTATGTTAATGAGAAAATAACACAACTTAAAAATTACAATTTATGTGTCTAAACAACACTTCAATTACATCTCCTATAATTTTAAATCATGATTTCATATTGCATGACTAAATAGGTCCTACATGAGATGGAAAGAGGTGTCTCGTAACGATGAAAATCTCAATTTCTCCCGGCTATCTACTCGTTTAGTTTATTTTTATTCGTTATGTTTCATTTTATAATAGTTAATTTAACTATTTTTAAAAATTAAATATTTAAAATTTATATAAAGTAAATTATAAGTTGTAATTTATTTATATTAATATGATAAAATATTAATTAAAATGTATACAAGTTAATTTTAAAAAATAAAAATATGATAAATAAATTTGATCTACGTTACTAACAGGTCTATTTTATTTGATTGATATTTGACAGACAACTCTTTGACTGCTATGCAGATGGAACAGCAACGTTTTCTGCATGAAAATACTGAAATGACTATACTATCCCCACTAATACACAAAAGTGCTCCGTCCTATTCATTCAACAAGAAGGATAAGATCGCCCAATTGATTTGAAATTTGACCATTGGTCTTAGCCCTATTTCCAACCTTGAGACCCTGGCCGTCTGTTTGCCTCGAGAATTTGCAATCGTCGATTTAATTCTCCAAAGCACAATAAAAAAGAGGAATCATTGGCCCACTGTATTCTGGGCCCAAATGAAACGTGGCACACAGCCTCTCACTATATAGGTGAGCCATTCCCATGTCGTAGAAGGCCACGGTGACAATACCGAAGGGAACACATAAAGGGTTTTTAGGGTTTCTGTTTGTGAGAAAAGAATGGCGGATGAGAGTGGACAGAGGGCTAAGGGAACCGTCAAGTGGTTCAGTGACCAAAAGGGTTTTGGTTTCATCACTCCTGACGATGGCAGTGACGATCTCTTTGTTCACCAGTCCGGTATCAGATCTGAGGGTTTCCGTAGCCTAGCTGAAGGTGAAGCCGTCGAGTTCGAGATTGAGAACGGCAGTGACGGCCGTACCAAGGCTGTTGACGTTAGCGGCCCTGGTGGAGCGGCTGTCTCAGGAGGTTCCCGTAGCGGCGGCGGTGGTGGCCGAGGTGGTGGCAGTGGTGGTTACGGTGGAGGTGGTGGCTACGGTGGTGGCCGAGGTGGTAGCCGTGGATATGGTGGTGGTGACAGTGGCTACGGTGGAGGTAGTCGTTATGGTGGCGGAGGTGGTGGCTATGGAGGTGGCGGCGGTTACGGAGGAGGTGGTGGTTATGGTGGCGGCGGCGGCGGCGGTGGTGGCTGTTTCAAGTGTGGTGAGTCTGGTCACTTTGCTAGGGACTGTGACCAGGGTGGAAGCGGCGGTGGTGGCGGCGGCAGATATTCTGGTGGTGGAGGTGGCGGCTCCGGTGGTTGCTACAAGTGTGGGGAGGATGGTCACTTTGCCCGTGAATGCACCAGCGGTGGTCGTTGATCATTTCTCTGAACCCTCTGTTCAAATTTAGCTATTATGCAGTGTTTCCGGTGTTTATGGTCACCGTCAGTATGGTTTTTCCTTAGTGTCTTATCGGATATGTTTGCTTTCTCTTTTTCTTGTCTATTTTCTGCTTTTTAGTAGTAGTAATAGTATTCAGTTTAAAGCTTTTGGTAATGGGGAGTCATATAATTTTTGTCTGTGCTGCAATGAATACTCTCTGTACATGTACACATACATGTTTTGGAAGCAAACTTTTAATCAGATGCTATGATCTTTTCTATATTATTTGAAGATTTGAGTGAATTTGTTCTTGTGATGAGTTGAAATCCTGCGGGCATTTACTATTTAGTTAAAAGTGTGAAATGAGCCTTTCCATGTCTATTCTTGTTTGTTTTTTGGACTTCACTTTAATTCAAAGTTGATAGCACTTGTTTTTGGTATCGTATGCTGTTTTTTAATAGCAGGTCCACGTGCAATTGTGACATTTAATATTATTGTTGCGTGTTTTTGTGTCTAGTGAAAAAAAACTTTTGACTTAATTCTTAATTATTGGTCGACTGATAATGTTAATTCATCATATTGCGATGCTTGCAGCGTCTTTCTTGTAGGTTAACTGAACTTTATCATAGTCATTTGATCTTAATCTTTTCTTATCTTTTCACATCTTTTTGACAAATAGTCAAATTTTTTTATTTAGTCCGGACATGTGGGGATCAAACTTGTTTGATTATGTGTTTCTTCTGAATAGATTGTACATAATAGTATTCATTTTTATATCTTGATATAGTTCTTTTGTAAAACTACTCCAAATTTGTTTAATATTTACTTGGAATATTTCATAAGAAGCAGGGATTATAATTAAAAACTTAGTGAGCAAACTTGTTCATCCTTTATGTGTGTGTTATATGTGGGGACGGGAAGAGGTACTGATTGTTTGGGTTTGGATTTGGTGGTTGGGTTAGCCTGGCCAATTTCATTTATCAAATTGACCCATTTGGTCTTTTTACAGTGTTACCGTAGTCCATGCTCACAAGTCGACACATGAGGTTGTTAAAGGTGGTTCCTCGAGTGCTTAATCATTCACAAAAACTGCTCGTAGGGAGCAATTGGCGTATACAGCAAGCCTCCAACGCTCGTTGTGTGCCCACCGCTAGCCCTCATGTTTAGCCCTTTACCTATGCCTTTCTTCTTGGCTCAGTTATACACCCTGACTTCAACGATGTTTTGGCTAGAAAATCATAATAAGCGTTTCTCCCTGATCTAAACTCCCAATAAGGCTTTCTTTGTTTTTAAAATGACTCATCTTGACTTCCATCCCATTTCTAATACTTGTGAAAGAGATATAGCTTTTGATAATTATGTTAATTTCATTGCGCCTTGACTAAGTTAACCCCATAGGTGAACGATTTCGCAATGACCCCAATCTTAGGATTAAGGCTTCCACCCGTGATTTTAAGATTCCAACTATTAGCTCAAGAATGTGTCACATTGAGACTTATGCGCCCCATAACATTACAGATGCCAAGAGCCAATAAAATTTACCCGTTACTTGGCTCAAAAAGCATATGGTGTACTTCCATGTAAATGGAAAAATCCCAATGGAAAAATGAGATTGGAATAGGTCGATGGGTAAGGATTAAATTTTCAATTAAACTTATTTATGGCTTATGATATAATATCTCTTTATTAAATATTTACGATATTGGGGTGTTTGTGATTTTCAAGAACTATAACTATAAAGATAGCGAAAAAAAATAATTAATTTTATTTTGAACTTCTAAAATGATAAATAATTTGACATAATTATTTTTTAAAAATCACCGCAGATAATTTTGCACTCGAAAAAAGGGTAGACCTAAGGGGTAAGGTGGGAATTTTCGAGAACCCAATAACTTTTGGACAAACACTATATTTATATTCATAAATTTATTAAGTATATATAAAATTTTTATTGAGAATCCACTGGCAAAACAAATATTGAACTTTAAAGCTGCTAAAGCTAAGCTATATAAACAAGATACGGTATATTATAAATGAGTAATAATTAATTATTATTATTATTTTCTTTTGCATACTTCTAACAAATGACAACTTCCTCTACAGTTCTTTTACATATATATTAAGTTACTTGTATTAATTCAAACATCAGTTAATTTTTACACTCTACATATCACTTATAATTTTTGTCTATGAGTTACAGAGTCTACCATTTAATTCCCAACTCTACTTATGATTTTATTTGAAGAATGGTAATTAAAAAGATTTTGTGTTATTTTTTCGTTCTTCAATATTAACACACAAAGATAACCATTTTTATTACCCAATAGTACATTTTAAGACTTCTTATGAGTCATTTATTTGTAAGAATGTTGTTGAACCTGTATAGGAACAATAACATAGATTTATACATGGTATTTAGTTGAATACGAATTTAGAATTTTAAATTTATGAGTTCTTAATAAAATCAAATCAATATGCAATAATAAATGAAGAAATCACGAGATTTACAAGGCTTCTTTTAAATGTTATATTTCCTTGCTTGATCACGCGGACATCACGAGATTTATAAAGTCACTTTTGAATGCAATATCTCCTTGCTTGATCACGTGATAGGAGAATATTCTGAAATTTTATTTTCTTTTATCAAATTCAAAAAAATCAAATTTGATATTTTGTCTTTATCTGAACATAAAGAAAAGCTTACTGAAAGAAAAATCTAAAGCAATTTTAAAAGTTAAAAAACTTTATAATCATATCGACTCTCACTTTACAATTTTAATTTATAAATAATAATTAAAACTCATTCAATTAACTTCTAAAATAAAAAATTAAAAACCAAATAATTAAATAATGATATCAAGGCAATGGGTGTCATGTGGGCTAGTAACGCAAAATTTAGGACGATCAAGTGTAAAAAAGTAATTTCAAATTTATTAGATAAATACATTAGCAAATAACTATTGAATTTCTTTCGATTGACCCACCTCGCATTCAATAGAATGAATAGATGAATGAGTAACCATAATTTGATATATATATGGATTGAATGTTACTTGTACATTACATGAAGAACCAACAAAACAACATCACCATTAGGCATAACACGGTACTTCTTGTGGTTAGTTGTTTTAACCTTTCTAACACAAAAATAAACAAAACTCATCGAGGCAAAAATAATAATCTTCCTCAATTGAGCTTCACGTAAGAAAAACATCTCCGCACCGTCTCATTATCGTGAATCAAAGACCAGATGACCTGTTGCGCTATTTTTTAAAATTTTGGGGGAAGTAAAGTAGCTCAACAATGACTATAATACTGAAACCTTATTTATTAATTTATTAGATTTGGACTCAATATGAATCTTCATATTTCTCTTTTGATCGTACACTTGTAATCTTTTATTTACTAAATAAAATTTCATATATCTGCCCTTTATATATGTTTTAAAGAAATAACCATTTATTTTTCAAGATGACATGTTTTGGCTAGGTAATCATATTTATTTAGGAATAATCAAGATTCCAACTATAGCTTAAGAATGTGCCACATTGACACTGTCTACTTATCACTTATTAATTTTTTTCTAAGAGTTACAGAGTCTACCATTTCATTGTCTACTTATGATTTTATTTGAAGAATGGTAATTAAAAAGATTTTGTGTAACTTGTTCCTTCTTCAATATTAAGGCACAGAGAGATAACAACTTTTATTACCCAATAGTACATTTTAAGACTTCTTATGAGTCATTTATTTTGTAAGATGGTTGTTGAACTTGTATAGGAATAATAAGATGGATTTATACATGATATTTATTTAAATACATATTTAGAAGTTTAAATGTATGGATTCTTAACAAAAACAAATCAATATGCAATAATAATCGAAGAAATCACGAGATTAACAAGGTCTTCTTTAAATATAAATATTTCCTTGCTTGATCACGCGGAAATCATGAGACTTACAAGGCCTCTTTTGAATGTAATATCTCCTTGCTTGATCACGTGGTAGGAGAATATTCTGAAATTTATTTTCTTTTATCAAGTTCACAAAAATTTAAAATTTAATATTTTGTCTTATCTGAACATGAAGAAAAGCTTAGGAAGAAAAATTTAAAGTGATTTGAGAATTAAAAGACTTTATAACATATTGATCGTCATTTCACCATTTCAGTTTATTAAAATTAATTTAAAATAAATAATTAAACCTCATCCAACTAACTTCTAAAATAAAAAATTAAAGAGCAAATAATTAGATAATATGATATCAAGGCAATGGCTGTAGTGTGGGCTAGCAGCAGAAAATAAATAATATAAGAGGAAATTAGAAATTTAGAACGTGAAAGATAATAGAAAAACATAAAATAGATACAAAATATTTTAGAACCCCAAGGAGGTGTTCGGCCATAAAAATTAATTTTTTATATTTTATTTAGAAATTTTTATAGCTTAAGTTGTATCTGATTATATTTTTAAAAAGGAAAGAAGAGAATATTTTATTTGAAAGAATGAAGGCGGAGTTGAAAAATATGTTATAAGTTATGTTGGTGAGTATAATATAAAATTATGATTAAAAATAAAATTAAATAAATTATGTTTAAAAAATATTTAAACATTTTTATATTATAACAACTCTACATAATTGAAATTCATCTGAATAAATATATTTAAAATAATTTTGAAACGAAATAAATAAAGAATTATTAAAAAAAACAATGAAATTCCTATAAAATGAATATTTTAATTAAATAAAATTAAATATTTAAAGTTCAAGAAAATTATTACTAATGATTTGAATATCTTATTAAATAATTTATGTTTATTGGTTATGACTTTCGAATGATTCTTATTTTTAATAAAAAGCATGATTAAAATTATTTGTTAAATTTTTGTCTTCGTTTCAAATTTTTATTTATATTTTAATAATTAATTTTAATATATTTAGTTATAAATTTACATCACAAAAGTATAACTATCGAATATTCATAATATAAAAATATAAATATTTAATTTTTTAAAATATAAAATTTTTATTTCTATATCATAATATAAAAATATTTAACGTAGTTAACCTTTTAAAATAATACACAAATATCTCACAAGTAATTCCTGTATTTAGCTGTGAAACGACCCCTTATTGATATAGGAATCATGGCCCACTTTGCTGTGGGCCCAAGCAAATTCACTCAGAAAACGTGGCACTCAGCCTCTCACTATATAAATCAGCCATCCCATTGTGAAAAAGGCCACGGTGACGATACCAAAGAGAACACACAAAGGGTTTTTAGGGTTTCTGTTTGTGAGAAAAGAATGGCGGATGAGAGTGGACAGAGGGCTAAGGGAACCGTCAAGTGGTTCAGTGACCAAAAGGGCTTTGGGTTCATCACTCCTGACGATGGCAGTGATGATCTCTTTGTTCACCAGTCTGGTATCAGATCTGAGGGTTTCCGTAGCCTAGCTGAAGGTGAAGCCGTCGAGTTCGAGGTTGAGTCCGGTGGTGACGGCCGTACTAAGGCTGTTGACGTTTCCGGACCTGATGGAGCGCCTGTCTCTGGTGGTTCTCGTAACGGCGGCGGCGGCGGTGGTCGAGGTGGTGGTTACAGTGGCTACGGTGGTGGCCGAGGAGGTAGCCGTGGATATGGCGGCGGTGACAGTGGCTACGGCGGTGGCTACGGTGGTGGAAGTCGTTATGGTGGCGGAGGTGGTGGCTACGGAGGAGGTGGCGGTTACGGCGGCAGTGGTGGAGGAGGCAGCGGCTGTTTCAAGTGTGGAGAGTCTGGCCACTTTGCTAGGGACTGCACCCAGTCTGGAGGCGGCGGTGGCGGCGGGAGATATTCTGGCGGCGGCGGTGGTGGCGGCGGTTGCTACAAGTGTGGAGAAGATGGTCATTTTGCCCGTGAATGCACCAGCGGTGGTCGTTGATCAATGCTTGAAACCTTTATATGCTTTTATCTTTTAAGTTGTTAAGTTTGCGGTTCTTATCTCTTGTGTTTTCTCGGTCGGATATGGTTGCTTTTAGATCTTTTATTTTCTGCCCTTCAGTAGTATCATTTTGAAGCTTTTAGTAATGGGGAGTCATATATTTTTCTGTGCTGCAATGGATACTCTCTGTACATGTATACATACATGTTTTGGAAGCAATATCAATTTTTCAGCTGCTACATTAATTTCTTTTTCGATTTATGGGAAAAAGTTGGAAATGACTATTTCTATGTCTATTCGTGTTCGACTCTGCTTTATAAAAAAGTTGATTCCAATGTTTTTAAAATATGCTTTTATTCGCCATTAATGGAGTGATTGAGTCTCTTTGGGAATAGTCAAGGATTAACTTTTGACTGTGTTTTGTCCAATTATTGTTCTGATGCTATCCTTAAGAAGCAATTTTGTCTTTCCCTGGTTTAATTTGATTGCACCATTTATAGTTTGATTGCTGGCCCATTGAAAATTTGCAACTATAGTTCAATAACCTTAAGGCCGAAGCAGTGTCATCCATAGCAGCATGTTCTTCACTTTTTGGAGACTAAAAATGTACATGATCCAACTATAGTAGCCAAAATTCCAGGATACTAAAGAAGATAAATAAGTGTAATGCGACATTTTCATCAACTCTTACTGTTGTTCGCTGTACACACTTCACATTGCAGAGTTACAAAGTGGGAATAAGTTACATCTGAGTAGTCTAACAAAAATCTTGATGATACAGTGAAGTAATCAAGAGGTCATAACTCTAACCATCCTGGCCATTGCTTCAACTTCCAAGTAAACTATATGGAAAGAAGAAGAAGAAGAAGACAAACAAATCAAATAAAGATTTGACTTCAGCAAGACCTATCAGTTTTGTTCATTTGTGTTTTGATTACCTATCTCTACAAGTCTCACGGACTGCGCCAAAAATTCTACACTGTATGTTTTTCACCACTTGCCTTTCGATTTGGTATTCTACACTGTATGTGCATCACCACTTGCCTTTCGATTTGGGAGGTGATCTTGTTTTGTTGATATCATCAACTTTGGTCCAAGATAAAGAGGGCCTCGAATTTCAACCTAAACCATGATAGCACTTGCATAGTTGAATCGAATTCAAGGTAAATGCACTTGCAGGGTAACAAGGATTATGCTCCATTCATTGCAACTGAAAAGAAAAAGAACAAGAGAATTTGAAAGAGATGCTTCAACTTTAACCAACCTTAAGGTCCACAACAACTCCTCAATCCCCAAGTTAGGAATCATGTCGCTCCATTTAAACTCATGCATATTTGATGCAACGTATTTCTAGGTGAGCACGTCTTAACGATATATTATGTGGATCTATCATAAGTTGATTGGCTTTATGTTGTTTATCACCCTCCCACAACTCTCATCTTTTTATCCATGCTTAGGACAGAATCTCATAGAGAAGATGTTGCTGACTTGAATATGTTAGTCAATGTACAAGAAACTAATCTTGCAAACACTCCAACATAATTGGGAAAAAAAAGAAAGTTTAAAGAAGGAATACTAGAAGTACCTAAATTTCAGACGTCTTGAGGAAGTATTTTACAAGTTGTTAGGTTCACAGCCGTGAGCCTCTGGACTGATAAAGTTCCATGCTTTCTCTGCCTTTGTTCACTAGTTCGTCAACTATGGGATCTTGCATTAGGTGTCCCTGCTTTGTAGCCCACTCCAACACTATATGTGCATTGTCATCAGCTAATGCCTCACTATCAGGAACATGTGTTGCTATGTAACTCAACAGAATCAAACAAGGAATCTGAACCATTTGTTCACCAAAGTAAACATGTGGAACTAGGTGCTTGGTTCCTCCTGCCTGAATTATGGCCTTGCAGTGATTGACTCTGAGGAAATTTTCAGTGCAAGCAAATTTGTTGAGTGCAATTGCAGCCTCACTAGTTATTTCTGGTTCCTTATCATCTAATAGAGCCACCAATGGACCAATGATTCTTGTTTCCGTTGCTCGAAAGGTCCTGGCCAGATGGCCTATAGATCTGATGCTTGGAGTGAGCAACTCTGAATCTCCCTGGTTGATAATTCTCAAGAATTGATCAACCACTGCTTTGGCAGCAGGTGCAGTGGGCTTGAAAGCAGAACGTCTCAAGTCTGCATTTTGCTCAGCAACTCCTGCGTATAGGAGTGTCAAATGAGCTAGTTGAGCAAAATCCCAATGGGTTAAAATGGATTGATCTCAATAAACATGGTTGGGTTTTAACTCGGTCTAAAATTTGTTTGTTGGAATGGACGGGTCAAATTGTTTTAAATAATGGCTCATAATCCAACCTGCCTTCTTTTCATTGATTTATCAAGACTATATTAGATCAAACAAGCCTAAAAATTTACTTTTCTATATTTTGATGATTACATAAGCTGACCAAATTGGCCTAAGATTTTGAACAGGCTAGCTTTGGTTATGCCCAATTAACAAATCAATTAGGCGGGCTATGATTTTATGAGCTAAATGAGACACGCTTACCTGTGATCTCCATGAGTGCCATGGCTGAATGATATTGTACTTCATCAGGGCCTTTCTCTAGCAAAACTGCAAAGCATAAAAGAGCTCGGGATTCTGTAATATTACTACAAATACTATTATTTCCTGCACAAAGATGCCTAAGTGCTCTGGCAGACATTGCTTTCATTTCAGCTTTTGTAGCAGGATCTTCATATTCCCTCCCTTTAATGCTAGTCCCTGTCAGTCCAACATGGTGATTCCTCTGCTGATTCGGGTTTTGTCGCTGTTGATTCGAACTTGCTACAGGATTGTTGGGCTTATTATTTGTCTGGGTTTTCAAGGCCATTGCGCTTGTAACCAAACTATGCATTTGGTTGGTTGTTTGACCATCCATAGGGTGAGGAATTTTATTATGAGTTTTATTCTCATCATCTTCAACCTTACCTCCACTGTCACTGAATTTGCTAGTACCAGAAGAATTAGAATGCGTCATTGCACCAGCTGCGTGTACTGACGTGTTGTGTTGTTTGTGAGAAATAGCATACTTACTATGTTCTTGAATTGTTTCAAAAGCAAGATGACTGACCAATAGCCTAATAGTGTTTGTCTGAGCAAAATGATCTTGACATTTGCGGTGATTTGCAGCCAATTCTGAAATTGCCCAAGCCACTACGATTTGAACCTTCATAGGCCCATCCTTGAGAATCTTGGCAAACACAGAGCAAACACCAGCATTCACAATTTGTTCAACGCTTTCAGGGTCTCGACCAAGAAGGCCAATAGCCCTCGACGCGTTCTCCTGACCCTCCAATCGCCCTTCTTTAGCCAATTTCAACAACGGTGCAACCCCACCTTCTTCTATAATCAACTTCCCATATCGCTCATTGTCCCTAGCCAATGACACAAGAGATGCTGCTGCATCAGAACGATCCTCTAACGACCCTGTACACAAAATCGCAATCTGTTCCCATATGAGACACAAAATCGGCTCGTTAGCTGCAATTGGAGGAAGCCCGAGATACTCGTCGTCCCGATCATCCGCTGGAGTGGAAACACGCAGCAGCCATTGGACATCACCGCATGAATTCTCAAGCTGTTGGGCCGTTTTCTTCAATGCAGCATTCGGGATGATCGTGAAAACTCGTCTCAATCCCCTGGCACAACATTTGAATACAAGGGTGAGAGCCTTGTCCAAAACTTGTTCGGTGTCGTCGATGATTCGACGCGTCGGACGCTCGTACAAGTCGTTGCTGGCGCGCGCAGCCTGTCGCAGGAGCGCGGCAAGCCTCTCTGTTTTGGCTTTGATCTCAAGACAATCTTGCTTGAAATTGCAAACCTCGTCAGCCGCTTTCGTTACCTGGTCAGCCAATTGTATTGGCCGTGCTAGAATTTGTTTCACTATGTCCGCCATCGTAATAGCGGACTGTTAATTTCTTCCCCTAAAATCTGTCTTTTTCAAAAGGAAAAAATGAAACAACATGGAAGATAAAATACAGGGGAATTGGCGTTAAAATTTTGTATCAAAATGAGACTAAAAACAAGAAATGGGACAAAGAGAAAACAACAAAGGTGCAACCTTTTTGCTTGTTTTCCTAAGGGGGTTTCACGGAAATGATGATATTGGCCATAAACGGAGGGCGGGAGGAGGAAGAGCTGGTGGCGATAGAGGAGCGACGGCGGGGGTGGATGATTCAGTATGGGTTTTGCAATGGCCAAACGCAAATGTCTCTTTAGCTTTCCATGAAAATGGAAAACAAAAACTCATGGCCGTTACAACCTTATTTATAGGAAATAATGTTTGTAGTAGCCGAAGAAATTGAGTCCATTTTAGCCGTTCATAGCTCACCAAGTATCCTTATAAACCATCGGATATCAATTTCAGTTAAGTGAATGGGAATGTCAAAGGTTCGCTAGGAAGTATTGAAGCAGCCAATTAGTGCCCACCCCGCGCTATATAATTCATATTCACGTCGCCTTACAGTGTTTCTATAAAAATAATATTCACAGGCCACTATTCGGCCTTTGTCTTTGTAAAATAGTATTGAAATTTAGACTATAGTGAATTTTACCAAACACTACCTGCTAGATGATTTTTTTCCTTTGAAGGAATTCCATTTAAAGATGAAAATCTCTCATTATTTTACCATATTCTTAGTAGTTACTATAATTTTTTTAAATAACCATCTGTTATTCATGCCTAATTATCTTTACTTTCATTTAATAAAAACTATTAGGGCTCGTTTAATATAAGGATAAGGAATAAATAATTTTGAAATAGGTTTATCTCACATTTAATTGATTATTTCAAAATTAATTATTCTATGATTATACTGTCATTTTTATCCCACGTTGAGAATGGAATAACAACCTCAAAATAATTAATTTTAAAGTAACTTAGTTTCCTAACCAAACAACTTTCTTAAAAGGAGAAAGAACTTCCTACAAAATTATTGTCTTCCATAAGACATTTGTAGCTTATAAATATTTATTGTGTTTTCCAACAGAAGTTTGTCGCCAATAATAATTTAACCAGCTTTTTCCCAAATTGGTATTGCCAGCTCTCTTATAATCTTTCTGTCTCTTTTATCAAATGATAAATTGAATATTGAATTAATAATTAAGGTTAAGCCACATGCCAATGTACGTGTATACTAGATGAAGGAATGCCGGTACGTAGCACGGGTTCAACAATTTTAATTTATAGTTTATTAATATTTTGATTATGGGTGAAAATTATTTTTATTTTAACTTTACTTTAAAAATTAAATTTTTTCCTCAATTTTGAATAATAACATCCTCCCTTTTATCCTAATTAATTTTTTTAAAATATTAGTTTTACCATTGTTATCCAATCCTCCCTTTTTTAATGTAATACATTTTTACATCATATATAATATTTATATTTTAACTTAGATATTTATAGTTTCTTATTTAAATTTACTAACATTATAAATAGAACAATACTTCTATAAATTTTTATCACAAAATCTGATATTATTTAGTATTTTCTATTATTGTTATTAAAATTATATGCTATATGTATGTGCATGCGTGTGTATATTTGTGTTTTTCCTCTTTCTTATCCTTTATTGTCTATATAAATAATAAAATTTGATTGTTATCAATAAAATATTAAAATTGTTTTACATTATAAATACATAATCTTTAAATTTGTCTTTATTTTTATTAATTTTTGTGTATCTCATGCATTGAAACGTATTTATAAAATTATTATTACCTTTTATATTCACTTGTATAAATAAATATTAGAGTTTTGATTATTATTAATAAAATTACTCTTTTTATTCTGCAAATTTACTTTACTTTATTATAGAACGTCATTGACTTATATATGCAATTAATATTTTTTATTTTAATTTGTCCTATATATATATATAAATATATATATACACACACACTTACACAATGATTTTAAATAAGTAAAAAGAAGAAGACAAGTTGATAATGTAAGGGAAAATTAATTTTTTTCAAAAGTCAATTATAAGAAAGGGGAATAATATCTATTGTTCAAAATTGAACGGAGAGTTTAATCTTTAAAACAAAATTGGGGTGGAAATGATTTTCACTCTTTTGATTATTAATACAATTGTTAATATAAACTTTTATGTTTTTTATTTTCCAAAGCTAAAAAAAGTTTTTCTTAGTTTACTTAAATATTATGTTGCATGTGTCCAATAGAAATTTAAATACTTTTATCCAAATTAATAAAAATAACATTATATCAATTTTTAATATTTTTATTTTCAAATTGTAATATTCTACTTTTTTTTTTACTTCAAACTTCAATTCTTGAACTGTAAAAGCAGTTAATATTAGGGCTTGTTTGGTATAACTGATATAAAAAATAAATAATTCTGAGATTAATTTTGAAATAAATTTATTTTATATTTAATTAAAATAATATCACAAAATAACTTATTTCGAAATTAATTATTCTAAAATTATAATATTATTTTTATCCCACATTAAGAGTATAATAAAAATCTCGAAATAATTTATTTGTCAATCAAACCACCCTTGCACGAGAAAGAACTTCCTACAAGATTCCATAAGTCATTTGTAGCTTATAAATATTGATTGTATTTTCTAACAAAATCCGGATCTTATGCAGACTAAAGTAGGTTTTGTAGAATAAAAAAAAAAATCGACCGTTTTGGAGATTTAAAAATATTCAATAATAATTAAAAAGTAAGATCAGTGAAAATTGAAAGGGAGAATGAAAACGTAAATATAAAAATAATAATGGATACCCAAGGTAAAAAAAAGGATAACATAATTATCTAAAAGTTATTTCATTTCACAATTATTGCAAAGGTTTCACATTAAAAGGTAAAATAGTTATTACTTTTACTCCAAGTTTCTTTTCAAATTCAATATTATATACAAAAAATGGAGCCACAAGATATTTTTTTAATTGCTTTATAGTTAAGCCACCTCTGCTCCAAGTATTGTCAAAAAAGTTAGTTGAATTATTTAGTTATTACTTCCATCTCAATTTACGTGGCTCCTTTCAAAATTTGAAAGTTAAATAATATTTTAAATTATCAATTATCGTAATTAATAGTATTTTTTATGTAATTATCAATAATATAAATTCTATTTTTTTCAAAAATAAAAACTTTAAAGTTTTCATATATAAGTTTATGATCATAATTTTTTATGATTATTTATAAATTGAATAAAAGAAAAAAATTTCTGTTAATTTTTTTATTATGCACCTAAAGGATAAAAATTTCATATAAAAATAAAATAAAGTTATAAAAAATTACAAAATCAAATATCCGATATATTATATAGTGCACGTACGATTGGTGAAAAAAATTTGCATGCAAAAGTATGACGCTTATTAATGTGTAATATTTATGATTACTTTATTTCATGGTGTAAAAAAATTTGTATAGTGTAATAATTACAAGAAGTTTGATAAGTATATATGTTTAAAATTTAAGTAATATATTTGTATAAAAATTTAAAAGTGTTTTTAGCATATATACACAGTATGTTTCTTTTAAAAAATTATATATATAATGAGTATTATTTTTCTGTTAATGTGTCAGTGCACATAGCTTAAATTTTTTCATAAAATAATTTAATTGGCAACCACAATTTTTTTTTCACAATAATATTCATTCACAAGAAATAAAAACTCAAGATAATTGAGAATATTCAGAGGTGGAGCTATAATATCGGATATGCATTTGCACGAATTTAGTTACTTTTATTTGAACATTATATTTATATTAGAGCATTTATTATATATATATATTTAATTATAAATTTAATAATTAAAATAAATTATAAATTTAACAAATTAATACATTTTAAATTTTAATTTTGCTTTCGAGAAAGTTCTCGTGGTCTCACGATCGAGTTAGCTTTTGTGTTAAACATCATTGGAAAGTGCAGAGAAGATTCAGATTTTTGGACACTTCTAGAACAAATTTTGTAACCTATGGATTTCGAGATTAGTTGTTTTTTTTTGTTTTTTTTTTTCTCTTTTCAGTTCACCCAAGGAATTAAAACCATCTATTTCATATATAATTGTTATGAGAACAGTATAAATTTCTAACTTTGGATAGTCATTAAGCAACTTATTATCACTTCTTTCTCCTTTATGTTTTATACAACTCAATGTCTAGTTTTCTTTAGAGAAATGCCCATATAAATATAAGGAATAAATATCTCAAAATATCAATTTATCATATAAAATTATGTAATTTTATTTTATTTCAATAAAATTATTTAATTTTGAAATTTTTTCTTTTAAAATCACTCTATTAAATTTATTGATAAAAAAATCTATCATGATAAAATAAATAAAATTTTAATGCCATTTAAATATGAATTTTATAAATAAAATTAAATTAAAGACGTTCAACCCATCAATAATTATCAATAATCCCATAATTGGCAAACTTCTTCAAATTTATTTTTACGCGAAAAAAATCAACATGAATATATTATATTGTATAGTGAAACTTTTTTTCATTTATTTATTTCCTGTTGATTTTTCCTGTTCGATTTTTTCTTTTATTGATTTTTTTTCTTTTTCTTTTTACTCTTTCATCATCTGTTTTAAGTTCTCCATCCCCAAAATAAACTATAATTCTGAAAATGCATTGCTTTCTCTCAAAATCTAATCTTTTATATGTTTTTTAATTTTCTTTTACTTTTTCTTTTCTACGTTATTCCAAAAAAGAAAAAGAGAGATTACAGTTATGGGTTAATGCCCGTAGTTAAAATATGAGTCTTTTTTAATTTTATTTATTTATGAGGCCATGACTATATGATATGAAAAATTAATTTATTTTGGTATGTGATTATTTTTTACGACAAATATTGTTGAGTCGTTTTATAAGAAAAAAGTTTTAAGTTAGAGTGATTTTATTGATACAAATCAAAATTAAATAAATTTAATACATAATTTTTCATAATTGAGTGATCTTTTATAAGCTTATAACGTTTATGCGTCACATAAATACTTAAATAGAAAATAATTTCAACTATATTTTGATGCATTCAATGGATTTCAATATATTATTTGATGGGGTTAATTTCACTATGTACTCTGTTCCTACATCTATCCTAGCTATAATTATGAGATATTAGTACAAAATAAGGTACATAAAATCATAAACGAGTAAGCACATTTGAAAGTAAATAACTATTTTTATTTTTCAATGTTAGATTATTTATGTTAAAGGAGTCTGATTAAATTTAAATTAGCATATTGCAGAACTTACTTTTAAAGATAACGTTTCCAACAAGACTTTTTCGATTTTTAAGATTCAAGCACAAAACCTATAATTAGGAAAACTATTTGATTCTGTTTTGAAAAAATTATTTTAATAAAAATAATCAATTATATTTTATTTATGAAAAAAATTATTCCTATAGTACTTATTTCTCGTAAAAAAGAAAAACTAACTATATCCTGCGAAATGAAAAGACCCAAACTTATGGGCCATCTAAACGTTTTTCCGGAGCCTAATATATTTGGGCCATAACGTTGGGCTCTTCATTGTTAGGCATTTTATTGAGATTGCTATACAAATAGCTAGTCGAATTCATTATTTATGTTTTTTTGTTGATATACACTGATTATGGACGATTTCTTTCCTTTATAATAGGTCTCACAATATAGTTCAAGATAATACACAATAACATGCACCTTAGGCCTAACTCGGATTGCCATGAAATAGGCTAAACACGTACCATATAATATGGAGGTCCAATATATATGGAAGCGGGCTTTGTTATTATAACATATACGAATACGAACCTTGGGCCTAACTCGGATTGCCTTAAGCCATTTTCCTGTTGGCTGCTTTGATCTCTACCGTCTCGAACCTCAGCATATTGTGCTGGAGCATTCAAGTGTTTTAATTAGGAGCGTCTTTTACCAATATTTTTTTTAAACATTAAAAAATAACTAAATGTTGAATAGTTTTGAAATACTAATTAATTAATTTGCACTCATTTTTAGAATAAGCCCGAGGCTAGGGGAATAATTAAGGGATCAGATTAATTGTTTATTTTTCTTAGTCTGTATACATACATTATACAGTGAGTATACATGGTTATAAATGTATTATACATGAATTATACATCTGATGATTATTTTAAATTTATGTGGTTGAGTGAAAAGATATTCAGATTAATTCTTCAATAATTAAAGCTTTAGCTATTTATATCCAAATAAAAGCAGCATACGTATATATAGAGAAAGCAGGTGTAAATTTGCTTAGCAATATAGTGTTTTGATTGAAGCAATGATGGGTGCATGTTTAAAGCTCTATAGCACAGCAGCAATTCTATATGGGAGTAAAATTTGGTCTCTAGGCCCCAACAGTTTCCACAAGATGAAATGTCGTATAAGATGGAGGTGCGATGCAACTTGGCGAACTGCATGTTTTGATTTATAATTTTTTTCACACACTTTTTTGATGCATTGTGTTCAATAATTCACTGTTTTGGTGACGGAATTAGTACTCTTCACCGGTGCTTTTACATGTTTACTTTGGCGCTGCAACTTGTTGATCTATGGTGGTGTTTTAAGCCGTGGCGAATTCAATAATTTTAAATTGTGGGGGTTTCATTAACTTTTATTTGAAGTTGCTACTGAGATTGGATGCTCAATTAATCTATTTATATGAATTACTAGTTTTTCTATATAAATAGTTAATTCTGTTTTATTTCATAATTAAGAGCGCCTATAACTTTTAATATAGGTCCTACCAAGAACACTCGTGATCTCTACAACAACAAAGTAACCTTTTTCTAGATTTGTCCAAAATCGTTCACTTAGTTTTTCTTTTTTTCTATTTATACTTAAAGCTAAACATATGATGAACTCAAATATTGATTGTTGAGAGAGTATAAAATCAGTAATCTTCTATTTTATTCTATTTGCCAAAGTGACATACTAGGATTAATTAGAAGATAGTCATGTGACCATGGGCCATGACTAAAATATGTGACTTCTACGTTAACCGTTGCGTTTGTTTTCTATAGAATGTTGTTGCTATACGTTTGTTCATTCCCTATTTGTATAGCGGTACTATTGAAGGAACCTTAATTTTGTAAAGGCATATTTAGCTGTCCGAAAAAGGTATGGATAACCTTGAAGTTGTCAAAAAATTATCGATAAGTAACATACATTTTCTTCCTGCCAATAAAAGTTTTCTGGTGGACAAAATCATGGACTAAGAAGAATATATTGCTTTCATGATGTTGATATGTTTGTTTACCCAGCGAGGTAAAAATATTTGCCTAGTTGTGAATTGCACGTGGTTGGGTGGGGGTGACAGCTTATTAGAGTAAATGAACATACCAAAGATCTCATGTGAAAATCATGGCATCAAGGATGTGTTCGGGTACAGACAAAAATATTTTTCTATTTTTCCATTCTCACGATCATGCACCCCACTTTCACAATCTCCTGTGCACCCTCCCCCTCCCCCTTTTCATCCTTATAATTTTATCTTAAATTATATAAATATTTTTAGGATAATATATTTTACTTGTATATCAAACACAAGAGAAAAAAAAAATCACGCGTTTTCTTGGGAAATACTCCTTTTATTTATATTTTACTTGTCTACCTTGAATTTTGCACGTTCCTTAAGAAATAATGATTAATATGAGTATTTTAGCACAATGCTCATATTAATTGATGTATAATCTTAGGTCTTGAGAAATGATTTAAAACATACGTAATTAATATTGTGAGTAAAATAAAAAATAATAATTATCTTTTTTTATGATACGTTAAAAATAACAAATAAAAATAAAAATCTATTTTTAAAATTTTAAACAAATAAAAATAAAAGAATATAGTATTTTTCATAAAAAATATTTTCCACTAAAAGAAAATTTATAATGAACCACAAAATTGATTTCCAGGACAGCTAAGAAGGTCTCTTCATATACTCATTTTTCGTGCATTATTTATTTTGGTTAGTGGTTAGCAATGGCCGTCAATCACTCTTATTATGTCGATGACAGCCATTTTTGCCTTACAATAATCTTCTTCTGGCCCTATAGATGTGGACTCAATTGGGACACACGGCATAAGCTGCTGAATCTTCATAAATATTTTGTTTTGCTTATTTGGTTGGAAAGTGACTCGAAACTTAACGCTCTTGTTGCCTTGTTTAGAGAAAACTTTTCAATATTCTTTTTTTTTATTTTTTTTTTATGTTCAATATTTAACTTATACACATTGATACCAATCAAATAGTCGGCATCGTACTTCTTATTGTGACAGTACCATAATAGACACTCGCAAGTGTTTGGATTGTCAAGTGTATTTTTAACTTCTTGTATCAGATGATTTGTCTCATTTTTTCAGTTTACTAGTTTCACTGTTTAGAAACAGTTACATGTAATTATCAGTAATTTGATAGCAAAAATTGCCCCTGTATGTAAATTGTAAAGTACATATCCTTCCAAACAATGTGGAACTTCAGTACAACTTACCTATAAGTTCGTTTACACACAATTTCACTACATATAGAATCTCAAATTTCAAACCAAACAATTTTCACAAAGTAACAAGAGGTAACTAAAACATACACACACGAATCTGATAAATACATTCAACAATTATACACAACTGATAAGTCTCGTATACAAATGAGACCCTAACTTCAGAGCTTGCCTTCAATCCTTGCATTTGTAAGCCCAATACAAGCATCCACAAAATCTTCATCAATGAAATCAGTTGAATATATTTGTAACCGATCACCATAACCTCTAGAAATACTTTCATTTATAAACAACCTTGCATATGGATGAATCCGATTTGTCACCGGTTTCACACACACCACCGGATTATCCGCCTGAGGCGTCACCGTATTCTCAACTCTGTAAAAATATTTCCGGGATGTCACCGGCGGCTGCTCGCTCAAATGCTTCATATTGCTCTCGAATTTCGTTTCAGGTAAATCAGTGTCTATCCAATTGTCCTTTAAATACCCAGCGCTCCACAATGGACTTCCATGTTTTGGTTGAGGAGATTTTCTTGGTTTCCACACACATATTACTCTTTTCGGCAATAACTCTGCTACTGTCTTGTTGAAAACAGAGTCATCCTGGTGGATAAGAAATTCCCCCAATTGATCCTCTAAGTACTTGTCGAATTCCGGTGGATCATCGTGTCCGAACTCTGTTCGGATCTCGAGAATTATGATCTCCGATTGGGTCTCCGACAGGAATTTCTTGACGTCGTTGATGACAACGTCAACTTTGTAAGAAACTAGGATGCCATGACAGACACGGCCATCTTCCTGAACTCGGATGTCAAGGACACGGGTACCCATTGCCTGTCGCCGAGTACATAATTAAGTAAATAAAAATGTACTCAAAGAAAGAAATTGCATAATTGAGCAAAATAAAAGTGTACTCGATAATCACACAATTTAACATTACCAGCTGTTTGTAAATGGACAGAGATTGGGTTCGGGCGAACGGGCGAGAAATAAATGGGATTCCAATTTTGTTTGTTGCTGAATCATGGGTACCGGGCCAAATTATCTTATTCACATGGAGTTTTTCAAGCGCAAGTGTTGACATCCAATTTTTTCTGTCATCTACGTGATGATCAGAACCTGGGAAATTTATGCTATTTTTCTTCTTGAGATCATAAAGAAGTTTCTTCTGGGTACGAATTGATTTTCTTCTTTGGACCTGTTTAGATAAAAAAGAACCCATTTTTACAATACCTCAAGAAGAAGAAGGAGGAGAAGAAATTGAGCAGTTCTCCTCTTCTTCTAGGATTTTTTCATGTTTGTAGTTGGAGATGATTAAGTTTTCTGCGTTTAATATATATTGCATTATAACGCCCTTCTTTCTCAATGCAGAGTAGAAACTTTGTTCAATTATGACAAATAAAGAAACTTCCTTTTCAATATTTTATTTTTAATACTCGTTTATTGTCTGGACAGATTTTAAATGTGGGTTGGGCCAATTGTCTTTGCTACTGAGGGGCCGGCTTCGTTGGAATTATTGGTAGAGACTGCAGAAAGGGTTATTGATACTTTTTCCATTTTGAGCTGCTCATTAATTTATGTCTCTCGTGATTAAAAGAGATTTAAGCATAAATATATACTTTTATATTATTATATTATTTAAGTGTAAATTTAATTATTAAAAAATAAAAAATGAAAAATAATTTATTTTAAAAAATAATTGGTGCAATTTCAGAACTGTCCAATATGTGGCTTTTGTCCTTCATTTGATTGGCGTTGGGTTGAATTTAAGTTATTTCATTTTTGCACTCTTTGGTTTTGTAAATGTTTACAGGGTTGCCACGCTAATAATCTGTAGCGAAGTCAAAAATTACGAATTAAAAGAAAAAAATTAAATTTCCACACTTGGGATAACAATTTAAAATTTTCATATGTTAAAGGGCACTCTTATATGTGTATTAAAATAAGGTTAATGTTATCTTATTTATATTGCATTGTTTTTTTACTAAGATAATTTAATTGAATCCTGTTCATTACATGTGGTCTCTCATGTGCCAAATGGGCAAACGTGAATGAATGAATCTGAGAATTATACAAAAAGTTTCAACTAGGGGTGGGCATTCGGTTTTTCGGTTCGGTTTTTTAAAATTTCGGTTCGGTTTTTTCGGTTTTCGGTTTTTCATATAGTGCACCGAACACCGAACCAAACTAATTCGGTTCGGTTCGGTTTTTTTCAAATTCGGTTCGGTTTTTTCGGTTTTTCTAATTCGGTTTTTTCGGTTATGGGCCTAATTAATGGGCTATTTTTTAACTTACAAAATGAGCTACTTTTTAAATTAAAAATTAGTTGTTTTGTCTTTTTAAATTCAAAATAAATTATTTTAAGTTTGAATTCTAAAGTTTAATTCAACTAAGCTTAATTTTAACTTTTTAAATAAAGAAAATAGTGAGATTAATTGATTTACATTTAGTAGTACATACATAACATTTGACTTTTTGATAATAAATTTTCTCATATGCTTAATATCCTTATAACAAAACCAATAAAAAGTTAAGGGTCTTTTAGGATTTTAATAATCTATGGTCCCTAATTTCTTGTTAAATAAATATTATATATTTCATTTTTCTTTCAAAGCATATTAATAATAGTAAGAATTTTCTTAACATGCTAAAACTATTATAAAACTTGTTATTTGTAAAAAAAACTTAAGCAATTGTATCAATTATATAAATAATTCTCTAAATGTAAATGTGCTTTGAGATTGGGGTTGGGTGTCATATTTTTATTTTTTTGAAATTAAGTAAAAAAAAAAAAAAAAAAAAAAAAAAATCGGTTAAACCGAAAAACCGAAAAACCGAAATATGAAAACCGAACCGAACCGAAAAACCGAAATTTAAAAAAAAAAAAACCGAAACCGAACCGAAAAACCGAAAAAACCGAAACCGAAAAACCGAATTAATTCGGTTCGGTTCGGTTTTTCGGTTTTCGGTTTTTTTGCCCACCCCTAGTTTCAACAGCCAATATGGACACAATTATGATATATATTAATCAAAGCTTTGAGTGTAATATTTGAAGTATTAAAACGTGTAGCAGGTGGAAAAGGATGAGGAGAAAGGTTTAAGTTATTATTTCGTGAATTGAGATATTTTATGAGATCAGCTATTTTTCGTTCTAATTTTTAAATGATCCCTTATAGTATATTGAATTTCTTGTATTATTATTATAACTTAATTTATTATAACAGGTTGTTATTTTTTATTATAGATTACAAATCAATGTTATTAAATAAAGTTATTTACAATTACCTTCTAAGTAAGGACTTAATGTATAGATATTCTTTTATATTATTAATACACCAAACTTAAACTAATAATTAAAAAAAGGTATATTGTTTTAAAGATGGTTGACAAAAAGCTTCTGAATTATATATGTTGAGATCTACAAGATCAACAAGATTGATCATGAAGTTAATAAGACATGGATAATAAATTAATCACGGGGCAAACATGGAGTTTAACTTAATCATGGAAACATATTTCATTATGTTGACAATTAAGAGATGAAGCTGGAGATAATTTATTCTCATTTTAGTTCTTTAATTTCCTCCTACTTTCTTTCTTTCACCATTCACTTGAGTGAAGTCATGAGTTGATTAGAATCAATGGTTTAAAATGGATGCAATTCTATGTATAAAAAATACGTTTAGAATCTTTATACATATGACCCCAAGCATATTTATGGGAGATCAAGAAGTCCTGTTAGGATTTGTTCTCAACTTTTTATTTCAGTTAGATTTTATATTATAATTGTTTAAAAAGAGTTTATTTAGTAGGAAAAACTCTTTTAGATCTATCCTTTTCTTTTTTCTAAAGACAAGTTTTGAATTTTTATAAATAGATTTTTTTTCTCATACCAAAACACAATAACACTCACAATATAGTTGTTTAGAGAGTTGCGTTTACGGGAATTTATTCTCTTAATAGCTTTAAAATATTTTTATATTAATATTATCATATGTAGGTCAATTAACTAAATTATATCATAAAGTATTATATATATATATATATATATATATATATATAACAATAATAATATAGTAGTGTAAGAATACAATACGTAAAATATACTTCTTAGAATTAATTAATGTGTATGCAACCTAGTCTAAATATCATAATCATCAATGAAAAAAGATAAACAACTTTTATGACTCATTACAAATATTCTTTTAGTTATATTGTAATTCTTTTCCAAAAGATCAATAAAATATTACACAAAAACTTATACATAAACTGCCAGAGATGTTTGTAGGATTATCAAGAGCTAAAATAAGAACGTTTACCTCGTAAATATGTAAAGTGAAACATAAGACAATCTCATCGGTAAAACTAACACTATGATAACAAGTGATTTATGATTAATAAAGAGTACCATTGAATTTTGTAATCATCAATTTTGAATCTTCAAATAATTTTATTTGATTATAGAAAGTGGATAAGCATTGATATATCGATATATTCATAAAACACATAACGTGTGTATATATATATGAAATTAAATTTATATTTATTACATATATTGAGAGTTTTTAATTTATAAAATATAGTAGAAAATTTTTTAACAAATATATACGAAATTTTGCTCAAAGTTGGAAAAGTTCACTCAAAACATAATAATTTTGCGTAAAATTCCGTATATGAAAACAACATGAGATGGGTATGAAATATGTATATATTGTTCAAGACTTAAAATTTTGCTCTCATTTCGCGTGTAAACTGTATAAAATCGATATGAAATATGTATATCTTGCTCAAGGTGTAAAAAAATATAGATTTTGGGCCTAAATCAACCCAAAAAGCTAATTTGTGAGGGAAGATTGGACTTTTTTCATTCTTCAACATAAGACTTACAATTTCATTCACAATTTCATGAATAATGTCTGTATAAAACGATATTTCATATGTATACAACTATATAAATTTTGTATAAAGTTCATTTTAGTTTTTTGAAAATTTAATTCAACTACCACATAATACAAAACTGAAAATATATTTTTTATACAAACACAATGTACACAATTATCATATAGTTTTACTACAAATTTGAATTTCGCTAGCGAAATTTTGAAAAAAATAGCACTTCAAACTCGCTTAGGGCTTAAAATTTTACTTATAATTTCGAGTATAAAAAAGATATAATATCTATAAAACTATATAAATTTTATATAATGTTTATGTTAGATTTTTAAATTATTATATATAATTTTTATATAATATATTCATATAAATTTAAAACAATCACGACAACGTACAAAACTTAACATACAATTTTATGTAATATAAGTCACGAATTAGTATAAGTTTATGGTTTACATAAGTCACGCTTCTGCCATTACACTACGCAAATATTATATCAATTTTTTTGTTTTTTTCCTTTTGAGAAAATAAGATATTCAAAGTTGCTTCATGATTAATTCAAAATATGTACTTTTCCGTTCTAAAATAAATAATATTTTAATTTTTTATTTTTATTTAAAAATAAATTATGATTTACATAATCAAGAGGATGTTAATAATATTTTTTTAATTTTATGATTATTTAACTGAAAAGAATTTTATATAATTTAAAAAATATTAAAAAATTATATTTTAAGAAAAACATTTATTAAAAATAAATAAGTAAAATTATAATTTTCTGTTTAGAGATGAATAATTGTATGATACAGAACACGTGATAAATAAAGAAATTTCACAGTGAATTATGGAACGACAAAACCGAGCGGACATCTTATTCACCGTTGGATCACAAACCCCTTAACCCTCTTCAACCGGTCGATAAACCCCTTATCCTCTCGAAGTTCACCTACTGCTCCTCTTTTTCCCTTTTTCGCCTCTCCAGAAATTGAGGCACCAGAAGAAGTAGAAAGATCCTCTCTTTCCGCTATACCCTTTTTCTCTCACCATCTGCATCATCATCGTCGTCGACATAGGCTGGTAAGTTTTTCTCTTCCTTTTGGTCACTCCTACTGTTTCTTGTTGGTATCCTTTTTAAGTTTTTACTGGGTTTTTAGCTCTTAGAAAAAAAGTTCTAATGGGGTAGTCTGAACTCTATTATTGATCTGGTTTTGCTGTGGTTAATTCAGTTTCTGGGTTTTAGCCCCTTTATGGGTCAGACGAGATAATGTAATCTTTTGGGTGCTAGGGTTTATTTTGGCTCGACTCATGCTGCTGGTATTTAATTCTATTCGTGTGGTTTAAGTTACTGTAAGATCGCATTTTACTATGGTTAATTTGGTTTCTGGGTTTTAGTTCGTTTGATTAGAATCAAGGAGAATACCAGTGTGTAGTCTAAGCTGTTGTAAGATCTCATTTTGCTATAGTTAATTGGGTTTCTGGGTTTTAATTCGTTTGGTTGCGTTATGTGTCTGAATAGATATTGTTGTCCTTTGGGTGCTTGGGTTTTTTCGACTTGATTGTTGTTTGGTGCTGATTTGTAATTCTTCAAAAGAAAGTTCTATGAGGTAATCTAAGCTCTATTTTAGGATTTTACTGTAATTAGTTGGGTTTTTGGGGTTTAATCAGTTTGTATTGCTTTATGGGTCAGAATAGATAATTTGGTCTTTTCGGTTCTAGGGTTTTTTTCTTGATTTTTTTACTTCTGATAGTTTCATGTTCGTGTTGCTTTCTACTGTTATTTTTTGTCTGATAATGATTTTTTCATGATCGTTTATCTGTTTGTTGTTGATTTTATTATGTGAATCTAGGTATTGTTGAGTTTTATTTATGATGGAAAATGGGGAGGAAGCATTTGACAAGGCCCGAATAGAGGAGAGGAATGGTGTAGTAGATGAGATTGTTGAAGCGCGGCCGGAGGATAAGGTAGCTGTGGTGTCAGATGTATCGAAAGAATCGGAAGTGGATGAAGTATTTGAGGAGGCAATAGAGCCAGAGACTCCTGATGCTGGTGTTGAGGATGGAGTTGTTGGCGATGGCAACTCTGGGAATGTTAATTGTTCTCTTGAGGACAGTGGGAACTCTGTGTCGAGGGATGATGTAGAGAACTTTGAGGAAGCTGTTGAAGCTTTGCACGAGATACAACATGCTGATGACGAGTCTAATCAGAAGGCAGATGTTAACTTGAAAGAGGAGCCTTCAGTTGAGAAGGAAACTTTTCATGAAATCGCCGCAACTGATGAAACAGAAGTGGTTGAGCAGAATGTCATAGTTGAGAAAGGTAAAGATGACATGACTGAAGTTGCAGATCTGGGTGCTGCTATAGAAACTGAAACTTCAGTAAATCTGGATGAAAGGAAAGATAAGTCAGGCGAACAAGCTGAATGTGAGAATGGTGTTTTCAATCATGTGAACTTGGGAGAAACTCAAAGTCATGATGATGCAAAAGAAACAATTTCTGATCTACAGGATCAAGAGGCTCATGGAAAATTGGATGCTCAGGATGCTAATGCGGCCAAGGGGGGTGATAATGTTCTGCAGAACCAGGTTCATTCTTACAAAGATGCTTTGTTGCATCACGAAAAGAATGTTGATGTGATTGAAACATCTGCTCTTCGGCCTGCTGGGTATCAGGACACTGCTGACATCCACAACAATGTGTCAGTTACTGCTGTCTCTGTGCTGAAAGATGAAGGAGATACTGAACAGGAAGGAGTGCATTCACTTCATCTCAAACGTTTGAATTCTGATGTTAAGGATGAGGAGCAGAAAGATATTTCCCCTAATGATGCTTCCACAAATGGTCACCTCCGAGAAAGCTTGAATCCAAGTGATGTACTCAAAGAAGAAGCAGGACCTAGTCCACAACGAATTAATTATAATATGAACGAGGAACAGATAAATGGAGTAAGAACAGTGCCTAGTCCAGAACCTGTTAACGAAAGTAATAATGATGAGAAGCAGCAGATAGATGGAGTAAAAGCAGTGCGTAGTCCAGAACCAGTTAATGAAAGTAATAAGGATGAAGAGCAGCAGTTAGTTGGAGAAAAAGCAGTCTGTAGTCCAGAACCAGTTAACTGTAGTAATAAGGATGAAAAGCAGATAGGTGGTCCAGACAACAATGCTGTTTCTACTCTACAAGGAGGAAGCTCCTCCTTAAAGGCAGAAGTGACAGAGAAAGAGTCAACTGGTCCAGAACCAATAGCCCTGGAGTACATGGTGGAACAGGACATTCTGAGCGGTGATGTTACTGATCATCAAGGACTGAAATTAAATGAGTCCTCGACTATGGGACCAGGAAATTTGAATGACAGGACCAATGAGCAGAAAAATGTTTCTGTCTCTGGCACTTCAGCTTCTGAGAACCATACTGGAATTACGGTAAGGGTTACAGCCACCGCAGATGATGAAATGTCTAAATCCTCGGAAACATTGTCGTCGGACAATCATGAGAAGGTCTCGAAGGTTTCTCAAGATGCAGGTGTTGGAGTCGATAAAGGTTTAGCGAAGGAAGTGGTAAAGTCAGTTGTTGTAGAGGACCTGAAACAAAGTGTTCCTAGGGTTAGGGAACCAGAAGCTAGATCTGCAACAGAGTACCCATCATCTTCTAGTGCATCTGCAACTCAGATACCGGCACCTGTTCGGCCTGCTGGCCTTGGTCGTGCTGCCCCGCTATTGGAACCTGCTCCCCGAGTGGTTCAGCAGCCTCGTGTAAATGGAACAGCATCTCCTGCACAAAACCAGCTTGTTGAAGAATCCACAAATGGAGAGGCTGATGAGTATGATGAGACACGCGAGAAGCTCCAGATGATAAGAGTCAAGTTTTTGCGTCTAGCTCATAGGAATGGACAGACTCCACATAATGTGGTTGTTGCCCAAGTCTTGTATAGATTGGGATTGGCTGAACAGCTGCGAGGGAGAAGTGGAGGCCGTGTTGGTGCTTTTAGTTTTGATCGTGCAAGTGCTATGGCGGAGCAACTTGAGGCAGCTGGACAAGAACCCCTGGACTTCTCTTGCACAATAATGGTTCTTGGAAAAACAGGTGTCGGTAAAAGTGCAACCATAAATTCGATATTTGATGAAGTTAAGTTTGGCACTGATGCTTTCCAGATTGGGACAAAAAAGGTTCAGGATGTTGTTGGGACTGTGCAGGGAATCAAGGTTCGGGTAATTGACACTCCTGGGCTTCTGCCTTCCTGGTCAGACCAGCGCCAGAATGAGAAGATCCTTCATTCTGTCAAACGATTTATTAAGAAGACACCCCCAGATATTGTTCTGTATCTTGACAGGTTGGATATGCAGAGCAGAGATAGTGGTGATATGCCATTGTTGAGGACAATTACTGAAATTTTTGGACCATCAATATGGTTTAATGCCATAGTTGTTCTGACGCATGCTGCATCTGCTCCACCCGAAGGCCCCAATGGTACTGTAACAAGCTATGACATGTTTGTAACTCAGCGGTCTCATGTTGTCCAGCAAGCAATACGTCAGGCTGCTGGAGATATGCGCCTTATGAATCCTGTTTCGCTAGTTGAGAATCACTCAGCATGCAGGACTAACAGGGCCGGACAGAGGGTGTTGCCTAATGGACAGGTTTGGAGGCCTCACTTGTTACTTCTATCATTTGCATCAAAAATTTTGGCTGAAGCAAACACGTTGCTTAAATTACAAGATAGTAGCCCACCAGGACAGCCTTATGCCACTAGAACAAGATCCCCTCCTTTACCTTTCCTGCTGTCATCCCTTCTACAGTCCAGGCCACAGGTTAAACTACCAGAAGAGCAATTTGATGATGACGATGAGGCTTTAGATGATGATCTGGATGAGTCTTCGGAGTCAGAAGATGAATCAGAATATGATCAACTGCCACCTTTCAAACGCTTGACCAAACCTCAGCTGGCAAAGTTGTCCAAAGAGCAGAAGAAGGCCTACAATGATGAGTTAGAATACAGGGAAAAACTTTTTATGAAAAAGCAGTTGAAGGAAGAGAGGAAGAGGCGGAAGATGATGAAGAAAATGCAAGCTGCAGCTGAAAAGTTACCACCAACCGATCCCAGCGAACATGCAGATGAGGAGACTGGTAGTGCAGCATCAGTGCCAGTACCCATGCCAGACTTGGCGTTACCTGCTTCATTTGATTCTGATAATCCAACTCATAGATATCGATATCTCGATTCTTCAAATCAGTGGCTTGTGAGACCTGTCCTAGAACCTAACGGTTGGGACCATGATGTTGGTTATGAGGGCATCAATGTTGAAAGATTGTTTGTTGTCAAAGACAAGATTCCTATATCTTTGTCCAGTCAGGTTTCAAAGGACAAAAAGGACGCCAATCTTCAAGTGGAAATAGCAAGTTCAGTGAAGCATGGGGATGGAAAAGCAACTTCTTTAGGTTTTGATATGCAGTCAGTTGGTAAAGACCTAGCTTATACTCTTCGCAGTGAGACCAGATTCTGCAATTATTGGAAGAATAAGGCAACAGCTGGTCTTTCAGTAACTCTCTTAGGTGACGTCATGACAGGTGGGGTGAAAGTAGAGGATAAATTGACTTTTAATAGACGGGGCTCGTTGGTTGTGTCTGGGGGAGCCATGTTTGGCCGTGGTGATGTTGCTTATGGTGGTAGTTTGGAAGCGACATTACGAGACAAGGATCATCCTCTTGGTCGCTTCCTCTCAACCTTGGGGCTCTCAGTTATGGACTGGCATGGAGATCTTGCTATTGGATGCAATTCACAAACGCAGATACCTATTGGACGATACACAAACTTGATTGGCCGTGTCAACATTAATAATAAAGGGTCTGGACAAGTCAGTATTCGTTTGAACAGTTCAGAACAGCTTCAGATCGCTTTGGTTAGCTTAATTCCACTTGTCAGAAAGCTGCTTAGCTACTCTCAAACAGCGCAATTTGGATGAGGATGAAACTAAGGCCAGACAGTGCAGCATACAGCCATTTACCGACTTACAAATCACTTCTATAGTGGCCATTAGCTGATCGGCATCACTGGACGTGAGTATTTTTTTACCTAGTTTCTTTCTCAGCGATAGAATGCGTGGACTTTAGTGGTTGCTGTTACTTCTCGTGAGCGTTTTATAGAGTTGTTTTTTGAACATCTTTTATGTGGAAAAATATGTTTTTGGTTGGCATTACAATTATTTTCTTCCATGACATGGTACTGCTTTCTTATTTCAGTAGCTTTTGGGTTATCTCCATCTGTTTGCATAGTTTCTCAACTGGGATCTGGTGTAGTTCTTACTCTTTCTGGTGGGTTATCTCCTGTCTTCTACCTTGTAATGTAGACTTCTCATTTTGCATAAGATCCGTATCAAATGACTGTGCAATGGGCAGAAGTTCTTTGTGGGCGTGCAAAGTATGCAAAGAATTTGCTTTGAATTGATCAAGCCCAGGTCCGTGTAGTAATGCTGCAGGTTGTACTACTATTAGTTTCTCTATGCACCAACCAATTCAGGTCTGCATTTAGTAGTTCTGAAGAATTAGACAACTGAGCATTGATCTACTTTGAGTGGGAGCTGGATGGATTTATATGAAGTGTATTATTGACTGGAAAATGTTCGCTTTTGAAGTAGTATTTGCAATTGTGTTTATGGAATAGTGATCTTGTATCTAAATGATGCTTCCCAATATAACAGGCACTTTGCAGTTATATTTTTCCGTTGACCCTTGTTATAAGATGCAATTAAATAGGTTTCTTGTTCTAGCATAGGAAGAAACGCTAGTTCAGATTGAATTGCACTGTATTTCAGCTTTAGGTGTATATTTGTTTCCAAATTGTTGGCGAGGTGGCATGTTGATTCCATTTTGACAAATTCCTTTGTTGATATAACTAATTAATGTGCAGATGCATTTTATTTTATTGTGAAGAAAGGAAGGACTTGCATTGTCTGGCTTCACGAGGAAAAAGTGTTTTCAAGATCGTCCGAAGGCATTCCATTGTAGCCTAAGAAGGGTTTAGCTTATGCTCGTCTTCAAATTCCAATTTTGTTTAGTTTCATGATGCTGAATTTGTCTGTGCTTGTAAACTTTATCGGGTTATCCTCCTAGACGGAAACTTCAACTTTTGTTTAGTTAGGTTTTCAAATATCGATGATGATAAATAGGTTAACGGTGTAGCAAGTAGATTTGAATATTGCAAAATGGGGCTATTATGACGCTGCAAGTGCCGTTCTGTGGTCTTCTTTCCTCAGATATATCAAACTGCACTTTGGTTTTTGTCCAGTGGTACTGAAACAAAGCCAATTTTGGCGCTGCTTTACTTGTTACTTTTTTGGTTGTCTTGATATTTGTTTTACGAAAATTCTGAGAGCTGGATGGAAGCTTGTGCTTGTATATTATTAACAAATCATAAGGCCAAGTGGAATTGCCAAAGCAGAATTATGATCATGTGCAGTCTCTTTATCAAACATGGTGGCCCTCAATTTCATAGTGCCCATCAAATGGGTTGCCTTTCTCTTTATCTTTTCTTGGGTTGGAACTGTGATATATTCATCCTTTTCCTTTTGTTTTCACCTGTTAATCTGATGCGACTCTCCATAGACACCTTTGTCGAATCTTCGTCGGCTACTTCTTGGATGGAATCTCTTGATTTGTTGAAGCACATATATAATTGGGTTTTCTGCAAATAGGGGAAGCTAACTTATTATGGATGAAATATAAATGAAGCAAGAGAAAGGGTATGTTGTGTGTTTAGACTTGTCAAGATTACATACAATTGGTTACCGCCAAAACGAGAAGTTCCTGTCTTGGTTAGGATTCAACTAAGGACAGTCTTAATTAATAGAGTACTAACAATTTTGTTAATACACTTTCAATAAGCAAGTAGCTGGGGATTTTGATCATTAACCATTTATTGTAATTCAGTAAGTTGACTTTTACATTTAAAAAACTCATAACATCACAGTAATAAAGTATGTCTTGAGATTCGAGCGGATGATATAACTAGTAAATATGTTCCTCCAACATACATATATTTTCATTTTTCACTACACGAGTGGAATACTACTTGAATCTGAAAGTAAGGCGAGCGGGAAACATATATATCAAACTTCATTCCCGTAAATTATGGAATTAAGCTTATTATTTCAAAAAATAGTACAAAACATGAACCAATAATGAAGTATTATAAGATAATACTCAACAATAACAAGTGTATTATTAGATAAATAAGTCTTAGCAGTAGCGATACCCTGAGCAAGCCTAAATACTCCGGATCCACCTATAATCTGCAACTCTCTGTATTCCTGCGATGCAGCGACTCGGCCCAGCACACTCAGGGTGCTACCATTATACGGCCCATCAGTGAACACAATATTGAAGTTAAAAACAGGGCCAATTCAGTCATCGATGGCAACCCATGGATTCCCTGAGCTCGACCCACTTGTTTGGAATTGGGCTCCGGCCCAACAGTCAATGGGTTGTCGAACATTCTCAACATGCCGAAGAATGTGGGTGATTGAGCTGTGATGTTGGCTTGAGCAATTACAGGAGCTGTTTGGTTATCTCCTCCGAAAATTTCATGAAAGAAAAAGTGAAGTTTTGTGGTTTTGGGCTTTGAATAATGAAGCTTCTTGAACCAATTTTCTACTGCTTTGGGGCTTTTATCTATTGCTGCTGTAGCCATTGTTACTAGTATTAACAAGCTTATTAATGGAATCGCTTTTTGCCTCCCCATTTCTTTAAACTTCCCGCAGGAAATAGGAATTGTTTGGAATTGATTGGAATTTGGAAGAAAGAAAGATACATATAGAGCAGTTGAACGATTCTTTATTTTATTTGAATTGTATATGCCTAGTGGCGGAATTAAAATTATTAATTTAAAAATTATGAATTATAATTATTTTAGATCGGTTTCGACTTTGAGGATGTCCCAATTAATATAAGTATACTTTATAATATGCAAAACAGGTGGTATAAATAATATGATCGACCATATATACCTACTGCTTTTGACTAATCAATAGTATATGATTGTTACCTAAAATTAGCTTATTTTAAAAATTACTTTTTATGAAAAGTAATTCGTGTTTAATTAAAAAATGGGTTATATAGAGTGTATTGGTCAAACCTTGTAAATGTCCCTAGAGAAATTAATCATTCTAAAATCTCATTTCTATTTTATTAAAATTAAAATATTTAAATTTAATTATGCATCTGAATATTAATATATATATATATATATATATCATGATTTTCAAATTTACAAAACATAACATCAATTTATTTTTTTTACAATAAATTCACTCAAAATCTCGTGCATTAAAAGGGTTATGAAATGTATAAATCTTGCTCAAAATTTTTGTATATGAAAACTGTATGAAATTAGAGAAAAATGTGTATATCTCACTCAAGGCTTAAAAAATTTCGCTCAAATTTGATATGAAATGTGTATGTAATAATATAAAATTTGTATAAGAATTTATATACATTTTTGAAAATTACATACATTTATAACAAATATTGCATACAATTTTCATACAAATTTAATATGACTACAACAATATAAACTTAAATTCATACAATTTTATTCAAATTCACATCACATCTACATTAAATCATCCTAAATTTGAAATATAGGTTCCGCGAGGTGTTCTCTAACTTTTGGAACCACACCTAATTAAAATTATTTTAATTTTCCAAAATTGTTGGTAGATGCATGGGGCAATATTTTCGATTAGAATAATGTATTATAGGAGTCATCCTCTTTCAATCAAAAAGCATCATTGACAATAGTTCCACGGGCATCAAAAAGGATGAGTGAATCTCATTGATTTTTAATGCCTGAATCAAGATATGAAATAAATTGATAAAGTATTTATACATTGTGTATAGCTTATAATTTTTTTTAAGTAAATTAGAGAAATAAAGAAAAAGAAGAAGAATGGGCCGGAATGGAGGTTAGCAATAGAGAAGGGAAACGAGATTGGCAGTGGAAAAGGGAAATTGATAGTGAAGGAAAAGGAGGAGAGAACTAGTTTTTTTTCTTTTTAGATATATTTTATTTTGTAATATATTTATTATATTTTGTAAATAAAAAAAATATTGTTATATTTAGTAATTTAAAATGTTAAGTAGGTATGTGAGATAAATTTTCTAATATAATATGAAAATATTATAGTGAACAGGAAGGATTGAGGATCGAAGAAAATGAGATCTCTTAACATTTTATAATTAAGCAATTTTCATATTTAACACTAGATAGTAAAATAATTATAGAAAATAGCATGGTTTATCTTATTTATATAAAATAATAATTTTTTTCTTTTTTGATACAGTTTACACAGAAAAGCATGATTAGTGTATCTAAAATTTGAACCCTAACTAACTTTCTATAATTGTGCTAATTATTAAGTAATTAACAAATCCATGATTTCGGGGAATTAATGATTCTCCAATCGATTTCGGCTTTTTCTTTTTTTACCATATCTAAATAATTTGAAACAATTAATCCATATCAGAAAAGATTATCTTCTTAAAAAAGGTGCAGATCTCGGGAAGAAATTATTTTATTTTTTGGTGTATCATCGCTATTTATGAAAAAATTGAAACAACTAATCCATATCTGAAAAAATTATCATATTCGAAAAATCACATATATTGAGGAGAATTTCTTTTTTTTTTTTGGTGTATCGTCATTGCGGATTTGGTAAATTTTTTTATTGATATATCATTTTCACTATTGTTTGAAAAGTATATCCTTGTTTATGGATGTATCAACAATATACAAATATGTCACTGTGTATCATTTTTGTATTGTAAAAATTAAATTGATACTTATGCATGTAACAAAAAAATTAAATAATATTTTACTGGGTATGTTTCGTATATTGCACAAGTATCATTAGTAAAACACCAACTAACATTTTTAAAATTGATACAAAACAATACTATTATAATGTGTTCAATGTATATATATATCGGAAATAAATTAAAATAGTTCTTTGTGAATCAGTATATTACCAATTGATACATTTAGTATTGTATCATTAATATGAAAGCGATATTGTTCAAGTAGTTGGTTGTATCCAGAAAAAAGGAGAAGAGACTGATATATTATATCATTAATATAAAAATAAAATTTGCATCATAGAATGTTATAACTCAGATACAAGATGAACATTGTCTATATCATTTTTAATCAGTCTATTATTGATTATACATATCGTTAATATGAAAACAAAGCCTATTTCAATTGTGTATCAGTTCGAGGTTAAATTTTCAAGAATCCTGGAAGAGAATATTTTGTAAGAAAAAAAATAACAAGTTCCATGAAAAATAATTATTGGGTTACTATTTTTCTGTGCAATTTCACATGTCCATAGCAACCCCATATCATAAATTATGCAGTTTGGCTTGGGATTTAGAGAGAGAGAGAGAGAGAGAGAGAGAGAGAGAGAGAGAGAGAGAGAGAGAGAGAGAGAGAGCTGAAGGAAACTTACAATAGGATTTCACCGGAGAAAATAGACGAAGAGGAAGCAGTTTCTAGAAGAAGATCCGCTGAAAATTTGAGAGATTTGGGAGAGAAGTTTTTGAGCAGTTACAATGAGAGAAAAAGTGATTAATTAGAGAGAGAACATAGTAAGTTGGAAAAAGAATATACAAAATTTGATATAATAGTAATTGTTTTTTTAAAAAATAGTAATTCATTTTACAATATAAAACTGTATGAAATTAGTAAAAAATGTGCATATCTCACTGAAGGCTTAAAACAATTTCGCTCAAATTTGATATGAAATGTATATATAATAATATAAAATTTGTATAAGAATTCATTTTACATTTTCGAAAATTACATACATTTACAATAAATATTGTGTATAATTTTCATATAAATTTAACATGACTACAATAATATAAAGTTAAATTCATACAATTTTATTCAAATTCACATCACATCTACATTAAATCATCCTAAATTTGAGATATAGGCTCCCTAAGGTGTTCTCTAACTTTTGGAATAACATCCATTTTGAAATTATTTTAATATTTCAAACCCAAATTTCTATTTTGAAGCTTCATCCATGTGAAATTGGAGACTGAATCTGAAATTTATTCAAAACCACATCAATTTTACACCAAATCATTTCAGATATATTACTAGTATATTGTTATATTTAATAATTTAAAATGTTAAGTAGATATGTAGGTATGTGAAATAAATTTTCTAATATAATATGAAAATATTATAATGAACACGAAGGATTGAAGGTCGAAGGAAATGAGATCTCTTGACATTTTAATCTAAGAAAGATTTTCTTGATCAGCTGAACTGTAACTTTCTTGGGCTCGACCCATTAATGGTGATTTGAGCTCTGGTCCCTCAGGCAGTGGATCGTCCATTATTGCTAGGTGCCCGAATTTCTGGTTTTATCAAGTTTTTAAAAGGTCAAAAGTGATTATTTTTTGTAAAAAATATTTATTTTTAAAAAAAGTGAGGTGTTTGGCCAAGCTTCTGGGAGAAAATAAGTGTTTTTAGGGAGTAACAAAAGCTGTTTTTCAGAAGCTAAACTCCAAAAACACTTATTTGAAAATGTTTTTATGAAAAATACACTTAGAAGCAGTTTTAAAAAGTTTGGTCAAACACTAATTGCTATTCAAAAGTGTTTTTTTGAAAAGCACTTTTCAAAATAAGCTGATTTGAAAAACTTGGCCAAACAGGCTATTAGTCGGGATGCAACAACTTTTCATGTCAAGCGTACAAGTCTAGTTTAGTGGGATTTACTTCTAAATACAGGAATTCTTTTTCATCTCCCCTGTCAAAGTCGACGTCTTAATCTGACTTCCTGAGCTCAGTTGATTCTTGAAGCAGTAGCTCTGGATCGAGAGCTGGATGCTTACCTTATTATTATGAAATGAAAAGGAGAAAGAGCTTTTTTTTTTTTTTTTTATAGATGTTGAGGTGAGTAAAGGGGGGTTTGCTGGCTAGCTCGTGCTTCCTCAACTCTTCTAATTCCGGGGGTGCCATCCTATAGGGTGCAAAGGCGGGTGCTTTCATACCAGGTTCCAACTCAATTTGATGGTCTATCTCCCGCCTCGGTGGTAGACGCATGGGGCAACTCGTCTGGTATGATGTCTTTGTTCTCCTCCAAGAGTTCTTTGATGCACTCGAGCATATCTTCCGTGCTCTTATCTTCGGAAGCATCTTCAATGTCATGCATGGCAGCCATCTATCTTGGCTCACCCTTCTTTAGTCCTTTGACTAGTTGTATCGCGGACAATTGCGGGTATGGCGAGGTAGCGGCCAGAAGTACAGTAAGAAGGAATGGAACCACTAGAGAGTCGTCTTTGCCCAAGTGTGAACTGGAGACGACTGACTTTGGAAGCAGAACACGAACCTATTTCCGCTATTCCGGGTTCTTATTGAGCGTAGCGAAATCAAGGTTGATGATAAAGTCAGCGAAGTTTCTATGGTGTTCTACCTTTGCGTAGTCTCGGTCCACAGTGAAAGGCTCCGCGATAATATTAAATAGACCTATTTGCATGTCAGTTGGATTTTATTATTATTATTATTATTTTAATAACTAACAACTCTCTTTAATCAGCTTCATAACATAGTGCCGTAGTCCATCCCGAGCTAGCTATCTAAAAATAAAATAGCAAACTCAGCTACCGCTCAACAGAATCATAAAATTTCACAAGTATTTGTCTTGTGTAGGCTAAAATATGTTATCGCAAAGTATTTTTATTTGTCTTTTTGTGCTTCTTTCTTCAAGTATTTGCTTCTTTCTCCGCCTTATTAACACAAAGTCAACAAGTAGCTGACCAGCCCCAACTAATAAGATATTAGTGTTTCTATCATTATCATTTCTGCAGCCAAGTACCACATTAATTAATTAAATTGGTAGTTGTACTTGCGAAACGAACGTTGAAAGGAACCACCTCCTTCTCTCTCGACATGTTACTTCTTTTGAAATTGTGTCTTTCTTACCATGAAGCTCGGGTCTTCCTAGCTACAACAACAATAGTGAAATTGTGTCATACCCGGAATCAAATACTTTTATTATGACGTTATATTGAATTTATCATTAACAAAAGATAGGAGCTCGTATATGAAGTTAGGATAAGAAAAAAGATAAATACAAGTTAATAAAATTATACAAGATCTTATGAATCATGGGAGGTTTACAATTTACACGTATAACAGTATTGTATCGTTGAGATATTTTTATTGGACGATGATATATTATAGAACACAAATAGAATCATTTCATTGGTTGATATACTCTGACCAATGTCAGTAAATAATGAAATTGTCCACTTGTAGGGATGGTTGGATTTTATTTAACACAAAGCTACATAAATATTTACTTCTTGCTCACACAGCTTTTTCTCTTTCTCACTTAACTCACGCACGCATAAGAGGCAAACTCAATAAGAATACACGTACCAGACATTTCGAATTCGAAAATATTAAAGAGATATTCAAAATATTGACTGAAATAACAATTCATTGATTTACCGTTTCAGTCCTTAGTTAACGTACCTACGCTTTAATCAATATGCTTAATAATTAAAGTTTGTGTGTTTGATCTCACTACAAATTCAGTAAAATATGCTTGGGGATTGAAATGTTAGACTTATTGTACATAAACTCTTGCATACAGAGTTTCAATCTCACCAAAGAGTTTGACAGATCTATCCCAAATCCAAAAGAAACACAAGAGAAAAATTGGGAAAAAAAAAAAGAATAAGAAAATCATACATATGTGACAATTGTAACATTGTAGCCAACAATTGCATCACCATTAGGATTAGCCGAATAAGTTTGAGCAATAGCATACCCACGGGCCAACCGGAAAAGACCGGTCCCACCAACGATAGCCATCTCACGAACCGGGTTCAGAACCGGGTTCAAGCTTAATAGGCTAAATGAACTCCCTTGGTAGATACCATCCGTGAGCCCATAGCTAATAACCATGATTAGGCCCACATCAGTTTGTTCAGCTGACCCATACAGTCCGCGGGCTCGACCCACTAGCTTTGAAGTTGGGTCTGGTCCAACAGTAAGAGGGTCATCAATCATCAGCAAAGCCCCAAATAGTGTACCCGAACTGTTTGTCCCAGCAGCTTGTGCGACCCGGACTGCACTTGGGTTGGATCCACTGAGCTTGTCATGGAAGTAGAACTGAAGAGTTGTTACCACTTCCTTGCCTGTGTCAACCCTCTTGGCCCATGATTCTTGGTCTTGCCCTTGAGCCACCCATGTAAGTACTGTTATCAATATGACAAGAAAAACAACTTTTCCCATGGTCTCAAAAAACTAAACTAATCACTTGTGAGGAGAAGACAAAGTGAAAAGCACTTTAGTGCAACACAAATATCAAATAGGAGCAAAGTGCTTTTTATAAGCAAAAAGTTGCTGAGATTGGTTATAATTGAGCAAAGTGCATTGCTAACTAATCCGTCCCCACATAAAAGTTAAAGTTTTTGTTTCAACTCTTTAAGAAACGGAAAAAAACAAACATAAGAATTTTCATAATAGTGAACAAAAAGTCAAGTTAGTATTTTGCAATACTTCTAGAACCTTAACAAAAAATAAGACATTTTTTTTTTTCCAATTCTACTTTTCAAAGTTTGAACTATATGTGAGCCAAGTCTCCGTCAAGTATACTAGGAGTAGGAGAGGAAAAAAATAGTAGCAGGAGCAGGTGGGAGAAAAATGCCGAGGGAACAGGTGAAGATAGTCTATTTCCTCATATACCCACACAAGAGTAGAATCTTTTTCTCTTTGTTAATCCTTTCATTTCAATTTGTTTGTTGTTAAGAAATGCATGATGTGGTACTTTTTCATTTGACAATTTAATTGGGGGCTCAAAATCAGGTGAGATGGGTACGATACCATCTTAAGATTTGGATATTGGGCCTAACTTAACCCCAAAAGCTAGCTTGTGAGGGAAGAATTATCCAAATTCATATAAGAGACCACTTATCTCATTAATCACGATGTGAGATTTTTTCATTCTTTTAACATTTGTCTCGTTTCAATTTATTTGTCTTACTGTTCTTTTTAGTTTATTTTTAAAAAAAAATTTTTTTTTCCTTTTTGAAAACTTTTTAATTTTAATTTTTCACATAACAAGTTTAATATCATAAAATTAAAAATACATTTTGATTTATCCTACATATGTTTAACTTAAGATCACGAAATTCAATTTTTTTTTAAAAATTCGTGTTAAATTAAAATCAAACAAACGAATTAAAATAAAATACGTATTAATTATTCGACCTGTCTTAGATGAAAGTCTGAAAATACGACGAAGAGGAGTTGGTAAGTGTGTGTGTATTTAGGTATCAATTTTACTTGCCCCATGACTGTACATATATGCTAACTGCTAAGTGTGGATACCAAATGACAACCCACCAACCACGAGAATCTCAGGTAGATATGGTGTTTGAATCAGAGATCAATTGCCGGACGTAAATACATAATGTGCTTATAACAATCTCAATCTTTCTTGTCATTAGTTGATCTAGAATTACCTTTGTATCGTTAAAAAATTATTTAATTTTATTCTTCATTATTTTTTGATTTATTTATATCACTATCATTTGTTAATCATTCTGAACTTTTTCTTGTCTTTAATTTAACTCTAACGTGAAATATATGAACTTCACCTGTCCAAATATTTCTAGATAAAAAAAGATTAAATTATATCTCAATTTCTAATTCTGATTTAAAAGTACTTTTAACTTGGTATTCTCCCGTTAGGAATAAAGGGAAAGGGCTGAATACATTTTAAGCAAATTATATATTGTGATTTTTAAAAGTAATTTTCATAGAGCTCGTTTGATATGAGGGATAAGAGATAAATAGTTTTGAATGACGTGATCTTGCTCGGAAAAGGTAATGAGATTATTTGCGAGGCTTCCAAATGGAGCCCAAGTTAATTTTTGGATAGATTTGTCCCACATTTGGTTGGAACTTAGGATAAAATCTCAGAATAATTCGTCCTGAGATTATAGTGTTCTTTTTATCCTAGGTTGAGGGTGGGATAACAATTTCGGAATAACTAATTCTGAGATAATTTATTTTCCAATCAAACGAACCCACAGTGAGTTGTCCTCATACATTTTCAAAAAGACAAAGTTAATTTTCTTTTCTCATTTTAACTTTAGGATGTGTTAGGTAGGAAGGAAAATATTTTCTACAAAAAAAAAGTGATTTCTTACTTATTTTCTTGTGTTTGATATGCAAGTAAAAAATATTATTTAAAAAATATTTGTATATATCTAAGATAAATCTACTAGAATGGAATATGGGTGGAGTAGGGTGATCGGTGTTGTGGGAGGGGAGAGGGGGGGGGGGGCGGGAAGGGGGAGGGGGGGGGGGGTTGTGGGCTGAAGTGGGGGTGGGTGGTTGTGATGATGGGACTGAGAAAATGCAATTTGTTTTCCCTACTTTCAGTAGTAAAGTCATTTTTTTCTTATTTTCAAGTAGCTTATATTTTATAAGAAAAAATATTTTAAATTTTTTTTTGACAACCGCACACGAGAAAATAGGAAAACATGTTTTCCTCTGTTATCAAACATACGGTAATAATAATTTTTAAAGATTGCAAATATCACTAAATAAAATAAATATTTAATAAAGAAAAATTATATTTAATAATTTAAAAACCCTCATAATTAGCATCTTTAGTCAGGCATCGATTGTCATAATAAAAACAGGACGATTGTAATTTTCAATCCTACTTATCCTTTTCAATTCCATTTTGTTCTTTCATTCGGTAATCATGAGAGATGCTGGTCTTGAGTGGTCTGGTTTTGAAGATTTTGACGAAGAATAGTTGATTAGTGTCTCATTAATTACTTGCCCCATTTTGCTAAATTGAAGGATCCAATATCAACAGTCACTAAAGGCAAAATAGAATTTTTAAATATAATTTCGAATTTTAGAAAAGTTAGTTTATTGAGTTCTAATATCAGGATACACAGTTTTTCTATACATCTAATCATGGGGTATGTTGTATGGAGACATCTATTTTTTGGCAATATTAAGAAAATCATACTTATAAATGGAGTGTGTTTGCCAAGATGCTTAGGTCTAATGATGAATGCTTGTGTGCCTATATCATAACCCCAAGATTATTGGTTCAATCATTGCTTAAATTAATAGAATAGTAATATGGCAAAATAGATAAGATTTGTTTACATTTAATAGAAGTATCGAATTTAAATTTTAAAAATGAAAAGAATTCTAGCAATGAGCTCTTTCAATCTTTCCCATCAATAGTCCATACATGACAGCAATTCAGTCAGCGAATTTCAAATAAGAAATACATAAAGCAAAACAAAAGAAACATACAGTATATTCTTTTTAGGGCAAAAATGCAGGAGGCTTTCTAATTAGGGTTGCTTGCTCAAAGCCATAGGCAATTTCAATTAGTTTAGGCTCTGAGCCTTTCAACCCACAAAAACAGATGCCAATAGGCACCCCTTTGTCATAAGCAGCTGGCACACTAATTGCTGGAAATCCACCAATTGCAAGAACTGCAGCAACACCAGAGCCAGCAGTCACCAATGCATCCAACTTATACTTTTTCATCAGCTTTTGAAATCCATCTCTTGTTAATCTTGATAAATTCCTCAAAGCTTTCAACTCTGTTTCCCCAATCCCATTTGTTGCTTCAGCTGCCAAAAATATATCTTGACCAAATTCCTTTAGCATCTCCTGAAATGACAAATAAAGAGTTGGGTGACTTTTGTGAAATTGACACTTAGTTGGATGACAACTAATGAAATTAACTTTGGATATCTTGTAGATTACTTGATCATGGATAACTTACCAGTTCAGGATTTTTTCGATTGAAGATTATTACATCTTCTAAAGATCGAACAGGGGAATCGACTAGCTCTTTTAGATAAGAATTTAAGGCTGTCTTGAATTCAGCCAACACTGCTGATGCTTCACCGCTCAGATTAAAGTCTAAAATTGTCTCAAGGTTGGCTATGTTCACATTATCTACCAAGACTGCACCTTGTCGCCTGTATTTGAGGAAAACAGGAAATTGTCGAAATGTATAACCATCTTATTTAAAAGGTTAAGTAAAATGATCAAAGCACTTCAACATGATATTAGAATAGGTAGAGACCCCGAATTCAAGTCTCACTGCCATCCATTATATCTTCACGGACACTGAAAGCATTAAGTGTAGCATCTCTAACTGTTAAGCTAAGTTACCTGAGTGTTTGGAGATGTTTCTCAAAAGCTTGAGCCAGGGCAGGATTATTAGTGAAATTGAAGAAGGGGTTCCTCACTATTCCAATTCTCTTGCTCTTAAGGCCATCTACTTTGAGAAATTGAGTATAACCACCAGGAGGAATGAATTTAGCTGCTGCACCAGTTGCAACCGCGTCATTGTGGTCAAAGCCTACGATGGCATCAAGAACATGAACAGCATCCGCTACAGTTCTGCCAATTGGTCTGTTCAACCAAAGCATATGACAAGTAAGTATTGTTGTATTGGTATGACTCTGAAGAAGTATCAAATCAATGGATTTAACACGTCTTGTTTACCCAACGGTGTCTTGTCTAGGAGTGATTGGAATGACCCCTGCTCGGCTAGTGAGTCCAACGGTTGGTTTGATGCCTACAACTGCATTGGAGCTGGCCGGGCATAAGATGGAACCACGGGTCTCTGTCCCTATTGACACAGATACCATGTTTGCTGCCACTGATATTGCTGACCCACTACTCGAGCCACAAGGGTCCGCGGTGAGAACATAAGGATTCTGTACAGGAGTTCAAAAAAGTGTGTACTTTATTAGTTGATTGCATAATTTTGCTAGCATATTACTGGCTTTTTGCTTAATAATTTAGATCTTAAAGACTCCATTTTGACATATATGACTTACCTTTCCTTGTCCACCTCTAGGGCTCCATCCATTAGGCGCCTTTAGCGCCCGGGACTGAGCCCACTCGCTGAGGCTAGCTTTCCCTAGTACAATTGCCCCTGATTTTCTCAGCTTTGTTACTACACCCGCATCACGGGGCACCACTGATCCCAGTAATGAAAAGGATCCAGCAGTGGTGTTAAGCTTATCTTTTGTTGCAATGTTATCCTTAAGAAGGATTGGAACACCATGCAACATTGATAAAGAACAAGCTGACTCTTTCTTTGCCTCGTTCCTCTCTTGGTCGGCCTTGTCAGCTTCCAAGAGTGCATCAGGATTTATCTGTAGAAGATACAATTAAGTAAATAAAAAGATGTTTGCTTAAAGGTTTAAACTTATAGATGAGATGATCCTGGACAGTTCAACATAATTACCTCAATGACACTTTTAAGAACGGGATTAAGCTGGGAAATTTCTCCAAGGTAAAACTCCACGAGCTGCCTCGATGTAAGCTGGTTTTGGCCAAAAGCAAGCTGCAGATCACTGATGGTAGCTTCTTTAATCGATAATGCATGGCAAGTACTAATATTTGACCATCCAAAAAGTGATAATGCCGTAAGAGTAAGTAGCGTGAACGAGGAATAAACGTTCATGGCTCTAAATTTAGCCAGGATGCAGCGAATCCCCCCACAAGAATGGATCTAACTAAACTTCACTCTCCAAATTTTTGATGATCTAATTATAGCAGTATATATGCTTAAATTGCGAATGGGGAATCAAAAATGGCAAACAATCACTAAAATCAGAAGATTCTTTGCATATTTGAGTCCATATGCTCTTTAAAATCATTCTTTAGTGCATAAAATTTGGCTTTTAGACCGGCGGCATACATATGCTCTTTAAAATCATTCTTTAGTGCATAATTTTTGGCTTTTAGACACGGTATGTATATGTCTGCCGGCGGCATACGGCAACTGACCACTTCTTATATGGAATTTTTCAATGTAAAAGATCTTTTAGATCGACTAATTAGATCCCTTGCCTTATTCTTTCTTGAGTTATTCAACAAAAGGAAAATTCAGTTCTTGGCCACGCAAATCTACTTAAGCTAATTAATGAGACAGCTTTATAAGTGCCAACATTGATATATTAGCCTGGTAGACATGGTACAATGCATCAGTAGCTGCACAGGTAGCAGCAAGCGACATTCACAGCTTTCTTCATTTCCAAATATACTCTATTTTCAGGGTGAACTGTAAAGCAATATTAAACTACAGAAGGGGGTCGTCGAATTTTGCTAGATTGCTCAAAGGCATAGGCAACTTCAATCAGCTTTGGTTCAGTACCCTTCAAACCTCCAAAACAGATTCCAAAGGGCATGCCATCACTTTCATAGCCGGCTGGAACGGTTATTACTGGATAGCCACCAATTGCAAAAACAGGTGAGGCACGTGAACCAGGCACGATCATTGCATCAAGCTCATGGTCCTTCATCATTTTCTCAAATCCATTTCGTGACAAGTTTTTCAACTTCTCGACAACTTCTTTTTCTTTCTCCCCGTATCCGTGCGTCTTCTCAGCTGCTATAAAAGTATGTTGGTCATACTCTGCAAGTTTCTCCTGTAGTCAAAAGGTCCATTGGACATTTTTCATGATACTTCAAAGTATGTAAAACACGAAAAACAAATGACAATTTTTATTCCACTTTCATTTAACAGTTCCTGTTTCTTGCTATTAGTTTTACTTAATGCCTAAAGACCTTTGTTGCAAAATGAATTGCCTACCAACTCAGAGTTGCGCTCATTAAAAGCGATAACGTCAGCCAATGACCTGACAGGAGAAGTGATCAACTCTTTCAGGTACGCATTGATCGAGCTCTTGAATTCAACCATCATCACCAGCGCTTCACTGCTGTGACTTGAATCCATAATCTCTTCAATATGTGGTATGCTCAGGTTGTCGACCAGAGTTGCTCCTTGTTGTCTAAAATTCCAACATAAGGTTCATCAAATAATTACAAATTAAATGAACCAAAAAGGACATCTTATTCTTATTTGTGATTTTGCAGATAAGATGACTTGAGGTAACAAAAGTTCCTACCTTAACAAATCTAGATGATGCTCAAAAGCTGATTTTTCGATTGCTCCAAGTATCATTTCCACAAACGGGTGTCTGACAATGCCTATTCGCTTCCCTTTCAGACCATCTTCCTTGAGAAACTGTTTGTAGCCACCCTCAGGAATATATTTAGCTGCTTCCACGGTAACCTCATCTCTCGGATCCGATCCAACAATTACATCAAGCATGTAAACAGCATCACTTACATTCCTGCATATAGGCCTGAGTAGCAAGGAATGTGCTGTTTAAGACAACTTCCTTAACAATTAACATCAATCTCCTGAACACACCTTAACTTGTGCAACGGTATGGTAACAGATCACTGGTTAGATTTTGGATAATTACTCTACTACTTCTTGTGTTTAATAGTAATAGATGTAACAAGAACAAGTAAAGAAAATACACTCACCCAACAGTGTCCCAGAGGGGCGTCATTGGTATGATTCCAGCCCGACTTGTGAGCCCAACAGTAGGTTTCAGCCCTACAACTGAGTTATGATCTGCTGGACAGATGATGGAGCAGTGAGTCTCAGTCCCAAGAGAGACTGCTGCCATATTTGCAGCAACAGATATTGCACAGCCACTACTCGATCCACATCGTGATCCAGATGGGCAATAAGGATTCTACATATTTAGAAAATACAAATGTAATATATTCTTTGGAGGAGCTATTAGATGCTCGTAGATGATATATACTACTCTTCCTAGCTCGACAAATCAGAAACGTATTTGATTTTATACTAATAGTTCTGAAGCATGAAAGATTATCCGAACAAAGAGCTTTATTGCATCATCCATATGCCACACGATATGTTGGTAATCTGCACAATCTATCGACAAAATATAGTCATCTGCTTTCAAAACTATAGCTTCTTACTCTCTGTCTACTTCTCTCAAATTATTTTTCACGTTTTGCTTTCTTGTTTGGTTAACTGAAAGGACTACGTGACACATACGACCAAAGAGTTTGAATTCTACGCACTAACGGTGAAAAGATTATTTATACAGTTAAATTACTTATAGGCTCATTACACTAAATCTCTATGATAAGCAATCTCCTACCAATACATGTACCAGATAACTCTGTTGATCAGGCTCAGTCCTCAACCATTTCATTGATCAGTAGGCCACACCCTTAATATGTGTTAAGCACTTGTTTGGCATCTATTTTCATAATAATAGGGAAAGCTGACAAATTAAGATAATCCGGAAACAAAGATCAAGTGATGGAACTACAACTAGGCATTTAATCTCTCTCTCATCTCACAAGTAAGATCTATGGGAAGAGAGAAACATTCATATATATATATATATATATATATATATATATATCAAATTGGTCAAAGATGTTTCTCTTGGGAACTTAATAAAGAGAAGGAGAAAGAGTAACTTACCACTCCTTGTCCAGATCGAGCGCACCAGCCATTAGGAACTCCACTGAGAGAACGAAACTTATACCATTCACTCATACTTGCTTTTCCCAAAATAATAGCACCTGCTTTTCTCAACTTCTCCACCACTCCAGCATCTCGGGGCACTTCAGATCCCAGCAGAGCATAAGAACCAGCAGTGGTATTCAACTTATCCTTCGTCCCAAATGTGTCCTTAAGAAGCACAGGGATTCCATGTAACTCCCCTAAGAAACTTCCATCTTTACTACTCTCAGCTCTGTTTCGGTCAGCCTCATCAGCTAGATTTTGGGCCTCCGGGTTTACCTCGATAACGCCGCGAAGCAGCGGATTTAGGGTTTCAATTTGATGAAGGTAAAAATCAACGAGTTCTCTTGCGGTGAGTTTGCCTTGAGCAAATGCGAGATGGATTTCTTTAATAGTGGTTTCTTCAATCTTAAAAGCCGAACCGCCTTCCATCCTTTTCCTGATTGTGATTCAAGATACTAAGCGGAATGTAAAAATTGTTAGATATATGATATGATTCAAGAGTGTAAGCTCTAGTCCTTTTTATTTATTTATTTTCCGTTTCTTCTGGCCAGAAGTTGCCATGTGAATAACTTCGTAATTCGTACGAAGCTACACTGCTTGAAACTTCAGCATAGAGCCGATAGACTCGGGGATTATTATTTTAAACTTAAATCCCTGTATGGTAAGCAAAGCCACTTTGTAATCTTTCCCGCTAGTACAGTTAATAGGAGCGTCAAACGGGTAGAGCCTGTGCGATATGGGTGAATTAAAAATGAGCAAATTGGAAATAAATAAAATATTTAATTCATTCATTTTGTTTTCGCTAGAAATTCATTCATATCTGATATGTAAGAAATAAGTAATCTCACATTATAAATGTATATTTTTTTTCTTTTTCTACTATTAAAATGTATTTGGTATGACAAAAAGATATTACTGAGCGGTACTTATGTCATGAGGCCTAGTGCATAGCAATTCAGGGTGTGTTCAAAACCGAAAGAAATATTTTTAAATTTCATGTTTTTTTAAAAATAAATAAATTTCTTAAGCATAAAAAAAATAATTTTTTTAAGTGAAAATTCGGGATCCACTCTTCACTCTCATAATCCCACACTCATAATATATTCCCACTTCTTATAATAATTGTCCAAATTATTAAACACACACACAAAAAAAGAAACACGCACTTACATTTCTAAAAGACATTTTCTTTCGAACCATCAACGTTTCGTATTTCTTCCATAGTTTATGGGGTACTATCATGATTAAATAATTTATAAAGTAAAAAAGTATATAGTAGTTAAATATGATTTTAGTGTTAATATATAATGAATTTATCATGTACATATATGTAATATGTATTTAATCATAATTTAGATGTTTTGCTGGCTGATGGACACAAAATAATTTTAATACAAGACAATTTATTTGACGTTTAATTAATTTAGAGGTATTTAATCATAATTTAGATGTATTTTCATTTGTCCAATGAAGTAATGATTTTAAAAAATAAAATAAAATTGGAGGGAAAAAAAGAGGAAATGAGAGATAAGATTATAAGATGAAAAATCAAACTCTCACCGATAAAATAAAAATTCAGATAACCATTCAACTAAATTACTAAATTTCCTATAAAGCAGTTTCTTATTTTTAGTAATGACTAATTAATTAGGAAGGAAAAGAAAAAGGAATAGTGGTAGATAACTTCTCGGTTTAAGAATTGAGCAAGTCTGATGGCTAATCATGAAACTATTTATAGACAATGATAAAGTGTATTAAGTATGTCAAATGAGTAATTTTGCAAGTCGTGGAAACGAACACGATAAACAAAAAATTGATTTGAATAGTGAAAGTCTACTCGACTCATTTTCTTTTTAAATACATATTTTTGTTTGTCGCGAAAAGCTCATGACTTGAAAATTTTTGTTTTTAGATTGGTCGTTAACTAAAATTTGCAAGTCGTGGGGGCAGTTGTGCTTTGCCCCTATAGGTTTATTCCCCGGTGGCTGACATCACAAAATACAATTCACTGGATTGGTCACTGCATATCACTTATGTATATACATATATTATTTTTTGCTGTTCGTTTTGGAAATTTAGCTTCCAAAGGTGGTCTTTTAGATCTCGAACTCTACTTTTTTGTGTTTAATACGAAGGTTAAAAATATTAGAGAAGAGCGGAAAGGGTAGGATGGGTGGCTGTGAGATTGATAAGAAGACAATGTGATTTATGTTTCTTAATTTTAATAGGAAATTCATTTTCCTTCGTACAGTACGTAACACACACTCTCTCCTTATTTTATCTTTTTAAAAAAAGGGAAAACAACTGAACAAGAGGGATCAACAACAATTTTGGAAATCAGTAATATGAATAATATATGATTCCAAAATACTAGGACGTACAGAACAAATGTAGAAACAGTATACGCCAAGTGTCTGCATTCTTATGGATGCAATGAAGGGAGCAACAACGTGCAGTATTACTAAACAGAGAGTATATAAACGTGATTAGCTCAACCATATATTAATTAGAAAAAGTATACTAGGACGTGAAATTAATTAAACCAGCAGAAATAATATAATCACTTGCAAGGATTGAACTTGCAAGTGGTTCTGCCATTGCCAGAATTAGCCCTCAAGAAACCCAAAGCTGTATGCAGAACTTGTTGAGTTGATCCCATTAATGCCCAATTCATATGTTGAATGACACCCAATGGGTGATATGGGAATTGCACACTGTTGTAAGAATTCAAAAGTGCAGTTGTCCCTTCTCTCAGCAAAGTTTTATAAGGTTCTCCTCTGCCTTTCATTCCTTCCCATAGTGTTATATCAGTTCCATATTTTCTAGCAGCAATTACACCAAATACAACACCTACTTTTGAATCTGGATTTATTACTTTCCAGTAGCATCTGTATTCTGGCATCATCCAGTTCCTACAGTAAAAAGAACGTCACTTTTCTATATTTAAAAATAACTTAATTCTAACTTCGTGTCAGTGGTACTACATATATTGGAACCAAAGATAAGTCTGAGGTTTATTGTAACAACAAAAGTAGCTAAAGATGTGAACAAACTAATGGTACATATGTACAAGATCAATAAAAATAATTCCTTTTCAGTGGTCTTTCCAGACAGTAGATTGAAGCAGATTAGTTACTATACTTATCTTTTAGGTGACTTAATAGTGTTAAAATTGTTTGTACTATCAGTATATACAAAACTAAATTCTGGCTTAACTTCTGGTACACTGTCAGTACATGGGGAGTTAGACTTATACACTAGTACAGTACAAATTCAATAAAGATTCTATTTTGCTAGTGTTATCAGTTGGACAACAGAGACTTACTGGTGTGGGCAAGCTGAAGCTTCCAAAAAGGGGAAAGGAGGCATTGGGGGTAAAGGAGGCAATGAAGGTACATGAGGCAATGAGGGAGTAGGTGGAAATGGTGGCAGTGGTGGAACTGGAAGCGTTGATGGCGGTGTAGTCGGGGAAACAGGGTATGGATGTGGTTGTGGATATGAAGATTTTGGACAGAAAGACATAGGATCTGCAGGCTGAGAAATCAACGGATCAACTGTGTACATTTCCATATCAAACATCCTAAACATTAATCTTGGTGACTTTCCTGATCCTCCTCCTGTCCCACACCCTCTTGTCCCTAGCACACTACTGCTTCTAACCTGTGCAACAATAACAATAACAATAACAACAACGCATCAATGTCAAACAATCTGAAGTCGATCATATGAATCTTTCACTGATATGTCACTTCATTTAAGCTCATCGATCTCATGCTAAAAAATATTGAAGTTGCTTTATATTAACCTGTGCAACACAACCACTCAAATCTGGAGTTCCATCGAACTTCATTGCAAAGTTTCCAAGCCAATTTGTTGTTTCTTCTCCCCATGTTGTCATTTGTCCGTTGTTATCTGGGCATGCCATTGCTACATTTATTCCTGCACATAATTTGGCTCTCAAAACCTTAACTAACAACGCTAACAAGAAGCATTAATTAGAGGATTCTTTTTGAGTCTAATCAAGATTCAAGACTCTGAACAGAGTTTTGATGCAATGGAAAGAGTTAGTCCCCCGGATTCAAGCCGTGGAAACAGTATCTTCCAGAAATGTAAGGTAAACCCAATGTAGTTCAGCCCATTCTGCCCTTATAATCAAAGATTTAAGACTCAATTTTTTCTGCTATAATCCAAGAATATCAAGAAGCAGGACAAAGCATTGGATAAGAATACCAAAAACTAATTAAGTTGATCATTAAGTAGAGAAACTACTAAAAGCTGGAAGTGCTAGTATATAGGTCTAGTTACCATTTAGAGGATAATCAAAGAGAGAGATTTGGCCATCTTTGCATTGGTCACAGAAGACAGTGCCAGAGACCATTGCATAACCATGAATTCCCCGAATGGATGCTGCAACAATTAGAAAAGCTGTAAAGTAAAGCTTTTGGGAACAATCCATCATGTTCTTTCTCTGTAACTCTGAGTTCTGAGGGAAGAGAAAGAGACTTATAAGTAGTAGTAAAGCCAGTGATGGGTTGGTTTTGATGTTCAATCTTGAATCTGAATTAAAAAGCAGTGGAAGAATTTATGAAGCTTTGGCTATACAGCAACACTCAACTGTCTCCATTAATGAGCTTTTGAAAAAAATGGTTTCTTGAAAAGAAAAAAAGTATATTACAAAGTATATTGGTACGGAGATTCATTTAAGACATGGTAAAAATCATTATGATCCAGCTTTTAATCAGACAAACCAAATCAATTTATTGCAATCACCAACCCATACTGCTGTATCTTGGACTTATAGCAATAGAAATACTACTTGCTTTCAATTAAAGGTGTCAATTTTAAAAATTCTTGATGACCCATTACAATTTTATTGAGGTTGGCAATGTTTTAACCAATAAATCCACCGAATTATCAGTTAATGACTCAATCTTCAGGTCATTGCCTCCTTTTTCTGCCTTTCTATCTATAGTTTCTATCCGAATGAATTTGTTGAACATTTACTTCACTGATCTTTGTGATATATGTTTTGTCTCAGTCTATTTTTAATGTAATCTCCTTTTAGTTGAACTATGCATGTATATTGTCTTCATAACAAATCACATTCTCAGGTTGCTTCTAAATGATTATTATCTCTGCATAACTTGATTAAACAGCAATAAGCGATTGTCTTCTAAATTCATATTAATGCTTGACTATTCTAGTGTTCTTAATTTCTCTCTTTTTTGCTGCAAACAATTTAATTAATTAAGTTTTGGAAGTGTTATAATCATTGATTGGTTCATGTTATAATTTTCTGGTCATGCGTATCGCAATAAAGAAAGTAGTTGTCATGCAAAGAGAACGTGGCAACCAAGTTTACAGGGGATTTGTAACTTTACAATTCTGCAAATTTTCATTATATAATCAGATTATTTATAAGATAATTTTGGATAAATTTATACAATAAATATTAATTAATAACATGATAAAATTAGTAATATTAACATGACCGTTGTATAGTTATCTGATTCATTCAATAAATTGGGCCGTTTACCTCAAATCAATTGGAGATTTCACTTAGAAAATATCTTTTTCCCTCAAATTCACTAGCCATTTTTCTCTCGAATTGAGTATAAGATTTGCGTACATTTATTCTCTCTAAACCCCACGTATGAGATTACACTGAGTATATATTATCGTTTGTTCCGTGAAAAACAGTCACTATTACAAAATTTTAAATTTTATAGTGGTCATTTTTCAATATTATAAAGATTGAAAGGTAGTTGTTTGTAATTTTTGGTACTAAGACTTTTGAGGGACAAATAGGAATAAGGTCTCACCCCCTAGTCTACAATACATCATTTTAAAGCATTCTTTACAAGAAAAGACACCAAGACTCATATGTCTCATGTGACAAGAAATGCTCATAAGAAAATGAATATAAATAAATAAATAATACAAAATGGGAAGCCAAAGGAAGGTTGTCAATTACAGCTATGACTTTCAAATTGGCAAAACATAAAGTGTAAATAATACAGTTTACAGTTGAGCGTTGACAAACTTGAGCAAAAAGCAGCTCCACTTTTGGGTTATCAAAAGGGATTGTTTGATGTGAATTTAGTAATTATTGTGGCCTTATTATTTCCACTGAAATAAATAAAAATGGAATAGAAGAAGACCAACTTTTTATTTCTTAAATTCTTTTCTATAAGGTGACAACGTGGCTAAAACCTGACTACTTGACGGTGGCGGATAATACTATTAGGTTTTAGTATAATAAAAAAGATGTGAAAATAACTTTCGTAGAGAAATAGGTTCCAAGAAAATGATTTTTCTGGCGAAAGTAAAAAAAAAAAGTTTTACAAACAACATCTTATATCAATTGATTGTGTTGTTTTTGCTCTTTAATACGGTGCTTATTGGCATAGAAAAGACTTACAATAAAGTACCAAGAGAGATGATATGGAGATGTTTGAAAGTTTGTGGACTATGCTAAGACGATCAAGGACATATATGGTGGAGTTAAGATCCAGATAAGGACAATGAGAGGAGACTCGGAGCATTTTTCAATTTTGATACGGTTGCACTAGGGATCAGCCCTTAGCCCGCTTGTATTTGTCCTGGTGATGAATACATTTGACACGTCAAATTCAAGGGGCCGAGATGTGTCATGGTGTATGTTATTTGCATATGACGTAGTTCTAATTAATGAGAGTCAGGACGGAATTAACGCTGAGTTGGAGATTTGGAAACAGAGTCTGGAGCCTAAAGGGTTCAAGTTGAGCAGGTCCAAGACAGAATACTTGGAGTGCAAGTTCAGTGACTCAACACATAAAGTAGATGGGGAAGTTAGACTTGATACAGAGGTCATCCAAAAGAGAGGAAATTTCAAGTATCTGGGAGTTGTTATCCAAGATAATGTGGATGAAATGGAGTCTTGTGTAATAAGAATGTGCCGTTAAAACTCAAAGATAAGTTTTATAGAGTGGTAGTTAGACCGAAGTAATTAGACAGAACATGATGCAATTTTAGTTTACTGAGGACATGATCTTAGATAGGAGGTTGTAGAGGTAGAGGACACACATTAGGGTAGAAGAATAATAGATAGCAGTGTTTTGTCTTGTTACCAATCCATACTAGTAGTTGTAGCATTGTTCCAGTAGTTTTTTGTCCTTTGATTTATGATTTGTGTTGTTGCATATACTCCTACTATCATATTACTTTGTTATATTTATTGGCACATTACAGTCTGCTGCTCTTGTTACCATATGCTTATTTCTTTTCACGTTTGTTGCTTTTATCTGGACTGCTTTGCACGATCGATTGAGTCAATGATCTATCACAAACAACCTCTCTACCACTAAGGTGGGGGTACGATCTACGTACAGCTCTACCCTCTTCAGACCTCACCTTGTGAGATTATACTGGCATGTTGTTGTTGTGGCCAGTTGAACACCTTCATCGAAAATTATACTATATTTATAAAAAGCAACTATACAAAATGCATAAATCAAAACTTATTTTTCATACGTATATATTAAATTTTAAACTATTCCTAATAAAATTTTTAACTTCTTCCTACGCTCCTATTCCAACCACCTAATTTCCTGCTAATGATGCGTCTGTCGTACCATGATAATTACAGAGGAATAATTATAGTAAACACATAAGAAGAGGACAAATCTACATTGAAGATAAATACTATACTGAACAGTTACGTTATCCTTGAGCTTTATTCTAATGCCTTTATTTTTTTAAAAAAATTAATGCAGGGATGAATCAGATATTCCAACAGTAGGAATCAAATATACTGAACTCACTATGTAGTTTGTGTTTGTGCACTTGTTGTCCTATTGATGTTCTAAACAGAGAAATGAATTCAAAAAAATAACAAAATATTTAAAATATGGTAACTAATCACAATAATTGAAATATGAACACATCCTTCTAGATGTGAGAAATAAATAATGAGGTAACTTTTGCTGCATATTTTAGTTGAGGTCATCTCACGAGTCAATTTTGGAAAACCCTAAACGTGTCAGCTTGTGGGATATAGAAGAAATTAAGGCCAAAAACGACCCAAAATAACAAACTACTTGATAATTTTTTGTTTTTGAGAAAACGGGGTTCAACTTGGATAATAAATGGTCTTATTTTATTTCATATAAAGAGTAGCTTGAGGCTATTTTATTTATAGAATGGCTGTAACCTTTGGTTCCAATGTTACTTTAGGTGTCTGGTTAAGTTTTTTTTTGCAAATTTTATTGATGTTCTTTATGAGAATTGAAGTTAATGTTCTTGTTACAGTGTCTTTTTTATCTCTCAAGGCAAATCAGGAAGAACAGATAAAAGGGAGTTGATACGACTTAAAGAACAAAGGAGGAATACGTCTTCAAGTACAGAAGAAAGTTGGCAAAGAAAGAAGAACATGCCGAAACTTACCCACCCTGATGTATATACTCAATATAATTAAGTTAATCATATAAGATAATTAACTATGATTAAATATGAATAATTGCGATTTCTGACACTGCAAGCAACAAACATCTGGCGAAGTACTGATAGATAAAAAATTCAAACTCAAGTTATTTGTTTGTGCTAATCGTGTTAGATGAAAATTTCAAGTTTAGCAGACGAGAGGGAGTTAACACAATCAGAGGCAAATAAAATACAGCACAGGTCAAAACACTATTAACACAAGCAGCAGGAAAAGAGATCAGAGTTCAAAGTTGGAACACAAATAGCCCGACATATTTTTGTGAACCACTTTCTACAAAAGCTGGAGTAAATCCACATGAGAATTACGGAAGTAGTCCAAAAATAAAAAACAATGATCACAAAAATCAATAATCTTTCAGTCTTTATGCCTTCGTGTTCCACATAAGAATGATGCTTACGAACAAACAATTCTAAACTCTCGAATCAACAGAAAAAGAGCTTAAATAGCAAAATAATAATATCGGTGTACGTACACAGAGAACACAAAACACTACAGAATAAGCAGGTTCTATCAAAATTGCCTCAATGCTTCGCCATCACATGAATCAGGGAAAAACTATTTCAACCTCTCAAGGGAAAAATAGCCCATAAACTGCACCTTCCTTTGGCATCATATTTGTGGCTCACCGCCAGATTCAGCAGTTTCATTTCCAGGTTCTTCAACATCTCCGTTTACTGTTTTCTCAGCACTACAAAACATTTAAAAATTGACTGTTGCACAATCAGCAAATTATGCAAACTCCAAACTACTGCACAAAACAGAGGAACAAGAGAAGATAAACAATGGAGAAAGTTTCCCCGTCCAGAATGGAGAGGACCCTATCCTGCCAGACTCCAAGCTTACCCCTTGCCAGAAAATGCACCAACCAGAAGCAAGAATAAGCACATCCAGCAATTAAAAACTCATCCATTCACAAGTTAATACAAAAATCATCTATATACATTTTGCATCCATTGGCACCCACATCTTACCGAAACCAAAGCACACCTTAATATTCTAAGGGCTCATTTGGTATAAGGGATATTATGGGATGTATTTATCCCATGTTTGGTTGAATGAGATAAAATCTCGGGATAATTTGTTTTCCAACCAAATAAGCCCTAAATTCGGACGAAAGACCTCGAAAACAAGATGTCACTCTCTTTTAGCAATATTTTGTTCCGATGCCACTTTGAAGAATACATGGGAAAAGGGGGGAAAAGCAGCTTTTTATTGCATTGCACAACACCAAGGCTGTTCAATTAAGTCCTACCTATGAATGTCAGGTCCAAGTGCCGCTGGCTAATAATCATGCAGTACTGGGCGAGCAGATAAAAAACTATAATTGTTCTTCCATAATTCGTCCATGGACTAAATATGATAACATGACTTACATGATACTTGGAACTCATAATGCTCTGACATTTAGGCGCCTATTGAGTTAGATTTAGGGAAATCCAGCAAATAAATAAAAGTAAGCTTATAGCTTGCTAAGCCCTACAATCATTTGAGACCAAACAGCAAAGCCCACGATTTTTCAGAAAGTCTACTACCAACATATCTATAACTAACTCACTAGTCACAGTAGATTTTACTTTTGCGAAAAGCAAGCAGTAATATGATTCATCAAGGACATTGCATTGCTTTGCTTTCACAGATAGAAAAAAAATTACTCTTAGTCAAGAAGTCAACAAACAATTAAACATAGCACACACCAAGAGTTGATAAATCTAGAATTTAACGTAAAAATTCATCAGACCTGGAAGGATGAGTTTCATTTGGCTCAGGCTTCCTCCAACTCTTCTCAGTCCTGTCCTCAGGATAACTCGATCTCCCATTAGGACTCCCCCAAGCTTTTTTCGCAATTGGAGCACCATCACTTGACTCAGAAACCTCCTTTACCTTCAAAGACTCGAGCTTTTGGTCAATCTCTTTCCAATCCTGTCCCTTCTCCTTCAATACCTCCTCTCTTGGTCTAGCCGCCCCAAATGGATTAACCCCTTTCGCCTTCGCCACAGGCACAGGCTCATTACCGCTTTGTCCTTCACTCAACGGCAATGTCCTTGGTTGCAAATTCAACTTTGGCCTACCACCACCAGCAACTCCGGTCTCTTCTCTCTTCCTCCCCCAATTTTCTGAATCCATAGCACCGTTGGAATCATAACCGCCTCTTCTCTCTCTTAAACTGTCAAATGCACCACCACCGGAGCCAAATCTCCGTCCTCCTTCCTCCTCCTTCCTTTTTGTCCACCTATCCGAATCGGAATCACTACCATTTGACCCAAAACTCCCTCTCCTATCAAATCTTCTACCAGAAGAGGGCACAAAAGCTTTATTCGCTGCCCAATTATCAGACTCATCAGCTTTAGACTGTGAATCGGAGAAAAAACCTCCCCTTTCACCTCTCTCCCTTCTTTCGAAACCGTTACCAGCCGATGATTTCTTAGCTGCACCCCAGTCATCAGTCTCGTCGGCACGAGAGGGAGCAATTTCTCTGTCGGTATCCCTTCGGAATCCTCCCTGCCTACGAGACTCGTCCGACGAACCCCTCCCTTGCCTGTCGTAACCGTACGATCTGAAACCACCACCGAGACGAGATTGATCAAGTTCCTCGGCGGAGCGCTCGCGAGGACCGGTAGGAAGCATCAAGACTTCCTCCGGTGTCAGGCCTTTGGTGGCGGCAGCGGCGGCAGATTGAGACTGCTTAGCAGCGCTGTAACTGGTGAGCTCCTGTAGGGTTAGGGTTTGTGGCTTCTTCTTCTTCGTTTTGGTCGAGGCGGCAGCGGCCAAAGATGGAAAATCGGAAAGGCCACCGGCACCGCCGCCGTTGGAGTGGCTGTCTACCTTCGCTGACTCTTCCTTTCGAAGCTCCGACTCGTGTTCCTCCGAATCAAGCGCCCACGCGCCTGGTTTCCCCCACGCGCTCACGGTTGCCGCCATGTTTGCTCTTGCTATTGCTCTTTGGACTCTTTGTTTCTGTGTAGGTTTTTTGAGAGAATTCGCTTCCGTTTCAAGCGAAGAAATAGGTTTTGTATATATATAAGAGGATCTGTTGATTTGATCCAACGGTCAGCGTACGATAAGAAACGATTTTTCGGAATAGATTCGGCTTGATTAACGGTGGAGATTAAGTCCTACATCTGAAAGGAAATGGACTTTGCGTTGATTATACACTCTCTGTTTTGTTCTTTTCAGATTCGTTTATTTTTATTCAAGACGTGTAAATGTGTAATTGTAGACCACAAATAATGCATTTCCATATCTTGGTATTATTAGGAAATTACAGGTAATCCTCATAATAATTTACTACTAATGAGGAGAAATAAAGTGGGAAAAGGAAAACAAGCAGAAATATTTGAAAATATAATAAGGAGGAATTAGAAGGAGTATAGTGAAAAAAGAAAAGCTAGTAAGAGCTTGTATGAGATTAATCAAGAATTGACAAATTTTAGTGTTTATCACAACATTTTTCTTTTATATGGAATAAGCTCACACAAATTTAGTAAGAGCTTGTATGATTTATTAAATTCCTTGGAATATGATTTTGACAAATTTATTGAGTATTTTATTATCCTTTTCACAGCATTAAATCGTATCTACAACTAGTAATAAAGAGAATATAATATATAACGATAATAATTTATAAAATTATCTCTAATCCTAAATAATTTAATGTAAGTTACTAATTATGATTAAGTGCTAAAAATACCTATTACAAGGAATATTATTACGTGCTAGAGATGGTAATCGTCAACTATGAGAATAATATGCTAAATCTTATTATATTTTGTTTATTTATGTGATTGTAGATATTAAGCACATTTTGGTATGTAAATAACAAGGTCGGGCCCTAGCTGGGTTCGAACATAACCGGTTAGCCATATTATTTGGCACAGACTGGAAAGAGTTTAATTGGTCAAAATAAATTTTTTATCTATATTAAATTTGTAAAAAGAATTAAGTTCTTATTAACAATTATTTATGATTAAAAAGAAAAAAAGTTCCCCCTTCCATTTGTTCAAATTGTGTTGGGCTTGGGTTGGATTATTTGATCATCTATTTATGCTCACTATACCTAACATGAAACAGAACAAAAAGAGTGGCATAAAAAAAGGACATAAGGTGCAAATAACCATTATTAGGTGGGTCAAGAATTAAGCAGGCTCGGGCCTCGGGTCATTACCCGTCCAATAACCAGACCCGACTGCATGTCCACTGCCCTATCTAAACGTCCCTCCTAATAGTATTGCTCACTGTTAAATTTTCGGTCTAATCTTTGAACAAGAGCTATTGCCACGGAGTTTCAAATTTCATAAGTAAAATTTCTGGAACATCTGTGAATTTTAACCACGTTGATCTTTAAACACAACTGCAAAATGCTTCAGTTTGCTGCTAAGTATGGTCCGAGGATTTATCAGAAACTTCTCTACCCCACGAAAGGTAGGTGTAAGATTTGAGTACACCCCACTCTTCCAGACCCCACTTGTGGAACAATACTTATTGTTGTTGAACTATCTATCTTACAAAAAAAAAAAACAATTTAACTTGCTGCTGAAACCTTCTGCACTATGCTTACATTCTCACAGTATAAAACAATGAATACTATGTTACACCAATGTGGCGGCTCAATAATTACAACATGAATCAACTAAAATACTCTACACAACAAACTGAACGAAAAGATGCAGCAGTGTATGAACAAACCTCAATTTGAATGGCAGCTCAGCAAGGATCCATGCCAAGCTTCAGTTTACAAGGTGACCTCGACTTGTAGCCTTTCCCAAAATTGTGCTCGAAGGACAACTCGCCTCCCAGTTGTAAAGCTCAACATTGCTGAGCTTAAGCAAGAATGCTCATCCACAAAGCAAAACAAGAAATCAAGCATCAGCTGTGGATACAGCTTCAACTTTTGCAGTTGAGATCTAGAATCTATCTCAACGAGATGATATCAGCGGAAATAGTTTGAATCATTCAACATTATGTAATGTCCATCTTCCATAACTTTTATATCTTCTCCATCATACCACGATATATTTCCTGCATATACCAATGTATTATAAGCACAAACTTGCAATAAATTTTGAATAGTAAAAATATATTGAGGCCTCAATTTCGGAGTTCCAAGTCTAGCTTCTAGAGAAGCATTTCCAAGAACTTAAAGTAAACTCCAGACCTGAACTTTTACTAAAACTACCTATAACATCAAAATTAATGCCAGCAGATACTTAAAATTTCTGCCAATCACTAGTTCAAAGGAGTCATCAGTCTCAATGTCAATGAAAGAGGATGCCAATGTGTCACGCAATGGAAACACATGGTCTTTTAAGATGTATAACCATGGCAAAAGGTACCCAAAATTAGAAGAGCATTTGGATCTGTGCACCAATTGAGCAAAATCGGAGCAGCTAATCTCACTATTTCACATATGCTGCAACATAAAAATGTGTGCTCCCTTCGTGGTCTAGCCCCACAACAAAAAAGAACATTTGTTGTCAAAGGTCAAGCAAAATCAGGCAGCGTACTAGGTTCAATTATGTTAGTTGTGTTTCCTTACCATCTTCATTGAAATCAGAAAAGCTCAAAGTAACCAAATTTAGAAGCTTCTTTATCAATAAGTAGTCAAATTGACCAAAAGTAGGATAATTACACCCAAGTCAAGATATGTTTTTAAGTGTTGCAGACAGAAAGATCTAGTGCCATACTTTTAGAAGATTTTTGGACTGCATGATATCAAGGATAGACATACATGAAGATGAGAGGCATACGTTTATATTGCTGGGTAGTGGTTACATGCTTCAACTTCAATTTTTACCTGGTGGATTTTCTGGTTCTTGTTCTCTAGTCACATGGAGTACAATTGTTCCTGAAAGCACTGTGATAAATCCACAGATCTCAGATACTATGCTGCTAGCATCTTGTCCAGCCCAGTCCTGCAAAGCAATATGACAAAACAACTGATGGGTTCACATCCTTTACTTTGTATATCCATATTGATAGAGGACCACAATAAAGAATAGCTTTAATTGACAACATACCTTGAACATTATTGCGCTTGCAATGATGGTCAAAGTAGTGAACATTACATAATATATTGGAGAAACAATTGCAGCATTGAATGTATCCAGTGCCTATCCAAATGATGCATAAATGTTAGAAAATGTTTCAGACACAACAAAATAATTTGCCATGTGAATGATCCTGAAATATCATGCATATCACTAAACTGCAAAACCAAAAATTAGGCATAATAACATGCACTTCTCAATAACTGTACTTTGTAATAGTCAAAGGAGCATCTCAAGGTTCATGTAATAAGGAAAATCTTAATATGAAGCCTTTTGCTAGATTCTCAACCAGAGCACTTGTTTCAGATATTAAAACAGCTCACATATCAAGCATGCAACAAAGAGAAAAATTTTATTGCCAAATCACAAATGTTGAAAACAGAGATAGAATGTAAAGACTTTAGGAGAATATTGTAGCATAGTTGGTCTGAAGTATCGATTCTCGACTCGTGTCATTTAACATAAAATATCTTGTGCACTAATCGATATCATTTCATGGAAAGCATAAAGACAAATAACTACTATAATATTTAAGTTCAGAGGAATTGACATCATATACACATGATGTATGATCGGAGCTAATTCTGATTCTAACGTAAAGGGTATGCATATTATTGTTTTAGAGAATTGGGAATTCATGCTAGCTAAGGCAATGCACGGATCCGATGGATTACTTGCAGATCTCAGTTGGCATTACCTTGTTTAGATAATTCAACTGTGTGATAACACAGATTACTGCAACAGCTAAAAAAAACCAAGTCTGTGGATAGGCAATCTGACTAATTCCTTCCAAAGTAAGTTTTATTGCAATTCCAATAGCTTTTATGCTGACAACCTGCAAATACAATAAATAGATAAAAAGGCTACAGAAACATCTTTACGGGCTAGCAAAGTGTTCACATCTGCAAAACTGCATCATGTCCAAGAAGAATGTAGTGCACAAATTCTGCGGAAGGAATAAAGACGATGACTTGCGGTGGCCAAGAAGAAACATAATTACCGTAAGAGCACCCATTAAGGAACATATTCCCAAATATACCAGCACGTTCGTCTGCCCATAACGAGGCTCAAAATGCAACACCAAAGCCACTACTATGGATATCGTTGCTGCTACATAAATCACAAATGCTGAAGACAAAAGCAGAAAGGAGAAATTAGCAATGGCTCTGCAAGATAGAAAAATCATAGCATATAGCAAGATAAACAGGAAAAAACACTAAAAGTCCAGACCTGGTTGAATTGCCAGGATCCAGATTTCTTGTACGGAAGTTGGCATATGCTCCTGAGGTGCATGTATAACAATTACCACAGATCCTACGATGCACAACATACACCCCACCACACCTAATCGTTGTAATCGTTCCCTCAACAAAAAGTGTGCCAAGACGGCGCTATTCAGATTCACCAAGGTTAGTCATGGAAACATCAGCAGGAATTCCTTGTCAGAGTTTTAAAACAGCTCATAAGACTTCAAAATCTCACCTGATAATTATACTCAACGCACCAAGAGGGGTCACAAGAACTGCTGGAGAATAAATATAGGCCACAAAATTGGAAACCTCCCCAACAATCACTGCATATCAAAAATCCAAATGACATTAAGACCACAACAATGCTAACATATATCAATCCTGGAATGAGGTTTATGCATGGAGACAACTCATGATCCAATTACTTGTAATCATTCCTGCCCACCAAAGGGGTTCAAGCAAATAAGTATAGCCTCCAACTCCTGCAGTGAAGATTACAATCATCAATACTGTTTAACCAGATGTGAAGTTGACAGAGTATATAATGAGGAAGAAGGACACTAAATAAAATGTTTAATGTCCTGCTGCCTGTAAAGATATGACACCTGGGCCTAACTCAACCTCAAAAGCTAGCTCAAGAGGGGAGGATTGCCCAAGTTCATATAAACAAACTACCAATCCATTCCCTAACCAATGTGGGACTTTAACCCACTCTAACACTCCCCTTCACACCCAGGCCCGACTGGAGTGTGGACTGGGAGCCCAAACGGGAATGGACTTGGCTCTGATACCATGTAAAGATATGACACCTGCGCCTAACTCAACCTCAAAAGCTAGCTCAAGAGGGGAGGATTGCCCAAGTTCATATAAACAAACTACCAGTCCATTCCCCAACCAATGTGGGACTTTAACTCACTCTAACACTCCCCTTCACACCCATGCCCGACTGGAGTGTGGACTGGGAGCCCAAACGGGAATGGACCTGGCTCTGATACCATGTAAAGATATGACACCTGGGCCTAACTCAACCTCAAAAGCTAGCTCAAGAGGGGAGGATTGACCAAGTTCATATAAACAAACTACCAGTCCATTCCCCAACCAATGTGGGACTTTAACCCACTCTAACATCCCTCATGAGCTAGCTTTTGAGGTTGAGTTAGGCCCAGGTGTCATATCTTTATATGGTATCAGAGCCAGGTCCATTCCCGTTTGGGCTCCCAGTCCACACTCCAGTCGGGCATGGGTGTGAAGGGGAGTGTTAGAGTGGGTTAAAGTCCCACATTGGTTGGGGAATGGACTGGTAGTTTGTTTATATGAACTTGGGAAATCCTCCCCTCTTGAGCTAGCTTTTGAGGTTGAGTTAGGCCCAGGTGTCATATCTTTACATGGTATCAGAGCCAGGTCCATTCCCGTTTGGGCTCCCAGTCCACACTCCAGTCGGGCCTGGGTGTGAAGGGGGGTGTTAGTAGGTTAAAGTCCCACGTTGGTTGGGGAATGGACTGATGGTTTGTTTATATGGACTTGGGCAAGCGTCCCCTCATGAGCTAGCTTTTGAGGTTGAGTTAGGCTCAGGTGTCATATCTTTATACTGCCAATTAAATTATTAAACGGATAACTGGCACGCTATACTGCAGTCTGAAAAACAAAACAGTACAAACTTTCAAGCAAAATATGCACAGATAAAAGTATAGCCATAGATTACTCCATGTGGATTCATAAGTACATCATGTATAAAAGTTTCCTCACAATAATGTCCAACTGGAAATGATTCTTCTCATATTATGTCTGGATTGGCAAGATCATGAATAAGAAGAGAAGCTGTTCGCACTGGCCTTGCAATAAGTTACTCAGCTAGAAAACTATTATTTATCATTCTTCTCACTCATGGTTTAAAATAAAGTAACTGACAGCAAGAAGAAGAAGAAGAAACCTTAATGTCAAGAACCCAATTCAGCAATTCATAACATGTAGCTGTTAACAGAAAAAGACTGGACCTAATGGGGTTAGAAACGATGTCAACAGACTCGGCACGAAAACACTGAGATGCATTGTTTACCTTTAGACCTCATATTTGATATTTTAGCATTTCCCTGTCCATATCCAAATAATGGATTTACAGATTTTCACTGTTCTTTTCATGTGCCCATCCCCACTATATTTATGTTTCCCACACATGCCTGAACAGTGTAACACCTGACTGAAAGTGATCCTGAATGATATTGAATCTACCACTGAAATGAGTAGATCCTAGTAAACTTAGCTCTAATTGTATGCCAATAGCACTGTTTATCAGACGGTATCTACCAACCCAATTAAGGAATAAAGAACTATACAACCTTAAAAAAAGATTGTCATGATCAATCAAAGTAGAACCAACATAAATACAACAAATTGAACAGAACAGTTTCCCCTATATATTGAGATACAATGTCACAAAAATGCTTAGGTATTAAGTACTCTTTAGAATAGCAACATTTACCAAATAAAGAACTATAAATGTGGTTCGCTCTTTCACTAATATAAAGGAGAAGGGACGGTCAGTTAAGCGTTCCCATTGTAATGAATCTTTTGAATATCAAACAGGCCTGAATAGAGGGGAACAGATACGGCTGTCATAAGCCAAATAATTTGCAGCTGATTGATGTATTCTTTCACTAATATCACACATAGAGCAGTTTCTCAACTCAATTTCACCCTTAATTGCAGGAATTTGTGCATCCACCCAAGTACTGCAACATTAAGCCAGTAGCAAATCCATATACACAAAATATAGAGAAACTTCGATGGTTGCAAACAAATGAGAAATCAAGCAAGCAAACAGATCGTACCAGTTCAATCAGTAAATTGACTACTAAATCGGACTTAAGATCTAACAGAAAGAGAGAAAAAGATATATATATATATTTTCAGACCTGCTCGAGTGCCAGCAGCAGCAGCACGCTTGAGACGTTTCTTCTTCAAGATAAAACTCGTTCCAATGAACAAACTTGAAACCATTGCTAGAACTAAACCCGTTGTGTTCTCCGAAACACCCATCTTATTACTTCTTCAATATATACACACAATCAAATTAAAGAATAAATCTGGAAAAATAATTGCTCTACTATACTCTTCCTACTTCTTCTGTATATATACACACACGTTCAAAAATGTATACATTTACATAATCTGAAAGAATGTTCGTTCCAGAAAACTGCACAATCAGAGCAGATTGCTACAACTGTTTGTGTGGGAATTGGGAGATTGATATCTGAAACAATTGAAGAACAATTTCAGATTATAGGTTTCAGAGAATTCTCTTTCTCCCTCCCTCTCCCAAAACCCAAAGTTATCTTTCGCTGGAAGCTTCCATAATAAGGCCTTCATTCTTCTTCTCCCTCTCTTCAAAGTTCACGCTGACGCGGGACTATTTTTTTATTACACGTGAAACAGGGAGCAAAACTTAACGCCGTTAAATATCGAAGCTATTTTGGAAAATGCTGAGATTAACGGTAACGACTAGGAAGGCCACGTCAACCGACAAACAAAAAGCGTGTGAGCTGTGCCCCAACTTGACCCGAATCAGGCTGCTGCATATTCCATTTCTTCTCTGAATTATGCTATTTTCACTATTTGTCTTTAATCAAATTAATTTTTAGACTCTCAGGCTGATTTGGACTGGGAACAAAGATAATCTGGATTATAATTTTAGAAAAATAATATCAAATTGAATGAAATATTCAAATTTAGGATTGTGATTAAATTTATATGCTGTTTAATTAGAGATAAAATTTATTTTAGATTAAATTTATATGTTTAATTAAATAAAATTTTAAAACGAGTAGCTTTATTAGTAAAACATTTGCAGACACCTTACCTAAGGATTTCGGAATGGGAATAGTACACAAAATATCTCATTAAAATAAATTAATTATTTTAATTTGCTTTTTTTTATATTAATTTTATTTAATAATTATTTGGGGTAAAATATTTTTCTCAAATACTCCCTCACTTTGCATGCCGGAAGTGTGCCTCTTTCTCTCTTTTATTTGTTCGTTCTTCAACTACTACCATGGTTGTTGCCAACGGGGATCCCCCATTCCGAAAGGTTACTAGGCTGGCCGTTAGGTCCAAAGTTGTATACCACTGCTATTGTGCCAATAGATTCACTGCTTCAGCGCCGTTATCGGACATTGCAGGCTGAGCATCTATTTCTCGTATATCGTTCCACACCGAGAAGAGGGATATGTACCTCCAGCAACAAATGGGTCAAGCGATGTGACTCAAGGCTTGATTTAAATTACATTTTGTAAAAAATATTTTTACAACTATTTAATACTTTCTCTAATTTAAAATAAGTAAATTTTGCGGTGTGCCGTACATTTTACGAAAATTAATTAATTATATTAGTCAAATATATTTAAAAAATTACCTTTTTGATTATTTTTTTCAATGTTTCTTAAAAGTAAAAATAGCCAGCATCTGAACTTAAAAAATAATTAAAAACTCCGGATAATTTTTAAAAAAGTAATAATAATAACCTCTTGAGTTTGAAATTTTTAAGAGAATTAATTAAAAATGATCACTCAATCATATAAATTTAAAAATAATAAACAAATATAATATATATATAATTCCTATATAATACACATAATTATATATATATTTATTGTATAAATTATGTTTATTGATTAAAAAAATAAATAATAAATTCAACCAGCTATTTAGATTCTAAAATTTTATTCGTTATGAATCCAAAAGAAAAAACATGCTAGAAATTCACTTATTTAAGACTATATGGAGAATTTATTATCTGATTTTGTCTAATCTTGCAATGGTCAAAACTAACCAGTATAATATTTACTTTCCAACTTGCCGGTACAAATTTAATAGATGACGATTCTAGTCAGGGGTGTTCGTGGTTGGTTTTTGGTTAAAGATTAAAATTAAATTAATTTAATTAATTTTTTAATTATCAAAATTAAATCAAATTAAATATCATATATGTTTATTGATTTAGTTTGATTTAATTTATTTTTTAATTTTTAAAAAGTCTAATAATATTTTTTTTCAATAATTAAAAAAAATCACCTTTTTTTAATTTATAATTCATTTTTATCATTTTATTGTGAGGGCTATAATTTTTTTGAATTATCAAGAAAATAACTTTAAAATCTACAAGTTTTAATCAAGTGAATAGAGTTTATAAAAAATATAATTTTGAAAAAATAAATCTTATAATCGTTTCTTTAAAGAATGAGATTGGATTCATATTGAATTTCTTTTAAAGTAATAGACATAAAGTGTAAATTATATTATCCTATTATTGATAAAAAAAGAAGTTGATGAAAAAATAATTAAATTATTTAAAACTGTCTATAAATATTAATATATTGTGTATATATATAATTATAAAAAATTGTATATATAATTTATTGATTCGATTCAATTATTTCTTCGATTTAATTTTGGTATCAATTTTTTAAAATATAAAATCAAACCAAAGATGGAATTTTTTCCATTTTCGTCTATTAAATAATATTTAAATTTAATCACGAAATCGAAATAACTATTGATTTATTTAATCAGTTTGATTTTGATTTTTAATTTTTGATCTGGATCAAATTTTTAACCAGATCATGAATACTCTTAATTCTAATTATTAACTATTAATCATTTTTTTGAAATCCAAGTATACTAACTGTTTGTTGTTAATGACTTAATTACCTTTATGTACATGATCTTCTAAAAATCTACACACATATTTTTTAATTCTTCCTATCACCTCTCTTGAGTTCTTTGACTTTTACAATTTTATTATTTTTTCTCACAATTTATAATTAAATGAGTTTGTTGAATTCTAAGAAATAATATATTTGGACAGTATCTCTAAAACATCTCATGCTAAATTCTGTACTCTATAATTTTTCAAAATAAAATTGAAGTACACATATATATTGATTAATTATCATAACAGGGTGTATTAACTTAATAATGTAATGTATTCATTACACTAATCAAAGACTCCCTTGATTTGGAGCTTAAACACAGTTAAACGTGTCTAGTGCACAACCCTCCTTACAAAGAGATACCCTCCGCCTATTTTTTCTTTATCCTATTTTGATTTGTTAAGTCTTTTAAAAAATAATAAATATAAGAAAAATTTCTCATGCCATATTCTAAATTATTTAAATAATTGAAATTAATTAAAGTTTTAAAGAATAATTGTGCAGTCAAATAAAAACTCATTAAATTTTATGGCAAAACTTTACATATTCTCTTAGATATTGAAAAATTAATTTTAATTTATAATATTAAAATATTAATAAATAATAATAATAAATTATTTTTTAATTTTTTAAACTGAATAAATAAAGATAAACGGTGAAATTACAAAGAATATGACTCTAAAGTTTTAGTGGAGCAAATAATATTCCCCAAGGTCAAGGACCACCAGTTTCCACCAAATATTATAGCAAGACTTTTGAAGTGTACGACCATTATTCTCAACTCAACTTTAGTGTCAAAAAATGTGGTAGAGAAAATAAATTCCTTCGCCTCCTCGAGATAGGTGCAGAGCTATAGTATTATTTGTAATTTAATTAAATTCAATTACTTTAATTTAAATCGTGAATTTTATTAAGAAAAAAAATTTAACTCAATATAAAACTTCAATTACTCACCCAACATGGAATTGTTTTAAAAAATTTAAATTTAAATTCAGATTCAGATATTCTTCAAGTAAAAAAGGCAAAGCTGTCCACTTCGCAATTACGAATGAATTCTCTTTTACGACCTTTTGAAACAGAGAATCCAATCATTACAAATTCTGAAATGATGCTAAGACACATGGGCAATTGTATATGGACACTGAAAAAGAAGGACCTCTGCAACCTAAAGAATAAGTTAAATCCCCTGAATGCAAATTAAGATTCATCGACCTTAAGAAAGCGATTTAAACAATCTAAGGTACAATTTAGCGTTGACTACTATTTTTATCACAAGGTCCAGCACACAGTATAACAAAACTGGGCCACTTCTGAAAATTAAATAATAAAACGCAAAAATCACACCTCAACTGCGTAAAATGGACATAAATTTATTTTTCATTAGAAGACTATCACTATTAAAGTGACTTGTTTTACTCTTGTAAGCTAACGACATACAAATAGTTCAAGATCTAATTTGCTCTTCTAAATTTACCTCTTAACTGTTGCTTTTAACTCATATAGGTAAAAATCGAGTTATTTTAATAATGACAAAAGTAAAAATCGGACACTTTTTAAATGAATAATAAAATTGTCTATTTCTTATGGCCTAAAAGCAATTATTACCATTTGCCGAAAATTAAATTCTGCATCAATTATAGCCAAAACTGGTTTTAAAAGAATGCTATTTCCCAAAAATAATAAAAAATCCTTCGAGAAACAAAAACAATACCCAAAACGTGAGTCAAAGTGAGCTCTAGCTCCTAAAATTACCCATTATAACAAATGCATAACGGAGCTTTGCTTTATTAGATTCTTTTTATCAGCACAGAATTTTAAGAATAAAAAAGACGTTTAGCACGGAACTCAACAAAGCAAAGAGACTTTTAACACAGATTTGTGGTCTTAGTCTCTTTGCTATACAATTATAGTTGTTCATTAGCATGTTATTCAGAATAGCATGATCTGAGATTAAAATTTTGAATTATATTAAGAATGCAAAAGCTGTTACATAAGGAACAAGGAACATTACACAAGATACAAGCTTTTTAACCAAAAAAAGCTCTATAGCAAGCCTTTTTTTCTCTTTACTTCTGCAGAAGAAAATTTCTCTCCATCCAAAAATCAGTTAAGAGTATGTTATAGTTGAAATGTGAACTAAAAAAGTTAAAGAGCTTGTTTAAATTCGACTTATTTTAAGACACCTAAAGGAAGTAGCATGTTAAGTTTAATGTTTTCGAAGGAGGGAGTTGTACTCGTACGTTTTGCATAATAACTTACCCAAAGTTGCGGCATAAACTGCTTTAATATTGGAGAACAATCAAAATAAACATTTCCCACAAAAGGGCCATCTTTAATTAATACACTCTTCGGTGGTGCGCCTCATCCTGCAATTGTGGACCCTCACAACAATCACCGCTCATTTTGATCCATATATAACGAATTAAAATATCGGAATCAGGTCCCTCAAAAGTAGGACCCCACAACTCTGAGAAAGAGAAACAAAATCAATTCACGCAAAACCGCATCGGTCAAAAGTCGGTCGCATCTCTATCGGCCAAAAGAAAACAACAAAATAATGACTGAGTTTCAAAGTAAGAACAGAGAATATAGAAAACATTCATTCAACGAGATCATTAGCAGGAAATCTATTTCTTATTTAATTTTAGTCTTGAGATTAAACATAAACTGGTGGTAGAAGCAAAACTACTACCAATTACAGTACAACCCTAGACCTCGACCCGACCCAACCCAAACAAGAAGTAAAGATAGATTGAAATTAAAAACAAAGCCTAAAACGGCGACTCAAATATTAAAAAAGACTGATAAAACTAGATCATCATCAACGTCCATAACATCATCATCAGATCTAGCAGAGTTGACCGCAGTCAGCAATCACAACAGGCTTGGAGCACCTTCCAGAGCTGGATCCAACAGCCTCAGCCTTCTTAATCACATCAAAGCCTTCAACAACTTGACCAAACACGACGTGCTTTCCATCGAGCCACTCAGTCTTAGCGGTGCAGATGAAGAACTGAGAACCGTTGGTTCCAGGTCCAGCATTAGCCATGGAGAGGACTCCAGGACCGGTGTGCTTCTTCTTGAAGTTCTCGTCAGCGAATTTGGCACCGTAGATCGACTCTCCTCCGGTACCGTTTCCGGCGGTGAAGTCACCTCCTTGACACATGAACCCTGGGATCACACGGTGGAAGGTTGAACCCTTGTAGTGCAAAGGCTTGCCCATCCTTCCGACACCTTTCTCGCCGGTGCAGAGAGCTCGGAAGTTCTCCGCCGTCTTGGGAACGGTGTCAGCGTACAGCTCCATCACCACACGGCCGGCCGGTGCACCGCCGATGGTGAGATCAAAGAACACCTTTGGATTTGCCATTTTCTCTCTAGATATTTCTCACGCTTACAATAAGGTTTGTGCTTAGGGTTTAAGCGAAACGGAACATTATATAGGAAGATGTGAAAGCGGATAATTTATGGTAAGATAATCACCGCCCTTGGATGGAACAGGTGTCAGGATCTTGGAGAATCTGATAGAGAAAGGGCTTGGGTTAAAAGCCACCGTGGTTGGTAAAAAGTTTACCATAGTTAGTTAGAGATATATCTAATCACGTGATATATGCGTCGCTGATGCTAACGGGCCACGCATAGAAGGAAAGATATATAAGCCCAAGCCGAAGCCAAGGACCAAGCCCAACCCTTTTTACATGATGAACCCAAACGTTTTATTGGGTTTTGAGTGTGTGCATAGAATCCAAACGTTGGACTCTTCCGCTCCGTACTCTAGAATGTTGATCTCTCCTCTGTCTTCCCTTCGATTCTGGTAAAGTTTTTTCTCTTTTCTCTTATTAATAATTGACATAATATAGAGACACTTAACTTTAATTTCAATTTTCAATTAACTATTTCTATTTCAATTCGCGCTCATTATATTGTGCACACTCACACGTGGCATTCAAAATTCTAATTATTTTATAAATTGATGTATTCAACTATAATGAAAATGAGTACAGGTGTTTTAGGTGTACATCTTCAAAACAAATATTCAATTATTAACTGATGTCAAAGTTAAGATATTTATTTATGTAATGATAAAGGGCTTTTTCTTTAACTCCTTGCTTCCACCCTTCTTTTTGTCCGGGTGACTCAAAATAGAGTGTTTATCATTGGAGTAATTTTTTTTTTTCACTTGGTGACTCGTGGAGAGTATTTACTATCCAGATAATTACTCCCTCTATTTTAAAGTAGGTGGTGCTTTTAGTTTGAGGCACATCCTAAGAGAACCGCTAATTCCCAGAAAGTAATATGCCTTCCTCATATTTTCTTGATTATTTAAACTTTTTTTTAATATAAATAAGGTTAAAATTAGAATAACACTTGATTATATATAATATTACTTATTTTTTAAAATAAAATGAAAAGATAAAAATACCATTAATTTTAAAATGAATGAACTATAAATGGCTTCTAATCATTTCCCCTTTTTCTCTGTTTTATCTTTTTTTCCGCCTTTTTTTCAAAATTGAAACTTTTAAGTTAAGAGTTGCATTGGTTTAAAAAGTGCTCCTAGAAGATTATAGCTCGACAAATTGAATGGGATTAATTAGGAGTAGTTCCCAAAGCAAATGAATTATTCTTTGTTAATTGCTTAATCATTGAAAATAACTTCTCTAACTTTGCATACTTATGAGATTACACTAAGGATGTTGTTATTGTAATTGCTTGATCATGGATTGCTAATCATAGGAAGAATGATATTTTAGCTACACAAGTACAATAGGCAGGTATGGATTTAATGGTATATGTCGGTAGCCGTGGAAGCTGCTATGGAGATGGAGTAATTGATTTTGACTCAGCAAACAGAAAATGAGCAGTTAAGCCAGCAATGATTATGATAAAGATTGATAGAAACATGAGGTGTGATCTCTATCAATCGCCAATGATCACTGAATATTACTAGTACTATGGATTATTATGCTCTAGTAAGTATCCTAATCCTGACATTATTAACTTTGTAGCATTAGAAAAGGCTAGGATTATAATAGTTTTTCTGATTAAAAAGGAGATTTTCTTAAAGGTGAAATCTTTGAAATTCACCCATTGCTTGTCCAGAAAGGACCAGTACAAGTTTACATGAATAACAAAAACCACCATTGTATTAAAAGGAGATAAGTAGTGAAGTACAAGTTTCCATGAATGACAAAAACCAATAACACAACAAAATATTAGAAAAGATCCGTTCTTGAACGTATACACTAGCATACCACGATTATTCACCGGACCATGATTCACTTGAAGATATACAAACATTAATTTGCATGAAAACTCAACTAAACAAACCAACACAGTGAAATTAACTCTCCACCCCCTATTTCTCTGTTCTTTACCTTTCACATTCTCAAGCATCATATAGCTTGAATGTTTCTGCGGTCGATTTTATTTTCAAGGCTTCATGGAAAAAGATACAGCCCTACATGCACCCAAAAGGAACTCTTCAATTAAATGTTTTGGTCTATGGGTGAGGAACCTTAGGAGGAAGTGGTGGGAAGAATGGATGGTGGAATGGAGGAATTTTAGGGAAAGGTGGAAGCTTTGGAAGTGGTGGACATGGCTTTTTGTAAAATGGTGGCTTGTAAACTGGAACAGGTGGTGGCAGAGGTTTTACTACTGGTGGCTCGTAAACTGGAACCGGAGGAGGAAGTGGCTTCACTACTGGTGGCTCATAAACTGGAACTGGAGGAGGAAGTGGCTTTACTACTGGTGGCTCTGGTTTGGGCTTGGGTTTGTAAGTTGGAACTTTAGGGGGGCATGGCTTTTTAACTGGAGGAGGCTTTGGTTTTGGAATTGAAGGAGGACATGGTTTCTTAACTGGAGGGGGCTTTGGTTTTGGAACTGTAGGGGGACATGGTTTTTTAACTGGAGGCTCTGGTTTGGGCTTGTAGACGGGAACTGGAGGAGGCTTTGGTTTTGGTTTGTAAGTAGGAACTGGAGGAGGAAGTGGCTTTACTACTGGTGGCTCTGGTTTGGGTTTGTAAACGGGAACTGGAGGTGGCATTGGTTTTGGTTTGTAAACGGGAACTGGAGGTGGCATTGGTTTTGGTTTGTAAACGGGAACGGGAGGAGGAAGCGGTTTTGGTTTGTAAACAGGAACGGGAGGAGGAAGCGGTTTTGGTTTGTAAACAGGAACGGGAGGAGGAAGTGGCTTTACCACTGGTGGCTCTGGTGTGGGGTTGTAAACGGGAACTGGAGGTGGAAGTGGCTTTACTACTGGTGGCTCTGGTGTGGGCTTTGGTGTTGGGTTGTAAACTGGAACTGGAGGGGGGCATGGCTTTTTAAAAATGGGAGGAATAGGGGGAAGAGGGAAAGGGTGGCCCCAGTGATTAAATGGTGGCAAATTAGGGAAATTCTTCTTCCAAGGATGATCTTTTGGGAAAGGTGGCAACTGTGGCAATGGTGGGTACTTGAAGTAAGGCCACAAGAAAGCAGAAGTGCACAAGGGTGTTGAGAACTTAAGATTTCCAGCAGGTTTCAATGTGTGTTTTCCGTCAGTTTTAATGGTCACAATCTTGGAGGATTCAATGCCATTGTGTGCTGGACATGGTGCAGCTGATGCACTGTGTAATTGTGCATAACATTCCTCTTTCAGCTTGCCATCTTTCATCATCTCCTTAGGAAGTAACACTTCAAACTTTCCATCTTTGTCAAGCTCTCCTTCACCCCTTGTTTTGATCTCTCCATTTTCAAGCTTGCAGTCAATGCTTACATGAAGCCCTGAAACCAATAATGTAACATTGTTATTGAAATCTGCTAAAGAATTTGTATGCACGTTGAGAAAATAAACCTTGAACCTAACTTTGTCATAAGCTAGCTCAAGAAGTGGGATATTTCAAAGCCATGTTCTTCAACCTATGCGTGATAGGTTATACTCTTGCATACTCAAGACCGGGCATCTAAAGCATGGACAACATTGGAGAACACAATAATAGGGATAGTAAGTCTGACTCGTATACCGTGTAAGACAGTTATTCAGTTAACAAAGACATGCATTAAAATTAACTTAGAAAGAACCTGAGAGAGCATGAATGGTGTTTATGTTATTCTCTTTGCAATCAGCACATTCTCCAAAACCAACCACCTTAATTGTCTTGTCATCAGCAATGCAGAAACTGCAGAGTAGTAAAGACAGGGACAGTCCAAGAAGGACTCTGCCACAAAGGGACTGAAGCCCCATTCTGTACATAAAAATAAAAATTTAAGTTCTGAATGGTGTTGTTGAATGTGTTTGTCTCAACTGACTAAAGGGTATATTTATAGTAGTTTTATTACTTACCAAGAAGTTAAAAAAAGTCTGTTCTTTTATGACCGTCTCACCGGCACGTAGTTAAGGTCCTCACATGAGTTTAGGTCCCATGGATATTGATTTTTAATGAAAGACAGAAATATAGAAAAATTGTTTTAAAAAAAAAAAAAGAGATTCTGAGCAATGGGTGGTCACAGACATAGCTAGCTGTTTGATAAAACGCCATTATCATCATTCAATGAGGTCTCCAACTGTACACACCAAGTCTCTTTTCAATCTGTTAACCTACTTTGTTAGCTCTCATTTATATCAATGAATAATCCTCAGTTATATGTGAAAATTTGACTACTTTTTGAACCCAACTGTCTGTAATGATATGATTGCCAGTCTTTCTACTTAGTACTACATTTTTTTTTAATTAAATTGAATAGGAGGGGCAGGTAAATGTTGGCATTTATATTGAGTAATAAAAAACATGTTCACGTGAATTATTTGACATTTTAATCAACTAACTTCTACTGCCGCAAATTATAGAAAAGAAATTATTGAACTAATCATGAAGAAGGGAAATCCATGATTATTTTATGTATTATTGTATCTTAGCTGCATCCTCCTACAATTCAATAACATTCAATCTTGCAGCTTTTGCATTGATCCAAAGTGGTCAATGGATCTCCTCTACTCATTACTATTATGCATAGGTAAATCTTTTTTTGAGGATCCAATCTCATTAATATACTCCGCATATCTATTAAGAAAAAATTAATAGGGATTACGCTTTGACTAATATTATCCTATTAATTGATAGGTACTTTAGAAAACATACAATAATCATTCTTTTCACATTCTAAAGTGACTTAAGTATTAAGGGTGAAGTTGGAAAAAGATGATCGATTATTTCTTGAATTTTTAAACTACCAACTATTTTGGAACAATTACTTTTAGTATACCTAGCAACTAAAAAGGAACAAAGGGAGTATAGACAAAGCTTTTAGTGCAACGGTGAAGGTTCTCGCTGTTGTCGCTGACTAGATCCGTTGAGTGTGCAAATAAAGTTTCATATCGGTAGTTGAAAATTTTGGGATGCTACATATAAGGCGTAGAAATACTCTTAATATTGTGAGTTATGGTCGGAAAACTATGGAGAGTTGGCTTAAAATGAATAATATCACATCATATTAAGAGTATTATTATGTTGAGTGATTTCAATAAAAAAAAGTAATTTTCTTTGATATTGTATTAATTGAGTGACCATCTGAAATGATAATTATTAGTTGAGTGATTGTTATCTAACACGAAACAAAAGCGTGACATTTGCATTATGCATAGGTAAATCTTTTTTCATGGATCGAATTCCATTAATATAAGGAAAGGTTTTAGTGCCATTATTGCTGCCTAATGTGTTGGTTATGGGAACAAAGTTTCATATTGATAGTTGAAATGTTTGGGACTCTACATATAAGGTTCAGAACTGTTCTTAATAGTGTGAGTCATTTTTCAGAGAACCGTGTAGACTTAACTTTAAATGAATAATATCACCCCATATTAAGAGTATCATTACGTCAAATAACTTCGATAAAAGAAATGACTTTCTGAAATATTATACTACTCGAATAATCATTTGAAATAATAATCATACGAGAAATCTAACTGAGGAACAAAAGCGTGACATTTGAGAAGCTCATAAAAAGAAGCTGTTGGACAATTGAATTGACAAAGAAGTGCAAAAGGATATCAGTTATTTGTTTGTTTTCCCTTAAAAGGAAAACTTGAGTTTAAAATAAAGAAATAAAATAGGGGTCCTTTTGTTCATCTACCATGACCCTACCCTATAAATTAAATCCCACCTCTACCTCGTGGCGGCTTCTTCCCCTGTCTATTTCCCAATCACTGCCAGAAAAGTTACTTTCATAAATTTGACTTTTCAGCTTATTTTTTTTCTTCTTTTATTGACTTATGTACTACTAATAAAATTTGTTTTTTTAAACTGTCTATTTATGTCTTTCATTTCTACCCTATCTTCTTAAAATAATTAAACAAGTTGATTCCAGTGGTGCACAGCCAATGGTTAACACTGTGTCGTACTTCAACCCATATTACACGAATTTGAATGTCAATAACTTGATGGCACTGTAGAAGATGATGGTGGGACGGATTGAATTTCTTTCATTATCGTTAATTAAAGATTTTGATTTTGAGTTTTTGATATGAAAAATATTTTATATGGAGTGTCTTTTTTTTTTTTTTAATGTGTTTTATGAGGCGAATTCGAATTACTCAAGATTTCTATACGGGTACATGAATATTTGATATTAAATAGAAAATAAAAAAAAAAAAAGTGATTTATCATACTGTGAGTTGCTTTGAACTTAATAGCTTTTGTTTAGATTCTGTTGAAAATCTTATAGAAAATATTTAATCACAGAACTTGTAAAAAAAATTTTATAACTTCAGACGTATCAATGACACTGCCGTTTAGGATATTCCACCCAGTATATGTATATCACTCAGAATTCAATAATTTCTTCTAATATAAAATTAGAAATACAAAAATTAATAAAGATTCATTGCGAAGAAAACCCAGCACAACATTGGAGAAATAATTCGTCCTCAAGATCTTTACTCCAAAGGAAAAGGACTAGGATATATATATAGGTGAAAGAAAGACCATTTCATCGTAATGGTTCAAGAAATGTACCCATGATAGGTAATTCCTCCGTTCCATTTTAATTGCTAGATATATTAAAAATAGTTGTTTTAAAATATTTACTTATTTCAAAATTCAAGAGATAATTGACCATGTCTTTTCAATTCTACCCTTAGTACTTAAAGTCATTCTAAAATGTGAAAAGAATTATTATTGTATGTTTCAAAAAAATTAATATAGTAAAATTAATAGAGTTATATTAGTCAAATTATCATCCCTATTAATTTTTTCTTAATGAGTGTGCAAATCTTATTCTAGCAATTAAAATGAAACAGAGAGAATATAACAAAAATCAATAATGACTATTCAAAATATGATAGTTGCTCATTATTAGAATAATAACGAGTAATTATGAACAGAAATCGTAATGGCTAGTTAAGGCTATTCAAGGTCATTCAATAGTCAAACAAATCTGTCCAAAAATTTACTTTCTCCATTCATCTTTATTCGTCAGTATTGATTTGATATATTATTTAAAGAATTTTAAACAGAATGACAATTTTATCATATTATTTTTTGGTTATTAAAAAAATATTATAGTTAACGGGTAAATTAAGGACTAACTAATAAATTATGACTTGATTTTCCAAAGTGGACAAGTAAAAATGGACATCTATTTTTAGCATAATGACCAAATAAAGATGGACGGAGGGAGTACTTGATAGGTATAATAAAAATGTTTGTTCTAAAATAGTTGTCAATTTAAAAACTCAAGAAATAATTGATACATAAATCACTCTAGAATGTGAAATGAAGAATTATTATATGTTTTCAAAAAGTACCGGTCAATTTAAAATTATAATGCAAACTAATTCATAAAATTATATTAGTTAAATTACAAACCCTGTTAATGTTTTTGGAAAAGAATGGAGGGAGTAAAACAATTAACATATTAGATACTCATTTCCCCCTTTACCATGATTTACTACAGAAAATATCTAAGTTAGCAGTTTTATTCTCCTTGTTTTTGTCAAAGAAAAGGAAATTTCTTCAACTTATTTCCCTCCTCTCCAACCAAAAAAAGAGGAAGGAAAATGATATCTCAGATCTCACGGTTAGCAATTAGTTTTGTTAGGATCCACATTTAATGGTAGCTTTATTTATTTTGTGTAGCATGTGATGCTTAATTGCAGTTACTATTTAAAGCAACAAATGTGGTTACTAGACATCCAGCGAAGCCAGAAAATAGAAAAATCTTTAATAAAATCTTTTTCTTCACCACCAATCTCTCCTAAATGTCATAATAATGAAGCAGGTCTTGGTGATGTGTATATTAAATTATTGATGTGATCTGCTTCCACATTTCATCTCATAGAGAGTTAGGTGTTAACATTTCCATGGTACAATATAATGCTGTTTCTGCTAGATTTTTACCGCATTCAAAATGTTATCAAACCTTCCTAGTCGACAATCAAATTAAAGATGATAGAGAAGCATCTAACAAAAATCACAAGAACCTATGCAGGCCAAGACAAATGGTAGATTTGCTTAAAGGGAAAAATGGAGTCGAATTTGACAAAATTGTTTCTTTGCATCCTCGATGATACCCAGTTACCCCTCTTTGGAGGCTAATAAGTTCACCCTCATGCTACAACAGTGAAGCAGACTAACAATTCTAATTTAAAACCCTCGCATTTTGGAGATCTCGTAAAATCGAACTCAGGATGGTAGGCTTATCATACTGCTTCATACCAGCTAAAACTAGCGGCTTTAAGCTATTCACTTCTTCTTCTTCAACTTGTTCGCCTGCGACTGAGTATATGCAGTTCCCTTGGAAAACAGAACGGGACAGGTTAGTCAGAAAATTTTTCAAAGCCCCGACCAAGCATCGGTAATTTGAAGACTAGATTACTAAAACATTTCCAGAAATATACTCCTAACAATATAATAAACCACAAACCTGCAACCATTCGTCTGTGGATGCATCAGTTGTTGCAGTTCCAACTTCAACCTTTGTCTTCGGTGCCCTCTTAGTTTTCTACACACATCCAGCAAAAATAATAGAATGATTTACAAGGAAACAAGAGTTCAAAAATGCATATGCTTCAACCCCTAATGTAATTATTGCTGACCAAAAAAATTAAAGAAATTTATTTAGAAAAGAGCACTAAGTTGCACTAAAATGCAGGTATATTTATTAGGTCCAGCTGCTCAGCAAATCATTTTGTTCTCATATGTAATGCCTTGTGTCTGAAAAAACCTCTCACCGTCACCGGCACATCAGCTCTCAGTCACTTCTAGAAGAAGATTTTAGGGTCCTTTGACATAAGACATGTCAAGAGGTTACTAACTACTTCTGGTCCCTCATACATGCCCTACAGGCAATTTATGATTTAATTGAGTTTTTGAAGCACCTTTTTACTGTCTTACAAGGAACATAGGTAAGTATAAGCACCTTTGATAGATTTTGTATCTGACCACGTATCCAGAACCCAAGAAGGCCAAGGAGAGCGACACCAAGACAAAACAAGAAAACAGACTCAACACTGAGAAGACCACCAGGTTCAGTCACTTCAATAGTTCCATTGTAGAACACGTTTTGGTAAGCGTTCTGGTCTATCTCGTAAATAATTGTGCCAACAAGATCAAAACTTCCAGACTGCAACATGATAAACAGAGTTATCAGTTCAGAGTAGAAACCTGTGAGAATTAAGTGAAAGCAAATTGTATGAAAATAAGCAGATTTCCCTGTTAGTTGATGAGAGAAAATGGCACAGTGCTGTGTAAACAAACCTGCATAAATTTGCTGACAGCAAATATATATGGAAAGGTAGCCTGAGCTGAAGGAGGAACTGTTGCATTGTTAAAAGCCTAGTACATGAACATACACAATTAGCCAATTCTTGGATCCAAATCACAGTAAACAAAGCATGAAATATCAAACAGATGTTTGAACAAACATATATATATATATGGAACTGTAGAAGTATTACTTTTCTTAGCTCCAACATGATATCTACCTTAGTTGGTGAACTTAAAAATGCCAAGCAAGTAGAGCTCAGCTTAACAATATAATGTTGCTCTGATAAGTGAGGTTGTTCTAGTGGCGAGCACCCCTCTTCCCATCAAGAGGTTGGGAGTTCGTGTCACCAAGGAAGCAAAGTGGGATAGTGCCATTATTGACTCCTCAGCAGGGAGGACTTGGGGAATAGGATTCCACAACAACAACAACTATAATAACAGTAAGACTAATAATAATAGTAGCAGCATTAATAACAATAGTTATTTTAATAATAACAATAAAAATATAAAGTTCCAGAAAATGTCATTATAGATAATGGATAAAAGCAGGAAAGAACACCCTGTGGTAATATTTCTTAGGCAATTGCTACATGTGATTACCAATTCTCATGACCGAGTATACTTTAAGTACAAATACCAACGATAACGATAACAACGACGACAATAACAACCACCACCACAACAACAATAACAGCAGAAATAGAAATAGCAATAACAAAAATTAGACTGAAGTTTCACTAGAAAGCCATCATAGACAGAGGAGATTGGAGGCAGAAAGGAAAACCCTCTGTGGCAATATTACTTGAGCAACTGCAACATCTGATTACCAACTCTCATGAACAAGTGTAATTTTAATCAAAAAATACATGTAGGTGGCCCTCAGAGTGCATCCAAGTATGTAGGTGGCAAGAACACCCTCAAAGGACCAAACTTCAATTTTTAGTCCCGAACTAATGTCACTGTAAGAGAACAGTTCAACCGTATAACAAAGGAATAAAGAGTCCACTTTTAGCACCCGGAATAACCTATCTTTTTAAGTAAAGCTTCTCTCTTTTATTCTTCTTTTGACGACAGGGAAATCCCCAACAGCTAGTGGTGCATGGTTCACTGCTTGGCGGATTGGGCCTGCCCTCTACCCTTCTCCACTTAAATACAAGACAAAAAGCTAGTGGCAGGGTTCGAACCCATGACATGCAGCTGAATCACAATCACTTAAGTACCAGCCTTTTCAAGTAGTCACTCTCAGAATAACCTTCTTCTCAACCTTGCAGTTTATCCAGGAAAGTGCATTGTTTTTTCCCTAACATCTAAAAATGACTCAAAAAAAAGATTATTTCCCAGTTGATTCTCTACTTTAGGTAACAACAAATGTTGACCCTCACCGTAAGATGCCTAGTTATGAGCGGTTTTCGATTGAAGAATTTTTAACCAAAGTCATATCCTTAACTATTCTCCTTTTATTTTGCCTGCTCTTTCTTTTATATCACCAGCAACATTAATTATTTTCATTACTTAGCCATTGAATAGAGAAGAAAAGCGGAGAACACAAAGGAACGATCACTCATCTCAGTCCACCTTGATAAAATCGACAACATAACACAGATCTTACAATCTCTTTTTTTATTAGTAAGACTGATCTTACAATCTTTGAAATGCAGTCCATGAAAAACTAAGAAAAAAGAAAAACTTAATAAAATTGAGAATTCTAATTTTAGAAATTTGCTCAAAAGGAAATTTCAACAAAGTTTCACTTTCGGAGCTTGCTCAAATTTTATGATGTGCGTAAAAATAAGCTGTTTGCAGCTTTTAGTGATTTTCTATCTTAAAACCCCTTTTTTTAGAATTACAAGAAATACAAAATGCTTCGCTTCAAGGAATATTCTGTAAATTTCTTAGGAATACGGAACCTTGCAGAAGCTCTAGGTTTTAATGATATTAATGATAGAGTTTAAAACAGCATGTTGGTTTGTGGTTGATGCTGAAGTTTATGATATGTCCAATCTCTTCACAAGGAAGTCAAGGCACATTGGTTCATCTGTTAGTTGATTTTGGAATCTCCTTCAGAACAGAATTCATTTAGAAGCTTTTTGAGTGCCCCAAATAGTTTGAGTTCATCAAAGGTCAATACAAGAAGTTTCATGCAAATAATTTATTACTGAAACAATGATGCAAGAGCAATTCTGTATCTGTTAAGAGTGATCTTCTCTTTCCCATCTTCGTGATCAATCTCAGGTGTCCAGTAACTTTATAAAAGGAAACAAAGGGACTTACTAATTCAATAAATCTTATATTTGATCAAACATTTTCTCACCAACAAATTGACAAGAGAGAAAAATAAATATTTAGAGAAAATCTATCCTGCTCATTAGCTAACAGGAGAGAAAATAAGGGCATTTCCGAATAGCTCTTGTGAAAAGTAGCTTGTAAGGAGCAAATGCAATGAAACTTAAACTGAACAACAGAAACTATTAAGTGCGAACATGATCTGTATCGGAATATATTCAGGTAACATTGAAAATATTATTACCAAATTTAAAACTAGGTAAATATAACAATATCTAAGCCCCAAGGTTAAAGAAACTAAGAACTGAAGATACAAGAGAAAGGAAGACATTTCAGATCACAAATTTGGATAAAGGTAAATACAACAATACTAAATTCTAACTTAGAGAACCAAAGAAAAGCTAAATAATCTAGAGAGAACAAAGCCATTTTGTTCTGTTCAGTCGATATATTTCTCCAAGAATCGTAGGGAGCAAGCAGCATAAAGCGTGATAAAAGGAAAGGATGTAAGTCAACAATTACCTGTACAGAAAGATTTTGAACCAAATAACGATGATCAAAAGGAAGGTGAACACTGGCTTGGATGGCAATGATATTCAGATTTGATTCCCCTGTTTTCAGCATCCAAAGTAGTAAAAATCCATAAGAGTAGATGAAGAGAGAGATGCTATCAGAGTATTACTATTGAAAATCAAACACTAAATGGGCAAAAGAGAAGGAAAATACAGATTACCATCATTTTTCATTCCAACTAACAGTTCACTCTCCTCACCAGCTGCCACTACTGCATAGAAACGAAAAACACGATTTAAGAAAGGCAAATCATTAACAGATACCTTTTGCAAAGCAAGATTAGGTAAAGATGATAAAGGCACAAAGTAGAACACCCAATTTAAACTTGCCTTTAGAAGGGTTTTTAGGGAAAACACAAACTGTTTCAACCCCAGCTGCAGGAGTATAACTCTCACTGCTAAAATCTTGGACATCCTCACCAACAATTCCAAGATCCCCTCCTTCCTCAGTACTTTCAACCACTTCTGCTGCAGAATCGGATCGACCTCTAGCAACTAAAAAGAAAAGATCAACACCAAAAGAAACCATAATGAACTTTACAAAATACAACAATAACAATGAAAAGAACAACAACTATGCCTCAATCCTGAAACAGTTTAGGCCATCTACATGAATCGGCAACATACATTTTGCTGAAAATGACCTTTACAAAATAACAGGTCAAAGCGTGAAAGCAAATTCTCACAGTTTAACAATACAGATCTAGCTAAATCAAAAGAGTGAACAAATCTATCAGGGAAGGGGCAATGCATCCACCATCAGTTCTTTTCCAAGTCATTACATGAAACTAAATGATGATAAGTTAATGAGAAGTTAAAGACAATTAGTTTTGACTAACCAAAACTAGCGAAAATTTTCCATAATAAGAAGTCAACTTTCAATTCTAGTGCTTACCATTTCCAAAAATGGAGAAGATGTCGAGCATAATATTTAATATTCCAGATTTACTTGAGCAATCAATATCATATTTCAGACCTGATGTCAATAGGACTATAACAAAATTCGAAAAAGAAAAATACAAAATTATTCTACAGTGAAACCCTCAGCTAGTATGAAATAGTCAAACCTCGGTTACATCGAATATAATCTCAACTCCTAAGATCTAAGAAACAGAGTATTAACTAAGGATTAAACATAATGAAATTGCGCATGCGAATGCAAATGCAAAGAATCAAATTGACATGCAAAGATGAAGGATTTGATTAAGCAATTGACCAAGCAAAGGATCTGTGATTTGAGAAGCAAACCTTGAAGAAATGATGAAGAGAAGAGAAGAAGAGCCAACACAAAGAAAACCCTAATTTCCATTTTTGCGCGTGAGAGAGAGGAAGACGGAGAACACGAACAAAGACCAAAGACGAGAGTAAAACAGAAATCTAAGAGTTCGGGTCAAGAAGAACATCCGGTCTGAATTTTGTTTTTCTTTTTTCCGGGTAAACAAGAGATTTATTCGGCCCAAATTTTGAAATAATACACTTTGGGCTTGAAAGAAGAAGAGTTGCCAACTAGTAGTAAAATATATAAATTACGAAAATCAGATAGTTTTTACCAAAAAATTTGCGAAAATCAGTATATCTCACACGATTTTGGTAATTAATGATTTTTTATAATATTTTATATGCAGTGTCAGTATAAATAATTTTGCGCCATCAATATAAATTAATTTGCTAGTTGGTAATTAATCTATAATTTATTCCATCAGATTTGCTACCAAGAGTTACTTATAAGATAAGTTAATATGATCATCAATATAAATTAACTTGCTATAATAGGTAATTGATCTATTTTTTAATTTATCATATTAGATTTGCTACGAAAAATTGCTCGTAAGCCAACTTAACATGATCATATGAAAAAATTGTTATTGTTGATAGTACACAATACTTAAAATATCAGAAATTTAAATTTACTGATATACAACACACTAGATCTACTACTTAGCTTTTCTCTATATGTTTGGATGAAAAATTGCAAAGAAAATGAAATTAGCAACAACAACATATCAGTGTGGTTTCACAAAGTTGAATCTAAATAAGTTATTTTTAATAAACTCTCGACTCAAGAAATCAAAATAAATTAACAAAAATCTATAATAATAAGATAGTTATAGGTTGAGAGGAATGAGCAAACAATAAGAATTAAATTTGTCCTTCCAATAACAAGAAATCGATTTTAGATTCAACTAATAGTCGTCATGAATTTTTTAAAAATCTTGATCTTGTCTCGATGCCTAAGAATTTTCATAAAAAATCTTGATCTTGTCTCTATGCCTAAGAATTTTCATTTGAGGATTACGCTTGGGAAATCTGTGGGAGGATTACTGAAGAGATCATTATACCTCTAAAACTTGTAAATAAGTTAAGCCTATGAGATTAAAATGACATTACGTATTAAATTAGATTATTAGTTTTACATGCTTAAAGGTAAGATCTTATTAGTGACCCATCTTTGTTGAATTATTTTGCTTTAATAAAAGTCATATTAACAATTAGCATGTTCATCATGCTAAGATCGTGAAGGCTAAAAATACAAGTTGACATTTTTCAGAACACCAAATGGGCTACACTTTATCAGATTGTATATTATCTGCAGTTTTCTAGTTTAGCAAGTGGTATCAACAAATAAAAAATGCAGTGAACAGACAACTGAAAATGGACTTGTAGTGCGCACATTGCCAACCTGCTAAAAATTAAATAAAAAATGTTCAACAGGGATATTCTATGCAAAATGGAAATTAAAGTAGAAGAAGAAATACAAATATTAAAACAAATTTGAGTGCATTAATAATCTAGAATAGGAGTTCTTAATGCAAAAAGGATAATATATTGGGAGTAGAAGAAACACAGTGACATCCCCTTTGTTCTTACTCGAGCATCATACAAGTAAAAACTATAGATGAAGAGCCCTTTGTCTTTAACATGTCAAATGATGGTGAAAGATAGCAATCTCATTGACGATGAAGATGAAATCAGCTTTGCGATTACACTTAATCCCCGTGGATTGTATATCGTTCCCACTTTTTTGTAGGGTCGTATATCTGCAAAAATAAGACAGCCAAGGGCATATTATGTATAAGAAATAGCGACTGAATACAACAATACAATTTCTCAATGTTAGGGATGGAAGGATATCCTGAATGCAACTACAGTATTAGTTGGACTATGGTATCATAGCAGCATTGATATACTCAACATGCTTGTGTTAAGTGAGAACTTAGAAGACTCAACCTATATAATTGTCAATCAAGTCCATTGCCAGCCAGTGAAGAATAGAAACACAAGGACAAAGGGAAATAGATAAAGAGATTTTACCTCCCACCGAGAAGCTGGAAAGATATGCTTGTTCTTTTCATACCAATGCCTCTCTACAACTTTCCCAGCATGTGACTGCAGAGTAATTGTAACAAGTAGATTAAGAAAAATCAAAACTCAGTTGGGATAGACAAGTGACTTGGAAAAACCTATCAAGCATCAACTAATTTCTAGTTGTCTTCTTTTACATAAGGAGAGAAAAGTGGATTTCATAGATCATGAGCACCGACATGCATAAACTAACATTATGGGATTTCTCCCTCTCTTGTACACACACACACACATAGAGCTTCTGCATTCTCTGGGATGTTATCGTTTCCAGGACATTATACTATGATATTTGCTATTAAGAATAATTTCAGAGGAACAGAAAGAGGAAGAAAAACCAAAAAGAGATCCTTCTATTTCTTTTAGTTAAAGAAGCATATGTCATAATGCTACACCGGCATCACAAAATTTCTTTTGTTATACCAGCCGCCAGCATCCAAAATTACATAATCTATTGTACTCTAAGTTGCTCGGACTCGGGTGCGGGTATGCAAGACTAATGTGGATCCGAGGATCGGATTCAACAAAATATAAATTTTAAGATTCGAGGGTACAGATGCAATTATGGACGGTTAAAAAAATTCAAAATTATAAAAATAGATATAAAAGATGCTCTAAATCCTGAGAGATATTATGTGGAAAACTTACCTATATGGTATAGAATTCAATCTTTCATTCTCTGAGATGGCGTTAAAAAACATAAATTAATTGTCAAAAAATCAACATGCTAATAATTAATTTAGAAGTTATCCCTCTTTTCTATGAGAAAGAAAACATTTATAAATAACATAATTAGGTTAGTTAATAAAATTTGTTTATTTAGAGCACATAGTACTTATTTGCAATATATGAAATTTATTTAAACGAAAATTGTGTGCCTTTCAATTACGTGTCACAAGTAGCATATAGTAAAGAATAAAGGGGTCATTTTATCATGTACAATTTACAATTACAACAATTTACAATTACAGTCCTTTAAGAACTGCAGTTCTCTGTTGTTCACGTCTCTGGATCGTCTTCCCCGAGACCCCAACTTCTTCTTTCAAGCTCTCTTTTGAAGGTATGCCATCTCCCATGTCTTAAATCTGTTTTATCTTTTATTTTGAGAAATCAAAATTTCAATTTCCCCCAAATTTGTCCATGGACTCTGGTCAAAGTATCCGATGTGGATTGACCGAATCCTGCACCAGTGTCGTGTCGACACGGGTTCGGCAGGAAATGAAGTCCGCACAACTTAAGATTGTATTAAGCAGTCAATATGATGTATCATAGAGAAAAGTATTCGAACCCAGCACAGTAAAAATCACTTAAATGGAGCAAATGAATCTGCAAATAGGAAATCATACCTCATCCTTCTCTATAGTAGCATCAGCAATGGTCCGCACATCTTCATGGACATCAAAGTGAAAAAGCTGCCAGGAATAGTAAGATAATTCTGAGTAACTGATACAGGATCTATGAAACTTGGAAATAGAACTAGAAATCAGGTACTTGACATTGAACAACATGACTTAACTCGTATGGTTTTATGCAAAGACCAAGATGCAGACTCACGGATAGATATTTATATATCCTTTTATAATCACAATTTTTGGCCATTCTTTTGTGGTCACACATGTGAAAGGACGTGTTTGTGCTCCTTTACTTCTAAATAAGCTTAATTGAGACCAAATTATATAGTCTACACAGAAACTAAAGCAAAAATAACCAAAGAGCACAGACCATATACTTAACACGCTACAGCAATCTTTCCTCGGATTACAAAGAACTCTTAACCTCCATATAGCATTCTAGTGAAGGAGATATATGTCAAACTGAATTAAACACTTGGAAGAAATCTAAACGAGAAATTTCATGTATTGTCAGGCCATAGAAATGCTAATTTTGTGGTGGCCACTGGCCAATACTCTTCAGCTGCGCAGTGAGGATAGCATTTGCAAGAGGTGGCTCTACTACACAGCCACCTCCAACTCCTCTTATACTTCATCCTTTTTTTTTTCAAATGCTATTTTTGAAAAGTAGATGGAGTTCTATTGAAGAAAAAACGCACTCAGTACAGTATAGAGATTCTACTTTCTTTGACTTGATTAATGTGAAGATATGGGAAACGGGTATCTTAGAGTTGATGTAAGGCACTAACTAGTACTCTTCTTTTCTTAGACTTAATCAAAAAAGCTACAAGATGCATCAACTTCACCAGAATATAGATCAGGGTTGAACATTACCGGTCCACTCTTTCCCCTGGCTTTGTTAATAATCAGCTCATAGAAACTGTGTTGCTGAAAATTCACCAAAATTAGTAGCAAGTTAGCCAGCATTCGGCAAATTAGAAGGTAAGATATGAATCACACGAGTAAGAAGGATCTTACATGAGGAATGATTAGATCTTCTTTCACATAAAGAAGATTCTCCACTGAGGTAGTTCGAACCTCTCGAAACTCAGGTGCAAGCTGCTGCTGAACTGCCCGAAGAAACTCCCCTATGCTATCACCCTTCCGCACCTGAAGATGGGAGTAGTACAAGTGAATTTCAAAAGTTTGGACAACCTTTTGGGCTTTTCATGTCTAGTAGTTACGGACCTGGATCACCCGTCTATGGCCCGTTCCGTCCCAATAGCTGTAAGTAATCTGTAGAGGCTCATCTAGAAATATTGCAAGAGAAACAATCAAAACTAAACTTCTTCAAATGCTTCAGAATTCTAGGAAGCTGTCTCTAAAGACAGAGTAAGGGAAGATTGAAAAATGTTTAAATAAGAATAATATCCTTACTTTTGATTAGCTCCTGCTCACGCATCCACTGTTTCCGGAGCCTTTCACGTTCTGCTTGTTCCTCCGCCTCCCTCTCACTGAAAAAGTGCACTTTGAATTCCAAATTATATTAATGAGTAAAAAGGACAAAAGAGAACATGATAAGTAATAAAGAAGCAGAAAGGGTTTAATTTGGGGGAGGCAGATTGTAGCAATGCCCAACCTGTCCGGCAAGAAGCTAGTCTCTACTGTAGGATCTTTCCCAAATTTTCTCCACACGCGCTTGTCAGATTCTTCATTCTCTATATAGTGGATGAAAAGTGAAAAATGAAACTATAAGTACCATGCCGTCACAATCTGAACCCAATTTATATCCTCAACTACATCGGAAAGATTAGCTAAAATAATTGTTTATACATGCTTGTGTCGTGGATGCTCTGCACATAAATATACTCATGCATATCTGATGACACTTGATAGTATCATAGTGTGCCATGCCACAGCAACCATACTTAGCAAACAGAACAATTAGAGCGAGGAATAGATGATAGATGCCACAAGATTTTCATTAAACAAGACATATCTACTTTCAGAAACTCATGAGTCCTAAGAGCATTTCCTCCAAAGAGGAAAGCATGCCAAACTGCAGGGTTATGTGATCGAACCGACCGAGCAGAAAGTTTTCTCACTCTTAATACTGGGACAATACATGCCGTATGCATGTCAGAATTCCGAAACGAGATGTCACAAGCCGTGTACCACCTAACAACCAGCAATATCCACCAAAATCCCATCTTGACGAAACTAAAAATTTGAAAGCACACAACAACCATCCTAACCCCAACTAAAGGAGGGAAAGAAACAACTCATTCTAAGGTGGATAACCCAAGTGACACTGAATAATGTGTTCTGAAACATAGCAGAAACAAATTAAAATTAAGAACTGAGCAGACTGCTAATTATTCAGCTTGTTTGGGAGCTTAGATCGAATGCAACATCAAGAAGTCTACCCAATCATCACATCCAGAATGAGGATTTCATACAGAATCTCATGGTTTCCATATTTTTTCACTTCGAAAAGAAGCATGTGAAGGAAATAGTCCCAATTGCTCTGAAAGATTTCAAATTCAAGACTAGATAAGAAATTTGTTTCTTACTATTCTCCTCGTCTTCATCTTCATTGCCATTATCCAAATCATCACAAAAAGAGAGCCGGGGGTCAGCCTTTATCTTCCTCTTTTTAAGCTTTTGTAACTGGAGCTCTTCTTCCCTGTGACAGAAGAATCAGTCCACAAATTTAACATATATCACAACATAATTCATACATATTACCCTATTTCAGCTTGAGAATCCACAGTAAGTAGGAAATACACTCACTCTTGTTGCAACTTTTGAAGCTTCTCCTTTTCTTCTTCTTCAAGCTTGGTTTTGATAGTAACCCTCTATCACACATGAACCAAAATACAACAGCAAATTAATTTAACCAAAGATGATATAGAAAAATAAAGCAAGGCTTATAGGCAGACAAATCAGCTCACCTTCTCAACATATTGCTCCCTTGTAACAAGACCCACAGTTTCCTTTTTAAACGCAGTCTCGAGAATCTGAAAAAAACATATTTCGATAATGAGAATTAACCTAAGCAACAATGTCTGGAAGACACATCCACTTGTCTATTCAGTGAGTCAACAACTAAAAAACATAATTACAATTCTTCCTTACAAAAGAATGAGCATGTCTAATTCACTATGAGTAAAAGGCTGAATAAGCTCAGGTGGTCATAAAGGTCAAATCTTGTGTAGATAACAATTACTTCAACGAGGCCTTAACCCCAAACTAGTAGTTGAGGTCAACTATATGGATCATTTATACCCATTCTTCCTCTATTGGCTCAATTTCATACCAAACCAGTATTAGTTCTCCACTCTATTTGCATATCAGTTGAAAATAAATGAAATAAAAGAACAAGCTCTTTATGCAAGTGTGATTGAAACCTCGGAATGTGCAAAGGCTGAGCCGAGGGTCTATAGGAAAACCGTCTCTCTACTTCCAAGGCGAGATTAAGGTCTGTGTACACACTACACTCTCCAAACCCCGCTTTTGGGATTACACTAGGTATGTTGTTGCTGTTGTTGTTGTTGTTGTTGGATGTGCAAAGGCTGAAATAAGTTTAGGTGTGACAGAAGTCCCAGAAATCTTGCAAGTTAATTTCAATATAGAACAATTGATCAACTACACCTTAATCCTAAACTACTAGTTGAGGTTGACTAAATGAATCATTTATATCCATTCTGCTCTATTCACACAATGTCATACCAAATTAGTTCTCTATATCAAAAATAGTTACGTCTTTGTATCAGTTAAAAAGTAAATTAAATAAAAGAGCGAGCTTTGTATGCAAGTGTAACGCCAACCTCGGACGTACTGGACCCAAATTGAAGAAGACCAGGTTGGCCTTTAGATGAAGCAGTCTTGTTCTTGAGCTCCTGAATTTTTCGCCTCTCTGCTTCTCTCTGCTTTTCAAGCCGTCGGATTCTAACGGCGTCCTGGGCCGTGCCCACGTAACCATCTCCCATGCCCGACATTTTTCCTTAAATTTATTCTTCTAGGGCACAACGATTTGAACCTGAACAATGGATTCTTCTACAGGAAGATAGATTATGTTAATATCAAACGCCGTGAACCGGGGAAATTGGGGCGCGAGTCGGTTCTCAATCTTTAAACCCACGGCAACAAAACCAAGTACCAAAAGCGTAAGTATTGGTTAATTACAAATATCTACACAGAGGTTTCTCTTAATAACGGGTATCTTCCCCGTAGTTTTTAAATGTTGCGCAAATCCCTCTTGTTTTAAATTTTATTATCTTCCCCGTATTTTTAAATTAAACTAGTCCTCAATACATGCGTTTCACGTGTGTCTCATGTAAGCTTTGCAAATTTATTGGATAATATATGTAAAAAGATATATTATTGCTGATAGATGATATAATTTATAATCAACCAAAATTATAGAAATTCAAAAGTATTACTTTCTAATATGCACCCAAATAAATTATATTAGTTGCTTATAAAGTTATCATTTATCTGAAAATATTTTATCAAAATGGTCATTAATATAAATTTATTATAGAAATGAGAAAAATAATATTTTAACACTTGTTGGAGTTATGTATCATCATATCACATATTATACTAAAAGTGGGATGCCTCTATCTTAAAAGTTGGATTATCATTTTGCCTCTACAATAAATTAAAATATAATAAAATATCTAATTATATAATAATATCTTTACCATCCATTGAATCAAAATCAAAATAAATATCTAATAAAATGATAATATTTTATCATTCATTGAATCAAAACTAAATTAAATATCTATTTAATACAGTATATTTAAATCATATCATATAATATCATATCATATTATACAATAAGTGATAAGTCCCACATATTAGTCCATCAAATATTGAACGATTATTTTTTCCTACATTTAAACAATACTCTTATAACTTTTTTTGTATCAAACAGTAAGAAAATCTCCTTATATATATATATATATATATATATATATATATATATATATATATATAACTGACTAAACTAAAAGATATTTGACTATTTTTTTTAAAAAAAGAGAAGTTAAATAATGAGTTATAATATTTATATTGCAATACAATTATTAAACTATAAAAGTGAAAAAATGACAAAATAAAAAATAAAAGACTAAAATACCCAACAAATATTAAATGATATTTTTACCCTTCAACGAAATAGTATTTCAAAATATTTTAGTAGAAAACATAAATATAAATCTTTTTAAAAAATAATTTAAAATAAAATATTAAATGAAAGAAATAACCATGATATTATAACTTTGAGTTCTTTTACATTCTGATGAAGATGATGATAAATAATTATAATTAAATTTGAATAAAGTGAAATAACATAAATTAAATGAAAACATTAATTCTCTATTATGGCAACTATAGATTTCTTATTTAATGTAATAATATTTATTATAAATGTATATTTATTTTTTAGTAAATAAAATATTATTGAAATAGTTTTAGATTGAAAGGTATTATACTAAAAGTGAGAAGCCTCTATTTTAAAAGTTGGTTTATCATTTTGCCCCTACAATAAATTAAAATATAATAAAATATCTAGTTAAATAATAATATTTTTAAAATTCATTGAATCAAAAATAAAATAAATATCTAACAAAATGATAATATTCTAGCATTTATTGAATCAAGACTAAATTAAATATCTACTGATATAGTAATATTTAAATCATATCATATCATATTTAAAAATTTAATTGACTAATAATATTTTATTATTTATTGAATCAAAACTAAATTAAATAATAATATTTGAATCATATCATATCATATTAGAAGTCCCACATATTAGTCCATTAAATATTGAACGATTATTTTACCTTATATTTAAATAATACTCTTATAATATTTTTTGTACCAAACAGTAAAATATATATATATATATTTTAAAGTAAAAAATTAAATTATGATTTTACCCCTATTAAAAAGTAAATTTATCTTTCAATAAATAATAAAGCTAAACTGTTTATTATTATTAAATTGTATTAGCATGTGTAATTGAATTCTGTATAAATTAAAAAAAGAATTGTAGGTAATCAAAAAAATTGATAATAAAATTTATACATGATATTTTTAATATGCATATGTCTATTTTATTGTGCAGGTATCTTGTCCATTTTTTCCCCCTTTAGAAAAGCCTTTAAAATGGATTGAAAACATTAATTCTTTATTATGGCTATTATAGATTTTTTATTTAATTGAATAGTTTAATAATATTTATTATAAATGTATATTTACTTTTCAGTACATTAAATATTATTGAAATGATTTTAAATTGAAGGATAAAATGATAGTTCAATTTTTAACTTGAGATCTTCCCACATATATAATAATATAATATGATGTTACATCCTTTATAAGTTTTCCAATTTAACCATAAAATATTTTTTCTTAAAATTTTTTATTAGACATTTACCTTTATAATAAATGTTAGCTATCGAACTACCAAACCAGTGATATTTTTTCCTTTTTTTAAAAAAAATTTCTGAAACACGTGTTGCTTTTTTAAAAAAGTAAAATTTGTCATGTGTGAACAAAACCTGATACACAAGTGTGAACAAAACCTATGCTGTCTTTTCATTTGCCTAGGTCATATAAATCCTCCAACCAGAAGAAAGCTGTTTCTGTACTAATATTTTACAAAATCAACGCACATATAATATATTGAAAAATGCATTATGTTAATATTAAATGAAAAGCATTATGTTAATATTAAACTCAATTCTCTTTCTTTCTTTTGCTTCACCAAAATGCCTGTGCCTTGCACAAGCACCCTTCATCTAGCAACGTGAATAAAAGGGACTAAAAATAAAATAAGTTTTACTTATGATTTTTAAATTATCCAACCAATATAGTACTAGGGAAAAGTTTTCACAAAATGAGTCCATTTAGGACTTGTTATTTATTCATTCTTATCGGACATAATGTAAGAAATTTAAGGGCTATCAAATCATCATAAAAAGTGGATCAAATGTGCTATCATATCGAAGTTAGAGTTAAATATTTATTTTTAATTTTTATCATATGCTAAAATAATATTTTTTATATTGTCTTTTATAAATTTCTTTTTCACAATTATTATATTATCAGTAAAAAAAAATTATTTGTCACTTCATATCTTTTTTCTTGTACAAATATTAAATAAATTTACAATTTAACTATTATTTAAATTTTATCTGAATTCATTTAACATTGAATCAAGAAGGTGAAAACAAAACAATCCAAGTCAAATGTGAGCATTCCAAATATCTTCTAGGCAAGATTGCAAGAACGTTGTTTAGAGAAAGTTGAGCAACAAAAATTTTATTTTAAATTTCTTATTATTGTGTGTGCCTCTCAGCTTTCGTTCATTTTTTCTAATCGATATAATATTAGAATTTTAAAATTATTGTGATAAATCATTAATATGAGTTAATATACATATTATAAGTAAATTAGAATTGAATGTATATTTTTTTTTATCGTCAAATTAACCCTTTCATCGTATTTTATGAACCTGTTTCTCCCAATTATTGTACTAAATAAAAACATATAATTCCAATAAATTTTCTTGAATAAATAATAAATAAAATTTAAATTTTAACTTTTATTTAAATTGTGTCTAAGTTCAATTTGAATATTACATCTGTCCTAATTTTAATAGACGTAATTATCAAGTAATGCTGCTAATGAAATGTGATAAATATTTTATAAAATTAATTAAGATATGCGCAAACTATTCAAAATGATTATAACAAAAAATAAAAATCAAGAAGGTTAAAAAAAACAAAAAGACAAAGAATCCAAGTCAAATGCAAATATATACTCCACAGGCTTTGGATGCCATTGGAAGAAAGTTGAGTGGCGGATTTTCTATTTTTCAAGAAAGAAGTTGAAAACGAAAGGGAAAATAAAAATAACTAAAAAAAGAGGAAGTTGAATGGAAAAGATAACGGATAACGTGAAGGTGGAATCCCGCATCGGAAAAGCACTGTGAAAAAAAGAAAAAGAAAAAGAAAAAGAACAGTGCATAAATTGTTCGTCGACTTCAAAAAACCCTAGACTCACGATTCAATTCGCGGGTGGTAAACTGCAGACAATGGATCAATTAAATCACGGCGCTCTCTATCAATCGAATCAGCTTCCAAATCATTGTTTAACAGAGTTAAATCAGCTTCCTTCTGATGTTTCCATGCCTCCTAATGGCTTGCATTCTGAATCAAGGTTTGTCTAAGCCATCTTTAGGGAAAAAATTATATGTATTTTCCAAAATTCCATGTATTTCCAGCTTAGGTTTCGTATCTATGCGATTTGATTTTAGTTATGCTAGTTCAATTAGCATTTTTTAGAAGTTCCAATTTTCAAAGTATTAGTAAAATCGATGGAAAAAGTTGATCGAGCTTCTAAATTGATCGCAAAGACCTGTATCTCATTTAAAGTTCTTTTCACATTTGCTGGTAGAGAAAGCTGCAGCAATTAGTATGTCCCGCTAAAATGGTGAACTCCTTAGGGTTGCGTGGTATTATAAAGGCGTGTTTGTGCTTTGTTCAGTGCATAGTGGGATTCTCCATTTCAAGATATGGTTGGACTTTGAGTTAGGAGACTTGCTCTGGAGTTTCTTTTGGGGTTATTTGAGAACATAGAAGAAGCGAGAAGACCTGTAAACAGGGTCATGACTCATTCAGTTCAGTCCTCCAGATTTCCTGTTTACTTTTGTGAATTTTTTGTCCATTCAGTTCATTCTGAGATGTAATGTGAAACTGGGCAACTCAGAATTTTTATTCTCTTAGAACTATGTTGGGCAATTGTTAGGCACAGCAAGTGCTGCTACATTGTGTCGCTGCCAAACTTAACTGCTTTACAAGTATGACAGAATAAATATGCACAAAATGATGCTGTAATCCAGAGGTGGAACTAGAATCTTAAGTTTATGGGGTTCTGGATTCTAGAAGAAACAACTTATTGTGTTTAGATAAATTATTTATACATATTAACTGGATTTTTAAACACAAATCTAGGATATGGGCCAAAGCTAGTGCGTTCTGCCAACCCGTAGACAGGCTTGTATCTCCGGCCACTGCTGCAATCAGACAAACATCTAGTTAGCTACATTAAGGAAAAATACTAACCGAATTCTGACAAGCATCTAGTTAGCTACATGTGCAACTGGGTATTTTCTTATATTTCGTTTTCCTTGGTCATATTACAAAGAAATATAAATGTTGTTTCAATATGAGTTCATTGAAATTCTCCTGAACTAGCTAATACTAATTCTTCTTCATGCACAGTAGTAAACAAAAACCTGAAGCAGAACTCAAAGACTCTATTGCTGCAAGAAAAGTGCAGAAGGCAGATCGAGAAAAATTAAGGAGGGACCGCTTAAACGAGCAGTTCATGGAATTAGGAAAGACTCTTGGTAAATTAGCACATCTTTGTTTGATATAATAAATTACTAAGTTCTTCATACATTTTGTTTTCTCTAAGCCCTTTGGCACATTTGATGCTGCATGCTATTTTACCTCATTGAGACATGTTATACTTTCAATTGAAGTTGCATGTGACCTTTGGTGTTCTTGTTTTTGTATTTGCTATGTTGCGCGGACTCTTTAAAATTCCTGCCGCACGCCTGTCGACACGCCATGGGTGTGGGTGTGGGATCTATATCGGATTTGGTAACTTACCTTGGGTACTTTGACCACATTCTATGGCCAGGAAGTATACATTGATGGGTATTTGGTTTTATTCCTTCATTTATGTCAGATACATACATATATATATATATATAGTTATTTAAAGTATGAGAATACTTTTCCATCATGCAAGATAAGATAAAATAATGGTGTTTATAAACTATTAAAAAAATGAAGTTTTTAGTTTTTGTTCAATAACTTTAACTAATCGAAATATATAGTTTAATATGTTGTAATATGCATTTATTGGCCGTATCTTGGCACCCATATCTGCACTCAAATTCATACTCTCCCCTAACCCCCTGAATCCTAAAATTTATGTGATGAATAATCCTACCTCTAGATCTGCACCCGGATCAGATACCCACACTCGAGTCCGAGCAACATAGGTATTTTGTTATGGTTAAGTTTTAACTCAACTCACTATAGCACTCGTCTTTTTGAGTAGGGATCGTATTTAATTTTGTACGTCCACGGTATTTGATGCAAATAGGTTTATCACTGCAAATGTTTTTATTAACTGTACTTGAGGGTTTATTTTGTACACTGATAACAAAATATGGTTTCAGTACTATGTTTGGTTTGCAATTCGATTACCTTATTCTTGTCTCAAATTTAGCCTTAAATTTCTATCTTTCACATTGCAAGGAGTTTAAAGTCATTTGAAGGCCTCACACGCAAATTGACAACATCACCTGTTCATTGGGATGATGTTTGTTAACACGCCAATTGTTAATACAGAGTGCCGAAGGGCATAGCGAACACCCGAATATTTAATACAGTGTCCAAACATAACTTTGGAATGGAGCACCAAATGATCCCTTAGAGTTAGTTTTTGTGCACAATCAATCGATGAATACATTCTTTTAGAATAAAACAAACAGCCTTGAAGGGAAAAATAGGTTCAAGCATGAATTCTTATGCAGTCAAAAAATTAATATGCAGATCCTGATAGGCCTAAAAATGACAAAGCATCCATCCTAAGTGATACCATTCAAATGCTGAAGGATTTGACTGCTCAGGTCAGCAGATTAAAATCTGAGTATGCTGCACTTACTGATGAAAGCCGTGAGGTGATCTCTTGATACATTCTGAAAATAATGTTCTACTTTCTCATTTCACAGACATAGAAGTTCTTATTGTTTTGTTTTGTTCTCTAGCAGTTGACCCAGGAGAAAAATGATCTCAGAGAAGAGAAAGCATCTCTTAAATCTGATATTGAGAGCCTTAACGCCCAATATCAGCAAAGAATGAGGACTATGTATCCATGGGCCGGGATGGATCATTCTATGGTCATGCATCCACCTTCATATTCGTATCCGATGCCTGTTCCAGTTCCAATGCATCCATCTCTGCAGCCCTATCCTTTCTTCAGCAATCATAATCCTGCAGTTGTTCCAAACCCTTCATCTTATGTTCAATACATGACTCCCAATACATTAATTGAACAGCAACCGACTCAGTATATGTCTCCAGTAATACAACCAGGTAGTATGACCAGACAAGAATCCAGAAACAAGTCATCAGATCAAGGAGAGAGCAGAATTGAGAAAAGTGAAGAGTCCAATGAAGTGGCAACAGATTTAGAGCTTAAGACACCTGGATCTGCATCTGAGCAGGTTAGTTAGTACTGCCGATTTACTTGGCCTATTTCCCTTTTAGGATATTCCAACTTATTTGACCTGTTTCTTAAATGGCTAAATCTCTGATCTTGGTCATTCAACCTTTTTTTTTCCTTTTTGAATAAGGAAATTTATCAAGCTATTCAACTACTCTTATTTTCCTCTAGCATTGCCTCAATTTCACTTCTACAAAATTACTACATTTTTATATACGACTAGCATATTAAGCATATATTTCAGTTTTTTTCCCTTAATTTATTGTTGGTGAAAGAGCATTCAATAAAATTGGAGAACAGAGTACCTTCTATGGCCTAAAGGAACTTTGGCAAATTAAATGTACCATCATTACAAGCTCTCAAATTCTGCAGGACCTTTCATCTGGACAAAAGAAATCCAGAAAGTTGCCAAAGAAGGATAACAGCCTCACAGATGGAAGTTCCTCAAGTAGATGTTCGTCATCCCATAGTGTACAGGCTGTTTCTTCAAATAGTGTAGTTAAGGGAACAAAGACGGATGACTGACATTTGGAGCCGAATAGGAATCAGGTTATTACCATTTTTATTACTTTACCTTCCTAGTTTCTTCTGCTCCATCTGTTGTATAAAAAGGTATACAATACAGAGTCAGGAAGCTGTTGCTGGTGCAATGGATTCTGAATTTGGATATTTCTCATGTATCCCTAACAGTTCTAATGGGGTCGTCACATGGAGACTAGAACTGTGTTGATATAAAAAAGCTAGCTCTCCTCCACGAATTAATGGTGTTACTTAGTGCCATAACATCCATTATCATTCATCGCCTCGCATACCTAATCTCTTTTGGGTGTGAATGTGTTGGTGAATTAAGAAGGTTTAGTTTAGTTGTTATACTATTTGAATCTTGGACCGAGTCATGTCGTGATTTACGTCCTCTCCCAAAGACCTGCTTAGTTGTACTGGAACTTCCAGTTAACCGCATAGTTCAAGGCTACAATGCAATGATATAAAGTAAATATAGGTTTTCCACTATGATCTGTACGCAAGATCCATAATTACCTGCAAATGTGAAGGATTCATCATCGGAGTTTTTCTGAATTGCCATTTGATTATATAGGTTCTTTAACTATTTCATGCAGCTCAAGCTTGCTTGCTTTTTTTCTTAAATACATGTTTTCAAGTCTGTTTTCACGTCCAAACAGGAGCCTGATTTGGTGTAATATGCCAATTTGATCAATAAAACGATGTCTTTCGATTCTAAATCCCAAACAATTTAATTAGCGGAATTTCAACTTTCAAGTACTCTATTAGTTTAATTAACTCATCTTTTTTCAGATCTCAACCAAATCAAGTAAAAAGATCTGGTTACTCCTCCTAGTTAAGTTGCTATTGGATATTGGCTGCGTGTGGGCTGCTAACGAACCACAGAGGGGATAGATAAGAGGTCGTTTCTGCCCTAGGTTGCCACCATAGATATGCCAACACGTGGCAATAATGGAGGAAGCGTGGAACTATCGGGACCTTGGGAAAAGTATCCTTGAGAAATAAATTAAAAAAAACAAAAAGAAGTTAATGACTTGTCACGGAGAACCCGGCCTTTCAGCTGGTGGCTGGACATAGAAAATGACGTCTTTCCTACTCGGCTTTGCCTTTTTCTTTTTTGCCTTCTGGTCGGGGTAGGAGAGGGGAAATTGAAGAGGGGACTGCAAGAAGTTATGTAATAAAGGAAATTTTTGTTTATACAAATAATACTTTGAACTTGAAACCAACATGAAGAGCTTAATATTAATAATATCTTTTTATTATTTGAGTTGTTTAGAGCAACTTGAATATTGTAATCTACATATCAAAAGTTTAGTAACCGAAAGCATTACTAGATTATACCATGTGAAATTTCATGAGAATTAAACTAAAATCATTTTGCAAGATTAAATATTTTTAGGTGATTGATATAAAAATATATCTACTGTAGTCTAACAATGTGAGATCTAAGGAAAATTGTATACAGACCTTAAATATACCTTAGAAATTAGATGTAAAAAGGTTAATTATTTTCGATAGACCCTCGGGTTAAGAAAAAATAGTTCAAAGCAATTCAAAAAAAGAATGGAAGCGAAAGCATAACAAAACATTTTGAATAATACCTATAATAAAATAATACGATAATTAAAATATAAGAAACAATATATATGACAACAAAAATCGAAAGATCAGAAACTACGTAAGTAATACTACGAAGCAATAGCGAGACAATACTACCTAATCTTTGTCCGACGAAGAGAATATCACTTTCTAACCTCGGCATCGTGATAGGAGAAGCACTAGTTCCATGTTGTTTGATCTCCTTTCGGCAATGATAAGGCTGATAACAAATATCACATGCTAATTATCCTATTGTTTACGTATTACTAATTCCATTTTACTAGAATCAAACACTCCATTGTATTTCACTTATTAGTTATAGTGATTTTTTGTAAGGGCGGGTGAATCGAAAAAATATATATATTTAAAGATTTAAGTCATCCATACCAGTAAAAATTTGACTACCAGTTAATATTTTTGTAAATGATTAATTATATTTATAATTATATCAATATATAAATATTTTTTACTCTATAATAATCACAGAATAACAAACAAATCATCCGTTGGATCCTCACCAACCTTAATTTTAAAAGAAAAAGAAAAATACAAATAGCTCACCAACCCTTAATTAGGTTTAACCAGTTTAAGAAAACGGCTTGGAGCGTGTGTTGCACGCTCCGTCATACGAGTGTGAATAGACTAGACATAAATACATATCAGGAACACCGGGCACTTTATTCTGGCGCAGAAGAAGTAGCAGAAGAACCAGGTGCCGAAACAGTATCATCAGTTGCTGTTAGTACTCCAAAATGGCGGTAGCATCAGCATCTCTAGCTTCTCAAATGTCTGGCCCAAAATCAGCCACTTCCATTTCATGCCCTCAGTTCTCTGGCCTCCGTAAATCTTTCTCCAAGCTTGATACTTCTGTTTCCTTCTCCACTTCTCAAGCTTTCTTCCACAGCGTCGATTCTCACCTCCGCCTTTCTTCTTCCCGGAAAGGTTGTAGGGCCGTCGTCAACATGGCCGTCTCCGGCAAGGTAACCTTTTTTTTCCCTCCTTTTTGCGTACTTCCTACTTCCTCCGTAGCGCTTTCTGAGTAAAATAGTCAATTTTATCTAACTTTTGGTGAATGTACATGTTGTAATAAGTCACCATCTGTTAATTAGAATTTGCTCGAAAAATTGTAATCAATGATAAAACTGTTTTGATATTCTTGGTAATGGTATTGTTCTTTTCAGGATCGAGGATGTACATTTTTGGATCTGTTGTTAGTTTGTTTGTTAACTTTTTTGGATTGTACTCTCTCTGATCTTCTCCCTGATGTTGGAGGAAGAAAAAAAAATGGCCGTCTGGTTTTTGTTCTAAACTTCTAATGCTAGTTGAAGAGTTTGAACTGTTTAGAGCATTGTTCTTTAGACTCTTATCTAATTATGTTAAGTACGCCTTGTAAGTGAGTCGATTAACAGTCTATGTAAAAAAATTGGATACCTGGAGCAAGAATTAATATCAAAAGAAGAAAAAAAACCTTTGTCCCCCCTCCCTTTTTCCCTGAATGTAAGCAGGGGAAGTTGAAAATATAGCTCCAGTTCCCTGGGATGGATCACCAGCATGACATTGGCCTGCATTCCTTCGACTGACTGGACTAACTTTGCCAGCAGACACTAGAATTTTCCCATAATATGCATGATCATATGCTTTCACCTTCTCTCTCAGTGAGAATTCTGAAATATCGGCTTAAGCTGATTTATCCTTTTCTGTGACTGGAAACTCCTTTTTTGGGTCATGAGACACAGGACACTTTGATATTACATCCTCAGAACCTCTAACCAATAGCTATTATAAATGTTAATAATTGTTAGAGATATTGCTTCTTAAGTGTTCTTAAATCATTGGTAGATGAACTATTCACAAGCCTTAAGGGTCGTTTGGTAGGATGCATTAAAAAAAATAATTTATGCATTAGCTTTGTGTATTGCTAATACCTTGTTTGGTAACTTTTTCAACTTATGTATAACTAATGCAAACATTAGTTATACACTCTATTTGGTATGTGTTATGTAATGAATGTTATTTTTAACAAACCAAATCAAACAGTGCATAAGAAACAATTTCAGCGTAACTAATGCAAGCATAATTAATTCCATCATTATTAATGCAAGCATTACAAGTACACCCTATTCAATATTATTCTTATACACTTTACCAAACGACTCCTTAGAGTTTTAGTGTGAAAAGTTAAGTGCTTGGATTTATTCATATTTCTATCCATCACATTTTATTAATGAATTTGTGATTTCGGTCGTGGCCATTCATTTTGACCATTGGTCCCAAAATGGCTCTGTCTTTACATTTTTCTTGAAGTTGGTTATAACTGACCAGTTGTTAAACCCAAGGAAGATTGAGTCCCACGAGACTAATAAATACATCCAAGTATGGAATAACGAAGATTACTTGTTACTAGTTGATGTGAAATGCTTAAAGTATTAGTCCATAAAAGGAAATCCATCTCATTAGCCAGACAGAAAAAAATGTTGAAAAACAACGAGATTTGAGGACAAAAGCTGATTTCTTGTGGCGTAATTTGATTTTGAGAATTGGTATCTTAAAAGAGGAAGTAACGAAACTGCTAAATTAGAAGAAGGGAAAGATGAAATTAGCTGCAATGAATCAGTCTAATGGTCTGTTCCCTATAAGGCTTCTACTAGTCCTTTTAATTTACATGTTATTCCCCTTTTCCAATTGGGTTTCTGATCTCGTCTTCCTACTTGCTTGCAGTTCTTTGTTGGTGGAAATTGGAAATGTGTAAGTATCACTTGTTTATTCCCTAGTAAATTTATTTAGATGATACATTGTGATATTTTATCTATGGCTGGTCGGATTCACTTTCATATATCCTCCATGTTCTCTACTTTCATCAATGTTTCTACCAGAATGGAACAAAAGACTCCATAAGCAAGCTTGTCTCTGATTTGAACAGCGCTCAGCTCGAGTCTGATGTTGGTGAGTTCTTCTAAATTGCTATCATATCACCTATGAAAATGTATTTGTATACGTCAACATTTCTAGGAAGTTGGGGAACTCGCTATGTGTCCAATCTAGATTTTGATTAGAGAATAGCTAAATGATCTTTGTGATCATATAATAGTTGCCAGGGAATTTGACCTTTGTTGCTCATGAATACTTCTCCATCTTAGTTTTGCAATAGTTGCCATGTTCTTTTTGGTATAGCTTAAGTTATCTCCATGATAATACAATCGTTTCCAGGGCACTTGACCTCGATCTTCTCAGTCTTAGTTTCACAATAGTTTTTGCCATTCTCATTCAGATGTCATTTACAAGATGATGTCTGTTTTATTCTCAAGACTGCTCAGATGACACTGGTATTTTATATGTTTGCATGTAGATATGTGTGTGTGTGCGTGCAGCGCCTGTTGCAATTTATTTGCTTCCTTTTTAGGCATTTTTGGTTTGGCTTATGGCTTATAAACCAAAAATCATAAGTTAGAATTTCTAACTTATGGCTTTTGGCTCATTTTTGTTATTTTGGCTTAAAAACAAGTGCTTAAAATCACTTTTTAAACTTACTCAAACACTATAAAAGTGCTTAAGAGTTATTTTAGCTTAAAAGCACTTAAAATAATTCAATCCAAACAGGCTCTTTTTGAGTGTTTGGTAAAACAAAAAAGTGCTTAAAATAAATTTAAAATTGCTTTAAGAAAAATAAAGTCAAAAGCCAAAAGTTGGCATCCCCCAACTTTTTGCTTTTTCGCTTAAAAATCATTTTGGTTTGATCAAGAATTTTACCTTTTTATCCCCCTATATTTTTTTCTAATTTCAATACTACCTTTACTACCATAAAACCCTAAGTGACTCTCTTCTCTTATTTTTATTAAGGGTATTTCAGTTTTTGACAAAAAAAGTGCTTAGTAGCACTTTGTGTACCAAACACATTAATAACTTTTTTTTAGTTTTAGCACTTTTATCCAAATACATAATTACTTATTTATAAAATAAGTTTCAATACTTAAAAAATACTTTAAGCACTTGTATTCAAAAGCCGCTTTTTTGAGCTAATCCAAACAGGCTCAAGTTAAAAAGAGCTTAAAAGCTGCTCAAACCAGCTTTTAAGCCAATCCGAACACCCTCTTAGTCCATTTAAATAAGAATGAGAACATCTAATATATCTCTTACCTCAGATGTTAATGCAAGAATCTGCTTTTGGAAAATTTTCAGATGTGGTTGTAGCACCTCCCTTTCTGTACATTGATCAAGTAAAGAATTCACTCACCGACAGGATTGAGGTTTCTGCCCAGAATTGTTGGACTGGAAAAGGTGGAGCTTTCACTGGTGAAATCAGGTACAATTTCATTTCCTCAAGCTTAAGACTAAATTTACATTTATCAATGGCTGGATTGAGCAACACTCTTGGTATGCAATTTTATAATGATAATTTGAGAAACCCATAAAAAACTGATGTTAATCTGAGAAGGCTTGGTTTCAATAGACTCTTAAATCAGTAAAGTTGCAGTCTTCCCAACTTCTGAAAGCTCAGACCAGAATATCTTGGATAAATAATTTACATTGGACAGTGTCTCTTGTTAAAAGGGCCCTTTACTATGCAATGATATGATACAGCTCAGTAGCTTATTGCAGGCAGTTGGTGTAGTGATTTTACCAAAGTAACAGAAATGACAAGATTGCTGTCCACAAGCTTGCTTGCTTAACCTGATACCAAGTTAAATTTTAATTGGTTTGCTGCTTTCCTTGTTGCATCACTGTCTGTTTATCTTGTCTGTTAATATCGGAGAGGACTTTGGTTAACATAGTCACTGCATGGCTATATTGGTTAATAAAATGCTTAGAGTATTATGTAGGGTCTCTGTATGTGGTTTCTTTCATATACTTGATTGTTATCTTTATGATAGGTTTCAGATTTTTTTGCCTGTGCAGCATCCTAAGTTGATATAACTTTTTACTTTTTAGATTCCTTGTTGTACTTTGTAAAATGGTTGTTTTTGTCGCCATAAAAGGCTTGTCGTTGCTAAAGTGAAGGGTCGCTGACGACATCCAAAGGGTGTGGCCTAATTGTCAATGAAGTGTGAGGAGAACATGAGGTCTCATGTTCAAATTCTGACAGAGACAAAAACACTAACACTAGGTTATTTTTTGCCAATATGTCTAAGATTTGATGTGTATAGTCACCCGGTATCTGTGATGGTGAGATGAAGCAGGTACCTGGTGAAACATTCGAGGCGTGCATGTTGGGCTGGACAACACTTTCATTAAAAAAATGAAGGGTTATACAAGCCATTATTTCCTTGTTGTTCACCGTGTTTGCCTGCAAAACTATTGTAATCAATCTACTTTGAGTTTGCAACTGTTGTCCTTGCTGTGTTATTCTCCACTCCATTATGTTTATCCTTCCATTTGCAGTGTAGAACAGGTGAAAGATCTTGGCTGCAAGTGGGTCATTCTTGGTCATTCGGAGAGGAGACATGTAATTGGAGAAAATGATGAAGTAAGAGTTATCTAGGATTTTTGATTTGTTAATATATAGAAAACAGAGAATTTTGATCACAAGTCGAAGAAAGAAAGCTTTTGCAACATCTCCTGATCGTGAGTTAGAGCTGCCTACTAAGGATTTGACTGAACCATTATCCTGCAGTTTATCGGCAAGAAGGCTGCTTATGCCTTGAGCCAAGGCGTTGGCGTTATAGCCTGTATTGGAGAGCTGTTACAAGAAAGAGAAGCGGGAAAAACTTTTGATGTCTGTTTCCAGCAATTGAAGGCTTTTGCAGGCAGGTTTTGCTGATTAATATGGTCTTCTTTCTCTCTTGAAACATTTTTCTATAGAAAAAAAGATTAGTAGATGTGATTGATGTTTTATAAAAATCAAAATGTGGAAAATCTTAGTAGTCCAATTGGTTGGCTACTTGAATTTCACCTTGTTGGTAAGTGTTTGATTCCCTACCTTGTAATCCCCTCCATGTTTCCCCTTCCACTCTTCCCTAATAACAAAAAATTTTAAAAAGTACTTGCTGGGGGCAGACATGGGGTAGCCGTTTAGAGTAACTTGCTTTGATGAGTTTATCTGATATGATAAAACACATTGCGCTCAAAAACTTTACTCATCAGATCTGTTTAATTGTTGTTTTTAACTGCACAGATGCTATACCAAGTTGGGATAATGTTGTCATTGCGTATGAGCCTGTCTGGGCTATTGGAACTGGTAAAGTTGCCACGCCTGAGCAGGCTCAGGAGGTACATGTAGCTGTTCGCGATTGGCTTACTAAGAACGTTTCAGCAGAAGTTGCTTCTAAGACACGCATTATATATGGAGGTATTTTAGTTCATATATAGTACTCTTCCATCTCGTATTCACAAGATTGCATGAGTTGTTTGGGTTGAATTGCTTTAATATGTCAATTAGACATTGTAAAGGTTCCCTTATTCACTTGAGTAACATGGAACCTCTTTGTTAGAAGTTCAAAAGGAAAACCATTTGCCTTACTGCAATTACAAATGTTATGCTACAGCCAATGGATTTCCCTTTTTCTTTTTATCTTAGTTTTTTGTCTTTTGAGTTTCAGATCAGCATAATTCCTTGTTAAATCTGAAGAACCTGTCTTTTCTATTAGGACTTTGGTTATACTTATACTCTTTTCGTCATGTCAAATGTGGAAATACCACATTTCAGCGTCATTGACTGTGGTTACTATGTTTCCTAAAAAACTGAAATGTTGTTGGCAGGCTCTGTGAACGGAAGCAACTCTTCTGATCTTGCAAAGAAAGAAGACATAGACGGTTTTCTAGTAGGAGGTGCTTCCTTAAAGGTAATTTAATTGTTGCTAATATGCCTGTCTTACTAGTCCTAAGATGCAGTTCTTCAAATCCTTAGCCTCTACTGAACATTATCAGTTTTTGTCCACATATGTTGAGGAGTTTCTCTTGGACCAAGACGTTCTAGTAGATCGACGCGTTATAACAGTCCATGTGTGAATTAGTTACTTTGACCTTAAGGGAGATAGAGGAATCAGTCATAGTTAGAAATTTGATGTTTTTTATGGTCATGGTTAACAAGAGTGACAACATCTGGAATGCTAGATAGACAGTCTTGTTTAGGTGATAATGTTTAGTGCAAAAATAGCTGTGTAGATGCTGAGCTGGTTCTGAACAGTAGTATATGAGTCATGTTTGAAGATCCTTCCCTTGTAGTTTTGTTTGCTTCCTGACATGCAGAAATCTAGAATTTGATAGTTGATGGAACCTGTGGGATTGGTAGGAGAAGGGAGTTCTTAGGTGGAGTTAGAGGGAGAGAATCGATATGTACAGGACGTGCTCATTTGATAAAAGTGACAAAAATGGCCAGCCAAAGTTGATTGTATTGTAAGATTTCTGAATGGAGATGATCAATATATTCTTTTTGTGTGTGTGTGCGCGTAAAACTTGCTCATTAACTTCAGCTGGTTGGCACCAAGAATGATGCTTGATATTCTACATTGCAGGGTCCCGAATTTGCAACCATTGTTAATTCTGTGACTTCCAAGAAGATAGCTGCTTGATCATTTGTCATGGGTTTTCATCATGGAGAATAAACAGCATAGAGAATAAGCTAATGGTTCAGTTTTGTCAATTGGAATTCTGATGACATTCCAACTCTTCCAGCCTTTGTACCATGCTTTCCATCCATCTCTCTGTAATACAAGCTGTACTAGCAAAATATAGAGGTTTATTGTTTAGGCTGCTTGTATTACGGGGTTTCTACTGCTTGATACTTGAAATTACTCCCATAGTTGAGGTTTTACTCAATGAAGGAAAAATGACTAATCAGATATGTTCAAGTTTAACATGGTTAAAAAATGTCTGACCCAACCTTGAGATCCAACTAACTTTCCTGAAAACGCTTAGCACATAAATACGCGTTGTTCTTTGAAAAGACCCTTCTCCGCTTAAATACCAAGCTATTTAGCTAGCAGAAAGGTTCAAACTAGCGACTGCTTCTACCCTTTTTTCCAAATCAACTCTAATCCAAAATCAATATTGAAAGAGTACCACTTTTTGCATCAAACTTTTCTTGAAGATCAACACAAAGGATTCACTTCTTTTATTTGAAGTTTCTACAGATTTATGCTCTGTAAATAATAAATTTGCTATTTATTCTCCCTTTATTGCATCTATTTTTATTCGGTATTTATATTAAAATCATAAATGTATACTATTTGTTTGCATTTAAATTTCAATCTTTTAATCATTGATTAATTAATATATATTTGTACTTTATTTAATTATTTAACCATACTAAATTAACATAACATCGGGGTGGGAGTAAATATACACTCTTTCACACAAACCCCCCCTCAATTGATATCTAGGGATTGTGCAAGCAAGCCAAGTCAAGGATTTCACACTACTATGACAGATATAATAATAATAGTCTTCTGCCACACACTATATCACATATCTTTATTCACTTGTCTTTTATCCATTGAAATAAAAGACTGAAGTGGCTTAAAGTAGCATGGAGTGCAGTACCTGTGCCATAACTTTTGGCCAACCCCATCATATTATACATTTCATAATGAACAGTGTATCCCACTCCTCTGCTTAATTTCAGGGGACCACAAACACAGAGTGCAAAGAATGTACTCTCATAAAGCCAGTACCAACATATATAAATATTACACTACGATCTGCTGACTTTACGCCGATCGAACGCCACAAACACGAAATAAATTTAATAATTTTGAAGAACGCCCTAAAAGAAATGAGAGTTTCTCCTAAACTATGTAGCGTGTAAAATCTTTCATAATTTGGAAATTCGCGTATATACATTATCATTCTATTTTTATATATAACTTAAATCCCTAAGTTAATATAAGAAAATAACAATCTATACAAGAGTACTGTTTCATTTTTTTGCAACTCTTGGGTAACATTAATTAAGATCCGTAATTGCGGGTTTCCAGGATTTTTGTCCAATAATCTTACTACTAGACCAAATAGTATATGCACGATAATTTGTCTGTTATTTGCGTTTTCATAACAAAGTGGCTGGTGGAACGGTACTGAATAATCAAATCGTCGTTCAATTATAGGACCTCAAATGTCATTTTCAGACCAAAAGAGGGTCTTTGGTACCAATAATTGCCCTTGAAGATTTCATATCCTTCATGATTTCGATAATTCCAATCCCCAATATTTCAATGTAGAAACCAATTGTGGTTATTCATTTCAGTTTTGACAAGAAATAAAAAAGGGGGAAATTTTGGGGAAACATGATTATAGCTTAAAACCTAAGAAATGACAACACTAAAAGTGAATCCATTTTCCACTTTAATCAAGAGCTTAAAACCTGTGAAGTGACCTTCTATTTGTTTAAGTAGACCTTTAGGGGTCGGTTGATACGTGGATGGGATAGATAAAATTATTTCATGAATTGAGATATCTCATGAGATTAATTATTTCATCATATATATGATAATTTATAATATAGATGGTGGAATAAATAATTTCGAGACTCATTTATATCCTTAATCAAACACATGATAAGAGAATCCTGCATCGTATCTCGAGATTATTATTCCCTATACTTCGTACCAAACGACTCGTATATTTACAAGGGACCTTCGAATAATAGTAAATTTGTCTTCACGTGACCTTATAAGTCACAAATTCGAGCCGTGAAATCAATCACTAATGTTTGCAACACACTCTCTGGGTGTAATCTTTTTCCAAACCCTACTTGAATGCTAGATGTTTTGTACGTCAAACTGTTTTATTTTAATAGATATTTAATATATAGTTATTTAAATCAAATTGACCAAAACCACTTGAGAGTCTCCCTTTCTCATATCTCATATTATATCACTTGTGAAACTCTAACCAATTTATTTTTAGTGTAGAAGAGAATCACAGTGACTCAACAACAACTCATAAAAAACTTGGCTTTAAATTTGAAGTGAGTGACAATTTTACTTTTTTTGAGTTAGTAGTTCATCAATCCTCACTGGATATAAAGCTTATAAAGAGACTACGTACACCAAATAAAGGTATCTCAACATTGTGGGGCTTTAGTAATTTTTCCATCTTCTTGATCTACCCTACCATCATGATTGATGGCCCATTTTAGATACCACATACCAATCAAGTAATATAAATGACAAAGTAGGCCAATCAACTTTACCTTTAGTTCTGCTAAATTCCACCAAATAACTAGGCGTTTGGCCACACATTTAAAATATTTTTTAACTTTATTTCAAATTTATTAACTTGAAGTTATATTTGTTATGACTTTTGCGAAAAGAAAAATAATTTATTTGAAATCTATAAAACTGAAATTGAAAACAGATTTGAAGCACTTATACATAAAGAAGCCATTTTTATCATGCATAAAAAATGTTTTACTAATCCTTCCGTTTTAATTTATTTGAAAAATTTTAAATTTTGTGATTATAAACTAAATATATATAAAATGTATTAAAATATCTTTTTATCTTGTGATATTAAACATGTCAGGTGTAAAATTAAAATTAAAAAAAGAAAAACATATATATATTTTTTAACAATCTAAAAAGAAAAATAATGGTGCAATTATTTTCTGGAAAATATTTTGCTTAGTAGCAAACACACCCTCAAGAGTACTGAATTCTTGATCCATATGAAAATCACTTTATAAGTGGACTGAATCTTGATCTGATGCAAACGAAAATATGGTTCGACAAATTTCTATTTTTTCGAATAACAATCAGTAGTTACATTTACACATATACACACTTAATTAATTAACACATCCTTAATTAATTCCTCTCGTAATAATAATAACAACTATAAGAACCACATATCAAGAAAAGTAGATTGGTACTGCAACAATACTAGCAACAACACAATCAAAGCAGCCACACCCCATGGCGAGCTTCCTTCCGACGGCAGTTGATACATCCTCCGCCGTGGGTCCCAGGGTGACCCGCCGAAAAACCATTCCGGCGGGTCCATGGTGGACAACCACCGGACGGCGAATAACAAGACTAGTGGCACAGCCATAAGTATCCAACCAAAACTTTCTTCAGTAGCCTCCATCACTTCCTCATATGAAACAAACCATTGAATACCAAGAAATATGAAAATAACAGCTAGAAATAATAAAACTGGATATGGTAAAGGATTTAGTGAAAAAAACTCCAAGATTGAGGAGCCTGTACTTCTTCTATTTGGGTACATGAAAAATATATATTGATATATTTAAATTAGAATTTGGACAAGTTCAAGAGAGTAGTTGAGACTAATGAGAATTGTAAGGTTCAACTAATTTATAGCAAAGGATAAAGCTAAAAGCTTTGTGTGTGTATGACAGTTGTCACTCACTGTTGAAGTTGTACTAAGGATGTTTTATAGCCGTTGGATTAATTCTCACTTTTTTTTATTAGACTTCTAACAGTTATCGTACATTTGTAATGCATTGTATGTTCCATAATGTCTATGTCAATTGTAATGCATTGTATGTTACGTAATGTCTTTCTACGTGACATATTTAAGATTATAAGATTAAAATATATTTTGGTATATTCTACTTATCTTTAGTTTCAGATCGTAAGATTTAAAAGTTCTTTTTACTTTTCTAAATTCCGTATTAAGTAAAAATCGAACAAATAAATTAAAACGAAACGAGTGAACGATAATAACTAGATTTATAGTCAAATATTCCGATCCATTCCCAATTTACAAGTCACTTTAGCTTTAAAAAAATCCCAAATAATTATCATGATTTTAGGAATTCAAAACTAAAATTGATAATTATTTTCAACTATGTTTTTAATATTAATAAAAATGCAAGTATTTAAGAGAAAATTAATTACAATCAATCTATTTTTATTAATAGGACTACATTAATAAGCTATACTTTATGTTTATTATTCTTAATTTTTAATAAGCGTGAAAGGACTAAAGTGAAAATTATAATAGAATAAAAAGTTTAAGCAAAAATAATTAAATTATGATTAATTCATATATTATACTTTAGATTCACATTTATATTAGATTAATTCAGATTTATATTGAAAAGTCTAAAGGTAAAGTGTTTGACTTCATTCTGAAGATTTGAACTTAGAGAATGATGATGGTAGAGGGAAGGATACTTATAACCAACTTAACATTTGATAGTTAAAGAAATGACATTATCTTTAGTTACATGTGAAAAGTGAAAAACTTTGTTAACTTTACTGGCTGGAATTTCTACTTTAAGAGATGCCAAATGTTTTCACAAAGAACATATCTTTTTACAGTCTCTTTCTCTTTTAGTTTGTCACATACTTTCATATCTAGTATCTCCGAGTCCAGCTGCTGAAAATGAAAGCAATTTATTTTATTTTCTATTTTAAAAATGTCTTCGATCAATAATTAAGTGCGATGATCAATTGTGAGAACAATAATCAAAAACAAAAGTTAGGTGTTCAAGAATTTGAAAAGTCATATTTTGAACCAAAGATCAAAGAGCGTAGAGAAAATTATATGCTTTCTAGCTAGATGTTCTAGTTTCAGTGATAATATGATATAGTACATAAAGTTAATGAGAATAGGTAAAGCAGTGTAACTTGAAAAGCAATTTAATTAAGAAATCAGAGATAATGTTGTGTGAGAGAGTTTACTAAACTATCTGAGGGTTAAGTTGAAATTCACTCAAGTTTATATGCTGGACTTTATTGAATAGTAAAAACTCTGATGATAAAAGATGCAAAAGAAAAATAGGATATCATGCCTATAATTAAGGGACTGTTTGGTAGGATGTATAGCATACATTAGTTTTGTGTATTATTAATACTTTGTTAGGTATATTTTTTTAATCTAATATAATTAATGTAAACACCACTTATACACTCTATTTGGTATTATGCTATGTACAACTAATACATAAAAAAAATCATGGTATTAATAATGCAATGATTTTTAATGCATGCTAAAGCATGATTAAATACATAATTGTCCCTCAAAATCTATTCCACGTATTTTCTATCTTATTTGTTGAGGATATTTTTATAAATAAATAATTTTTTAAATAAATTATGCAATGAATGTTATGTTTAACATTTCAAATCAAACAATGCATAAGAAATAATCTCAGCATAACTAATGCAAGTATAACTAATATCAGCATTACTAATACACCTTGTTCAATTACTCTTATATATCCTACCAAATGACCTCTAAAGATATAAACTAGTGATCAATAAAATAAATTAAAAATTAAAATAATTAATCAAATTTCAGCATAAACCGATAAAATTATTTTATATTTGTGCTAGTGCAAGCTAGCGGATAATTTACAAAGGTGGATTATCAACTCAAGGTAAGCCGTTTAGCACAAATAGTTTCTAGAATATATGGGCTCAAACATGATAAAAGTGATACCAGAACCCAATACTAACACAGATTGAGGGCCCAAACTGAGGCACCTGACCTAATTCTTCTCAGAATACATGTATCCTCTAGATTCACAGTGTCTCTTTAAAAAATCTCTGTGTAATTGAAATTAATTTAATTATTAAAATAATAATTATATAATCTAATAATTACATAGTATAATAATTACGATAATTTATTTATTGGTTATAATGTAATTATAATGTAATTATATATGTTCTGTTTGATTGCGCAAGTGTAATTATATAGAGATAAAAATTTTAAAATAAAAATTAATTATCAAAAATTAATATTTGAAAAATAAGTGTCTTGTAAATGATATTAAATTAAATATTTAAGATACATTTATCTCTGAAAATATATTAATTAATAAAGAAAAAGGGTTCAAAACACACTCCAACTATGCCGGAATTTGCTGTTATATACTCTAATTTTGCGGGAGTCCTGTGACCCCCATAAACTATTTTAAAATGAAATACATGCACCATTATATGTTGATGCGACAGAGAAAGTGTAATACACTTTCCTTGAAAGAGTGACGATTTATATTCCTATTTTACTATTAAAAAAAATATCTTTTTTTTTCTTTTTTTTTAATCTTTAACCTCTCTTTCTCTCTCATTACCTAGAGCAACCAACCCAACTCCATTCACTACCATAAAATTCACCCATTCTCCAACATCTCCTCTATAAATCGAAATCGGAAGCCAAAAGTTCAAACTCAAGGCATCAAAATTTGTGCCCTACAAAGAATTTTATTTTCTTATTAATACTTACTAAATTAAAGTTCAATTATTTCTGAATTATTTTTACCTTATATGTGTATGTGGAGCCATAACTGTTAGATTTGTTGTTCTTGTTCAGGGGTTTTGAAGAGAATTAGGAGAAAAAAAAAAGGAAGATAAATGGAGAAAACAAAGCTCGTATTGGGTTTGAATTTGTGCCTTTATATCTCGAAAATACTTGAAGACAAAAACGAAAATAGAAGAAAAAAGAGAGATAATAGGAAGAAGCCTCATTTTAGATATGGCGGTAGCAAAGTAAAGAAAAAGAAATAAAAAGAAAGTAAAAAATTAAAATGAAAAACATAAAAAAGGAAATGAACAAAAATAAATAAATAAGTAATTTTAAAAAACACTCAAGCGTCAACGCGTGTCTTTCACAATCTAGTATAAATTCGGGTGTTACAATTCAATGGTGCATATATTCCATTTCAAAATAGTCCATGGGGGTCATAGGACCCCCACAAAGTTTGGGTGTGTAATAGCAAATTCGGGTATAGTTGGAATGTGTTTTGAGCCCTTTCCACTAATAAATATATATTTTTAACTAATATTATAAAAACTAGTTGATATATATTTTTAAATTAATATATTTTAAATATAATTAATTATACAACTTAAAAGTCATATTTATTAAGAACATCATGAAATGCATGTTTGACAAAAATATTAATATTATAAATATAATATCATAATATCTTCAATTATTTGACAAAAAATAATCTATTAATTCTAATTAAAAAATAAACAGCATGCAATAAGAAATAACAAGTTTATACCACTAAAGCAATAAAATAGAACTGAAAATATAACATAAATTCAAAATTAAGAAAAAAAGTTAACATAATACTCTTATGTCAAATTCAAATATAACTTAAATGAGTTGCAATATAACTTACGTAAATATAATTCAAAAGAAAAGGAAAAGAAAAGTTTATAACATTATTCAACAATGAAATTATGCTTTAATTTAAAAATTAGAATAATAATGCATTTATGTTAAATGAAGAAAAAAATGAGCAATTATATGAAATCACAAGAAGTAAATGTTGGGAAATGAGAAGAAAGGAAATAAAAGATAAATAATTTAAAATAAAAAAATTATTTTAAAAATAAAAAAAATCAAAATAATAGAAATAAAAGAAAATAAATTAAAATAAAAACAAAAATAACGAAATTAAGGGACTATTTGGAAAGTCACTGTGTAAATGAAATTGGTGTATTTACTACCTTAGTAATTACACAGTCTAGTAATTACACAATATGGTAATTACGATGACCTGTTTGTTTGTCATGATGCAATTACAAGCGATCTGTTTGGTTGCACAAGTGTAATTACCGTAGTTAGATTAAATTTTTACAATAAAAGTTAATTATTAAAAATTAATATTTGATAAATATATGTCTTTATAAATGATATTATCTTAGGTATTTAAGATACATATTATCTTTAAAAAAATATATTAAATAATAAATGTATATTTTTAAATAATATAATAAAAATAATTAATATGTATTTTTAAATTAATAATATTTTAATTTAATTAATTAGAAAAAATAAAATTCATATTTTTAAGAACATCATGGAATGTATGTTTGAAAAAACATTAATATTATAAACCTAATATCATTAAGTTATTTAAATATTTGACAAAAAATATTCTATCAATTTTAACTACAAAATAAATGGCACGCAATATGAAATTCTACGTTAAATAAAAAATTAGAATAATATTATATATTTTTAAATAAAAAATTAAAATTAAAATAAAAAAATATGAGCAATTACATAGAATCACAAGAAGTAAATGTCGGAAAATGAGAAAAAAGAAAATAAGAGATAAATAATTTAAAAATAAAAAAATTAAACTAATGAAAATAAAATAAAAAGTTAAAATAAAGAAATAAAGAAAATGAATAAAAATAAAAATAAAAAGGAACAAATTAAAAAGTATTCTTGTAATTACACCATGTAATTACCTGCAATTCTCACCCCTCCCTTAGAAATTGAAAAGTGTAATTACACTCTGTCAATTACATCCAATTCTCTACTGACCATATAATTAGCCGGCTAAACAAACAGCTTAAACTGTATAATTACATCCAAATTTAATTACCAAATAACTTTTCAAACACGCTCAGTATATTAATTCATGAAATAAGATAATAATTAATGTATTACAAGAATCATAAAGTCTTTTCTTCTTCCAACATACTGTGCAATTTTCAATAACACTTCTTTTTTGTTTGACTCAAACTACCTATAGCAATTTTCGGAATTTATTGTAAACTAAAAATCATTGGATTTACTAACTTAAAAATCCTGAATCCTTCAAGAATCAAAAGCAGCCTAGATAGTAATACTAGTAATTAACATGAACGGAGAAATCCTTAATTGCGTCCTTGCATGCTTTTTGATAGTCCCCACCTCTCACATGCCGCAGGATAGAACCATACATTGTAACCAATAATGCAAGGTACAGAAAAATATGTTCTTTTTTTTTTTTTTTTTAAATTTATTTATTTTGGGAGGATGGTCTGTCATGTACTGCTGGAGTGGGGAACACAAGATCCAAAGGGATGTTGATAAATTGAAAGGTGAATCTTCAAAGCATAACAACGAAGTGATTATTTATGTTGTTTTCTCTATGTACATGAATATGACAGATCCACCAGTAAAAGAAGGATTAATACATCATCAGCTTTTTACATTTACTAAAATCTTTTAACTAGACACTTATAGTTTAATTTTGTTTTTACGTGTGTTCTTTTTTATTTATTAGGTAGTTAAATTAATCATATTTATATGTCATTCGTCTCAATAAGTTGTAAAATCTCAAACATTTTCTATTTGAGGTTGACGCGTATAATTAAACGAGATGACATATTTTATGTGATAGCTGAATGAAAATGGGCACAAAATTTTTTTAAAAATTTGAATTGAAAGTGTCTAATTAAAATATTTTATTAGAAGTTGAGATGTTCAGTTGAAACAAAAGTTAATTCGAATATCTGAATACTGATAAATTTAAAAAATTACCTATCATAAAAGAATTAGTGATATATATATATATATATATATATCGAGAATAATATTGTATATTGAAAAAAATTTACTTGGTAATAAAGTCTCGAACCAAACAAATTGTACTGTAGCAACATATTTAGACCTCTAGTTGGGTAAACAGATTGGTAGCATTTGACTTTGAGAAGTAATATTATTTCAAGTTATATTGCTCCAACTTTTTAAAGTATCATTATATTTATATTTGAATCTTTCAAAGTTATATTTTTTTAATAATAGTTCGGCATGTGTATGACAATAATTTTAAAGAATCCGATTATCATAGATTCCAAGAATGCTAGCTTTGATTAATAGATACCGTTTTTCGACTTTTTCTGTTGTTTGGTCTATAACCTTTTGTTTCTCGAGTTATTGTACTCTTCCAAGTCATTAAATTATATTTCAGCCGCCTCATTTAATGTAAAGATATTATTGCTTGGAAAGACAAATATATATAGTTTTTACTATAATTTTCACAATTTTTCAAAAAGAGTATTTTGAATAATTAGTTATGTTAATTAATATTAATATTTCTCTTATAGTTTTTAAATATATAAATTTTATTTTAAAATTTTAAAAAATTTATACTCAATTTAATATCAAAATTAATATTTTTTAATTGTCATATTCCGAACCTTTTCATCTAAATTGCAACAAAGAAAATACATATTTTATAATATATAAACCACTCAAGTTTACTCAAATATACAAACAGTTACAAAACTATCTTTTATACTAAATTTTCTTCTACTGAATTTATGTGATACTTTCGGTAAATTTGTTTAATTTTTTAGTTATAAAAACTTTCTTTCATTCACTCTTATTTATTTATTTATTTATTATATTAAAAATACATATTTATTTTTGCTTATTCTTTTAAATATATTAAGAGATTTTTTTTCCCACATGTATTCCACATTAATTATTTATTCTCTAGATTATTTCTCAAAGCCTATACTCATATAATCATTGTTTCTTAAAGAACATATAAAATTTAAGTAAACAAACAAAAATAAATAAAGAGAGTAATAGATTTGCTATTTTTATGATCAAGTTAAATACATATTTTCTTATTACAAAAGATAATTTATGTTTCTTAATAAAATAAAGTAAAAATTGAGTGACATGTATGAAAATAAATACTCTCTTCCTTGGACTCATATTACTTATCTATTTTTATCTTTACAAGCCCTTTAAGAAATTAAAATAAAAATCATATTTTTATTTATTTATTTTTTAACTTTTTAATACATTTTATTTATGTACGTTGTGAGATAATTTGTCTATTTTCTCTTCACAAGTCCTTTAAGAAATTATAAATAACCAAAATTTTATTATTTTGTTACTCTTTAATTCTTTTTAATATAATTTATTTATTTGTCTTATTAAAATAATTAATACATTTTTTTGACTAAATGTATACATGAAATAAATTATTAATGGAGAAATTTTTTTGAAACTTTAAATATTTATGTAGGGTAATTAATACTGTTACATTTTCTAATAGAATTATTCCCTCCATCAATTTTTACATTTTTTGTATTAACTTACACATGTTCTTAAAGAGCAATAGATAGAATAATAATTTTATTATATTATATTTGAATATAATAAATTTAATAATTTAAAAAATATAGTGATAAATACTGTAAAGATAAATTAGAAATTAAGGGAAGTTTGAAATTTATTTGGAAATGTAATTTAAAAATTTTAAGTTGTATTTTTTTCTTATTAACATAAGAACCCTATAAGTTGTAAAAATTATTCAAATTTTTCAAATTCTTATACAATCTTACCAATTAAGTAAAGATACATAATAAAATATAATACACTATTACAAAGTTATTCTTAAAAAAATACAACTTAAGAATCAAACTTTAGTTCAATAAAAAATAAAATTAAACACGAGTTGTAGTGTACTACTTTTTAATATTATCCTCCAACATAATATGGACAATCTCTTCATGGACAATATAATAATTGACAAAGATTGTTTACATTTATTAAATAAATGATTGGTAAATATAGTTGGTATATATAAAATGATGAAATTCTTTTTTACAAAATATAAACTCGTGGATTAAATTTTTTATTTGAAAAATCTCATCTTATGATTTAAAATTATGAGATGAAATTGCATGTCCAAATGTTAATTTCATCTTATAATTTCAAACGCGATATAAAATCGCATGTCCAAACACTTATTAAGTAATAAATTATATATTAATTTTTTAATCTAAAAAAATAAAAATAAATATTTATTTTTAATATAATTACAGTAAATAAGTAAAAATAGAGGAAGGAAGTAATTTTAAGGGCAAATTGATAAACGGTCCAAATATTAAGCACCAAATGAGTAAATTAGAGAGGGTAGTCGAAAGAGCCAAGACTGGAAAAGTCCAAATGCCAAGAAATGATTGATTGATCGGTTTTATATTGGCAGTTCACGTAGTCTCCGTGACGGTGTGAGAGTGACAGCTATGCAAAACGTACACAAATGCAGTAGCACAATAGCACAGCAATGATCCAAAATCCATTCCGCCAATGATCTGTGAGTAACCTGCCACTGTCCCATTCATCACACACACAGACCAAAAACCATTAGTCTGTGTTTCTTTTTTCCTTTTTTTTTCCGCCATTGATGCCGTTGCTCTTTCTCGTTTTCATCCGATATCGAATAGTCGTATGTGTAAGTTGAAAATGCCCTTTCAAGAACATAGTAAGTTTTTTTGTGTGATTTCTTGTTTATTTTCTCGTGAAATCGACCCAAATAGAGTCGTAATGGATAGTCGATAACAGAGATAATTTTATATAATCGACCCCAAGTAGTTGTTGTTTTGTTGTCTTCATTATGTTGCTTACTGCGAGATTGTTAGTACATGCATGCATCGGGTTAAGTACTTGGGTTCCGCTAGAAATTTTGGTATGGGTTATCTTCATGATTTATCGATTTTTGTACATCTTTTATGATGATTCCCCTGTTGGTTTCAAAGAAAGAAAAATTACAGGAGATATGAAAATAAAAGAGAGTAAATCATGATAGTTGAATCCAGGGTTCTGTTAATCGGGTTAATGCCTCTAGTACAATTCTTCTTCTTTCTTGTGGTTTCATTGAGATCACATGCTCTAGAGGGGCGCCAATGTTAAATTAATGACATATCAAAGGGCCAAATGAAACGTAATAAACTGCTTTTTAGGCTCGTTTAGTCCCTTCAAGCTATACCCCTAATTCAAACTGTTAGCAGTATGCATGCTGCTGAGTTCTCGTTTTAATGCAGATTGTTGAGCCTCTGAATAGCTTGTAAATCCCTAGAGGCTTCAAGAATGTCAACGCATTCGGGGGATGCATCTAACAATGGTAGCAGTATAAGAAATATTGACTCATGTAATAGTGTAGCCGAATTGGAAGACATTGATTTCTCGAGGTTACCTAGGCCAAGAAACTTGAACATTGAGAGGCAGGGCTCATATGATGAGAGGTCCCTTACTGAAGCTCAACTGGGGTTCTCTCCCCACCCTCCTTCTAGAGCTGAAAATTTCTTCCGCGCTTTGGAGCATTTTGATAGTATATTTTCACCATCAAAAAGATCTGGGTTCACTACCCCCAGGTCACCTTTTGGGCAAGTGCCACATCCTATGATTGCCGAGGCTTGGGACTCTTTGAGGCGTACATTGGTGCACTTTCGTGGGCAGCCTGTTGGGACAATTGCTGCACTGGATAATTCAGATGAAAAGCTTAACTATGATCAGGTAGAGCCTGTAATGTTGGAATTGTTACAAGGTCAATGGTGTGTGCATTGTTGTTTTGAGTAGTTAACTTTGTCTCTGCAGAGGAAGAATATTATGTTTGCTTAGAGTGAATCATTAATTTCATAATTTGACATTTGCATGCTCTGCAGTTGTTATAGGAATTAGAATCACCATTACCTTGAGTAAAGTTATCTATAGTTGAATTGATTGAATAGTGTTTGCGCTACATAACAGTAGAAAACAGCTTATACTTGTTTATGGGATAATTGTATTCTGTAGTATAAATAATTAATCCAGCCGCTTTGTTTTACCGTTGGGAACATGTACCATCACTCTCTTATGCTTTTTGATTCAAATACGAAGTTCCCTTTTATAACCATCTACTGCAAGGCAATAGATTTGTTGGTCAACAGTGTTTGGCTCTTGATAAATTATGGTAATTGCCAGAAGATCCACTATTCTGAGGAGAGCGAGCTTGTTTTGTAGGCTTTCACTTAGTGAGTTATAGTTTCTTTTATCCTTTCGTACTGATGAAAGTTTCCTTGTTCAATTGAAAGGGTTAATATTTGAATATGCCAATAATGTGTTTTGGGGCACTGTATTCCCTAACTCCAAACTCATGATTTACTGGGATCTCCACTATGGCTATCTTCTAGATACCTAATTTCCCATTTGCTGTTAAAAAGAAATCTGGTCCACTGAACAATTGAGTTGTATTCTTGCAAAGTTCATTGGTCTATACACTTGTCTGGAATATCTCTTTCTTGTAATTAATGAATGTTTTTAAAGACGTATGGGTAAAAGTATTCTTTTTCTTGTATATGGTACTTAGAGGTGGTAGTTATACAAAAGTCCTGTAGTGATTGTCATTCATGATCAAGATTTGTTAATAGCCATCTTTATCTTCAGGTGTTTGTGAGAGACTTTGTTCCAAGTGCGCTGGCTTTTCTAATGAACAGGGAACCTGAAATAGTAAAAAATTTCATCTTGAAAACTCTTCGTCTTCAATCATGGGAGAAAAAGATAGATCGATTCCAATTGGGAGAGGGTGTAATGCCAGCTAGTTTCAAGGTACTCCATGATCCAGTTAGAAATACCGAGACATTAATTGCAGATTTTGGTGAGAGTGCGATAGGAAGAGTGGCTCCTATTGATTCTGGATTTTGGTGGATTATATTACTTCGTGCATACACAAAGTCTACAGGGGACACCTCCCTGTCTGAGATGCCTGAATGCCAGAAGGGTATGCGCTTGATACTCAGTTTATGCCTTTCAGAGGGGTTTGACACATTTCCAACTCTTCTTTGTGCCGATGGGTGCTCTATGATAGATCGCAGAATGGTGAGTTCCTTCTTGTTTATGCTTGTTCTTTCTGTTCTGAAATGATATACATACTCTGTATGCCTCCATATGTTTGATATACTGAAATAATTACTGTAGTTCCCCTTCGGATGGGGTTGTCATATTGGCAAACGCATAATCATAAGTCTTGGATCATCATTGTTCGTAGACATGCTGCTTGTATGTTGTGGAGTTTTTAGCTGAATTTGATGTTCATTCTGAATTCTACCAACAACAATTATCCAAATAATATATGCTCTTTTGCAATGATAAAATTGTTTTCCCCAACTTGAGATAGGAAGAATATTGAACTTTTATTTTACTAGAAAGATAAGACTCTTGAGCTGTAGAACATCTCTTTATGTAGCATGAGATGTTTAGATTAGGGGGAAATTTTCTCAAGAATTCGATGTTACTTTTAGTGGTCACAAACTCCCTAAATGACATCATTTTCATTGTATGCCTGCACATATATCTCGGGACAAACTATCCACTCCCTTAAATGAATTTCTCAAAATGAGAACAAACATCATCTATAATTTATTTGAATAAATTATCTCAACCCCTAACTTATATTTGTGTCACGTGAAAAGGTGATGTTGAATGTCCATGAAATAATACCATGTGGAAAGTTGTTACTTGAGAATACTATCTGCTCCTAGAATTTAATATTCGTGCCGAAATGGAGGAACTGAATATTCAAATCATCACTTGCATGTTAGTATTTTATCAAAGTAGTTGGAATTTTGAATTTATGTTAAATTTTATTTGCCTTAGAGGTGCTCGCTTTCTTCCAAACTTAAATTGCTAATTAGGAATATTCTTCCGCAAAAGATTATTTACCAATAAATACTATCAACTCTACTGATGACCAACATTGATGATGTCCTTAGAACACTTCTGCATAACACACATAGATCTCTTTCTGGAGTTCCCTAAACATTTCTTGTATACAGGTCTCTCTTTATCTCCATCCCTTTTTCATATCAACCTTTACATACATAATTTGCAAGTAATTGCTGCAACTGAAAGGAACTTGACCTTCTTTATCTTTTGTGCTTAAGTACACTTATATCCTGCAGTTTCACTGACTACTTTGTGGTAAACAAACATTTCAGGGTGTGTATGGGTACCCAATAGAAATACAGGCACTATTCTTCATGGCTTTAAGATGTGCTCTTGTTTTGCTCAAGCATGATGCTGAAGGGAAGGAGTTCGTAGAACGCATTGTGAAGAGACTGCACGCGTTGAGCTATCACATGAGAAATTATTTTTGGCTTGATTTAAAGCAACTTAATGACATATACCGATATAAAACTGAAGAATATTCCCACACAGCAGTCAACAAGTTTAATGTCATGCCTGATTCTCTTCCAGAATGGGTTTTTGATTTCATGCCAGTTTCTGGTGGTTATTTCCTTGGAAATGTTGGTCCTTCAAACATGGACTTCCGTTGGTTCTGCTTGGGCAACTGTATTGCAATTTTATCAAGCTTAGCTACCCCGGAACAGGCAACCAAGATCATGGATCTTATTGAGTCACGTTGGCACGAATTGGTAGGAGAGATGCCTTTGAAGGTTTGTTATCCGGCTATAGAGGGTCATGAGTGGCGTATTGTAACAGGATGCGACCCTAAAAACACTAGATGGAGCTACCACAATGGGGGATCATGGCCAGGTACCTATTTAAGTTGTGGTGTTCCTTTGGTTTAAACAGAACTTTGACATAGAATAGTGATGTGAGCAGGGAATAGAAAAATGTCTTTTTATTGTTGTTTGAAGGCTATTTTAATTATCTTTGAAGATCTTCATAATTTGATTGGGATTCTGAATTACTCTTTTAGTTCCTCACCAAACAAGCCCAAGGACTTCTGTAATTGCCTAAAACTGGGTCTTAAATTTTCTAGAAGCAGTTATTGACAAAAAGTTCCTTGACATGGATTTACCACTCAGCTCATGTATAGTATTTTCTTATTGTGTTTTTCCTTGTATGGCCTATCTTGAGCGATAAGGCAGTCATCGACAAAAAGTTTCTGCAGTTTTCCATTTAGATTCAGCTTAGATGATCTTATGACGGTTAAATGCTCAAAAATTAAAAAGAGATCTCGACTTGCCATATGACTTCTTATGTACTCTTATATCTCCTCTAAGAATGTTTTGGGCCCTCTCATATTTGATTCTGTCTCTGGCTACAGTACTTCTATGGCTCCTCACAGCAGCATGTATCAAGACCGGGAGGCCTCAGATTGCAAGGCGTGCCATTGAACTTGCTGAACAGCGGTTGTCCAAGGATGGGTGGCCTGAATATTATGATGGTAAACTTGGTCGATTCATTGGCAAGCAAGCTCGTAAATACCAAACATGGTCAATTGCTGGTTATTTGGTGGCAAAGATGATGCTTGAAGACCCATCCCATTTGGGAATGATTTCACTTGAGGAAGACAAGCAGATGAAACCTGTCCTGAAACGTTCAGCTTCGTTTTGATTGATACATCTCACCTTTGACATTCAGATGTTTCTAGCCTAACATGCCATATATCCCAGAATGTGGGGAAATGCAATTGAAACCCCCAGATCAAGCAAGAGAGGAGGAAAAAAGAAGAAGAGAGAACTAACAAAGTGTTGTAAGAATTAGTATAGAATGTGTAGTCAGATTTGGTTAGTCTGATTCTTTCCTGTTTACTTGGAATTCTTCTGTTCTTGCTATTAGTTTCTGTTTACTCAAACTTGCTATCTTGTTTCGTGAACTCATTTTAGCTGCATTTGCAACCTGTTTTGCTTACCTTACGAGTTGTGATATGATTTTGCAACCACCTATTTGTATTAGGTAGCTCTTGTGTGGGTACGAGCATGTTGTTCGTTCCTAGAGGCAATCCTTGGACAAGAAGCCTATTCAAATGGTAGAGTATGTTCCTAAAGAGATGATTAGGAGAGGTGTAACTTTTTTGGGATATTTTTACATTTTAAAGGCTAATTAAGCCAAAATATGGCTCCCTCAACATTTTAAGGCCAATTTGCGCGCAGCTGTGGCATTTTTAAGCCGAGGCAGTTGCATTTTTAACCCCTCCTATTAACAAGGGCTAAATGCGGCCATTAATCATCGAATTGAATCGTGATTACTATATTAAAGTCTAACTATCATATTGACCCTGAACTTTCGGATTGATATTTAATATCTATATTTAATTATAGATTAACGAATTAAAATTTTGAAAAATACCAAAATTCATCCCTAATCATCAGTTTAATTATATATATATACTATTTCTAAAAATGTGAAGCCTCAAGAGTTAAAACTATTCCTATAATATTTTATGTACTAAAAGTATATTTATATTGCAGTAAATATATATTATCAAATCATTAAATACTTTACAATAAATTATTTAGATGAGAAATTAAAAAAATTACTTTTGAGCTTTAATTTACATTTCAGCTTTTTCCTCTCATCTTCCATGTTCTAATACTTAGATGTGAATATGTCTTAACATTTTAGTTATATTTTACTTGCATCTTCCATGTAGTAATAACCCACAATGAATTTGTTAATAATTAGCCATAACCGTTTACAATTACACATTTGTGTGTTATTTCTTTCATCTTTCACTCTATATATAATATTCTTACATCCTTTTTCATGTTTTATTTTAGCCTATAAAAGTGCACACCAATTACGAATGCATTATATAATTATATTCTTTTTTCCAAAAGAATCATGGTTTTTTTTTTTTTTTTGCAACAACAGGTATAGTTTTTGCTTTTTCCTCTATTACTTCTCTTTATTCACTTACTTCTTTTCTATATGTGTGTATGGGATTATGAGTTACTGTGTTTGGATATTTTTTGTTTCATGTCTCACATCAATTGATAGTGTTCAGTGATATTTTTATGTTTCCATTGGAAATCTTTTTTTAAGGTCTTTATTTTTCTTTCCTCTTCCTTTATTTTAATGTTCTTCGGTTTTCAAGCACTTTATTTTGTTCCTTCTGAAAAATACTCTTTATTTTTACATAATACTAATGGAAGATTATTTTAAAGAGAGATCAGAGGATATTATTCAGGTTTTCTTTAGGATGGTTTTTTTTTGTTAATTGCATTTGGTATGTTAAGACGGAGGATGATGATCTTGATACAGAAGTTGATGTTTTGGATATGACTAATGAGACCTAAATTTTGCTAGGAGTTGAAGTTGCAGCAGTTTTGATTCTCTAAAACTTCATAGATAAATTACATCCCCTTATTGTTAAATAAAATTTATCAGAAACTTCTACTGTAAAGTCGAAAGTATTTAAAGTTTTCTTTGCTTTTGAGCTCTTTAATAGTTCTTTCGTTTCCTTCTTCGTTCATATATATATATTGAAACTACATATCATGGCTATTTATGTGCCCGTTCATGTTGAGGAGAATCAAAAGAAGAGATTTGTGATTCTCATATCATTCTAGTCCAATTTTTTGCTCACACATTTTTGTAAAACTGTAAAGCAAGAGTCTAGTGTGTACACTTCAGGAGTTAAAAGAAATATTAATTTGATGTTGGAATGAAGAGACTAGTTAGATTATATGAATACAGTTCCATTAAGAATGGACGTGATTCCTCTGTCTCAATGTCGTAGCTAGAAATTTTATGAAGGGTATTCGAATCTCTTTTAAAATTTTTTAGCCTAGAATAGGCCATAAAATCATATATTAAATTAAGTGGACATGGGGATTCGAACTTGGTCAACCTACAACATAGTGCACCTTCCTACCACTAAATTAGTGGTCCAACATGCAAGAAATTGTGTTTTCTTTATTTTCATTTCAGGAGATTAGGACAGATCAAAAAATAATAGCATAAAACCAGTGGTCTTACATGTAAAAATTTGCGTTTTCTTTATTTTCATTCCAGGAGATTAAGGCAGACCACAAAATAATAGCATAAATAATGTTAATGCGAGACATCAAACACGAGAAATCCTATAACTTTATGCACATCCTTGTCACTGAGCTGCAACTTTCTATTATAATTAAGGGCGTTCAAAATAAGATATATATGAATATTGAGCAATATTTAACCTATATATATAATGTAATTTTTCAACGAAGGGTGTTCGATTGACCATCCTTACTCAACCGTAGCTCCGCCCTTATGATCAAGGGCACATTTTTCTGATTCAAAACACTTACTTCTATGGTTCCATTCAGTTACATATATTGATTGAATGGCTCATTGTAATAGAAAACTTATGCTCAAACTTCTTGGTATTCTAAATGCAACTGAAAAACTATTTTTAAGATGTGATTGATAAAAGCTGCTAAGCTTTGTGTCCAGTGATCTTATCCCAGATGCACATATGAGTTCGTTGACCGGATTTTTTTGAGACCAAATTCAAAAAATTGTTCTATTTTCAAAGAAGGTAACTGTTAAGCCTTCTACCAACTGCAACCTATTCTAATGTGCGTTGTCCATAATCTCCTATTTAAGGTCATGCCCTCTTTAAGCTGAAATTGTATGTTATATTCTATCTAATCACTTCTTCCCAATACTTTTTTGATCTACCTGTACCTCTCCTGAAACCATTCATAGCCAGCTTCTCACACCTCAGCATTGGGGCATCCGAACATTTCCTCTTCACATACTCGAACCATTTCAATCTTGCTTCCCGCATCTTATCCTTCATCAAAGCTACTCTCACTTGATCCCCAATATCCTTATTTCTAATCATGTCCCTCGTAGCATGTCCACACGTGTCATTACACCTGTTTTATTCGAAATTACCGTTCAACGGTCATTTAATTGTCTAATTTATCATGCATATTAAGATTTTTCTAATAGATCACTTAATAAATTTTCAATTTCAAAAGTTATCAAAATGAAGTTTCTTTCACTATATTTGATATCTAAAGAACCATAACTTTTTTTATACATCTACTTTACTACTCATTATTTATTGAGATTCCCTAGTATTACTTTAGATATTAATATCTTCGGCTTCATATGTGTTAATATTAGTTTGAGTATTTTGGAAAAATAAGATTTTGTTTTGCAGATCTGTTGTTATTACTTATTAAGATGTTTAATAAAAGATAATAATAATTTAGATAATAACAATTATAATTGAGATTTTGAGATATAGACACACATAAAAATCTTAACAGATAAGAAATTATTGGTCCAAAAATGTATATTATACACAAATATCTCTTGAGTTTGATTTTGGATTGAATTGTTTAATTTCTATTTCTCTTTACTTTTCGACAGAAGTGGATATGGTATGATAACTTTTGATCAGATAATTTTAGTTTTTGATTTTAAAAAGTATGATATTATTATTTTATTAAATTAATTCAGTATTTAATATTTTAGAGTTTGATATTTTATATTATGATAAATCAGTAATCATAGGTTATTTAGTTTCAACTTATATATACCATATAATAGAAAATTATGACTTCGATTTTTCAAGAAAGGTCACAATTATATCATACTAACACCTTACCCATGTAAATATATTCAAAAAAGATATAAATAACTCCTTCATGAATATATTACTCAAAAAATATTTTTTAATTAAAATAAAATAGCTAAGTTCTGATATCAAAATAATTAATTTTACATGAATATTATTTTTTATATTTACTTGTATGGTAATAATAAAATATATGAATTATATATGTAAATATATATTTCGATGTGATATTTAAAAAAAAAATGAAAATATCACACTAAAAATATATCAAATATTATTTAATATCATAATATTAAAACTAAAATAATTAAAAATTCCAATTTTAATTTAATATGATATTCCGATATACCATGATATGCCCAGGCCTACTCCTAATTAAATTAAAAATAGAAAAAAATCACCCACAAGGTACGTTTTAGGTTAGTGGTATCCAACTCCAACAGGATCCGGCTGATTCCTCAATTTTATTTTCACCAATATTTACTTCTTCCAATATTTCAATCTTAGATTTCATCGTCGAATTTTAGGTATATCCACAAATCGAGAAAAATCAGCATGAGGACGACACGGAGGCCGATCCAAGTCGTTTCGACATGGGTCCGCCGGCAACCGCCAAAGGTGAAGGCTTTTCTGGCCGTGATTACCGGTATGGCGGCGTTGGTATTGCTACGCGCCATCGTCCACGATCACGATAATCTCTTCGTCGCCGCCGAGGCTGTTCATTCCATTGGAATCTGCATTCTCATCTATAAGCTCATGAAAGAAAAAACTTGTGCCGGTAATTTCTTCACCAATGTGCTTACCTCAATTTCTTCAAAACAAAAACGTTTTTTTAATTGTTTATCGAACGGTTGAAATAGAAAAGATTGCTTCTTTTACCTGAATTACGGAAGATCTAATTTTATTGATCTGTTATAGTCATACTCTATGCCTTTTTGGTTAAAAGAGGCGTCTTAATTTTAAGTTTTATTGAATGGTTTTGATTTTATTGACACTGTGATATTTTGAATCCTGATCCACAGTTTTCTAGGTGGAGTAGTAAGCCATAGACACAGACCTATATTCACTTTGTCTTTCTGTATCTTGCTCTTAAAGATGCAATCATTGTTGTAGGTTAAGATGAAGTATCTGCACGACTTGCTAGGTTTTTTTCTTTTTCATTGTAAACATTAGTCAAAAGGAGTATCCTCAGCTATCTAAAGCAATATGTCTTCTCGTGGCTAGCAATTTTAGATCTGTGAGGTGTGTAAAGAAGTGCTAGAGCACTTGCTCAGTTTTTGGAGGCTGTGCTGGTGATGGTGTCTCTTAGCATAGTAAACATGGGTTACACTAGTAGTGTGCATTCTTAGAATTTCTTTTTCTCTCTTTTTTTTTATTTTTTTTAAAAAAATAAAAAATTAAAGAAACACATTCATTGGAAACAAGTAAAAATATGAGATGGTGGAAGTAAAGGGCAGACTGGAGTGAACATTTTGTTAATCGTTTATGGATTGCTTCCTCGTATGAAAGACCACTCAATAGATGGGTTTAATATTCTTTTTGGAACAAGAAGGGATCCTATATGATTTTTGAACAAACACAGTTACTAATAGCGTGGGGAAAATGATTTCTCGTAAAGGAAAGTGGCAATATCTTGAGTCAGAACAATAAAGGAAGTTAAACAACCTTCTTTAGAGGGATAAAGCGGTCAAACTTTCTTTCATGACTTCCCTGCTAGTTAAAGGTCATCATTTGAAATTGATGAAAGATTTTCCTTTGAACTATTGAAAGTCATCCAACTTGAGTTATAAGAGTGCGAATGGTTTCTTTTACATTTTTAGGAAGAAAGAAAAAAGGAAAGACTTAAATCTTTAATTGATTTGATCATTTTACCTTTCCTTTAATAAAATCAATGCTAGAGAATACATCAGAAGCTAATTAGTGTGTAGGTAGCGCTGTGCCGTCTATTGTACCATTTTAGAGAGAATTTAAGTCAAGAGACTAATTCGAAAAATAGAAAGTGACAGATGGATATTCCTTCAACATAGGTCATTGACACGATCTCAGAGACCCACCAAAGTACAAAAGCAGGATCTTCCAGAAAATGGATTCCTATTCAGAGAGTGTATAACTGCATGGATAAGCTCACACTAAACCGTTCAAATTGTATATTTTTATGGGATCCTGTTAAATTTGGTTTTGAGTTTTCTTTTCATCTATCCTCTTTCTTTCTTAGAAGGTGCAACTTTTTCATCCAATAGGGATATGTTTCTCGACTTCAATGCAGAAACTGGAACATTTATTAGGGACCTTGGCCTTTTATTTCTGTTTCAATCCTATGCCTCAGTTTTTTCCGATTAACTCTGATGTATATTATTGCAGGGCTTTCACTCAAATCCCAGGAGCTCACTGCTATGTTTTTGGCTGTTAGATTGTATTGCAGTTTTGTCATGGAATATGATATACACACCTTACTTGATTTAGCTACATTAGCTACGACCTTGTGGGTTATTTATATGATCCGGTTTAAGCTTAAATCAAGTTACATGGAGGACAAAGACAATTTTTTAATCTATTACGTGGTAAGTCACAAACAACTTATATATACCTTTCTCCAATTTTCTTCTTGAGTTGTACTTATTTGTGTGATTGGGGCTAGTTTCTCATTTGGTATTTTCATCTCCAAGAAAGATGCACGATACCTGGTTATGTTAATAGTGTGTATATGTGTGTGCATAACTATTACATGTGTGTAATGAGGCAAATTTGAGATATTTGACGTCAGAAGTCATTATGTTGATGTAAAGGTCAATTGATTGATTTAAGCAATTCAAAAGTATAAGTGTATTTCTTCTTCTTCCCTTTTTTTTTTTCATAACATAAGAAGTTGCTAGGGGTTTTTGCACGACTTCTTCTTCTTCTTCTTCTTTCCCTTTTTTTTTTCATAAAATAAGAAGTTGCTAGGGTTTTTTGCACGACTCTGTCATAATTGTTAATTCCTTCATTATATGAAAATGATATTGAGTTATCAAATGCGAGTTTATTTTAACTGAATAGTTTATTCCAGTAACAAATCTCTACACTGTTTTATAGTATGAACTGGTTGCCGGTAAAACCGGTAGGATATTAATTGAAAGCTGTAGAATGCCAAAGTCTAAAAGTATTACTAGCAATAGCAGTGTTGTCAAAAGCGGAAACGCAAAAAAGCTCTAAGGTCTGTTGGGGCTTTAAGCGTAAAGTGCAAATAAAGCGTGGACGTTAATGAAAAGAGGTGCAAAGGGAGAAGAAATACAAATATATATGTTTAGTCTAAGACTAATAATTATAAGCATGAATGATAAATATATGAACAAAGAAATTGGAAAAGAAATTACTAGAAAGTGAAATATCAATTGTTTAGTGGTGAAGAGGCTCATTGACAAGGAAAAGTATGCCTTAGAACCTTGATGACGACACTGAAGCGCACATTAATCCACGTCCATTCTTCTGGCATCTTTGCCGTCCTAATAATGACATTAAACAACTCAGTCAATCATTCCATACTTGCCCTGTTTGGGCACTTCCAAAATTCCATCAGAATCTCATCCGGCCCAGTTGCTCTCCCCTTGCGCAATCCTACGAATAACACCTTTAACCTTTTCAACATGTATACAGCTGCAATACTCAAAATTCGCCTCGTAGATTTGGATTCCAAATCTCCCAGCACAATGTTTTTGTTCCCCTTCTTTGTTGAAGAGTTTATGGAAGTATACCTGCCATTTCCGTCTAATAAGAGAATGCTAGCACAATAATAATAATATTGGTAAAGGAATAGGTAGGTGCTCCAAACTGGGACCCAACTCTACCATTGGGAAGAGAGACAACACTCGACTACCTAGTAATTGTCTACTTTAATCCTCGACCTCGACGCTTTCCTATTTAGGGTCATTGTCAGTGAAGATGTGTCATGTCTTATGTAATTACTTTCCCCCAATTATTCGTCAGTCTACCTCTACCCCTCCTCAAACCTTTTCTTTTGAAATTAAAACCCCTCCTCAAACCTATCACAGCCAATCTCTTGTATCTCCTCACCGGGACCTCTGTGCTCTTTCTTTTCATAAGCCCAAACCATCTGAACTTCACTTCTCGCATCTTGTCCACGATGAAGGCTAATCCCCCCTTGCGTTGTATATCTTTGTTCCTCTCTTCTCTCCTAATATGCCCATATATCCATCTAAGCATCCTCATTTGTGCTACCTTCATCTTCTGGACGTGTGAGTTCTTGACTGACCAACAGTTCACCCAGTACAACATAGTCGGTTTAACCACCACCGTATAGAACTTACCTTAAAGTCTCGGTAACACATTCTTATCACGCAGGACACCGAGTACGAGCCTCCACTTTGTCCACCTTATTCCAATACAATGTGCGATGTCCTTGTCGATCACCTCATTTCCTCGAATTATAGACCCAAGATACTTGAAGTTTCCTTTCTTGGGGATGACTTGTGTAAGCCTTGCTTCCCCACCCTCCTTCTGCGATGCGACATTGAACTTGCACTCCATGTACTTTGTTTTAGTCCTGCTCAGTCTGAAGCCTTTAGACTCTACGACCTGTTTCCAAATCTGCAGTCTATTGTTAACTCTGCCACATGATATATAGGAAACCTCTATTCTTGTAATAACAAAGCTATACTATATTGTCATCACAATATTCAAGATATATTAAACGTCTTTTGTGCATTTTAACATCTTCATAATTTCATAGATACAACAACATACCCAGTGTAATTCTATAAGTGGGATCTAGGGAGGGTGGTGTGTACGCAACCTTATCCCCTACCTTGGGAAGGTAGAGAAGCTGTTTTCAGTAATATTTTCATATCAGGTGTGAGTATTTTGAACATAATGTGTATTCACTTATGATATATAGCGCACGTGAAATGTTTGCTTAGGCAAGATCCGCATCAACATGAATATATGTCAAAACTTATTTATATTAAATTATTGAGATCTATGTTATTTAGGGGTTTTAAGATAATGAAAAATGGTTCAATCAATTTGATTAGAGGTGAAGATTATAGAGAAGAAGAAATTTATTACATCTCTTGTCAGAAATATACTTTATTTCTAATTATCATATTCAAAGTCAAATTTGAACTTAAACTGATTCCAAATGCTTGTAATTTGTGTGAAGAAACAATCCAATGAAATACTTTAGTCAATTGGGCGTATGTCATGTTTAAGATAGCTTAGACCCCTCCCAGTATCTCCTCGCCACAACAAAAGAAGGAAACACAAAAATTAAAGAGTTGATCATCTTGTTATAACTTTTCATTGTTTTCCATTTATTTAGTACTTTCAGTATGGCAAATCCAATTGAGTAATAAAGAACTTTTGTTAATTATGTAAAAGTAATCAAAACACATTTTATCCTTTAGGAGTCTAAGAACTGGAACACATTTTGCACTCAATGGTTTGACCTAAGTCAATGAAGTGATTGAGACCCATGAGGTTCTAGGTTCAATTTTCAGCGGAACAAAAAAAATACTAAGTGATTTTATCCCATTTCTCCAAGCCTTGGTGACCCGAGTGCACGACGGTACCTGGTGTTGGTGGGACGTAGCAGGTACACCACAGAATTAGTTGAGGTGCACACAAGCTGGTCTGGGCGCTATGGTTATTTTGGAAAAACTGATTTTATACAACTTTCGTAGTTTTTAAGATTCAAAATTTTAAACTTCAAAGTCATGTTTCCTCAATGAAACTATTTTTTTCAACCATTATTTTAATATTTTCTTCCACTATTACTTATATAGTTCACAAGTCAAATTTGGAAGCTTAAACTCATTAGCCAATCAAATTGTGTAAAAAGAATGGGACTGAGGGAATACATATTTTTTAGAATCATTTGGACTGAGGCGTCGTTGTTGTTATTGGTTTCTGTTTTATTTGCTTGTAAGCATTTTGAAGTAGTACTCTGTGCATAGATTACTTTGCAGTTTTGCGAAAGCATGTTAGTAAAGTGACAGAGGCTTCTATCTTTCCGTGGCTATAGAAGCTACCCTTCAGATTGATAACTGATAAATCTCTACCAATTGGGATTAAGAATCTTTCATTTTCATATAATTTTCACTGAAATCTGAATGTAGTCTGAGTGACTTTCAGTTTTATCTTCATTTCAAGAATGTGAAATGTTTTTGATTCTGTCAAGCAGCTGGTGTCATTATTTCTCTTTGTTTTTGTTGTAATTTTGTTTGCATGACTCTTCTGATGCCAACCTCTGCAGAGTTTTTTATCTTTTCATTTTGAGAAGCAAGCATTTGTTCTTTTTTCCGTTTTCTGCAGGTGATCCCTTGTGCTGCCTTAGCTTTACTAATTCATCCATCTACATCACATCTCTTTGTTAATAGAGTCTTCTGGGCTTTCTGTGTTTACTTGGAGGCAGTTTCTGTGCTACCTCAACTTCGTGTCATGCAAAACACTAAGGTATAATTGCATGCCATCGTTTACGAAATGCAGATTTCTCAACCCCCCTCTCCCTCAATATTTTTGTGCTGTGAGGAAACTGCGTTTGCTTGCCTTTGACCACCTCTTTGTTGTTTCGTACACAGATAGTTGAACCATTCACAGCTCATTATGTATTTGCATTGGGTGTTGCAAGGTTCTTAAGCTGCGCTCACTGGGTTCTCCAGGTTTGATTTGCAAATTCACAGTTCTTGAAGTAATTGGATTTTAAAAATTGTCAGATAAATATTTGAATGTCATGAATAGTTCCTGGATGGATGCCACATGTTATGATTTTGACCCAAAATAAGTTTTCTTTGAACAACAATTAACGAGCTGATATGATTGTTCTGATTTCATGCTTCTTGTTGGCTAGTCAAGTTGTAACTGTATGGAATATATTAGTTGGGCAGACAAGGAATTGCATTGTGATCATACCAAATACTCACTATGTTATGTGGAATTCATTAGGGATGTTCAATTATTTTTTTAATTGGTTGATCAAGATTTGGTTGGGCAAATATTCACATATTTGGATCTTGTTAGCATGTTATTTAGCTCTAAAAACCTTATGAATATTTCTTTGCTTTGTGACAGGTTTTGGACAGTCGTGGCCATCTGCTGGTAGCATTGGGTCATGGTCTATGGCCTTCTATGGTTCTGATATCTGAAATAGTTCAAACCTTTATCTTAGCAGACTTCTGTTACTACTATGTTAAAAGGTAAAATAAGCTTCTTTCATGACCATCTGTTTCTTATCCTCTGGCTTTCCTCGTCGTTTTCTGTATTGACGATGACCTTCTACATTTTCTTATTTATTGCAGTGTTTTCGGTGGACAGCTGGTTATGCGCCTTCCTTCTGGGGTCGTGTAACTGATAAGTGTGCTAGTTATGGACAGAAATTTCACATTCGTCTGTTTTCCTTCTTTTGCTTATCTTGCGTCTCTCTAGAAGGTCCCAGCTTTTGTGTAGGGCGCAAAATGAAGCATGCGCCTTTTGTGAAGTTAGCACTATCTAAATTATATAAGCAGTAGATTTTGTGGCAAACATAGACTATTTTACTTTGTTAGCAGTTAGCACTAACACATGGCTTTCGGATACGTACTCATTTTTGTACTTATGTACTAATATACCACAATGAATGATTAATGATTCTGATACTGACATAATTTTCCTGAATGTACCCCTCCCCATCCTTTCCCTTTCAGAATGGTCATGTCTCAAGGGAAACAAGTTGTTCGTTTCTGTCATAGTGGCTTTCATTTGGACAAACTTGTGAGGCAATTTTACCGAGTGAATCTGCAATAATAGTTCGTCATTCCATCACAAAGATAATAAAACTTCCATTTCTTTTCAGCTCTACTGAAATCATCTAGTACATCTGTTGGTATGCACTAGCGGAACCAGAAATTGTCAAGAAATTCAAAAATATAAAGAAGCAAAGACGCTAGGGTGTTCAGATGAACCCCTTACTCCCCTAACTCAGCCACTGTTTGTGTGTATGCCTTTAGATCTTTGGTATTCCTACCTTTGCACATTGCCTGTTTCCTTGCCAAATATCTTATTAACCAAATCTGTTTTTGGCTCTGTCCTTAAGTATGTAATCTATTTTTCAGATATATTTCCACTAATACAGAGTCATTTGATTAAGCAAGCGGCTTTTGCTTTATCTTTGTCATTTCAACCAAAAGCTAAGAAAAAAGAAGGATAATCAAAGTTACATAGCTGCCAACTGGTTATACATTGTTTTAAAAAGTTTGTGGTGCTGTTGAGGCAGAAGAAATCATTTTACAGATATTGTATTGATGAGATACTTGCTTTGCTAGATTTTATTTTATTTTATTTAAAAAAACAAAATACTCTTAAATTATATACAATATCGCAAATTTACTCAATGAGCTTCTCGTAACATATCTTCACATTACCCACACCAACATATCTTTGATGTGAGAAATAATCAGCTTACCTCTCCGGTTAAATGCTAAAAATAATAAAGAAAATTTGATGCTTCTATACTTTTAGAGGGTAATTATGAAAACATAGCTACAATTTACGTACTTACGAATTATAGTCATACATAGTTGTTGTATTAGGTGGAAGAGCTGTATTAGACGAGTATCAACTGTATAAGCGAAAGAATTATATTCAGGCGGTGGGTATCAGATGGTAGATATCAACACATACTGTATCAGTTGAAAACGTGCAAAAAAACTGTATCACCGCACATAGATATTGTGCATATGCTACAAAATTCTCCATGTAAATACGTTTCATAATTTTTTAAAATTTAAAATTATATATCATAAATATAATCTAAATATTTGTTAAGATTGTATAATTTTTTCAAAATAAATAAATTAAAGACTTCTCTTCTAGTTTAAATAATTTATTATTCAAAACACATTGACCCCAATAATTCAAATTCACATCACATCACATGATCAATTTAAAGGGACGGTTGTTTTACTTTTACCACATTAAAAGGTCACCTGATCAAATTTGACCCTTGATATTTTCCGAATATTCTTTAAATTTGAAAATGAAAGTGACAGGACAATTATTTTTGAAGTAAAATTAAAAAATCTCCTTCTCACTTGTTGTCCTTTTTTCCTTTTTATTCTTTTTGTTTCCTTGCTATCATTTTTGTTATTATTGCGTCCAGAAGTTTCAAAGTGCTAAATTTTACTAAATGGAATATGGTGTATTTTTCTTCTGGTGTGGAAAAGGAGAGTTCCAGAATACAAACAGCTGTATTACACACAAGATGCTAGCTGTTGGCCTAACTTATTCACAGTAATCACATTACACAACAAAAAGAGAAGTAGCATTCATAATAGTTGTTGCTGCTGTTGTTGTTATAGCATCAGGATGTTTGCTTTTGACTTCTAAATTCAATGCTCTTTATCTTTTTTACTACACTTATCTATTGCTCCTATTATTTTAAAGCAAGTATCGTTTTATTTTATTTTACGCTCATTTAATAAAAAAGATAAAAATATAATTTTTTAAATTTTTTTTATTTGATAGGTATTTTAAAAATACTTGTTAATTTAAAATTTGAAAAAATAATTGATCATTTTTCTTAACTTTACTCGTAATATTTAAGTCACTAGAAAATGTGAAAACTATGATTATTATATGCTTTCAAAAAGTAACTGTCAATTAATAGGATTATTAGTCACATTGCAACTCATTTTAATGTTCTTTTAAAGAAAATATAAGCTTTTATCTTATCAAGTAAAAAGGAACGGAGATAAGAGATAACTTTCTTATACTAAAATGATATTTATTTTGATACGAAAAGATTATTTTACAAGATTTTGAAATGGCACAATTTCCAAAATCCTAAATAATTGACTCACCAAACGTATTAATGCTTTAATTTGATCCACTTCAACCACTGGTCCAGACGCGTTTTCTTATAAAAATGGAACTCTTGTGTGGTCATATTATAGCTTTATTAGTACTAGTCTTCTAAGGATTAATATGGATGCGCTTTTTTCGTAATGAAAGTTAGCGGGAGAATCTAAGATTTTTATTAAAAATCTAAAAGAATAAAAATATAAATAAAATTCAATATATAATAAAAAAAATTAATATAATTATAAAGTGTAATTTTTAATGTAGAGATATTAATTGACTCCCTTTGACCAACCATCCTGATGAATATTAATTGAGCTCTTTTTTTTAAAATTTTGATTGGACCTTACATTGCACCTTAGTCTTATGTTGACACTGATAAATTTTAAATAGTATCCATGGGTGATGGGGATTGAGTAAGAAATGGGCTTCTTATTATCTTTAATTTTGAATTTTATATATATATATATAAACTTTTTTTTTCAAAGAGAACATATATATACACCGTAAACTCATATTTCATCTCAATTTATATAGTATTTTTTAAATTTTGAGATCTAAATAATTTACTTTTTATTAATTATTTGACTTATAAATTTTTTATTAATTTATATATATATTATTTAAAAAAACATAAAAAATTCATATTTAAATTCATGAGTAAAATTTAAAATTTTAACATTTGAAATTTGAATAGTGAAACGTAAATTAATAGAGAGGCCACATTAACACGAAAGAGTGATCATGAGATATAAAATGGTAATTGCATTTATTTATTAGATAGAATCTTGAGTTCTCTTTTGGCCAAGGATAATATAATTAATTAGGAACCAACTTGTTTTAATTAATTACATGTAATAAAGAATTTGAGACTCACCTACTACGTACAGCAATTATATACACTTTACGAACTGTGCTAATAATTTCAGACTCTATGATTAAGCTGTTAAATACTTCACTAATTAATTAAATTCCTTCTCTATTTAGTAGTATACCCCATTTACCTATTATAATTAAGCTTTACATAAAAAATAAAAAATAAAAAAAAATTCGCATGTATGATACCCTCCGCGTATTTGTCTTTATTCTTTTTTCTTTTATATATATTCTTTTTGGTTTGTGTATTTCTATTCTATTTGTCCTCATATACATGAACCTATGAGCTTCCACTATTCCCCCCCCTATAAATACCCCATTTATCAATCATATTTTTCAAGTCACACTACAAAATTGAAGCTTATCAAGTTGTAGACAAATATCTATTTTTTTTTTCGAAAAAAAGAATTTCAAATTTCCAATGGCCATTTCTAAAGCTATCTTTGCTTCATTACTTCTCTCCTTGCTCCTTCTCGAGCAAGTCCAATCTATTCAGACTGATCAAGTGGTAAGTAATTTTATTAACTCCTTAGCTTACTTCAAATTAAAAATCAGTAATCAAGAGCAAATTTGGTTTACTATTCATGTTGCGTACTTAATTTTTATATTCTAAAAAGACAACTCATGAGTAGTTAATAGGTTATAATTCAAATTGCAATGATCTTTACTAATTTTACTATGTGAAAATAATTTATTTTATAAGTTTTCCTTTAATAATTTCAAGTTTAATTCATATGTTGATTTTTGCAGGCCAGCAATGCTATTTCTGAAGCCGCTTATTCCTACAAGAAAATCGGTATTGCTATATATATATTTTGCAATATTAGTTAATTACTCTCTTGCTAGATGTTATAGTTATACGATATTTTTTCATCTCCGTTAGTTATAAATATTTACTCCCGATTGTCCTTTTTTTCACTTCAAATTATTATATACTGCTGGTAATAGTTTTTTATATGCTGTCACACACTACAATTATACTGCTAGTAAGTTTTTCATTTAAATTTAATCGGGTATTGCATGTAAACTTAAACTCTTCTTCAAATAAACTGGACGTCTTTTTTTTTTTCCACGAGAGATTTAACTTATATGCATTGACAATATATGCGTACAGATTGTGGGGGAGCATGTGCAGCAAGGTGCCGATTATCATCAAGGCCAAGATTGTGTAATAGGGCATGTGGAACTTGCTGTGCTCGATGCAACTGTGTTCCTCCTGGTACTTCTGGCAACACTGAAACTTGCCCTTGCTATGCCAATATGACTACTCACGGCAACAAACGCAAATGCCCTTAATCTTCTTTAAAAATTCCTCTGCTATCTCATTATACTTTTACTATAGTATATTATTTTGTCCAGATTCCGCTTGTGTAATTACAGGGGTATGTTATTATTGTTGTAGTATATTGTTCCGTCCGTACTCCGTATTGTATCAATATTCAAAATCCAGTAAATGTCTGTACGTACTCTAATTTTTTTGTCTTTTCTTTTTGAGGAATTGTGTCATCTTTATGGGTTAATAATTAATACAGTTTGTAACATTTGTTAGTTCTTGCTTGTACTGCATTATTATATGAGATGTGGAATAAATGAAGTTTGTCTGTGTATACTTTTTCGTGTATGTTTCCTTTTTCGCATAAACCATCCAAGCACAGAAATATCTGTGGACTTTTATAAATAATAATAAAAACCTCAAAGGAAACAGTACACGCAAGGAAGTCAAACCCTCATCTTAACAGTACATGTTAGAGATAATTAAATTATGAGTAATCTTAATTAGCTTTTAATTAAATTTCTGTCGATAAAGATTTGGTTTACGACGTACTAATTAGTTATCCATAAACAATTGATGAATGACATTCAAAATTTAGATTATGATTATGATTATGATGGTTATTGAAGAGTAATTCTAGGAGAGACTTGCATTTGCTCTTAATCAAATTATGTCATACAACTGAAAAAAGCTTCAACAAGAATAACAATAATTTGAGAGCAAGAGGACATTCAAATGGTCAGATTCTTTCTTGTTTATTTTTTGACTGATGGGAAAAATTTCCAAGGGCTAGTAGCGCGCGATTCAAATGGTCAAATTCTTTGTAAGAATACCTTCAAATGTGATCCCAGGACCAAATGCTAGAATCAATCCCCAATCAGAATCTTCTTTCTTCATGTCTTTTTTCTCCTGTAACATGTATTCCAGCACATACACAATTGTATTGCTACTTGCATTTCCATAATCTGCCAAAGCTCTTCTGCTAGCACTCAATTTCTCTGGAGACAATTGTAGCTTCTTTTCTAGCCTGTTTAAAATAGCAGGGCCACCAGGATGAACTGCCCAAAACAGCTTATTGTACTCTCTATCATTGATTCCAGAAATACTTATTAACTTGTCGCAGAAATCCTCAATATTGTCTTCAATTATCTGGGGAAGTTCTCTTTCTAGCTTGAAGCTAATTCCTTCTTCAGTAAGCCTGTAATTTAGAGGTGGCAAAATCAATCTATTTTTTGTTTTTTTAGCAATCTGTCCAAGTTTAAGTAGGTCATTAAGATAAAAAAAGTTCACTTTTAGAAAGATGACATTTTTTTAAAGCAAGTTAAAAAGGGAAGTTGGATCATGTTGGGCAGGTTGGAACCCATCATATGAGCCAAGCAAACTTTTTTTTGGTGGGTTGGGGGAGAGTTGGGTCATGATGCGTTTATTGTTTTTACCCGCCAATTTGGCACAATTACCTGCCATCAATGATCTTTTCTGTGTCAGGCAAGAAATGCTGAATAGCAGTATGCAATTCAAAAAGAGGGCTTTCGATTTCTCGAATCGGGTTCGACCCGATTATCATAGCTCCAGCACCATCACCAAAAAGAGCTACTCCAACTAAATCATATGGCCTATCAACACTTGGTGGTTTGAACCCAATTATAGTAGTCTCAGAAGTAGCTAACAGGACTCTGCTTCCTGGATTATTCTCAGCAATGTCCTTAGCAACACGAAGGCCCGCGACTCCGCCAGAACAACCAGAAAAATACAACATAACTCGTTTAGTTTCCGGTCTTAATCCGAGTCCTTTTGCTAAGTAAAGATCCCCTCCTGGTAATCTAGCTTCACTTGAGGAAACGTAGACTACATGTGTTATGTCTGAAATTGGCCTTCCCCATTTGTTAATACAACAATATGAGGCTTCAATTGCCATTTCTGTAACTGCTGCATTGCAGATGTCTAATCTTTGTTTTACTGTTGGAAGGCCTTCGACTGCTAGTTCAGGATATTTCTTTAGGATCTCCTCTGACATTACCACGTACCTCGTTTTTACTGTAGTTGTCTTGCCTGCAAAGTTAAAAGGGAAGCACGAACAAGATTAATCCAAGTTAAATCCGCCCCCGAGGCAAATTCAGGATCTAAAATCAGTTCGTGCAGAAAATACTGCACCTACTAAATTCGTCGTTACAACTAATTACAACAGGTTGAATGTATTGTAGCTCTATTTTTTAGGTGGGTAGTACAAAGAAATTGAAAATGTGCATTACACTTTTAACTTAATATCAAAAATTAGATCATGAGATGGAAATTGTCTAATAGGAGACAACAACGTATTCTCTCAATCAAGGCGGGACATTTGACATCCCTCCTCATGCATACCTAGATGTGGACATCTAGTGTGTGGAGAACATAACATGAGGACTCAACATTGGTAAACTAAGAAACATGGATGAGTCATGAGTCTGGCTATGACGACATGTTAAGAAAATGGCATTGTAGCTAATCGACCTCAAAGCTAGCTCTTGTAATGAGATAACCAAAATCATGTAACAATAAAACTACTCACACTCAACCAAACGGGGAACTTAACAGTGTCCGGGTTTGCTATCAGTACCTTACAACTGCTATGGTCTCCGTTCCTAATCAATATAGTTAGACGTTTACGATTAAAAGGGAAAAAGAAAGGAAAATATTACAGAGTCGAGTGAGCCTCTGCTTGAGCTCTGGATCATCGCAGTTGGTGTTTTTGAAATAGCCATCAACCAAAAACTCTTGCATGACAAGCTGGTGAGGGAAGGCTTTGCCCAGAGCAAGAATGGTAGCATTTCCAGAGTTACTTTGCTTCCTTCCTTCCATCTTCTCCAATCCCCCCATATACTCACTACTTGCCCCTTTGAAGGTGCACAACTTTCTATTTATAACACGTACTACTAAATAGTTTATGTTAGATACAATTAAGCTGAATGAAGGTTTTAGATATATCATCAAACTGTAGAGGGGCTCAAATATTGTTATGATGGAGTTTTTGGGATTAGTTGAGGAACAAGATGTTCGTGATTTTGGCAAGTCCAAAAGTTTCACCTCAATTTTGTACTGTTAAATCTCAATACGTGGTTGGTACCATTCTGGTTAGAAGTTGAAGACACAACGTTGAGCAGAATCAGTTACTGCAAGAACTAATAAATACATATTTCCTCACTAACGTAAAGCAAGTGTACTCCATGCTAATCGTCTCATTTGGAAGCACTGTTAAAGCAAGTATTTGGAAAATTTGTATGCGTTATGACCTTTGCCCTACTCATAAGCCGTCATGGATAATAGAGGACTTGTATGGTTTACATGGTACTAGTTAAACAGAGATTGTAATAAATGAATTACTAAGCCCATTAGTAATCATACAAGGATTGTTATGCATAAATTGTGATACTAAAGTCGAGAATTATATTTTTAAAAAATTAAAATGAAAAGTATGAAATTTGAAAAATTAAACGAACTCGGGATCATCCAACTCTGGACCTCTGGGGCTGAAGCGTAGTTCATGTGCTTTGGAGATAATTTCATCCTAAAACCACTGGTATATAGGAACACCGCGCTCTTCCCCAACTAAAATTTCCATAAATAAGTTTTACAACAGTTTAAGAATAGCAGCTATGTTTAGAGAAACTAGCTGGAACAATGTGAGGTCGATGCAATGTGCTGGAAAAATAGTTCGCAGTTACAAGGAAAGTAACATTCTCACTGCCCGGAAATCTAAAAATCGCCTAGACACAAAGATGTCATATGTTCCGCCCACCAAAGCAATGCACGGGAAGAAATAAGATTAGATCACAGTTCCAGTAAGCATTTCCCACTGATGAAATCAACAACTTGGGTGGCAGTTTGATCAAGTGCAGCGGTTACTGCTGCCAGATTTTCCAAAAACTCTTCCGGTGTTGGTTTATCACCATCCACAATGTCTGTCACAGCTTTCAGAAAAATGACGGGAACTTTCAACAGATCTGCCACATAAGCTACGGCTGCTCCCTAAAAGCCAAAAAAATACATTGGATCAGAAAAAGGAGCGAGAATGCATGCCCTTAACAAGAGAGAGCAAGGCTAAATGTGCACAGGGATTAGGAAAAAACGAGAGCTACATTGAACACTTGGCACAATTTCAGTCTTGAATTAGAGTTTTCAACTATCATGCCTAGCAGGGAGGGAACAATTTATTTTTAATAATTAAAAAGGTGAACCTTGAGATATAAAATATCTTAGAAGACAAGAGTTTATATGATCTATGATGTATGTGGAGCTAGCAAAGTTACTACCCTTGGATACTATCTTCTCAAAATAAGGGCATCCTAGACAAAAATATTAATGGCCGCAATAACACTATTTGACCAATCTCTACAGCGTTATCCACTAAATGTTGGAATTTTTAGACGTTACCTCCATGTCTTTAACTGTTGCATCATTTGCAACGATAGATGCTTCATCCATTGGAGACATATCTAGAGAGTCACCAGTAGACAGCTTGCCAACCTGAAATGAGAAGAGAGAAATTTCACGATAAATTAATTTAATGTCTTTTTTAGTCAGGAATTTTTTTAATGCTATTAGAATATGCCAAAGTAGACCTAATGACTTTCCAAGTACATGTGCACTATAAGCCAGTCAGGAAACAATCAGATGTTAATTGTGGAAGCAAGTGTACACATGGTATTACCAAGTTTGACAAGAAAGGCATGTAAACCAAAAGTCTTACACGGTTCTCAAGCACATCAGGTAAAATCCAGATCATTAATACACTTTCTGGAAGAAAATATTTTTTTTAAAAAAATTCATGCACTCCTTCCATTTTCACATGCCAATTCATGAGCATCCAAATCACCAAATTACAGAAATTGCTAAAACACATCCTATAGGTCCTGTAAACCCGGTAGACATTACTGCATAAAAAGTCACCACATCTACGTTACTTCTCATTCTCAGAAAAACCACATCTTAAATTGGTAAGACTTATCTAGATTGTCTATACTCAAGTGTCATATTCAGAAAGAAGATAGCAGATAGTGTACAGGGACTGGCACAAAGTTGACCATGGAGCACTTAATGATATAGTAGAAGATCGTATCTGATAGAACATCAGAAGCATTATTCACATTAAGATAATCACTCAACAACAACAACATACCCAGCGTAATCCCACAAGTGGGGGGTCTAGAGAGGGTAGTGTGTACCCAGACCTTAACCCTACCTTGGTAGGTAGAGAGGAATGGATGTTAGAATTCATATAACCAACCAAAATTAATCTGGAATTGAGGTGTAGTGTGTTAAAGCTGTTCATTAATGACGCAAAATGTGCTCAAATCCACCTTGACAAAATGACAATGAAAGGACAATCTGAACCAGCAAAATTTTAACTTAATGACAAAGAAGCTAAAACCACAGATTAAAAAAGTAAATTCACCGGCCAGAGACAAGTATAGATATCAAAGCATGTGAGCTATGGGCTAATTAAATTTGGTTCTTTTATATGCACAGGTGAACAGTATTTACCTTCAGGTTAAGCTCCTTCAGAAGATTGGGTGTAGCAAAAGCCTTCCGCGAACCAACTCCATATATATCAAATACCTACACATATATGAGTGCAGGCAAAGACCTTTAGCTAGTTTCCCATGACATCACCATAAAAACTATCCAAATCATAAAGTAGCCGAATCATCGAATGAGGTTTCCAGTAAATAACCAGGGATTTCTTTCACTAGATTATCAATCTGTATCTCCTTAAAACAGTTGAAGCACCAAGTCCAGTAAATATACTGGAAAAGATGTAAACTATAGAAGTTGTCACAATAATAACAGGAATTGTGATCTCTTGTTGGAGGTATAGAGGCAAAGGCAAATAGTTTGTCAATATAGTGTCAACTTTGATCTAGTTTCCCACATCCATATGTTTCTTGAACAATAATAGAATTCAAAAGACGTCAGCGAGGGTGGAAAATGAACATTACCGGGATTGGTATTCTTCTGTCATGGAAAGCAACTTCTGATGAAAGAAAAACATCTCCTATTGAAGCACCTTTGGACTGAAAATAAGTTAACGTGTCAAAAATAACATATCCAAAGAATAATTTATGTTTGCTCAACATAGAGGAAAAATTCAACTACTCAGTCCCGAAAACTTCCTGTCCCAACAAGGTTGTTCCTTTACCTCTGACAATTAATCTTATTGGCGCTCAATAAGAGAAATGGGAAAAATAGTTGGGGAAGAGGAAGTATCAGGGAAAGAGGAAAAGGGAGATTATATCAGAATTTATAAATAAAAAAAATCATACCCCAAATCCACCCGCTGTGCCAGCATTTATGATGAGGTCTGGCTTTAATGCTTGGACAGAAGCATATGTCACAAGAGATGCAGAAACTGTGCCCACACCATCAACCCCTAAGTTAGACCATTCATAAGTTAGTTCGGCAAATTTTAGGGGACAACTAGATTTGATGCATAACAAAATATTTGAGATATACGAAGACAGACAGATGTGCAAGAAAAAACTCAAACTATTTAGAGCATCAGATACTTTAGTAGTTTGGCTAAGTTAATTTTCCTTCAAGCAAGAGGAAGGTTTCAAGAGTAGAAAACCAGGCCCTAAGACTACTAGCTACTTCCCTCTGCAAATGGGCACACCTATAGCAATCAAGGTCAACCACATATCTACTCTATTAGCTCTAAATTAATGCCTTGCTCTTGGAAATGCAATTTCATCCTTTGACCCAAGATCACTGGCTAGGCCATATGCCTCTCAAGGATGAATTTCCAAATCTTCACCGCAATGTAGAAGCCACCATAACCGAGAGCAAAGACAATGATTTGAAATTTCACCTTTAGAGAAATTGTTAGGAGTTAAAAGGACAGATTTCATTACTGAAAATACTGGAGGAAGGGGGCTGTGAAGCAGGTAGATCTGATCATATGATCAGGTAAAGAGATGCAAAAAAGGTATTTTTACAGTTACAGCATGTACCAAAATATGATCTACTCTAGGAGAGCTGATAAGGTATGACCGTGGAAGATTTTTGGAAGAACAGAGCCCTTAAAAAATAACCTGTTTTGGATGGATTACAAGCATGTCTTTTTTTCATAACCGTGGTGTTTGGATAGTGAAGACGTTAAGTTGCTAACCACACCTTTGTGGGCTTCATCTGTGTAGATATTATTCAAGTCTGATGGATAGTGAAGATTTTAAAAACTCAATTTTGCATCATGGAAAAGAAAGGAAGATGATTAATGATTTTGAACACTTTTGGGTTGCATTGGATGATGCCACGAGTCCAAGGTGTGAAATAGCAGTCAGTGAAGTGGACAAAAACCATGAAAAACTAGCGTTCAAATCCCACTTGAGATTAAAAAAATTGTTCGGTAATTTTTTCCAGTGGCAGAGTTATCTAGTCTTTTCTTCTCCTTCTCCTTGTTAGTAGTATCACTTTTTCGTACTTGCACAGTATCTTTAACTTCGTTCTTTTATTTGTTACCTGTCGCTTCATTGGTTGTGTTTATCTTGCCACTTGGCTGCCATTATTTTTTTCCTTTCTAGCCTGTTTTGGTAGTATGTTGTTGGTAATGGGTCTATCGAAAACCACCTCTCTACCCCATATAGGTAAGGGTAAAGTCTGCGTACATCCTAACATCCCTAATCCCAACTTGTGGAATTACATTGGGTATGTTATTGTTGTTGATAGAGTTATCTAGTCCATGTGTTTGTGAGAAGTACCAGGTCCACGATTCAAAAATGGATATGTGCACAAATTGTAAGCTGTCTTAGACACCAACCTATGTATAAAAGACCTACTAAGCAAATGCAAGAAAGAAAAAGCCTATAGGTTCACTATCCCTATTTTACTGTTTGGACTCTTAGAGAGAATAACTAGTTTATTTGAAGCAAAATTTAATCCTCTTCATAGATAGATTGAGGGCTTTTTGTAATTTGCTTATATGCTTCAGATGGACCCAATGAAGTGCATCAACGAGGAGGAGGGCGGAGTATTGGAGGAAGAGGCACACATTAGACGAAGATGGCAGACATGCTTCTATAAACTCTTGAATGAAGAGGGAGGCATGAATATTGTGCTAGGCGATCTAGAGCAGTCTGGGAGCCAGTACTATATGGGAAAGAAGGGAGACTCCAAAGAGAGGCCCGAGCAGAATGAAGTGGTGCTAAATGAACGAGTTGTCCTAAATGCCCCTTGTTAGTTGTCTCAGGAAGTGGTGAGGGCTCAGGAAGTGAAGCAAACTCGACCAAAGGACAAGTTTGTTCCTGCTTCGTTTTCGGTTCCCAATTCAATCTTCACCTTTCCTGAATGAAAAAAGATTCCTATGTTCTTCCAATGTTTACTGTATTACTGGGATTCCTATTTACTGAACCATATCAAAGAAGCTACTTTCTTTCTGGCTTTTATACCCAGGTATAAGGGGATAGACAGTCTAAGAGTGATTAGTAGCTAAAGGATTCCTTCAAGAATATTGAGTCGAACCCCTTTCCTTACAGTCAAGTGGCCCAAGGACCCCCTTTAGAGATAGGGAAACATTTGCTTCAGGTTGCTAAACACCATTCGTGGCATTCTCGCCTTGGTTGCAATCAAAAGGTAGCCTTATTTCAATTTGACGTGAAGGTCCTTCAATCATCGAGTACACTATCGACTTCCCACACTTATCATGACAACATCACTAATCTTTGGCGCTTATAGGGGCCCTATCATACACACGCACCACCAGAGTCTTCATAAGAACTCTGGGGCGAGGGCCAAGGGGAACCCGGATTAACGATGAGAAGCGGTCAAATCAGTAGCAAAGGCACCAGGACGGACGGTTGGTTGAACCGGGCGATAGCTTCGCGATCGATAGTTCAGTGAGTTACACCACCTGCGGGCTCATACTCTTTCTTCTGTGAATACGCTATCCCTTCCGGCTATGGTATGGGGAAGGGGAGGTGAGATCCACTCATTGATTTTATATTAGATGAGCGGCCGTACTATGATCATTCGGGAGACATGGGCCCACGCGCTACACACAAGAATGAATTGTTATGCGGTTGGTAAACTCTTTCTGTCATTGATATTTCAGGTATTGTAGGGGTATAAAGTTTGAGAGATTTAAAGGAGGTTACTCGAAAGATGAGAAGGGGGAGGAAATAGGAACTCACTTACGGTGTTCATTAACCCAAAAAAAGCATACGACAAGGTCCCTAGGGGGATTTTATGAAGATGTTTGGAGGCTAGAAGTATAGTTGTAGCATACATTAGGGTGATTAAGAACATGTACGAAGACCCAACTGAGAATAGTGGGAGGTGACTTGGAGCACTTCTGAATTGTGATGTGGTTGCACTAAGGATCAACTCTTAGCCTGTTTTTATTTTTCTTGGTTATGGATGAACTTAGGCGACGTATCCAAGGAGAAGTGACATGGTGTATGCTATTTGCAAATAACATAATATTGGTTGACGAGACTCATGACGGAGTTAATGATGAATAGGCTGGGAGATAGACCCGGGAGTCTAAAGGATTCAGGTTGATCAGGACTAAGACAGAGTACTTGGAGTGTAAGTTCAATGATGAAACTCACATGACAGATTTGGAAGTGAGGATTGATACATAAGTCATCTCCAAGAGAGGAAGTTTCAAGTATATTGGAGAGATTAACGATGATGTTACACACTGTATCGGAGTAGAGTGGATGAAATGAAGGCTCGCGTCCAGTGTCTTGTATGGAGCAGAGTGTTGACCGGTTAAAAACTCGCACATCCAAAGGATGAAATTAGCGAAAATGAGGATATTGAGATGGATGTGTGGGCACACTGGGAGAGATAGGATTAGAATGATGATATTTGATACAAGGTGGGAGTGAGAACCATGGTGGATAAGATGAGGAAGGCGAGACTTGAGATAGTTCAAGCAAGTGAAGAGAAGATGCACAAATGCCTCAGTAAGAAGGTGTGAGAGGTTGACTATGGTAGTTATGAGGAAAGGTAAAGATAGGCCGAAGAAGTATTGGAGAAAGGTGATTAGACATGAAACAACAGCAACTTACCTAGGATATGACCCTAGAAATGAGGGTATAGAGGTCGACGATTAGGGTAGAAATTTAGTAGGTAATCGAGCGTTGTCTAGTTTCCCTTATCAGTATTGTTATTGTTACTCCCTTACTATCTTATTTTTCGATTTTATTATTGCATGTTATTTTCTTTGCTTCAATTATCGTATTATTTGTTGTACTATTGTTCTCTTCTCCATTGTATTTCCATACTTGATTTTAATATGCTTTCCTTAAGCTGAGGATTTATCGGAAACAGTCTTTCTACCTTCACAAGGTAGGACCCTCCTCATATCCCAGTTATAGGATTACACCGGGTATGTTGTTGTTGTAGCTTTAGTTCTTTGGCATATTTTCAGCTTTGTGAAGCTATGTTATTTTTTGGATTTCATAGGCGCCCTACATTAGTAACATGGGTAGCCTTGCCAGTCTTGTAACTCGTAACACTCTCATAGTGCTTAGTTTGTGAATAATACAACTTATTACTTTAACCCCCCAAATGAAATTCAGGGGTATCTATAGAGATGGACATTTTTTAAATTCTTCAATATACTTAATGATTGGTCAAATAGGAGACATACCCCACGTAGAAAATGGGAGAATCCAACATAAAATTCCCCTTTTGCAAGTTGAAGAACTAGTTGGTGAAACTATGTCCTACCACTAAATGAGGCAATACACAATCTGCGCGTTTCAAAGGAAAAAAGGATCTTTACTGATAATATAATTTGCTATCTCAAATGTGGAAACAATATGCTCATGCATTGGTTAAATAAGCAGCCACGTTCACAAGATTAAATCAGCAAAGCAAAAATTTTCAAGATCAAAATACCGTACCCAATGCTGGGTCTTTCCCAGGACAAACAATATTAATGGCAAGACCCTTGTAATTACCATAGAACCTCACCCAAGGGACTCCCTTTGGGAACCTGCATTGGGCACATCAGATATTAGATCCAAGAAGAGACAATAGAACAAAGCACCACGCATGATAAAATCTAAAAAGTTACTGCTTAAATAATCACTCTACAATTGAGCACATGGAAAATTTAGAGGTTCCTGGTCATCATAATAATAAAATTCCCAGATCTTTTGAATGAATCCAACCACTCTTACAAATATTATTTACGAATAGGATATTATTCTTTTTTCTAAATCATGTGAATCATCCTCAAAATATTTTCAGTTTGAATAAGTATTAGTAATACATATGTAATGCATCATAATCTTGCTAATTTGTTTAACATGCAACCTAATACCACATGATTCAGCAGGTAAACGCTGCAACATTTGTTGCCACATCAAAAATATACATTTCATGGATATTTTATTTCGCAAATTACTCCAAATTTTTGTCATATATTATTCATTTCTTTTTAGGATTGAGCCTATTCAGTGTTGAATAACATACTTTGAACCCTCTATAAGATGCTAATAACACAGTTAGAAAAAGAAATGCATAGTAAAATCTCTCATAAGTAGCTCTTGCTTCCTCAATGGGTTGTAGCTCCATTTCTAATCCACCACTTTTAGCCCTTAAGTACTGGTGGGGTTGCCTCAAAAAAGAACTTACTTCACTCCAAGTCCTAATAACCAGGTTTGGAAGCAGCAAACCATAGGGGCTTATAATTTCTTTTGAGAAAAGCAGTCCAAAGTATGAATTCCTCTTATTGACCAAGCCAACTCCTTTACTGGTAACTGGTTAATTCTCCAACATCATAGATGTAAAAAGCTTAAAACTCCAATTACCTAAATGACAAAGTTATTAAGTAAAATAGCATTGATACATGGTATACCAATAGAAGGCCCCCGCACCAACATAAATTGCCCACCCTGAAGCCATACATGTTCTTGCTACTCAGAAGTAAAATAGCATTGATATATGGTATAGCATAGATAATCCATGCACGTTCTTGCTGGTCAGAGGCTCAAAGCTCTAGCATCTAAAATACTTACCACTTCAAAACTTATCTGATAACTACTAATTCATTTCTTCTATTGGTTATCTTCACATGTCTAGTTTGATCTAAGTGAACACTCATCGCTCTGGTTCAAAAGAAAAGGTCAAATATTTTAGCTATGAAATTGTGATTTATTTAAATATGTAGATTACATTTCAAAAATGAGAAAGTAACTTAGATGTATTTAGTCCTCTTACTCTTGATCTTTTGGTACAGAAGAACTAATATCCGAAAAAGTAAGGGGGAAAGCGAAAAAACTGAAAATTTCTAACTTTTTAGTTGTGATTTTTTGCATGATTTCTTCATTTTGAGTGAGTAATAGACTCAAATAAGAAAGAAGGGAGCTTACACGGAATCGACGTCCTCAGTAAGCTGAAACTTGTTAACAAGAGGTAACGCCTCCGTTTGCATAGCTGATGATTCACAGATAAAAAGTTTTACCGTCAACACGATTTCTTTAACACATAATCAGACGAAGGAATTACAAGTATAAAGCAAACAGAGAAAGTTATAAAAAAGAAAAGAAGAAAAAAAAAAGTACCAATAATGAAGACGATGGTGGAGATAGGGCGGTTATCGACGGCGGCGGACTCCTCCTTAACTTCTGCTGACTTATCGCCGTGAGGAGGAGCCATTTTTACTCTTTTCTACTTTTTCGAACGGAGAAATTGAGAAAGAAGTGGTAATTCATACAGGCTATTATTGGAGTACTGCTTTGACTGAAAATGTGGTTTCAACGGGCCCATATGTAGCACCGACCCATCCCAAGATCCAATTGTGAAGTCAGGTAAGTAGGCTGAATCGAAAAAAAATGCTATTAGTTTATTATTGTTAGATTATTGTGCTAATAGTTTATAAACGATTTTATAAATTTTTTTATTGAATTATAAGTTTGATTTTCGATTTTAAAATTTTAATTAATGATTAAATTAATAATTTAATAAAATTATATTAAAATTATTTTTTTATTTTTAATTATATAATAGTAGCTTTAGATTTTTAATACGCACTTTATTTTTTTTTGTATTTTATAGTTTTTGTCATGGTGCCTCTATTTTCTTTATGAAATAGTTGGTTTTGTAGGATTCTACTCATTAGTGTGAATTGTGAACAGAACTTATTTTTCTTTTGAGAAATTTCTAAGGTGCCGTTGCATCCAAGTTTTCTACTTAACTAAAAAAAAATTATTTTAACAGTAACTTATTTTAATTTGCTTTTACTTGTAATTTATGTAGACTTTTATGTATAAAAGTAGTGCATATATGAATAAATGGAAATAAGAGAAACCAACGACAAAAATTAGAAGAGCATTTTCTTATTGATTAAATTAAAAATTAAAATATTAAAAATCAAAAAATAATTAACTAAAAATTAACAACAAAAATCTTATTAATTTAATTATCAATTTAGTGCGCTTACAAATCGAAAATCAATAAACTATTCCCACTGATAAGCATCCTAGGTAAGCGGCTGTCCATCATTTATAACCGTTTGATAAATTTGGAAGAATCTTTTGAAAGAAATTAAATAATTAAAAGGTTTGTACTTTAATTTAATTTATCTATACAAAATTTCAAAATAGACCAAATAATACAAAAATATTTCAAACAAAATAAGAATAATACGTCATTTGTCTCAATTCATGCCACATTTTTGTTTTACTTTTGAACATTATAAATTGCTTGAAATCACTCTATTTTTATATTTTTCATAATTTTCCAAAATTATCAATTATTTTAATTTTAACTTTTATATGATATATTTTCTGTTAGACTAAAAAATTTTATCAATATAAATTTTTTTCTTTAAATATATTCTTTTTTTCCTCACGAAATACACCTCATATAAGATAAGATAAAAATGTACATTAATGTCATTCCGCCAAATATGATACGGTGGGATAAATCAAAAATAAAAATTAAAAAGAAAAATAAACTAGAATTTTTATAGAAATAAAACGGGATAGTGAAAGTAATTGAATTTTTAGCAAAAAAGAGCAAAACATTTCTTTTCAACAATGGAAATATTAAGCCTACAATTAAAAAGTTAGCTAACAATTTTAAGATCGGGTTGTTTTTGCCTCTGGAAAATGAAATTATTCACTTTCTTTGTTGTTGTTGTTTAAAACATGTTTATTTCAATTCTAAAAGTTTCACCTACCATTAGACATTTCCCACAACTTTTTCTTGTCTTCCCCACGTTTTACTTAACTGATGCATTAATGTGATACTTCTTAAGAAACAATAAATAGAATGACAATTTTATAATATTATATTTTGAATAAATAAATTTAATGTTTTGATAAAATGACTATAATTAATAATAATAGTAAATTAAGAACTAACTGAAATTATCTCTTGATTTTTTAAACTGAACAAATAAAAGTAGATATTTATTTTCAATATAGTACATAAGTAAAAATAGAAAGAGGTAGTATTTCTTTTTCTACCATTGGATGCTGGTAACATATTTTTACAAATTGGTACAATAACAGAAGCCAATTACAACCAATGCTTTCGTTCCTGATCTTTTTCATTTGTATGCGTGAATATACAATTATGAGAGCATGTACAAGTTTACAAGTTGTCTCAAATCAATGATGTTACCATAGTCCACATTTTTGAAATAGACCAAAAATGAAATAATTTTTCAACAGATTTCTCCTTGTAGTTCAGCTGCATCTACTTGAATCGATGATCTCTCACCTTCGGGCCTCTATACTTGTACATCGCAATGAAGTTGACTCTTATGAGTTGCGATGAAGGTAATTTTAAGTGAAAGATGCAAAATATAGTTTGCTCTAGGACCAAAAGTTAAGTGTTCTGTAAGCCAAATATATCAAGAATACTAGAAGAGAAAGATGGCTGCCAGTAGGTTTTTTCTTCGAGCAACCATTTGGAAGCATAGGGAAAGTCTGTGGAAGGGGCATTTCACAGTTCTCACCGTTGAAATATACTCTTCTTGGAAATGCCCATCCATTACTAAGTGTAAATGAGCTCATGTCCTTCAGTAAAAGTATCTCCGTCGTCACAGATCCCACTTGCTTCTCTTCAGCTTGCAACAACGCGTCGTTGTAGAAATCTAAACCCCAAAATAGTGCAACTTCATCTGCATTGTACAAATTACATCAATCACATACGAACAAGTGAAAAACAAACTTAATGTAACCATCATTCATCAAGGTTACCTACTTTACTATTATAGTTGGTAAAGTTTTGTGACATACTGACATATAGCGGTTCAGTTACTTTAGTGTGGAATAATAGTTTTTTTGATTATATACTATTATAGCGGGTAAAGATCAGTTACTTTAATGTGACTTTAATGAAGAGCAAATACCTGGGACACCAACAGTAGGGAGCACTGTATTGTTGAAGCTGAAGACAGTTGCTTGCTTGCTGAAACCAGGATGTTGGACCACCACATTCCAGTTGGAATAGTTTTTACCCAAGTTGTAATTGGAAATTGTCAGTTTCACCCTCCAATAATTTCTGTAATTCTTCTTAATGTGCCAGTGAACCCGAATTGGACACATATGATCAGTACACTGAAGTAGCTCACGCTCATATGGTGATGACGAACTTTGTCTGTTCCACATATATAAACCACAGCAAAATCAACAATCTAAACAAATTCGGCATAATTGAAGTGTTTCAGATGTAATTTCATCCTATTAAAAGGCTGTTTTGCTTAGTTACCAACCCAATGCATGATTTTGCCTCATTATCAGCTAATTTACATCCACAGCTACACAAGCGGCATGGTGTCACCTCAGGATTGTAAAATGTTGAAAGAGAAACACAACAGATGGGTGATTTGTTGGCCAAGAAAGTTGAGTAGGTGCATGTTGATTTCCATGTCCCTGAATGCAATAACAAAGAAGAAAAGGGATTTAGTAGCCAATCTAATATTTTACGGTGAACACTCAAAAAATGAGGCACTTAGGAAGAACACATAAGGATTAACTCAACATTTATAACTAATGAATACATCAGATACTCCGCAATGCTAGACCAATTGAATTTTCTGCTAAATGTATAAACAAGAACTTCTCAACTTCAAGATTCGCTTACTCCATACTAATTACATCAGATACTCCGCAATGCTAGACCAATTGAATTTTCTGCTAAATGTATAAACAAGAACTTCTCAACTTCAAGATTCGCTTACTCCATACTAATTACATTAGTAGTATAAGTTTCCAAATAGAATACTTACTGATTACTTGTTCTTGTCTTTTTCCTTCTATAACCGAAGATGTTGTTGGATCTGTGTCCACAAATTTATCACAAGTATAACCAGGCCCTGGAGCCATTAGAGTGAGATTTAGAGGCCTGTGAGCTGTATAATTTCCCCTTAAGTTTCCAACTTTCATCTCAAAGGACGCTAAAGAATTGGAAGGATTGATAGCTGAGGCAGCAAGAAATCCACCATGACAGCATCCATCTGATCTTTTCTCTGGGGGAGCTTCTGGGGCAAGGTCGACTATAATAGGATCTTTCTTGCAACAATGTGGAATTTCAGACTTGAAGGTTGAACAATTCCCTTGTTGGGTGGCAAAAGCACCAGACATTGACCAAATAACCTCATTAGCCGTCCATGTCCACCCTAATTGCCAGCCCGGTTTCTCAATGTGTCTATACTGATAGTAATTTTGAATGCTTATCCTTGCCTGAAGCATTATAGTCGAGTTAGAGAGCACAGAATTGCTAATATAAACCGATCGATATATATATATGAACTTTGGCCTCAATGAAACTACAAAGAAAATGGACGTTGCACTTAGCCTCAAAAGCTAGCTCATGAGATGAACCTTCCCCCTCCCCTCCCGAATGCACGCCCAGGCCCGGTAACTGGAGCATGGTAATAACTCTGATATCGTGCTAAAAAAATGGATGTTGGGCCCTACTCAATCTCAAAAGATAGCTCAACTCCATAGGCTTTCGAACTTGTTCAAATTCTCAAAGTTAAAATACTAAATATTGGAAATAATTCTAAGAGTTATTTTCCTGACCTGGTAACCATCTTCTGTCCATCTAACAATGTCGTAGGTAACTGCAATATTTCCAATAGGATCCAGAGGATCATAGCAATCTGGAATTAACAAAAATCACCCAACTTAACAGAAAAACAAGTGGCTAGGGTATTTACTATTTGCAAAATAGAAGCAAAAAGAAGGAAAAAAAGAAAGAAAGAAAGAAAGGGTGTTGCCTGAAAGATTGCACATAGTAATTATCAAAACCAACATCAGGGGAAAACACCCTGTTTTAAAACTGATCAAGTCCATGATGATTTCTGAAAGAGTAATTTGGAACAGAGATATAGTTCTTTAGAAGTAGAACAGAAAATTCTAATAACATGTAGAGCATTCTATCTTGGAATTAAATCCACTATGTTTGGTTGTAACAAAGCAGAAGACCATTGGAAATATCAACAGAATGTTAAACAGACAGATTCACAAAGGACAAACACACATTAGACTGTGGAACTTTTTTCTCAGATACTCAACTAGTAACTACAAAGTCATGTTATTTGAATATTTAACCAATAAAAGATATGTTCAGAGAAGGACTTTTTGTCCTTTCCCACATCCCTTAGGTATGGAGGCAAACATGCAATATATAAGAAAGGTAAACAAAGCATGAGTTATCCTTCCAGAAGTACCAATATTATCTACTTTTCTTTAGTTGAGATTTCGAGGAAAACAAGCTTTTATGGGCTAAACATGAAAATGTTGCATCTTTCATCAATCGATAAATTCAAAGTTTACTACTTATCCTCCAAATGTCAACTCTAATCACAGAGTTGACTTACTCCTGCATCGAGATTTTATTATTCATGTATGAGTCACAAAATGACCTCACACTTGCAGACAAAAACACGAATCTTGATCTTGCAACCTAAAATAGGTTTGATCATGATTGTCAAAATTCCACATTCTTATTTAGTTTTTTTTGTCTTTATGCAATTCTGTTTCGGAAACCATTGGCCAACTCATTTGAGTTCCGCACCGCATGCAAAAGATTAAAGGTGAAGGATTCTCATGCCATAAATTGCTAATAAAGATCGTATCCCCAGTCGCTGACAATTGAGTGTGGCATTCCATGCTATGAATATATAAGTAAATGACGTGTTCATTGCAAAGGTAGATCTTTTTCTTTGTCTTTCAAAATATTGTGTATAAAGGCCGAGAATGATAGTCAGTCCTCTTGTGCGGCCCAGAATGATTCAATCCATCCTGTCAAAATCAGAATCGCAACGTCACACAACATTCTGAATAGTCTAAAAAGGCCTTTTGAAACTACCAGTACTGTCTTTAGCTGAGTTTTCTTTGTCTTATCAGTATTTCTTCAGTCCCAATTTATGTAACACTATTTCCTTATTAGTCAGATTCAAAAAAGAATGACATCTTTCCACGTTTAGTAACAATTTAACTCCAAACTTCCTATTTCACCCACACTGAAATGATTTATAGCTATAGAAATTTATATGATTTATTTTAGACCACAAATTTCAAAAGACTTTCATTTTTTTCTCTTAAACTCCGTGCCCAGACAAAGAACTTGACATAAATCGGGACGAAGGGAGAAGTAAATATGATGATAGACTATGCTGATTTATTTGAATGTGGTTGTACTCACTAAATTACTCTGCAAATAGTTGATGATTAAGTCATTTAAACGGGCATTGATTTAAAGTATTATATGAGAATAAGATTACTCATTCAATCTTTAAAGTATTCAGAGACGTTACGTCACGGTTAATTTCTCAAACGAATGCCGCATCAGTAAGGCAGCATCTCTCAGCCTTTAATTTATAACAGAAATTTACATCATACATCCCCTGTTATTCTTTTTGTCTGGTTCCATAAGATCAGTTACACCTCAGAATTAGATGGAGGCTGCAAGAGTGTAGAGGCAGAAGCAAGAGGCTCATGCACAACAGAGTTCGTGGACACCGAAACTGGATTCCCTTCTAATTGCAGCATCATGCTGCCCAGTATTTCTGTCAACAACTTCTTGAACTCTTCCTCTTTAACCATCTTACCATCGTCAGCATCCAACATCTTACAAACTTCTTTTATGACCTTATCCATCTGCAAACACAGGGATAGAACTATATCATACACAACACCATCTTTTAATAAAGCAAAAATCTGATCTATTAGTTGACAAGTTTAACTTCTACACACCGATAAGATAACTACATGTGAGATTAGTAACTTGAAAACAAGGTAGATTAATTGTTACAATATGTTTAAAACGTTGATATAGTTGGTGCATATAAGTTAAATCCTTAGTTGACAAATACCTGCTCAACAGCACCAATGGGAGGTAAGCCAGCTGATGGTGCAAGAACATCGAGTGCAACTCGTAGGTATTCCTTTGACATTTTCCCATGACGATCTCTGGGTATAGTCTTTAAGGCAGAATCCAGTGTCTGCACAGATAAACAACAAAGGTTAATTAACACTCAGAAGAGAACCAACAAGTAGGTCAGAATAATGGATAACTGAATACAAAAAGATACAAGAATATGACGACCCTCAGGCCACTAGGGAAAGTCTGTTGCAGCGACTTCTCCACTTCTTGTATGACTTTAGTCCCTATGAAAGTTTCATTGCTTGTAGTATGATAAGTTACTATATATTATTAGGTCCAGAAGAGAACTCCATGGATGACACAAACATACCTTATCCAATTCAAACTTGTTAGACAATAGTCTTTTAATTCCACTTCCATCAAATGTGTTCTCAGTGTGAGCAACAATCACTGGCTGCTCCTTGAGACGTTGAGCAGCACTCTCGGCAACTTTCTTAAATTCAGCCAAAAATGTGTCTTGTGTAACAGGTTGCTCATTAGATGCTCCAATGCAGGATTCAACTACTGGCTCCACAACATTACTCATTACCTACAGAACAAGATAATAACAAAGTAATATGCTCTAGTAATTAGCAAAGAACTCATCATAAATATAAATGTGTAACAAAGAAGCTACACGGGCTAGTAAGCAGCAAATTTATGAATCAGTGAGCAATCACATATTAGCCCAGGTAAGAACAGATATCATGCCTAATTTTCTTATCGACTTAGCTTCTATGTACACTGACAGTTTAAAAGATTTTACCCTATTGAGTGTAGTTTTACCTGTTGTAACTATTAATTAGTCATGTTTTGCAAGTTACCGAATTTATGTGATTAAATTTCTAGATAGATTGATCATAATCCACTAAAGAAAATAAATGAACTACCCATGAGTCTGATGCAGGAGGCATCCCTTGATCCACCGTAAGCTTCTCAAAAGCCTTGACGATGTAATCTTTGAGGGATCCATCAGGCAATTCTAACTCAGAGTACAGGGAAAGCGTCTCTGGTTCGAAGGCAGGACTTTTAACGAACTCAAGAAGATCTTCGCCATCCATACGAAGGAGTACAATTGGATCTCGCTTTAGACCAGCAGCCATGCCTAGTAAAATATCTGAAAGAACCTCTTTAAACTCAGTCTTGCTTACTTTCTCTTGTTTTCCATGTGTGAACTCTTGAAGAACCTAAGCCACAACAAACTCATTAATCAGAATTAGATCATAGGACAACAGAAAGAGGTAACAAAACAATTCTGGATTTAGAGAAGAATTTAACTTCTAAATGTTGACAGTGTAAAGGACTTTTACCGTCCATAAAAAGCAGGATCTACACATTAGAATCAACCAAATTTTGTCTGTCCATCTAATCATTTTCAGTTTTTTAAAGAAAAAAACATTTCTAGGCAATCTCCATCACTTCTTCAATAGTGATTCCAAATGTATAAGAAAAAAAGGAGATTTAAAACATTAAAAAGAAAGGACATTAAAGACAGAACAACTTGAATGCCAAGATCCCCAAAAGTTGATTAAAAAATACAGATAATTATTTTGGAGATTTCAAATATTTTGAACTAGGATTTTAAGTAAACTATAGATGGCGTAATTTTATTTTTTTTACAGTATTAGTGCAATTTAACTGGATAAGCAGATGGTTATTTTTTTTATTTTCCCATTTACCATATCAAATATTCAAAGAAAACTTAACAGTTATTATATTTGAGCTTTTTCTTTCTCCTAACTTCACAATATGCACCTAGGATTCAGGTGCAGAAATCTCTACCAGGATTTTCAACAACAGCATGAAGACGAAGAAAAAACAAGTATATCTCTTCTGATTCAAAAAATAGTTACTGTTCTGAAATAGATTCCAGATATTTGTGGAATGACGCAATTTATATCTATAGTTATAAAAAGAACAAAATTCATATTATGACTTTGAAACTTGATAGTCAAACAAATGAGATCACATACAAAATATGAAAACTTGAACCTGTTGAATAAAAAACGAAGAAAATAAACGCAGTCCAGACACAAGAGTCCAGTTGAGTTGCTGTCTCAGCTCAAGCACTCTGTATTCATTAAACATCTGGCCTCTTACGGCCCCATAGCAGCACCACTTTTGCAATTTGCATTTATAATTTCAATCCATAATTTACCAAAAAAAAGTGTATATTTGTTTAAGAATATGTAGTAGCATCAATAAAGTGGGTAAAAATTATGAGAAATGGGGTTTCAAAATTCAGCTGAGACAAATAAGTGTTACTTAATTTCTTCTCATCTACTTAAGTTTTGATGGAAACAGTTACCAGAGTCCAGATACATTTATTAATAGGAAAGTGATGGATACTCAAATAGTCGAGTTGCGTGCAAATAGGTCACATGCTATTAAGAAAGAAAATATTTGCCTATAGTTTTTGCCTTTGTACTTGCATCAGTCCCATGTTCCTCTCGGCCGGCACTTTGTCAAAAATGGCAGTTAGCAAAAAAAAAGGGGCAGTTGGTGCACTAAGCTCCCGCTATGCGCGATGTATTTAGCGAGAAATGCAAAGATTATAACTTCATCAAAAGAAAGAGGAAACCAACAAAATCATAGACCAAACACAAACTTGAAGGGATATTGTTAGTTTTTTACGAGCTCCTGATAGGTGATTTAAAAATTGAGTTAGGTTCAAGGTACATATTTTTAACCGCCATCATGGCAGCACTCATCCCAATTTTAGTTCCCCCGTGTTAGGCCCCCACAATAAATTGTACACACACCATATATTCAGCTCTAAACGAGATAAGGGGGTTTAAGGGGTGGGAGGTCTCTATGACTTGGCCAATACTCTCCCTGGTGAACTAGATTTTGGGTGTATACCCAAAACTAATAAATACAAATTAGTGTGATTTTGTATAAGTAATTTAAGAAATGGAGTACCTCAGAGTAGATATGATCAGATTCAGTGGAAGAACCTTGAGCAGGCAAACCAAGAGCAGCACCAATATCAGCAACAGCAGGTTGTAACTCCTTAACAGAAAGCTTACCGTCGTGGTCTATGTCTAGTTCTTTAAACTTATGATCCACAAAGTTACTAAACACTGTCTCATTTCCAACTAACTTCATTATATCTGAACCGTCCATCACCTGACTCTCACTACTTTTCATCTTCGTCACTTCATTTTTCTCCATTTTTAGACCCTTTAATTTAATTCCTCACTTTCTCCTCGTGACTAACTTTAATTTCTTTTTCTCTTCTCTCTTCTAAAAAGGGTGCGCCTCAAATCAGTGTATATATTATGATTATGAGTAGTTCTTCTGCAAAGCAATTTCTTTTGACTGAGAGTTCTAGAGATAACGATGTGAGAAAATGACCCCTCATTTTTTATGTTAGGTTCGAAATAGTCAATTTAAATGTCATATTTGAACATCTTTAGTCCTTTAAATTTGCAAAATATAAACACTTTTTATCTTCATGAGATACTTATCAAAATAAATTTTGAGTGGTAAATTTAATTTGAACTGTGAAACAAAATAATATCTCATTAAATTTTGAGTGTTGAATTTAATTTGAACTGTGAAACAAAAATATTTAATGTAAACTCACATTTGAAAATATAGATTTCGTAGTTTATATTATTTTTGGGTCTATTACAAAAATCTCGTGCAATTTCATGAGATGTAATTTATGTTATTTTTTATGTTGGATGTAATTTTCTATGTTGTGATTTTTCAAAATTCGATGATATTTTTGGTTATATTTTTTTATAATATCGATTAAATTTAACAATCAACTATTTGACGGATACCAAAAAGATTCAATCTTTTACAAACTTAAAGTACCAAGACCGCTCAATACATACTTAAGAAACTATTTTAAATCTATTACTCTCTGTATTTTAATTTATTTGTCTTTTTTTATTTTTAAATTTAATATTTTACATGATATATTGAAAACCTTAAGATTAAAAAAGATATTTTAAATTTTTTTAAAAAAATATTTTTAAAAATTTTATATCAAATAATTAAATTAAAAAGGAAGGAGTACCTTCTTTTTTAAAACCTACTACCAAAGACAATGAACCACTTCTATAATTTTCTCCAAAAAGATGTTATACTGTGTGGTTGGGACAGCTGGGGCGGTTAGGGTGGGCAAATTGTACGAAGTTTGTGACCTCATGGGATTTGAAACTTCTTGTTTTGCTTACTGTAGGTTGTCTCTGGTCGGGGCCGTTTAACATGTGACGCGTGTCCGCTTTTTACGGGGCACACATACCGTAGTGTACACGTAATTTGGTTCTCGTGGGCCAAGGCTTAGAGTTTAGTGGGCCGAGTGAGATGCCGTTTTGGATCCCATGGGATTTGTTTTTGTGGCTTCAACGCTTTCGAGTTGGACTTGTCAGGAATAGTGAAGCGATGCTTCGCGTATTTGTACTGGAAAATTTTGACACTTGCTTTGTGAACATACAACTTAGTGTGGATTTGTCTTCCATATTTAAAGCAAAATATTACTTGCATGACTTCTAATGGTATTCCCAGACTCCACCTCGTGGAGTTACACTGGCATATTATTGTTATTGACTAGTAATGGAATTATTAACAGTAAATATGGAACTGCTTTATTTTTTGTCTTTAGGCATTCAGCATCCAAAGTTTATTGATCGATTAATTTGATTTCGCATCCAACAAACTCATTAAGATAAAAGTGTTTCCTTTCAAGAGGTTATGCATTATAATAGTTCGAACACGAAATTTCTAATTAAGAAAGAAGGAATGTCAATAATCTCATCACATTTCAGGGTGATAGCTTGTCATTACTCGATAACACATGAAATCAGTGTTCCCAATTTGCTTGAGGGTAAAAGTCTCGTAATAAAATGCAAAGGTACATGACATCCAAGAAATACAACTTCAATTAACTCAAACTCACAGGAATATATGATACAAACCATTTCCAGTTAGCATAGACAAAATTATTTCTGAAGTAAATTATCACAACTTCAGCTTGACCCAACCGATTCTATTAGCAAAATTGCATCAATCTTTTGGAGCACGGTCGCCTCTGCAACAGGGGAGGAGAGATCAATCCTGAAAGAACAAATGTTAAATCATATAAAATTAACCTCTGTTCGCACAAACTACCTTGTCAAATGTTCAAGAAAACAACTCTGGCAAGTGACAAGTGAACAATTGTCACAGCTACCATCACTTCAATCAAAGGATCGAGTGCTTCAAAAATGTTGGTTAGGGAAAACACATCAACCATCAGTCTCCGAGTATGTATTACCTTATCCTATCAGAATTCTGAAACAGATAAAAATCAGCTGTACTATGAATTCTAATCCTTTCTCTTAGAACCCCGCTTCTACTCCACTGAACTAAGTGATGAAAGATAATTAGTCTCAAATTTCTACTCCAAAAAGAGAGTAATTTACCTCTACATCACAACACACAAACATCAGAAGAGATGCAAAGTTGCGAGTCAGCCCCACCACTGATTACACTTTCACCTTTCCACCAATCCGCACATAGTACCTGTATTGACAGCCTGATGTTTAGGAAATACTAATGTAATAGAACAAATACTCTTAAACTAGATCTTAGAAGGCAAAATTTAGCACCTTGTCCTTGTGAGTGTCAATGACAGCAAGGGGCCACTGCAATACAAATTGTTTTATAAAAATGCAGTGTTTATAAAAAGTCTTACCAGTAATAATAGAGACGTTAAAAGTGTAGAACTAACCGCAGTTCTCAAGTCCCATAACATTACTTTCCCGTCATACGATGCAGAAACTAAGTGAAAACATGATGTTTCATGCCACTTGCAAACCGATATCCAAGAACTGTGTGATGAGAACTGATAGACAGGAGCCAAAGTACCTGAGAGATAAAGAAGGAGAGTTATTTTTTCATATATCATTGTGTGATGTAAGGTCATCAGTTACTCGAATAGTAAACACAGAAAAAGATATTTAAGCACATAGAAAAAGGGAGTTAAAGTTCAGGGGGTGTTTATAAGTGCTTCTGCAAGTTGGACAGAAAAAGAAAGAAACCTGGTTTGCGAGGATCCCATATCCTAAGAATGGGGTCAGAACCACCAGCAGCAATGAGGGCAGAACCTTCACCTCCAACATCAAGGCAATTAATGACTTTGCCACAATACTGTTGAAGAGGAACGTGATCATTATCCATACTTTTATGATAATACAGTTTCAAGCTCTCAACACAATAGAATAAAAAAAAGAACTACATATCTTGGGATCACAAAAGTTCAAAACCGGCTACTTCTCATGATGGGACAGTATCTTTTTCTTCAAGATGGTGTAATTTTAAAAAATATGATTGTTGACTGCTGAAGAGAAATGTTATCTCCGACAGAAAGTGAAAGCAATATCACTAGGAATAGCATATGTAAGTGCTACACCTTCCACAAAATATTCATTATTTCATATTGTGCAAGTTGGAAATTAGTTTTCTCCCTCCAATCCATATGTATATAATTTTGAGAAATAATACTAGCCTACATGCACAGGACAGTAGAGATATGACTGGAAGAACAGAAGAAAAGATATGGCATGTCACCAGGTTCAATGAATCCCTGCCCATCTCAACATCCCATCTTCTAATAGAGTGATCCCACGATGCTGAATATATTGATTCATCTTGTGGCCACACCACAGAAGACACACATTGTGTATGTCCTACAAATATAGATTTAGCCTCCTCCTGAGAGCATAAAATGTGATAGAAATTTTTTAGTACAAGATTAGGATAACATATATTAATAAAATATTCTAAAATAAAGGAGAAAACAATAGAAAAGGAAGAGAGAGAGAGAGAGAGAACAAAGATCAAGCAACTCAGAGTGATATAATAAGAGGAAATAACACCTCTCCTGCTAGCCAAAGACTGACATATTTCAAAAATCAATTTCAACATTAATTTGGTCCTTCAATTGCATTGATGAACATTTTCATTTAAGGAAATCAGAAGGTTGTTTGTCTTTCACCAAAAGGGACACAAGATTTTGCTAATCATTATCAATTGTCGATGAGATACAACATAGAAAATCAGAGACACATTGGACTGGCACAAACTTGTTGCTGAAACAACTTTGAAAAGAAGAATATAATGGCAACAAAGGTGGTAGATAAGGAACAAGGGAGGAAGCTATGGGACAGATCGGGATGACAGTAGGGGAAAGAAAGAAGAACAAGTACTCCCCGGAGTTCCACTTTATGTGATGGTATGTTTAAGGCTACAAGTTTCAAAAAAGTTTATAGCCACAGAAATATTATGGTATATTTTAGACCACAAGTTCCAAAAATCTTCATTTCTTTCTTAAACTACATGCCAGTTCAAACTATGTCACATAATTTGGAACGGAGGGAATAGCAACACCAAGTTGGAGGCGCTGGCGCGTTGCACGAAGAAGGGTGGAACAATTGGATGGCTGTGGCATACAAGGGTAGGTGGAGAAGGGTGCAAAGTACGGTTCAGGGAAGAAGAGGTTTTGCAAAAAAGTAAAAGTAGATTGTTTTGTTACGTGTATGCCTTGAACCATGAAGTTTTCGAAATCAAAATAGTAACAGCAGCTATAAACAGTTGTTTCCTCCTTTTTCACTAATTTAGAACAGACACGTTATCCTTATTAAACAGGTTATGGATTTTTATGCACAACATGGCATGAAATAGATGTATTTTTCTGATTTTAACCTAGACAGGTTAGAAGAAATGTAGTCATACTTCTACTTGAGGAACTTCCTCTTTGGCATCCTTCTTCCTTTTCTTGACTGAAACTACATTGCCCGTATCGGAACCACTTGCTTGCCACAAAGCTATTTGGCAATCCCAGGACCCTGAACACACCTGTCCAACACGATAAACACAGAGGTCACTAAAAGTTCTAATAACCAATTACATAATTAAAAGCTTCAAATGATCAATTGAATGAAGAGATGCACGACCATATCTCCAGCAGGATTTGCTGCAACACTTTGAACAGAAGCATTATGTCCGTGTAAAATCTTAAAGGCTCTAATCCTCTTTATCTGATCCGAAGACTCATCTGCATCAAACTATTTAGCCAAACAAACACTAATTAGAGGAAGATCACGAATTAGGCAGCAAGTTATAAGTAATGTAGGAACATCCTGTTACCTTCCAGAGCCGCAGTGTCCTATCCTTGGAAGCAGTAGCTACTATTTGATCAGCACCACTTTGAACCACTAGAGAAAGTAAAAGGTATACATATGATAAAACATAGAGACAGAATTGCGGAAGAAATGAAACATAGAGAAGTAGACATCCAGGAGAAATTCAAACTATATGTCCCCATGATTGTCATGCTGGTAAAAGTTTTTGGTATCCAGTGTATTTCAGCATTGCAGGGCAAGTTAATAGAAATGGATATCAACAAGAAATGCTATCCGAAAAAAGAAATATCAAAAGCAGGTGATGTGAGAGTATGAACATGGTGTCACAGATAAATGAAAATGGCAGCAGACGGTAAAGCATAATGCTAGAAAACGAGCAACTGAAGAGAAACTATCTCCCTCTGATACCTCTTGGGTTGACAACACAAACAGAAGTAATTGCAGCAGTATGGCCCTCCAGTAGATGTGAACAAGATCCGGCAGCCTTCCATATTCTGATTAGCACTATCAAATATCAGGTTGATACAATAACAGAAAAAAAAACAAATAAAGCCGAGTTCTGAACCAAGAAAAGCAATTAGCTAAAGTACACAATCAGCAAATTACCTTCCTAAACCATCATAACATCCAGTCAAAACAAACCTGACAGATCACAAATATGGACATCTTGTTAGTAAAGGCAATAGTTCATTGTTAGAAAAGAAGACCATTATTACATTCTTAACTGTCACACCATCCAATATTTGGGGGGGGGGGGGGGGGGGGGGGGGGGAGCACACGAAGATAAATTTAACTCAAATACACTTAGAAAAAAAGCAGCACGATGTAATAATATCAACAACGTTTGTCCTCAGTAATCTAGTGTGTAACAGATATCTATGAGTGAAGTGAATGCACAACAGATCTGGGGTATAAGGTACAGAAATCCAATCACCAGAGACATGAAACCGTTCAATTTAGTTATATTATGCAGGCTATCTATTTTTTGGGGGATAAAGCAATATTCTCTTTCAGTAAAGAAGTTCCTTAGAAGCATACACGCACCAAATAATAAACATATTGAATATAGAAAGATATACAAGGCGGAGAATATTACAAGGATCACACTGAAGATTCTTGAAGAACAAATTTCATACTCATGCTTACTTAGAATTAGAACCATCAACTGCACTGACCCAGTCGTCATGCAAAGATGGTTCTTCTTGTTTTCTTGGAGCCACAGCTCTAATGTACTCAATCTCTAATATTTTCTCCTGTGAAAGATATAGAAAACAGTAAGAAATGAAATAAGGAGTATAAGAGCCACTGAATAAATGTATAACAACATAACTAAAATGTATTGTCAAAAATCTCAATGGCTTGTGACTGAAATAAGTCACTTCTGGCTAGTGAAGGAGAACATACAAGAAACAACTAGGAAGGAACTAGAATTACAGAGTAGCAGTACTTCTAGAACCTTAGGTATGTAATCATTGGAATAAGTACAATTATTTCAAAAACCTCATAAGTGAAGGTGGACTATCTTATCATTTTGGAAAGAACGTTTTCACATTATACTACACTGACTACAATTTTGAGACAGAACTTTTAATACTTTGGAGTTGGGAAGTGCAGAAGCACGTAATTGGAAACAGTATATGTTTGGATTTTTCCACAACTTGTGAATACAATTGCAAGAATAAAAAGAATAAAAACCTGTGAAATAATGCAAAAGAACAATCCCACTAGCAACAGCCAGAGATGCTTTGTTGAATTAGAAATAAATCCAAGTAATGAGGGACAGCATTTGAGCTAATCCAACTGTTGGTACAAGTTCAGCTAAAGCTCGGGCCACTTATATCAATTTGATGACTGGCTATTCATCTTTTTCCGGAGTTTATCATTATCATTCTCCATCAGTCATTATTCTCAGACAAATTGAAGCAACTAATTTTAAACAGAATGTCATTACACATTAATGGGCTATACAACAAAAAACAATTTTTTATAATCATGTTTAAAAATCAATGTTAACAAGAATGTATAGAGTACATTCTATATTTTCTTTGTAAACAAGATTAACCGGCTTCCATGAGAATCTTTTATTTTAAAGTTGGTCTCAGCTCCAACCATAGGTGCTGGGGTGGTTTAATGGTTGTCTGACAAACTCTTTAATGTTTCCGCTTGTGGGATTACACTGGGAATGTTGTTGTTGTTGTCGTTGTCGTTGGTCTGAAGAGCCAAAATGGTTCATTCTTAGAAGTGATTTCAGGAAAGAAACTTACAGCTGAAATTCCCTTGGCAAGGAGAAACTCCTCAAGTGACATACGGACCAACTCTCCATCAATGAGAAAATCGAAAGGCTCGGGATTCCAATCATCCTTTCCTAGTGTGAATCAAATGACAAACAGGTAAGCATACTAGTAAAAACACAAATAGCAGAATCGATGAGCAGACAACACAGTGCTGGTCCAGTATACATGAGATCAGGTCCTTTATTTAATTAAATATGAAACCTGGCTCATTTATCTCTGATCTCAAATTTAGACACAATATACATGTTGATAGAGTCATTTCTAAGGATAAAGTAGCCTTAACAAAAATTAACCCATAATAACAAAGCTCTCGGACCACAACCAGAAATTTATTAAGCTTGTCAATGCAGGATAACAAATACCCATTAAAGCAATTTACAAGCTCACGTCTTAAACAATTGAAGTAAGCCAGTCAATTAAGCCAAATTGACAATTAACATGAGTTCTGTACAGCAGTAGCTTTGAACCATCATTGACAGAAATCTACTCCAGTATGAATGACCATATCCTCTATAATTATAATTTATTTATCTACAACAAAAAATGAACCAGTTTCACAACACTTCAAACTTATAACACAACCAATCAACCAATTACGCCTTCCGCTTAACAACATTAAGAAAATTAATACTAGGAAGAATCTTCTAGAACTAAAAGTTACCAGCTTTAAGAAGGTTGTTCACAATGGAAGAGAGGCCCAAACGGGTGAGGTTGGAGGGAATAGCAATGGAAGTAGGCGGGGCCTTAAAGGGGGGCTTCAACTTCGTGACGAAGCGGACCTGTACACGCCTTGCGGCCTCTTCGACGTCCTCATCAATATCCATTTTCGCCATAAAAAAATATAATATATCAGTAAAGGATACAGTGAGTGTATGAGGAAGACGTTCACGGCCAAATTCGCAGGGTTTAAGGCGTTGTTTGTTTGTGGGAAGTTGGCGGGTGGAAGACTTTGACAAAAGGGTTGGGCTTTTTTTTTCGGTTTGGGCTTCAAGTAGTGCGTTGTCCACTCCAATTATGTTCGGTCATTCCCACAAATGCCACTATTTTGAGTAGGCGATTTTTTAATTTTTATTCTTGAATACTTTAAATAATAAAAAGAACAATTAAAAATATCTTTGACAGTAAAAAAAATTATAAGATATAAGTTCAGTTGCACAAGTAATGTCTCAAGACATAAGTTTGGCAACACGAGTTATGCCTTAAGACAGAAAAAGTTATGCCTGAAGACGTAAGTTCAATGACATGCATTATGCCGTAATCCATAAATTCAGCAGTACAAGTTATATTCAAGATAGAAGTCATGCCTAAAGACAAAAGAAATTACGTCCCAAGTTATAAGTTCAGTGGCACAAATTATGTCATGGAGTATAAATTTAGTGGCACGAGTTAATGCCCAAGGCAAAGTTCTCTATAAATCTTGTCTTATAAATTAAATACTATAACACTTATGTCTCAAGGTAAACATTCTCTAAAAAATTTACCTTACAAAATTAGGTCATAATTGAGAATATTTTGACCCACAAATTTTTATTAAATGAGTAGTAGAGGCAAAAATTAAAAACCACAAATTTAAATGGCAGCCATTAAGAAACAGCCCAAAATAAGGCAGCCCGTATAAAAATTTCATTATGTTCTCACACTTCTTGAAAAATTCGTCAGACTATTTAAGAAAATTCATGTAAAAGTATTTTTCGGCCATCTAGCTTGTCAATATAATTAAATATACACTATCTATATATTTTGATGATATATATTGCATATAGATATGTATATTAATATATTAGAGAGAGACTATGACGTATACACTATTTATACAACAACAATAACAACAATATATCTGGTGTAATCCACAAATTAAAGTCCAGATACAATACCTATACATTATATACATATTTTGTAAATTAGATAATCCAAAAATATTAAATTATAATTTTTTCTAAATTATTAATTTAACTCTTTATTCAAATTATATACATGAATATCACTTTCAATCCCACTTCTCCAATTTGCTAGGTTTTACATTCTCTAATTTTGATGTTACATATTAATCATACTATAAAAGAATTTATTGAATTTTAAAATAATTCACTTGTACGAGTAATTTTGATAATAATAAATTAAAAAAAATAATTTTTCATTACTGCGAATGAAAAAGAATAAAAACTTTTAAAATATATATTCAATATACAAATAATAAAATTGAGGTACATTCTATAACATATATTATATGCTCAAAAAATATGCTCAATTGTTTTGTTGTTTCATTATTATATATGTTTGCTTTTTTACTATATAAAAACATTTATTTGCTCTACAATTACCTCCATAATAAAGATTTTAAAAAATATCATTATATCGAAAAAGCAAAAAACAACTAATGTAGATTATATTAGATTATATGATAAGTATTTGATCATTTTAGTGACCCTTTGAGTGCTATGAAAATAATAAATAATTTTTTAAAATAATTTTAAATAGTTGAGTGATTATTTAAGCAATAAACTCATAAATATTGTTTTAAATTTTAGACATGTAAAGTAATGATAATATTATCTTGGATTCTTAAAATATTTATTTTACTGTATGTAGCAAAATTAAAATATTTCTTTTATTTCTATTTATTTATAGTTTATTTAAAAAATATATTTTTTCTTTATAACTCTTTAATTTTAACTTTTCATCTGATATATTTAATATATAATAATTTTAATATATATTTTTTATATTTTTAATTAAAAATTACATATTTAAAAAAATTATTAAAATTTATATCAAATTAGATATAAATAAATAAATTGGTACCGAGAGAATAACAAATAAGGACTCGATTCATATTAGTCGAGACGAGGACACTACTGAGAAATAAATAGTAATAAAAAATGTCTTGTCCGACTTTTCTTTTTCCGATTTTGTATTTCATCACAAAAGAAGAAAAGAAAAAAAAAGAAGATATATCTCTAACGGCTCAGATTTTGATACAGAAGAGGCCACGTAAGCAACATCGTTCCTTCCGTCAGCTGGCTCATAACCTCCTATCCAGTCATCACGCTATCTTCAAGATGAACAAATACTCCCTCCTCTCCTCCTCTTAACTCCCACTCCTACTTCCTCTTCTTTCTCCAAAATTTGCAATTTCATGGACTCAATCTTCTCTCCAAAACATCACACGCTTTCTCTCGTATCTTGCTCTCCAATTTCCTCTTCTCTCGTTCCTCGCCGTCTTCGCCCTCCCTCTCTTCGCCACCAATTTCTCTCCGGTTCTACCCATTATTTACGGCCTCCTGGCCTTCGCTCGCGGAGGAGATGCCAAAATATAGGCTTTCAGTTCGGTGCTCACACTTCGAGATTTGTTCTGAGAGCTTCTTTTGACTCGCAAGCGGTCGTCGTTGTTGCATCTGTTGTCACTATCTCTGCTCTTACAATCGTCTTTTTTGAGTTCTCCAAAAGAAATGCCAATGCCAAGAAGTTCAAGGAGGTAAGCTCTACTCTGTGAATAACATTACCGGTTCACCTTTTACCTTTTTTTTTTTTTTGAAAGAGATGCCAATTTCTAAGAGGTAAGTCTCGCAATTACTCGTGTATAACTTTACTAGTTCAGTTTTGTTGCCAGATATCAGTCAGCACGGAACGCGGATGTGTCTGCGTCTGTATACGTCTTAGTGATTCTATTGCAGTACACGAATATTTTGTAGTGTAGAATGTAGATGTCCATAGTTAAATTCTGTTCTCATCATTTAACATAGATCATCATCGGTTCAGTACATGCTGTTTAATTGCAACAAAGGCTAACTCTTGCTAATCTTCTATTAGTGATTTGGAGTTCTATATCTCAGTAATACAGAGGGGAAATATTTTACTATGTACAATTCAATTTGTTTGTCTAGTTTTGACTTGACACAGAGTTGTAAAGAGACTTTTGAATCTTGTTCTCTTAAACTAAAGATAAGTAGAATGTACCAAATTTTCTTTTAATCTCATGGTCTTAAACATTTCACGTGAGACATTATCTTTGAAACGGACGAAAAAGGAAAGAAGACAAACAAATTGAAACGACGGGAGTACTAGTTGTTAAAGTTTAGTTTGATAGAGAAATTGTACATCATATTTTACATGTGAATAGTTGCAAATATTCATGAGAATTACATAAAATAATATTACTAACAGAACGTCCTAAAGTATAAACTCTCATGTGCGGACTCTAGTGTAGATGTCCATAGCTAAATGCTATTCTCATAGACTGTCATTATCCACCATGTGCTGTTTGAATATTCTACGTGCCAAAGTCTTTGCTAAATCTTCCAGGACTAAGAAAGAAAAGATATAAGGGTTTAATATTTGTACATGTGATAGTTCACGTGCTCTAGTTTTTGGTACAACAGAGTCACGCAAATCATGTTAATTTTCCTGGAAGTAACTACTAATATAACAGTTAGACATGGAAATAAGTCTATATATATGTTGCAGGGCTACCAAATGTTGGAAATGCTTTAGTTTTCCAGGTTACTTCGGACACACAAACAACTATCTGCTCTCATTTTCACCATCTTCTAAATTCTTTTTCTAGTTTTGAGTTGCTTCATTTATCATTCTGTTAACTCCCACGGAATACTTGAATGTCATTTAAACATGCCGTGGAAGTCAGTACATTGTATATAAGGGACCAAAACTGGGCAGAACACAACCTCTAGAACTATGTTTCTCTTCAGACGAGTTTTTGGTCTTGGTAGTCATCTTGGAAACATTGTAGTCTACCATCTCAACTCTTTGTTTTTGAATAAATTTATAGAAATTGAAAATATTATGTCTGAAGTTTTTTGGTCATTGGCATCTATATCGAGACAATTTTTTTAGTCATTGGTACTTAAAGTAAGACTAATTTTTTCTTAACACATTAGCAAGGGGTGTTACAGTTTTACCAGAGTTACTACAGGAGGACCATATTTCTGATGTCCACATTTTTCATAGATTTCAGCTGAGTTAACTCTTGCTTTGCGGCGACTAGTAAGACATGTCATGAACTGGTTTCCACGTCATGTATTTGCTCTTATAAACATACAGGAAGAGAAATCTGTCACAACCCAAATGAAGGAAGTAACCAAAGTCAGCTATGAGTGTGAGGATGGGGGGACAAATGTGACGCAACACGGTGAAACATATTTGATACAAACGTTCGTTACCAACAAAATTGAGTCTCTAGATACTAATCAGTTGGCTCCTAGTTCCAATGGCTCTCTGACCTTGGGAGCACCTGGACCTAATGCACACACTGAATCAGATGGAGTACCATCTTCTTTTGTGGCAGAGTCGAATAATATTTATCTGCAGGAAAATCTACAGGGAACTAAAATGAGTAGCATATTGACTACAGAGGAAGTCAGAGCACCTGGGCCTGTTGCACACATCGAATCAGATGCAGTGCCATCTTCTTTTGTGGAAGAGTCGAATAAAATTTTTCTGCAGGAACATCTACATGGAACTAAAATGAGTAACATATTGACTACAGAGGAAGTCAGAGCACCTGGACCTATTGCACACACCGAATCAGATGCAGTGCCATCTTCTTTTGTGGAAGAGTCGAATAGCGTTTATTTGCCGGAACATCTACATGAAACTAAAATAAGTAACATATTGACTACAGAGGAAGTCAGTTCAGAGCGTAGTGTTGCTTTGTTTCCTGCAATCAACATAGATAAAAAAATTGAAAAAACCAAGAAAATGGATCAGGAACTCATGAGGAAGGACGGATATAAGAAAGCCCATAAATTTGTTGCAGAGGATGAAGTCAATATCCACAATCTTATTTTCAGGGACTCTGCACGCGAAGATCTTTACTCGTTCTTTGAGGCATCTACCAAAAGTCTAAATGGTCAAGAAGCATTGACTTCTCGTGAGTCCCTTCAACGCATTGGTGTTTTTTCACCCCCCTCAAAAGTATTTTCAGTACGAGCAGGTAAAGCATTTCTTCAGGTTCTCATTATCCAGCAGGGTGTTCTATGGAAATGCTGCAACCTCTTCATTCCATTTTATCATATTTTGATACATTTTCCTTCAGAATTCTTTTTTTCATGGTTTGTTTGCTCTTTCCTCGGTGTCCTTCAGTATTGATATTTGATGAGATTTAATTATTTTCCAGAGGATTTTGAGGAGAAAATGGCTCATGGGTGTTATAAAGAAGGACCATTCAACCAAAAGGACTTTGTGAAAAGAAAGCATCAGTTCACTAAGAAGGAAAGGAGTATTCTACCGGACAATGGTGTCGCAAAACAGTTACAGATTCCTAATCCAAAGGGGATCCAAGTGTGTGATGAACCTCATCCATCCGACCAGTTCAGGGCTTACCGCCATTTCCTTAGAGAGGGCAGGTTGGTAACCTATTGTTTGACAGGTTGACTTCTTTCTTTAGACTGGTCTTATGCTTTTCAATTGTCATTGTATATTTTGTGAAAGGTTAGCACGTAGTAAATGATATGTCTGATGTACTTTACAAGAATGATACTTAGGATGTCAGCATGTTCTCCTGTTGGATTTGTTCTGCTTCCTTCTTAACGAAGGGTTTGCACTTGATGAAAACATTCAGACTTACAGGATTGAACTAGCAAAACTATGGAAATGGTGGCTGAATAACAAAATGATGTAATTGATTGAAATAAAATTATGTAACTACTGGCTATCTGACATCCTCGGTCTGTTGTTCTTGTTTATACCATTCGAGCTCATGCACAAGAATTCCTGCTGCAGGTTGATGGACTGCATAGAAATCCTTGAAGATATGGAAAGGCACGGTTCACTGAATATGGATAAAGTAAACTGGGAGATTTCTTCTTATATTCACTTCATATTATATTATGAAATTTTGCTTGTTTGTAGTTTGTTAAAGATCCCATTACAGGTTTACCATGCTGCTTTCTTCCAAGTCTGTAAAAGTCAAAAGGCCGTGAAGGAAGCTTTCCGTTTCACCAAGCTTATTCAAAATCCAACTCTAAGCACGTTCACTATGCTCTTGTCTGTATGTGCAAGTTCCCGGGATTTGGAGCGTAAGTTTTCTTATTCTTGATGCTTATTCCTGTTTCTTTTTGCATAAGGTTCTTCAAAACGGATAGAGGACAAAGTGCAAAGGGACGTTATCTTTTTCCTCGACTTTGGAAATCAACTTTCAATAATTTCTTCAGAAAATACCACCATTTGTCTTTATCCCATCGTAATTATGGTCAATTTATTTTGTTTGCTTAGGTGCTTTTCAAGTGCTTCAACTCGTCCGTGAGACTGGACAGAAACCTGATTGCAAGCTCTACACTACTCTTATATCAACTTGTGCAAAAGCTGGAAAAGTTGATACCATGTTTGAGGTAAGTACTGCCATTGTGATTTCTCATGAAAAATTGTTAATAGTTATAGCTTATAGGTGATTTGCATCCAAGGGTCTTTTATTCTTGTTTAATCTTTGAATATCCTCTTTATGTGAGTGAATTTTGGGCCCTTGAGGTCTAACATATCCATAAGACGAGTGTTGCATGTGGATAGTAACTTTGATGTGCGATCATACAAAGATTATAGATGATCATATTCAACAAAAGATACAAGTAACACTGACGATAAAAAGAGAGAAGGTCGCTTAATATGAGTTGGTTATATCTTACATCAACCTGCAGTTGCATCGTCCATAGGCGTGAAACCATGATGATAGAAGGTGTTAAAAAGAGAAATTCTCTTGAAAGACCTACAATTTTTTGGAATCCATGTAGACTTAGCAAAGAATAGATGAAAAAGATATATGTATGCATACCAATTAGGTTGTGATTAAGCCTTGGTCATATTAGTACACTTACTTTAGATCCTGCATTCACTAGGAGTCTTATTACTATTAGAGATTTGTATGCAAGTAGAAAATGTAAAGAGATTCTAGTAGTAGAGAATCCAAAATTATTGAATATTAGACCTTAGGTCTTAATGGAGCGAGATGGATAGAGAGGGGTTGATATAGCCGATCTTATCTAGTTTGGGATTAAGGCATAACTGTTGTCTGTAATTTTCAAATCTCATCCCAACAGGACAATGACGTCAAAGAGTACTTCAAAGGGAGAAACAAATGCACGACCTTTCTCATAATTGCATTTTAGAACAAATGATAGTTGATATGCTGCTATTAGTCGCATTTAGGGTGATCTTGTTTTTTAATATAGGTGAACCTGCATGATTTCTTAGATTCTTATTGCCTATCCTTGCACCCTTATATACCATCTTTCGAGTTGATATTTTCTGAAGTTGTAGGTTTTTCATGAAATGGTAAATGCTGGAGTTGAGCCAAATGCTAATACATATGGTGCACTTATTGATGGTTGTGCTAAAGCTGGACAAGTTGCTAAGGCCTTCGGTGCGTATGGTATAATGAGATCTAAGGTATGAATTTATCTACTTATGATATATAAGATTTTAGAGGGTATTGATTTAACAAATTGTACTGAAAAGTGACATGTACTTAGACCGCCGAATATCTCACGTTGGATTCATGTTGTATTCAGTAGAATGTGAAGCCAGATCGTGTTGTATTCAATGCTCTTATCACAGCTTGTGGTCAATCGGGAGCAGTGGATCGTGCATTTGATGTCTTGTCAGAGATGAGAGCAGAAGCACGTCCAGTAGAACCTGATCAGATTACTATTGGGGCTTTGATGAAGGCATGTGCAAATGCTGGTCAGGTATATGTGCATTCTGTTTTTAAATATTTATACTTGAAATCTATATCTCAGTTGAATGAGATTGGTGTTCCCACATTCAGCTACTCCTCTATCATAATTAACCATTGACATGAATTGCTTTAGGTTGATCGAGCTCTAGAGGTTTATCGTATGATTGATAAATGCGATATCAAGGGCACACCAGAGGTTTACACAATTGCTGTAAATTGTTGCAGTCAAAATGGTAATTGGGAATTTGCACGCAGCATTTATGATGACATGTCCAAAAAAGGTGTTAATCCAGATGAGGTACTAATTTTTAAACTGCTGTTGTTGCATGTGGAGGTACTAATTTTTAACTGCTCTGGTTGAATGTCTGGAGATACTTGTACATTTATTCTTATTTTTTTGTCAATATATTGTTGATGCTTAGCACGCGTGACGGGGACAAGAAAATGTGGTTTTCGGCGATGATGACATCACACGCAATTCTCAATCACCAAAACAGCCTTCAAAGCTACAACCCCAATAATTCTGTGAGTTGACAGCAATTGGAAAGCCTAGGATACCTTTAATCCACAAAACAAGTTTGGAATCTTCAACACCAGAACTGAAATGCAAAAAAACCAACTATGACACTGCAACTGAATTCCAACACAGCTTTTGCCTTTCCTACCAATGACAGCAGTAGCAGTTTCTTAGACAGTCAGAGTCGACCTTCAAGACTCAAGGCTCCAAAATTTTCAAAGCTTGCTTCTGTATTGCTGTGCAGAGAACTCTTGTCCAAAATGGACCTCCTCCTCTGAAAGTCAAAGCCCAAATCAGAGAAATTACAAAAAGCAACAAGAAAAGACGAAATTCACATTTAAAATACATAACTTGTTTATTTAAGAATAAGTGTCTACACAAATCTGTGTTTCTGGTGTGTAATAGCAATATGTTAGTTAACCTAGACCAGTACATGGATTTGCTGGAGTTGTTGGGTAGGAGAGAGTAGCAGTTTGTCTGGTTGGGCTCTGTTTGTTTTTTGTATCTTGCTGTACCATCTTGGTGCTGTTTCAGTAAAAACTTACTTCATGAAAAAGAAATACAGAACTTATTTAATATTACAGATTTATCAGAATAACAATTCTATGAGGGGAATCTTTTTGTTTTCCATTTTAATATCCACAAAAGGTATCCTGGTTTTTTCTTGCTTTTCGGACGGTCAACAAGTAATTGTAAACCTTTATACAATGTGACCTCTACAAAGATGCATATTGAAACACAATATGGATGAACAATACTTTCCATCATTACTTTCGGAAATAGATGCTACCCATCCCGTAGTGTTTGGATTTGGAAAGAAAGAGGAGCATAGACTATTTTATTCTTGGATAGAATCTTTTCTCAAGTTAACTATTCCAAAACAGAAAACTGTGCATATAAAAAGGTATCTGCGCTTAGTATAGAGTTGGGAATGAATTTTCATGAGTAGAAGAATGATTTATAGTAAATGTTGGATACAACTAGGTCTTGTATAGAAGATCTACAGGAGGTGATACATAAGCATTCTTGGTCTTCTAATGCATATCAATATCCGTTGCTCTTGGTGTTGTTAAGATCCAATTATATCTTATCTTAGATAGATAAGATAGGCTAAAGTAATGATCATACACGTTTCCCCATCTGTTTGATGAAGATATGTTAGGTAATTGCCAACAGTTTTATCTGAATTGTCAAGTTCCAATTTCTTTTATCTTAATGTGGATTACTTCAGCCTTTTCATACTCCGTGCAAGGTCCTGATATATTACCCGGTTGTTAAGTCTGTACTTTACCTTATCAAAAAAAAAGTCCAGTTGATAGTCCTATTCGTAGACACATGATTTAGTGAAGGTTTGATCCGAATGATATACATTTGGGCGAAGCATCTGTTTCAGATATCCTCATCTTCTCATTGGATTATCTCTTTGAAAATTGTATTTAATGTCAGCTATTCTCCTGGGAAGTACCCTTCATTTCTCCTTCTTGCTCCAATTTCTGTTTGTTTGACCATAATCTGCCCAACCTCTGAAGAAATTCTGTTGCTATCATAAATTATTATGCACTTCCTTGGGGCAATTTAATTCAAGAGGTGTTCTGGCTTTTATATTTCTACATCTGCGAGTGTAGCTGAGTCTTTTTTGTTTTTTGTTTTTTTGTTTTTTTGTTTTTTTGTTTTGATTGATTAGCTGAGTCGGATTTCCTGAAATACATTATGTGTTGGCCTCTATCTCCAAAATCATGTTTCTCAACCTTGTTGCGGAAATTGGAGCTTAATGCATCATTATCTGTCTCCATCTTTACATCATTTTGTCAGCATTAAGTCAAAATTTTGCCCCTGAGATTTCTTACTTAACTTCCATATAATTTTTTTTGATAGGATAAGTAATTAAATTAAAGGAAAAACTTAAGTTTCCTTTATTCATGCAGATGTTTATCAGTGCGCTGATAGATGTGGCAGGGCACACAGGTAAGTTGGAAGCTGCATTTGAAGTTCTAGAAGAATCCAGGACTAAAGGCATAAATCTGGGATCCATATCATACAGCTCATTGATGGGAGCCTGTTGTAATGTATGACACTGTTCCTTTTTGTGTTTCCTCATATAGACGAATGTATAACCTCTGCTTTCTGTGCACACTCTCTCTAAAATGGAGGGATAGGACTTGTCTGTTTAAAATTATCATTCTCTTTGATTGAGATTATTGCGGGTTAGATTCACATTTAATGTTAGAAACTGATATCAATGAGTACTACCTGCTTTAAGTCTCAAAATTGTTAGTGTATCTAATCTCAGCGTAGTTGGATATGCTGTATTAGGATGAGAATGTCATAAAACTTGGATATTCAAAATTAGATGCTATACAGACATCAGTGTTTGCATATCTTGTGGTCAATGAAGCTTCATTATGGCAAAATTTATATAATATGGAACAACGCAAATAGTTTAAAAACACACAATGGTCAAGTAGCTTATGAGCCAGCTGTGTGGGCATTTAGTTGGTTAATCTTGAGTCTCGATGTTGACTTCTAGAGCTCCTACTAATTTGTCTTATTCACCGTGTGGTACCTTCATTTATGCCTGTGAATAGTAGTTGTATTAATCCACTTTTGCAGTTTATTGAGCGTTTCATTTGCGAATGCTTCTAAGAAGTGATCATCTGGCGCATAATGAAGAGGGAGTTATAGATGGAAGGCTGTCTTACCGGTCATTATTCTACCAAAGAAGACCTAGAAGTAGTCAAGCTGTGTTCTACCTGTCTTTCTTTAGCCAATCCTTAAGTGGCTTTTAGGAAAATACAAAACAGTGAAATAACATTGAGGAGCAAACACAATGCCATGCGCGGACACTGTAGACAGGGAAATAGTTGATAGAGATCCATAGTTAACCAATGTGCTAAACTCTAGCTCCCTTAATTATATTTCCTAGAATAGCAAAAGACTATTGAAAATTCTAAACTAAATACTCGTCCTGGAATTTGGTCTCTGACTTATGTTCTGTTTATCTGAATCTCTATTACTTTTTGAGCTTGCTCACCAATGTTATTTCAGGTCACTGCTTGTATTCTGGTCACATCCTTCCATCTTACCATTATATTTCTGAATATTAACTCTCTTCTTCTTATATGAATGGGATAGAAAGGATCCTAAGTATACTTATCTTTTGAAACCTGACTCTTCAAGGTCTCCTTCTAATTTTCGAAAAATAAGAATGAAATGAATAAATGGATCTCCTGAAAATAACAGAATGATGCAGATGAATAGTAGCATAAAAGACTTCGCGTGCAATAAAATTACATTTTGTCAGAACCAAATTGAAGAAATGATGATTTTGTTACCTTTGAGATTACCCATTTGAACAGCTTGAAGAGCACCTTTATAAATTCTACTTGATAAATTTTGGTGCACACGTGGATGCCACAGATTAAGACATTTAAAAAGATAGAATACCAATCTGAAGAAACAATGTGACAAGCGAAATCAATATTAGAGTTAGATTAAGTGTTCCTCGGAAGATCATATATTTAGACAAGCTGGAAAAGTGGATCATGTTATGTTCCACTTCTCTGTCTAAAATACAGAACTATCTTACTAGCATTAGTTAGGTGAAATTGTCTTTCCCTGCTGCCTTAAAGAACTTGTTTTATGCCGCTATTCTCTGTCATTCGAACAAACATGAACTTTCTTTCTATCAACTAGCAAGTATTAGCCCCAAATACTCTTAGATGCTGCCAGTTTTTTTTTCCTGCATCTCAGGCAAGAATGTGAAATTGGTTTTAAGATTTCTTTCAAAATCACGTGACTTGGTCGTAAAACACTTCTCCACTCCATTTGCAGGCAAAGAATTGGCAGAAGGCACTAGAACTGTATGAGGATATTAAAGGCATCAATTTAAAACCAACTGTTTCAATGATGAATGCATTGATAACTGCATTGTGTAAGTCACCATCTTAAACTTCTTCTCAGCATAAAGCATCTTGCTCGTGTTTTTAACTTTTTCTCAGTGTAAAGCATAAAGCATAAACTTTTTCACTGATGTTTTTTTTTGACTCCATAATATCTACACTTATTTTTTGCTATGACACCTAATATGTTTATAACAGAGGATGGCCTTACTTTATAGGCGTCTATATAGGTTGTTTCCCATTTCATAAGCATTTGCTTATTTTCCTCAATGAGATGTGTTTTGTAATAGGTAATGCCGATCAATATCAGAAGGCTCTGGAAATTTTTTCTGAAATGAAGAGAGTGGACCTATGCCCTAACACCATTACATACTCCACTCTGTTTGTGGCGAGTGAAAAGTAATAGCTTGAAACCTTCACGTTGAGGTTTATGTATTATGACCATTTTCACCTGTCAATATATCATTTCCTGTATATCTGAGTTTTTGAATTTTATCATATATTTCTCATTCTCCTATCCCATGACAGAAAAGATGACCTGGATGTTGGCCTCATGCTTCTTTCTCATGCTAAAAAAGATGGCGTTGCCCCAAACCTTGTTATGTGCAGATGTCTTCTTGGTAAGAACTTTAAGCTCGTCATTGCATTGCTTTTGCTCTTATTGAATCTTGCTTGATATACAGTGCTACACCATCACCAAGAGGGATTGACTGCTTTCCTTTTATTTGGATATGTTCATAGTGGTGGAAAATGATGTATGTATTAGGCTCATCTAACAAATTAAGTTGAAACTGATCATTCCGTCGTTGAGATCAGGCACCTATATTATGGCTGACAAGGAACAAAGTTTTCGGGAACTTTTTCTTTCCAGAGTCCCTATTGATGCTCATGTGACAATTATGGTTTAATCCATCTTACATGGGGAAACACAAAGATGAGCCTATTCTCTGAACCTCCAAGTTTTATTTCCTAGAAGGGCCTTATAACTTATAAACCTGCTCATTGGTGTATTTTTCTGCTGGAACATTTATGCACTAAGTGATCCCTTTCAGCAATTCCTAGACCAAATATAACAACATACCCAGTATAGTCCCTCAAGTAGGGTCTGGGGAGGTCGTTGTATGCATACCTTACCACGCTACCTTTGTGGGGTAGAGAAATTGTTTCTGATAAACCCTCGGCTATGATCATAAAGATGACACCATGATACCTCTATGCATAGAAGACTTCTTGAGCCAATGAGCAGTTGGAGCTTTCTTCAAAACCGAATGGTGCTTAGTGTGTCATTTGTATCCTCGTGGTGCCAATGTAAGGAATACAACAATAACATATTCAATGTAATTCCACAAGTGGGGTTTGGGGAGGGTGGTGTGTCTGCAGCCTTACCTTACGTTGTTTCTGATAGACCTTCAACTCAAGTAAAACATATGAAAATCAACTATGGAAAGGAAATACAATAATGAAGAAACCATGCTAAAAATAAATGAGAAGAAAATAGTAGAAACAACAAATAATACGGTAACCGAAACAAGGAAACTACAAATAATAATAAAATCGAAGAATAAGATAGTAGGAGACTAATAATAGCAATACCGATAAGGAAAACTAGGCAATGCTCAACTATCTATTAACCTTCAACCCTAATCCTCGACGTCCTTATCCTCATATCCAGGGCTATGTCAATGGTAAACCATGTTCTGTCTAATCACCTATCCCCACTACTTCTTCGGCCTGCCTCTCCTCATAACCACCATAGCTGACCTCTCACATCTCTTCACTATGACATCTATGCATTTTCTCTTCACATGTCTGAACCATCTCAACCTTGCCTTCCTCATCTTGTCAACCACGAAGGTCACTCCTGTTTCGAATGTTTTCATTCCTAATCTTATCTCTTCTAGTATGCCTAGACATCTATCTTAACATTTTCATTTCTGCTACTTTCATCTTCTGGACGTGTGAGTTTTTGACCGGCCAACACTACGTCCCATACAATATAGTCGGTCTGACAACCACTTTATAAAGCTTACCTTTAAGTCTTGGCTGCACATTCTTATCACACAAGACACCAAATGCGAGCCTCTATTTCATCCATCCCGCTCCAATACGATGAGTAATATCATCATCAATATCCCAATTTTCATGGATTATTAACCAAAATACTTGAAACTTCCTCTCTTGGGGATGATTTGGTATCATTCCTCACTTCTACCTCTGCCATATGTCATTGAATTTGCACTCAAGTACTCTGTCTTAATCTTGTTCAACCCAAATCCGTTAGAATCCAGGGTTTGTCTCCAAACCTCCGGCCTATTGTTAGCTCGATCGCGTGTCTCGTCAATCAATACTATGTCATATGCAAATAGCATACACTATGGCACCTCCTCTTGGATAGAGGACCTAGAGGGATGCACAGAACATTCATAACTAGATTGGTCCTCTTGGCTCTGCTGGGCTACTTGGAAGTGGAAGCATAGCACCCTTACTTGGCTTGGGAGGACTCTCGGGGGTGGTGGACATGGTGGTCCTCCAACTAGCCTCAGATGGCTGCCAAACATAGAGGCAAAAGGACTAAATTTAGCCATGGAGGGGGTGGTCCTCCTCGTTCACCTAGCCATGGAGGACCCCACCTAAATTGTGGCCCAATCCTGACTCATAAGAGCCAGGAATGGTTGGATTTGTGTTCGGGTCCAACTCACACGCAAGTGTATGTGGTCGTACAAGTAATATAGGATTTGAAGTCCAGATATTGTATCCACGGGGACTTGATTAATTATTCACTAGATTAAACTAATGCTAATTTATTTATTCAAGCGCTAGAATCTAAAGAGGTATTTATAATTCTTTAAACTAAAAATAAAAGAAAATGCTAATGAACAATTAACCAAAGAAAGAGCGGATTCTTACGAAATCAATGAGATGAATCGATCTAGGATTATGGATTGCTAGCAATCATTCACCTTTGTTTTCTTGTAATAATTATCGAGTTATTGATTTACGAAATTAATAACATGATTATGGTCGGTCGAGCCTCTAATCATCTGTTCAAATTGGTCCCACAACTACATCATTGAGCGGGGATGTGGTAACCCAATCCGAACGCATTTGTCTATCTTCCCGTTTTGTAACCAAGAAAGAGTTCTAGGTATATATCTATCCTAGCCGCAAATCAATTCTAAGTTTCACTTCTGAGAAGAGATTTTTCTCCCTATATTCTTCGTTCTATCTTGTTGATTCTTCTGTCGAGTTCACAACAAGATTATAGAGTTGTTGTAATGCTCGCGAAGCATTAAAATAATAAGCGCAAGAATATCGAACAACTACTATGATAATTATGCAATTTAACTCAAGTTCATACTAATAAAATCATAATCCTAGAAGGAGAAGTTTAGCTCCATATAGACATGGAGTAATTACAACAAATCATCCGAAGAAAATCTTAAAAAATAAATAATACAGAGAAGAAAAGATAAAACCAATTTTTTCTAGCCCCCACGGTGGCTCCTAGCTCTTCCCCCGGTCAAAACGTTTCAAGACGTGTTTGAGGACTATTTATAAGTGTAGGAAAAATCCCATACAATAAATTTAGTCCAAAACGAATTGGGAAATAAAATTTCGGTCCGGAACACCCTTGGCGTGTCGCACCCCTTATCGCGCCAGGCCATCTGGCTGAATTTTTCTTCTTGCCGCGTCGCGCCTCTTATGGCATCTACCTGCTAAAGAATTTCCTTCTGAAGTTTTGGGATAGCCGCGACGCACCTCTTATAGCACTAGCCTGTTGGATGTTCGTTTTTCTGAAGTTTTGCCTCTGGTGCTAAGCGCCAACTAAAGCAGCAGCATGGTTTTGTCCGGAAACACTTCCAAAGTTGCTCCAGAGCTCCGCATCCTCTTTGATGCTCATTCAGGGTCAATTTCCACCACTTTTTCTTATAAACACCTCATCACATTCATTTGTTCGCAATCAAAAGTTTTCCATCAAAACATGCAACTAAAAGTGAATATCCGTTTCAAAACAAGGCAAAACATGGATAACATACGGCAAGCAGGCATACAAATACACCCAAGATCAATATGCAGCTTCAGTTCATCCATCACTAAGACAAATATAAATGCTCTGAGTCTCCTCCCACTTTCCTCACTCGGGTGTTGGCTCCCTCGTACATGTCCTTAATTGTCCTAATGTAAGCTACAGATACACCTCAAGCCTCCAAACATCTCCACAGAATCCCTTAGGACTTGGTCGTACACTTTTTTTAGGGTCAATGAACACCATATGTAAGTCTCTCTTCCTCTCCCTATACTGTTCCATCAATCTCCTTACGAGATGAATGGCTAGGGACTTTATTTTATGTTTTTTCTAGGTGAGTGAACACCATATGTAAGCCCCTCTTGCCAGACGCGGACCTCTTCCCCAAGAGTAGGGGGATCACGAGCCTCCGGTAATCTCGGAAAGAATATTTGTTTATTTATTTATATATTTTTGATCAAGTAAAAGATTTCATTGATAATAACAATGCCTAAAATATATGTTTATATGTGTGTTAATATATATATTAAGTGTGAGATATATATTTTGATTGGCACCCTCATGCACAAAGGTCTGATAGCTGCATCCTGTATTGCAAATGATCCTTTAGTGCGCAGATCTAGGTTTGATTCTGAGTCCAGCATCTGCACAAAAAAAATAAATTCCCGACACTTTTGCAGCCACAGACTCTGCCTCTGCCTCTTGCTCTCCCTATAATGCCAATGTAAGGAATGTTTTTAGGATATCATCTAAGTTTCTACATGAGTGGGATGCTTAGTAGATAAGCCTGTATTAGTAATCATGCCCCTTACTTGGTCATTATAAAGGAGATGCTCACAACCTTCTTCAGTTTTTGTTTTTTCTTGTCCTTCATAACAAGAATGTTCATTAGTCTTGCAATTGCATCTAAGTTCTCCTGTAGCAATGGATTTTTTTGTTGTGTCATTTGTTTTGGGCGTCACAATTATTTGATTATGTGGATTTTTTTGTAGCTATGTGCTTAAGGAGATTCCAGAAAGCTTGTACACTTGGGGAGCCTGTCTTGTCTAATAACTCTGGTCGCCTGCAGCTTGACAGTAAATGGTATGCTTCTATTTAATCTGCTACTGATTCTGACACGTCTGTTGAAGAAGGGATTACAGAAGCAAAATCATATTTTGTTGTAGTGACAATGGAGTTGGCTTTGCCAGCTTTAACATGATGTTTAAGCTCAACATCTCCATCTAAAATGCCTCTGGTGATAGTTTACTACCTTTCTTTATTGTTATTTTATTTTTATCAGATACGGATTCTAAAAGCTTTGAGATGTTTAGGCCCGACTTCATGGTGTGTTAAGATGGATGTAAAATGATTTTTAGCAAATGCACTCAATATCTTTGTAAAAGTAGTTGATATAAAAGGCCATGTTGAACATATTGTTACAGTCATGTATTCATATAGCCTGATTATCATTTTGATTCGTTTAGCATATTTCAGGGAAATTTGGCATACAGTGAGGAATTAGCTCAAGAGTATTCTTTTCTTGAGTGGATATTCCTTTCACGCTCAAGTTGGACTGGACTGCTTGTGCCTAGTGCAAACATAAAAGATGTCACTAAAGTTAATTATGCATGCTTGGCTTTGTTAAAAGACTTGTACACATAGTTATCACTACTTCCTAGCACATTTGTGGCTGAATTATTTGAAATCTCAGAAGTTTAGGCTGGTGGATTTTATCATCACATCTTCATGTGTCTTCCCCTTTTTACAAATTACATGTCATTGAATCAAAGAAGATGTTCGTCCCTTAAGTGGTTAAACAGCTCTTTATAAGTTTTTTCCTTTTTTCCCCACTCATGAAATTCTTAATTGGTTTGCAGGTCATCGTTGGCCTTAATGGTCTACAGGGAAACAATTGTAGCTGGTGTGGTACCCACGACGGAGGAGCTATCACTAGTTCTGGGTTGCCTACAGCTTCCTCGTGATGCATCCATAAAAGAAAGACTTGTTGAAAATCTAGGATTGACTGTGGAAACATCAAAAAACTCAAATCTTTGCTCTTTGATTGATGGATTTGGTGAATATGATCCCCGTGCATGTTCATTGCTCGAGGTCCGTGGTCTATCTTAGTATCTTTTATCAGGTATACAATTTTATCTTGTTGGCTATTGTGGGGGATCATCTCGCATATTTTCTTGTTCCTTAGGAGGCAGCTTCACTTGGAATCATCCCTTTGACTTCCTTAAAGGGAAGCCCTATTGTTGTTGATGTGAGGAATTTGCATATTCATGCAGCTGAGGTAAGCTTATCTTAATGTGCAGTAAATAAGTATTTAATTTTTGTTTCAGTTGTAACTACACGAGAATACTTTAAGCTTTACGAGCTTAATGGTCTTAGCGTATGCACATAGTTGCTAATAATTGTGAGTTTGTCCTTTTTGGTTGCAAAGATCTCTTTCTCTTATTCTGTTTTTCTCTTTCCCTCTTTTGCAGGATTCCTAATAGTTTTTAAGAATTAAGAAGTTAAATATTATATTTTTCTGTGTTCTCTCTCCCTTTTTGCTAATTTATACATTGTACAGGTTCCCCATCCATTTTCAAAACAGTTCTGCTGCTGATACTTTGTTTGACAGTTTTCTTTTTCTTATGATTTTTCTGAAAATTAATCAGGTATATCTTTTGACTGTCCTAAAAGGTCTCAAGCATCGTTTGGCTGCAGGTAAAGAATATTTTGCCTACTTAAAAGGATATTTTTGTCTTTAGGAGCTCTTACTCAAGTATTGCTAATGCATGCATTTTTTCCCATATTCTACCCTGCATATAATAATACATCGCATAAGGTTTGATAGTATTAGTAATGCAAAGTTCTATAGTAGAATTCCACATCCCATATTCTATCCTACATATGATAATGCATCACATAAGGTTTGCTTGTAGTAGTAATGCAAAATTTTATACTTGAGGTCAAATATTGTGTTAGTAATGCAAAGTTTTACATCTTAAACCTTGCGTTGTATTTGTAATCTAAAGTTTGAATTACCAATGTAGAGCTGTGTATTAGTTATGTGGAGTTTTTTTTACACCAATTTGATTTCTTTATACGGAAAAATCAAATGATGCCTTGATTCATTTTTAACTCCCACTTTCTTCGGCTAGCATCAAGATGTGGCATATCCTTGTCAACTAAGTAACTAAGATAATACCAAGTTCACGTTCATTTCAAAATAGGAGAATAGGAATTCAAGGAACACTTGTGATTGATTCGCAAGAATGAAGTTAATGCTTAAGGAAAAAAAAAAGTTATTTCACAAATAACACCGGAAGATTGCAAGACTTTATCATTATAAAAGAGAGAGTAAAAGCTTCTTTATTTACTTATCAAAAATCATTAAAGAGAAAGAGAATTAAGAAAGATCACAACAACAAAAAACCCAAAGTAATCTCATAGGTGGGGTTTGGGGGAGGGTAGAGTGTAGGCAGGCCTTACCCCTACCTACGGAGGAATTAAGAAAGATCACGACTGGAAATATATTCACTAGTAGAATATATTGCTGTATGTTTAACATCTGTTGAAATGATTGAAAATCTTGCAGGTGCAAAAATACCAAACATATCCATTTTACTCCCTGTAGAGCAGTCACATATTCAGACACCCACTGGCGAGAAAACAATTAAGATTGCCGGAAGGTAACGAGAGCTATTTTGGAGAAGAAATTTCCCTTTTGCATATATGTGAATGCTGCTGCTTCTTTGTACGACTACTTATTTTAAGATATATACCAGTAATTAATATGACATGAGGAAAAAAAATTCATTCAATTTCTTTCTGAAATAGCATTAATAGCAGAACACAGGAAGGACAAATGTAGGACTGAGAAAATGATGTTAATTTGGTAGTATAACAAGTCTTGTATTTTTGGCATGACTGATGAATATTAAGCTACTACTTTTAGTAACATTTTTCATGCCTCGCGACACTATAAAAGAAACCAAAATATCACTAACCGGCAAAAAAAGAAACCTAAGGTATGCATTTGGAAAAGTGAAAAACATTTCATTCCAAGTTAAGCCTATGTAGAATTCACCCTTCATGAGCTCCCGTATGTTTTTTTACTTCTCTTTTTCTTTTCTTTTTCCCGGGCAAAGCTTGCACAGCATTCTACGAGCTGCATGATTCACATAATGATCAAAATTCTCTTATTGGTCAACAGGATCAACAGGGCAGTTGCAGCACTTTTGAGGAGGCTTGGCCTGCCTTACCAAGGGAATGAATCATTTGGGAAGATTCGGATCAATGGTGTTATTGTGAAAAGGTGGTTCCAGCCAAAGCTCGAATCCCCTTTCAGTTGGGAACAGACAGGTTTGAGCTTCTCCCCGACACGGCTACGAAAAGGATTAAGCCATCAACAGCGTAATATTCGAACTGGGAATTTGTCCTTAGATTAGGAGAAGTTCTGGGAGGGCTAATGAAACTAGACATCACATTTTTTTTAACAAATTGATACTCTGGTTTAATCACGACACAACAGAGTGCTGTTGCCAGTTAACTTTGTAATGAAAGTTGGAAAACTGGCTGGGTGAATTTTTGATGCCAAAGGAGAAAGAAGCAACAAGAAAGCATATAAAACCGAGGAAGCCCTTGTACTGCACAATCCGCGCTCGTCAATTGGACTATGCATGGAGCAGTGGAAGTGCCACTGGTTCTATGTGCAATTTGTGATATCGAGTCGGGCTATGGTGATAAGTGGATGAGTAACTTTTTGAGATGGATGTGTAAATGTTGGCGAATCATTAAATGTTAGCTAAAAAATATACAAGGATACAAGTTATATGTGTACCATTGATAGAGATTTTGTTTGCAATTAGCATCCATTCCTCTCCATATTCATATAATATAATGACGCTAACTTATTACTACATATTTTGCAAAACCACTAGAACCATACTTTTTAGCTCAAATTTATTGTCTAGCCAATACACGAGGCACAAAGTTGAAATGTTATAAAATCTGTCCCTCCCTCGCATCTAACCTACTTCAGTTATTCTAATCTCGAAAAATTTTTGGTCTCAAAATTTTTAAAATATCTACTTCAATTGAATCTGAAATAGAATTGACAATATTGGTATGATGGGAGTATATTTTTGAAAATCACTCCAGGTACATGAATTTTAGAGCCTGTTTGGTTAATCAAACCAACTTATAAGTATTTTTTAACTTTTTGAGTGTTTGGCTCAGCCGAAAAGTGTTTTAAAAAAAATTTAAAAAGTGCTTTTAAAAAGCTAAAAAGCAAAAGTTGGTTTCGCTCGACTTTTCATTTTTTGGCTTATAAGTTATTCATGTTTGACCAATATATTTACCTTTTTATCCTCATACTATTTTCTTAATTCGAAAATACCTTCAAGCAAATAAAATATAGCAAATCTTTTTCTAATTCTCTTTCTTTCTTAATAAAAAATAAATGGAAAATTTGCCTAAGTTTATTCAAATTATATATTTTAAAACTTAAAAATAACATAAATAACTAGTTTATATTAAAAATAAATATAAAAAATAAATTAATTTAAATTTTAATTGTTTTAGAAATACAAATATCAAAGTAATTCACTTTTTATAGTGTTAACAGCTTTAAGGCCATTTCAGTCATTTGACTAAAAATAAGTGCTTAATAGCCACTTATATACCAATATCAATAACTTTTTTTCAGCTTCAGCACTTTTATCTAAACACATAACTGCTTATTTATAAAATAAATTTCAGCATTTTCACAAGTGCCTTAAGCACTTATATTTAAAAGCCATTTTTTCAGCTTAACCAAATGGGCTCTTGCTCAAAATTTGTTGCACTTAACTTTATAAAACAAGAAGTGATAATTGTGGATCTATGGATGCTTTCTTGCTTTACCATTGACACTAGTAAGAAAAGTGTAACTGAGTGGTGGGTTCATCAAATTACAAGAGAGATCGAGGTATCTTTTTTCTTCTGAGATCTGAATAAGAAAATCCTAAACCTCTTTCATCTAATAAGTTGATCTTTTTTAATCCACGTTAGACATAGTGAGAGAAATTTAAATTGGTCAAAAGCAAAATCACAATTCATAAAAAGGATCAAAAGATTTATACTCTTTAACAAGGGAGAGATGTGAAACCAGAGAAGGACAAACAAGAAAGTTTAGACTTGCACAGGAAATTCCTCTTCAGAGAAACATTCTAATTATACCTATTTATCCTCTTTAGCACTTCAATAGTTGAGCTTAGATTATTTTTCTCAGAGCAAGAACGTTAACTCAATTTCCCTATTTTTTGAAGCTTGTACAGAGGTATTTTATTGCCCCATAAATGTGTATCCCGCATAACTAATATAGCGTTTGGTTGTCTGTATAAGAAAAAAAAGATCTCCGCAACATTTGATCGACAGTAGTAAACATATTCACATCTAGTAATGTAAGAATCTATGTATATTGCTTTATGTCAAATAGAATGTGGAATAAGAAAACGTGCATTACAAGAATTAAACTAAGACACGAAAGGTCCTTTAAGTAAGTATTCATTGCATAATAATTCCTTCATCATTAGTTACATTATTATAACATTATAGCCAATCCTTACATTATAATCCTACATAACTAGACTATGTGAAGTAGCAAAAACCATTACGATCGAAACAATGCCTCGATTATTGCTAAGAAATCATGCTTAAATCCATCAGTTTGGAAATGATTCGAAGGAATGATCTTTGTATAAAAGTAGAAAGCAAAACAAGCAAGTCCAGGCCCAACCCAAAAGATCCAATGCCCATTCCAAAGATGACCTCCTCTAACAATAGCAGCTCCAAAACACCTAGCTGGATTCATTCCAGCTCCAGCGTAGCCCTTTTTAGCAGTAACTGTAGTTGAAATAAACACAAGAAGGCCTGCTAGAAGCCCAACAATAGACATGACAGTAATAAGCCCAAGTGCCTTGGACTGGCGATGATCATAGGCCATCCAAAGTGAACCAAAAAGCAAAGCAAATGTACACAAAAACTCAAGCCAAAATGCTTGGGCCATCTCCAAGCCCAAAGTGTCCTGCCCATTGGGCCCTGATGCGATAATTACCGTAACGGTACAACCACCAAGAGAGAATCTTTGTTCAATGGTACTACTCAGCACAGCTTTGAGTGCTAGTGCACCTAAAATAGCACCAACACACTGTGCCACTATGTAAATAATGGCTCGTGACATTGATATTAGTCCCACAAGTGCAGATGAGAAGGTAATTACAGGGCTAATGTGGCCACCAGACACAGGGAAAACAGCAAGGATTAGAATGGTGAGTGTAATTGCTATGAGAATTGACATTATCAAATTTGGCATTTTGACATCACTTTCGAGGGTGGAAATCACTATGGTGTCCAACATGAAAACAAGAATCGCAGAGCCTAAAAGCTCTCCAATTGATGCTCGCCACACCTACATATAAAAATATAAGTAACATATTATAATCGGTTAAATTACGTTGGTAGTTAAAAGTTATTCATATTATACATAACTTGAATTCACCCGGACATTCAAAGAGATATACATACCTAATGGTAATTGAGTATTCAATCTGTTCCCTTTTATGTGATGTTGTATCTTTTAGTCTATTTCAAAAGAAATAAAATCTTTTTTATATTTGAAAATTATTAGTGTTAAAATTTTCATATTACCCTTAAGAGTATAGATTCTTAAACTCTATGCTTAATCAATTCCGCCGTATAAAATAAAACAAAGAGAATAATTTACTCCCTCTGTCTCAAAGAATATATCAAAGATTGAGCTCATTAGATCTCCTCTAGGTTCTAGATAATAATTGTCTTGGATATATATAGCCAGAGATATTGTATACTCTCTCTGTCTTAATATTGTATGGCACAATAATTGGACTTTTGAGATTCAAACTTTTAGATTTTAATTGTAAATTCGGACACAGAAAATTTAAATATTTCAAAATTATGTAAAAAGTACTATAAATCACAATAATTAAGGCATATAAAAAATTTCAATGAAAGAAAAACTTGATTAACTCTCAAAATTCCAACTTTGAGACAGAGTAATAGATGAGTAAGAGATGAAATGTACTAACATCAAAAGAGAAGAAGTCAGGCAAGCCCAGCCTTTCAGCCATTGTGAGACATGAAGTATACTTCTTCTTTTCGTCATTTAAGCTGTTTAAAAAGAAGCCAAATGCCATACAAATATATATAAGAACAAAATTGAAAAGATATCAAACCAAAAAAAGATGCACAATATACTTCGAGAAAAAAACATGGATACTTGCTTTTTTGTAAAAGAGGTATTAGGTTGAATTTTATTAGTACTTCCAAAAGAAAGCTGACTTTCTTCATCCCCCAAAACATTTCCAGTAGTAGCAGCCATAAAGATAATTAGAGTTCTCCAAAGCTTTTAATTTAATTTAATTTTTTAACTTCGTTGGTGGGTTATATATGTGTAGCTTCCTAAATTAACTATCTTTTCTTTTTCTTCTTTATATGTATATATGTTTATCCATCAAGCTGGAATAGTTTAATTTTACAGCATATCTATTCATTGTTAGTGTCAAAATACACTTAGTCTAAGATCCTTTTTTCACGCATATACCCTAAATATAAAGCATAATGCTTTTCATTCAACACTTCACGACATATATTCAACCAAGAAATAAGGTAAAAAAACAAACCCATATTTTGGCATCCTCTGTTTTAATAAGTTTCCCTTGTAGATAATCCGATCGTTATAAGAGCGGAGCCAAGGTATCGTAAGGGCTTCCTTATATATATAAGGTCAGTTTTTGTTATTTATTATTTTTAATGTAAGAGATGTTGAATCTCCTTTATTTCACCTTCCTTTTGTTTGGGTCAAAATTGCTCTCCACTATTCATTTGGAGCAATTTTACACTTCTATTATTCAAATCGGAACAATTTTAGTGAGAGAAACAAATGTGGTATCTGTATTCTTTGAATTTGCCTATGTGGGTTAAAAAAAGCACCAATTATTGTGGTGCTAAACCTCACTTTAACTTAAATCCTAAACTGAGAAATGACGGCAATAAAAATGTCTTCTGGGCAGGGATTTGTGACACCACCCATTGAATGATCGAACCCAAATTCTTCTTCTGCTTGACTTAGCAAGTCTTGAAATGAAGGTTGGCTCAAGTATGATATGGGTATCACAAATCTCTTCCTTTGCTTCTCCCCAACATAAACAGCAAAATTGCCCTTGGGAACATCCAGGGATGTCGATGACTTCTTGATTATACGAGGAACACGAATAGCCATGATGTTTTAATTAAGATGAACAAATGATGAAGAGAGAGAATTACTAAAGGTCCTTAAAGCACAGGAATTTTGAGTTGTGGTGGTGAGCAACTTCACCAAACATGTTTATATAGGAAAATGGAGAGTCATAAAATGAGTTGAACATCAGTTAAAACAAGACACACCAATTACCACATGGTCCTGTCTTCCAACTAATTGACAGGTTTAATTGCCTTGGCTCATATAAGTTCAAGTTCAGTAGGTCCTGCCTTTTTTTTTCACTACAGGGAACAAAGGATCTCTCAGAATCAAATCCATAAATACTTCTGGTAGCTTATGATGATTTTTATGAATAAAACAGACCCCATATGCAAACTGTGTCCCCAAAAAAGACTAAGAGAAAAATAGTCAATAATATATAAGTTTTCACTGGTGGAGAGGCATTTGTTGCACTGTTGATTAACAATAGCACATGAAGTATCACATGGTTTTGCAGCCCAGCTCATTATCTAACATATATGGTCTTAGCCATTGCTCTTGAATATCAGCAGACCCTAGTGTTTTTCATGACAAGATAGAGAACAGAGGATCTTTACAGATCAAATTGATAAATTTGCTGCAATAGCTGACAACTTGTAGGATCAAATTTCCGGATTAGAATAACCCGTGTTATTTCAACGGATTTTGAAAAGTTTTTTTTTATATAGTAGATAGTAGAAAACCTCCATTAAATTATGAGTCTGTCAAAGCCTTATTATTGCCAGAAATTTGGGTCCATATTAAAAAAATATATAGATATTATATCTTATTAAGATTAATTAATTTTCTATTACATTCAGTTGCACTCAGTACTTCCACATTGCTGCAGAATGGCAGATCTAGTACATGTTGAGTTATACTTAATTCACTGTATGATGGCCACTACCAAGTGCATCTAACTTCATTTGGAACCACAAAGTGTAATTATCATTTTACCAATAGGGTAGTGACCATAACGTCACCAATAAAATGAGTTGTGCCATTCCAGAATACTAGATTCTGGCTCATTCTGATTAATCAAACATGAGAGTTGAGCAAAACTTTTATATTGCAATGAATTCATTACATCAATGTATGGAATAGAATGGAACCATGGAAGTAAAAAGTTTCATTACTTCAATTTCTTTTGAAGTAGAAAAATATCTCCTTAGTCTACCTAGTGTTTCTTCTAACTCTGAAATGTACACAGTGAAAATCCTGGCTTACAATATACAAAATTGTGTAATAAGAAAATGGGGACTGGTTTCCTTCTCACTTCCTCAATCGAGATGTGAGATCGACAAACATATCCTCACTGCAGGGAATTGTCACACCACCCATTGGATGGTCAAAGCCAAATTCTTCCTCAGCTTGACTAAGCAAGTCTTGAAATAAAGGTTCGTTCAAGAATGATATGGGGATCACAAATCTCTTTTTCTGCGACTCCCCAACGTACACAGCAAAATGGCCCCTGGGAATATCTCTAGTTGCGTAAGACTTCTTGATCATACGGAGAATAGCCATGATCTTTTAGTTTTAGTATAGGTGAGAAAAGAAAAAGAAATATTAAGGAACTCAGAAGAGGAGAAAGCTTTGAATACTTTGAAGTTTGCTGGGAGCTGTGGTGGTAGATACCTCATTGGATATGTTTATATAGGCAATGGCAACTCATGCTGATGTGTGTTGAATAGGAATTTGTGGGCACCAGCAGAAGACAACGTCACTGAAGTATCACATGCTCTTGCCTTCAAGTATTGAAAACTTTGTGGTATTAGTTCAACAACAATAGGCCCTACCTTATTTTGGATCTTGGAAAGAAGCATTATTCATTATAGAATTTTTATGAAGCAATGACATGGAGCATGGACCACTAGGATGAAAAACATAACCATATTGGGAAAAACTAAACATTATCTATTACTATCCTAAAACAAGTAACATGACTGAGAGAGGTCAAGTGCTTTGTCCAGACTCAAAAGGCCTTAGTTATCAAGGATAGCAGGTGCTACCTTTTTTTTTTAACTTAGAACAAAGTATCCCCGACAATCAAATAGCTAAGGAAGACTTGTCTAGGTACACATCCAATTTTTATATGTTGACATGGTTTTGTTGTAAGAGTTATCCCTGAGAAAACAAAAAAAGATCATATGACCATAAGTTTCCAATTCCAAGTGCTTCCTATCATATGTTTATAACTTGATCGAAAATATATGGGATCTTCATATCTTTTCATTAATCAATTATAAGGTAAGACTTTGACCAACACACTTATATAGAAAAATTAACAAAAGATGGAAATGAAAAACTTTGCGCTCCTGAATAGAAAAGCAAAAAGGACCAAAAAGAAAAAGGCCTCCGATCCTGATTGCTTGGCGTAGTTGGTCTTACATCTCTAAAGAGCTCTACGGGGCAAACTGCAGTTTAGATATTTTGATTTACAAAATATTTTTGTTGAAGTAAATAAAAAATCACATAAAGTTATGGTGTGGATTCAATAAAACTTGCAGACAAGCATCATTAGTTACTTCTACGTAGGCACTCTTTATGGAAACATAGAGTAAATACAAGATGTAACATTGATGCTTTCAGAAATAAGTTGGCTTAAATAAATACAATTTTTTTCTTTTCATATCATAAGTCATTTAGTCTGATGATTTAATCAACTTTGCAGATGACTTTTTCAGCTGATCGAGAGAAATTCTAATAAATGAAGCCAGAGATTTGTTTTAAAAAGAGATGAAGCGTGAATTTGTGAACTATGAATGTCACTTCTTTGATATTTTCAAATTTCTGCTGCTGATATAAAGTTTTCTTTGCTGTCGTGCCAAACATATTTCAGTGTTTAGGATAAGGTCACAAATAATTTTCTTTAGAGTTGATAAACATAGACTAGCACTTTAGAAGCTCCAATTCCCATATTATGTAGAGAACAGATTCACGTAAAGAACTTAGTTAAACAAGAACACTGATACACCAAGCTGGATAACGAATGAGTCTGGACAGATTTCATTTGCTAAACTATTGAAAATTACATTCAAAATTGGGATCTACTGCTGCAGCTGACAGTAGGCTCCTCTATCTAATTTTCTATAATATGGTATGAATAATGTGTCTTAATTTTCCTAACTCTTCTAATGTACAAACTAGAAATGTTAGTTCTTTGCAAAACTGTGAAAGTAAAAGCCTCAGAACCTACTCAAGCGAGATGTAAGATTAATGAACACATCCTCGCTACAGGGAATTGTGACACCATCCATTAGATGATTAAAGCCAAATTCTTCCGCGGCTTGACTAAGCAAGTCTTGAAATAATGGTTGGCTCAAGAATGATATGGGGATTACAAATCTCTTCTTCTGCTTCTCCCCAACATAAACAGCAAAATGGCCTTTCGGAACGTCTCCAGCTATAGAAGACTTCTTGATTATACGAGGCATACGGATAGCCATGGTTGTTTAGTTCAATACAGATGAGAAAATAAGGGGAGATTAACAAGGACCCTGAAAGAAGAGAAAATCTTTGACTGGTTTCAAGTTTGTGGAACCTGTGCTTGCTTGAGACTCTTTTCTGCATTTATAGCAGAATAGTAAACCAGAAAAGACTCTTGTCTGGTGTGGGCACTGGTTAGAGACAGTAGCACATGAAGCAACATATGGCTTTTCCATCCAACCAATTTTTATACTAAATTAGTCTAAAAGCAGAAGGTCCCACCGATTTTCACAACAAAGAAAGATGGAAACCTCATCTTCTTGAAAATGGTTTAGCTAGGGACCACCTCTACCATTTCTTGATGTTTCTAGTCTGCATTCTGGTGATTGATCATCACATGTGAATCTATGAGGACATATCATGAGAATTATAGACAAAGCCTGATAGTACTAAATCAATGGGTCAGGATAAAATTTGGTTCTTATGACTAAAACACTACAGTCTTATGGTTCACCAAGTCGTGCTGCAGTTGAAAACTTAGAAATAAGGGAATTGGGATGTTTATTAGTGGATATAATAGGCAATTAGATAAAGTTGAAATACTCAAGGTTGAGGATCGAACCTTATTCTGTCAGTAACAATAAACCATGCTTTATTAGATAAAGGTAGAATATTTTGCACAGTTACCCGCAACAACATATTAAAATAACTGATAATATAAAAATTCTTTATGTTTTTAGTGTATATGAGTTAAATCCGAATAAACAAGGGTGGTCCAGTTGCCCTTATGACTTATGTGATGTTAAAAAGCACTACCAACTGATATATTAAGTCTTTAATTGGAGTAAATTGATAGTTTGAATTCCACAAAACTGCTATTCTGAATTAATTTACTGTACTATCTGATAACTTGTTTGACTCTCATGCTAAGTATTACTGTACTACTCTGGATCAACTTTCCAGATTAGTTTTACTCCAGTAATATTTAGCAGATGTTTCCAAATAGTAGAGAACAGAAATGTTTACTGGCTATTAGTATGCCGCCATGTCTAGATTTTCCAAATATTTATTAAAAGATTAGATTCTATCTCATTCTGTTTAGCAAGCCATGAGAGTTGAGTCAAATTATTCTATTGCAATGAATTGATTACATTCAATATATGGAATAGAATGGAACTATAGAAGTAAAACGGTTCATTACTTCAATTTCTTTTGAAGTAGAAAAATGTTTCCTCAGTCTAGCTAGTGTTTCTTCTAACTCTGAACTGTACATAATGGAGATCCTGGTTTACAACTATACAAAATTGTGTAAGCCAAAAATGGGGACTGGTTTCCTTCTCACTTCCGCAAGCGAGATGTGAGATCAATGAACAAATCCTCACTGCAGGGAATAGTCACACCACCCATTGGATGGTCGAAGCCGAATTCTTTCTCAGCTTGACTGAGCAAGTCTTGAAATAAAGGCTGACTCAAGAATGCTACAGGGATCACATATCTCTTCTTATGCTTCTCTCCGACATACACAGCAAAGTGGCCCTCTGGAACATCTCCAGTTGAGGAAGATTTCTTGATTATACGAGGCATACGAATAGCCATGATCTTTTATTTTTAATACAGATGAGCAGAAAAGGAAGAGAAGAGCTAATAAAGACCTCAAAAGCAGAACAATCTTTGAATACTTTTACAGTTTTTGCTGAGAGCTGTGATGGTAGACACTCTTTGAATGTGTTTATATAGGCCAAATGGCAACTTGGAGAATCCTGCTGATAGTGATGAGTTATTTCGTGGGGCACCCCGGAAGACAATACCACCTTAAGTAACATGGTATTGCCTTCCAACTAATCGTTAAAGTATTGATAACTTAAGGACAGATTAGTTCAAGATAAAGATCCTACCTTTTCCCTGAAGTTGGAACATAGCAAGCCTCTCAATCAAAGTATTAAAGAAGAGATGTAGTCTGTTAACTGTGACTATTCATATCTAAATATACACCTAGACTTTTATAGTAAGAATTTATTCAAAAAAAAAAGAGGAATATCAACCACGAGACACCAATAGAACAAAGGAAAGTGGGATGTTCCAGCCCTCCAGATGCTTTATAGCTCGGTCCTGAATTTAATCCTAAATATTAAGAATATCACAATCCTTAGTTGGATAAAATATAATTTATGTATGGAGATTTAGGATGCTAAAAGGAACCAACATCTGTTGTACTGACTTACAATTATGGGAAATCAGTTGTGTTAGGCTTTGAACAACAAACTTATATAGCAAAGGAAAAGAGAACAAAGAAGACACTCCTCGTTGCTTGGTCTAGTTGGTCTACATTTTAACTTATAAAGAACTCTACCAGGCAACATGGAATTGAGGTGCTTAGATTTTATGCATCGAAATATGTAAAACAAAAAATATTATGGGTTTGGTTTTGATAACCTGCAAACAAGCAACATCAGTTACTTACATTGCCACTACTTTTAGTAAACCACCAGTAAATAGATACAGCTGCACTAGCAAATAATTTTAGATATAAGTCGACTAGAATAAGGTACATCTTTTAATACTCATCTCATAACTTATTTTCTGATGGTTTAATCAACTTTGCGGATCAGAATTATCTCAAGCTTTTCAGCTGGTCGAGAGAAATTCTAATAGAGCAAGCCAGAGATTTGTGTCAAAAAGAGCAGAAAACAAAAACATCTGATAGAGTGTGATCTATTAAGGTCGTTATTTGATACAAAATTTTCTTCGTTATCGTAGCCAAAAATATTAAGGTCACTGATAAGGTGTCTTCTTTAGTGTTATTTAACATAGACTTTAGCTCATTAGAAGATCTAATTAGTAATTACCATGTTATGGAGAAAATGGAGTCCTGTAAAGAAATTTTCCAACAAGAATACTGAAAATTCAATTTGCTAAAGAATGAAACTGTACAAAGTTCATTTGCTAAAGATTATGTTGTATATCTTTGATATCAGCTACTGAAAATTACATTCAAAATTGGGATCTACTGTTGCAGTTGATGGTAGCCCCCTCTATCTAATTTTCAGTAATATGATGCAAATAATGTGCATTTCCTAATTCTTCTAATGTACAAACTGGAAATCCTATTCTTTACAAAACCGTGAAAGGAAAAAACTCAGATCCTACTCAAGCGAGAAGTAAGATCAATGAACACATCCTCGCTGCAGGGAATTGTGACACCACCCATTGGATGACTAAAGCCAAATTCTTCCTCAGCTTGACTAAGCAAGTCTTGAAATAAAGGTTGGATCAAGAATGATATGGGGATTACAAATCTCTTCTTATGCTTCTCCCCAACATAAACAGCAAAGTGGCCTTTAGGAACATCTACGGCTGTAGAAGACTTCTTGATTATACGAGGCATACGGATAGCCATGGTTGTTAAGTTCAATATAGATTAGCAAATAAGAAAGGGGAGGAATTAGTAAGGAACCTGAAAGTGGAGAAAATCTTTGTATGATTTCAAGTATTGGTGAGAGCTGTTATGGTAAACACTTCTTTGTATGTGTTTTTATAGGTCAAGAACAAGTTGTGGATCCTATTGATGTGCATTGAGTTGGCATTATGTGGGCACCAGCTAAAGACAATAGCACCTGAAGTATCACATGGTTTAGTCTTCCAACTAATTCACATACTATTTAGACTATGGAATTAGTCCAAAAGCAGAAGGTCCCACTGATGGTCACAACAAAGAACAGATTAATAAAATCTCATCTTTTTGAAAATGGTACATTTAGGGACCTCCTGGAGCCATTTCTTGATGTTGTAGTCAGCATTCCAATGATTGATCAGGAAATGCTAATCTATGAGGCATATCCTGAAAACTTTAGACAAAATCTGATCGTCCATAGTGCTAATCTGATGGTTCTAATACAAGTTGGTTCTTATGACAAAAAAAAACTAGATTGTTATGGTTCCAATTGGTGCTGCAGTTGAAGACTTGGAGAGTACTTATAAGATTATCAGATTAGGATGAATATTATTGGAAGTAATACAGAATTGGATAATGGTAGAATATTTTTCCAGCCTCATTTATCAATAAGAAGGTGATAGCTACCTGCAATGTTTTCTGGTCAAAGACTAACAACACCAACCAGTGTCTACTTGTGTGCGACCCTCAGCACTCATTTTGTAGGAAACAATCGATAGAAATTTATCTGTGGTGAGAAATTTCGATAATGAAGGGATGCTACCAAACTAACGAGATATTATCTAATGATGGAACATTGACTAACTTTCCGAAACTTTACAAGGAAAACATCACAAGAATAACACGCTGGCTTAAATTTAATTATCAAGAAAATCAATTGACATAGAGCACCTTGAATTGATGAGACTATATAAAGAGAATAATGAGTTGACTTTGAACAACACTTTCAAATGGAATCCAAATTCATATACCAAGCTTGACATTTTAAATATTTATGAGCAATCAGCACTATGGCCTGTATGGCCTAGTAACCTAAGAACAAACATTTACTTCCCTTCAAATTTATGCCAAATTTATTCAGTTAATATGGTTAGAAAATTATTTTCCGATTGATTTCTGGTGATGATGAACTCTTCATTGGGTCTTATTCTACTGCAGCTGATACTCTGCCTTCCTGAATACTGCAGACCAATAAGCTGCAGCCTGCAGGCATGGCAAACCTTCTCGTCAATATTCTGGTTTTGCCATGAAATTGTAGGTAATTAGTAAGTTGCACCAAGCAAACTAGAAGTAGTTGACAATCATATAAAACTGCTCCTTTTCAACTTCTAAGCTGTCCATTCTCTTAAATGTACCAATTTGATATCTGGCAAACATTACTAAACCTGTCCTCACAGTACTCCTTAAGGTAAGGTATTGTATTGAATTATGAAACTATCCAAATCTATCCCACAAATCAGGCATGTTTATATCTTAGCCAAGTGGAGAAGGTGATCAATTGTTCAGCACTTCAAGATAAATTTCTCTCACATGTATTGTGTTTGGATATGGTTTCATTTGGATAAAATTGTTTGTGAAAATTGAAGATCTATAAGTTGAAACATGAAACCAGTATTCTACTTAGAAATACACAGTCAAACGAGCATTTTAATATTCCACTTAAAGTTCACATACTGGAAGTTCAGTATTTACAGATACTCATTTAAACTAGTGTTTGCAAATACTAAAGTTAAGTTATACTGAAATATCTTGTTGAAGTTGAAAAGGTGAGTATCTGAAAGTTGATATTGTGTTTGGACATGCATTTCACTTGGAAATAAAAATTGAAGCTTTGTGAATGAAGACCATCATTTCACAAATCGCACGATGAATATTGATTTGCAAATAATATTCAAATAATGTTATATATGTATTCTTTGAATTAGACTTTTTGAGTCAAAGCACCAATCTTTTTCTGGTGCTAAGCCTCGCTTAGCTTCTAGCTAATCAACTGTACAAGATGGATCTCCTGCTTCTGTTTACAAAATTGCGAGATCTAAAAGAATGAAAAATGAATCTCAACTATAATCTTAAATCCTAAACTGAGAAGTGATGCTAATGAAGATGTCCTCTGCACAGGGAATTGTGACACCACCCATTGGATGATAGAAGCCAAATTCTTCCTCTGCTTGACTTAGCAAGTCTTGAAATGAAGGCTGACTCAAGTATGATATGGGTATCACATATCTCTTCTTCTGCTTCTCCCCAACATAAACAGCAAAATGGCCCTTGGGAACATCCAAGGATGTTGAGGATTTCTTGATTATACGAGGAACACAGATAGCCATGATCTTTTAATAAAGATGAGCAAATGATGAAGAGAAGAATTACAAAATATTCTGAAAGCACAGGAAATTCTGAGTAGTTCTGGAGTACTGCGGAGAGTTGTGGTGGTGGCAACTTCTCAAAACATGTTTATATAAGCCTTTGGCAAGTCATAAAATCTCATGAGTTGTGGTGAAGAGCCATTTGGGCCGGGCATCTGTTAAGACATATCAATTACAACATGGTCATGCCTTCCAACTAATTGACAGGATTAATTACTTCAGCTCATATAAGTTTAAGAACAGTAGGTCCTACCTTTTTCTCATACATGGAACAAAGGATATTTCAGGATCAAATCCATAAAAATGGATGGTGCCTACCCACTAGGACAATAACATACCCCAGATGCAAACCATGTTCCATTTATGTAAGAACTATACGAGTAAAAAGCCAATCATACTTACAATTTAACGGGTGAAGAGGCATTTGTTGCACTGTTGATTGACAATAGCAGATGAAGTATCACATGGTTTTGCTTTCCAACTCATTGTCAAGTATTTATGATTTAGGCCATTGCACCTGAAGATCAGCAGGCCCCACTGTTTTTAGTTACAAGACAAAGAAGAGAATCCTTAGAAATCAAAATTGATAACAATGGGTAATTACCAACACAGGATCTTTTGATAACAAAATTGATAACAAGGGGTGATTGTCTTGTAATTTTCAGGTCTGGACCTCTTGGTCAGAGATGTCTTGCTGTTAACAATGATAGTCCCAACTGATATATTAGGTCATAAATGGACTAATTGAGAGTTTGAATTCAACAACTCTAAAATTAGTAACGTTTTTACTGCGATATCTGATAAGTTCTTTGGACCCTCATGCTAAGTCATTATTATGTAGGATTAACTTTCCTGATCAGGGTAACCCTGAGTTATTTCAGCAGATTTTGTGAAATTTTAACTGGCTAACAACATGTCTGTATCTGTTTTACGAATCTCCATTAAATTATTAATCAGTCATAACCTTATTATTGCCAGAAATTTGAGTTGATATTCAAGAAAAGTGTAGTTATTATATCTTATTAAGAGTGAATTAATTTGCATCCATTTTCTAGTGCGCTCATCAGTACTTCCACAGTGCTGCAGTTCTAGTACATGTTGCGGTGATGGCCACTATCAAATGCAGCTAACTTCATTTGAAACCACAAAGGGTAAGTACCATTTCCCAATATGGCAGTTACCATAATATCACCAATTGAATGGATTAACAAACCATGAGTTGAGCAAAATTTTTTGTATTGCAATGAATTGGCTACATCAATATATGGAATAGAATGGAACCATATAAGTAAAGAGGTTCATTACTTCAATTTCTTTTGAAGTAGAAAAATGTGTCCTTAGTCGAGAGACAAAGGAATGACACCCATTCTTTATGTTGCTACACTCATTAGCCTACCTAGTGTTTCTTCTAACTACTGAACTGTACACAGTAGTCCTGCTTTACAAAATTGTGTAAGGAAAAAAAAAAGGACTAATTTCCTTGACACTTTCTCAAGCGAGATGTGAGATCAATGAAAAAATCCTCCCTGCAAGGAATTGTGACACCGCCCATTGGATGATCAAAGCCAAATTCTTCCTCAGCTTGACTAAGCAAGTCTTGAAATATAGGTTGGCTCAAGAATGATATGGGGATTACAAATCTCTTTTTCTGCTTCTCCCCTACATAAACAGCAAAGTGGCCTTTCAGAACATCACCAGCTGTAGAAGACTTCTTGATTATACGAGGCATAGGGATAGCCATGGTTATTAAGTTCAATCTAGATGAGAAAATAAGGGAAGAATTAGTAACTAGCAAGGACCCTGAAAGCAGAGAAAAGCTTTGTATGGTTTAAGTTTTGCTGAGAGCTGTTATGGTAAACCTTTCCTTGTATGTGTTTATATAAGCTAACAACAAGTTGTAGATGTGCATTGAATAGGCTTTATGTGGGCACCAACTAAAGACAATAGCACCTAAGTATCACATGGTTTTGCCGTCCAACTCATTTGTCATCCCATTTATATATTGAGACTAGTAGCAGAAAGCCTCGCTGATATTCACAATAGAAGCATAGTTGTTGTTCTAAGGTCATAGGCCCTGCAATGTTTCTGGCTTAAATTTGTCAAGAAAATCAAATACATAGTGCACCTTGAATTGATCATATAATGTGATTGTGAAGCATTCGGTTTCAGATCATATTGGTGAAGAAATAAATAGCACCTGATTATTGTACTCATAAACATCCTAATAATAGCTGGTGGAAAGGCATTTGACTAATATCCGTATGAAAAGATAGAAGCACATGAAGCATTTCTAGCCATTTCTTGATATTAAATCAACAATAGTTCTAATGTTAATTAATTATAAAGTATCCAATTAAAAAAAATAATTTGTGTTAATATTAATAAGATGTTAAGTTATTTTTGGCCTCTCATATATCTCCAAGAGAGTGACCATACTCTTCGCGCCGTCAACACCTAAGGATGGTAATTCAGGGAGTAATAGGAGTCTCTAAAAGAAAAGTGTATGGTTGAAGATATAGTCATAGTTCAGGAATACTTATGTCTTTTCCCTTCTCTAACACTAATATTAAAAATTCAAAAGTATTTTAAATAAATATTAATAATATCGTTGAAAATCTTTTTCACTACTCTATTAAATATAATATGTATATCATTTATCTCGAATCCTTTAAAACTCATGCTTTCAAATCTCCAACCAATTTAAATTCAAATTCAATGAATGCTAATTAGTATTATTTATTAAAATTGAAAAGAAAAGTCATATCCCTTTCTCATCATCAATCAAACATCATAAAGGAGTTACCAAAAGAAGTGGGAAAGTTCAACTTCAAGTTAACCAAATTGCCACACACATTTATAAATGACAACATTAAATGACATAATTTCTTGGCTTCGCGGGTATAATCCCACCTTCGGTAATGAATTTTTTTAAAATGCACCACTATAACAAATTTTATTTGTGTGATAGGCGATTTTTTTGGAGTCCGACTAATTTGAATTCACACTGGGTAGAGCCTATTTGAGGTTAGTAGCGCTCCATACCAAAGATTTTATATATCCAAAACTCAAAATCATGGATCATCTCATGTAAGGATGATTTAATGTTTCATCTCTAAAATAACATTGGACGATACCATCATTTTTCGTCTCAAAATATATTAAATAAATGACCAACTTATTCATCGAAAAAGCTCAATTATTTTGTAGTTAAAAGCAATGTTTGTTCCTAAACAGACATTTTCAATTATGTTGATTTGTAGTTGAAATAATATTATTGTGTCACTAAAAAATTTACTTATCTCTTTTTAAAGAAAAATAGAAATTAAATAACGGATCCATCCTTCGGTCCTTCTCCACTTAAATATCATACTTTTGTCCAGCAGAGTTTGAAAACTCATGACGTGGCCTAATCCACACATCACGCGTTGCACCACTTGAATAAAGCCTTAGGGTTCCTGGATTACCTCGATTGCCCATAGTAATTACTGAGGAGCCAAAGCAAGTGTTTTCTGAGGAGGAGGTTCATTCAGTAAAAGGAGAGTCAATTTCGGCTAAATATTCTCAAGATTTTGATTGATGTATATGCAATTCCAAAATTAGTGCCGATTCAATCAGGCAATCCAGTGCCAACTGCTCCCACTAGTAGTATAAATGATGATGAGGTCACTAAGATGAAGAATTTTCTTGCTGATTCTCCGCACTTTAGGCAGTCCTCTAGTGGCTATAGTTTTGGCCGAGTTGGAATGGAATATTGGAGAAAGCCACCATCAGGCTATGTGTGTCATGGATGCAACGTGCCTAGGCATTTCATTCAGCATTGCCCTACAAATGGTGACCCCAATTATGACATCAAAAAGGTGAAGCCTCCACGAAGCAGTGTTGGAGTTTTGAAGACTAATGAGGCTGCTTTCTCAAAGGAGGTTGAAGGGTTGTTGTGCTCTTCTTCTTCTTCTAAACGTTCCTTTAGAGTTTAGAGATATACCACCAAAGCTTCATTGCCCATTGTGTAAATGATTAATGGAAGATGCAGTTATAGCGAGCAAATGCTGTTTTAACAGTTTCTTCGATAAATGCACAAGGGATCATATTATCTCCAACTATGTTTGCGTATGCGGCACTAGAGCCTAGAAATATACTTGCTGATGTTCTCTTGCCTAACTTGACTCTAAGGGTTGTTGTGGAAATTCAAGCTATTTTCCACCAATAGCAAAACTAATAATGGCTAACAATGATAAATAAGAAACAGAAAAGAGAATAAAGAAAATACCAAGATTTGACGAGGTTCGGCCAATTATGCCTAAATCCCCGGACACCACTACAAATATATTTCTCTGAGAAAATTACAAGAGAAAAAATAAACTAAGCCTCTAAAAAAGTTAGAAGGCTTCAAATTTGGTGTGATAAAACCAAAAGGGGGAGGCTTCATTTTATAGTCTAAGGTTGCCTCCCTATTTTACTCATCTTCCAATGTGGGACTTTGAGCCAAAAAACAACAAGGGTCACAACAAACAGAATCTTGGATTCGGTACCAATAGTTCCTCAGAGCATGGGGTTAGTGCTCACAATCCCAAAATTCCATTCCCATCAGAGTCGGTATCATCTCTACCTCCTTGAAAAGAAGAGACTTGTGGGGCATTAAAGATGGTAGAAGAGTGTCCACTAGCTGTTGAAGAAGTAAAGATGAAGAAAAGGAAGAAACCAAGTGATGCTGCTGCTGTAAACGTACAATTGGGAGTTGCACAAGACCATGAAATTGTTGCTGAGAGTTACATGTTGACAATGAACCCTGCCGTCTATCATCCTCATTGCTCGGGCATGCAATACATGAGTTATGGCCATCATGTCTTGCCAGAAGAGTCATTTAGAAGACAATATGTTGAAACTAGAAAAACAGGTTTTAAAAGGAATAAGCGTGAGATGAGCGGTGAGATTCCTAGTGTAATTACTAGTTGAGGGGTCAAAATATATACCACATTCTGTAATGTTATTGAAATTTAATGCCTTGTTTTTTTCAGTACTTCAGATTTGTTTGTTCTGGTCTTTAATCTCTTTATTTCCCAAGTTAGATTAGTAACTTTTATCATTGTTTTGTCGAACATAATTTGACACTTAAATTGTGACATGAATTTCATCCGATCCTTGGAATGGTTTAAAGAACCAACATCTGATGTCCTAACTTACAAATTGGACTAATTACAGAAAATCTATTATGAGGTAGACTTCGGAGAAAAAACTTATATGGCAAAATATATTTGTTGAGGTGTTTAAACACATACAGTTATGGGTTTGGATTCATAATTTGCAAACACACAACATTAGTTCCTTCTAAACAGCTTCTATTTTAGGGAACCATAGAGTAAATGCAGCTGTACTAATCGATGCTTTTAGAAATAAGCGGACTTAAATAAATACAGTTTTTGTTTCTCATCTCATATGCCGCTTAATGTGATGATTAATCAACTTTCTATATCAGAATTATCCCTCAGTTTTTCAGCTGACCAAGAGAATTCATCTGAGATTTGTTTTATGAAGAGCAGAGAAGGAACATGTCTGATGGACTGTAATCTAATAATGTCACTTCGTTGATATTTGAAATTTCAGTTGCAGATACAAGATGATCAAAATAAGGTTATAGATAAGGTGTCTCCTATTTAGTTAATTAACATAAACTTTAGCACTTTAGAATGCTCCATTTCCCATCTTATGAAGAATATGAAGTAATGTAAAGAAGCTTGTTCAACAAAGAACAGTAGAATACTGATGAATCAATTGGCTACAGAATGTCTCTAAACAGATATCATTTGCTAAAAAATATGATGTTTGTCTATTTGACATCAGCCACTAAAAATTACATCTAAAATTGGGATCTACTGTTGCAGCTGACAGTAGCCCTCTCTATCTGATTTTCAGTGGTATGGTTCTAATGATGTGTCTTTCCTAATTCTTCTAATGTACAAACTAGAATCTAGGTTAATTCTTTACAAAACTGTGAAAGCAAAAGCCTCAGAACCTACTCAAGCGAGAAGTAAGATCAATGAACACATCCACGCTGCAAGGAATTGTGACACCACCCATTGGATGATCAAAGCCAAATTCATCCTCAGCTTGACTAAGCAAGTCTTGAAATAAAGGTTGACTCAAGAATGATATTGGGATCACAAATCTCTTCTTTTGCTTCTCCCCTACATAAACAGCAAAATGGCCCTTTGGAACATCTCCGGCTGTAGAAGACTTCTTGATTATACGAGGCATACGGATAGCCATGGTCATTAAGTTCGATATAGATGAGAAAATAAGGATTGGAAGAATTAGTAAGGAACTTGAAAGCAGAGAAAAGCTTTGTATGATTTCAGGTTTTGGTGAGAGCTGTTATGTAAACCCTTCTTTCTATGTGTTTATATAGGCTAATGACAAGTTGTAGAATCCTACTGATATGCATTGGATAGGCATTATTGTGGGCACCAGTTAAAGACTACTTGTTGTTGGGACAACGGAATAACAACAATAAACACACACACACAAATTAACTGCGAGAAAATAGAGAAAAAACGGAACACAAACGACACACAAGAATTTACGTGGTTCGGTCTCACGACCTAGTCCACAACTGCAACTAGGAGGAATTTTATTACTCTCTCTCTTGTGATTGTATAGATTACAAGTACAAGCTATCTATTTATAGAAATAGATTAGGGTTATTAGGGTTTCTAACGGGCCTAATTAATCAGGCCTCCACAAGCCCAACAATCTCCCACTTGGAGGCATGATAATCTTCAACTGCCATCCACTGTGAGCACTTGTACGTCTAGTAATCTCCTCCTCATCTTCCTGGTTGCAGCGGCCTTTTCATCAGTTAACCTGAAGGCCCGTTGAAGCTTCCCCAAGCTCCAACATCAGTCACGGCTAAAACTGCCCCTGACTCGTCCTCTGTCCCTACCGACTCCCACTTGCACGAACTGCCAAATCCTGGGATACTCTGAGAACAAACAACACTCTCCATAGTTAGCAGGTAATCATCCGGAGAGACTTTGACAGCTGGAACACTGGTTCTCTTAACCCACTGTCTGGTAACTCTGGCTGAAGTTTTAACTGGCTGACTGCCGATGCTCCCACTGCCACGAGAACCCCTGACTGGTTTACCTGAACCTTTCCAAGCACGTTCAACCTGAATCTGACCTGTGGCTCTGGGTTTATCTCCTGCAAAACGAACCTTCTTATGCCCACGAGACTCTGTGAACTGGATTTTGTTTCTCTTCTGATCTGGGACAGTCACTCCCTCAGATGCTAAATAGACCATATACAGCGAACTCTGTTTCTTTCCTCGAGCTATGACCAAGTTCCCCTTCATCACCTTCCACTGCTCGTTTCCGAACTTAACATCGTGTCCCTCATCATCCAACTGCCCAACAGAAATCAACCGTTTCTTCAAGCTTGGAATCACTCGGACATCCTTTAAAGTCCACGAACCGACTGAAGTTTTCAGAATCATGTCACCCATGCCCGTTACATCAAGAACTTTATTGTTTGCTAGTCTTACCTTTCCAAAATCCCCTTCTTTCAGATTTTGCAATGCTTCACTGCTGTGGGTAGCATGAAATGAAGCACCAGAATCCATGACCCAGGAATCCACACTGCTCTCCACGCTACATATCAAGAGATCATTATGAGCATAGTCTCCTGCAATGTTAACTTGTTTATTATTCGGGCATTGATTCCTGAAATGCCCCACCTCCTTGCACGTCCAACATGTTACATCTGAGCAATCCTGAATCTTCGACTGACTCCTTCTTCTGTTCCTGCTCCCACTACCTCTGTTATTTCTCCTTCCTCTGCTGACATTTAGCAATTCACTCGATGATTCCCCAGAACTCCTTCTTCTGACATCCTCGCCTAGAATGAGATCACGAATCTTCTCAAAAGTGAATCCATCAGGTCCCGCTGAACTGGTAACTGCTGTAACCGTTCCGGACCAACTGTCAGGTAATGACGATAGCAGTAGTAAGGCTTGAACTTCATCATCGAACTTAATGCCCACTGACGTAAGTCTAGCTAAGATTGAATTCATTGTATTTATGTGCTCGGTAACTGAACTGCCTTCCTTCATTTTTGTGTTCACCAATTCTCTAATCAGAAAGACCTTGTTTGCTGCAGATGGCTTCTCGTACATGTTAGACAGCGCTTCCATGACACCTTTCGCTGTCTTCTCCTTCAGAATGTTAAACGCAACATTCTTGGTCAACGAGAGTCGGATAACCGCCATGGCTTTACGATCCAAACCTGCCCACTCTGCATCAGACATCTTTTCTGGTTTGTCACCTAATACCATGTCTAACTCCTTCTGAACCAGCAAATCCTCAATTTGCATTTTCCACCAACTGAAATCTGCACCATCAAACTTTTCAACTCGATACTTCCCATCTTCTGTCATCTCAAACGACTAGATGAGGTACCCGGTACAACTGATCTCAGATCTTGGTAACTTCGTCAGAAATTCAATGACAAAACCAATACGCACCAACAAAGCAACTCGGACCAACAACAACCAAAAAAAAATTGAAAACCTTCTGCCTGAAAAAAAATTCCCCCGGCGAAACAATAATTTTCCGGCGAAATAGTACCTCTCCAAGCACTGTTCAGATCTGTTCACGCGATAGAGCGACGGGCCTGGGCTGCTCGCGACGGCGGCAGCGACTGAACGGCGCGACCGATCTGGAGAAACTGGTTCGCGGCGGCGCTGCTGTTCGCTTTGGGCCTCTGCGTGACGGCGCGACTGCTGCTACGGCCTGGGCTCTCTCTGGCTCGCGACTGGCAGCAGCGGCGGCTGCTCGATCTGCTCCGGTCGGCTGCTGCGCACTGGTTTGCTGGTGGCGATACTGTGCTGCCGCTTTGGTTCTCCAAAAAATATTTTTGGTCTTCTCCGGTGGCAGATCTGCTGCTCTTTCTTTTTCCTTCTCCGAAAAAAATTTTTATTTTGGTGACTCTCGCTATTTTCTTTTTCGTGTGTATAACCTCGCTCTGATACCAATTGTTGGGACAACGGAATAACAACAATAAACACACACACACAAATTAACTGCGAGAAAATAGAGAAAAAACGGAACACAAACGACACACAAGAATTTACGTGGTTCGGTCTCACGACCTAGTCCACAACTGCAACTAGGAGGAATTTTATTACTCTCTCTCTTGTGATTGTATAGATTACAAGTACAAGCTATCTATTTATAGAAATAGATTAGGGTTATTAGGGTTTCTAACGGGCCTAATTAATCAGACCTCCACAAGCCCAACACTTGTGAGGTTGAGTTTTGGTGCAGCACTGTTTAGAGACAATAGCACATGAAATAACATATGGTTATGTCTTCCAATTAATTATCAAACTATTTGGAATTTGAAACTATGCCTAAAAGAAGAAGGTCCCACTGATATTCACAACAAACAACAGATGGAAACCTCATCTTCTTGAAGGTAGAGCTATGGACCACCTGGAGACATTTCTTGGTGTTGAACCAACAAGTTGTAGTCAGCATTCCAAGGATTGATATAAAAAGCAAATCTGATCGTCCATAATACTAAAGTGATGTCCCAGGATACAAGTTGGTGCTGTAGTTGAAGACTTATACAGTAACTATATAATGGTCAAAATTAGGAACATTATTATTTGAATAATAGAAATTTGGATAAGTTGGAATATTTCTCCAGTTCCATTTATCCATAGCTTAAAGTCATGCAATTTCTGGTCAAATAAAAGCAGAACCAACCAGTGTCTACATGTGTTAAGCCACTGCTGAGCATGTGTACTTCAGCACCAATTTTGTAGGAAACAACCAAGAGAAGATAGGCCTGAAGAATATAAAAAATTCTCTAATGTGCAGGGCAGTTGTGATTATGAACAGGTACTAATCCATAAGAGTAACATGCTGTGCTGGCTTAAAATTTGTCAAGAAATCAATTGACTTAGTGCTCCTTGAGTCTGGTCTAGAAAGAAGCAGTCAGTTAGTTGAAGTATCCTCAAAACTTTTGGCGCCCTATTAACATTTCCACTCTGTTGACATTTAATAAGCATAACATATATGCAGGTCCTGGATTGTGTACTAAGCTTGCTATATGTTGAGTTCCATGGAAGAACAAACAAAGAAGTCATTTATAGTTACATGAAAGTAAGCATAATGTAGTAACTACAGCAACCAACTGAGCTAGGCACCCTGCAGATAAATATCAGGATAAAACAACGACTGAGATTAGAAAAGAATGAATTCAGAGTTACCAACACAAAGTTTCAGTTAAATGATTCCTTTTTTGTTCTTGAGCTGAATTTGCTAAGATGAAAGAGTTTCACTCTTTAATATAGGACAAGTATGTGCACCAAATCCCTGCTATTAACATTGTTTTATTATGTACCCTTAAAGAGGTTAAATCCCAACAAAAATTCTTCCTTTTCTGGGAGAATAACATTTCCTGGCTCCTTAATAATGCCCCAAATAAATGAAATTAATGAAAGGAAAATATATTTTAAGTGTTTAAAAAATCAAGAGTGAAACAATATGCTCCACCTTCCCACTAAGCTCTACTTAAGCGCAAAATCAAACTTGAAAACATCCTCTCTACCACACCACTGTGGTGAACAAAACCAAACTGTTCCTTAGCTTGACTTAATAAGTCTTGAAACAAAGAGTCACATTAATGAACATTTTCTTAGCAACAGGAAAGTTTTTGAAAAATTAGAGGTCCTTTTTTTTGTTTCTCTTAAAAATCTTGTGCATAAATATATAGGCACATGATAATTCCTAATGCATATCCAGATGTTTAGTGCTGTGGAGGAATTCAGTGGAATCTGGTGAGAGACAACATCACATGAAATATCACATGGTTTTGTTTCTAACTCATTGTTAAAGTACTTGGGCCATTTTACAGATCACTTGATTCTGGCTCAAGATTGTTAGCAAACCATCAGACTTGAAAATATGGAATCATACGGAGAAAAATATCAATGACAAATGAATGGGACTATCAATTGAAAAAGGTTCAGTCTTCAATTAGTAGAAAAAAGTAGAGTCATTTGTCTCTTTTACATGGAATGACAGTCATGCTTTGTGGAGACAAGTTAACTAATCTACCTAGGCAGAGGCAACATTCCTCATTCTAAAATCAGCTAATGTTTTCTATAACTCCAAAACTTTACAGTGTCCGAATCTTGTTTAAGTATAAAATTGTGAAAGCAAGTTTCCATTTCAGTTCCTCAAACGAGAAGTGAGGTCAATGAAGACATCCGCGCTGCAGGGTATCGTGAGACCACCCATTGGATGATCGAAACCAAATTCTTCCTCAGCTTGACTAAGCAAGTCTTGAAATAAAGGTTGGCTCAAGAATGATATAGGGATTACAAATCTCTTCTTCTGCTCCTCCCCAACATACACAGCAAAGTGGCCCTTTGGAACATCTCCGGCTGTAGAAGACTTCTTGATCATACGAGGCATACGGATAGCCATGATTGTTTAGTACAATATAGATGAGCAAATAAGGATTGGAAGAACTGGTAAGGAACTTGAAAGCAGAGAAAAGCTTTGTATGGTTTCAAGTTTTGGTGAGAGCTGTTATGGTAAACCCTTCTTTCGATGTGTTTATATAGGCCAATGACAAGTTGTCAAACCCCACTGATGTGCATTGAATAGGCATTATGTGGGCACCAGCTAAAGACAATAGCACCTGAAGTATCACATGGTTTTGCCGTCCAACTCATTTGTCATACTATTGCTACATTGAGACTAGTTTAAAAGCAGAAGGTCCTACTGATTTTCACAACCACCGAACAGATGGAAACCTCATCTTCTTCAAAATGGTACAGTTAGGGGCCACCTTTAGCCATTTCTTGATGTTATAATTCAACAAGTTGTAGTCACCATTCCACTGATTGATCATGAAATCCGAATCTATGAGGGGCATGTCCTGAGTATGTTACAGAAAATATGATCATCCTAAGTGCTAACGCGCGCGGTGGCTCAAGAAACAAGTTGGTTCTCACGACAAAAAAAAAAACTAGTCTTATGGTTCACCAAGTGGTCAAATTAGGATGATTAGTATTGGAAGTAACAGAGAATTGGATAAAGTTAGAATATTTCTCCAATCTCATTTATTAATAAGAAGGTGTGATAGGACCAGCAATGTTTTCTGGTCAAAGACGAACACCACCAACCAGTGTCTACTTGTGTTGAGCATGTAGAATATAGAAGATTATCTCATTTTGGAGGAAACAACCAAGAGAAGATAGGCCTGAAGAATAGAGAAGATTATCTCTAATGTGTAGGGAAATTGATATTATGAACAGGTACTAATCCATAAGAGTAACATGCTGCCCTGGCTTAAAATTTGTCATGAAATCAGTTGACTTAGTGCTCCTTGAATTGATTAGATTACATCAATGGAATAATGAGATGACTTTAAACAGCACTTCTTCTTTTTTTTTGGGTCAAAACGTAACAAAATGTAAAGCAACATATGGGTATGGTTGCAGGCATGCACGAGCATAGTACTCCATTCCTTTTTATTTTAAGTTACGACAGTTTGACTAGCACGTGCCACGAAGTTTATGAAAAAAAATCGTTAATACTTACCTTTAAAAATGCATGGTTTTGTAAACATGCTATGATATTTTTTTAAAAAATTCAAATATAGAAATATTATGTCACTTTTCATTTTAAAAAAATAGAATAAAAAGGAGGGTGCCGTATATATGAATCATAGGTAATATTTCTACTAAGTTTGCTCTTTCCTTTTAACTACTGGGTCCATCCCATCCCTATTTGTTTTGGAACTATCTTTTGTTCTTAAAAAATAAAAATAAAAAAGAAGAAGAAGAAGAAGAATTCATCTTTCTATATCTAAGACGGGTTAACTGTTGAAATCTTATTTTGACATTAACATGAATTGCTGTAGGCTCACAGAAATAATCTATTTGATACAAGAGTAGCTTAGTATCTTGTACATATCTAGTTTCTGTATTGAGTAAATCGGTTTCTTAATCGTTAGGGGTTTCGAGTGGCGCTGAATGGGGCATGGTGATGGTCAAAAAGAGCAAAGAAGCTACCATTTTAATTTGTTTGTCTGATTTTGACTTACCGAGAAATTTTAAAAAGTAAAAAACTTTTAAATTTGTGATCTTAAACTAAAGATAGGTGGAACGTACCAAAATACACTTTAATCTTGTGGTCTTAAATATGTCATGTCGAAAAATAGAATTAAAGAGTTATCAAAAAAAGAAAAAAAAGACAAACAAATTGAACAGGAGGGAGTATATAAACAGTTGATTAAGAAATACAATAGTATTTAATTGTATTGGGGCAGTCTCTACGTTCCATCGAAATTGGCTTATTTCTGAAGTTATCAGAATATCAGTGATACATAAAAAAGTGATCACAAATTTCTTACATCTTCCCAAGGGGAGATGGTGAACTACTTTTGGCCATTGCTGTCATACTAAACTTGTACAATTTCTCTGTACACTAGCTGACTTAGTTGGCTCTCTCATGCATAAAATTTTCCTGGTCCTTCAAGGTTAAATGTACATTTTGACGATTAAGCAAGACATCTAAGCTCCAGCTGCTTTACATTGCAAAAATGATTCTGCATAGCAAAATGCGAGCTCATAGTTAACACGCCACTGTAGATTCTGGGAGTCTAAATTTACAATGAATACCTGTTGTCATCATTAATACAAGAACTGATTCTGGGAGTCTAAATTTGCAATGAATACCTGTTGTCACATTAATACAAGAACTCTCGGAAGTCGCTACTAATGCAACAGCATAGAGTCCTCTCACCTAATTCAATGAATTGCCAATGAAACAACACTGTCCAGAGATGCACTATAAACAATGAACTAGCAATCATCGGACTCCAGCTGACCAATTATGCTTCAATGAAGAGAAGATCATAATAATTTTAGTGCATTTTTGGCTCCAGAGTTTGACCTTCTCTAGTCCGGAAAGGTAGCCCTACTTTCCTTACTTCCCCAAGCAGCATCTTTGTTGGCTTGACTCCTTTAATGCTACCTGGGCACCGGCAATCCCATAACTCAAATGATCTTTACTGACATTGTTGCCCATGAGCTCACTGTACTACACTCATTACAAACAAGAGGTGAATTGCCTATAGATATTATGGCTTAAGGAATAATTACTTTGGTACCGCATTGCAGTTATTTAAGATATAACTTGTAAGTCATAAGCAAGATAAAATAAAAATAGCAAACAAAGCAATTAATCGTACTTGTATACCGGACTTAGAATGTTGAGCTGAAGGCTTAATTACCTTGTTGCAAAAATGCTCTCTAGCTTGTTTTTGCTTTAGCAGGATCACGACCAAACTGAATGACGATAGGCTTGCCTTTAAACACATACCCGTTCACCAGATTCTGCAATCATTCACTTTCTTTTTTTCAATCCCCAACAAAAATAATTGGACCCTTACACGGCATCCGTCAAAATTGCAAGTGGGCATTGATGTATGTGGTAGCATCTCGTGGAATGGATCAATAAATAAGGGTGATACAGAGGAAGAAACAGCTTTGATTTGGAGGGGTATTTTTACACTAAAAGCATGTGGATTTTTCATGAATTTCCCGTTAGTAACTAAAATGGGTCAACATTGAAACATAAATGATATCACATAATAAGGCTTCACAACAAAAAAAAATTTGGCAGTTGGCTGCCGAAACAGTTGAACACCAATATTATTACATTTACAAACGAAAACTGCAGCTGTCAAAACTGTTCAACACCATATTCTCTTGCTCCGATCAACCGGTAAATATTATTTCCACTAATTGCTAATAATAAAATCACCAAAGACCCACCTCCATTGTCCACTCTCTACCACTATTATATTCACCTCCTTTATGTCCAACTATACACCAGAGAATGACTTCAACAACATTTTTAGATATATCATTTGCCGGGGAAATTTTCTGTAAAACATCATATGTCATATAAATAGGACCTTCAAATTTGTGATGGTGAAATGAAGGAAAACAGAAAATAAGAACTGCCAAAACTAGATAAATATGACATTCAGCAATCAGTGTGCTATCTTGTTAGTAATTCAGAAAGTGTATTATCTTTGTTTTTCAACTTCTTTTTCCTTTTCTTGATAAGTAAGATTGGATTGGGAATTATAGTTGTACTATTATACATAAATAGCTCCAACTTTATCAGGTACCTTCAAATTCAAGGATGGATATTTTCTCCCAATAGAAGGATGACCTATGTAGTCATTACAAAATCAGACTCACACCAATAACTTTAAGAAATACGTTAAATAAAAAGTTCTTTATGCATAGACCATCAAGGAAATGGAATAAAGATTATAAATAACATACCAAGGCATTTTGAGCAAGTTCAACCGAGGGAAATGTAACAAAAGCTTGTCCACGCATTCTCCCTTCCTGGAAATGGAAGTCACATAACCTTCAGCATTGAATCTTGAATAAATAGCAAATTACCAAGGGAAAGGAAGTCAGATTACTTGGTTTATGTCACATGACTATAAATTTCTTACCAACATTTTCATGGTGCAAAATATATGGAAGTAGAATCCAGCAAGTGAACTTCACAGTTTGGATCAGGTAAGAAAGAGATCAACAAATTCCACTAGAACAAAGAAAGTGATACTTGTAGTTAAATAGATAAGTTGATTACCAATTGATTTTCTCATCAAGTTGATGAACTTTATCCCAAATTAGCTGCTTAGATAAAATGAGCTTTTTCCGAATCAGATACTCAATTGTTTAACCAGTCACCCTGATATAAATAAGGGATAATTTCGAAGACCTCCCTCTAGGTTTCTCTTGGTAACATTAACCTCCATTGTAGTTTGGAATATTATGGTCAACTCCCTTATGTTGGTTTTTCGTAACAAAGCTGGATTCAAGTTATAAACTTTTGTAATATTCCATAATTGCCTTTCTAGGACATAAACAATTTGATTCTAAGTTTTGTAATATAAAGTTATGAACCTCCACAATTTTTCTTATTCTCATAATGTATGAAAATGTCTTAAACCATATGAAGATAAAAAATAATAACATACTTGGATTTTAGAAGGAAACAAATTAAATTGAATAAAACATGAAAGACAAATCATTATCCCCTTTCCTGAAGTTAATCACTGCAATATGATATCACTTAGGGGTTCATATTGAAGAGAACGTCCAGTAACTAAAAAAATAATCTAAACTGAACTATAGATTAATCTGAAGTACTTTCAGCTATAACCTATAATAAGTTAAACAGATTCAATGACATTTATTCAATCCAGATTCTTCCCGAACTTGGTGAAAAAGAAAAAGAAAACTGAAGTCATTTTCGATTATCAGGTATACAAGACAAACTATTTTGTTCGTTTAATAAGTAGGACATAAGAGTCTTCTATAAGATACTCCGATGGCTCTGTAACTCGAAATTTTCTTCTTGTACTTGAATTTTGAGGGGAGATTTATAAAACATAATCTAATAAATAAGACAATAAAGGGCAACAGTAGAGTATTACAAAAAAAATATTTGTTTGAATCCAGTTTTGTTGCAAAAAAAATCATAAGGGAGGTGAGCATAATATTTCAAACCACAAGGGAAGATAGTGTTATGGAGAGAGACCTAAACGGAAGGTCTCCAAAATTATCCATATATAATCCATCATGCACTCAACCAATCACAAGAGTTCATGCTAATTATATAAAGTGAACCGCGTCATTTCAGTTAAATCTTCCTGAATTGTTCCAGAAGCAATGTTAAACCGGCGTTTCCTGCTTTAAGATTGAAATGATTCTTGTTCTTAAGAAGCAACTAAGTAAAGAAAAAGAAGAAATGTTGAACGGAAGAAAGCGCAACGAGAAAATCAGTGACACAAGACTTTCAAGTCTTGTCACAAAAATAGTCAGCAGTCAATAGAAAATTCCAGATGCTTCATACACGAGCGGCCATACGAAAAATCTCCTAAATTTTCTCCCCTTGTATGGATACAAGTCATGGGAGCATTATACACTTTCTTTCAACCTTGATATAACTATGCTTATCACACACTCTTTCACCATATTATTTGTCATTCACCCTTTGCACTTAGAGTCTCATTTTACCTTTTGCCAATGCCAATCTAGCATCAAAAGGGTGGGATTATGTAGTTGACTGTCACTGTAAGATGGATCTTTTTTTATAGGTGGTGCCGGGACCACAACTTGTGCGCACCTCAACTATTATGTTGGGTATGTGCTACCTCCTACCAATATGTGTTACCTCTCACCAGTATAGGTACCGAGTAATTCAGCCACCAACATTTAAGTAGATAGGAATAAATCACCTAACTGTTCTATCTCTATTAAGATTTCAACCCTGGTCTGGAGTCCTCAAGGTTGGATCTTATTTTCAGAAGAGCTCTCTCAATAATTGGAAAAATTGAAAGCCTAACCAATTTGCTCCAACCCATAGCTTCCTTTAGAGGAACTTCAGCTTATCCTGACAGACTCAAATGGAGATTGAACAACAAAGGAACTTTCTGTATTAAGTCTGTTTACTAGAATCTCAACCATGGAACGCCCCCGATTGAGATTTGGCCCTGGAAGCTCATTTGGAAAGTAAAAATTCTTTTCAAAATCTCTTGTTTTGTTTGTTTGGTTGCAACGAAGGCATGTCTGACCCAAGAAAACTTTACAAAGAAGAGGTCTTCAGATTTGTTCGAGTCATCCCAGCTTGTGTACGGTGGACAATATGGAAGGAAAGAAACTTTAGATATTTGGAGGATACAAGCAGATTTATTCAGAAAATTAGGATGAACTATCTTAGTCTGTTCTATTTTTGGTGTAAACAATTTGAGGGGGGGGGGGGGGTTAAGGAGTCCTGGTAGATTTATTAGGAAAATTGTAAGCATAAGTTTTTGTTGGGCTGCTCCTTATACTTTCGTTGTAAAGATCTCAACTCAGCCTCCTTTGTAGCTGAGTTTTACTGTTAATACAAATCGTTACCAATTTCAAAAAATGATTTGAACCTAGTTTTCACTCACTTCATTGACCACTAGGCACACCCTTGAATGCTTGTAAGCTCGATGGTTTTCTTCATGTAAGAGCAAATTTTACAATTTAAGATGCACGCATATTCTTAATGAGCCAAAGTAAGACATATCACAGGTCAACCTAAACCTACAGAGAAGCCGTGCGTCAGTAAAATGGAGCCAAGACATGGGATTATCAAATAGGATTGATTTAAATAGTATTAATCATCCTTTTCCAACATGAACTGCCGAAAGAACTTAGAATTGTATCAAATAGTGGATATATAAAGCCTCAAGTTATAATAGTATTAGCAAAATGAGAGAAATATATATGAACCTCACCTGCATTAACTTCACCGCAAGACTGGATTTAGCTTCATCAATGCTTCCAAATAAAGATCCTAAAGAACATAATAGATGAGAAGAAATACAATGGTTCTAATGCCAAAACATGAGTTATTTATTTGAAAACTACAAGGAAGTCTCAGAAAAAATCAGAAAGGAATTTTGACTTTGCAATGGATCGGTACATTAATGCTTACCAAATATGACGTAAATATCATCAACAATCACTTCTTTTGCTAAGTTCTTCAAATACAAGATCTGAGAAGGATTCCCAGCACAATAATTCTGCATAGAAGGAAAGCTATGCGTTAATTATTCAGTCCTTTTCTTGCACTAATAGCTCAACATAGAAGGAAATCCTTTTCGTGCTTGTACAAGGAATGTCCTCCTTTGTGATGCCTAACATTCCAAGCACAACTTACTTCTTTTGAAAAAGGAAGCAGCCTCTATACCTCAATAAGGTAAGGGTAAGGTCTACGTACACCCTACCCTTTCCAAACCCCAACTTGTGGAATTATACTGGGTATGTTGTTTTGTTGTATTGTACATATAGCATACAAGGTACATCTCTGTCCTGAGTGACTTGAAAATCATAAGTGTGCACTCATGTCCACATCCAACTTTTGATGACAGACACAGTATGATTGGAACATATATCTGAGAGTTATCAAAGTTATACACCTCTGAATCCGCATTAATGACCAGCCCATGCTCAACACAAAGCACTAACTTACCAAACCTGGCCCCTGAAAGAACTCTGGCATGCTAAACACTACCATCCGAGAATACCTACACTTAAAGAAATTACCTCTTCTAGCTTGTTCCAAGGACTACCGCAACCCCTAAGAAACCTAAGTCATTTTGTTAAAAGACCTTGCCCTAGATACCTCCACCTCCTTCAGCTTTTTTTTTTTGTTTTTTTTGAAAAGGCACCTCCTTTAGCTATTATAAATCACCTAAACAACATCAAAAGAAGCATGAAAAACTAGGTGACAGGATCCCAGCCTAATACTTGAAAGAAAAACTGCAAATTTAATCAGCAAGCAAGTGATTCATGGGAAAAACTAGACCCACAATTTTCCAATACCTTAAACATGGGAAGCGACAGAATCTCTTCTGGGGGCAATCTTCCACTTTTTAATTCTTCAAGGGTCGTAAAAGGTTTATGATCTTTCTCTTTTTCTTCCACTGCCAATGACATTGCACTCGCCTCACCCTTCTCTTCATCCTGTACCTGTTTAGGTGCTACTTTAATCTGCAAGCAAGCAATCAAGAACCTAGTATCATCAACTTCAGCAAAGCACAACAAAGAGGGAAGAGACTTTTGGAGATAAGAGGCTATCACCTGAATTATTGGGTTCTTCTTCTTAACTACTGGCATCTCTTTAGGAACCAAGGCAGCAGCTCTTAATCCAACAGCCTCGTGGGCAACATCCTTGTCAACTGCAGGGCCCAAGATAGCTTCATGTCTGATACGTTTTCGTTTAGGCCCACCAACATTTGGAGCTTCCTGAACCATTAGAATACAAAATCTATTAGAATCTGCCAAAAGTTCACTCTAATAGCAAAACATAATAGATCATGGTGAGAAGTGACTGAAAACACGAGAAACATATTTATATAAAAAATTAAACCAGAGAAATACTTCATTAGAACATTAAAACAGGAGTCAGCTACCTAGTATTCTTGAGGTTTATAACTTATATTTAAAATACCAGTTAACTGCAATCGCAAACTCAATTCAAAAAGCAGAAGGATCTCTAACAGCATAGGAACTACTACCTCATCTGAAGACTGCATTTCTGATTCACTACTTGATAGATCTTCCATTCTACTCTTAGAGACTGTTGGAGGAGGTGGAGGAGGGGGTGGAGGAGGAGGAACAGCCAGGGAGGTTGGTAGAGGTGGAGTTGGCAAAGCCATACGAAATGGTGCTGGAATATTCATCTTGTTCATCAAGTGCAAGACCTAAACCATGTCAAAATATGGGTATAAAAGATGTAAAATAGAATAATACACATGAATAGCGAGGAAATGAGAAAATGAATTTGAGAAGAAGGGAGATAGTAAATTGTGAAAAGAAAACCTGTGTGTAGAACCGAGGAACAGCAATAAGAGCATTTACAATATTTGTAAGTATATGTCCATCAGGTGGGGGGTAAACATATCTGAATCACAAGCAGGATAGTCAGCTTTATGAACAATAAATAGAAGCTAGTTCTGTTTATGAGTATTGAAGAAACAATATCAGCATTAGATCAAGCAGATAGAATGTCTCAATCCTCTTAGTTCTTTGTTCTTTCTCCTTTTCTAGTTTTCTCTGCATACGCCAAAAGGACCAGGAATAGAGCCTATAATTTAGTATTTACAAGTCAAACAGATCTGGCATGCCTACAGACGCAAGAAATATTTGCATATAGGAAAAGATGCAAGTCAGCTATGACTTAAAAGGAAAATCATGACAAATGTTGTAAGGTTTATGTTATGACAGAGAATGAGGAGCTACTTCTAGCCACTTATCCACCAAATTTAGATAGAAAAATGAAAAAAGATTTTAAAAATAAGCAGCTGAAATCATACTCTAGGTGGGGAGGAAATGGATAATCCACTCCAAGTCTTTCAGCAATCGGTTCGCTGCCAGGATAAGCACCTGCTCTAGATCCTCCACCAAATTCTTTAGCAGCAGCATCTTTGATCAAAGAGACAGAGTCATCTCCAATCCGACGTTCAGTTTGTCGAACTTTATCTCTCTCTGTGCTTTTACTAGCTCGTTCCACCGCTAGGGTTTTACCAAGAAACCGTATCCTAACAACCACATAGTTTGGCAATTAGACTTGCTTACTCTCTTAAGATGAATAAAATTAAGAGGAAGCCATTTACATATATCTATCAAAGATGACCAAGAACTGAGGACACTAGCAAAAGTTACCCATTCAAATGCTGTTGCGCTTGGTGTGCCAGACCTTCATCCTTGAAATCCACGAAAGCACAATTCCTCATTCTGTCAAGGACAAAAAACAATACAAATAACTGACAAAAGTTCCAATTAAAGGCCAGTTGAATTATGTACTAGCGAGAGATATGGAAAACCATTGGAACTATTATCCTAAGAACTAACATGTTCATAAATAAACAAAAAGGGCAAAGGGAGAAGAAACCTCAAAGGGCAGGTTAGTGCCCAAATGGAATAAGCACAATGATGCCAAATACAAGGTACACATAATGCATTTTGTTGGGTCACAAGCAATTTTAAAAAGCAGCGGCATGAGACTGAAACATTTTACTAAATCGGAACGAAATGTAAGCCTCGATACATGGGACACAAAAGTCTCATGGATCTTTCTTTACTGCTTTACAAGTTAATAAATTAGAATACTAGAACAAATAATTAAAATATTAAAATATTAGATATATAATAAGATTATATCATAGAAATTTAACAAAATATCAACCTACCAAACTAAGAAAAATATAACCAATACAATATTATAACTATTATGAAATACAAATAAGCTATATGTTATAGACCAAACAGGAGAACCCAACCCAAAAGACTAGTCTGATAGGTGGAAGAGCCCATTTAGCCTATAAACCCATTAGCATTTCTCTTTTTATCCGATGAGGGACAACGGACACATAACAAACCACCACGCTCCGCAACCGTCGTCCTCGACGGCTGTGTATTAAAGATTACTAGCCCCGCGCGAACACTGCCATACCGGCGTCACCATCCCAAGGCACAACCGGCACGAAGGGCGGTGGCTGGCTCTGATACCATTGTTATAGACCAAACAGGAGAACCCAACCCAAAAGACTAGTCTGATAGGTGGAAGAGCCCATTTATCCTATAAACCCATTAGCATTTCTCTTTTTATCCGATGAGGGACAATTGACACATAACACTATAGTAGATATAGTGTCTTAACCATCTAAAAAATAAAAGGAAATAAACATCATAATTCATTAAGAAAATATTACCAAACTACATACCATACCCTCCTAATAAGTAAATAATGAAGAGATTTTTTTAGTTTTACACCTTTCAAATTCCAATTTTGGATGCAATTCAACTTCATATAAATCAAAAAGTAAGTTTAGTCACAGAAAAAAACTGCTTATACGGTATAACTTCGTCATTAAGCAGTGCAAGTAAAATGAAAATTCGTTGAAGATAATATCACTAGAACTACATTTTGTTGAAAATAGTAATTTGGAGGTTGTTACTTGTTAAGTCTTAACATAAAACAATTAGATTTCTTAACATAAAACAATTAGATTCCTTCACCAATGAACATAAAAAAGGATTACACTTTCTCTAGAAGAGAATACTTCAGAAACAAACTCTCTATCTAGTATCTCCACAAGATAGAGGTAAGATCTGCGTATACTCTATCCTCCCCGAACTCCACTTGTGGGATTTCACTGGGCATATTATTGTTGTTGTTTCTCTACAAGAGAACACCAAAAGACCCATAGCAAGTGAAGATATGAGTCAACTAACTACATTTAAAAACAAATTTTCAAATGGATCTCAACCTAACTATGTTTACAATTGTAGAATATGTGATATTAGAGCTTAAGACTAGAGTTCAACTTCATTTTTTTTTCTTGAACAAGTAAATAAGAATTTTATCGATAATAAGCAGTCAAGCACCAAGCCAATGCTTAACCATTACAAAGTAGCAACCCCCCTATACAGTAGCATTAAGCCAATTACGTAATATTTGAGATTGATAAAGAGTGTCTTTGAGGAGTTACGTGTTATCTAAAGAATTTTGAGACTCATTAATGCTAATTAAGGAATTTTGCACATGAGTTGTGTAGAAAGTGTTGGAAGTCTTCTGCGCACTAGATGTGCTTGGGGTGCTTAGAGCATAAGCTTTGCAAGACAGGAGCTTTCCAGGCATACCTCCTGAGGCAACTCCCTAAAGAAAGCCATTTAAAAGGCTAGTCACAAGCACATTGATATATATAAAAATCTGCATCAGGGATCATCAGATGCTCAAGCTCTTGAGAGTTGGAACGAAGTTTGTTTTACACGGGCCTTTACCCTGAGGCACAGGGAATGCACCAGAGACGCAGTAATAAGACCAAAAGGGCAGTGTATGTACACACAGGATTTATTGAAAAGGTGGTACTCCAAAATATAGATTTTTCTCAAGAAAGAAATACATGATAAAATAATTCGGAGCTCCACCAGCAATGCACAGGGATGCAGGAAATCCACTGTCTGACTATCCTTCAACAGGGAAAAGCAACTTATATTTTGACACCTTTCGATTTCCATTTAAAGGTCATTACCACCCAATGCTAAGTAACATCAATCACAAATTAAAAAATCTGTGCATCAGTTGACTCAAGCCATGAAGTTGGAAAATTCATTTTAAACTGGATTCTTGAATCATGTATGCTGACTATCTTTAGATTAGTAATGCTCCGCCCGTAAATTCCATGTGTAGTATTTGACTAGGAATAGATTACAATAAATAAAGACTTTTGACACATAACAAAAGTACCCTTAGAACTTGTCCTAAACATGCCATGAAATTTCTATTACTATCAGAGCATGTCATCAAGGATAAAATGGAAAGTTTAGGGTTGAAGAGTCCCCAAATATAGAAAGGTGTACTTATGGAATAGACTGAAAAGGAAAGAGTACCATAAAAAATGGAATAGGACTATCAGAGACAAGAATACCTAAACAGTTTGATAGCCGGTTTGCCAAGCTTTTGGAAAGCCAAAAGTGCTTAATTTTTCTAAAAAATGCTTATTTTTAAAAAATAAGGTGCTTTGCCAAGCTTTTGGGTAAAAATAAATGCGTTTAGGGAGTAGCAGAAGTTGTTTTACAGAAGCTAAAAAAGTAACTTCTCTCCAAAAGCACTTTTGAGAAAAAAAAATACACTTAGAAATGCTTTTTAAGAACTTGGCCAAACACTAATTGTTGCTCAAAAGTATTTTTTATATTTATTGACCAAACACAAACTGCTTCTCACCAAAAGTACTTTTTTGATAAGCATTTTTGAAAAAAACACTTCAAAATAAGTTGATTTTAGAAGCTTGGTCAAACAGGCTATGAGTATAAGATGATAGAACTACGTGAGTTAACTATAAAGAGAAAAGAAGTTTAGCAAGCTCAAAAAACGGGGATCAGAAACACATTATCATTTCAGGAAGCCGCACAATCTCACGAATTCACCTAAACTCTACATTTTAGAAATACAACAAAAGTAAGAAAACATCAATACAGAGAACGCACCTCTGAAACTGTTTACCAAAACAAAATGGTTACTGCTCAGACATACTTTTCTGGTTCTATTTATTATAAGTAAAAATGAAAATCAATGAGTTATCAGCTTCAAGCCTAGTCCCGCAATTCAAATCCTCATTAGCTTGGATTGGGAAGCATAACAGGAAACTTGATTAGGAAGAAAAGTGACCTTAGTCTAGTGGTTAATATTGAGGTGCTTAAGATTAACAACCTCAAGCTTAAGACCCGTGATATTGTAGATATGTGTCCAACTTATAGTATGCTCTCTCTACTCTTTTGTGCCAGAGGGAGCCGATTTCCTCTGGTTGGTGGTGCATAAGTACTACCAAATTCTCATGCTTGTTGAGAAAATATATGTTACACCAATAAATGAGCCACAAACAGATTTAAGAGACATAAGATTGCCAACCTTCTAAGCTGTTTTGAAAAGATACAAATAAAAAACAAAAATGGCAGTAAAATTGAGAAATATGGAATCATTCTACAGAATACCTCCCACTAGTACAAGGACGGATAGAAGTTGCCCCATAATTGGAGAGCAATCTAGAAAGGGTTTCATGAGGAATTGCTTCTGGAAGATGCCGAATCAAGAGAGTAGACTCTTTAACTTCCTCCACAGGCCAATGATATGCAGGCTGAGGAACAGGAGTTCCAGTCATGTAAGCATCCATTATAGAACCTTGTACTCACTGAAGTTAAAGGTTCAATCAAAATCACTTTCAAATTTTGCTTGACGAATCTCAAAACTTCCAAATGCTGCACCACAAAAAGAAAGGAATTAATGGATTGGGGATTTGACTTACAAAAGATGGTGAAGAAGGTCACCCTCGGAAGGTTATCATTGAAGTGATGATCATTGACGAAATAAATGTGATCTGAAATCAAAGCTCGTGTTAAATTCACTCATTTAGTCTGAAGATTTTTGGCCTAATGTATGAGGGGCTCAAACGCATCCATCGAAATACTCCCCAAATTGAAGTTCAAATTTTAAATGTCACTTTTCATCTTTCTTATTTTCCCCCACTTCAGTAAAAGAAGAAAAACCAAAATTATCATAATGCAAATGTATTTACTATAAAAACAGGAATGCTAAGATAAAACTAGCACCAAGTAACAATAACCTGAGGCCTGACGACACCAGATATGGAACGATTCATTTTTTTATTTACAAGAAATCACTGTGGCAATTAATCACATCGATGAAACCACAACTCACAAAACGAGTCATAAAACGTGATGAAGAAAACCACAGAGGAATTTTCTCAAACACCTCGTGTGCATTATCACACTTTGCAAGAACAATTACACCTTTACAGTTAAGATAAAACTTACGATTCCCCATCATCAAATGAAATATGCTTTCAAGTAGGGCAGATAAAGACTGCAAATTACAACTCAAAAGGAATGAAACAAAGAAAAGAAGATGATACCATACCTGCGTAGCGACTGGAGAGGTTAGAAAATGCCTTGTAAGCACTCAACAATGTGGTGTGGTCTGTGATGTGGAACTTTGACACCCTTATATTTTAAAACAAAACACTTACATCCCCTACATTACAAAATATATATATATTTACACCCTATGACTAGGGATGGCCATTATACTGTATTACAAATTTTGATTCATTAATTTCGATTTTTAAAAATATCATTTTGTATATTATTATCACACTAAATTAATTCGGTATTTTAAAGTTTGATTTTAAAATTCTACAGGCAATCATAGTTTGTTCAAAAAAAATTACAAGCATGCAATTCTTTTCATTAACCAATTATACCAAAAGGACATTTCAATCAAGATAGGGTAATTAAAGTTTCAATATCTAAATAATTGATTTTGTACTAATAAAGTGTTATATATTTATTAGTATTATAATAATATATATGATTTATATATACAACTATGTTTCGATATGGTATTTGATATTTTGATATTCTTCTTAGAAGTACCAAATCCTTCTTTTTTTTAAATGCATACCAAATACCAGTATCAAAACTATGATATCAAAATTTATAATTTCAATATGATATTTGGTATTTACTCCATGCGCACCCCATCCTAGGATAGTATAAAAATGTTTGTTGAAAATTCTTATTCACTACTTTGAAAAAAATAATATATACTATATTAAAAGCACGAAGTCCTTTAGAAATGTTGATTGAACTTTTTGTCATTCATTAATAGACTTTATAATAGATACAATTATCATTTACTATGTTTATGAAATAATTATTATTTAATTATTATTCTAATATTTATGACTTTAAAATTAATTAAACTTGTAGCTATTAAATCTTTACTTATTTATAAAATATAAGAACTCCTAATATTTAGTACTTTTAAATTGACTAAAATTTTGATTCTTAAATCATTCTTTATTTGAACCAATCGTCTTTTTCAATTACGATTTAGAAATCGTGTCTGTAGAATTTATAAATTATATTTAGTGAATGCGATTTATACATCGCATTTGTCAAACGCGATTTATACATCGCATTTGTCAAACGCGATTTATATATGATGAATGTAATTTATAAATCGTGTTTGCCAATTGCGATTTATATGTTTGTACGGTGCAATTTATTTTTAAATCAATTATAATTTTGTTAACCTATATAGTAATCTTTTCTTCATTAAAATAACTAATTATTTATTTTTTAACTCACGTTACCAAAAAATTAAAGAGTATAACTTCATTTTGCATTAATACGTTGGTTTTTTTTTTTTAAGGTTGTATAATCGAAGAAAGAAAGAAAATATATAAATACAACATGCTTTAAGTTGTTTCAATTAATCAATAATCTTGTTATTTACTCTCTTTAGTTAAATCTACACTATTTTTTTCATTTTATTTATGTAAAAATGTCTGATTAGATGCACAAATTAAGAGAAAAAAGAAATATTTTGAATTGAAATTATCTCATAAAGGGTAAAATGAAAGTTTAAAATTAAGTTACTAAATATTTAAACTAGGAAATGCCATAGAAATATATTGTTCAATTTTTTACCCTTTTAAAATAGACTTCACGATTGACAAAATAGTCATTTAATTATTTTTCTAATATTTTGAATTTCAAAATTAATTAAATTTTATATATTAAATCCTTAATTTGAGATACATAGAAAATTTTAATATTTAGATTTTACCTTTTAATAATAAATAATTGCATATTCAATAAAATTGTACTTATAAAGCAAAGCAGTCTTATATTTAGGACTTTTGAAAATATAATTAAAAAAAGGACAGCACGATGCATAAAGCATTTTGCGTTAGCAGGGTTCAGAAAAGGATTGCACCTAAAAAAGTGTGATATAGATAATCTACCCTAATTACAAGCATTAGTGGTTGTTTTCACTAATTTTGACGAGTCTTTCTTAGTTTGTTGGCATAACAATTACTTAACAATCAGTTACAAATAAATAATGCATTTGTGATATGATATCAATTTATTGGTGCCAAAATAAACCAGTAATAAATTATAATATGATTTCATAAGTGATAATTGGTTAAACGAATAACTTGTACTATATATTCTAATATACTATACAACTTTATATTCAATGCGTCTACATAATAATAATATTTATATTAAATGTTAATTTGTTAATAGTGTATAATAATACAAATTTTGTAATAATATAAAGTGAAATATACATATAATGCATACATTTAAGTGCTCGTGTAAAGATGAGCAATTTTTTTATTTTTCAATCATACATTGATTCTACAAATGATTTTGTTCAATGAAGCAAGTACTATATCAAATTGAAGGAAGAACAACTGAATTAGATTAAACTATTAGATATGATTTTTTATCAATTTAAAATTTATAATTTTCTTTCTAAATTCTTATATTATTACACAAACATATATTTTAAATATTATTTATGTATTTTTAAAAAATTTATTCTTATTAATACGAGGGACACGCACAAAACCCTTACACTAAGACTAGTCTTTTAAAATTCATCAATAGGAATTGAAGAAAATATTTAGTAAAATATACCACAACATGTACAAAGTAATGAGAGAAATTAACTAGTGCTTTTGTCTTCACTGAAATTTGAACTTGAGATCTTATAATTCTCAACCTACTTCATTGATCACAAGGCCACGACCTTAGATGCTTAACTATAATATTTTATTATATTCTCATTTTTCTTTTAACTTGTTTATTTATATACTCTCACATAAAAAATATTTTAAATTTATTTAGCTAGATGAAATGTTAATATCCGTGTAGGATTTTGATTATAAAGAGGTTTAAATATTTTAGAAAAATGAGATGACAAATTAAGAGTTTCAACATATAAGAATATTTTGTCAAATGTGTTAAAAAAAATAAAATCTAGTCACTTTATTAAGTAGGTTGTGTTCATTTCCTATTCAAGAGTTTCAAAAGGCAAATCTTTCAAAATATATATATGCTTCTTTTTTTAACAAAAGGCTTGAATAAAGATTTTTTATGAAAAAAAAAGTTTATTCTCCTTTTTAAATTTCATAAAAAATAAATTACATAGAAACTTTTTATTCAGAATTTAATTTGTAGTTAGAAATTTTTGATTCATAATTTAATTTGTATTCTCTAATAATTATAATATTTTAATAATTTAATTGTGAATATATCTCATAGAAGGTATAAGTATAAAACTTTTATAATATAATGGTGTAAATGTTTGATTTTTTACTATATAAGGATATATTCGAATCAGTATTTTAGAAAAGCGAAAGTGTAAGGCGAGATATTTTATTTAGCACGGGGTGAGACATAAGCCTCAAGAATCTTTAAATTTTTAATTTATAATGTAGCAAAATAATATAATATAAAAAAATTTATTTAACAAATATATTAATAGTTTAAAAAAATAAAAAACATAACTAAAGAAACTCGTAGAAAACAAAACGTCTAACATGATTTTAAATAATGCAACAATATAAAAGCTATTGTGAGAGACAAATCAAGTCTAACGTCTTTAACTTTCAAACAATAAAAGAAGTATAATTTCTTAAAATATATTACTATCATACTACACAATTTACCTTTACTAAAACTAAATAATCAACAAACTTTATCACTATTATAATTAAAACATCACTCTTTCATGAATAAAAATTAAATTACCTTCAAATAAAGAAATAATAAAATATGAATAATTTTGAGATAGAAAAAAAACACATAAGGATCAATGACAAGTGAAAATATAAAATTCAGGTATATATATTTTAAAAAATGTTATTCACCCTCTCGGTGTTAGTAATATGCAACACTATTGCTTGTTATTTGAGTTACTCTCAATCTTCTTATTCCTATAAATGAAAATTTTTTTTAACCATCATTCATTTATTAAAAAATTATACAGGTCAATCGTGTAAATTAAGAAATTTGACACATAATTTATGTAAGAACAGTTAGGCTAGCCTCAAGCGTTGGATATTAGACATATTTACTATATACAATCAGATGTTTAAAGCATCAACTTCACAGAAATAAGTCTCACACATGAGCCTCGAAGAGTTTTCGCGTCTCAAAACAGCCTTTTTTATTAAAACACTGTTTGAAACAAGCTAAATTATTGAGATATTTAGTGTAATTAATCCCCGGATTATACAAAAAATTTTGAGTAATGTATAATCATCACCTTGAGCTTTTGGGAGAAAGTCTAGGAGTTTTGAACATATTCTCTCCTTCTCATTTATATTGTTGTATGTTGCTCACTTGTAAAAGCCGATATCGTAGAATTAAAGCTGGCAAAAGAAAAAATGATTGTATATATGCTTTGCTTTCCCGTTCTCTCATCAACAATAATATGAGCCACTGGAAAGTTTTGTACATAATTTTACAGCTCTTGCACGGCAAGAGGAAAAAAAAAGTGTAAATCAAAGAGAAGTTCATTTCATAAACAAGTGTTCAATCGAGAAGTGACATGAAAAAATGCATCCTCATTGCAGGGTATTGTGAGACCGCCCATTGGATGTTGAAACCCAAACTCTTCCTCTGCTTTCTGAAGCAATTCCTGAAACGAAGTGTGATTCAGGTATGCTATTGGAACCACATATCGCTTCTTCTTCTCTGTTTCTCCCACGTAAACTGCAAAATGTCCTTTTGGTACATCTGATATTTGATTACGGGTAACAACAGATTGCAATTTGTGGAATTGTCTGACACCAGAAATCATCAATGGAAAACGAATACCCATCATGATATGATCACTTTTTGATATTGAAAGTAAATTAAGTAGGTGTCTGATGGTCTGAGGACTCTGATTGAAATGAAACAACTTGTACTAATTGAGATGAATGCACTAAAGGTGTTTGATAATTGGAACTACTTGTTCTGAATTGCTTGTCCTTTATAAGTTATATATTTATATTAGCTGCCTTGCATATGTTGCCACCACCTATTAGCTGTTTTTTTTTTCTTTTTTCTTTTTGGTCTCATGTGAGAGGGACCCTAGCTAGCTCACATTGTCTTGCTCAAATTGCTCAATAAAATACTCAATTCCCAGTTAATACATCAGCCTAAGTGGTTAAGAGTCTACTCATCTGTGAAATTAATGCATTTTAGGCTGCTGTAATTCCAAAAGGCTTGATTCCTCTGAAATATATAGGAGGTTATTTATAAAAATGGAGAATTTTCACAATAGATAATGTGAACTTCAATTCCTTCCCGGCAACTTCCATGAGTCACTTGATCTGAACTCATTGTTTTCCATCTGAACTATGTATACAGATAATAAAATTGCATTCACTCTGAGACTACTAACCATATATGTTTGTTTACTATGAATAGTCTTGCATTAGTATTTAAGAATTTTTCTTGATGCAGTGAGCCCCACTGCATGAGGTCTCTTAAGAATCAAGAATTTACAAAGATAACTAAAATTAGTGAAGTATACTTGAATTTTCTGTTCCTGAATTTTGCTGTACTTTGTTGGGTGATGACGGTGGTCGTAAGCTGATGATATACCAATACCACCATTAGATTTCGCCCATTGTTTCCACTTCTGGACATGTTTTCCTACATATTAAATTTTTGTGTCAAAACATGACCAAATATGAAACAACATCTTGGCCCCCTAAACAATTTTGTGAAGGATTGATTTTTCTCTCTGTCGTTGTATAATTCATCATGTCAACATGGAACATTATTCTTTTCTGTCAAATTGCAACTTCCATACCTTCCCCTCACTTGTTCGCTCATTTCGTGGAATCAAGTCAAATGTATGTTATTCAAATTCATGACACGTATTATTCGTTTTATCCAATAGATCTTGCAGTTTTGTTATGTCATTATCAAACCAAAAGCATATATCATGTGAATTGGTATTATATCATATAAATCTCTTCACTTTCTTCTTTTATTTTGATGTGCTACTCGCCCTAAGGTGTAGTATGTCCTTTTTTTTCGAAGTTTGTCAACCTAAAAGCCTGTTAATCCTTCTTTTTAATCCACTCTTATTGGTTCATCCTCTGTAATGGAGGTCAGAATACATATCCCTCGGAAGTACATGAAGTCATTATCTAAAGACTAAAAACAACTTATTTATTGGTCTAAATTCGCGCATGTTGAACAATAAATACGTAGTGTTAATAACTTGGGTCGCAATATTGACCTATCTCTACTCCCTACAATATTCCAACTTGGTTGTAGTACTTTTTTCTTTTGGCGATAATCTATATATAGAAACTAGTTAAACTTTTATATTCACATTTTGACATTTAACTTGACTTCTTGTTGGCAACTTGGCCTAGTGGTTACTAACTTTCAATAGCATTATTTGGAACAAGAGTAATTTTACTCTTTCTTCTTTTTGTGCTGAACATTATTATAATTAGTACGCGCTGCACTGTATAGTGGGTATTAGGCGGTGCTGAACTGTTGGGCATAGTGGTATAGCCACATGTGATAAAAGTGGTCAGTTAAATATTTTCGTTGAAAAATTATACTAGATATATAGATTAAAATTTATTTTTTATACGTATATATTAAATTTTAAATACTTTTAATAAAATTTCTAATTGTGCCACTGATCGAGATAAGGAGCAAAGAAGCTATCTAATAAACAACTAAATAATACATTGGTATATAATTGTTTGGATTAACATTTTCCATCATAATTGGATAATGAGCATAAAAAATTGATTGCCAGCTAACCAAAACATCCAAATTTAAAACCAAACAAAAGGAAAAATAATGTGGAAGGAGGTCCTTAATGTGAACAGGCATAATCCGTACGTTACTTATAAATTAGAGGGAATTACAACCCAATGATTTCATAAACTTATGACGTAAATTGACCTAAACTAATACCTTTACATACATAAATATTTGTGTATTCAACTCCGCGTATATAAGAATTATTATAAATATATGGAACAAATTATTCAGAAGTGAGTTATTAGGAAGGAAATGAAATCGAAGCACATTTACGAATACTTTAAGATTAATTATAAGAAAGAGAAGAATCTATTTAACAAACAATATAAGTTGTGTTTTGACGTTTCCTAATTACTTAAATAATACTGAAAGTACACTAATCAATTATCACAGGAGCTGTTATACAGATCTAGAAAACAGCAAATTTAACTCCCCCCAAAAAATAAAAAAAAAATTAAATGGGACTGCCATGTTCCAGCTAGCATAATCATAATTAGATGATTAAGCACCAAAAATTTAAAAGAGCTTCTTAATGTAAGCAAACTCGATTTCTCATTTCAGTACATCTAAATTAGCATATAGTGATTTTCATTATTTAAAGTTTTATAAAACGCAGTGTCATAAACTATCACGGTGTATTATTTTATTCCGGATTTGAAGTTTTAAAAACATATGTTGTGAATTTAGACTTTGATTAAATATACCGTGCGATACTTGATATCTCACTCACAAATTTTCCACATCGTGAGCGATTTGTGAAATATTGCACGTTCGATTAGTTGAAGACTAAGGACGTCACGCATGGCTCAACTCCTTTTTGGGAGGAGTTGTGTAGTCTCCTTTATTCTCTGCTGTACTTTGTAGAGCGCCGTTTCTATTATCTGTGGCTACATATCTAAAGAGGTTCTAGTGACACTGTGAGGAGGTCTAGTCATGTAGATGAAATTCATATTTTATTTCTCACGTTATGTATTTTGGCCAAATTAAGGCCTAATCTAATTTGAGTTAAAACGGTATATTTAAACTAATACGATTTAAGATGGTGTTTTAAATATTTAAGTTGTATTTCAAACTTGATATTACCAAGAATGTAGACAGTATTATTTGGTTCCCTCGATATAAGTTTGAAAGTACGGAATATCAGTCGTTCCTATCCTTTTTGGGGCGTGACAAGTTCACTATTGGGTTCCTCAGACTCTTTTGGATCAACTAATTCATGTGCAAGTGCTATTCACATGGAGCATTTTCCCTCTTTGATTTTAAAGCTCTCAAATATTTGCTACTATCACCAAGATTTGTTTCGACGACCGCTCCGCTGAGACTCACCCCAAGGTTTTACAGTGCACTCTCCTTCTCCTACTCATGGGGCCTGTCACTTGTCCCGACGGACGGATGTAGGTCGCGCTTTTAAGCGCCATTTGGGACTAGTTGATTCGGCAAGTGAGTTATTATACAATTAGATTTCGACTTCTATGACCACCTTACTATTGAAAAATATTAAAAATTACGAAAATCGTAGCCTGAGGTGTGTCAAAAATACTTCATTTTGATATACGTGTATTCCAAAATTTAATAAACCCTTCCGGTATAAGTTTAAGAGGACAAAATTTAGTGAAGATTTGTTTTCATAGGAAATCTTATAGAAAAGAAGAAAAAGTACTTTATATAGCAGAAGTTTTGACTCCTGATTTTTTCTATATCTTGAAGTAAAAAGAACTTGAGAATTTATAGGTTAAGACATCACTTAGTCTGAACGTGAACGTTGGAGAAACATCTTCACAGTAATCATTTGATATTCCATTTTAATTTCCAAGACAAACCGAGTAAAACTTTGATTGCAAGGCTTTGTCTAAATATACTTAAGTTTACAGCTCTTGCGTTGCAAGAGGAAAAAAAAATTAAATTCGAAGAGAAAATTCAAAATCCTAAGCTCTAATCTAAGTCTGTCGAATGTTTCTTCATATCATAAGGAATGATTCAATCGAGAAGTGACATGGAAAAATGCATCTTCATTGCAGGGTATTGTGAGACCGCCCATTGGATGTTGAAACCCAAACTCTTCCTCTGCTTTCTGAAGCAATTCCTGGAACGAAGTGTGATTCAGGTATGCGATCGGAACCACGTATCGCTTCTTCTCTGTTTCTCCCACGTAAACTGCAAAATGTCCTTTTGGTACATCTGATATTTGATTCCGAGTAAGACCAGAGTTCAATTTGTGGAATTGCCTGACACCAGAAATCATAGATAGCAAACGAATACCCATGATATGATCACCTTTTGATATTGAGAGTAAACTAACTTGGTGTTTTGATAGAACTAGTGAACTGGATGTTGAGATTTGAGTGAATTTAAACTGTTGTTGATTTGGTACTTGCACTGAAGTTTGCACTGCAAAGGTAGGTTATATACATATTTATATTAGCTACCTTGCATGTGTTGCCACCGAAGTTCAGCTGTTGTTATGGGCTACGGGTCCTACTTCACATGGCTTTGCTAATATAAACTCAATTAAGAGATTAGTATAAATTAGCTAATTCCTCTCAGTTTTTGTATTCATTTTGGTCAAAGTTCCTAGATTTCATAAATAAGTTTAAGGAAAATAGTGGGGGGCTTATGTCTAACCTCTTTATTATAAAATTGGGGATGAAGAACTCATCCAAAAAGGAAAAGAGGAGGGTTACTCCTGGTCACATGAGCTTACAAAAAGCAAGTTCTAGAACACATCAACATGAGGTGGCTAATTAATTTTTTGTCCCAATTTAGTGCTCAGGTTTCGATTTTCGGTTTTCGGAAGTCTAACTTGACTAATTTTGAAAATAAAATTAGATTAGATTCGCATTATAATTTAAAATTTATATAAAAAATATTATAAATTATAATTTTTCTCGTGGAAATATAATAAAAAACATAATCAAAATTTATATATTTAACTCTCAGAAAATAGTGAAATACAACTAATTTGGGACGGGAGAGTATTAAAGAGCCCACTCGTTCCTAAATTTCATTCCGAAGCGTGATAATGGTGCCCTGGGAAATGGTCGTGTTAATGATTCTTTTTTAACTAGTAACAACAGACTGCATGTGATGAGATTATGCAAGTTTCAGTTCCTACTATGCAGAAACTCTGGAAAAGAATAACTACCTTGATGCTCTTTTATTCATAAATGTTTGATAATTATTTTTAGGTCTTCATCAAACTAAGAATAACGTGGGTCCATAGCTCAGTGGTAGAGCATTTGACTGCAGATCAAGAGGTCACCGGTTCGAACCCGGTTGGGCCCTTTATTTTCTGTATTTTTGTTAATATGCCTTTTTAGAGTAATGAAGGTGGAACTGGAAGGAAAAAAAAAGGGGCCTTCTTGTGAGTTAGGTTCAAGAATTTAAAGTTCAAATAGCGGTATAAAGGACTGTGTAGTAGAAAGCAAAATAAGTTGGGCCCTCCAATTTATAATTTTTTGCCTGTTTTTAACTTTGTCAAATATGTCAAATACTTAAAGAAGTTGAAAAAGAGATTAAGAGGTAGCTGATTTGACCTGTTTTTAATTCAATCCAAACAACCTCTGAATATTGATAAATTTTTTAATATATACACACACAATCTTAACAGATATTATTGAATTCAGCTGATTTGACATGTTTTTAATCCAATCCAAACAACCTCTGAATATTAATAAATTTTTTAATATATACACGCACAATCTTTACAGATATTATTGAATTCACGTGAATTCGTAACAAAATTTACTTTGAGGCTAGGCATTTAAGAATGGATTCTTTAAAACTGAGTTTTTTTAAATTTGCCTCTGATTACAGTGGCATTGGATACTCATTGGCGATGGTCCTCCTAAGCTGATGATAAAACCACCATTCCCAATTGTTTCAAATTTTTAAATGTTAATTTTGTGCCAAAACATAAACGAAAAAGAAAACATGTTGCGCACGTTCTTATAAGTACATGTAGTTGGTTGCTTATTTGAACCTTCACTTTATTGGTGAGTAATTTTTTTAAAAAAATATTTTTTTAATTTTTGAAAAATAATTTTACTCCTCATCATTAACATCAGTTGTTTTCTTTTCAATATTTAACCAAATATTTCATTTTTCAAAAATAAATATTTTTTAAAAAATAATATTTTTGACCTTTCAAAAAACTGACCAAAAAAGCCATCAATATGCTAGCGACGACAATTTGAATAACAGAATCATCAGATAACTAGTGGAAGAAAATAAAGGTAATACTATAATTTACCTGAATAAATAATAAATGATATTAAAGGAGTCAATTGTAGGATTCCTAATTAATGTGAACAAAACATGAATTCTCTACTTAAAGAGATTAAACTAAACAACCCAATGATTTCCTGAAATATTGATGAACTAAATTAAATATAATTAAAATCCAACTTAGTATCTGTATATTTATATATTTTTGTGCATTTAATCCTCAGCGCAACATATATTAAGTATTCAGTATTAACTTTAGTCGTCCAAAGAAAACGTAATGTAAAGTTCAAACACAACAATCGTAACATATTTAATCGTGTGATTGAGAAAAATAGAATATGCGCAAATTTTACTCCTTTCTTTACGGAACAGAATGCTATTTCCGAAAGGTCAAAGCACAATATTTATAATTGAAAGAGGAATTAATGCAATTCTTCTTAAAATAATAAAGAGTACACTTTGATATATTTCTCTAGGAATTAAAATAAATTGGAGGAAGACTTATCAATACAGAATCAGTGGCACAGATCTCCATAATATAAAGAACATTAAACAAAATCGATTTTGCATCTAAACAAAATCAGAGTTGACTAGGAGACTAGAGTTTGGTAAAATTAATATTCCCACTATTCCGATTTAGAATAATATATGCATATTCATCAAGAAAAATTTAATAAATAATAATTTAATTAGTATAATTTTATTAATTTTTTAAAAATATATAATAATAATTTTTTTTACATTTTAAAATGGCTTTAAGTACTAAAGATAGAATGTGAAAAACATAATGAATTATTTCTTTGAATTTTAAAGCTAAAAAATATTTTAAAATAATTATATTTAATATATCTAACAATTAAAATAGAACGGAGGAAAGTAATGTGCCGTTCATTTAAAAGGAAACAGAAGTGAATTAATTTGTTACTTACTACTAATGTGGACAAACTCAAACTTGCAGCAACCATACATTTTAATTAGCTAGTCCACCGATTCACAAAATATTATTGTCAGAACATTAATTAATTATAATACATTTAACTATAAATATTCCTTGCAGATAAAGAAAGAAAGAGAACATGCAAGAGTCTTGCAAATATCCAACTCTTGCTCCTAAATAATTCTGTCAAAGATTCATGTTACCAATTGACTACTCATAATGATTACCTTAGTTATCACTTCTATTATGTTTTCAATTAATTCTTACTCATCTTATAAGTGATGATTCAATTACTATGTAAATACATATTGTTTTATATGTATATAAATTAAATTCTTTATAACTAACTCAAGGTGAATTTATTTTCTAAATGATTTTATAAGCCAAAAGAAAAAGAGATCTACTAAAATAGCAACACCCTTAGCCATTTAGTGGTGTAATTATTTCTTCTAATTAATTCCGGAGATTATGCAAAGAGCACATGCCCTTAATTAAGAAGTACATGCATTTGTGAAGTCACGACTATTTAGGTCCATTCTTTGACGGAAATGGATGTGCCTAACTATTTTATTTTTAATTGTCATTTTTTATTTTAAATTACATGATTTTAATTAATATTTTAAAATATAATTTTTTATTATAGCAATATGAGAATGATGGTAATTTATAATATAATTTTTTAATATCTAAATTTAAAATATTAATTTAATATTTAAATTTAAATATTAATAAATTAGTTCTCGTAAAACAAAACATAACTAAATAAAATTCAAAAAAGGGGGAGTAATTTCCAATTATAAAATCATTGTGTAGAAGTATTCAAGTATCCCACTCGGAGGTTCCTTTTCTTTCCCCTTCTTTTTTTTTTTGTGTGTAGGTAGCTTCAGATCACATGGCATCATGGATGTGACTTGGCAAAGCAAATCATTATTCCTACTTCAAATAATTATATACTTGATCTGTCTTAATTTTCCTGAAAAATATCTGTCTTAATTTATTGTAAATTTCTTTTCTTAGTTTATTTCTAAGAAAAATTCTATATTTTTTATTTTAAAAAATAATTTAGTTTTAATTTGAATCAAATAATATATAATTATACAATCATCTATAACATTATAACGTTTCACTCTGTACATTTCATTTATTTAGATAATAAAAAAATTCGCGGCAACTCGTTTGACTACTCATATACATTAAACAAAAGATGATAAAAGTTGTGGATTAGGTTATTTTAGAGTTGTTATAATATTTAAAAAGATATATCAAAAGCATGAGTTAGAAATTAAGTTAGACATATAAATCCTAAGTTATAAACCATCCAAACATAATCTAAATAATAAGTGGAGTATTTGGCATTCCATTTCTAGAATTGGTAAGAATTTGATTGTATGCTGTCTTTAATTATTTCCAGTTGTCAAAAAACAATGCGAGCCGGTGGAAAGGCTTTGTACATAAAAAATTACTACCTCTCTTGCGTTTGGCCAGAGGGGGGAAAAAGATTAATGAAAGAGGAAACTCTAAGCTCTAATATAGTCTGTAACTAATGCTGCATCTTAATTTGCTTCTTCATATCATAAGGAATTATTCAATCGAGAAGTGACATGAAAGAATGCGTCCTCATTGCAGGGTAATGTGAGACCGCCCATTGAATGTTGAAACCCAAACTCTTCCTCTGCTTTCTGTAGCAATTCCTGGAATGAAGTGTGATTCAGGTATGCAATTGGAACCACATATCGCTTCTTCTTCTCTGTTTCTCCCACATAAACTGCAAAATGTCCTTTTGGTACATCTGATATTTGATTCCGAGTAACAACAGATTGCAATTTGTGAAATTGCTTTACACTGGAAATAATTGATGGTAAGCGAATAATTCCCATGACTAGATCTTGATATTGAAGGTAAGTTAATTTTTGTGTTTGATGGATTGTGAATAATGCAGTGAAGGTGTTTGATGAATTGCAAATTGTTCTTGTTATGAATTTTCCACTAGAAAGGTTTATATTTATAGTAGCTGCTTGCTGTATGTTGCGCGCCACGCCGGGTCAGCTATGACAATTGGTCCCATGTGACAGAGGCCCTACTTCACATGGCTCATATTACTCGTCAACTAAAAATATTAACATACCCAATTCCCAGTGAATAATATTATTTTTCGAAGTTATTATATTGCATTATGGGTTGCTGTAGTTCCAATGCGTGTTGCCTCGGAAATAGGTAGCCTTCTAATGGGAAAAAGAAAAAGGGAATTTAAGTTGCTATACAGAGGACCTCTGAATTTTTTAATGTAGTATCGCGTGCTTGGCTCAGGAACTTGCAAAGACTAGAATAAAGTTGTGTAGCAGCACACAATAGTAGAGGTGGCAAATGAGCGATTTTTGTTAATTTTGGTGCGTCAAATGTGTTGGATCAACAGACAGGTCATGACCCAATCAATTGAAGTTTTGTTTGATTTGGGTTAAGATGGGACATGTCATGACCTAATCAATTGAAGTTTTTCTAAAATTGAATTACGATGAGTTAAATAATAAGTTATAATCCAATTTGCACAATACAACCTAACATTTGCTCCTTTTAATTTTTTGCTTTTGAAAGCAAGTGTAATTTTCTTAATTGAATTATTAGTTTAAGTTCTCTTAAATTTAATTTCGTATATTTGGATTGCATCTTGACTCATTATGTTGCACTATTTCGATTCGTTTTGAGTCTTTTGATTCAATAATCTGATAAGTTATTTCGAATATATATTCGGTTGAGACAAATAGGTCATTATTTAACACGTTTAAATATTAGATGAATTGAATAGATTGCATTTTGCCACCTCTAAATTTTAGCAAAACCAAATAGTTTGGACTCTGAACTAATTAGTGCCAACTTTAGGGAGAACAATGGTCATTTTGGAGAATGAATACAATTACTTGGAGGGTTTGTTCTACTCTTCCATCCACTTGGCAAGTTTTTTTTTTTTTTTTTTTTTTTTTTTTTTTTTTTTTTTTTGGTGATGACGGTGGCCATAAGCTGGGGATATACCACTATTCGCCCACTGGTTTGTCTTTGAACATGCATGTTTATCCATATTATTGTTTGTGTCACGACACGACCAAAAACGAAACCAACATTTCGGGCCCTTAAACAATATAATCCTGGGAGTGATGTAACAAAAAAACAACAACCCAGTGTAATCTCATTAATTGGGGTTTGAGGAGGGTAGAATGCACGCAGATCTTACCACTATCGTAGGAGACTGTTATCGGCAGACCTTCGATGGGAGTGATGTATATATAATAATTTTTACTGAAGTTCTTAAGTGAATGAAATCTATCAAGTGGTGTGTATTATCTTTTTTTTTCTTATCAAATTGCAACTCCCATGCTCCTTCTTGTCGTTGGTGAATTAGGTTCAAGTACCTTGGAAGTACATGCATGTAATTTGTGAAGTCACTATCTTTCTAATTTCCTAAGTTGTGAAGTAATTATCTAAATATATCTTTTGGTGTGCAAATGCCTACGTCTAAATTCATTGGCTTACAAGCTTTTCTTACGTGGAAAAAACTGCCCAAATTCATGTGATTTGGTAATTATGCCAAGCCATTATTACCACTCCTGCAAATATCGTCACAATTTTGTGACAGGTATGGCAGCTAGCAAAAAAGATTGAGCTCTGCTGATTATTCTTGGTGTTGAATTCTCTATTCAGGTTTCCAATTAGTGGCAACTTACATAAATTGTTAAGCAAAAAAAATTTTGCTCGAGAGTGTTCAAAATTTAATGTGTATATATATGAAAAATAATTTTTAATTTATATACTTTACATAATTTTATATATACATAATATAATTTTCCGATAAAGAGTTTCAACTGGTCACTGCCCACCTTTTACACATGTGGCCACATCACTGGCTTGCATGAAAATAGTATTTGTATGAGTACTATCGGGTGGGAAATTAATTGAAAATTAGAGATAAGTGCTCCAACACAACTAAGAAACTCGAAGATTGGAGAGAAGTACTTCAATACAACAACAACAAAAGACAGGAGTGTACAAATTTGAATTACGAGAGAATATTAGAAGAATAATTCAAAGTTGTAGGAAATCAAACTTGTTTAGAATTTGATATTTATTTAATTCATGTTTAATTAAAATTTATTTGTCAAAGTCATATAGGAACAAGTCTTCTAGTTCTAGTCTAATTTGGTGTTCTAATATTATAAATAAGAATGCTTTGTCACATATTTTATAATGATGAGAAATAGTGAGAACTGTGGAGATTGAAAGCATTCAAGGATTTGTTAGTTTATGAATAAAATATTTTGCTCATTATTCGGCAAAGTTGAACTGGGAGACGAATTTAAAATTTAATTTTTTTTAAATGTGAATTTAAAATAATATTTTAGGCTTTTTGATTTACAAATTTAAAATCTATTATCTATATTTAACTAATCGATATATATAAAATTCGAGCAAAACCTATTTGGTAACCATAATCCATAAGTATTTCACGTAAAGAAATTGTTTGTATGTTTCGAAGTGTGATTAGGTATGCAATTGGAACTACGTATCTCTTCTTTTTCTCTGTTTCTCCCACGTAAACTGCAAAATGTCCTTTTGGCACATCTGATATTTGATTCCGAGTAAAAACAGTGTGTAGTTTGTTGAATTGCTTCACACTGGAAATAATTGATGGTAAACGAATAATTCCCATGACTAGATCTTAATTTTGGTATTTGATGGGATTGTGGTTGAACTGGAAACTTCTAGAGTGGAATATATATAATGCACTGAAGGTGTTTGATGAATTGCTAACTTGTTCTTGTTCTGAAGTTTGCATTTGAAAAGTTATATATTTATAGTGGCTGCTTGCAATATAATCAGTTGTGGCCTTGTGGACTATTGGTCCCATGTGAAAAGGGCCCTACTTCACATGCCTTATTTGGAGCAGAGGATTTAACATTCCCAATTCCCAATCAGCATTATTATATTGCAGCATTATGGGTTGCAATATATAGTTCCTACCTGAATTTTGGCGATGATGGTGTCCATAAGCATTAAGCTGGTAATGTATATATACCACTATTCTCCCATTGTTTCCACTGGAAATTAGAATAGTTTTTCTTCCTCGGGGGAGATACTCGGTAATGCTAATATCTTCACAATTTCTGTCAGGTCCATGCAGAATAAAAAATTGTGTTCTGCTCACTATTCTTGGTGTTGAGTTTTCTAATTAGGTTTCCAACCAGTGGCAACTTGCATGAAAATAGTATTTATTTATTTATTAAAGAGAGTAAAAACTTCTATTATATTTATTTAATGATGCATGTGACACACTCTTGATCATGTGATCACCTAACCGATTAAAGTTTGTTTAATTTGAATTAAGATGAGTCGAATAACAGATTATAATCCAATTTGCGCAACACTATGTAATCTTAGACGGATTACATTTGCCACCTCTAAATTTTAGCTAAACTAAATAGTTTGGACTTAGAACTAATAGTGCCAATTTTAGAGAGACCATTGGTCATTTTGGAGCATGCATACAATTACTTGGAAGGTTTGTTCTGCTCTTCCATCCACTTGGCAAAGCTTTTTTTTTTTTTGGGTGATGACGGTGGTCATAAGCTGGTAATATATAATACCACTATTCGCCCACTGGTTTGTCTTTGGAAAACATGCATGTTTATCCATATTATTGTTTGTGTCACGACATGACCAAAAATGAAACCAACATTTCGGGCACTTAAACAATATAATCCTGTGAGTGATGTGTGTGTGTATATATATGTTAACTTTTAAGATGAATTTTTAAGTGGATGAAATTGATAAAGTGGTGCCCACTATTTTTTTTCCCCCTATCAAATTGCAACTCCCATGCATGCTGCCTTCTTGTCGTTGGCGAATCAGGTTAGAGTCCTCAGACGTACAATATGTACTTTGTGAAGTCATTATCTTTCTATTTTCCTATAAGTTGTGAAGTCATTATCTAAAGATAACTTTTGGTGCAAATTCCAACGTCTAAATTCATTGGCTTACAAGCTTTTCTTAAGTGGAAATAACTGCCCAAATTCATGTGATTTGGTAATGCTAAGCCATTATTTCCACTTTTGCTAATATCGTCATAATATTTAATAATGATATGAGATTCAAATTCAAAATTTTTATCTATTTTAATATTATTAAAATATATTGAAAACAACCTTTATGCTTTTGAGGTAAAAGTAAAGTCTGTGTACACTCTATTTTTTTTAGATCCTACTTTATGGATTACACTGAATATATTATTATTATAGTATCATGTTAAAATAAATGTGTCATCGTATTTTATATATATATATATATATGATTCTGAACAAGAAATGAAGTTTCTTGACTACTACTCCAATATTTGTGCTTTGACATCTCTTCTACCAAATCTGTCACCCAAATGCAGATAATAAGTCATATATATAGTTGGTATAAGAAATTTTTTATACCATTTACATTTTTATCTGTTATAGCACAAAGTCTTTCTTATTTTTTTAGGGAAGAGGCATGAGGATTCCCTTGACTATGAATATATTTTTAACTACACACTTTTTCTTTTAAAGGGTTTTATTTTTTTTTTTGAACTATTTTAAAATGAAATAAATATACCTTTAGGTGTTGAGTTGACAAAGAGAGTGTGTTCACTCTCTTGTAGGCATGTGAAATGCAAATTTAAAAAAAAAACTTAAAATTGATTAATATGAATACATATTATTTTTTAATTGGATATTTTATAATTAATTAGTACACATAATTAATTAACATTAAAAATTTTAAGTAAATATTTTCTAAATTATTTTTCTTTCTTTTTTTGTGAAAAAAGTCAAATTTTATTATTTTTTTCTATTTGTAATTGATGTTATTGTTGACTTTGTCTTATTTATTTTTTTTCAATTTTTTTTTTCAAATTCTGATGCCAAATTTGGTGGTTGAATTCGTTTTAACAAGCTATTTTTTAAAAAATTTACTTTTGATTTTTTAAAATTTCTTAACTAATAACGTTATGTTACCATTGACTTTGTCATTAGTAGCACCAATTATTTTCAAAAAAAATTATTTTGACCATGCGATGATAATAATATTAATAAAAAATTTATATAATTTATAAATTTGAATGAGTTATTATAGGAATATCAGTATGTTTATGCGTTAATAATAATATTATAGGAATATCAGTATATTTTCAATTATAATTTTTATAATAATTAATACTTTTTTAGGCAATCTAAATTTAATTTAATTTCTGTTACTTTTTAGTAGCGCCAATTAGACAAAAAATGAGAAGAATTTTTTTTAAAATTATTTTCACAAAAAAAGAAAGAAAAATAAATTAAAAGATATTACTCTAAGTTTTAATGTTAATTATGTGTACTAATTAATTATAAATTTTTCAATTAAAAAAAGACATGTGTCCATATTAATCAAATTTTAAGTCACACTCTCTTTGCCAATTCAACATCTAAAAGTGTATTTATTATATTTTAAAGTAGTTCACGGATAATAAAAACCCCTAAAATATATATATATAGTTAAAAATATGATAATAATTGAGGGGGAACTTGTGCCCTTTCTGTATTTTTAATGTGGACAAACTTGGCTAGCTTCTCACTTCCATACAAAAGAATTAGCGGGCGAAAATAGCTCACTGATTTCACGTATGTATTATTGCCCAGTATGTTATTAGTAGGTAATTAACGACATTATAGATTATTTAGGAATTATCAAACTAGTGTATATATATATATCCTTCTCTATACTAAATATTCCTTCCAATCTATAAGCTTATTTCTATGATAACACATTTAAACTAGATTGATCATGTAAACAATTAATAAAATATTAAATTAGTTGTATAACATAAATCTTTTTTCGAGGACAATGAAGAATGGTAAAAAGGAAAAAGATTGTATATATGTTTTCCTTTCCAATCCTCTGAACATTATTAGCCAGAGCAAAGGTAACGCTTTGCACATTAAATTTACAGCTCTTGCACGACAAGAGGAAAAATATAGTAAAAATAAAACAATAAGATCTAATTAATCTACGTCTGTAGAATTAATAATGCTGCAATTCATATCATAAGGAATTATTCAATCGAGAAGTGACATGAAAAAATGCATCTTCATTGCAGGGTATTGTGAGAGCACCCATTGGATGCTGAAACCCGAATTCTTCCTCTGCTTTCTGAAGCAATTCCTGGAACGAAGAGTGATTCAGGTATGCAATTGGAACCACGTAACGCTTCTTCTCTGTTTCTCCCACGTAAACTGCAAAATGTCCTTTTGGTACATCTGATATTTGATTCCGAGTAAAAACAGAGTGCAATCTGTTGAATTGCTTCACACCGGAAATAATAGATGGTAAACGAATGATACCCATGTAGTAGATCTTGATGTTGAAGATACGGAGTAATAGTTTTGGTGTTTGATGGGGATGTGATTGGATTGGAACTTGTTGAGAGAATAGTGCACTGAAAGTGTTTGATGAATTGCAAACTTGTTCTTACACTGGTAATTAAGGTTATTTATAGGGGCTGCTTCTCTGCAATATGTTGCAGGTCAGTTGTTCTAGTGGACTATTGGTTCCATGTGAAAAATGACGCTACTTCACATGGCTTTGCAGTTTGCTCATGTTGCTGATCAACAAAATATTTTGAGGTACGTACCCTATTTCCTGTAAATAATTAATCAGCCCACCATTACTTCCAAGTTGTTGCAATGTGGGTTGCTGTAGTTTCAAAAATTGATAAATTGCCTTGGAAATAGCCAAATAGGTTTGATCATACGGTAGGGAAAGGGTGCTGCTAAATTGTAATTTTGTGGCCCAAATATGAACCCAAGTGTAAAAAAAAGCACATTAGCCTTTTCCTTATAAAATAAAGGTAAATCTTTATTATTTCTTACATTTTTAAAAATAAGTTTAATCAAAAGTCTTATATTGGGTGGGCATAAATATCATTAGTTGTTAGGGGAGATTATTTAATTAACTTTATAACGTAGGATCCATTATATCTCATTTCACCTTGTTTATATTCTCCACAATTCACTGTTTTTTTTGTTCTCTTGATCCCTTCTCTAATTTTTTTTTCTGCTCTTATCAAACTTTAAAACTAATTTTATTAGATACAGATTATAATATTTTAAGATATTTTTGGATACAGTTCATTTGGTCATCTGATTTGAATTTATCACACATAATTTTTATTTTATTTTTATTTTTATTTTATAGAAGTCACCTAATTCTAAAATCTATCACACACACAAAAGAATAATTTTTTTTACCCACGAGTCATACAATTTTAAAATTTATCACACAAGTCTTTTCTTTTTTCATTTTAACATACTATTATTAATATTAAAGAAATATGGTTTAACTATTTTTTCCTTACTAATATCTTTATTTGTATAATAATTTTCATAAACACCTTTAAAAAATAAATAAAATATATTTTGTATGGTATACTTTAATACTAGAATATATTTATGTGATAAAATAATTTTGTGTAATAAATTTTAAAGTTAGATGATTTTTATGTAACACAAAAATAAAAATAAGAAAGTAATTTTTTGTATTATGAGTTCAGAGTTAAATGATTATCAGTAAAATTTATTCAAATATTCTTGAGTTTCACTATCCAATGTTATCAACAGATCTCATATCTACAAATAAGGTTGTAGAAATTTCTCAATATCTTGTATGTTCTTATTTTTTAAAAATATTTTCATATGTACATTTTTTTTTATTTTATATATTTTTATGTGAACACAAAATTTATACAAATCCCATATCAATAAATAAGGTTATAGAAATTTCAATATTCTCGTATATACACTTTTTTTTAAAATATTTTCATATGTATACCTTTTTTTATATTTTCATATGAACACAAATTTATAGCAGATCCTATGTCTATAAATACTATTGAAATTTTCCAACACATACATATGGTGTATTAGATTTTCACGATTTCCATGTGTACAATTTTTTATATTCCCATATGTACACATATACATAAAACATACTCTATTTTCGTTAATTTTTTCTTGCATGTGTATTAAATTTTCATATGAAGCCTAGTTAACGACAACTCAAGAGAGTCACACATTAATGTTGTAGTCTTGCGTTTTTATGTTACGTCGATGTGATAACTTGTGAATCGTTATTTATATTTGTTACTAATAAGACCTCTAATTAATTAATTAAATTATTATGTTTAAATAAATTTAAACTAGTGGTTTAAATAATTTATAATTTGAAAATATTCCAAGGACGACAGTCAAAATTTAAAACACTTTAGATATGATAGATATACACACATTATGAAAATCATAAAAATTATATAGTTTATATATGTTGACTCTGGTTAACAGTTATCTAAGCGAATTACGCATTCATGTTCTATTTAGTCATATTCATTAAACATAAGAAAGTAATTGAGGAAGAAATATGTATATCTATAAGGTATAATTAGATTTGTCTAGCCATTAAGGTTAATATTTGACCAATGAGAAATTAAAAAAATAATTAATTATGAAAAAAATAAATTAATTTACTAATACACGTGCAAAATACTTTTAATGAAAACTTGAATTATGTATATGCGTATGAACTTTCTACATGTATTTGTACAAAATAAATTGAAAACTTACTAATAAATTAAGAACTTTCATAAATAAATTAATGAGTGATTTTAAATATATCTATTCCCCATGTATTGAAAAAGTTCCCATGTTTGGAAAAATAACTAATAAATAAATTGACGAGAAAATTTTAAATGTGATTGGAAAGGAAAACAATGTAAAAAAAAATTGTTTATAATATGAACAGATAATATTATTATATTTGGATCATTGTGACCAAAATCATTGAGGCCAAAAAGACTTACCCGTGGAGAAAATCTCACAACAAAAGTGAATTTAAGTTCCTTTACTTACGAGATCTCTCCATTTCCTCAATTACACCCTTATAATTTTGACATGTGTTTCTTTATTCAATTAACACAACTTTATTAAATTAGCTATAAAATTTGTCGGTAATTCTCAGTTAATTCATCGATAAATTTTTTTTAACTAATTAAATTTTTTCATAATTTGTTGTTAATTCGTAATTAAATGAGATTAATATGAAATTTTTGTTATTTAACTAGAGAATTTGATTCATCGCTAATTCGTTACTTTTAACGGTGTAAGTACATATAACCAAAAAAAAAAAAGAAATTAACTATGGTAAATAATTCTCTCCCCTCACGTTGCCTACACTGAATTCCTTCTTTTTGGACCAAATCTTTTAAGAAAAATCATCATCCCACAATGTTAAATCTTTCATTAGCAGCAGCAAATGAACCTTCTTTTTCTTTCAAATTTGTTTTCCATTTCATCCTCAAATTCGTAAGATTATATCAACTGTTGTGTTTCTAATTCTTCACATGCTATCACCAACTGTTGTGTTTCAAATTCTCCTATCGTTTCCACTTTGGACATGCATGCTTATCTCCAGTTTGTGTCAAAACTTGACCAAATACTTTGCCCATTATTCTTTTCTATCAAATTGCAACTCCCGCGCTGCCATCTTTCTGTTGGGGTTGAATTTTCTGACTAAGTTTATATATTCGGGCGTGAGTAAGTTTTACCTTTTTCAACTAGTGGTAATTGGTGTTGAATTTTTATTTATTTGTTGATGCACCTGTTGGCCTGATTTTTTTTCTTTTTGTTTAATTTTATTTTATGAACAAGCACGTGATTTATTTATTTTTATATTTTTTTATAATAATACTTTAACACAAGAAATCATATCATCTGCTCTATATCATGTTGAAATATTGTAACTTCGCATTGAAAAATTTAAATTATTAAAGAATAGTTTTATTCAACAAAACAATCACTATTATTGCATTGACTCGTTGAGCTTTGTGCTCTATGTAAACTTTGTGAAAGAAAAAAATCTAAATAAATCTAATTAATGTGACTTATAATACAGTCAAACTTTGTTATAATATCTATTTGCTATAATAATATTTTACTGTAACGGTTTGATTTTTTTCAAAAAATTTTATTTTACTTCTCTATAATAATATTTTACCTATAGCAGCAATGGTGTTTAGTATAGCAGTACGCTCATTGTAAAATTACACCTCTATAACAATCATACTCATACTGTGCAATAATATTTTGTATATAAAATATTTATGGTAATCGTTATTAATATCACACACATGATAAATTTCAAATACGTTCATCTAAAAGGAAAAAAAATATATTAAAATAGTGTCCATTAGTTATGGTCGTAACTTCACAAGGAAAGAGTAATAATGTTTGTTTTTTCCATTCATATTCTTTTTATTTTTTGGTTAAATTAGTTAATAAATACATTTTTGTTCTTCTGGTACATAAAATTATTAAACTAAATTTTTACCTATTTTTGTTAATAATAGCTAAACAAAATTTAAAATTAAATGTCATTATATATATATAATAATACCTCACTGTAACAACTATAAAAATTTCGAGATTTGACCGTAATCAAAAGGAAATGAGAAGGACGAAAAAAGAATTCCTAAATGTGAAAAAACAAAAATTCTGTACTGTTATGTTTGAACGAATCACCCAATGATTTATTAAGTAACGGCTAAACAAAATTATCAGTAAAATAATTGATTGCTTAAATTGATCGACCAAAGCCACTACCTGTCTGTATCTTCTATTCATACATAATATAATTCTCCGCGTATATTGGATTTTAAATTTATAAAAACACATTATTTTCTGCATTGAGTTACTTCGAAGAAATTGCCAAAAGGAAATTAAAATTCTTTTTGTTAGGCACATTTATGATTTTATCATAAGCCATTATATTGTGTGTCTGCAGATTGACTATGGCTCATAAATAAGCTACATAATTTGTTTAGACTTTCTCAGCGTTCTTGAAATTTAAGAAAAAAATTCTCTTCCTCTCTTAACTGCATGATACTTCCGCCGTTCATTTTGAATTTTGCATACCTTTTAAAGCATAATAATTAATATATATATTTTATTATAATATTTATATTAATTAATATATAATTTTAAATTTTAAAAAATAAATAATTAATATTAAGAGAGAAGTATGTAAAAAATATGTTTTTCTTTTCATGTACTAAAAGTGAAACTCTATTTTTAATATAACGAACAAGTAAAAAATGGACGAAAGAAAGTATTAAAAAAAAAGGTTATGATTTTAAGAAAGATCGAGAAGGATTTTATCTTAATTAACTAGTACTAATATAGTAGTGCTTTCACATGCTCTATTTAAATGAAATTGAAAAATACATAATTATTAAAAGTTTAAAACAGTCCACAGAGTTTTGGCATATATAGATCAAATGATTGGAGCCATTTTTTTTATATGAATACCATCAGCGTTATCTTTCTTTTTTTTCTTCTTTTCTTTTTCTAATATTTTATTTTTACAAAATTAAAAATAAAAATAGAATTAGTAATAATTATGATCCAAGAAAAATTGAGTGATATTATTGGTAATTATTTCAAAGGCCAAAATGATAACTATTTAACCTATGCTAAAAAGGTTAAACTGCACTGATGCTATAAAAAGATTTAAGTATTAGATTGTTCTTATAAACAACTTAAATCTTTTTCGTAAGACAATGAAAAATTGTAAAAAATTGATTGTTTGCTTTCCTTCCCAATTCTCTCAACATCATGAGCTACTGAAAAGGCAGTGAACAAAAATTTACATCTCTTGCATTGCAAGAGGAAAAAAATTAATGAAAGAGAAAATACTAATCTGTCTCGCTAATATAATGCTGCATCTTAATTGCTTCTTCATATCATAAGGAATTGTTCAATCGAGAAGTGACATGAAAAAATGCATCTTCGTTGCAGGGTAATGTGAGACCGCCCATTGAATGTTGAAACCCAAACTCTTCCTCTGCTTTCAGTAGCAATTCCTGAAACGAAGTGTGATTCAGGTATGCAATTGGAACCACGTATCTCTTCTTCTTCTCCGTTTCTCCCACGTAAACTGCAAAATGTCCTTTCGGTACATCTGGTATTTGATTCCGAATAAGAACAGAGTGCAGTTTGTGGAATTGCTTGACACCGGAAATCATAGATAGCAAACGAATGCCCATGATATGATCACCTCTTGATAGAGGACTAGTGAACTGGGGTGTTGTGATTGAGTGAATTAACTGTTTGTATTTGATGGGATTGTGATTGAACTGGAACTTGTTGAGAGGAATATATATAATGCACTAAAGGTGTTTGATGAATTGACTGGGTTTTTTTTTTTTGTGCTGAAGTTTGCACTTGGAAAAGTTATATTTATAGTGATTGCTTTGCAATATGTTGCCAGCTGTCCTTATGGACAATTCGTACCATGTGATAAAGGCCCTACTTCACATGGCTTTGCAGTTTGCTCATCAACAAATTAAAATATTTCTCTGTGAATAACTGACTAATCAGCCCACTACCCCTTCGAAGTTATTGCATTGTGGACTGCAGTACAATGGAAAATTTTCAAAACAGATGTGATCAATTTAAGTTCCTTTTCTACAGTCTACAAAGGACCTCTGGATACAAAACCCGGAGCCTTCAAGCCACATATATTTCTTTACTATGAATTTTTTTCCCACTAAATGTTCGTATTTGTATTGAAACCCAACTAATTCAGATTGCTTATTGAAGGGTCCATTACGATGACAATGTTATCAATAAGATTTTCTTCATACAAAAAACCTCGAACCGAAAACCTCTAATTAATCTTTACTATGCATCTTGTTTTACTCCAAATATATTTTTGATGTAGTAGTTCATGCATGCTAGGCTCGGGAACTTGCAAAGACTAAATAAAGTGGTATGCGGCAGTAAATGAACTCTATATTTAAACATATGACATGCATGTATTTAGTTTGATATAAACATTTGGTGCGAATAAGTTTTTATTCAGTCGAATTATAGTGCAAATAGTACTTTCTTGTTTATCTGATTTTGATTTAGAATGTTTAGATTGCATTTTGACCCATCAAAGTTGCAGTATTGCGATGTATTTTGACCCGATAGTTTGATGAACTGTTTCGGATTTCCTGTTGAGTCAAGTCATCTAAAAAGTTATAACCGAATCTATTCAAATTGGAACAGATTAATGAACGTTTTACTAAAAAAATATGTTGTTTTTGCTACTTATAAATTTATGCAAAAAAAATAGTTTGAAAGCAGCTTCTTGTAAAAATATTAAATAAGATCGCATATAATAGATTTTTTTTGTAGTTGAGCTTTTTCTGAACCTCACGCGTAACAGAAGTTTAGATACTTTTGCGGCATAATGCAATTACTTGGAGAGTTTCTACTCTGCCATGTATCCACTTGACTTGATTATCTATTCCTGAATTTTGGTGATGACAGTGGCAATAAGCTGGTGGTATATATATACCACTATTCGTCCATTGTTTCCACTTTGGACATGCATGTTTATCCATATTGTTGTTTGTGTCGAAATATGAAATCAACAAACAATTAATTATGTTGAAAGATGTATGCATACATGTTGCTTTCTTTTTCTTTTTCTATAGTATCAAATTGCAACTCGATCCCATACTGCCTTCTTGTCCTTGAGGTTCTCCAAAAAGTTGTGAAGTCATTCTGATCTAAAGATAACTTTTAAATTTGGTGCAAATTCGTACGTGCCGCCTCTGCGGAAATAACTGCATGCCCATATATGGATGTGTCTTGGTGTTTGATTTTTCAAAAATAATGGCAGCACAACTAATTGTACATGTTCTGCTGATCATTATTTTTCGTGTTGAATTTTCAACTTAATTATATATGTTGGGTGGGTGTGGGGATGTGAATGTGGGTTGGGGTGGGAAGATGGGGAATGGGGTAGATAGTTGCGAGGGTAAAAAGATGGAAAGTTGGGTAGATCGCTGTGAGGGTAGCGAGCAAATAATATGACTTGTTTTTGTATTTTTATTAGAAAAATTATTTTTCTTATTTTCAGGACTTTATTTTTCTAAGAAAATATTTAACACAAGAGAATTAAAAGATATTTTCCAGATTCCGACACGACCTCTGTGAACAAGAGCAAATTCGGTACGTACTATATGTAAGTTTGATCAAACAACCCAATGATTTCATTAAGTAACGACTAACAAATATAAATAAATTGCTTAAATTAACCAAAACTACTACCCGTACTTATATTAATTCTTTTATACATAATTTAATTCTCCGCATATATATATGTATATATGATTTTGAAGTTAATTTGTGGAACACATTATTTATTGAGTAACGAGAGCTACTACTAAGAAGTTGCCGGATCAAGGAAATGAAAAAGAATCTGCGCATTTATGATTTTATCACAAGCTATTATTGTGCCTGCAGGATTCATATTGATTCATCCATATGTATCAGACTAATATATCTAGGACAATAAATAAGCTACACAATTTCTTATAGTTTTATTTAATTTAATAATTTTCTGAGCATTGCTAGTCGGTTGAATTTTATCTTAATTAACTATCTATGCAGTATTAGTACATTCACATGTTCTATTTAAAATAATTTGAAAGTACACATACCAATATGATCACAGAATTTGTGATACAGATCCAGATAATAATTAAAAGATCAAATGATTGGAAGTTTGGAACCATTTTCCATATAATTATGATTAGCATGCCTTTTTTATTTTTAAAAAATAGAATTATTAATAATCATTATTGAAATAAAAATTAAATATTTAGAAGTTCTTAGTATTGTGGACATGAGACGATTTTTTCTTTCTTAGTTTCTTTTCAGGTGTTCAGTATTAGTATTGGAATCCGATTAATCTAAAATGTGCTTGGAGAAGTCCCATTTTGAGGGGTAAAAATGCTTTTTACCAAAGAAATTTTTATATTTTAGTTTCAAATTCAAAACCTCTAATTAAAGATGGAAGAGTATTTACCACTCAAGTGCAACTAATAGACGACTTTATATTTGCGAATAAATGGGAAAGGAATCTAAAAATTCGTTGAGAGTTGGCATTACTTACGATTATTAAATTATTAATTATACTTACGGGATATATAGGTTTGCTTAATCTAATTAATATTGTTACAAGTTCAAATCTATTAGTCACTGCTGACGCTGTTCAATAATTAGATTTCCTTATTATCAATTGTGCAAGAAAAAAAAACGGATTTAAAGAAATTTCTTGACAACTACTCCAACAGTTCTACCAAAAAAAAAAAAAAAGGAAAGTTCTAAAGAAGTGCTTTGACATCTTTTATTCCAAGTCTGTGACCCAAATCCAGATAATAAAAAAAATTAATGAAAATGATTGAAATTCCATCTAAACATAATCAGCGTGACTTATTATACTTAGAATTTCATAAATTATTGCCTTAACTCCTAGAATCTGGGTAATTAACAACAATAACGATATATTTAGTATAATCTTATAAAGTGGGGTTTGGAAAGGTAAAAGTATATGTAGATCTTATCTCCACCTTAGAGGTAGAGAGATGGTTTATGATAGACCCTTGACTGAAGAAAAATGGTCGAAAGCAGTCCAGACAAAGAATAAACGGAAGTGATAGGATACCAATGTATTCTGAACAACAACCGTAGCTACCAAAATAATACAACAATCGAAGTACAAAAAACAACAGGTAGTAACAGAAATTGAAGGACAAGAAAAACTACAGGGGAAATACTATCAATACTAGTATGGATGTATGCACTACTAATTACTAACCTCTTACCCTAATTTGTGCCCCCACAACCTCTTATCTAAGGTCGTGTCCTCTATAAGCTGAAACTGCGGCACAATGTACTGTCTAATCACGTCTCAATAATACTTCTTCGATTTACCTTTATATATCCTAAAACCATTCATAGTCAACCTCGCCATCTAAGCGTCGCTTTCCGTATCTTATTCTTCACCGATGTTACGCCCACCTTGTCTCGTATATGTTCATTTTTAATTCTATCTCTCCTAATATGCCCACATATCCATCCAACATCGATCTTCCTTTTCACAACTTTTTGTTGAACCTAAAAGTAATTAACAATAATATTGTAAAGTAAAAAATGGTAGCTCGATGCATGAAGCGTGGTTGGATGCGAGGTCCAGCGTAGGGGCACCGCACTCTAATCAGGGGAATATGAAGTAGGTAACCTATGCTGAATCAATTGGTTTCATTGTTTGAATCAATTTCTATAGGTTATATAGAAACAACTTTTAATTAATAGTTGTTGGAAAGCTCCTCTCAACCGCAAAATATTCCTTGTGGATAACGAAACAGAACATCCTCTGGCCTCTACGTTACAAAATCTCTCTTGCTAGCTCTTGATCATTTAACATAGAAAAATCTTAGATATTTATCTTTAAAAAGAAAGAGAGGATTTATCTATGAAGTTTAAGTTTTATGTACTGATATTTAGAAAATATTTAAACAACTAGCTAGGCTACTTATAAGGTAACCAGAGGTAAAACTTTTCCGAAGACAATGAAGTATTGATAAAATTGAATTTGATTGTGTGTATATATATATATGTTTTCCTTTCCAATTCTCTCAACAATATGAGACAATACAAAGGCTTAATCAATTAATTTCCATATAAATTCACAGCTCTTGCATGGCAAGAGGAAAAAATATTATACGTATATATAGAAAAAAAAAAAAAAGAAAGAGGGAACGCTAATTAAGCTCTGTTCAATCGCGAAGTGACATGAAAAAAAACATCCTCGTTGCAGGGAATAGTGAGACCGCCCATCGGATGTTCAAACCCGTACTCTTCCTCTGATTTTCGTAACAATTCTTGAAACGACGGATAGTTTAAATATGTAATTGGAACAACGTATCGCTTCTTCTCTGTTTCTCCCACGTAAACTGCAAAATGTCCTTTTGGTACATCTGATATTTGATTACGAGTAAGAACAGAGTGCAGTTTGTTGAATTGCTTGATACCAGAAATCATAGATAGCAAACGGATACCCATGATATAAATGATCACTTCTTCTTTTTTTTTTCAAATATTGAATGGACTAAAAGGTGTTTGATAAATATTTATATATGGAGCTTGTACTAATTGAGATGAATGGAATAAAGGTGTTTGATATAATTGGAAGAACTTGTATTGAATTGTTTGTTTGCAGTACTTGGGAAAAGTGTTATATTTATAGTACTATTAGGTAGCTAGCTGCCATGCATATGTAGGAGACTGTGAGGGAGGCCCTACTTCACATGGGCATTCCTCATTTTTGTCCAATTGGAAGAATATGAATTATTCAATTCAATTCAATTCCCTGTGAAGTCATCACTAGTCTCAAGTGTTGATTAAGGAGCTAGCCCACTTGTTTTCTTAATGATATATATATATATATATATATATATATCCATAATTATCATACATAGCAATAGTATTTTTTTCATTTATAAAAAAAAGTCACCTCACAATATATAATTGGTCCAAATTTAATACAATATGACTTAAACTACTCAATTTATATATTAAAAGAAAATATACTATCCACAATATTTCAAACTCATTACTCTTTCGTGCCTTCAGCCTATATCATAAAATTATTTTTGAAAGAGTTTAAAAAATATAAATCGATAATATTAAAAATTTATTCTGTTGAATTAAATTTAATAATCTGTAATAGCAAAATAATTGTTCATATGCATGTGACTTTCGCAATTTTAGAGCCGTTATTTCCACTTTCAGTAATATCGTAAGAAAATTGCGACTTGCATGAAAAAATAATCTAATAAATTGCCCACAAAGCTTGTCCTGTATTAAATTGTTGCTATATGGTCAACAGAGGTGATTTAATTATGTATTCTTTTTTTTTTTTATAAAAAAAAAAACAAAAAATTATAATTGTACATCCAAATATAATCAAGTTGACTTGTAACAGAAAGGAGTGAAAGGAAAGGAAAAAAGAATTCCCAAATGTCAACAAATTAGAGCAAACAAATTAAAGCCAATGATCATTTTGTAAAGAATTAACAAATTAAACTAACTAAATACATTATTAGATGGACCAATAATGATGCCAGTATATATTATGTATTGTTTGTACATCTAATTCTCCGCGTACATTTATAAAATTTTAAATTAATTTAACATATTATTATATATTCCACATTTGATGTTACTACGAAGTAGTTGCCGCAAGGAAATGGAAACGAAGCCCCTATATAATATTAGTAATAAATCATTATTTTATTTATTTTTCTTTTCCCACAACACTAAAGGTTTTCATATTTCTGGTAATAACTGCTCTTTTAGTTTTGGAAGTCATTAAAAATGGTTGAGTTTTGAATTTACTTTATGGTCTCTATTTCGAAATGTCATTATCCTTCTATTTTAATTTATTTATCTGATTTTAATCTATTACGGAGTTTTAAAAAATTAATAAATTTTTTAAATTTTATGATATTAAAAATATATAAAATGTATTAAAATATTATTTAATCTTATTATTTTAAACATGTCAGATGAAAAGTTGAAATTAAAGAATTGACATTCTTTTTTTAAATAAATTTTTTAAAAAAATAAGACAAACAAATTAAATCATAAAGAGTATTACGAATTCGGTTCCACACTGAAACCTTACGACCCATTTTGAAAAAAAATCATCTGATATCGATAATAATAATTATTATGAGACTTAATTAATTTATCTTAACAACTCATATATAACATGCAGCACTTTTATTCTTTTTAAAAATAAATAAAAAGTAGAGTTATCAATATGTGACACAACTCCAGATAATAAAAAGTAGTTGTACTCTAATCATGATTGAAAGCGATTTTCCATCTAAACAGAATCAGCGTGACTTAGAGACTGAGAGTTTTAATAGAATTAAAACTAATTAATTATGATTAGATAAAAACAAGAATTTCTAGATGTGGACAACGTCGACTAATTATAAACCTCCGTACAAATGAATTAGCATAAATAACCCCACCGATATGTCATAATTAAGTATGTTAGTAGGTCGTTAACGACGTTGTAAAGTAGATTATTTTTTAAATCAAATTAATTAATATCATGTCCTTCCTGCTTTGCCACCGCGAATTAATTAATATTCCCTTTTAATAAACAGAAAATCCAGCCATGCAAAGCAGCGTAGAATTTTGCTACTTACTAGCCCCAAATAAGTGGAAGCCATTCTTTGATCATAAATGAGACTGTGGGTCAGGGGTGTTAAGTGGGCGGGTTGAGTTGAATTTAGACATGTTAAAATAGATTTGAGCTAATATATGAGCAGATTAATTAGGTAGATTGGGTTGAATTTGAGCTGTCAAAATGGATTGAGTTAATAAGTGGGCGCGCGCTTTAGACGTGAAATGAGCTAAAATCGGGTCATACCCAACCGCCCAATTCTTAGATAAAATTTCTCATGAATCAAATTGGGCTGCATATCAACCCAGTTTTTACATGAATTTAAATTAAACGTGTCAATATAAATTAATTTAATTAAATAACCAGATCATAATTAAACCTACTCAAAAAAGTCCTTTTATTTATTTTTATGTGACCTGATCATGTTAATTCTGTTTTTACACTACTAGCGATAATGAAAAGTTAAATTCGTTTTTAATATTGGCAACCAAGTTTTCAAGTACCATAGTTTTAATAGGCCCTCAATTGCATGTGAGGAGAGGAACTGGTTGATCTTTGAAGGTATAATTAGATTTAAGTTTAAATTTTATAAACGGATGGTGGAAACAATATCCACGTAATTAAGTTATTCAAAAGCTAATTGCATGTAAGTTTATTTCAAAAAGTTTAAAATTTTTATGTCTAAATTGAATTTCAAAATTTTAATTATGGCACATGAATTAAGTATATATTTGTTGATGAATTGGACTAAAAGATGTTGAAAGAATGTAGGCATGCATGTACATAGCTGAAGTTGTAATTTTTGACATTGAGCTTAAATGTGTATAAATGTTTAGAAATTCACTAAAACACAATTAAACATTAAATTCTGAACTCATAATTTTAAAAATACAATGAATTCAGTGATAATAAGCTGAAGACGAAAAATAATCTTGAACCGGCCTCCGCATGTACAAGAACATTCTTGATTCTTCCTCAATACTATATATTATTGACATGTAGTAATGAGATTCAAATGAGAAATGACAGTGAGGAATGCAATTTCACTGCATGGAATAGTAAGACCACCCATTGGATGATCAAATCCATATTCATCCTCTGCTTTCCTCAACAATTCTTGAAATAATGGATGTTCCAAATATGAAATTGGAACCACAAACTTCCTATGTTTCTTGTAATACCTCTCCCCAACATACACCGCAATATGTCCTTTTGGTACCTCTGCAGACATCTCTTTTTTGGGTCTTAAAAGAACATTATGCTTAGCTTGTCGAATCATTGCCCTTATACCTATCCCCATCATCAACTTCAAGAAAATTATATATGAGTGAGATTTCAATTTCAAGTGAAGGATGAGAATTTGATGAAGAAGAAGAAGAAGCTAAGTTTGGTTTAGCTATGATTGGTGAACATCTAAGTTGTATATATAGATAGGGATTTGAATTCTATTGGTTGTTTATTATACAGTATAATATATATATATATGGAAAGAGCAGTGTGGGACCCTAAGAAAGCTCGACGGTGGATGGTTCTTTTATTATGATAGCAGTGATCTCATACGTTTATAAGTTGGCTCCCCCAATTTGTTGCAGTGTGAATACTTTTTCATGAATAACAATATTTATGGTGATAGCCCACTAAAAAACTCAGTCCCAGCTATTTTTGGTGTCTTTTTATTTTTCTTTTCTTTTTTTAATTTTTAATGTTTCTTCCTTTTCACTTTATTCTTATTTTTTTTAGTTAAATTTCAACAAGATCTTTTTCTTTTCGTAGCTTTAATTTTAACTTTCTACCCAATATATTTAAAATTACAAAATTAAATAATATTTTAATATATATTATATTTGTTTAATTTAAAATCACAAAATTTAAAAATTTTATGACAAGTCAAAAATGAGAGAATACCAATCTATTTTTCTCTCTTTAGGATCTGTATGATAATGGTGTAAAGTACATTATGAGGTTATAACTTCAGATAAGTACCACAAGTAACTCTCCCATTAAGTTTGATATGGTAATTACTTGTTCATTTGTTTCATTTAATGTGGTTTAGTTATTATTTGAAGAATTAAATGATACTTTTTTATTTTGATTTTTAAAAATTATTAATTAGCGTGATTTATAGTATCGTAATTTTTATATAGTTTATAAATATAAAAAGATTTAATTCTACACCTAAATTCACATCACAATAAATTTATTTGAGTTTTAATTCTCATATTCTAAATCGGGTTACATAAATCAAAAAGAAAAAAGTACAATATTTCTCCCGATCCAAAATAATTGTTGTTTAACGAACCAAGAAGTTGTTTTATTTAATAAACTTTTTTTTTCAAATTTACTCCCAACACATTCCTAATTTAATATATAAATTTAATGATAATAACATCCAAAAAAGAATATTTTAATTAAAACTCTTCTTAATTTAACTTTTACGAGTATGTAAATTTCTTAATTCATGTGCTCAAATTTTAAATATTAATGATTTTAAATTAAGAGAGGGAATAATAATATAATAGATTAAATTATATTAATAATAAAAAATTTTACCGTATCAATATATAATATAATCTAAATTTGAGCCATGAAAATAGTCGTAACACATTAAATGATGCATCTTCTTGAGTCGTAGTACTTGAAATATAATTTATTTTTTAAAATATTTTGGCTCAATTTCTGTTGCACCCAAGTTCCTGGTATATTCTGCTTCTTGCTAGCTCTTATAATATTATATCATTTAATTAATTAATAACATCAAGTGCCATATAAATAAAACACAAATTACGTCGTCATTTCGTGATAAATTAAATTTCTTTAAGTACTGCTATAGTTTCTTGAGTGTTTGTTGAATTTTATATATGTTCCCACCTTGACCTTGCTCTTTCTGTTTTTCCACTTCAACAAAAGTTAATATATTCAAATATAATATTATATATTTTGTCATTTCTTCTTACTCGGCTTTTATTGGTTTAGTACTTAACATAATTCTCTTTGGGTGTGTGTTAGTAAGGTGAAAATTTTATAAATTTTTTTATTAGAAAATATAATTTTATGATTTTTATTAAAATAAGTTATAGGTATATAACTATATATGAAATTTACCCAAATAAATATATATTAAAAAGAGTTATTAAAATTGATAAAATTACTTAAGTTAAATATAAAGTTATCAATACAGACTTACTCAATTTAGATAGACTTTAAAATTTGACGGATTAGATCGGGTTAACCTATCATTTTAATAAGTTTTAAAATAATTAGTCAACCCAATCCTATGCAGACTGTCGGTCTGCAGGGGCTTTTTAAAAATAATATTTATTTTTTAAAATTTTAATTTTAATATAAAAATGGTAACACAAATATTTATAAAAACAAATTACATGACATTGCTACTTACTAACCATATTACATGGTATTGCTATTTACTATCAAGTGTTAAATTCACAAATAAAATAATTCTAATAATACTTAAGTACTAATGATCCAGAACTTTCGATCGCTAATAATGCCGATTACGTGGGGCATTTTTGTGTTGGTTTGATGATTTTAACACAATTTGTTTTGCATATGGTGTCTTCTTAATTATTGGTTTGATGGTTTTAGTACAAGTTTGGTGGTTTTTAATTTAAATTTTTACTTCAAGTAAAAATTGATTGCATGACTTCAATATGAAATTTCTATCATTTTGTAAAAATATCTTGGGGACAATCTTACAAAAAAGTAATTTTATTTGACATAAAATTTATGCGAAACTAAATAACTTTTAATATTAATAACTGATATCATTTGAATCAAATAGAGATAATAGTAAGAAAATTAAACGGTTAATGAGTTACAAAACAACTAGTTAACTAAGTATATTAATATAACTTTGTTCCAATATCAAAATAAAACACAGACACACACACAAAAAGGATGACACTATTCTTTCTATTGTAAGTAGATTTTTGAGTTTGGACTCTTATTATTTTTAGCACGGTAAGCTCATGAGCTTATTATTCTAGGTTGGAACAAGTTGATAGGACCCCCTTTTTTACGTCCCCATGTGTCCCCCCGTGTGGCGACATGGGGGCCAAAAAAGGGAAGAGAGGGATGGGGTTTCTCTCGCTTTTGGCATAGCGGGCCCGCAGTGGGAGGCTCGGACGACAAGCTATTAGCTCAGTGGTAGAGCGCGCCCCTTGATAATTGCGTCGTTGTGCCTGGGCTGTAAGGGCTCTTAGCCACATGGATAGTTCAATGTGCTCATCGGCGCCTGACCCAGAGATGTGGATCATCCAAGGCACATTAGCATGGCGCACTCCTCCCTTTCGAATCGGGGTTTGAAACTAAACTCCCCCTCAGGAGGATAGATGGGGCGATTCGGGTGAGATCCAATATAGATCCAACTTTCGATTCACTCGTGGGATTCGAGTGGTCCGAGGGGATCACCACGGCTCCTCTCTGCTCGAGAATCCATACATCCCTTATCAATGTATGGATAGCTATCTCTCGAGCACAGGTTTAGGTTCGACCTCAATCTTTTTATATTTTTTAATTTAGCTTATAGGCCGGACCAACCCAGCCTTGCAAGCCAATGAGTTTATTCAGGCCGGGTTAAAAAGCTTCATCCTAAAATGAGCTACAAAAATCTTAATCTAACTCTATCAAATCATGGGTTAAGCTAGTCAGTCCTATGAGTCAAATCTATATTGACGACTCTAGTTGAGTTGGTCATTCGTACAAATGCCCTTATTTTGGAGTGGTCTTTAATTCTTCGACACTTTAAGCGACAAAATATTGATAAAAAATGTCCTTAACGGCCCAAAAAAATAAAAACCACAAGACATAAATTTTGGTACAAGTTATGCCTTAAGGCATAAGTTCACTCAACTTATGCCTCATGGGCATAAGTTTAGTAGCATGATATAAGTTCAACAGCATGAACTTGTGCCTAGGGGGAAGAAGTTCAACAACATGAACTTGTGCTTGGGGCAGAAGTTCAACAATATGAATTTGTGTCTTGGGACATAAGTTCAAGAAGCATGAACTTGTGTCTGGAGCAGAAGTTCAGTAGCATGATATAAGTTCAACAACATGAATTTATGTTGGGCATAAGTTCAACATCATGATATGTGCCTTAGGGCAGAAGTTCAGCAACATGAACTTGTGCCTAGGACAGAAGTTCAGGCACAAGTTCAGTAGCATGACATAAGTTCAACAACATGAATTTATATCTTGGGATATAAGTTCATCAGCACGAACTTGTGCCTAGGGTAGAAGTTTAGCAGTCCTAATTTGTGCCTTGGGGCATAAGTTTAGCAGCATGAACTTGTGTCTGTGGCAGAAGTTCAGCTGTCCCAGTTTGTGCCTTGGGGCATAAGTTCAGCAACATGTACTTGTGCCTAAGGGGCAAAAGTTCAGCAACGTGAACTTGTGCCTTCTAGGGCTAACCTGTGTTTGGTGATTTTTTTTAATATTGAGGGCAAAGGTGTGCCTTGCAAATTAAATAACATTTAATTTATGCTTCCAGACAAATATTCTCTACAAAGATTTACCTAGCGAAATTAAATCGTAATGAAGAATATTTTAAATATAAAATTTTCATTAAAATAAGCTGAACGATAAAAATAAAAAATCACAAATTAAAGATCATCCCCGGATAGAGTAACAAAAACTTGAGTTGAACGACTAAGACAATCTTGGACTCTTGACCTTTCAAAACTAAAGTATGACCAGGATGATTTAGCTCATTAATTTGTCTATAATATTCTAGTTTAAACAATCCATATCCAAAGCGTTGAAGTTTCTATTTGTTTAAGTTTGCAGGCCAAAAAATGAATACTTTATAATATCTCATTCCACGACTAATCATGATTTACATTTTTGAGTTCCATCCTATATCAATATCTAATCTAATCATAATAATACTCCAACCAGATCTCCCCCCCAAGAAAAAAAGATTATCAAATCTTCTTTTCAGAAATTTGTCAGTAATCATTTATATGTGACATTACCAATTACTTAGTTCAACTGCAAATGATGCATTTTCTTAATCGATTCTTTTGGTTGTCAGTGCACCTAACTGGCAAGTCCTTTTTTTTTTCCCCCTCTTTTGCCCATATCATCTTCCAGTTAAGATCAAGATCAAGATCAGGGTAATAAAATCAGGAAATTAAAAGGGGGGAAAATGTTTTGAAGAATGAATATACACATTACATTGGGAATAGTTCATATTACAAAATTAAAGAGAAGTTGACTTAGTCAATCTCTTTTAATTAAAGATCTCGGATTCGAACCATAGAAATAAAGAAACTCCTGATTGGAAACACTTCTTTCCTTTAATGAGCTCTATGCTATGTAAATCCGGATCAATAAATTTCAGATACAAAATGGTATAGCAAAAAGGGGAAAAAGAAAAAAAGAAAAACCACTAAAGCCTATGAGATGAGGACATGAATGAGTTACAATTCTTTCATGCCTATGATGACTTTAGTAAGGAAATGAGACTAATGAAGTAATCTTCACTACATGGAATTGTAATACCTCCCATAGGATGATTGTACCCAAATTCTTCTTCAGCCCAATGCAACAAATCTTGAAATAAAGGGTGATTCAAGTAAGAAATAGGAACAACAAATCTCCTATATGTTTCACCAACATAAACTGCAAAATGACCCTTTGGAACATCATTTGTAGTAGATGAAATGCTTCCATTTTTGGGGGAAATTGTTCTTCTAAGCTTCTCTTTGGCATGAGATATTCCAACTAAACCTTTTCCCATTTTTAAACACAAAGAATTATTAAGATTTGAGGCTAAATAATTAGTGCTTGGAAGTGTATATTGACTTGTGTTTGAAATGGAAGATGGAAAACTAGACTATATATATACAAACATTTCAATCCTCAAATTGGCATTAAAGAAGATTAATATGTGAAGTTGGCAAACATATCAGGTGAAGAAATTGGCAAACGATCACATGGTTTTGCCTAATCTATTGCAGGACATCATGTCCTACCACTTTAGGGTACAAAAATAATAAAAATCTTGCATTATTTGAAAAATGTGACATGTTGATTTTTGTTACACATAATTAAGTAAATAGAAATATATTTTTATTTAAATTTTTAGATGAGATGGTCAGCAGTTTCAATATAATAGTTTCAAAGCAGGCAAAGGTTTAGGATTCAAGTTTTGAACATGAATTTGGTGATATTCAAAAGCAAAAAAAGTAGCATATGAAGTTATGTTGGAAAAAAAGGTATTTAAATATTGAAGTTATGTTTCGCCATTTATTTCACTAGAAAAAATATTAAAGATTTAGAAGGAGATCTTTTCTTTGACTTTGGGGGGGGGGGGGGGGGTTGTTTCAAATTTAGAAAACTCTAAATTCAAGTTGGAGTTAAAAATTGACTACAATGTGTTATTACCCTTAAAAGAATTTTTGCACAATTGACTCGTGAAAAAGAATCAGACTTGCACGTGAGAGGATATGTAGAATCCCAAATAAAAGCGCACATAAGTTTGAAACTATTGAATACCCTAATTTTGAAAATACACATTTAAATACTTTAACTTAGTTTAAGTTGGCCCCGTAAACTCACTTTTTCAGATTTCCATTCTCAAATGTTGCTTTCTCAAAGATGCAGGCCAACTTAAACCAAGTTAAAACGCCTAAATGTGTATTTTTAAAATTAAAATATTTAATTATCAGTTAAGATCAAATTAAAATATTTATATACATATATTTTATGTTTTTTCTAATTTAAACTTATAAATGAAATAACCACGTACTTCAACCAATATCTATAACCGACTTTTGACACACACTTACTAACTGCACTTCCAGTACTGTTGTTTATTGATACAAAAAAAAAAAAGTATCTCGATTATGGGAAGATAGCAAAAGTAGTTCATTTTCCTATTACAGAGGCATTGAACCTGGACTTTGGCATTGTTTAATAAATCATCATTTTCCAATTTACCAGCAAAAGTTAGTGGGGTCATTTGGATCATACATTCATATTCTTGAAAATAGTGCTCTTTTTTCCTCTAAGTTTGGGTTCACTTATCAAGAATTATATTTGGTTACTCTTTTCAAGATTTTAGTTGCTGGCTTTGAAGTAAATGCCTCAAGGTAACAAGGGGATTTGCAGTCGCTAACCTTTAGATTCGCAACAGTATAATAGTCCGTAAACTACACGTAAGATTCCTTACTCAATCAACTCAGATAAATTGTATAAATGCTGAAATGTTTGGTGTAAACTAACGGGACAAAATTTGAAGCAATAAATGCTGAAAATTTGTTAGCTTCTTTCCTTTTCATTTCCATTTTCTATATACTTATATCACTGTCAACACCCATTTATGGCAAAACGTGTTATTAAAAAGTCAAATCGTTATTAGAATTTGATAAGTTAATCCAATTTATGTTGACATTGTTAATCAAGAACCAAGTATTAAAGAAATTGAGGAAGTCAAACCCATCATTAATTAACAAATTTTCACACTAGTTGTTGCCTAATTTTCTCCGATTTTTTTTTTCTTTTTGTTGAATTGTGTCTGCAGACTAAAACCAATAGTCCACATTTTGAGGAGTGACACAGTGCAAAGTAGGGGCATTTATTGATAATAATAATTCCATTAGTGGGAATTTCAGGAATTTTTATTAGAAAGAAATATGACTTGCCTAGTGAAAAATCTATCATATTATCTTTTTTAATTGAGATTAACAATACAGTCCTGCAACTTTCCATCATTCACGGCCAAACCGAAATAGTAATTTTATTTGCTTAATTATATCTCCAACAAGTTCGCCAAGTGGATGCTGAGTCTTTTTCATGGCCAAATCACGTATGAACATAACTTCTTTAATCAATTTTGGGATGTACAAAGTTTAAAGATATTTCTTCACAGGGACCAGATAATTAGTTGAATCATTAAACTTAACATAACTAATTATCATGCTTAGACATCACTAAATGTCTACAATCACATCTTTGATGAAGAAAAAAGGCCCAAGTGATAGTAATATAGTATCACTTATCCAATCCAAGTTGTCATTGATCATTAGACAAGAGACTTCATCCATTCATAGTGGTTTTAGTCAAATTAAAGGGGGGGGGGGGTCCTCTTGCTTTTGGTTATGAAGAAAGTAGTAGGACCTGCTGTTTTTCTTCAACAAGTATTATATTGTCTAAGTACTTTGTCAATTTATGAATTGGAAAAGCAAACCATGTTATATTTCATGTGTTGTTGTCTTTTCAACAGCACTAAACATTTGGATATGCATTAGGAATTACTACTATTTTCCTATATATACTTATGCACAGGGTTCTTGTAAAAAAGAAAAAGCAAATTCATTCTTTTCTGATCTCAGTTTGTTGTTTTAGCTGAGCAAGACTAGTACCAACAATATAGAGGACTTGCATACATGTGATGGATTTGAAATGCTAACAGAATGAAAGTGTTAAAAGGGCGCGGAAAAGTTCTTAATTAATTAAAACTAAATGACTGAGAAATTGATCAAATAAATAAGCGGCGAACTGGATTTATGATCATGTAAGGCTGAGGAATTAGTGGATATGGTCTGTTGCTTGCTCCGACAGCAGGATTTTTAGAGCTGCTTTAAGACAAAATTGAACTGAAATTGTAGTATTTTGAGCTTGGAAATGTAACAAGGAAGAAAAATGCCACCACTCCTTTTTCTGGTAGGTTTAACTTACTGATTACAATATTTATGGAAAAATCAAGATAGTGATGACTGAATGAATAATATTTGGTCTTCAGTTTCTAGGCCATACATGCCATAATGCTGACTGTTCATAAATACCATGAGGATCACCATTAGCATTGAGGTCAATCACCAGATACATACATTACACGAAACGAGAGTGCATAGTCAACCCACACCTAAAGTGCCCATGTTGGAATGTTAAGTTTTGGTATAGGAATTTAGATTCCTATAAAAGAAGTGCTGCTCAAAGTCAACTCATTATTCGATTTATATATTCTGTTGACAAATTTAAGCCAGCATATTATTCTTGTGGATTAGTCCCGGTGCATTATCATAAACGCTCATCAGATTAGAGATAAGTTTCTACAAGATTCATGTTGAGGTCCACCCATTCTCAGCAGTGGCACAACACAAGTAGACACTGGCTGGTTTTGTTCTTCTCTGACCTATGACTTTATTATTGATTAATGAAACTGGATGAATATTCTAGCTTTATCAAATTCTCTATTATTTCCAAGAATAATCATCCTAATATGACCATTTGATAAGTACTCAACAGCAGAATGAACCATAAGACTAGTTTTTGGTCATAAGAACCAATTTGTATCCTGAGCCGTCCCTTTTAGCACTATGGAGGATCAGCTTTTGTCTAAAATATTCAGGAGATGCCCACATAGATTCGCGTTTCATGATCTATCATCAGAATGATTCGACTACACTTTGTTGATTCAACATCATGAAATGGCTTCAGGTGGTCCCTAACTAAACCATTTCAAGAAAATGAGATTTCATGAATCTGTTCTTTTTTTTTTTTTTGAAAAGCACTGGGGTCTTCTGCTTTTAAACATAGTTTCAAAGTCTAAATAGTCTGATAATTAGTTGGAAGGCATATTCATGTGTTATTTCATGTGCCATTGTCTCTAAACAGTGCCGCGCCAAAACTCAACTACACAAGTAATCTTTAAGTGGTACCTATAGAAAGTGCCTATTCAATGCACATCACCAGGATTCCACAACTTGCCATTGGCCTATATAAACACATAAAAAGAAGCCTCTACCACCATAGCTCTCATCAAAACTTGAAACTATTCCAAGCTTTACTCTGCTTTCTAAGTCCTTACAAGTTCTTTCCTTCATTATTTGCTAATCTATATATATTGAACTAACAATCATGGCTATCCGTGTGCCTCGTATGATCAAGAAGTCTTCCACAGCTAAAGATGTTCCGAAAGGCCACTTTGCTGTGTATGTTGGGGAGGAGCAGATGAAGAGATATGTAATCCCTATATCATTCTTGAGCCAACCTTTATTTCAAGACTTGCTTAGTCAAGCTGAGGAAGAATTTGGTTTCAATCATCCAATGGGTGGTCTCACAATACCCTGCAGAGAGGATGTCTTCATTGACCTTATTTCTCGTTTGAGGAACTGAAACGGAAACTTGCTTTCACAATTTTATACTAAAGCAAGATTCGGAGTCTGTAAAGTTTAGGAGTTAGAGAAAACAGTAGTTGATGTTAGAATGAGGACTGTTGCCTCTGACTAGGTAGATTAGCGAACTTATATCCACAAAGCCTGATTGTCATTCCATGTCAAAGAGGCAAATGACTCTTTACTTTTTTCTACTTTAAAGATAATGAAATATTGAACCTTCTTAAATTGATGGTTTCATTCAGTTAGCATTGGTACTTTCAAGTCTCATGGTCTGCTAACAATCTTGAGCTATCTAAAATGGCCCGAACTTGATAATAATCAGTCACTTTCTTGTGGCTCAGCTGCGGTATTTGGGAAGCAACAAATTAAAACTGAGTGCAATTGAAGAACTACATAATGTGATAAAATGAGAAGTACAAAGATGAAAGAATGAGAAGTACAAAGATGAAAGAGCTTTGCTTTGAGCATTTGTTTCAAGATTTGTTAAGTCAACCTGAGGAACAGTTTGGTTTTGATCACCCCAGTGGTGGTCTCACAATTCCATGCAGAGAGGATGTTTTCATGTTACATTTCGCACTTAAGTAAATCTTAAGTGGAAAGATGTGGCATATCGTTTCATTCTCAACTTTGTAAACACAGAAAAAAATTCCTTTCATTTCTTTTATTTATTTTTGGCATTTTTGAGGAGCTAGGAAAAGCTATTCTCCCCAAATAGGAAGAATTTTTGTTGAACCCCTTTAAGGCTACCAAAAAAATATGAACAAAGTGAATAGCAAGATTAGTATACAATCCAGGAAATGAATATATGTTATGCATTTTAAATGTCAACAGAGCAAAAGTGTTAACAGGGTGCCAAAAGTTTTGAGGATACTTCAACTAAATGATCACTTCTTTCTTGATCTGAATCAAGTTCCAATTAAAGTCCTGAACCAATCTTACTCTTACAAACTTACTATTTCAGCAATTTTGCAGCCTCTTGTTACGACTGAGCAATTGATTAACACGGAGAAGTGGAAAACTGATTTAAGCTTGTGTCACTTAACAAAGATACTTTCTGTTTCTGATTTCAAATTGAGCTTCTGCATTTCCATGTAAGGCAATGCTAACTAAGTAATTAGTGGAAACAGTCTGTTGCTTGCTCTGATGGCAGGCATTTCAGAATTCCTTAAGAGAAATTTAAACTTTTTTAACTTAGAAAATTGAAATTTCAGTAATCTGTGCTTGTAAAATTTAACAAGAAAAGTGTCACTACCCGTACTTTTTCTTTGCTAACTTGCTCTAGTTAATTGTAGCTGCACAATTGAGTGAGGGATACTACAAAACGCGTCCGAGTGTATTAAGGAAAAAGCCTCCTGTTAATGTTATATATGACCTGAGATCAAAGTTTTGCAATACACAGCTTAGGAACCGACCTGGAACAGTATCATAAGATTTTTAACTTTTCCAGTTTGCTAGGTGTAGCTCACCAATTGCAATATTATGGAAAAATCAAGATAGAGAAATTAGAATTAAATATTTGGTTCTTCAGTTTCTAGGCCATAATGCTGACTATCCATAGATACATAGAATGTTAAGTTTGGTATAGGAATTTAGATTCCAATTAAAGAAGTGCTGTTAAAAGTCAACTCATTATTCGATTTATGTAATGTCTCTTGACAAATTTAAGTCAGCGTATTGTTCTTGTGGATTTGTACCAGTGAACTATCATAAATGATCACCAAATTAGGAGATAAGTTTCTACATTCTTCTCTTGCTTGTCTATTACCTTCTTATTGACTAATGCAACTGGAGAAATATTCTAGATTTATGGGGTTCTCTGTTATTCCAATAATAGTCATCACATATTGACCATTTTATAAGTGCACAACAGCAGCACTATCTGAACCATTAGACTAGTGTGTGGCCATAAGAACCAACTCGTACCCTGAGTCGTCCCTTTAGCACTATGGACTATCAGATTTTGTCCAAAATATTCAGGATATGCTCCCATAGATTCGGATTTCATGATCTATCATTGGGAATGATTTGACTACACTTTGTAGATTCAACATCAAGAAATGGCTACAGGTGGTGTCTGTAACTAAAGCATTTCACAAGATAAGATTTCATGAATCTATTCTTCTTTTGTGAAAATCAGTGGGGCCTTCTGCTTTTTGACATAGTTCAAAGTCTAAATAGTCTGATAATTAGTTGGAAGGCATATTCGTATGTGCTATTGTCTCTAAATAGTCCCGTGCTAAAACTCAACTACACCAGTGTCTTTAACTGGTGCCTGTAGACAATGCATATTCAATGAATATCACTAGGATTTATCAACTTGACATTGGCCTATATAAACACATAAAAAGAAGCCTCAACCACCACTGGTCTCACTAAAACTTGAAACTATTCAAAGCTTCACTCTGCTTTCTTAGTCCTTCATCTATATTGTACTAACCAACCATGGTTATCCATATGCCTCGTATAATCAAGAAGTCTTCTACAGCTAAAGATGTTCCGAAAGGCCATTTTGCTGTGTATGTTGGGGAGGAGCAGAAGAAGAGATATGTAATCCCTATATCATTCTTGAGCCAACCTTTATTTCAAGACTTGCTTAGTCAAGCTGAGGAAGAATTTGGTTTCGATCATCCAATGGGTGGTCTCACAATCCCCTGCAGAGAGGATATCTTCATTGACCTTACTTCTCGTTTGAGGAACTGATGTGGAAACTTGCTTTCACAATTTTATAGAAAACTAAAGCAGGATTTGCAGTCTGTACAGTTTAGGAGTTGGAAAATACAGTAGTTGACATTAGAACGAGGCATGTTGCCTCTGACTAGGTTATATTTACGATTCCTGATTGTTATTCATGTCAAAGAGATGAATAACCCTTTACTTTTTCTACTTCAATGATATTGAAGATTTGAACCTTTTTTCAATTAATGGACACATTCAGTTAGCATTTGGTATTTTTCTCCTTATCTTTCCACATTTTCAAGTGTCATGGTTTGCTAACAATCTTGAGCCAGAATCAAGTGATCTCTAAAATGGCCCAAAATTGAAAACAATTGGTCACTTTCTTGTGTCTCAGCTGAAGTATTTGGGAAGCAACAAATCCAACTGAGTGCAATATAAAAACTAGATAATGTGATAAAATCTACAGTTCTTGACCCTCGGTACAAAGGCGATAGAGATGATGTTTTTCTTGTTTGACTTCGCACTTTAGTAGATCTTAAGTGGGACGATGGAGCATATTATTTCACTCTTCAATTTTGTAAACACTTAAAATGATTTTCCTTTCATTTATTTTATTTACTTTTGGCATTATTGAGGAGCTAGAAAAAGTTATTCTCCCAAGATAAGAACTTTTATCTGGGTTAAATACCCCTTTAAGGCTACAGAAAATTCTTTCATCTTAGCAAATTCAGTTCAAGAGAAAAAAAGAAACATTAAACTGAAACTTTGTTGGTAAATTCGAATTCATTTTTTTTCTGATTTCAGTTATTATTTTATCCTGATATTTATTTGCAAGATGCCTATCTCAGCTCATTGCTGTAGTTACTAGATTAATGACACATGCTTACTTTCATATTACTGTAAATGACTTTTTTTCTTTTTCTTCCATAGCACTCAACATCTAACAGATAAAATTATGAATATAACTGAGCAAGATTAGTACCCAATCTGGGACTTGCTTATGTGTTATGCATTTAAATGTCAACAGAGGGGAATTGTTCTAGGGGGCCAAAAGTTTTGAGGATACTTCAACTAACTGACTTCTTCTTCATACACCAGACTGAAGGAGCACTGAGTCAATTGATTCCCATTAGAAAAAGTGCTTTCCAAAGTCAACCTATTATTCTCCTTATATAATCTAATCAATCAAGGAGCACTAAGTCAATTCATTTTCTTGACAAATTTTAAGCCAGCACAGCATGTTACTCTTATGGATTAGTACCTGTTCATAATCACAATTGCCCTACACATTAGAGATAATCTTTTATATTCTTCAGACCTATGTTCTCTTGGTTGTTTCCTACAAAATTAGTGTTGAGGTCCACACATGCTCAGTAGTGGCATAACACAAGTATACACTGGTCAGTTTTGCTATTCTTTGACCATAAACATTGCATGAATTATGAACTTCTTATTGATAAATGAAACTGGAGAAATATTCCAACTTATCCAAATCTCTATTATTCAAATAATAGTGATCCCAATTGACCATTTTATAGTTACTGTATAAGTCTACAACTGCAGCACCAACTTGTATCCTGGGCCATCACTTTAGTATTATGGACGATCAGATTCGCTTTTTATTATCAATCATTGGAATTCTGACTACAACTTGTTGATTCAACATCAAGAAATGTCTCCAAGTGGTCCTTAGATCTACCATTTTCAAGAAGATGAGGTTTCCATCTGTTGTTCGTTGTGAATATCAGTGGGACCTTCTGCTTTTAGGCATAGTTTCAAAGTCCAAATAATTTGATAATTAGTTGGAAGACATAACCATGTGTTATTTCATGTGCTATTGTCTCTAAACAGTGCTGCACCAAAACTCAAACACGCAAGTAATCTTTAACTGGTGCCCACAGAATGCCTGTCAGTAAGCTTCTACAACTTGTCATCGGCCTATATAAACACATAGAAAGAAGGGTTTACCATAACAGCTCTCACCAAAACCTGAAATCATACAAAGCTTTCCTCTGCTTTCAAAGTCCTTACAAGTTCTTCCCTTCCTTATTTGCTCACTTATATTGAACTAATCCACCATGGCTATCCGTATGCCTCGTATCATCAAGAAGTCTTCTACAGCTGGAGACGTTCCGAAAGGCCATTTTGCTGTTTATGTTGGGGAGAAGCAAAAGAAGAGATTTGTAATCCCCATATCATTCTTGAGCCAACCTTTATTTCAAGACTTGCTTAGTCAAGCTGAAGAAGAATTTGGCTTTGATCATCCAATGGGTGGTGTCACAATTCCCTGTAGCGAGGATGTGTTTGTCCATCTTACCTCTCGCTTGAATATGATTTGAGTCTTTTCCTTTACAATTTTTGTAAAGAACTAACCTGATTTCCAGTTTGTACATTAGAAGAGTTAGGAAAGACAAAATCATTTATACCATATCTGTGAAAATCAGATTGAGGGGGCTACTGTCAAGTGAAACAGTAGATCCCAGTTGAATGTAATTTTCAATAGTTTAGCAAATGAAACCTTTTTAGAGTCATTCTTTATCAAATTGGGTTTAATTGTAATCTTGTTGAACAAAGTTTTTACATGAATATATACTCTCCATAACATGGGAATTGAGCTTCTGAATGCTGAAGTCTATGTTAGTTAATTCAAAAGAAGCTACGTTATCTTTTGGCCTTATCCTGAACACTGAAATATTTTTGGACAACAAAAAAAAGCTTAGAGAAACAAGTATCTGGCTTGATTTGTCAGAAGTTCTGTCTATCAGCTGAATAACTTCCCCATTTCTAAGCAATTTTTCATATTTATTCCGATTGACGCTGTGACAGCCTTTGTTTCTATAATTGTTAAAAGAAAAGCTGGGGAAGAGTTTGGTTTTGATTATCTGGTCTCACAATTCCCTGCAGAGAGAATGCTTTCATGAATTTGGCTTTGCGCTGAAGTAGAAGTTGAGTGGGAGAATGAACATATTGTTACATCATCAATTTTGTAAAACAGTAAAGAATATTTTGCTTTCATTTATATTTGGCACTATTGAGGATTTTAGGAACAGTTATTCTCCTAGAATAGGAAGAATCTCACTGGGGTTTAGTCAGTTTACAGCCTCAGTATCAGAAAAATGTTAATAGCAGGAATTAGCTGTACATTGTTTCTCCATGTTAAAAAGTAAAAATCATCTGTCTTAGCAAATTCAGTTCAAGAAAATAAGACGCATTAAACTCAAACTTTGTGCTGGGAACTCCAAAGTTCATTCTTTTTCTGATCTCAATTTGTTGTTTTAGCTGATCAAGACTAGTACAACTATAGAGGACTTGCATATATGTGATATATCTTAAATGTCAACAAAGTGTGGAAGTGTTAGTAGGGCATGGAAAAGTTTTCAGCATACTTAATTGACTAAAACTAAAATTACTGAGAAACTGGTTAACATAGGGAAGTGGCAAACTGGATTTATGATTATGCCTCTTAACAAAGATACTTTATTACAACTTCAAATTGAGGTTCTGCATTTCCATGTAAGGCTATACTAACTGAGGAATTACTGGCTATATTCTGTTGCTTGCTCCGACAGCAGGACTTTTAGAATTCCTTTAAGACAATTAAACTGAAATTTTAGTAGACAAGGTCCTTGCAATGCACAGCTTCGGAACCGACAAGGAGAAGTATCATAAGATTTTTAACTTTTTCCAGTTTGCTAGGTGTAACTTACCATCTGGAATATTTATGGAAATATCAAGATAGTAATGAAACTGAATCAATATGATGTTAAGGGGAAGGAATGTAAATATTTGGTCTTCGGTTTCTAGGCCATACAGGCCATAATGCTGACTGTCTATAAATACATAGAATGTTAAGTTTGGTATAGGAATTTAGATTCCACCTAAAGAAGTGCTGTTAAAAGTCAACTCATTATTCGATTTATGTAACGTCTCTTGACAAATTTAAGTCAGCGTATTATTCTTGTGTATTTGTACCAGTGCACTATCTTCAGTGATAACCAGATTAGAGATAAGTTTCTACATTCTTCTCTTGCTTGCCTATGACCTTCTTATTTACTAAAGCAACTGGAGAAATATTCTAGCCTTACCGAGTTCTCTATTATTCCAATAATAATCATCCTAAATTGACCATTTATAAGTACTCAACAGCAGCACTATCTGACCATTAGACTAGTGTGTGGCCATAAGAACCAACTCGTACCCTGAGTCGTCCCTTTAGCACTATGGATGATCAGATTTTGTCCAAAATATTCAGGATATGCTCCCATAGATTGGCATTTCATGATCTATCATCGGAATGATTTGACTACACTTGATTCAACATCAAGAAATGGCTACATGTGGTCTGTAACTAAAGTATTTCAGAAGATGAGATTTCATGAATCTATTCTTCTTTTGTGAAAATCAGCGGGGCCTTCTGCTTTTAGACATAGTTTCATAGTCTAAATAGTCTGATAGTTAGTTGGAAGGCATATTCATATGTTATTTCATGTGCTATTGTCTTTAAATAGTGCTGCACCAAAACTCAACTATCCAAATATCTTTAACTGGTGCCTATAGAAAATGCATATCACTAGGACTTACCAACTTGCAATTGGTCTATATAAACACATATAAAGAAGCCTCAACCATCACAGAAAGGTTCAAGAGACTAGAAGAATATTATCGAGTTGTGTATTATTCATGATGTACAAAGCACTTTATATACAATCAATAGACCAAGACTAACTCCTAAATCTATAGGAGTATTGAGCTGTAAATGACAAGTCAATATACAACTGTAAATGACAGCTACTGATTATGCACAAATAAGGAAAAACAAGATACGCACAAATCACTCATGCACTAATACGCCCCCGCAAGTTGAAGGTGGGATCAACAACCTTTAACTTGGAAAGCTGTTGATGAAAAAGCAGACGAGGCAAAGGCTTTGTAAGTGTGTCTGCAAGCTGATCAGCAGCATGTAAGTGCTGAACGAGCACTTATTTTCGCTGCACTTGATCTCTAACAAAGTGAAAATCAACTTCAATGTGTTTCATCCTACTGTGAAATATTGGAGTTTGACAAAGATATGTAGCACCAACATTATCACAATATATTATGGTTGCTCAGGAAGCTGCACGTGTAGTTCTACAAGGAGTTTTTGAACCCAATTGACCTCAGCAAGTGCAGAAGCTACTGCACATACTCTGCCTCATTTGAAGAGCGTGCAACAGTGCGTTGCTTCTTGGATGACCAACTGATCGGATTTTCTCCAAGGTAAAGGATATATCCAGAAGTGGAGGTCCTGTCATTAATGTCACCGGCCTAATCAGCATCTGAATGCATAAACAGCCCAGGATACGTCTTGCTCGTTATCTGTAAGCCATGATTTTTGGTATGTTGGAGGTACCGCAGAAGTCGCTTGACAGCAGACCAGTGTGTTTGTGTAGGAGGATGCATGAATTGAGATAATTTGTTTACTGCAAAGCTTATATCTGGTCTGGTAAACGACAAATACTGAAGCTTACCAAGTACTTGACGATACAAAGTGGCATCTGCCGGAGGTGTATCATCCTTTAAGGATAGCGAGGCATTGGAACTCATGGGTGTTTGAACTGGCTTACATTCTGACATTTTATGGGAAGCAAGAATATCAGAAACATACTTGGCCTGAGAAAGAATGATCCCTTCTTTTGTGCGGAGAACTTCAACACCCAGAAAATAGTGCAGTTGTCCGAGGTCTTTGAGAGAGAATCTGGCTGAAAGCACCTGTATAACTTTCTTGTTAACATCAGAGCTGGACCCAGTGATAATTATATCATCAACATATATTAGAATATAGACCACTGCTCCATTTTGATTACGAATAAATAAAGAAGAATCAGAGTTAGACTTTTGAAAGCCAATATGAACCAAGAATTGCTTTAACTCAGAGTACCAGGCTCGAGGAGCCTGCTTAAGTCCATAAATTGCTTTCTTTAATTTGCACACATAATGTGGAAAACCAGGATGAGCAAACCCAGTAGGTTGACACATATAAACATCTTCATCAAGGTGTCCTTGAAGAAATGCATTATTCACATCCAATTGGCGCAAATGCCAATTGTGCTGAACTGCAAGTGGCAAAACGAGTCTAATAGTAACAAGTTTTACCATCGGACTAAATGTAGATTGATAATCCACACCCAGTGGTTGTGTAAAACCCTTTGCCACCGGCCGAGCTTTATACCTTTCCAAACTTCCATCTGGTTTGGTTTTAATGCGATAGAGTCATTTGCAATCAACAACATTTTGAGAAGAGGATGGTGGTATGAGCTCCCATGTCTTGTTGTTCAGTAATGCCTCAAACTCAAGTTCCATGGCTTCTCTCCATTGTGCACTCTTTTGGGCTTGGATATAAGTGGTGGGAAGTGGTTCGGTGGACTCAACTGCAAGATAATCAAATACTTGCTTGGGTTTAGTGATATTTTTCTGTGAACGAGTAACAGGCCTGTGACCGGAGGGTTGTTGGGTATGTGGGACAAATGTGGTGGGGGATTGTTGAGGATTGGAAGATAGGATTGGCGTAGGCACATGGTGGGTTGACGAGGAGAGGCTTGGAGTTGTTATAGATGAAGGGTTTGTATTAGTGACTTGGGTGGTCGGGGTGTGCCGATGTCGGTGTCAATACTGGATTAGAGGCTGTGCGGTAGGTGGGACGACGGAAGTATGTATTGGATCAACTGGTTGTTCTGCGGAGGAGTCAGGAGTTGGCGCAGCTGCTAGAGACGGACTTAAAGATGAACCTACAGAAGAAGTCACCGGCAATTCTGGAGCAACCTTGATTGGCGGGGGAATCTCATAATCAACTAGGAGCATATATTTGACATTGGAGTCGTTTGACTCTTTGTGCAGAATATCCCACTCTAACTTTGAAATTCTTTTATCTTTTAAGTGGGAAAATATATCAGAAAAAGAAAATTTATTTTCATAAAAAATAACATCTCGTGAAATATATATCTTTTTGCGAAATGGGATCATAACACTAATAGCTGTGATGGGTATTAGAATAACCCAAGTATACACAAGGAGTGGACCTGGGTTCTAGTTTGTGTTTGGTATACGGTTTAAGCCATGGATAACATAGGCAACCAAAAGTACGAATGGATTGATAATTTGGAATTTCTCCAAATAATCGTTGGTATGGAGAGTCATAATTAAGAGTGTGGGTGGGTAGTCTGTTAATCAAGAATATGGCTTGTTGACAAGCAAACGACCAAAATATTGAAGGCAAGGAAGCTTGGTGTAAAATGGTTTTTGTTGTTTCTATTATGTGTTGGTGCCTACGTTCAGCCATGGCTACTCGTTGTGGTGTGTATGGTGGGAATACTAGGTGCTCAATGCCATTGGTATGAAGAAATGACTTGAGGCCTGCAAACTCACCACCGCCTTCAGTGTAAATCAAGAGTATTTTTGTATGAAAATAATTTTCAACAAGGGGTTTAAATTTAGAAAAAAATTGTTTGGGCCTCACTTTTATTTTTAGGCGTGTATAGCCAAATGTATTTTGTAAATTGATCAACAAAAATTACATAATATAATTTTTTGTCAATCGACAAAACAGGTGAGGGGCCCCAAAGATCGCTGAAAATAATTTGTAAAGGCTTTTTGCTCACTAGGGTATTCTAAGAAAAAGGCTGCCGATAGGCTTTTATTAGAAGAGCAAGAATTACAAAAAATCAAACTTTTCAGAATTTGAAACTGGGACTGAAAATTTTTGTGAGAGTGTTTTAAGCACTCTTTTATTTGGGTGTCCTAATTTCCTATGCCATGATTGTTGAGACTCTGCCATATTGGATTGGTAGCTCAGATTGCATTGGGATCCTCCTGCAGACCACTCGTAAAGTCCTTCTTTATTCTGGCCTCGTACCAACGGTGCCCCCATACTCAGATCCTTCACAAGGAAATCAAAAGGAAAAAATTCTATGGATGTCAGATTATTTTTGCAAAACTGAGACACGGATATAAGGTTGCATTTAATTTTTGGTGCACACAAAGTATTTGAAAGCTGAAACTTTTTGTTTGAAGCATTTATTTGAACATTACCAGTGTGAGTTATAGGGATTTTGTTACCGTTAACCCATAGTAATATCCTCAGTGCTGGTGTAGTCATTCCGGGGTTGAAGATTCTGAGTCTCAGCGGTCACATGATGTGTTGCTCCTGAATCAACAATCTAAGGCATGGATACAAAGTTTGCTCTAGCTTCCAAGCTATTGTGGGAGCATGTACATCATACATTGGCAGTATGCCCAATGCGACCACATAGCTGACAAACTGGACGATTTTGTTGAGAGACCATTGGACGCCAATTGGGCGATGAGGCTGGTGCATTTTACTTCTTGAGATGTTGTGAACGCCATGGTTGTCCTCACTTATTGTTGCGAGGTGTAAAATTGTTTGACGATGGTTTTTGTGCCACTACAGCTGTAATTGAGGCTTGATTAGATTCTTTATGCTTAAGGAGAAGCTCTATGTTGAGAAGCTTGTTGTACAGTTCTTCATATGAGATGGATGTATCTCGCGCTTGGATAGCCGCTGAAATTGAATCATACTCAGGTCCTAGACTGAGTATTATGACTGCAAGTTCGTCATCACGAATAGGGGATCCAGCTGTTGCAAGTTCATCAGCAACATTCCTGATCTCACGCAAGTACTCTATCATACTGCTGGAACTTTTTTTTGATTGCAGCCAGGGAGTTTCGGAGACTGAAGACCCTTGTATGTGATTTGTTTGCATACAGGTTATGCAGTGTGTCCCACTCTTACTTGGAGGTGGGAGTTTTAGTAATTGCAGAAGTGATCGTCAGATCTACGGATGCCATTAGGGCATTGCGAATCAATTGGTCCTGACGGAACCAAATTTTATACTTGAGATTCGGTACCTCAGAGTTGTCAACAGTAGTAGTGTTTGATGGTATTGTCATGGATCCGTCTAGATAGCAGTAGAGATCATGACCCAACATGAGAGACTCGACTGCGCTTTCCAGATGACAAAGTTCATTGGACCAGTAAGCTTTAGGGGAAGTTGGGAACTTGGATTAAATTGCACCAGATGGATGGTGTTGTCGGCAAGAATGATAGAATCGTTTGGGTTCATCATGGGCGCCATAGAACGATAGAGAGACTTGAAAGAGATGAGCAGACTCGTTGGAGTTTAATAAGCTCTGATACCATAAAGGTTCAAGAGACTAGAAGAATATTATCGAGTTGTGTATTATTCATGATGTACAAAGCACTTTATATACAACCAATAGATCAAGAATAACTCCTAAATTATAGGAGTATTGAGCTGTAAATGGCAAGCTAATATACAGCTGTAAATGACAGCTACTGATTATGCACAAATAAGGAAAAACAAAGATACGCACAAATCACTCATGCACTAATACACAGCTCTCAGCAAGACTTGAAACCATTCAAAGCTTTCCTCTGCTTTCTAAGTCCTTACAAGTTCTCATTATTTGCTCATCTATATTGAACTAAACGACCATGGCTATCCGTATGCCTCGTGTAATCAAGAAGTCTTCTACAGCTAAAGATGTTCCAAAAGGCCATTTTGCTGTGTATGTTGGGGAGGAGCAGAAGAAGAGATTTGTGATCCCTATATCATTCTTGAGCCAACCTTTATTTCAAGACTTGCTCAGTCAAGCTTAGGAAGAATTTGGTTTCAATCATCCAATGGGTGGTCTCACAATACCGTGCAGAGAGGATGCCTTCATTAAGCTTACTTCTCGTTTGGTATTTCAGCAAAAAGTTCATCACTACCTTGATTTTTCCATAAACATTGTAGTCAGTAAGTTACACCTTGCAAACTGGAAAAAAGTTAAAAATCATATGATACTACTCCAGTTCGTTTCCTAAGCTGTCCATTGCAAGAACCAAGTCATAACTCATAATACTAAACTCTGATCTCAGGTCATATATAGCACTTCCACGAGGTTTTTCCTTTATTCACTCGGATGCCTTTTGTAGTATCCCTCACTCAATTATGCAGCAACAATTAACTAGAGCAAGTTAGTCAAGAAAAAAAGTAGGGTTAGTGACACTTTTCTTGTTAAATTTTACAAGCACAGAGTACTGAAATTTCAATTTTCTAAATTTAAAAAGTTTAAATTTGTCTTAAGGAATTCTAAAATGCCTGCTGTCGGAGAAAGCAACAGCTGTTTCCACTAATAACTTAGTTAGTGTTGCCTTGCATGGAAATGCAAAGCTCAATTTGAAGTTAGAAACAGTAAGTATATTTGTTAAGAGGCATAATCATATCCAGTTTTCCACTTCCGTGTTAATCAATTGCTCAGTCGTAACAAGAGGCCTCAAAATTGCTGAAATACTAATTTTGTAAGAGTAAGATTGGTTCAGGACTTTAGTTGGAACTTGAGTCAGGTCAAGATAGAAGTGATCATTTTAGTTGAAGTATCCTCAAACTTTTGGCACCTTGTCAACACTTTTGCTCTGTTGACATTTAAAATGCATAACATATATTCATCTCCTGGATTGTGTACTAATCTTGCTCCGCGATATCCATATTTCTTCTATTTTTTTGTAGCCTTAAAGGGGTTCAATGAAAAACTGTTCCTCAGCTTGACTTAATAAGGCTTGAAAGAAATGCTCAAAGAAAAGCTCTTTTGCCGTTGTACTTCCCATTTTAGAATCAATTTGGCATAAACTGGAAGGGATGTATACATTTAGTCTCGGTTTCTAGGCCATACATGAGATTCAATAATGCGGACAGTCCATAGATACTTAGAATGTTAAGTTGGTTGAGGAACTTAGATTCCAATTAAAGAAGTGCTGTTCAAAGTCAACTCATTGTTTGATTTATATAATCTCTCTTGACAAATTTAAGTCAGCGTTTTAATTCATGTGCATTACATAAATGATCATCAGATTAGAAGATTAGTTTCTACATTCTTCTCTTGCTTGTCTATGACCTTATTGACTAATGCAACTGGAGAAATATTCTAGCTTTATTGATTCTCTATTATTCCAATAATAATCATCCTAAATTGACCATTTTATAAGTACTCAACAGCAGCACTATCTGAACCATAAGACTAGTTTTTGGCCATAAGAACCAACTCGTACCCTGAGTTGTCCCTTTAGCACTATGGATGATCAGATTTTGTCCAACATATTCATGATATGCCCACATAGATTCGTGTTTATGATCAATCGGTGGAATGCTGACTACACTTTGTTGATTCAACATCAAGAAATGGCTTCAGGTGGTCCCTAACTAAACCATTTCAAGAAAATAGATTTCATGAATCTGTTCTTTATTTGTGAAAATCAGTGGGGCCTTCTGCCTTTAGACATAGTTTCAAAGTCTAAATAGTTTGATAATTAGTTGGAAGACATATTCATGTGTTATTTCATGTGCTATTGTCTCCAAATAGTGGCGCGCAAAACTCAACTACACAAGTATCTTTAGCTGGTGCCTCTATTCAATGCATATCACTAGGATTTATAACTTGCCATTGGCCTATATAAACACATAAAAAGAAGCCTCAACCACCACAGTTCTCACCAAAACTTGAAACCATACAAAGCTTTTCTCTGCTTTGAAGTTCCTTACCAGTTCTTCCAATCCTTATTTGCTCATCTATATTGTACTAAACAATCATGGCTATCCGTATGCCTCGTATGATCAAGAAGTCTTCTACAGCTAAAGATGTTCCAAAGGGCCACTTTGCTGTGTATGTTGGGGAGGAGCAGAAGAAGAGATTTGTAATCCCTATATCATTCTTGAGCCAACCTTTATTTCAAGACTTGCTTAGTCAAACTGAGGAAGAATTTGGTTTCGATCATCCAATGGGTGGTCTCACGATACCCTGCAGTGCGGATGTCTTCATTGACCTCACTTCTCGTTTGAGGAACTGAAATGGAAACTTGCTTTCACAATTTTATACTTAAACAAGATTCGGACACTGTAAAGTTTAGGAGTTATAGAAAACATTAGCTGATTTTAGAATGAGGAATGTTGCCTCTGCCTAGGTAGATTAGTTAACTTGTCTCCACAAAGAATGACTGTCATTCCATGTCAAAGAGACAAATGACTCTACTTTTTTCTACTAATTGAAGTACTGAACCTTTTTCAATTGATAGTCCCATTCATTTGTCATTGATATTTTTCTCCGTATGATTCAATATTTTCAAGTCTGATGGTTTGCTAACAATCTTGAGCCAGAATCAAGTGATCTGTAAAATGGCCCAAGTACTTTAACAATGAGTTAGAAACAAAACCATGTGTTATTTCATGTGATGTTGTCTCTCACCAGATTCCACTGAATTCCTCCACAGCACTAAATATCTGGATATGCATTAGGAATTATCATGTGCCTATATATTTATGCACAAGATTTTTAAGAGAAACAAAAAAAAGGACCTCTAATTTTTCAAAAACTTTCCTGTTGCTAAGAAAATGTTCTTTAATGTGACTCTTTGTTTCAAGACTTATTAAGTCAAGCTAAGGAACAGTTTGGTTTTGTTCACCACAGTGGTGTGGTAGAGAGGATGTTTTCAAGTTTGATTTTGCGCTTAAGTAGAGCTTAGTGGGAAGATGGAGCATATTGTTTCACTCTTAAAATATATTTTCCTTTCATTAATTTCATTTATTTGGGGCATTATTAAGGAGCCAGGAAATGTTATTCTCCCAGAAAAGGAAGAATTTTTGTTGGGATTTAACCCCTTTAAGGATACATAATAAAACAATGTTAATAGCAGGGATTTGGTGCACATACTTGTCCTATATTAAAGAGTGAAACTCTTTCATCTTAGCAAATTCAGCTCAAGAACAAAAAAGGAATCATTAAACTGAAACATTGTGTTGGTAACTCTGAATTCATTCTTTTCAAATCTCAGTCGTTGTTTTATCCTGATATTTATCTGCAAGGTGCCTAGCTCAGTTGGTTGCTGTAGTTACTACATTATGCTTACTTTCATGTAACTATAAATGACTTCTTTGTTTGTTCTTCCATGGCACTCAACATCTAGCAAGCTTAGTACACAATCCAGGACCTGCATATATGTTATGCTTATTAAATGTCAACAGAGTGGAAATGTTAATAGGGCGCCAAAAGTTTTGAGGATACTTCAACTAACTGACTGCTTCTTTCTAGAACAGACTCAAGGAGCAATAAGTCAATTGATTCCTATTAGGAAAGTGCTTTCCAAAGTCAACCCATTATTCTCCTTATATAATCTAATCAATTCAAGGAGCACTAAGTCAAATGATTTTCATGACAAATTTTAAGCCAGCACAGGATGTTACACTTATGGATTAGTACCTGTTCATAATCACAATTTCCCTACACGTTAGAGATAATCTTCTCTATTCTTCAGGCCTATCTTCTCTTGGTTGTATCCTACAAAATTAGTGCTGAAGTACACATGTGGCATAACAAATGCAGACACTGGTTGGTTCTGTTTTTATTTGACCAGAAATTGCATGACTTATGACCTTCCTATCGATAAATGAAACTGAAGAAATATTCCAACTTATCCAAATTTCTATTATTCAAATAATAATGTTCCTAATTTTGACCATTATATAGTTACTGTATAAGTCTTCAACTACAGCACCAACTTGTATCCTGGGCCATCACTTTAGTATTATGGACGATCAGATATGCTTTTTATATCAATCATTGGAATGCTGACTACAACTTGTTGGTTCAACACCAAGAAATGTCTCCAGGTGGTCCCTAGCTCTACCTTCAAGAAGATGAGGTTTCCATCTGTTGTTTGTTGTGAATATCAGTGGGACCTTCTGCTTTTAGGCATAGTTTCAAAGTCCAAATAGTTTGATAATTAGTTGGAAGACATAACCATATGTTATTTCATGTGCTATTGTCTCTAAACAGTGCTACACCAAAACTCAACCTCGCAAGTAGTCTTTAACTGGTGCCAACAATAATGCCTATCCAATGCATATCAGTAGGATTCTACAACTTGTCGTTAGCCTATATAAACACATAGATAGAAGGGTTTACCATAACAGCTCTCACCAAAACCTGAAATCATACAAAGCTTTCCTCTGCTTTCAAAGTCCTTACAAGTTCTTCCCTTCCTTATTTGCTCATTTATATTGAACTAATAGACCATGGCTATAAGTATGCCTCGTATAATCAAGAAGTCTTCTACAGCTGGAGACGTTCCGAAAGGCCATTTTGCTGTTTATGTAGGGGAGAAGCAAAAGAAGAGATTTGTAATCCCCATATCATTCTTGAGCCAACCTTTATTTCAAGACTTGCTTAGTCAAGCCGAGGAAGAATTCGGGTTTGATCATCCAATGGGCGGTGTCACAATTCCCTGTAGCGAAGATGTGTTCATTGATCTTACTTCTCTCTTGAATAGGATCTGAGGATTTTCCTTTCACAATTTTGTAAAGAACTAACCTTGATTTCCAGTTTGTACATTAGAAGAGTTAGGAAAGACACATCATTTATACCATATCTGTGAAAATCAGATAGAGGGGACTACTGTCAGGTGTAGATCCCAGTTGAATGTAATTTTCAATAGTTTAGCAAATGAAATCTTTTTAAAGTCATTATTTATCCAATTGGGTTTAACAGTAATCTTATTGAACAAAGTTGTTTACATGATTTTATACTCTCCATAACATGGTAATTGAGCTTTTGAAGTGCTAAAGTCTATATTAATTAACTCTAAAAAAGCTATGTTATCTGTTGCCTGAAATATATTGGGACAACAAAGAAAAGCTTATATCTGCCTAAATAATCTCCACATATTAGTAGATGGAACTCCATCGGAAATTTTCGTTCTCTGCTCTTAGAGAAATAAATCTCTGGCTTGATTTATCAGAAGTTCTCTCTATAAGATGAATAACTTGGGACAATTCTGGTCTGCTAAGTTGATTAAATCATCAGATTAGAGGACTTATGACATGAGGATCAAAAATTGTTTTAATTTAAGCCAACTTGTTTCTAAAAGAATTGATTAGTACAACTGTATTTTCTCTATGGTTCCCTAAAATAGTGGCTATGTAGATAGTAACTAATGTTTCTTGTTTGCAAGTTACTGAATACAAACTCATAACCTTATGTGTTTCACATAATCCAATAAAATATATTTCTTCCACCTAAGTTTAAAAGTCTTCCTCATAATTGAATTTCGTAATTATGCATCAGATGTTGGATCTTTTAAGAATTCCAAACATCAGATGTTTTGTTTGTTATAATCTTAGAAAGAGCTCCTAAACCTCCACATATAAATTAGATGTTTTTAACAAAGAATTGTGATATTTTTAAAAATATGATATAATGAGTAACCAATTATTCTGGATTAAGTTCAGGAACGAGCTAGGAAACAACTGAAACATCCCACTTTCCTTTGTTCTATCAGTATGTTGTAATGATATTCCATATTTTTCAAGTAAATGCTTACTTGAAAACCATGTTAATGACAAGAAATGTTTAGGTGTATATATAGACATGAATAATTGCAACTAGGCTATATCTCTTCTTTTGCAACTAGGCTAATCAAATCTATGTTCCAAATTCCAACTTCAGGCAAAAGGTAGAGCCTAATGTATTGATCTAATATGGCCTTAAGATATCAATAGTTTGACAATTTGTTGGAAGGCAAAACCATGTTACTTCAGATGTTACTGTCTTCTGCTGGTGCTGACGAAATAACTCTTCACTATCAGCAGGATTTTCTGAGTTTCCATTTGGCCTATATAAACGCATTCAAAGAGGGGTGTGTCTACCACCACAGCTCAACAAAACTTGAAATTACTCAAACCTTTCTCTGCTTTTAAGGTCTTAGTAGTTCTTGCTTTTCTTCCTTTGCTCATCTGTACTAAAACAAAAATATCATTGCTATTCGTGTGTCTCGTATGATCAAGAAGTCTTTTACAGCTGGAGATGTTCCCAAGGACCACTTTGTTGTATATGTTGGGGAAAATCCAAAGAAGAGATTTGTGATCCCCATATCATTCTTGAGCCAACCTTTATTTCAAGATTTGCTTAGTCAAGCTGAGGAAGAATTTGGATTCAACCATCCAGTGGGTGGTCTCACAATTCCTTGCAGCCAGGACGTCTTCATTGACCTTACATCTTTATTAAGGCAATGAAAAAGAATTGCTTTTACAATTAGTAGAGTAGAAAAGCAGGATACACAATCTGTACAGAGAAAACACTTCTTTGATGTTAGAATGATTAGAGCTACCACTGTTAGACTAGGTAGATTAGTGAACTTTACCTCCACAACGACTCATTTGTGAGTCCATGTCAAAGATACAATTGACTTACTTTTTGCTACTTGAAAGAACTTGAAGTATTGAACCTTTTAAATTGATGATTCTATTTAGTTCGTATTAAAAAAACTTCTCCTTATGATTCCATAATTCCTCTCATAGAATATTTGTGCTCAAGTTTCATGTGTTGCCAACCATTATAAGCCAGAATCAAGTCTAAATGGCCCAAACTGGTCATATTTTCATGTTAGTCAAAGGATGAGTAGAATTGAGATTTAATATGGAACTATGCGGATGTTAGCACGCTATGGTGACTCTAGCTCAATATGTAAAGTACTGCAGCTTTTGGGAAGCAACAATTCCAACTGACTGTTATAAGAAAACTAAATGATGTGATAAAATTTATGTTACTTAGATCCTTCAAATGCGTTGATGTTGCCGAGCTAAACATGCCTGACATAGATATTGGTTTTAATGTGGATTCTGCAAAATACTCTTAAAATTAGTAAAAAAAAACTGCAGATTCTGCACACTTGTATTGGAGTGTTCCTGCAAACTAGTCAGTGTAACTTGAAGATAAAAGCTACATGTTTGTCCAATGGCTTCCTAATAGTATGTGAAGAAAGAAGGTAAACCGCTCTTTGTTTTCTGGAAGTCCCAAACCACTGATTAAAAATGTGAATGAACGCATTTCTTATTGCTAGAGCATACCTGGATACATTCAAGTCAACCATCTTTCATGTGGAATAAACCAATGTTTTACCTGCCAGATTAGAGTAACTTCCTTAACATACAGCTTTTGTTTCCAGTGACCTATACACATCTAGCTTGAATGTGGTTTTCCTTGTTCTTATATGGCTAAAACTTCATAATTATCTCAGGATATAAGATATTAGCGTTTTAGTGCAGGAATAATATGGTCCTTTGGTTCATGTACTGGTGTTTATAGTTGATCCAATTCTAATATCGAGAGAGCTACTCACAGATCGCCTTTTGACTCGAGGAGCTCCTGGCAGGCTGTCACACAAGTTAAAAGTGTTCACATGCCAAGCTGTCTGCTTTGTCTTTCTAGCATACTTGAAATCCACATATGAATTCTGTCCAATCTATTTTAGAAAAGGATAACGGTTAGCTCATATTTTCGATTAAGTTCAGCACCAAGTTAGGAAGCACTTGGAACATCCCACTTCCCTTGTTCTATTGGTATGTGTGATGCATATTCCCATTTTTTTTAGAATAAGTGCTTTCTAGAATATCAAATTAACCACAGGAAAGTATGGGTGGACATTTTAGACATGAATAATTACACTTGACTACATCTCTTCCTTAGCAATAATTATGAGTCATGCTATGTTCCAAGTCCAAGAAAAGGTAGGGCCTGTTGTCTTGAACTAACATGACCTAAAGTCACCAATATTTTGGTGATGAGTTGGAAGGCAAAGCCATGTTATTTCAGGTGATATTGTCTTCTGCTGGTTCCGACAGAGTAACTCTTCACCACTGGTTAACAGGATTTCTCTGAGTTCCCATTGTCCTATATAAACACATTCAGAGGGTGCTTACTACCACAGCTCCCAGCAAAACTTGAAAGTATTCAAAGCTTTCTCTCTTTTGAGATCTTTAGTAGTTTGTTCTTTCTTTTCTCATCAGTACTAAAACTAAAACATCATGGCTATTCGTATGCCTCGTATTATCAAGAAGTCTTCCACATATGGAGATGTTCCCAAGGGATATTTTGCTGTGTATGTTGGAGAGGAGCAGAGGAAGAGATTTGTGATCCCCATTTCATTCTTGAGTGAACCTTTATTTCAAGACTTGCTTAGTCAAGCTGAGGAAGAATTTGGCTTTGATCATCCAATGGGGGCTGTCACAATTCCCTGCAGTGAGGGTTTGTTCATTGATCTCGCAATGGGGGCTGTCACAATTCCCTGCAGTGGCTTTGATCAACCAGTCGCAATTTTTTACACAATTTTGTATAGTTGTAAACCAGGATCTCCACTGTGTACAGTTCAAAGTTGGAAGATACACTAGGTAGACTAAGGACACATTTTTCTACTTCAAAAGAAATTGAAGTAATGAACCATTTTACTGATATGATTCCATTCTATTCCATATATTGATGTGACCAATTCATTGCAATAGCAAATTTTTGTTCAAGTTTCATGGTTTGCTAATCAGAATGAGCTAAAATCTATTCCTCTAAAGTGCATAACCCATTCAATTGATGACATCATGGTCACTCAACATGTACTACAGCTGCAGCAATGTGGAAGTACTGAGTGGAAATGAATGCAAAAGAAAATGGACGTAAATTAATGAACTCTTAATAAGATATATGAACATTAACTCAAATTTCTGCCAATAACAAGGTTATGACAGACTCTAATTTAATGGAGATTTGGAAAATATTGACAAAGACATGTTAATAGCCAGTAAACATTTCTATTCTCTACTATTTGCAAACATTTCTCGAAATCTTAACACGGGTAATACTAATATGAAAAGTTGACCTTACGTGATGACAGCATGAGGGACCAAAACAGGAAGTCAGATATTGCAGTAAATTTATTTCTTATTGTAGTATTGCAGATTCAAACCTCAATTACTGATTAAAAAAAGAAAAATCAAACTCTCAATTAGTTCATTTACGACTTAATATATCAGTTGGGACTACCATTATCAACAATAAAACACCTCTGACCTAGTAGTCCAGACCTGAATCATTACAAGACAATCAATCACCCATTGTTATCAATTTGATTTCACAAGATCCTGTGTTCTCTATATTTCATGAAAAACAGTGGGGCCTGCTGATTTTCAAGAGCAATGGATAAGATCATATCTTTGATGATGAGTTGGGTAGCAGAACCATGTGATACTTCATGTGCTATTGTCAATCAACAGCTCAACAAATGTTTCTTCACTGGTGATTGAATTGTTCTCTCATAGTTATTATATAAATGAACAGAGTTTGCATCATCTGGGGTATGTTCTAGTCCTAATGGATAGTGTTCCTGGACACAAATCATCATATTGCACCGACTTTCATGAATTCGATTATGAGAGATCCTTCGTTCCATGTATGAAAAACGTAGGACCTAGTGTTCTTGAACTTATATGAGCTAAAGTAATTAATCATGTCAACTAGTTGGAAGGCATGACTATGTGGTTACTGATATGTCATGTCTTTAACTTATTCCCAACCCAAATGGCTCTGCACAGTCAGGAGATTTTATGACTCCATTTTCCTATATAAACATGTTTGGTGAAGTTGTTCACCACCACAACTCTCCACAAAACTATAAAATTACTCAAAGCTTTCCTTTTACTTTCATAACCGAATAAGCAAGTCGCTACTTTGCTCATCTTAAGTGAAAGATCATGGCTATCCGTGTTGCTCGTACCATCAAGAAATCATCGACATCCTTGGATGTTCCCAAGGGCCATTTTGCTGTTTATGTTGGGGATAGGCAGAGGAAGAGATTTGTGATACCCATATCATACTTGAGCCAGCCTTCATTTCAAGACTTGCTAAGTCAAGCAGAAGAAGAATTCGGCTTCAATCATCCAATGGGCGGTGTCACAATTCCCTGCTCAGAGGACATCTTCATTGGCATCACTTCTCAGATTAGCATTTATGTATATAGTTGAGATCATTTTTCCTTTTCAGATCTCACAATTTTGTATAACAAAGTAAGAGATCCATATTGTACAGCTGATTAGTTAGAAGCTCAGTCAAGCTTAGCACCAAAAGATTGGTGCTTTCTGACTCATATAGACTAGAATTCAAAGAATACAGATACCATATTCATTCTTACTAAATGTGTTGAAAAGAAAACCTATCTTAAAGTGTTTCGCTTATTTACTTGCCCAAGATATAACTTGAAATGTTGCTTGATTTCTCGGAATAAATTTGGATACTTTGCGTTTTTGATAGGTGTAAATCAAACCTACTTTCATGAACCTTTCAAATTTCCATTTGAACAACTTCTTATTGATCCATTTGAATCACTAAAAAAACTAAAATAGCTTCCTCAATCTCCACTACTTTTTATTCATATGTTATTGGAAATTTGCTGGCTCCCCTTTAGAGCAAATCCTTTTTTGTTATTGATGAAACTGAAAAAAAGATATAAAACCAGTGCGTCTTGTTTAATATTTTCAATCCAACACCTTACCCTAAATGTAGTTCTATTTGTTTGCAAATTGCTCTTCTGCTTCTCTAAACTTCAAACAAATCATATATACAAGCCATAACTTGCTTTGCTTTTAAAATCCATTTTCTCCCATATTTGCGAAAATGAGTTCCACGCTCTTGCTCTCAATATCTTCTCGTTCATGTATTCAATCAGGGTAACGTTTAATTGTGTGTATGTGCTCTTGCTCTGTTTGAGTTGTATGTTAAGTCATTGTCCAAGTGATTCACGCCCTTTACAGAATGCAGCCATATTGTTTGACGAAATTCCTGTAAAGAGCACTTCCTGTCAGGCTGCTCTGAAGCTAAGATGTGGATGGGGGCTTTGTACTAGTGAGAAAGATGCCATTTTTAACCGGTACACAGGTGAAAATTTTCTCTTTCAGATGCTTTAAGCTCTTTATTGGGCTCTTTGAATTGGGTAAGCAGGATCATGGATATGTCATTCAAAAAGTTCATGACATGAAACCTGATTTTTCCTTTTTAACAAATTGTTGTTTGAAATGTATGACAAGGCTAGGCCTGTATACACTAAATTTACAGTAGTGATTAGTTTATTTAAGGGCATAGGGACAGGAGTCAAACCAGTTGGTGTGGCATTCTTGACTGCCATGTCAGCTTGTACTCACTCTGGCCAAGTAAATCTTGGGATGTGAGTACTTTGATCAAGTGGCTTGCGGTTGCAGTTCTATACCCAGTCCTGATCACTTTAGTTGTTCAATCGACTTATTTTATTGTGCCGGTGTATGGAAATTAGTTAGCAAGTTCTCAAATTATAAGTACTACACAAAAGGACAGCGAAGGAAAAGCCATATGATCCTTGATGTACTACTGTCTTTCATAGACATCAATCAGATCATTTTTACCACTTACTATTAGGATGTTTTCGGGTATCATGATCAGGTACCATTCTCTTTCTTCATTGTATGAACTGAAACCAAATGCTTTTCAATCACAACACTGATTAGGTAGCCTAGCCTTCTGCAATATATACACAAACAATTAAGCAGAACAATAAATGAGTGTGTGATGACAGGATAAAACAGAAGCACTTTTACAATCTCAGTACCATTTCCCAAATCTCCAGATATAAATTATTTTCAACCATTTAGGTTTATAATGCTTAATGATAAATTATCCCATATATTTTGGATCAAGCTATAGACCGGAGCTAAGAAGCACTTGGAATTGGAAATTATGGTCATATAAGAAAATTTATTTACAACAAAACCGTGTTACCATCTGACTTTTTGGGGATGTGTATCTAGACATAAATAATAACATGGCACAAGTCTTATTTAGCGATTTGATTGTGAGGGATACCTTGTTCTAAGCTCAAAGAGAAGGTAGATCTTGTTGTTCTTGAACTAAGGCCTAATGTTAATTTATGTTTCAAGTCTGCAGACTCTGAACAAAGCTAGGAAGCACTTGGCCTCTCTCACATTACTTGCTGTTTTAGGATAGTAATTGATAACTTCTTACGTCTCCCAGTATGGTGCTTACTATAAATCTAACAGCAATATATGTCCAGGGTTATGTTTAGCTTATTAAATTCACTTCCTTGTCGGGCATAGAACCATGTGCTTCTCCATGGGTATCTGGTAACCATGTGTGTAGGGGTATAATGGGCAATTTGACAGCAAAAGCAATAAAAAAATCCAATATAGAAGATTATTTCTAAAACCACAGGATACGACTAATTAACTAATCTTTCAAAATTTAATGTTGGTTCATTAGAACCATATAAAGCAACACCCAAAACTCCCATTAAGAGAAAAACAGAACCCTTTGTCTCTTGATTAAGGACATATTTTCTACTTCAAAAGAAATTGAAGTAATGAACCTTTTTACTTCTATGGTTCCACTCTAGTCCATATATTAATGTAATGAATTCATTGCAATAGAAAATTTGCTCAACTCTCATGGTTTGCTAATCAGAAGGAGCTAGAATCTAGTCTTCTAAAGCAGCATAACTCATTCAATTGGTGATATTATGGTCACTACCATCTTGGTAAAATGATAATTACAGCTTACGGTTTCAAATGAAGTTTGCTGCACTTGGTACTGGCCATCAAATAGTAAGGTATAACTCAAGATGTACTAGAACTGCAGCATTGTGGAAGTACTGAGTGCAAATTAATTAACTCTTAATAAGATATACTATCTATACTTCTCTTGAGGAACTCAAATTTCTGGCAATAATAAGGCTATCGCTGACTCATAATTTATTGGAGATTTGTAAGACAGAGACACAGAGGGACCAAACAAACAAGTTGTCAGATATTTCAGTAAATTTATCTCTAATTGCAGTGTTGTAGAATTCTAACTCTCAAATAGTCTATTATGACTTGGATATACCAGTTGCAACTACCATTGTTAACAGCAAGACATCTCTGACAAAGTGGTCCTGACCTGAAACATTACAAGACAAACACCACATGTTATCAATTTGATTTCTAAAGATCCTCTGTTCTCTATCTTGTCTTTTAAAATAGTGGGGCTTGTTGATCTTCAGGCAGGCCTAAAACCATAAATTCTTGAGAATGAGTTGGACAGCAAAGCCATGTGATTCTTCTTGTGCTGTTGTCAATCAACAGTGCAACAAATGCCTCTTCACCAGTGAAATCTTTAATAAAGTTAGCATGTTTTCTCTTGTTCTTCTTATATAAATGGACAACCAGTTTGCATATGTTTTAGTCCTAGAAATCATCATATGGCACCGTTCCATTATTTATGGATTTGATTCTGAAAGATCCTTTGTTCCATGTATAAGAAAAAAGTAGGACCTACTGTTCTTGAACTTGTATGAGCTAAAGTAATTAATCATGTCAATTAGTTGGAAGACAGGATCATTCGGTAATTGATATGTCATTGTCTTCCACCGATGCCCAACCCAAATGGTTCTTCACCACAAATCAGGAGATTTTATGACTTATCATTTGCTTATATAAACATGTTTTGAGAAGTAGCCACCATCACTACGATTCTCCAAAAAAAAACTAGACAACTACTCAAAGATTTTCTTGTGCTTTCAGAATATTTTAGTGATTCTTTCTCTTCATCATTTGCTCGTCTTTATTAAAAGATCATGGCTATCCGTGTTCCTTGTATAATCAAGAAGTCTTCAACATCCTTGGATGTTCCCAAGGGCCATTTTGCTGTTTATGTAGGGGAGAAGCAGAGGAAGAGGTTTGTGATACCCATATCATACTTGAGCCAGCCTTCATTTCAAGACTTGCTAAGTCAAGCGGAGGAAGAATTTGGCTTCGATCATCCAATGGGTGGTGTCACAATTCCCTGCTCAGAGGACATCTTCATGGACATCACTTCTCAATTTAGGATTTAAGTATATAGTTGAGATCATTTTTCCATTTTAGATCTCACATTTTTGTATACCAAAGTAGGAGATCCATCTTGTACAGTTGATTACATAGAAGCTATATGAAGCTTAGCACCACAAAGATTGATGCTTTTTGACTCATAAAGACTAATTTAAAGAATACAGATTCACCATTCCTTCAATCACTAAATGTATCCAAAATTTTATCTTGAAGCTTCTAAGATAAAACTTCAGACATTGTTTAATTTCAACTTATACATAAATGTGTTGCTGTATGTCACTTTAATCCGACACTGAGAAAACTATACATCACGTTAGTGCATAAAAGTAAAATACTTTTGGTTTTTGAATTTTTTTTTGTAGGCTAGGTGAAGGGGGTTGTTAAAGAATTTAATAAGTCAATCCGACGCCTTAAGCTCCTTACCTTAAGATTAGAGTAAGTTAGAAGAGTGTGAAAACGGGTTTTCGAGAATTTGATCATATCATACTATTTGATCTAAAAAAATCCAACCTGGAAACTTTCTCTCCCCCAGAAAACCCTCTATCCCCAAGCCCCTTTACTAGGTTGGGCAAGCTTTCAATCTAAAATCTTAATGCATTTTATTAGAGATGAGAAGTTTTATTTATTTGTTTGCCAAATTTCAACCAATAACTCTTTAAAGGGGTTCTAAACTAATATGCTTGAAGCTAGACCCTTACTCAAAAAATAACCAAATTTTCCCATGCCAAGAACTTGAGTGTCATTGAAGTGTTTCATGCCCATCTAATTATAATGAGTTTTAAGTTACATACAATGGCATTAAAAAAAATTCACGCTATTAGTGCAATTTAATGACTTTAACAAGTTCTGGTTGTTCTTAAATACTTAGAATGTTAAGTATGTTATAGTAATTCAGATTCCTAGTGAAGTGCTGTTCAAAGTCGACTGTTGTTGGATTATGTAATATGATCAATTCAAGGTGCACTGAGTCAATTAATTTTCTCAACAAATTGAAGCAAGCATGTCGTTTTTGTGGATTAGTACCACTGTATTATTATAATTTCTCGCCAGCTTCTGGTTGCTGAGGTCCACACATGATCTGCAGTGGCACAATACAAGTACAGAAGTACACACTGGTTGGTTTTGCCATTCTTTGAGCTATGACCTATGACCTTCTTATCGATAAATGGAACTGGAGAAATATTCCATCTTTATCCGATTCTCTATTACTTCCTATAATAATCGTCCTAATTTGACCATTTTATGAATACTCTCTAAGTTTTCAACTGCAGCACCACTTGGAACCACAAGAGTAAGACAGTAGTGTTTTTTTCCCAAAAAGAGCCAACTTGTATCCTGAGCCATCACTTAAGCACTATGGATGATCAAAGTTTCGTCTAAAATTCTCAGGATATGCCCTCATAGATTCATATTTATTGGTCAATGGTAGAAATTCTGACCACAACTTGTTGGTTTAGTATCAAGAAATGGCCAGAGGTGGTCCCTACCTAAACCATTATTCAAGAAGATGACATCTCCATCTGTTCTTTGTTGTGAGCATCAGTAGGACCTTCTGCTTTTAGACTAGTCTCAATATATAAATGGTATGACAATGAATTGGAAGGCAAAACCATGTGATACTTCAGGTGCTATTGTCTTTAATTGGTGCCCACATAATGCCTATTCAATGCACATCTACAACTTGTTATTAGCCTATCTATATAAACACAAACAAAGAAAGGTTTACCATAACAGCTCTCAGCAAAACTTGAAACCATACAAAGCTTTTCTCTGCTTTCAAGTTCCTTACTAATTCTTCCCTTCCTTATTCTCTCATCTATAACAACCATGGCTATCCGTATGCCTCACATAATCAAGAAGACTTCTACAGCTGGTGATGTTCCAAAAGGACACTTTGCTGTTTATGTAGGGGAGAAGCAGAAGAAGAGATTTGTGATCCCCATATCGTTCTTGAGCCAACCTTTATTTCAAGACTTGCTTAGTCAAGCTGAGGAAGAATTTGGATTTAATCATCCAATGGGGGGAGTCACAATTCCCTGTAGCGAGGATTTGTTCATTAATCTTACTTATCGCTTGAGTAGGTTCTGAGGCTTTTCCTTTCACAGTTTTGTAAAGAACTATACTGTCCGGTTTGTACATTAGAAGAGTTACGAAAGACATAGTATTCATACCATATTACTGAAAATTAGATAGAGGGGACTACTGTCAGTTGCAACCGTAGATCCCAATTTTGAATGTAATTTTCAGAGGCTGATGCCAAAAAGACATACAGCACATTCTTTAGCAAATGAAATCTGTTCAGATTAAATGTTTGGCCAATTTATTTTTCAGTATTTCTTGTTGGAGAAATTTCTTTGCATGATTTTATTTCTTAACAACATGGAAATTGGAGCTTCTGAAAGTGCTAAAGTCTATGTTAATTAACTCTATCTGTGACCTTATCCTGAACACTGAAATCTTTTGGTAATAACAACAAAGAAAACTTTATACCTGCAGCAGAAATCTCAAATTATAAACAAAAACTGACATTAGTAGATCACACGCTGTCAGACATTTTCCAATCAATGCTGTTTTTAGAAGTACAAATCTAGCTGGATCAGCTGGAGAACTTAGGATAATCTGATCGGTGAAGTTGATTAAGTCATCTGATTAAAAGCACGTCAGGAGCTGAATTTGAAATACCCTGAGGTTCAGATCTATATGCAGACTACTGCAAAGTATTCATAGCAATTCTTTAAAAACCATGGAATTCTGGGATTCAAAAAGCAAACTTTGATGAAGGCATGTTCTTATAGGACTTCGTATCTACACTAGGATGGATTTCAATCGACTCCTGAAGCGTGGGAGAACCTGACTGATAAAACTGGCACTAGTCTAAGCCAGTTTTCTGTATTCAATTCTGTCATATAGCGAAGGGTTTTTCCTAATCAGTTCAATTCAAAGTTTAGGCCCTCATAGCTTCATATATACAGGGGCATATGATATCCTTAACAAGTGACAAAGATTATTTAAATATTGCATCACACACCGCGCTCTAATGTCACTAATATAGATATCGAATTATGTCTGATCAAACAATGATAAAATTAAATCTAACTTGAAAAGAAAAAGATTAGAGATCAGAAAAAACAAATCTGAAGTTGTGATAAAAACAATGTATTGAATTCGATAACATTACAGAATGTGGTATATATTTGGCCCCTCAACAAGTATGTTAGATTACTGGTTTTGATGCTGTCAACCTCATACAGGGACCTGATCCCTTGTGCTGGTGTGACTCAATTTTGAGCTGGAAGGGAAAAGACTTTACAGTTGGAAAGTTTGCTTTTTGGCTGTCAGTTGGTGAAGACAATAGTGTGCAATAGAGAAGCATGGAATCATAGCAGCAACTAGGTCAAATTGGTCACATGTGCTTGACCAAAAAGAGAGCTTTCTAGTGGGTATTCTAGTGGGTATCATAATACTCTCACCTTTCACCCATGTGCACAAGAAAGCAAGCTGGAAAGATAAAAAGGATAGAACCCAACAACTCTTTCTATCAAGAAAAATCATTCACAAAAATAGATCTGAAAAATAGGCTTATTCTTCTCTCAAAAAGGCAGCCATTGTTTCCTTGTTCCTCAGCAAGAATCAAAGAAAAAGAGCTCAAGTTTTTGAGGCTGCCATTGAAGGAGAAGAAGTGCACTGCAAAAAACAAAAACCTTGTCTTTTGTACAAGTTTTACTTTCTTGTTTTTCATGAGTTGTTTTTCTCGTTTTGGTCTGCTAGAGCTAGTAGACATTTTGGCTAGAGTTAGCCTTGTATTTCAGTTGAGTTTTAGCTGAAGTAGAGAATATTGAAGTCTTGTAATAAAGGTATTACAAGTGGGAGGTTAGGAGGTTAACCTCTTAGTTGTGTACTAGGTTTTGTAACTTTTGTTGCTCAGATCTAGTAGTGGAGTTTGAGAAATCCTACGAGGTAGGTCGTGGTTTTTTACTTCCAGTGAGCAAGGAAGTTTTCCACGTAAAACTTCGTGTGTCTTCTTCTTACTGTTGTATTTTCGTGTACATGTGTCTCTGCCTCTGTGTAACCTGATAGAGGGACCTGGTCCTGAGTAAGGTGGTCGACCCATATAACTCAACAATTGGTATCAGAGCAGGTGCTTTCTAAAAGGTTAACACCTAGAAAGACTCCTGTAAAATATGGCAGCACCACCAAATTTAGAAGAAGGACAGTCTACTACCAGACCTCCCAGGTTTAATGGCCAATATTACGGATGGTGGAAAACAAGAATGCATGATTTCATCATGGATGAAGATTGTGAGCTGTGGGATGTGGTACTGGATGGACCTTATGTGCCAATGAAAACCGTAAAGGAAGGAGACACAACCATCTCTATTCCCAAAACCCGAAAGGAGTTTGATGATCATGACAGAAAACTCATAGAAAAGAATTACAAATCTAAGAAGCTTCTTGTTTGCGGTATTGGTCCGGATGAATATAATCGAATCTCTGCTTGTGAGACTGCAAAGGAAATATGGGACTGTCTCAGAACCGCTCATGAAGGGACCAGTCAGGTCAAGCAGTCCAAAGTGGATATGCTTACCACTCAATACGAAATGTTCTCCATGAGGGAAGGTGAATCTATTCAAGAGATGCATACCAGACTCACGTCCATCACTAACGAGCTCTATTGTTTGGGAGAAGTGATCAAGCCAAGCAGGCTGGTCAGGAAGGTACTCAGTATCCTCCCCAAGTCTTGGGAGAGTAAAGTTGATGCGATCACTGAAGCTAGAAATCTGGAAGTCCTCACGATGGATGAACTCATAGGCAATTTAAAAACCTATGAGCTCAAGAGGCAGCAGGACCAGAGCAGGAGTGAGCTGAAGAAGGACAAAGGATTAGCTCTTAAAGGAGCTCAAGCAAGCTCCAGCGAAGAAGATGAAGATATGGCCTATCTAACAAGAAGGTTTCAGAAAATGATTAGGCGAAGTGGCAGCCTTCCTAGGAGGACAAGCTCGAACAAGGGACCTGGTTACAATGATCTGTGTCACAAATGCGGCAAACCAGGTCACTTTATCAAGGACTGTCCGATGCATAAGATGGATTACAAGGAGTATCTGAGAACCACTGCCGAAAAGGCCCAGAAGAAGGACCGAGTCCCTGACAAGTTCAGAAGAAGAGCTGCAGCCGACAATATAGTCAAGCAAGCTCTAGCTGCTTGGGGGAACTCCTCAGATGAATCTGATAAGGAGGATGCTGTGAAAGATGCTTCTATGATGGCTGTGGAGGATGATGACTCACCCTTTGACTCAATGTTTGCCTTCATGGTAAATTCAGATGGAGATGAAGATGAAGAGGTAACTTTCCTTGACATTAAAAAGAATCTAAAAGACTATAATGGGAAAGAATTGAGGTCGCTAGCTTGTGTGTTAATTGACTCTTTTTATGATCTTACCAAAGAAAAGGAAAGTCTGAATCAATATATAGATAAACTTGAGCTAGAAAAGGCGAACTTGATCTCAAGTTTGGCAGAACTAGAAGAGAAATGTCAAGAGCTAGTCAATGAGCAAAATGCCTTTATTAAACAGGGAGGGACTAGTGACATGAAAAATGCTCAACAAGAATTCGAAGCTGAACTGAAAAGGTCACAAGATGAGCTCACTGTAATAATGAAAAGAAACACTGAGCTTGAGAAAAATGTGATCCAACTGAATGCTGAGCTTGAGAGATCGCTTAAATGGAATGCTTCTTCACAGATCTTACAAAAATTAACCGGACAAAGATCTAACTCCGGTGAAGGGTTAGGTTATAAGAAAAGTAGTCCTCCTTATAATCCTCACAGTAAATATGGATCTAATCCTGATAATTTGCTGTGCACACACTGTGGTAGGAATGGGCACCTTAAGTCTAACTGTGTATCGAGGCAAGCAGCCTTAAGAAAGACGGTGATTAGTAAAGGAGAATTAGGGACCATAAGGGGACCTGGTTCCAAAATGTCTCAGATCAAGCTGCCTGAGTGGTCCAAAAGAAAATTGATTTATCCTCTGTCTCGGTACTGGGAACTCAAGCTGAAATGGGTTCCCAAGTCTAATCTATAATCTATATGTGCAGGAAGGAGTGAGAGAAAGCAGTCGGAAATGGTATATGGATAGCGGCTGCTCAAAGCACATGACTGGAAATGTTGATAATTTTCTCTCACTCAAGGCATATCAGGGAGGCTCAGTATCTTTTGGGGATGGCAAAAAGGGACACATTCTTGGTGTTGGGAAGATTGGAAAGACACTTGCCCATGCCATAGAAAATGTCTTCTATGTAAATGGACTGAAGTACAGCCTCCTGAGTGTCTCACAAATCTGCGACAAAGGAAATGAAGTCAAATTTGTTTCAGACCAGTGTACAGTGACAGATCTTCAATCAGGAAGAGTTGTTTTGACCGCAAACAGATGCAAGAGCATGTATGTTGTTGATCTTGATTCAGCTGCTAGAAATGGGCTTAACTGCTTAAGCGTGGTGGAGGATGAAGCTACCTTGTGGCACAGAAGGTTGGGACATGTAAGTTCTATTCTTCTCAACAAGCTAGTATCCAAGGACCTGGTTCGAGGACTCCCAAAGGTGAAATTTGCTCAGAGTCAGATCTGTGATGCTTGTGTTCAAGGGAAACACACCAGGTCTTCATTCAAGAACAAAAAGGAAGTGAGCACCTCCAGACCCCTGGAGCTACTACACATGGATCTGTATGGACCTGTAAAGGTTGCAAGTCGTGGAGGAAAGAAGCTGATCCTTGTAATTGTTGATGACTATTCAAGATATACCTGGGTGATGTTTCTTCGCACTAAAGATGAAACATTCCCCACCTTTGAGTCATTTGCAAACCAAATTCAGGTAAAGCTGAACTGCAACATTGCAGGGATCAGGTCCGATCATGGAACTGAATTTGAAAATGCCAAATTTGAAGCTTTCTGTGCTGCCAAAGGAATCAGTCACAACTTTTCTGCTCCCAGGACTCCACAACAGAATGGAGTAGTTGAAAGGAAGAATCGAACTCTTGCAGATATTGCTAGAACATTGCTCATAGATGGAGGTGTGACAATGTCATTCTGGGCAGAAGCTGTCAACACGGCCTGCTATGTGGTCAATCGGTGTCTAATTCGGCCATTACTTGGAAAAACTCCCTATGAGCTGCTGAATAAAAGGAAGCCGATGCTGAACTACCTCAGAGTCTTTGGATGCAAGTGTTTTGTGCTAAACAACGGCAAGGACCATCTAGGGAAATTTGATCCCAAAAGTGATGAGGGAATTTTTCTAGGATACTCATTAAATAGCAAAGCATACCGAGTCTATAATAAACGGACTTAGTGTGTTGAAGAAAGCATCCATGTCGTATTTGATGAAAATGGGAAGCTGAAGAGCACAGAAGCACTGGGTACGGATGAATTTGAGGAACTGTGGCTGTTCCAAAGAGATGATGTCAATCATGATTCATCTGAAAAACCTGACATCACAAAGAACTCCCTGCAGAATGGAGATCAGACCACTCATGATGAAGCAACAGAACACATCAGAGAAGAGGAGGCAGAGAAGGAAGATGATGCAGAAGGCAACCTAGAAGAGGGACCTGGTTCCAATTCTGGAGAATCTGCTGGAACTGGTTCCAATTTTGGAGAATCTGTTGTAAAGGGATCTAACTGGAAACACAAATCTTCTCATCCTCTTGACAACTTAATGTCTCCATTGGACTCAGGAATGCAGACCCGATCCAAAACTCGAAACACATTTGCCTCATCAGCCTTCATATCACAGATTGAGCCCAAGAACATCAAGGAGGCACTGAAGGATGTGGAATGGGTGAATGCTATGCAGGAGGAGCTGCATCAATTTGAAAGAAGCAAAGTCTGGCACCTGGTTCCAAAACCATCTGATAGAACTGTTATAGGAACCAGGTGGGTCTTCAGGAACAAACTAAATGAGCAAGGGGTCACCGTCAAAAACAAGGCTCGACTGGTTGTTCAAGGGTACAACCAGGAGGAAGGGATTGATTATGATGAAACATTCGCTCCAATAGCCAGAATGGAAGCCATTCGCATGCTGATTGCCTTTGCCTCTTTCATGAAATTTAAATTGTTTCAAATGGACGTCAAAAGTGCCTTCCTAAATGGGTACTTGAAGGAAGAAGTGTATGTGAAACAACCCCCTGGTTTTGAGGATATTGATAGACCTCATCATATATACAAGCTGGACAAGGCACTGTATGGACTGAAACAGGCTCCAAGGGCTTGGTATGAAAGACTATCAAAATTTCTTCTTGATAATGGTTTTAAGAGAGGAAGAATTGACAACACTCTTTTTCTCAAAACAAGAGGAAGAAATCTGCTTATTGTTCAAGTCTATGTTGATGACATTATATTTGGAGCCACTCTTGATTCACTCTGTGAGGATTTTGCAACGCTCATGGGAAGTGAATTCGAGATGAGTATGATGGGAGAACTTATGTTCTTTCTGGGGTTACAGGTCAAGCAGGACAAAGCTGGAACAGCCATCAGTCAGCAGAAGTATATCAAGGACCTGCTCACAAAATTTCATATGGAAAGTGCCAAACCAATTGACACTCCCATTGGGACTGCTTCAAAACTGGATAATGATGAACCCGGTCCTCCAGTAAATGAAACTATGTACAGAGGCATTATTGGCTCCCTGCTTTACTTAACAGCCAGCAGACCAGATATTGTGTTTAGTGTGGGTATGTGTGCTCGATTCCAAGCTTGTCCTAAGGAATCTCATCTGAAGGCTGCTAAGAGAATTCTCAGATATCTTAAGGGGACCTCTGATTTAGTCCTTTTCTATCCATCTGGAGGTTCCTTTGAACTTATTGGCTATTCTGATGCTGACTATGCTGGGTACCTGGTTGATAGGAAAAGTACCTCAGGCATGGCTCATTTTCTGGGTTCTTCACTGGTCTCTTGGGGATCAAGAAAACAAAATTCAGTGGCACTCTCAACAGCTGAAGCAGAATATGTGGCTGCTGCTTCATGTTGTGCTCAATTAATGTGGATTAAGCAGCAACTGGAAGACTTTGGAGTCCTGACCGAGTGTGTCCCTTTGATGTGTGACAACACCAGTGCTCTGAATATGGCTAAGAATCCAGTACAACACAAGCGGACTAAGCATATTGACATCAGACATCATTTTCTTAGAGACCATGTTGAGAAGGGAAATATTCGTGTGGAATTTTGCAGGACAGAAGATCAGATTGCAGATATCTTTACCAAAGCCTTGAATAGGGACCAGTTTGATAAAAACAGATTAAGGCTGGGCTTAATCAAAATGAATTAAATTCTCCCTCTTCTCTGTCTAAGTGTTGACTCTCGTTTTTGGCTATGATCTGAATGCAGGTATCCTTGCTAGTTTGCTGTGGATGCGTCTAACTCAGTTCTATACCTCCCTAGGTATACACGCATGGTGGATGTAAGGAAGGCTGGAATTAGACAAGTCAGGGACTTTGGACTGCCTGTTCAACCTCATAAGGGGACCAGGTCCTATCAGGTCAGTATTACTTTGTCACTTATAAACATAACTTGAGAATATTGTAAGAACTGCCCTTACCGCTTGTTTCTTCCGGTATCCGGTCATAAAGTAAGTGTTGTATCTACATCCAGTTCAAAAGTCTCTCTGATTAGACGTGTCATAACCCCTCTTAAAACCCTTTCCACCTTCCATCTTTCCTCTCATCTCTTTAAACTGCTCTCTGCAAATAACCTCTTCAAACTTCCTATTCCTCCATCTCTTACTCACCAGATTTCTTCCAGATATAGGACCAATGAGTCTACTGAGCTGTCCAAGGAAGCCAGGCAGCTTATCTTGCAGAACCAAAAGGTGTTACGGGGCAGGGTATTTGATCCTGAAATTTGTGACATGGAAGGCATGGCTGAGCTGGTGGAAATGGTCAATTACCAAAGTTGGCGACACTTATTTGTTCCTCCAGTTCCTGTTTTACATGAGAATGAGGTCAGGAAATTTTATCATGAGCTGGAATTTGCTGATAATGGTACCAAGATCTACAGTAAGGTGAGTGGAGTCACCTTCATGATAAATGAGCAGGTTCTAAGTTCCATCCTTAAGGTTCCTAATAGAGGGATCAGGTCTGTCGATGGAGAATGTGCGCAAAGGCGTTTTATTTCCATGATTGCCAAGCTTGACAGAGTCACAGGGGAGAGAGTTCTCAAGAAACAAATGAAGGGTGTGTATCAACTGCTGTTTGAGTTTGTAAATAAAGTACTTCTACCAAGGGCAGAGAAGAGGACTTGATTGCCTCGCAAGAGAAGTCCAATGAGGCTGAAATAGTTCGTCTGAAGGCGCACCCAGTAGAGGACCCTGGCACCATCTCCTCCCTCAAGGAATAGAATGAAGCTTTAAAGGCTGAGGTTAAAGATTTAAACCAAAAACTGCTTACTGTCAGTGATCCTCTCAAAGCATAAAATGAAGCCCTGAAGGTTGAGGTCAAGGACTTGACTAAGAAATTGCTTACCCATGAAACCTTCAATGATCGCCTCTCAGCCCTCTTACCCAGACTACCCGACACTAAATGATTTTCCTGCTCTCTTATCTCCTTCCTGCTTTACTCTCTTTCCCACGATTATGGACAGTTCTTGTATGATTCTCTTTTGTTATGCTAAGTGATAATGTAATACTTTTCTGATTGCAGGGGTTGGCTGTTGCATTGTTCTTATTGTCTATTTGTTTTTCTGCCTTTCTTATTTCCATTAGTGTCAGTGTTGCCCCAGTGGCCATGAGTTAACTCATCTATGCATTCTTATCTTGGTTTACTGTTCTCTTCTTTTTTATGATGCCAAAGGGGGAAGATACTAAGACAGGGGATACTAAGACAGGGGGAAGACGCGGATACTAAGACGTGGGGAATTATGCTGACAGGGGGAAGACTGTGAAGTGTGTTAGATAAAATGTGCAAAGAAGGTTGTCAAGGTTGTCATCATCAAAAAGGGGGAAATTGTTAGATTACTGGTTTTGATGCTGTCAACCTCATACAGGGACCTGATCCCTTGTGCTGGTGTGACTCAATTTTGAGCTGGAAGGGAAAAGACTTTATAGTTGGAAAGTTTGCTTTTTGGCTGTCAGTTGGTGAAGACAATAGTGTGCAATAGAGCAGCATGGAATCATAGCAGCAACTAGGTCAAGTTGGTCACATGTGCTTGACCAAAAAGAGAGCTTTCTAGTGGGTATTCTAGTGGGTATCATAATACTCTCACCTTTCACCCATGTGCACAAGAAAGCAAGCTGGAAAGATAAAAAGGATAGAACCCAACAACTCTTTCCATCAAGAAAAATCATTCACAAAAATAGATCTGAAAAATAGGCTTATTCTTCTCTCAAAAAGGCAGTCATTGTTTCCTTGTTCCTCAGAAAGAATCAAAGAAAAAGAGCTCAAGTTTTTTAGGCTGCCATTGAAGGAGAAGAAGTGCACTGCAAAAAACAAAAACCTTGTCTTTTGTACAAGTTTTACTTTCTTGTTTTTCATGAGTTGTTTTTCTCGTTTTGGTCTGCTAGAGCTAGTAGACATTTTGGCTAGAGTTAGCCTTGTATTTCAGTTGAGTTTTAGCTGAAGTAGAGAATATTGAAGTCTTGTAATAAAGGTATTACAAGTGGGAGGTTAGGAGGTTAACCTCTTAGTTGTGTACTAGGTTTTGTAACTTTTGTTGCTCAGATCTAGTAGTGGAGTTTGAGAAATCCTACGAGGTAGGTCGTGGTTTTTTACTTCCAGTGAGCAAGGAAGTTTTCCACGTAAAACTTCGTGTGTCTTCTTCTTACTGTTGTATTTTCGTGTACATGTGTCTCTACCTCTGTGTAACCTGATAGAGGGACCTGGTCCTGAGTAAGGTGGTCGACCCATATAACTCAACAAAGTAATTACACTAGGAAACTCACTGCTCATCTCACATTTATTCCTTTTAAAACCTGCTTTTCGAGTTTCAACATATTGTCCTCTAAATGAATCTTCTGGTAAGACATGATGGCCATAGCTCATGTATTTCATGCCCGTGTAATGAGGATGATAGATAGCAGGGTTCAACATCAACATGTAACTCTCAGCAACAACATGATCTTGTGCAACTCCACATTGCATGTTTACAGCAGCAGCAGCATCACCTGATTTCTTCCTTTTCTTCGTCTTTACTTCTTCAGCAGCTACTGGACACTCTTCAACAGCCTTTAATGCCCTACAAGTCTCTTCTTTTCGAGGAGGTAGAGATGATACTGACACTGATGGAAATGGTATTTTAGCCAAGGTATTGTGAGCACTAACCCCATGCTCTGAAGAACTACTGGTGCTGGACTCCAAGATCCTGTTTATTGTGATCTTTAGAATCAAGTTAGCCAAGAGAGCATAAGCAATTATATTTCTAACCCCACACAGGCAAACAGAGTTGGAGATAATATGATCCTCCTCATACATTTATCGCAGAAACTGTTAAAACAGCATTTGCTCATTATAACTGCATCTTTCACTAATCCTTTACACAATGGGCAATGAAGCTCTGGTGGTATATCTCTAAAGGAAGTTTAGAAGACGACGACAAAGAAGAAGAAGAGCATGAAAACCCTTCAACCTCCTTCGAGAAAGCAGCCTCATTAGGCTTCAAAACTCCAACACTGCTTCTTGGAGGCTTCACTTTCTGGATGTCATAATTGGGTCACCATTTGTAAGGCAATGCTGAATGAAATGCCCAGGCAAGTTTTCCATGGTGGATTTTTCCAATATTCCGTTCCACCTCGACCAAAAGTATAGCCATTAGAGGACTGCCCAAAGTGTGGAGTATCAGCAAGAAAATTCTTCATCTTATAAGTGTCATATTCATTATTTATACTACTAGTGGGAGCAGTTGGCACTGGATTGCCTAATTGAATCGGCACTAATTTTGGAATTGCATACACATCATCTCCAAAATCGTGGCAATCAAGATTTTGAGAATATTTGGCTGAAATTGACTCTCCTTTTACTGGATGAACCTCCTCCTCAGACAACACTTGCTTTGGCTCCTCAGTAATTACTATGGGCAATCGAGGTAATCCAGGAACGCGACGAATCAAAGCACTTGTATTTTTAGGAATCGAAGTGTCGTGATCAACATAATCTTCTATTGGTTTGTGCTTTGGTGAGAATGAAGGTGGAAATCTTTACCCCTACCATAACGCTAGGATTCAAATATTTCTAATTTCAAATTTCCAGCAGAAATAAAGCGATCGAGAATTGGAACTGAATCATAATCTTTAGCACTTTTATACTTGAAATACACTGCCATTATCGCATTCTAATGTTTTGCTAGAAAAAAAGAGAAATCAAAGAACAGTAAGAAAGCGGCCCTGTCAAGAATACTAAAATTGTTTGCACAGAAATAGAGTTTGGGAATACCGATTCAGAAAATAAAATAAAAAACTTTCCAAAATTGTTATCCCATTAGAAAATTGGGTGCGAGGTAACAAATAATTCTTCAAACTAAAAATGAAGACATTGATTTGGTCAACTATCATTAACTAAAAAATAAATATAATTAGAGTTATTAAAAAATTTAGAGTGTAAATTAAAATTTTGATAATTTTTAAAAAACTTCTCTCCTAAATTTTCAATTTCAATATTTAAATTTTCCTTCTTTTTTTATCTTTTCATATCATTTTCTTCTTTCTCTTTCTCTTTCTCTCTTCTTCTCTTCTTCTTCTTCTCTTCTTCTTCCTCCTCCATCTATGTCATTGTTGTTACCACTACCGCTACTACCGGCTCCATCGTCGTTGTGTTTGTCGCATCCCATTTTTCTCGCAGAAAGCAAAACTGGACACATGACAACTCTTAAGAGTTATTAAATTGAAGAGTCGTCATCTAACGAATTATGATGCGTTAGAGCACCGTACTATACTAATTACAAATAACTCTATTTATTAGCCTATATCACCTGATTCGAGTAAGGGTTCAAATTATCTCGAAAGAAAGGCGTTAAGCACCTTTCGAGCTCCACAACTGTGGATCCCAATCGAATTCATTAATTTATGTGGAGGTTAACTAAGTGATAAAAAGTGATCCATCAATCTATTATAAACTAAACTTAGCTATGTGATTAGAAAAACAAACTATTATAAAAATAAATAAATCAATTAAATCACTTACTAATTAATGAAAAATTATATGATGAAATAATAATTAAGTTATTTCGTAGTTAGACATATAAAAAGAATATTTTAGAACTAGTAAATATCTCAACAGAAAATCAAATTAAAACACCAATTAATAGAAACCAAGTAATAAAAGAAAATTGATCTACAAACTTATTTACTACATGTTAAACAAATATTTACTAATTAAAGTTGAAATTTTAGACTAGCGAGAAGAAAATGGTTAAGCAACATATAACAAAATAATTTTCTATTTCATGATAACTAAAAATAATATAAATCTTAACTACCCCAAAGTAAAATCAATTAATAAAAAACTGTGAATAAATCTATGATGACTTGAATGCATTTAATGTTTTAAACAAGATATAAAAAAGTTTGAAAAGTTAAAATATTTGTTGCTTTTCAGGAATAACAACACGATAGTATGAATCATGGTCTTCAACCTTAGCAACAGATTGATTAGAAATCAGTCTTAAATTAACAAATATAATAATATATTTAAAAATATTTTAATAAAGATTCAAATTTTAAAATATAAACACATAAATATTTAAATATAAATACACATAAAAAGAAAACTTGGGATGATGTTACGTTCGGGAAACGGGTCAACTTAGTTTTTAAAAAATTTGAAACCTCGTAATTCCTTTTACTTTCCCAATTTTTCCACTAACTATATATTAAGAGATAGTATTTCTATATAATCAAAAAACATTAACAAAATACACTGCCTATTTTTAGTTAAAAGAAGGGAAACTTGGCAGTGATTTTGATTTAAAAGAAAATGCATAGTTTGAAAGTAAATTAAAGAAAAGAAACATTCTAACATGCAAACATATAATTCCCAGCCCCCTTAAGCATCCTCTTTCCATTACATCAACGGGTTTTAAATGAAGTAATCAATTCAACATGAAATCAATCGGATTTTTATCAAAGAGTGAATAAGTATGTTTCAAGGAAAGGAAATCATTAATAAGCTTCCATCAAAGGTTGCATACCAATTTTAATAGAGGAATCCAGCATTAGATCAGTTCAAACAATAGGGAAAGGAAACAAATTACATCAATCTTACTATACAAACTACTACAAATTCATTTCAAGAAAGCAGGGCTCATATACAATAAAATAAACTAATACATCAGGTAACTAATATTGGAGAATTAAACAGAGCGCAAGAAACTAATATTGGAGAATTAAACAGAGCGCAAGAAACTAATATTGGAGAGTTAAACAGAGCGCAAGGAAACATTGTTCCAAGCTCAATATATGCATGTGTATAAGAGATATAGGAATAAATAACAGTTGATAAGAACATTTGATCGGAGTAAGATTGTCATAAACTGACATAGATAATTGTAAATTAACAGAAAAATAGTGAAATTTATATTAAAAATTAATATGCTACTTGGCACAAATTTCAGATTTGCAGATATGTCTCGGGAGAAAACAACAAATTTAAAAGAAATAAATCAGAGACGGATTTGGGTACGGTCTGTGGCGAGGGGAAAGAAAATAGAGGGGCACGGCGGTTGTGGAGAGGCAAAGACTGAGAGGGAGAAAATGAAGGGAGGTCCGATGTTTTGCTGTTGGGCGAAGTGGTGCTGCAGAGGTGGTCTGCCAACGGAGACGAGAGGAGAGGACGGAGAGAAGAAACAAAGGGAGATCTGGTGGCTGTTGGTGAGGCGGTTGTCGGTTGTTTGAGTGAGTAAAGGGAGAATGGTGGGGTTTTCTGATAGTAGCAGTGGTGGTGCGGCGTTTTGTGGTTGTCCGTCGACTAGAGACGATGGGGGTTTGGTGGTCCAGCGGTGGCGGAATGAAGAGAGAGCGAATGGTGGTTTCGGCGAAAGTGGTCCGCCGGGTTTTGCACTGACAGTTCTCCGGGCAAAGTTGGCCGGAAAGGATGGTAGAAGAGGAGAGAGAGGGGAAGATGAAGGGTGAGGGCTGGCAGCCGCTGCTGGTGGTTTTCCGGAGTGGCGGCTGTTAGCGGCGAGAGGTTTCTGGCGCGGCAGTGAGGGGAGAAACGAAGGGAGGTGGAGGCTGGTGTTGGGGATGAGAGGGGGAGATGGAGTACTGGGTTATTTTCGGCCAACAATGGCCGGAATCAATGAAAGAGAGGAGAGTAGAGGAGGCGGCCCCGGGAAAGTGAAAGATCTTTTAGGGTTTTGGGGTATTTGGGTATTAAAGGAAGATGGATAGGGTTTAATTTAGATCGTCGGATTAAAATGAATGAACGGGTGAGATTAAATTTTAGGTCATGGGTCGGATCAAAAGTCAAACGGGTCAAGAATGGTTTAAATGGGTTTAGGAATTTAATTGAAATTGAATTGGAGTTTATAATGTAGCCAGATTTTGCTAAAAATGGTTTAAATTGACATAAGTTCAATAGAAAGTGGTTAGATTTTAAATGAATTATCTGAAATTGAAATTAGCTGCTATTAAATTAATAAAACACTACACTTGCAAATAATTTAATAAATAAGTAACACAATAATTTAATTTGTGATATTATTATTATTATAAAGTTACATATAAATAATTTACAAAACTAAGTAAATTATATTTTGTAAAAAAAAATACTTGTTTAATTAAAAATATAATATACAATATATTATATATAACGTAATTATATACAATACTTTAAATTAATGTAATAAAATATTTTATAATTTAAAATAATTATGCAAAATTCAAATATGTATGTCAATTAATGCTAGAATATTACGAATGTGAATTTAAAGAATTTCGTTAAAAAGGTAATTTTAAAAATATGTATATATATAAGTACGCAGCTTAAACGGGGTTTAGGGAGGTCAAATTGGGTGTCAATAATGTTTATCTTTTTTATTATATTATTCTTATTCTCTTTTTTTTTCTTATTTCTACTATTTCTTTTTGCTCTAGTCGCGAGCTTGAAAATATATATTTTTTCAAGCCATTGAAAAAATTCTACAGAAAATAACAACCGCTGTAGTTGTTTCAGCTACCGCTGCAGTTGGTTTCAACAACTGTTGCAGTTGGTTTTCAGCAGTTACTGAATCTGTTGCAGCAGTTGCTGCATCTGTTGTTGTAAAATCGGAATTCTTACTATGCGGTGATGGCGACGGCAAATGAAGTGGAGGAGGAGCTGGTGGAGGTGATGGTGATGACAATACAGAAGAAGGGGGTAGCGATAATGATGGAGGAGGTGGTGGTGGTGGAGGAAAGGGAAGTGACGATGGCGGGGGATGAGGCTAGGGAAGGGGGAGAGGAGGGGAGGGGGTCAATAGGTGTAGGGGGGAAATAGGGGTTTTGTGTAAATAATAAAATTTGAGGATTTTTAAAATTAATTTCATTAAGACTAATCTTAAAATTGTCACCTCTACTCAATAATTAAAATTTGTGTCACTTTTTTTTAGTTTTGAAATTTTTTTGTCACCCTTAATTCACTAGCCCAGATTTTCTTATCTGACACTTCAAAAATAATTTGATTTAATAAATTTAAAATTATTTTAATATTTGCATTAATATATATTTATCGAAAATCTGATGGCAATATAGAATTCGGTATTACTTTTTAAAATTTGGCATCAACTTATAAGAACCCACTGCAACAAATTGAGCCACCAGATCAAAATTATTGTCCTACAAGTACTATTTTTACAATAATTTAATCCTTTTGAACATTTGAATTTGAAAAATAAATAAAATATTATATTAACTTATTTATAATTCTAATTGTTAAATTAAAATAAGTGAATTATCTACAAATAAAAAATAGAAGAAAATGATTTAATTCTTTAACATTAGGGGCGAGAAGAGTTGTGTACAAAAGGTAAGTTCTTATTCTTATTTCAACTGCAAATTAAAGAAAACTGGAGAAGTCTATTTAGTGACAAACTTTGTTTTTAACTACAAAATAATTGAGCTCAAAATAAATTTCGTCAAAAAAAGATATGCAACGATGAAATATGATATTTTGGTGCAAAAAAAAATAAAAAATCACCATTACTAAAATAAAATTTGTTATAGTGGCGCATTTTTGAAAAGTCATTACCGAATGATCAGCTTCTCTCGATTTTCCGGAACGCAAATATTTTTTCCGCCGTTTTTATTTATTTATTTTGAATTTTGTACATCTTTTAGAGATAACAATTAATATAAATATTTTATCATAATATTTATATTAATTAGTATTTTAATCATAGATCTTGAGAAATAATTTAGCGAATAAATTAATGTTGAAAGTACAGATAAAAAAATATTTTTTTCTTTGATATATTAGAAATAATAAATAAAAATAACTAATATAATAAGCTAATAAAAGTAAATGAAAGAATTATTATTATATTAAAAAAAATAGCAGGAATAAATCTCCCTCAAAAATCTTGGCGGAATTCTTTTTTTTTTTTAAAAATTAATCTTGGCAGAATTCTATTGGACTCCTTTCCGTTGTGGAGTAAATTTTTTTTAAACTTTCGTTCGTGTTTCAACAACACAAAGGAAATGCAATTACCTAGACAATTACTCAAACTATTAATACTAAATAGGTATGATCGATTCATTTTAACTCAAAATTATTTATCAAAATTAAAGTAAAGAGTGATTTTTCTTTTCTTTCAGGCTTCAAGATAAAGATATAAGTTTTATGAATAATTGTGTTAGATTAAAATTTTTTAAAAATATTATTTTAAAAAAAATAAGTTTAAAAGAAATGTGAATAATGACTTTCCTAGTTAAATTAGGAAAACAAGTTCTGTAAATGGTATTTCGTATTATTTGTGTCCTCTCCCCGTTTTTTAATATATCTTATCTTTATGCCACCCGCCAAAACTCCCATCTCCACCACCCCACACCCCTTACCTCCCACTTCATTCCATAACATTTATTTAGATTATATCTAAATACTTTTAGGATAATATCTTTTTGTTCACGTACCAAACACAAAAAAATAAGTAAGAAATTATTTATTTTTCTAAAATAATATTTTCTTCCTATTGAACGCACACCTTAGTCAAAATTCATTTTTCATATTTAAAATTCAGAATCTGGTTATTTAAATTCAAGAAAAAAAAAAAGAGGCTAAAAATACTCCTGAACTATTCAAAATAGGTTAAAGTTGCCCGTCATTATACTTTTTGATCAAAAACGTCATTGTCATTAAATTGTGGCTCAAAAACACCCTCTAACTATCTAAATGGATCGAAAATACTCTTTCTTCTAATAGTTGTTTCAAAAGATGGCAAAAGAAGCCAATTTTACCCTTGCACTATTAGAAATGGGACAATTTTACCCTTATTTTTTTATTTTTTTGGGGGGGGTGGGGGGTGGGGGGTGGGGGAGGGAGGGGGGGGGGATTTATCGCTGAATGTGAAAAATATAATAAGATAATAAAATTAGTATAAATATTTCCCATTTAAAAAATAAAAAAGATGGCATACAACTTTTTTCCTTCTAATTCCTTACATATTAGAGATGAGTTATTATTTATGAACATGATATCACGTACCTTTTCTTACTAACTATGAGAATGATATGATAAAAGTAATCAATTTCAATTATAGCTTGATACGCTTTATTACTTATTTTAATCTTAAGTCATTTTAGATTTTAATTGAGGGCCAACTTAATAGTTTTGAAAAGAAACAATGGAATAAATATTATTTAGTTGAAAATTAATATTTAGAACTAAATTTTATATTTCATAAGACTAGTATTTTATAAAAAAATTTATTTAAAATAGTTAAATTAATCTCATAATATTCAAAATAATTTTTAACTCAAATCTTTAAAATTAAGAACACTTGTTCTAAACTTTAAATGGATGATAAAGTTATCCCATTTTAAATAATTCAATGGCAAAATTGACTCATTTTTTCTTGTTTTGGAACTACCGTTAGAAGGAATGATTTTTTTGATCTATTTTAATAGTTAGAGGGTATTTTTGAGCCAAAATGTAATGGCAAGAGTATTTTTGAGTCAAAGCTAGAACGAAGCTATTTTCAATAGCGGAGAAGTATTATTGACCCTTTTTCCTTAAGTTTATAATATTAGTAATTTTAATATTGAAAATTTGCAAGTGGCTATGGATGTAAATTTTTTAAAAGAGTAAATGGTGAAAAACGCACCGAAAACATCATGACTTTTTGAATTTCATACTTGAATTATCAGTCAGGTGTGTAACTTTTCTACCTGAACTATCACCAAATATTTATCGAAGTACCCCTAAACTATCAGTTGTTCCCTTTATCTACCCGAACAGTGGTGATATTTCAGGTAGAAAAAGTGAACAATTGATAGTTTAGGTGTATTTTGATAAACATTCGATAATAAATTAGGTAGAAAAATTAATACCTACTATTTCGAGTAATAAACTCAAAAACCTAAATAGTTTAGATTGTTGCAAAACTAAGTAAGAAAATAAGACAAGAAGCATAAACAAAACACGCAGAGAAAGACAAGAGAAGAGAGTGTAGGGATAAACCATAGTTTTTCTTATTTCTTTCATATATTTCCCAAATATTATTCCAAGGATCAAATATTTAAGTGTATCACAAGTATCGAAGTATGTACAATATAAGCTCTTATACCTCTATTTATAATTTTACATAGAGACATACAAAGATTAGTTATAAACATGACATTAACCTCGAAGGTTATCAGAATGATCAAAGAAAAAAAAATAATACATAAAGATCTCATTATATTTACACCTTAATTGACATTTGAACTTTGCAAAGAAAGATATAATAATATCGTTTAAAGTTGTTGAATGTAGTAATAGAACCTGCAAAATTCAAATACCTTCTTAAAATTAAAGTAAAAGTAAAAGAAGATTTTTATATATTCTCTAAAAAAAAAATTATAAAAATGTGAAAGTTAATATAGTAATAATAAAAAAATTATTTGTAAAGTAACAGAGATCCAGCATTATTATTTGAGATATATTTTTGATGGTTCACTCTTTTTTTAAAATAAGCGACTGTGCCTTACATGACCCTTAAGGTGCAGTGCACAGGGCTGCCTCGAAATTTTCAAAAAAATTTAAGGCGCCGTGCAAAAAAGCCGTTTGTGCAAAATTTTCAAATAAACCCTAGATTACTCTTCGCCGCTCAATCTTCTTATCTCATCCTTCAATCTTTCTCCATTTTCCGAAAAGCAAAACACACCACAAAAATTCTTTAGCCAAACGCCATACACAATGGCCAAAAAGAAGGTGACCCCGCAAGAAAAGCAACCCCAAAACCACAAACAAGAGGTTAAGGAGAAGCAGGTGAAAGATAACAATCACTCCACAGCCCTGGAAGAAGCTTCTGAGAAACTTGAAAACCTCAAAAACCTCAACAACATGCTTCTCAAGGAGACCATTGAGAAACGGCAACAGGTGGACTCACTTGTGGAGGCAAAAGGGTCTCTGGAATCCGAACTGGCAAGGTCTAACTCGGAGAAAGACGAGTTGCTGGCCGAGCTGACTCTGTTGAGTGAACAGGTTATTCAGCTGGAGATTGAGAAGACGTTGGTGTCTGTCTTTGTTGCCGTGCAGGTTGGTTACCAAGCTGAGGTGATTGAGAATGAGAGGAACGGGTTTCGTGAACAGAATGATGTGGTTGAGAAGAAACTGAAGAGTGTAGAGATAGAAATGCGTGATGTTTTGAGAGAGAAGGGTGAGATTGAGAAGCTGTTGACTGGAAAGGAGAGTGAGATTGAAAGCCTTAGTCAGAAACTGAATGCTGTTGGTGATGAGGTTGCCCACGAGAGGAATGTTTCTGAGGAGATTCGTAAGGAGAAGGATGAAACGAAAATGAAACTTGACGCCCAAATAGAGGAAGCAGATGGATTGAGAGTGAGATTGGTTGAAACTGAGAAACGAGAGAAGGAGATTGAAGAAAAAGTTGGGAAATTAAGGGTTGAATACGATGCTCTCAAGGAGGAAATCAAGGATAGAGAAAGCAAGATCCAATCCATGGTGAGAGAGAAGGAATTGGTTGAGAATAGCCTGTTGGATTCGAATAAGGTGATTGAAGAACTGAGAGGACAGATTGATGGGATTGTTAGGGAAAAAGAAGGGATTGAAGTGGAAAGAAATGCAGAACTGAAGAAGAGCGGTGAGTTGCAAAACAGAGTCACTGGTCTTAATGATATGGTGCTGAGTTTGCAAAAGGAGGAGGCAAAATTGCGTGAAAATTTGGCTGAGTTAGAGAAGAAGTGTTTGGAAGGCTCAGGGAAGGAAAAGGAGATGGAGAGGAAGATAAATGAACTTGTGAAGGGAAACAATGAGAAAGAGATCAGAGTTGAGAGCTTGATTGAAGAAAAGGGCTTTGTTGAGAAGGAACTGGACAAGGCATTGAAGCAATTAGATGAAGAGAAGAAGAAGATTGAGCGAACAGTTACAGAGAAGGATGAGATGGAAGAGGCTAAAGTTAGAAGGGAAACTGAAATTGTTGAACTGCAGAAACAATTAGCTGAATTCAAGGCTGTTATTTCTGAATTGGAGGTGTCTTGCAACAGTCAAGAAGAGAAGGTAAAGAATTTGGAATCTGAAGTTGGTAAGTACAAGGCTGCGTTCGAGCAAGTTACCCTTGAGAAGGATGAGATACAAAAGTGTTTTGCCGATGAGGAACAGAATGGTATAAACATGAAGAAACAGATTGAAGAAATGGAGAAGCACATTCAAGAAGTTGTTAAGGAGGTTGAGCAAACCAAGGCTGATTACCTCAATGTTGTTAGAGAAAAGCAAGAGTTGGAAACTCAATGTCAAGTGTTGAACAAGGAAATTGCTTGTGTCCAAATCTCACTTGGCGAAGCACAGAAGAAAATTAGTGCTGTGCAGTGCAAGGTTGAGTTGGCAAACAGTAATTCTGAGGAAATCTTGAATGCTTTGAGGACTGCTGCAGAGTCAATCCGCTTGGATGGTGAAGGAGCAAATGGCAGCGTGGTTGGTGAAAAACAAATGGATGGGGAAGATGTCAAGCCTTATGAAGCAGAGTTGGAGGTCATCAAGAATGCAATCAAGAGTAAAGAGAACAAAGTTGAGGAGATGCAGAGACAGGTTGAGATTTTGCAGTTTTCAGTAGTTCAAGCACAAAAGAAGAAGAATTTCTGGACCATGTTAACTTCAGCAACGACACTTTTTGCTGCAATTTCTCTTGCGTATGTTGCTCGTGGCCATTGAATAAGGGAGTCCTTTTATTATCCAAACTGGTAGCGACAAGTCCGAAGAAATGACTTGGTCGCATAGTTTACCTTTAAGAAGGCACATGAGCGTTTTTTAATGCTGCTGGTATCATGGCCTAGACTTGACACTTGACTGCTGTTAGCATGTTTCAACATCATATGTAACAATCTATGACAGCTTTATTCATTCTTCCGCATGAAATAATATAAAAGATCCTTTTACTTTCCAAAAAAGGGTACTAGAAATTCTCTATATTTTCAATCACAAAAATTATGCCTAAGAAAGATTGTTATTCATGTCTACCACACTTTTTGCTGCAATTCTCATTCATGTCAAAGAGATGAATGACTTTAAATTTTCTACTTCAAAGATATTGAAGTGTTGAATTTTTTCCACTTGATGGTTCTGTACAATTCGCATTGGTGCTCTTCCTACTTATGATTCCATTTGCTCAAGTCCTGTGGTTTTCTCCTTATGAAGGCGAAAGATCTTCGCTTCCTAAGATACTCCCTACCACTAGTTAACAATGTACTCGAATGAATTTCTGATTCGTAAGTCACAGCAGGATATATGTAACTAATCCAACTAATAAAAGGTGAGACTCTTTATTCAAATCAACCATACTTCATCTGGAGTAAGTTCCACTAATTCACAACCTTTTCTGTCTGATAACCTTAAGCAGACGTGCACCTGAGCTTTGTCTTATTTAGCCATTACCTAGGAATTTTGTCAGGATATGAGATCTCATTTCATATTCCTCATGATTTTCCTCTGATTCATATTCTGATGTTTTGTCGTTGATCTGATTGGCATTTCTAGATATCTATTTTAAAGTCATTTTCTGCTTACTGCTTTGAATTATAAGGCTTCAAGGTTTGCTATTTTTAGAATAATTTAGTCTGAGCCGTCAGTTTACAAGGCCTTGCATCTCACTTCTATAACACTGGCTAGAATATTATTTACATAAAGAAATAACTAAACCATTTCTATGAGGTTTTTAATATTCTTACTGCTTCAAATCTTAGCTTCTCTTATTCTTTTAAATTAAGAATCAATAGGGGACCTGCCTACTAAGACAAATTTTGAGTTATGTATAATTTGAACTTTGAATTGATTTTTTGATAAAAAGTATTTTTGGTATTTCATGTGCTACTGCCTCTCAGTACTCCCAGACGGACATACATCTATTGAATTCTGTTTAGCTTCTATTTTTCTTGATTGATGATTATGTGCTCAGTACTCCCCATTTGCTGGAGGTGTTTTTTCATGATCAATATTCATACAACTATTACAATTCTAATTTCGATATATGTCTCAGGGTATCTTTTTGTGGAGGTCAATAACTAAATTATTTGTTCTTTCATCCTTTCTCCTCACCTTAATTGAGGAGCCTTTTCCTCTATATGATGCTTCATAGTCTAAAATTATAAGTACTGCACAAGAACAGAGAAGGTAAAGTCTTTCATGTGGATATTAGTTTGATGCTGTTTCACCACCTATTATTAGGATGTTTTTGAGTAGAATAGTCAGGTAGTATTTATTTCTTCACTTATATGATCTGAAACCAAATGCTTCTCAATCACCAATGGGCAATTCAAGGTGCACTATGTCATTTGATTTTCTTGACAAATTTAAGCCAGCATATTATTCTTGTGGTATAGTACCTGTACAGTACACCATATTAGAGACAAGCTTCTACATTCTTCTTTTGTTTGTTCCTAGAAAGATAGTACTAAGGTCCACCCATGTTCTGCAGGGGCTAAACACAAGTAGACACTGGTTGGTTTTGTTCTTCTTTGACCAGTAACATTGCAGGGCCTATGCTATGACTATAGAACAACAACTATGAACAACATCTATGCCTTTGTTGTGGATATCTGTAGGGCCTTCTGCTACTAGTCTCAATGTATAAATGGTATCATAATGAGTTGGAGGGCAAAGCCATGTGGTACTTCAGATGTTATTGTCTTTAGCTGGTTCCCATGGACCTTTTTTCTACAACTGTCATTCGCCTATATAAACACATACAAAGAAGGGTTTACCATAGAAAAACTTGAAATCATACAAAAGCTTTTCTTCGCTTTCAGGTCCTTACTAATTCTTCCGTTCCTTTCTTGCTCATCTATATTGAACTAAACGACCATGGCTATCCGTATGCCTCGTATAATCAAGAAGTCTTCTACACTTGGAGGTGTTCCCAAGGGCCATTTTGTTGTGTATATTGGGGAGAAGCAGAAGAAGAGACATGTGATTCCCATATCATTCTTGAGCCAACCTTTATTTCAAGACTTGCTTAGTCAAGCTGAGGAAGAATTTGGCTTTGGTCATCCAATGGGCGGTGTCACAATTCCTTGCAGTGAGAATTTTTTCGTTGATCTCACATCTCGCTTGAGGAAGTGACAAGGAAATTAGTCCTTTTTTTTGCTTACACAATTTTGTAAAGCAGGACCACCTTGTACAGTTCAGTAGTTAGAAGAAACACTAGGTAGACAGATGAGTTAGCACCATAAAGAATGGATGTCATTCCTTTGTCTCTTGACTAAGGACATATTTTTCTACTTCAAAAAGAAATTGAAGTAATGAACCTCTTTACTTCTATGGGTTCATTCGATTCCATGTATTGATGTAGCCAATCCATTGCAATACAAATTTTTTGCTCAACTCTCCTCGTTTGTTAATCAGAATGAGCTAGAATCTAGTTTTCTAAAGTGGCATAACCCATTCAATTGGTGACATTATGGTAACTGCCGTATTGGTAAATGGTACTTACCTTTTGTGGTTTCAAATGAAGTTAGCTGCATTTGATAGTGGCCATCAACTCAACATGTACTAGGCTGCAGCATTGTGGAAGTACTGAGTGCAATAGAAAATGGATGCAAATCAATTAACTCTTAATAAGATTTAATAATTACACTTTTCTAAAATATAAACTCAAATATCTGCTAGAATTCAGGTCATGACTGACTAATAATTTTTGGAGATTCATAAAACAGATACAGACATCTTGTTAGACAGTAAACGTTTTTCAAAATCTGTTGACATAACTCGAGTTGTTTTGATCAGGAAAGTTAGTCCTACATAATAATGACTTAGCATGAGGGACCAAACAGGGTATCACATATTGCAGTAAAAATGTTACTGATTTTAATGTTGTTGAATTCAAACTCTCAATTAGTCCATCATTGTTAACAGCAAGACATCTCTGATCTGTGAGGTCCATACCTGAAAATTACAAGACAATCACCCCTTGTTATCAAAAGATCCTGTGTTGGTAGTTACCCATTGTAATCAATTTTGATTTCTAAGGATTCTCTTCTTTATCTTGTAACTAAAAACAGTGGGCCTGCTGATCTTCAGGTACAATGGCCTAAAATCATAAATACTTGACAATGAGTTGGAAAGCAAAACCATGTGATACTTCATCTGCTATTGTCAATCAACAGTGCAACAAATGCCTCTTCACCAGTTAAACTGTAAGTATGATTGGCTTTTTTCTCGTATAGTTCTTACATAAATGGAACATGGTTTGCATCTGGGGTATGTTATTGTCATAGTGGGTATGCGCCATCCATTTTTATGGATTTGATTCTGAAATATCCTTTGTTCCATGTATGAGAAAAAGGTAGGACCTACTGTTCTTGAACTTATATGAGCTTAAATTAATTAATCCTGTCAACTAGTTGGAAGACAGGACCATGTGGTAATTGACATGTTTTAACAGATGCCCGGCCCAAATGGCTCTTCACCACAACTCATGAGATTTTATGACTTGCCAAAGGCTTATATAAACATGTTTTGAGAAGTTGCCACCACCACAACTCTCCGCAATACTAGAAAACTACTCAACTTTTCCTGTGCTTTCAGAATATTTTGTAATTCTTCTCTTCATCATTTGCTCATCTTAATTAAAAGATCATGGCTATTCGCGTTCCCCGTATAATCAAGAAGTCCTCAACATCCTTGGATGTTCCCAAGGGACATTTTGCTGTTTATGTTGGGGAGAAGCAGAAGAGATTTGTGATACCCATATCATACTTGAGTCAGCCTTCATTTCAAGGCTTGCTAAGACAAGCAGAGGAAGAATTTGGCTTCGATCATCCAATGGGTGGTGTCACAATTCCCTGTGCAGAGGACATCTTCATTAGCATCACTTCTCAGTTTAGGATTTAAGATTATAGTTGAGATTCATTTTTTATTTTTTTAGATCTCACAATTTTGTAAACAGAAGCAGGAGATCCATCTTGTACAGTTGATTAGTTAGAAGCTCAGTGAGGCTTAGCACCAGGAAAAGATTGGTGCTTTTTGACTCAAAAAGTGTAATTCAAAGAATACAGATATACCATTATTTGAATATTATTTGCAAATCCATATTCGTTCTACAATTTGTGAAAGAATGGTTTTCACTCACGAACTTTCGTTTTGTTTCTTAGTGAAATCCATGTCCAAACACAATATTAACTTTCAGATACTCACTTTCTCAACTTCAACCAGATATTGTCCAAGTTCAACCAGATACTTCAGTATAGCTGAACTTTAGTATTTGCAAACACTAGTTTGGCAATGAATATCTGTAAGTAGAACTCCAGTATGTGAACTTTAAGCGGAATATTCAAATTCTGACTGTATTTCTAGGTAAAATACTGGTTTCAACTTACAAATCTTCAATTTTCACAAACAATTTTATCCAGATGAAACCATATCCAAACACAACTACATTCGAGAGAAATTTATCTTGAAGTTGGCTAGATATAAACAGTGACTGATTTGTGGGACAGATTTGGATATTTTACTTTTTTGAATTTCTGATAGGTGCAGGTGAAAGATGTTGTGAAATAGTGTAATAATTCAATCCAATACCTTACCTTAAGAAGTGTGAGAATAGGTTTAATAAATGTTCTCTGTGATACCAAATTAATTCACTTAATCCAAAATCTTTAAGACAATGGACGATTTAGGAGCTGAAAAGGAGCAGTATCGTATGATTTTAACTACTTCTAGTTTGCTTGGTGCAACTAATTAGAACCAATGCAGAGTTCATCATCTCCAAAATCAATGAGAAAATAATTTTTTGTAACCGTATTAATTGAATAAATTTGGCGTAAACTTGAAGGGAAGTAAATGTTTGGTCTTAGGTTACTAGGACATACAAGCCATAGTACTGGTTGTTCATAAATACTTAAAATGTTAAGCTTGGTATATGGATTTGGATTCCCATTTGATAATAGTGCTGTTCAAAGTCAACTCATTATTCTCCTTATATAATATGATCAATTCAAGATGCACTCTGTCAATTGATTTTCTTGACAAATTTAAGCCAACATGTTATTCTTGTGGATTAGTATTCCTTCATTATCAAAACTGCTTACCACTTTAGAGATACACTTCTATTTTCTTCAGACATTTCTTCTCTTGGTTGTTCCCTACAAAGTGAGTGCTGAGGGTCACACGTAATTAGACACTGGTTGGTGTTCGTCTTTGACCAGAAAAAAATGCAGGTCCTATGACCTTCTTATTGATAAATGAGACTGGAAAGATATTCTAACATTATCCAATTATCTATTAATATTCAACCAAATGTGACAATTTTATAAGCACTCTCCAAGTCTTCAACTGCAGCACCAATTGGAAACCATAACAACCTAGTTTTTTTTGTCATAAGAACCAACTTGTATCAGAACCATCAGCTTAGCACTATGGACAATCAGATTTTGTCTAAAGTTCTCAGAATATGCCCTCGTATATTCGCATTTCCTGATCAATCATTGGAATGCTGACTACAACTTGTTGATTCAACATCAAGAAATGGCTCCAGGAGGTCCCTAAATGTACCATTTTCAAGAAGATGAGGTTTCATTAATCTGTTCTTTGTTGTGACAATCAGTGGGACCTTCTGCTTTTGAACTAATTCCATAGTCTAAATAGTATGAGAATTAGTTGGAAGACAAATCCATGTGATACTTCAGGTGCTATTGTCTTTAGCTGGTGCCCACATAATGCCTATTCAATGCACATCAATAGGATCCACAACTTGTTCTTGACCTATAAAAACACATACAAAGAAGTGTGTACCATAACAGCTCTCATCAATACTTGAAATCATACAAAGCTTTTCTCCACTTTCAGGATCCTTAATAATTCTTCCCCTTCCTTATTTGCTTATCTATATTGAACTTAACAACCATGGCCATCCGTATGCCTCGTATAATCAAGAAGTCTTCTACAGCCGGAGATGTTCCTAAAGGCCACTTTGCTGTTTATGTTGGGGAGAAGCATGAGAAGAGATTTGTAATCCCCGTATCATTCTTGAGCCAACCTTTATTTCAAGACTTGCTTAGTCAAGCTGAGGAGGAATTTGGCTTTAATCATCCAATGGGTGGTGTTACAATTCCCTGCAGCGAGGATGTGTTCATAGATCTTACTTCTCGCTTGAGTAGGATTTGAGTCTTTTCCTTTCAACCAGTTCTGTAAAGAATAGGATTTCCAGTTTGTACATTAGAGGAATTAGGAAATGCACATTATTTGCATCATATTACTGAAAATTAGATAGAGGGGACTACTGTCAACTGCAACAGTAGATCCCCAAATTTGAATGTAATTTTCAGTGGCTGATGTCTAAAAGATATACAACACAATCTTTAGCAAATGAAATTTGTTCAGATTCATTCTTTAGCAAATTGAGTTTTCAGTATTCTTGTTGGAAAAATTTCTTTACAAGACTCTGTTTTCTCCATAACATGGTAATTAGAGCTTCTAATGAGCTAAAGTCTATGTTAATTAACTCTAAAGAGGACAATTTATCTCTGACCTTACCCTAAACACTGAAATATTTTTGGCTATGACAACAAAGAAAACTTTATATCTGCAGCAGAAATTTCAAAATATCAAATAAGTGACATCAACAGATTACACTCCATTAGATGTTTTTGTTTTCTGGTCTTTGTGAAACAAATCTCTGGCTTGCTTTCTTAGAATTTCTCTCGACCAGCTGAAAAACTTGAGATAATTCTGATCCGCAAAGTTGACTAAACCATCAGAAAATAACTTATGATATGAGGATATGCACCTTATTCTAGTCAAAATTATTTGCTAGTGCAGCTGTATATATTTACTGGTGGTTTACTAAAAGTAGTGGCTATGTAAGTAACTGATGTTACTTGTTTGCAGGTTATCGAAACCAAACCCATAATATTTTGTGTTTTACATATTTCGATGCATAAAATCTAAGTACCTCAATTCCATGTTGCCTGGTAGAGTTCTTTATAAGTTATAATTTAGACCAACTAGACCAAGTAATGAGGAGCGCCTTGTTTTTGTTCTTTTTTTCTTTGGTATATAAGTTTGTTGTTCAGAGCCTAACACAACTGATTTCCCATAATTAGTCTAAATTGTATGTCAGTACATCAGGTGTTGGTTCTTTGAAGCATCCTAAGATACGGTGTTTTGTTTGTATAATCTTCGGAAAGAGTTTCTAAACCTCCATACATAAATTATATTTTATCTACATGTGGGATTGCACTGGGTATGTCGTTGTTGTTGTAAGGATTGTGATATTCTTAATAGTTGGGATTAAATTCAGGACCGAGCTACAAAGCATCTGGAAGGCTGGAACATCCCACTTTCCTTTGTTCTATTGGTGTCTGGTGGTTGATATTCCATTTTTTTAAAAATAAATTCTTACTCGAAAACCATGTTAATGACAAGAAATGTCTAGGTGTATATTTAGACATGAATAGTCACAACTAATAGACTACATCTCTTCTTTAGCAATTTGATTTGTGAGGCATGCTATGTTCTGACTTCAGGGAAAAGGTAGGGCCTTTATCTTGAACTAATTTGTCCTTAAGTTATCAATACTTTGACGATTAGTTGGAAGGCAAAACCATGTTACTTAAGGTGCTATTGTCTTTCGGGGATGTCCATTTAATAACTCTTAGCTATCAGCAGGATTCTGTGAGTTGCCATTTGTCCTATATAAACACATTCAAAGAGTGTCTACCACCACAGCTCTCAGCAACACTTGAAAAGTATTCAAAGATTGTTCTGCTTTTGAGGTCTTTATTAGGTCCTGCTTTCCTTCTTTTCTCATCTATATTAAAACTAAAAAATCATGGCTATTCGTATGCCTCGTATAATCAAGAAATCTTCCACAACCGGAGATGTTCAAAAGGGCCACTTTGCTGTGTATGTCGGGGAGAAGCAGAAGAAGAGATATGTGATCCCCATATCATTCTTGAGTCAATCTTTATTTCAGGATTTGCTCAGTCAAGCTGAGGAAGAATTTGGTTTCGACCATCCAATGGGTGGTGTGACAATTCCCTGCAGTGAGGATTTGTTCATTGATCTCACATCTCGCTTGCAGAAGTGAGAAGGAAAACCAGTCCCCATTTTTGCTTATACAAATTTGTATAGTTGTAAACCAGGATCTTCGCTATGTACAGTTCAGAGTTGGAAGAAACACTAGCTAGACTGAGGAAATATTTTTCTACTTCAAAAGAAATTGAAGTAATGAACCATTTTACTTCTATGGTTCCATTCTATTCCACGTATTGAATGTAATCAATTCATTGCAATAGAAATTTTTGTCTCAACTCTCATGGCTTGCTAGAATCTAGTCTAGATAAAATGGGAATTGGAGCTTGTTTAACAAAGTTCTTTACGTGAATCTGTTCTCTACATAATATGGGAGTTGGAGCTTCTAAAGTGCTAGTCTATGTTTATAAACTCTAAATAAGACAACTAATTTGTGACCTTATCCTAAACACTGAAATATTTTTGGAAATGAAAGCAAAGAAAACTTTATATCAGCAGCAGAAATTTGAAAATATCAAAGAAGTGACATTTCATAGTTCACAAATTCACACTTCATCTCTTTTTAAAATAAATCTCTGACTTCATTTATTTGAATTTCTCTCGATCAGCTGAAAAACTCGTCTCCAAAGCTGATTAAATCATCAGATCAAATGACTTATGATATGAAAAGAAAAAATTGTATTTATTTAAGTCAACTTATTTCTGAAAGCATCAATTATTACATCTGTATTTACTCTGTGGTTCCAAAGTTGATTAAATTGGTCTCTTTTGCCTTTTCTAATCAGGAGCGCAAAGTTTTTCTTTTCCATTTTAAAGTTATGTCTGTTGTCAAAGTCTACCTCATGATTAATTAATGAAAAGATATGGATATCCCATATATTTTCGATCAAGTTATAAACCTATGATTGGAAGCACTTGGAATTGAAAACTTATGGTCATATAGACTTTTTTGTTTTCTCAGGGATAACACTAACAACAAAACCATGTCAACATATACAAATTGGATGTGTACCTGAACAACTCTTCCGTTGCTATCTGATTGTGAGGGATTAAGTTCAAAGAAAAGGTAGGGCGTGTTATCCTTGATAACTAAGGCCTTTTTAAGTCTGAACAAAGCTAGGAAGCATTTGACCTCTCGCATGTTACTACTTGTTTTAGGATAGTAATAGATAACATTTTATGTTCCCCAATATGGTTATGTTTATCCTAGTGGTCCATGCTCCATGTCATCTCTTCTTAAAAATTCTATACTTAATAATGCTTCTTTCCAAGTTCCAAAATAAGGTAGGGCCTGTTGTTGTTGAACTAATACCACAGTTTTCAATACTTGGAAGGCAAGAGCATGTGATACTTCAGTGACATTGTCTTCTTCTGGTGCCCACAAATTCCTATCCAACACACATCAATATGAGTTGCCATTGCCTATATAAACATATCCAAATAGGTATCTACCACCACAGCTCCCAGCAAACTTCAAAGTATTCAAAGCTTTATCTGCTTTTGAGTTCCTCATAATTCTTTTTCTTTTCTCGTCTACTCTAAAACTAAAAGATCATGGCTATTCTTCGTATAATCAAGAAGTCTTCCGCAACTAGAGATACTCCCAAAGGCCATTTTGCTGTGTATGTTGGGGAAATGCAGAAAAAGAGATTTGTGATCCCCATATCATTCTTGAGCGAACCTTTATTTCAAGACTTGCTTAGTCAAGCTGAGGAAGAATTTGGCTTCGACCATCCAATGGGTGGTGTGACTATTCCCTGCAGTGAGGATTTGTTCATCGATCTCACATCTCGATTGAGGAAGTGAGAAGGAAACCAGTCCCCATTTTTTTATTACACAATTTTGTATAGTTGTAGTAAGCCAGGATCTTCACTGTGTACAGTTCAGAGTTAAAAGAAACACTAGTTAGACTAAGGACAAATTTTTCTACTTCAAATGAAATTGAAGTAATGAAACGTTTAACATCCATTCTATTCCATACATTGATGTAATGAATTCATTGCAATAGAAAATTTTTGCTCAATTCTCATGGTTTGCTAATCAGAATGAACTAGAATCTAATCTTCTAAAGTGGCATAACTCATTACCATATTGGCAAAATGATAATTACATTTTGTGGTTCCAAATGAAGTTAGATGCAGTTGGTAGCGACCATCATACATTGAAGTATAACTCAACATGTACTCGATCTGCCATTCTGCAGCAATGTGGAAGTACTGAGTGCAACTGAATGTAAATTAATTAACTCTTAATAAGATATATTTTATCTATATTTTTCTTGAATATGGGCCCAAATTTCTGGCAATAATAAGGTTTTGACCGACTCATAATTTAGTGGAGATTTTCAAAACACAGACATGTCAATAGCCAATAAACATTTCTACTATCTACTAATTAAAAAAAACTTTTCAAAATCTGTTGAAATAACACGGGTTATTCTAATCCGGAAATTTGATCCTCCAAATTGTCAGCTATTGCAGTAAATTTATCAATTTGATCTGTAAAGATCCTCTGTTCTCTATCTTGTCATGAGAAACACTGGGGTCAGCTGATATTCAAGAGCAATGACTAAGATCATATATGTTAGACAATGAGTTGGGCAGCAAAATCATGTGATACTGCATGTGCTATTGTCAATCAACAGTGCAACAAATGCCTCTCCACCACTGAAAACTTACATATTATTGACTATTTTTCTCTTAGTCTTTTTTGGACACACAGTTTGCGTATGGGGTCTGCTTTGTTCATAAAAATCATCATAAGCTACCAGAAATATTTGTGGATTTGACTCTGAGAGATCCTTTGTTCCCTGTAGTGAAAAAAAGGCAGGACCTACTGAAATTGAACTTATATGAGCTAAAGCAATTAATCATGTCAACTAGCTGGATGGCATGACCATGTGGTTACTGATATGTCATTGTCTTTAACTGATGCCCAATCCAAATGGCTCTTCACCACAAATCATGAACTAATCAAAATGGCTCTTCACCAAAGGCAAGAGCATGTGATACTTCAGTGACATTGTCTTCTGCTGGTGCCCACAAATTCCTATTCAACACACATCAGCATAAGTTGCCATTGCCTATATAAACATATCCAAAGAGGTATCTACCACCACAGCTCTCCACAAACTTCAAAGTATTCAAAGCTTTCTCTTCTTTTGAGTTCCTTAATAATTCTTTTTCTTTTACACTAAAACAAAAAGATCATGGCTATTCTCCGTATGATCAAGAAGTCTTCCGCAACTAGAGATACTCCCAAAGGCCATTTTGCTGTGTACGTTGGGGAGACGCAGAAAAAGAGATTTGTGATCCCCATATCATTCTTGAGCAAACCTCTATTTCAAGACTTGCTTAGTCAAGCTGAGGAAGAATTTGGCTTCGACCATCCAATGGGTGGTGTGACTATTCCCTGCAGTGAGGATTTGTTCATCGATCTCACATCTCGATTGAGGAAGTGAAAAGGGAACCAGTCCCCATTTTTGTAATTACACAATTTTGTATAGTTGTAGCAAGCCAGGATCTCCATGTACAGTTCAGAGTTAGAAGAAACACTAGGTAGACTAAGGTCACATTTTTCTACTTCAAAAGAAATTGAAGTAATGAAACATTTTGCTTCTATGGTTCCATTCTATTCCATACATTGATGTAATCAATTCATTGCAATAGAAATTTCTTGCTCAACTCTCATGGTTTGTTAATCAGAATGAACTAGAATCTAGTCTTCTAAAGTGGCATAACTCGTTCAATTGGTAAAAATTATAATTACACTTTGTGGTTTCAAATGAAGTTAGCTGCACTTGGTAGTGGAAGTGAGGTATAACTCAAAATGTACTAGAGCTGCAGATTGTGGAAGTATTGAGTGCAACTAAATGCATTAGAAAGCAGATGAAAATTAATAAACTCTTTATAAGAAATATATCTATACTTTTCTTGAATATGAACTCAAATTTCTGGTAATAAAAAGGTTTTGACTGACTCATAACTTAATGGAGATTTGCAAAACATAGAAAGAGACATGTCGATAGCCAGTTAATTTTTTTTTTATATTCTCTACTATTTGGAAAAATTTCCCAAAATCTATTGGAATAGCTTGGGTTATTCTAATCTGGAAAGTTGATCCTACATAATGACTTAGCATGAGGGACCAAACAAGTTGTTAGATCTTAATAAATTTATTTCTTATGACAGACCAAGTGGTCCAGACCTGAATAATATCAAGACAATTACCTGTTATTATCATTCTGATCTCAGAAGATCCTGTGTTGACAATAACTCAACACTAGGGTCTGCTGATATTCAAGAGCAATGACTAAGATCATATATGCTTGACAATGAGTTGGGTAGCAAAACCATGTGATACTTCATGTGCTATTGTCAATCAACAGAACAACAAATGCCTCTGCATCAGTTAAATCTTACATATGATTGACTTGCTTTCTCTTATAGTTTTTTAAAAAAATTAAATTGACACATAGTTTGCATATGTTTTAGTCCTAGAAATCATCATATGGTACCATCCATTGTTGTGGATTTGATTCTGAGAGATCCTTTGTTCCCTGTAGGGAAAAAAGGCAGGACCTACTGTTCTTGAACTTATATGAGCTAAAGTAATTAATCATGTCAACTAGTTGGAAGCAGGACCATATGGATACTGATATATCAGTCTTTAACTGATGCCCTACCCTAATATAGTAATATATGACTCTTCACCACAAGTCATGAGATTTTATGACTTTCCATTTGCCTATATAAACATGTTTGGTGAAGTTGCCACCACCACAACTCTCAACAAAACAAGAAAACTACTTCAAAGCTTTCCTATGCTTTCAGGATCTTTAGTAGTTTTTATTTTCATCCTTTGCCCATCTTAATTAAAAGATCATGGCTATCCGTGTTCCTTGTATAATCAAGAAGTCTTCGACATCCCTGGATGTTCCCAAGGGCCATTTTGCTGTTTATGTTGGGGAGAAGCAGAAGAAGAGATTTGTGATACCCATATCATACTTGAGCCAGCCTTCATTTCAAGACTTGCTAAGTCAAGCAGAAGAAGAATTCGGCTTCAATCATCCAATGGGTGGTGTAACATTTCCCTGTTCAAGAGGACATCTTCATTGGCATCACTTCTCAGATTAGGATTTAAGTATATAGTTGAGATCATTTTCCTTTTTAGATCTCACAATTTTGTATACCAAAGTAGAAGATCTATCTTGTACAGTTGTTTAATTAGAAGCTATGTGAAGCTTAGCACCACAAAGATTGGTGCTTTTTGACTCACAGTGAGTCTAATACAAAGAATATAAGATACCACATTGGCACATTCTTTTCTCTCACTAAATATATCCGAAAGAAATTTATTTCTGAAGTGCTGAATAATCTATTTCTAAGATATATAATTTCAAACTTCTTTGATTAAACTTGTATAAATGACAGTGTAAACATCAGTTATTTTAACTTGTTATAGCAGATTATTTAGTTGATTTAATTTATATTCTGACAGTTTTTTTAAAAAAGAACTACAGTTTACATTATCAGTGCATAATTGTAAATTCCTTCATATCAGACTCATATCTATATGCACAAACTTGCCTTTCTTAACAATCACAGGGACCCTAACCAGCTTCTTCGAGATCCTCAGCCTAGAAAAATCTTTGCTAAATTCCATCTTTTTCGCAATATTTTACAAAATGGGTTCCCTGCTCTTGCTCTCCAACACTTCTCTTCCGTGCATTCAAATGGTGTTCGCATCTATCGCAATGGGTATATCTCTATAATCTTCATCTTGTCTTCAAAATGTCAACTTTGGGCCATGTGATTCACGCGCTTCTACATGAATATTCTGGTCTGCTTTTAAGCGTGTTCTGCTTTGATTGATTTGTATGCCAAATCATTGTTTACCAAGAATGTCCCTGGGCTGTTTGATGAAATTCCTGTGAAGAACGCTGTATGTGCAAATGCCATTCCTATACACGGAAAAAATTTCTCTTTTTCAGCTATTTTGCTCTCTTTTATTGGGATCTTTGCATCTGGATTGTGTAAGCATGTTCACGGATGTGTTATTGGAGAAATTGATATGCATAAACTGATTCCTTTTGCAAGGTATGTTGTTTGAAATATATGGCAAATGTGGACTAGTGGAGAAGGCTAGGCTTGTATTCAATAAGTTGAGAGTAGTGATTAGTTTGTTTAAGGTTATGGTGATGGAGGGAATAAAACCAGATGGTGTAGCATTCTTGGCTGCAGGTTAGCTTGTAGTTGCACTGGCCTAGTAAGTCTTGGGATGTGAATACTTTGATTCAATGTGTGATTACAGTGTGATACACAGTTCCAAACACTATAGTCGTTTAATAGACTTCTTTTGTCATGCCAGTGTAAAACAGCAACAACAAAACAACGCCTCAATTTCCTAGCAAATTGGGGTCGGTTATATGAATCCTCATTGACCACGCCGCTCCATTTAAGCTCACCTTAGACCCATTGTCATGCAAATGTGCGGAAATTAGTTAGCAAATTCTCCTCTATTGAGGATGACAAGTTAACTGTTTCTATGTAGGGGGTCTTGCTGAGTGCCTGAAGTAATTTTGACAACGTTGATTCAGTAATTTAGCCTCTCAAAGGGTACTCCAGTCGGACCATCTAAATGATAGTGGTTTATCTTTTGCTTTCAAAGATGTATGCAAGGAATGAAATGAGAAACCACGGGAACAGAAAAGGGCGTACAGAAAGGCAGTGGCATAGCCTGGTAGACATCACAAGTTGAGTTAAGGATGCTGATTTTAAAGAAGCCATATTCTCCTACTCATGGATTCGTGTTTGCTCAGCCAAAAATGGCTTGAGGTATTAATGGTGAAGTTTGAGGACTTCGGTCGCTTATGGTATATTTTGAAAAATGTGATAAGGGCCTATGGACTTGGAATTTTCATAATGAGGTTTCTTACATGGAAGTGCTGCCACAAGTTTGATTTCTCGTAAGATTGAGCAAACTGCAAAGACAATGTTTCACCGTGCCGTGCCATCATTTCTTCGCCTAGAAAATGAGAGCAGCAGCAGGCTGAGAACGTATGGATTTCTTAACACTGCAAAACCATCTGTAAAGGTACAGTTAACTCAACTCACTATCTAAAAGAATTGCTGTTATCAGGACCAATAGATTATTAACTTTTCTGTTTTCTCCTTTTGAATCAGATTTCCTTTTCCCCGAGCTTATACAAATGGAAACAAAATGGAAAAATATCAAGGAAAAAGGCATCATATTCATTTCCATGTTGATGTTCATTATCAGCCAATGCATCCGGTGAGTTGCCCTTCTGTTTTACAACTCTGCCTTCTGATATCATATAATGAACAAACTACCCAATGCTAGGACCAAACCATTTAAAAGTTTTGATTATTAAACAATTAGAATAATCTAAGAATTGAAATAGTCATGCACTTGCCTAAATCAATTTCTTAGTTTTTTATGCTTTTTGTTGATTCTGCTCTTCATATAAACTGCTAAGAGTTGATGGTTTTGTGAGGTTGCTAAAACTATCATTTGAAAATATAGCTTGAGGATGAATTAGGCCCTCTCCCCACTAAGAAGCCTGTTGTTCTCAGTCACCTGATGAAATTGTTTTACTGTACCTTTTGTGGTAGTACCATACCGGCTATAGTTCTGGCTGTTCATAAATACTTAAAATGTTAAATTTGGTACAGGAATTTAGATTCCTAGTTAAATGCTGTTCGAAGTTAACTTGTTGTTGGATATATATAATCTGATCACTTGAAGGAGCACAGCGTCAGTTGATTTTCTTGACTAATTTAAGCCAGCATGTTCTTCTTATGGATGAGTACCACTCTGTTATCATAATTGCTCTCCAGATCAAAGATAAGCTTCTGTGTTCTTCTCTTGCTTGTTTCCTACAAAATTAGTGCTGAGGTCCGCCAATGCTCAGGATTAGCACAACACAAGTAGACACTGGTTTGTTTTGTTTTTCTTTGATCACAATCATTGCATTACCTACGACCTTCTTATTGATAAATGAAACTGGAGAAACATTCTAACCTTGTACAATTCTTATTATTTCCAGTAATAACAATCATCACAATTTGACCATTTTATAATTGTTCTTTAAGTCTTCAACTACAGCACCACTTGGAACCATAAGTAGTTTTTTGTCATAAAATCAACTTGTATCCTGAGCCATCACTTTGGCATTATGGATGATCAAAACTTGTATCTCATTTGGTGATCAATCATTAAATCTGACTACTATTTGTTGATTTAGCATCAAAAAATGGCTAGAGGTGGTCCCTAGCTAAACCATTTTTCAAGAAGATGAGATTTTCAGCTGTTCTTTGTTGTGAACCTCGGTGGGACCTTCTGATTAGATTAGTCTCATTGCGTAAATAGTATGACAATGAGTTGGAAGACAAAACCATGTGATACTTCAGGTGCTACTGTCTTTAGCTGGTGTCCACATAATGCCCCTTTCCTTTTTTCTTTTTTTGGGATAGGAGTGTCCACAGAATGGCTATTCACACATCAGGTGGGGTTTGACAACTTGTCGTTGGCCTATATAAACACATCCAAAGATGGGTTTACCATAACAGCTCTCAGCAAAACTTGAAACCATACAAAGCTTTTCTCTGCTTTCAGGGTCCTTACTAATTCTTCCCTTCCTTATTTTCTCATCTAGATCGTAACGACAATGGCTATCCGTATGCCTCGTATAATCAAGAAGTCTTCCACAACTGGAGATGTTCCAAAGGGTCACTTTGCTGTTTATGTTGGGGAGAAGCAGAAAAAGAGATTTGTTATCCCCCTATCATTCTTGAGCGAACCTCTATTTCAAGACTTGCTTAGTCAAGCTGAGGAAGAATTTGGCTTTAATCATCCAATGGGTGGAGTCACAATTCCCTGTAGTGAGGATGTGTTCATTGATCTTACTTCTCGATTTAGTAGGATCTGAGGCTTTTCCTTTCACAATTTTGTAAAGAACAGGATATTCAGTCTGTACATTAGAGGAATTAGGAAAGACACATATTTTGTAACATATTACTGAAAAGCAGATAGAGGGGCTACAGTTAGCTGCAACTGTAGATCCCAATTTTGAATGTAATTTTCAGTATCTGATATCTAAAAGACATACACCACATTCTTTAGCAATTTAAATCTGTTCAGATTCATTCTTTAGCCAATTGGGTTTTCAGTATTCTTGTTGGAGAAATTTCTTTACAAGATTCCATTTTCTCCATAAATTGGAAATTGGAGCTTCCATCGTGTTAAAGTCTATGTTAATTGACTCAAGACATGAAATGAGTGATATTAATAAATCATACTCCATTAGATATTTTCTTTTTCTGCTCCTTGTAAAACAAATCTCTGCCTCTCTGGCTTGATTTGTTAGAATTTCTCTCGACCAGCTGAAAACTTGGATAATTCTGATCCCTGAAGTTGTTTAATCTATCGGATTAAAGTGACTTGTGATATGAGGGATAAACAATTGCACCTAATTTTAGTCAACTAATTTCTAAGATATTTATAAATAGAGCTGTATGTATTTAATGGTGAATTACCAAAAATAGTGGCTATATAAGTAACTTACGTTGTTAGCTTTAGAAAAAAAACTAATGATGCTTTTTTGCAGGTTATTGAATTGAAGTTATAACATTTTGTGTTGTTACATACTTCAATGCATTAAATCTAAATACCTCAATCGCATGTTGCCTGGTAGAGTTTTCTTATAATCATAGACCAACTAGACCATGCAGTTAGGAATTGTTCTCTTTTTCTTTATCTTTTCCATTGAGGAGCTAAAGTTCACCTTTATCCTCTTTCATCTTTTTCAGTTTTTAAAATTTTTTTGCTCTATCAGTTCGTTGTTCAAAGCCTAATACATAATTTAATTCCCGTAATTAGTCAAATTCGTAAGTCAGTTGGTCCTGTTAGGTGTTTGTTTGTTATGATCTTAGGAAAGAGTTCCTAAATTTCCATATATAAATTATATGCTATCCACTAGGAATATTTTGGATTAAGTTCTGGCCGAGCTAGAAAGTACTTAGAAGGCTGGAACATCCCACTTCCCTTTGTTCTATTGGTGTCTGGTGATGGATATTCTTTTTTTTAAAAAAATAATTGCTTTACCAGAAAACTATGTTAATGACAAGAAATGTCTAGGTGTATTTTAATCACTCAAGGATACATCTCTTCTTTAGCAATTTGATTGTGAGGCATGCTATCTTCCAACTTCAGGGAAAAGGTAGGGCATTTATCTTGAACTAATTTTTCCTAAAGTTATCAATATTTGACGATTAGTTGGATGGCAAAACCATGTTACTTAAGGTGCTATTGTCTTCTGGTGGTGCCCACGGAATAACTGTTCACTATCAGCAGAATTCTCTGAGTTGCCATTTGGCCTATATAAACACATTCCAAGAGTGTATACCACCGCAGTTCTCAGCGAAACTTGAAAGCATTCAAAGAATAATTTTTCTGCTTTTGAGGTCTTTAGCAGTTCTTCTCTTCCTTCTTTGCTCATCTATTTTAAAACTAAAAGATCATGGCTATTCGTATTCCTCGTATAATCAAGAAGTCTTCCACATCTGGAGATGTTCCCAAAGGATATTTTGCCGTGTATGTCGGGGAGAAGCAGAAGAAGAGATATGTGATCCCCCTATCATTCTTGAGTCAACCTTTATTTCAAGACTTGCTCAGTCAAGCTGAAGAAGAATTCGGTTTCGATCATCCAATGGGTGGTCTCACAATTCCTTGCAGTGAGAATGTGTTCATTGATCTCACATGTCGCTTGAGGAAGTGAGAAGGAAATTAAGCAGTCCCCAGTTTTTCTTACACAATTTGGTAAAGCTTTAAAGTAGGATCTCAAGTGTGTACAGTTTAGAAGTTAGAAGAAACAGTAATTTGATGTTAGAATGAGGAGAGTTACCACTCTCTGACTAGGTAGACTAATGAATTCAGCTCCATAATAAATGGATGCCATTCCTTTATTCTCATAAGAACACATTTTTCTACTTCAAAAGAAATTGAAGTAATGAGCCTTTGTACTTCTTGGTTCCATATTTATTCCACAGATTGATGGAATAATTCGTTGCAATGTAAAATTCTTGCTCAACTTTCTTGGTTTTGTAAGTGCAACTGAAAGCATCTTTTATTTCAAGTGAAGCTCCCTGCTTACTAATTAACACTGGCCAAATATGTGGTATTGTAACTATCATTGTTTGATTTCTGTTGTTAATCCTATTTATGGCAAGAAGACAGAATGATGAGTCTGTTTGCATATACAAAACAATCCTACACTTGCAGTGGTCAAGACAGTACCATCAGTTGAAGAGCTTCTCTAGTTATATGCTTTTGTGTCTAATGACCTTACATCTGATGCAGCTTGTTGGTCGGTTTTCTTTGGTCTTATTCAGTTCAAGATCTTCAAAATTTCCCCTGCTGATTAAAATGTGTATAAGTGAATTAACTCCAAGGTATACATATTTATACTATTAATGGGAATTTGGAAACTATAGGCACTTGACAGGTTAATAGTGAGTAAACATCTCTGTCCTCTACTGTTTGGAAAATTTGCTGAAATAACTTCGGTAATTCTAATCTGGAAAGTTCATCCTAGATAATGACTTATCATGAGGGACTAGACAAGTTGTCAGATTTTGCAAGTAAATTTATTTCTAATTGCAGACCAAGTGGTCCAGACCTGAATAATTACAGGACGATTGCCAGTTGTTATCAGTTTGATTTCTAAAGATCCTGTGGTTTCTATCATTTCATAAAAACAATGGGGCCTGCTGATCTTCAGGCACAATGGCCTAAGGTCATGAATACTTGACAACGAGTTGGACTACAAAACCATGTGATACTTCATCTGTTATTGTCAATCAACAGTGCATTAAATGCCTCTTCACCAGTAAAATCTTAAGTCTGATTGGCTTGTTTCTCTTATAGTCCTTACATAAATGGACATAGAGTTTGCATATGGGGTATGTTTTAACCCCAATGGATAGTGCTCCTGACACAAATCATCATAATGCATTGATTTTTATGGATTTGATTATGAGAGATCCTTTTGTTCCATTTCCATGTATGAGAAAGAGGTAGGACCTACTGTTCTTGAACTTATATGAGGTAAAGTAATTAATCATGTCAATTAGTTGGAAGGCAGGACCATGTGGTTATTGAGATGTCATTGTCTTCCATTGATACCCAACTCAAATGGCTCTTCACCACAAATCATGATATTTTGTGACTTGCCGTTTGCTTATATAAACATGTTTCAAGAAGTTGCCACCACCGCAAACATCTGCAAAACTAGAAAACTACTCAGAGCTTTCCTCTGCTTTCAGGATATTTAGCAATTCTTCTCTTCATCCTTTGCTCATCTGAAATAAAATATCATGGCTATCCTCCGTGTGCCTCGTATAATCAAGAAGTCATCGACATCGTTGGATGTTCCCAAAGGCCATTTTGTTGTTTATGTTGGGGAGAAGCAGAGGAAGAGATTCGTGATACCCATATCATACTTGAGCCAGCCTTCATTTCAAGACTTGCTAAGTCAAGCAGAGGAAGAATTTGGCTTCGACCATCCAATGGGTGGTGTCACAATTCCCTGCCCAGAAGATATCTTCATTGACATAACTTCTCAGTTTAGGTTCTAAAAATATAGTTGAGATTAGGATCTAAAAATATAAGTCTCACAATTTTGTATATAAAAGCAGGAGATCCGTGTTGTACAGTTGATTAGTTAGAAGTGAGTCTTAGCACCACAATGTTTGGTGCTTTTTTACTCACACAGGCAATATTTCAAAGAATACAGATACCACATTTGTTTCTCTCACTAAATGTTTGAAGATAACTTTATCTTGAAGTGCTGAAACCATTCAACTTATCTACTTGGCCAAGATATAACTTGAAATATTGCCTGATTTGTTGGTTAGTTTGGATATTTAATAATTCAATCAAATACCTTACCAGATCACGAGAACAGGTTTACTACAAGTTGACCCGTGCTCCTTTTTTTTCAGTTATTGGGAGGGGAGAGGGAGGCGACTGAAACTTTTAGAGTGGAGTCTTCGATCTTTCCTCCTCTTTTGATAAGCTTGACAATGATACCATATTCATACATCTAATCTGAAATCTTTAAGAAAAAGATTGAGTAGTTCAATATCTTTACATATATTGATACGTTGCATTACACACAGGAAGTTCTAAATCCCTATTTTTTCCCATACTCTTGTTCACCATAAGTTTTCTTCCATGCTTTCAAATGGTGTTCACATTGATCCCTACACCTTGTGCATCTTCATAACATCTTTATTTTGTCTTCAAAATGTCAACTTTGGGCTAAGTGATTCACGCCCTTTTGCATGAATATGGTTTGCTTTTAAGCCTGTATATGTGCTCTGCTTTGGTTGATTTTTATGCCAAGTCATTGTTCCCAAGAATGCAGCTGTTTTGTTTGATGGAATTCCTGTGAAGAAATCTGTGTGCCAATGCACTCGTATCAGGCTGCTCTAAAGCTAAGATATGGGTGGTGATATTTCTCTTGTTCATCTGATTCTTTCTTAATGCAAATTTGTTATTTGAAATATATGGCTAATATGAACTAGTGGAGAAGGCTAGGCTTGTATTCAGTAAATTTATAGTGATTAGTTTGTTTAACGGTATGGTGATGGAGGGAATCAAACCAGATGTGTGTGGCATTCTTGATTACCATGTTAGTTTGTAGTAACACTGGTCAATTAAATATTGGGATGTGAGTACTTTGATTCAGTGGCTTGTATTCACGGTTTGATACTTAGTCCCCAGTATTATAGTTGCTTAATTGACTTCATTTTGTCGTGCCAAACATATGGAAATTAGTTAGCAAGTTCTTTTGTAACAAGATGACAAGTTAATAGTTTATATATAGAAGATCTTGCTGAGGTGCATGCATTAATTTTTAACAATGTTGAACTGGCAATTTCAACAGTATGTGGAATGAGATCGAGAAGTCAAGCGAATAGATAAAAAAGAAGGGCTTAAGAGACGCATTTACATAGCCTGGTAGATGTCACAAGATGAGTTAAACATGTTACTGAGTTGAAATGGTTTCAAGTATTAGTGGTGCTGTTTGAGCTCTCTGGTTTATTAAGCTAAATTGCTTAAAATGTTAAAGGGTGTGTTATTGATGCAGTTGGCATGTACATTATGAGGGTTCATATATGTTGCACTTTTCCCAAACAAAGATGCAGCAAAATGCTGATAGTTTGAGAGACTCTTGTAAAAATAGCAAATAAGTTGAGACATTCACCAGTACTACAAGAAAAAAAAATTCCAAGATTCTTTTTACAAATCTGATTCACTCAAAAATCTTACACCTAACTAACTAATATTCACTCTTTTCTTCTTTGAATCAAATATTCTATCACCTGAGCATGGAAGTTAGTGACAGGAAAACAACTTCTTCACATGGAATGGTGATTCCCATGTTGTGATCAAAGCCAAATTCTTCCTCAGCGCAGTGGAGGAGGCACTGAAACTCAGGGTGAGTCAAGAAAGAAATAGGTATGATGTATCGAGTTCGGTTCATCATAGCCCTGCTTCTTACCCAAAATCGAACACCTTTTCATAGTTTGCTTCAAAACTGCAGCTTGCGGCAGCTTATTTGACATTCTGATGGCCATTTCTTGTATGTTTTCTTGAAGAAATTTGAGAGCTTGATGCTACTAAAGAAGTAGGGCGTTTGGGATAGAGGGATGTGAAGCTATTTATGGAGAAAGGCCTCCAACTTGTTTATGAAGAAGCCAAAGTATTTGTACAAGAAAACAAACAAGATTATGTGGTCTTTGTACAAGAGTACACAACGTGCCAAAAGCTTGATACTTGGGATTATTTTAATACTAATATTTTAACCCATGGTTGTTCTTGCAGAATAGGAAGTGCAGAGGAAATTAGATGTTTACGAAGTGACAAAAATGCAAGTAAATAAGTTGGTAGAAAAAATCGAATGAACTATGATCTACAGATATCTCGAAGGAATACGATGTCAAGTACAAGGAAATACCAGTCAATTAGCATTTTAAAAAAATGTGCGAAGTACTCGAAGATAAAGTACGCATAGTTATTTTCACTCGGAATATTTCAGCTGTACTTTCTTGATTCTTTTTATACTTGTTAAATATACTAAAAATAGACATTTCTTTAATATGTCCGCTTGATATGAATTCTTCAATTGAGATTGTGCATTTTGCACTACTGAATGATGCAATATACACATTTCATTAGTGACTCTTATAAATCTGTTTGGTTTGGATTATAAAAATGATAATGATTTCTCATTTGGTTTCGATGTAACTTTGTTTTTCTAATAAATGTGATGTTTGAATCATTTTGTATATTTCTCTAATTTCACAAAGTATCTGTTATATTTTCACCCGCACACATATCAAATAACTTATTCACCGACTCACATATCAAGTAACTTGTGATAACAATTGACGGTGGCCTATACCTTTTAGAAAACGAACCTTTTTTTTTTTTAACAAATACTCTACATTTTCCTGTTTGCGGAGTGCAAATAAACTTTCGTTTCCAAGTTTACCTATTTTTATTTTGTGATAGTCAACTGGATGTCTGGATCTTACAACAATAATGAGAATGTATAATGGATGTCCCAGTTAAGTTATATATGATGAGCGATACGAAAATAGATTGAGTAATCTTTTTTTTATGGCCAATCACATAAATAAAATAATTTAAGAGTAACTCTAACAATTGAAGTTAGCACCCTAAAAGTGGACTGAGTAAAAGTGAACGAAGAGAATATTAAATTATGCGACCAATTCAACTAAAATTTAAATTAATAGTAATAAGCAACGCCAATGCAAGAAAAAATTCCAAGATTTTTTTGTACAAATAATCTGATTCTGATCCATGAAAAACACTAGTACTATAATCTATAATCAAATGCGATTACGTGAAATGTTACATTTAATGAATATTAATCACGATCTTTTCTTCTCTTTCAAACAATTGATCACTACCGAAGCATGGTAATTAGTGGCCGAAAGACAACTTCTTGGCAGGGAATGGTGATGCCCATGTCATGATCGAAGCCAAATTCTTCCTCGGCTTGTCGAAGGAGACACTGAAACTCGGGATGACTCAAAAAAGAAATAGGTACCATGTATCGAGCTCGATTCTCTCCAACGTAAACTGCAAAATGTCCTTTGGGCACGTCAAGGGGAAGGTGGTCTTCATCTTCAACACAAACGTACTGCTTCTTGCCCAAATTCGAACACCTTTTTTGAATCTGCTTCAAAACTGCAGCTTGTGGTAGCTTCTTTGATTTTCCCATGGCCATTTTTTTTTTTTTTTTGGTATGTTTTAATTTATTTCTTGATCAAGAAATCTAAAGAAAGTTGAGAAAGACCAAATACGGGCTAGCTAGCTTGTTTTTGTTTTGAGAGAAATATGATGTTTGGGATAGAGGAATGTGAAGCTATTTATAAATGGAGGAAGAGCCAAACTTTTTTAAATCTCTTTGTATAATTATATATATTTTGTCGTACCACTAATACAATTTATTAGATCATCATATTGTTGTGTCTCATTCTATTCTATTTTGTTTTTTTTGTTTTAACAAATAAGTTGAAAGACACCTATTTATTTTTGGTTAAGAATGGTCCTATGCAAGCTTTGTGGAGTTTGGATAATTTCCAAGTGATCAATTAGATCCTATATTTCTAGCTGTTGACCAAATTGTTGCGATTATAACACAATTTCCTACTGTCCAATAAAATGTCTAACACCTATTTTTGGATTATATTAACAATTTTTTAATCAACAATTGGTTGTTAATTGATCAAAAGAATATCATCATGCCAAAGTACAACATGTTACCAGTCAATTAGAATTATATTTTGACTTAAAATGCTCCATGACTAATTACAAGTACACATTCTTGTTTCCCCTCTCGAATTTCACTTTCATAGGGGGCATAAAAAAAATACCTTGTGACAGTGTCCGAGACAGAGAATATTATATAGGCTTTGCTCAAGAGTTAGGCAGACCAACACCGTAATATACTTTGTTGGATTATAATAGGATTCCGTCGGTTCATTTTTACTTATTCATTATATTAAATATAATTGTTCACTTTTATTTATTTATTTTAAAAAATCAAAAGATAATTTATCACTTAATTTGTAAATTTACCCTTGTCATTATTTATTGTTTTATGAAGAATATGTCAAATTAATACTGATAAAATAAAAATGAGGCAGAGAGTATTTCTCGATACTGACCTACTTGTGCGACTACAACTAGATAAAAACATTTATTCCTTAGATTTCATACTGTTCAATAAAATATCTGACACCTTAGGATACTTTCCAATTGAACTGCACTTTTATTTATCTTTGTTTTAATAAAAAGAAACCAACGTAACGTTTTAAAATTTTTTAAAGAAAAAAACACACACACACACACAAACAAAGATTATATATACATAGGATTTGCACAAGAGTGACACAACAAACACCTTGATAATTGGATGATACTAACAATGTTACGTTTTAGAATATATATGATGTCAATATATCAAGTACAAGAAATTAATTACCAGTCAATTAGCATTATAATTGACTTACAATGAACTTTTTAAAAATTGATTTAAAAGATTAATTAAGGTTATTCTCCAAGAAAGTACGTACCTATAATTGTTTCTTGTTTGGACTTGGAATATAGAAAATTCAACTGTACGGAGTCGATATATTAACTAATAGTCACTGTAATATGCTCTTTCCTTTCTCTTTTTAATTTGATTGTCTTATTTTAACTTGATAGAAAATTTAAAAATATAAAAAAGATTTTTAAATCGTATGATTTTAAATTAAAGATATGCATGTATAATATACCAAAATAATGTCATTTAATCTTGTGATCTTAAACATATCATGTGACATGTTGAAATTAAAAGTTCTCAAATTAGAAAAAATATATATATTTTTTTAAATATATTAAAAAGAAAAACAAAACAAACAAATTAAAACAGAACGAATAACTAGGCTCCATGAAGCATTGTTATTACTTATTATAGTCACTTTCATAGGTGGCATAAAAAAACATTAATTTGAACTCTTGTTTCGACGAATTTAGCTCCAAGAATCATTGTTATTAGGACCATACTTATCACTATCGAATTACAACTTTGTTACACTCATTTTCTTTGGCACTTTCCTTTTCAATCGTTTTGTATTTTTATTTATCTTTGTTTATTATTATTATTATTATTATATATGAAGAATCCAACGTTTTATATAGGCTTTGCTCAATAGTTAGGCAACCAACGTAACACCTTGATACTTGGACGATACTAATACTAATATTTTAACAAATTAACTTTGAACTACGTACCTACCCTTGTCCGAGATACAACAAGTCACCCATCAATAAGAAAATTTAAGATTTTTTCTAAACAAGTTGTTGCATATCTATATTTACGTTGTTATAGATTGTATCATTGCATCAAAACTTAATAAAAGAAAATATCATCACCCATACATAATTAACGAATTGATATGGTATAAATTCATATCATAGTATATGAAATTTAATTTTTATCGAGAAGTTCGGATAAACACCCTCCCGCCTCTTTAGATCCGCCTCTTTACAATTAACACTTTTTTCATGTTAATTTAATGAAAAAATGTAGATCAAAATTCATATAATTTGGCCATCGAAAAACAAAAAAGGTAGCAACTAATTTTGGGATAAAGAGAGTACTAATATAACTGGTATTATTATTGACTGTGACTAAAAATTTGGAGAACATATTTAATATGGACAATGTAGTGTCCAGTGAATCACAAATCAGACCACTTTCAGTATATGCATAATTGGACTTTTTCCGAACAAAGGTGCAGTAAAATTATGTGCAAAATAGACTAAATAGATATTTGTATCGAAAATTGTAAAATAGATTGAGAAACATTCTCTTCTCTCACTGGGTGCAAAATAACACCACTGAAAGGGGAAACAAAATCTAAGATCTTTTTACAAATCTGAATCTGACCCATAAAAAACGTTACTAATAATATCACGTGGTTCCTAGGTCAGGGTTAAATGTTAATTACAAAACAAGAAAAATTCAAAAAATAAAAAAGTTAGAGCGGGAATTCTTAGCAATCCAGTTGATTGGCTATTTGAACTAATTTCACCTTATTGAAGAGGGGTCGAAAAATACCAAATTGCTTCATGTCGAGCTAGTAGTCCATCTTTCTTTACTGTTTTCTTGTTTTTCAAAATTAATAACGGAGCATGGAATTAGTTAGTGACTGGAAAACGACTTCTTCGCATGGAATTGTAATTCCCATGTCGTGATCGAAGCCAAATTCTTCCTCGGATTGTCGAAGGAGGCATTGAAACTCGGGATGAGTCAAGAAAGAAATAGGTACGATGTATCGAGTTCGATTTTGTCCAACGTAAACTGCAAAATGTCCTTTTGGTACGTCAATAGGAAGATGATATTCTTGATGATCATAGCAGCCCTGCTTCATCCCCAAACTCGAACACCTTTTTAGTATCTGCTTCAATACTGCAGCATGTGACAACTTATTCGATTTTCTGATGGCCATTTAATTAATTGTATGTAGTTTTCTTGAAGAAAAGTTGAAAACTTTAAGGGAAGAAAGAGAAGCTTACTAAACAAGTGGTGGTGGTGGTGTTTGGAACAGAGAGGATGTGAACCTAGCTATTTATGGAGGCAGGCCCAAAACTATTTTAATTTCTTGTGTGATTATTTCACCGCTAAAGAAAATATTTCATCCGTTTCAATTTGTTTGTCTGATTTTGACATTTAAAAAGAGAAAATATAACACTTTTGAATCTTGTGGTCCTAAATTAAAGATTTATAAATTGTATGAAAATAGCCTTAAGCATGTCACATGAAAAGCTAGTACTAAAGATTGACAAAAATGAAAAAAATTAAGACAAATAAATTGAAACGGATAATACTAGAAATATAGATTTTTTGCACCGGAAATTAATGAAAATTTTGTATTATAAAATATGATTTTCCCACTCATTTCCAACCGAATCAATTCACTGGGAAAACGCATGACGGGAAACAGATACTCATTGAAATAGTGGGAAGGTTCGTGATTTTTCCATGTGAAAACACTATAATTTTTTCTTTCTCCACCGATTCAATCAAAATATCGATGGGAATAGTCACAATATTTTCCAGTGAAAAATTTCAAGAGTAGGAATAAATAGCAAATTTATTGTTTATCCTATTTAGTGATGAATTAGCGATAAATTATTAGAAAAATTGTTAACTATCCAGCTCTTTTCCATAGTGTACGTTTTGTCCTACGGCCACAGTAAGAAAAGGAGGGAATTTTCAAGGAATTAGAATCTATGAGATCTGCAGTAACACAATTATATCACTTTCAATTTTTTTAATCAAACAAACAAGATGAAATACAACTACTTTGGGTTAAGAGTGGTTCTAGACTAAGCAAGCTTTGGGAAATTGGGTAATTTCAAGGTGAAGTATTTAAAAGATTCACTAAGCAAACAAATTCAATCGATTGATATTGACTGAATCGTCCCACTACAATTAAATAACCACATTTATTCCGTAAATTTTAGTACTGTTCAATAAAAGTTCTTTTAATTGGCATCTCCCTTTATATTTTCAATTTTTTTACATTCTTATTAATTTATCTCTGTTTTTGAAAAAACCAACGCGATACTAATAATATGTACTTCATAGGTTCATTTTTATTTGTCGACAATAAATTTTACACTTTCTTTAAAAGATAATAAATGGAACATTTCAAAAAGTCTTGAGAAATGATTTTGGAAATTAGTAGTTAATGTTAAGGGTAAATCAGAAAAAAAAAAGATTGTTTTTATCTTGATATGCTAAAGTGAATTAGTTAGCACAGCGAACAATAAAAAATGATTTGAAATTATGAGAGACTTTCGGAAATGTCCGTAGGGCTGGAGAAGCGTTGTAAATTTATATTTTCCCACTTTATTTCATAAATCCGAGTTAAAAAAATTAATCCAAATAGTTATCCACTAGGTACTACTTTATTATATGATGTGATGGTGAAATAAGTCTCGTCTAATTTATTGGTTAAGGGGGGGTATGGTTGGTTTATAATTAATTAAAAGGTGATGTTTACTTAAATGTGCATGCGTTGTCTGGTGGCTTTAAAACATATCCAGTTGCTACCTTGTACCTTTGTTACTGCATACTACATGATATCCTTATCCTTAAATTTTTGCATGTTTAATTTGTTGTGTCTGTGTTGTATATTTTCCTCGAAACTTCCTACCTTAACTATCCTGTTTCTGGGCTCTTCTCTCTGTCTCCCATGCAATTATAAATCACCCCATGTTAATGTTGTGATGGTTTATCATGCATCACTTACTCCCCCAATCGATTTTATGGATCTATGGGGCTCTATAATATTTGCTATTGAATCATTTTTGCCTAGCTTGTTTTTCTTTATACATAAGGAAGTTCACGCAAAACTCTAGAAAAGTCCATCTTCTATTCTTAATTTACCAACTAATTGATCACTTACCTTATTTTATCGTTTTCTTAGTGAGTGGTTTTCGTTACCCTATGAAAATTGTTTAATCAAATTCAAACTCAGAATCTTTACACGAATTAGTGAATTAGACAAGATTTCTTTATCCGACACAAGTTATGGGGGTTTATTAACTCTAAATCTTTGACATGTCCAATAAGTAAAGAACCACCCATACCTATAACATTGGCAGTAATTCTTGAAATTTGATATAGTATCCAATAGTATATGTTAAACGATCACTCAATTAATAGTTTTTATCTCACAAAATTATATATTTATTTAATTTTTAGCTCGTTAGGGATGGAATTCGTAAGACTAACACTGGTAATATCGTATACTACGACCGGAAAAAAGAATCGGCCTCTAGAAAACTCATTTTGAAGGTCTCTTTATGACCTTAAGGACTCTTTTTAAGTTTTTCTTGTTACACAAAAGTCATTCAACTAATAATAATTACAGAAAGTCACTCAACTATTTTCATTTTACCTAGAAAAGCTCTAAACTATTTTTATTTCATCTACAAAATAACTCAACCAATTTAAGCTATATTTCCAATAGACATTGCTAATTAACATGGAAATTAAACAAAATTTAATGATTTTTTAAAATAAAAACGATTAGTTGAATGACGGTCATCGTCTCAGAAATTAACTCTCCATTTCTGGATTTGATTTCAACTACCATCAGATCCTTGACCTCAAGTTTTATCATATATGGAAAGTATACTAAGATGAAAATATCAAGAAGCATATATGGTCCTGGAAGTGGGGTACTTTGTATTTTTTTTTTTTATCAATTATAAGAGACTGCCTAATATTTGTGGCAATAAGAGCATATGTATGTATGAGTGAAGTTAATGAAAAGATGGCAGTTTGAAGTAGTTGGTGCTAAAATCACCCACAGTAACTTGTCTTTAGCAGTACTACCTGTCTACTTATTAACACATTTGGGGTTCAAGAGTAACATGGCCTCCATGTGCTATTGGTCACCATCATCCCCCACACATATGATATTGTTGTTCACTCATTTAATTAATTTGTTGTACACATCTCCGTGCTCCGGTGAGTACATGGACCACACCTACTAGTACTACCAAGTAGGATTATATATAATTAAGACGCTACATACTTACGTGCTTAATTAAATATCTCGAGTTTAATTAATATCTATATGCAATGTTTTTTTAACGGTCTTACTTGATTAGTGAATTTTGGATATCGAATATGTAAAGGTAAAAATACTTAGGGACATCATATCACTTTATTAATTTTTCTAATTCTTTCACTAGTACTTATTCTGTTTTGAAAAAAGAATTATTGGATTACGTGTGAATTGAACATGAATTTTTTAATATTTTGAAATTATAATTAAGGATATTCGAAAAATATTAAAGAAAAAAATGATTTCTTTTGAAATAGTTATAGTACTGTCAAACAATTGTAGAATTAGTTTTCTTCATTCACACTCATCATTTATTTATGACACCTAATTTTGATCAGTCTTGTTTTCAGTACAATCCTATCTGATCATCCTCTCTTTCTTGCATGTGCATTTCCCTCTTCTTGTTCCAAAATTAACTAGAACTGAAACTGATGAAATAGGGTCTGCTTGAATGTGTGTGAAATAAAATTATGATTTGAAATTATGATATGAAATAAGATTGATATAAAGTTGCAGTTTTGTTTGGAGATAGAAACTGATTTCTTAAGTTGTATTTTTTCTCGTAAACATGAAAATCCCACAATACTTGTGAAAACTAGCAAAATTTCGCTAATTCTTATAAAATCTTATCAAATGAGCAAACTATAGTTCATAAAAAAATATCACGATATTCTAAGGCGCCACATTGATTAATCGCATATCTTCATATTCCTTTTATAAATAAATATCTGTGATTACAAACTTTCAAATACACATAATTTTATAAAGATTCATTAGTCAACAATAATAGTAACTACTTATTCTTTAATATAATTCTTTCAAATGGGGCGGATAATCTCTTCACATTGAGCATGAGTCTTTTTTTGCAAAAATTAAAAGGATGAGTAATCTTTTTGTATATATATATAATATAAATTTATGAGTCAAGTTTTACATTTTTTTTCGGGGGAGGAGGGGGGGTCATGCTTTTTGAATATTTTGGGATTTTAAAATCATGATCTGAAATAGCATATCCAAACACTGATTTACGCAAGCTAAGTAGAGTAAAAATTGGAAGGGGGGACAATCTTTTGCTGATGTATTATCTGTTGCCTGATGATATAAGCCTGATGATATAATTGCTCTTGGTAGTTATTACTATCATGAATTCAAGATTTAGAGTCGATCAGAATGGATGTGATGGTATCATATATTACAAGTATTTAGTAGTTTTTCTTTTCTTTCTCCCATATTAATGGAGCCAATTAGGCATCTTTTGTTTGGGAGATTTAATTTAATTTAATTTTGTGGAGCTCATATTGGAGTTGTACATGGATGGGGCTCATTCTGTGATAATAACTACTCTTCTGCAAATGATATTGATGCTGGTAAAAGGACCATTTTGAAAAAGAAATTCGAATCATAATCTAGTTTAATTAAGTAACTTAGTCTAAATCTAGTTCCCTTAACTATTTCATTTTGCACCTCTAGAATAATTTCTTGTTTTTATGTCATCAACAATTCCAATAAAATATTTAGTTTAGGTCCTTCTTATCGAAAATCTTCATTTTTATATTTAAGAGATTTGATATTTAATTTTAAAATGGCCATAAAGAGATCGTTTTCTCACCTATATAAGCCTTTTTCGCCTCTAAATAAAGCATCAAATGTTTTTTATTTCATATAGTTGATGAGGAAATGCAGTCCATTTGGAGATTCTAATAAAATTGTTTCATTCATCAGAGAATGCCAAGCAGCATATACATAGTGTCAACTCAAATGAAATGAGTATATAATTCCGACTTACTTAGGTTTTACAGACAGGATCAGTTACCTTGGTAGTTGGAGTTGGTTAAATTTTAGTTTGAGTAATGAGTATAGATTTACACACCAAAAACATATATATATAAATAAATAAAATAAAAGGGTTACATAGGACTGAAAGATTCTCGAGAAATTAAAAAGTATTCTTTTCATTTTAAAATAAGTGAGATTTTTTATATTTTGTTTCAAAATAAATGGTGTTTTACATTATCAAGAAAACATTAACGATTTTCTTTTAATTTTTACTTTTATCTAAATAAAGAGAGTTTTAAATAATCAAAAAATTATTAAAAAATTATACTCCCTCCTTTTCAAATAAGTGATATTTTTAGCTTGGACACATCATTTACGAAACTACTAATTCCTTGAAAGAAAAAATATATTTTTAACCCTCTTACCGTAATAAATATCTTGAAAAAAATGTAACTCTTTAATATTTTCTTGATTATGTAAAACTCTCTCCGTTTAAATATGGGTAAAACTAAAAGAATATGATTAATGTCTTCTTGATCATGTAAAACACCACTTATTTTAAAACACCACTTATTTTGAAATCGAAAAAATATTTATTAAAATAAATTAATAAAAATACATATTATTGCAGAATTTAGTGAAGCAGAGAATCAAAGGAAACTCAGAAACCAAACATTCACAAAAGAACAAACACTTTTTCGAAAAAGTAAGGTTCGTATTTCGTACTTCTCAGTACACTTACTGCTCGCCCGTGATTTCTCTGCACTACAATTTTTAGGAAAAAATTGTTTGTTTACGAAATATCCTCTGCCTTATTTAGTAGAAAAGAGTTTGAGAGACGCAGTGGAATATTCTTTTTATTATTATTATTTTATTAAAAAATAATTAATTTCGATATTATTATTTCACCCTAGATAACTTATTTTAGTACTAATTACTAATTTCAGGATTAGTAATTAAATAAGAGATAAGACAGTATTAAATTTTTATCTCAAAACTATCTATGTTTCTCCAATATACTAGACGAGCCCTAACTATTATATCATTTACTACTTTTTTTCCGTTACAAAATACTAATCGTATTTTAGTTTTCGAAAATTAAACTAGATGAACTAAATCAATATTTTAAGATATATTTTTTCATTACAGTTCAGACGCTGTTCTTGTTATGTCCTCTAAGCATGATCATTGAATAACTTTGTCACATTACATTTTCATTTTTAAACTATTGAAGAATGAATAGTTTATTAACCACTCAATTTATATGAAAATGTTATTATTTTGGAAATCAAATATTCTTTTTTTAATAATAATTTTCTCAATTTTTTTAAAACTATTTTGAATCATTAATTTTTAAATATATAAATTTTATTTTAAAATATTTAAAAAATCTATACCTAATTCATGGGATAGTAACTTTCTTTTTTTCCTTTTTTCTTTTATGAGAAATGAATACTTTAAAACCAAAATATTTTAATAATTGAGTTTTTATTAACGGGGACATATGATGTCACAACCACATGATATTCAAAGTACTTAAAAAATATTAAAAAATTAGATACCCTTTGGAGTGCTTAAACTTATACTGACTTCGATCCCCTCTGGAAATTATTTCTTCTGAGTTCTGACTCAGCTTTTAAGTTGTAAAATATATTGCTGCTTCATTTTAATTTATTTATCTGATTTTGATTTAATACAAAAATTTAAAAAAATAAAAAAATAAATTAAATTTTATGATCGTAAAATAAATATATATAAAATATATTAAAATATTCTTTAATCTTGTGATTTTACACATATTATATGAAAAATTGAAATGGTAGAATTTTTTTTAAAAAATTAATTAATTAATTAAAATGGAGGAGTATTGAAGAATGAAAATCTCTTTTTTCTTTTTGTCATCTCTAAATACTTTTTTTTTTAAAACCATTTCTGGAACAGCATAAAGATAATTTGCAATTCCTTCTTTCAGCATATAAAAAATCTGAACAAACAAACAAAAGCAAAAGGAAAAATCAATAACAGTAAAGGGTGTAGAAATAATTTGTAACCACAAAACAAAAGTAGATATGAAGAAACTTGAATGTGTATTCTCTTGAAAAGGAAAATGAACAGAGAAATTAGAGACAGGATGTTGGAAATAGAAACAAGTACCATTAATACCTTTGTTGTTGAGACTTGTAACTTTCCTTCAACAGTTCAACCCTTTTTTCCCCTTTGTTAATCCAAAACAAACCTTAACACCGCAAAAATCAAATGAGTACAATATATTCAAATATAACAATAACAACAATAACTTCGTGTAATTTTACAAAGTGGAATCTGTATAGAATATACACAAATCTTATCCCTATCTCAGAGATAGATAAATTATTTTTGAGTACTGTAAATTCAAATACGTCTAGATTAGCCCTACTACATTTGAGGGGAAAATTTCAGAATTATATACTCCATAGAAGAGTCTTTAAGAGAAGGGTCCTCTTTGCCATTAGGAAACTGGGATTTGGACCCCACCTTGTCCTTCTTCTAATACACATACTCCACCATGTTCTGACCTTTTGCTTTTTATCACCCACGTGATGCAATTTGTCTAGATAATTTTCTAAATGAAATATTCTGATAAATTTAACGGACTAATTAAAGTTTAAATATAATAATATCTCTTATAGAAGAATTTTTTTATTTAGTAAAGTCAATATTTTCTGGTAGTAATTTATAACAAATGGAATTTTTACACTTCAATGGATTAGTAAAGAGATTAGGCTTTCACACGCGAGAAATGATGGATCGAATTGTTGAAGTGGTGAATTTGCTCCGCTGCATGCGAGATATGCGCGAGGCCTAATTCAAGCCATAACATAGCTAGGTTTGATAATTACAATAATAACTTTAAGAATTTTAATTTTATTTTTCCAACAGATGACCCCCCCCCCTCCTCCCCTCCCAAGAAGAAAAAAAAAATGGGAACTTCCTCCATAAATAGCCTCACCTCTCCCTCTATCCTAAACACCAACAAGACCACTTGTTTAGTAGATCATTCTTTTCTCTCAAAGTAAAAGAAAGTACTGGTATTTCTTAGCCTACTTACTAAAGCTCTCAACAACTTTCTTTAGATAATTTGTTCAAGAAAACATACCAAAAATGGGCATCAGAAAATCAAACAAGCAGTCACAAGCTGCAATTTTGAAGCAAATTTTGAAAAGGTGTTCCAGTTTGGGTAAGAAAAACAGCTATAAGGATGAATGTCACCCTCCAATTGACGTGCCAAAAGGACATTTTGCAGTTTACGTTGGAGAGAATCGAACTCGATACATCGTTCCTATTTCTTTTTTAAGTCATCCCGAGTTTCAATGTCTCCTTCGACAAGCCGAGGAAGAATTTGGGTTCGATCACAACATGGGCATCACTATTCCTTGTGAAGAATTCATTTTCCAGTCACTCACTTCCATGTTGATGAGATAGTATTTGCAAATTAAGAAGACATTAAAGAGTGAACAGTAGATGTAAGGTTAATTTTGTATTAGTGAAGAAGGATGGGTGTTACGTTCAAGATGAAGCAATTTAATTAGTCTTTTTTGCTTCTCTTTTTTTTTTTGTAACATATTTCTCTTCACTTATTTTTTTTTGGGGGGTGGGGGGGGGGACCTTTCTCTAACCCTGACCTAGGAATTATCACATGGATATTAGGAGTGTTATTTTGTATGGGTCAGAATGATCAGATTTGTAAACAGTGGTGTGTTTAAGCACCCTGTGAATCTACTAAATTTTACATTTTAGATACAAGTATCTCTCAATCTATCTGCATTTTTTGTTTGTGAAAATCCAATTTAGCTCTCTTCTGTAAATTTACAACTCTGCTTTTGGAAGCTGTTGTTTGTTTGATTTTTATTATCATTATTATTATTATTATAATCTCCAAATTCGAAGCTACTCCCTCTCTCTTTTCTCATTTTATTTGTCTTGCATTTTTTGATCGGACACTAAGTTTAAGAAAGTAGAAAAAGTTTTGAATCTTATAATCTTAAACTAACAATACGTATAATGTATTAAAAACACAACATGTTTATTAAGTTAACTGAAAAAGGAAAGTAAGAAACATAAATTAAAGTACACGGATTATAATTTTTGTATGCATTCAAGATTGGATGCTTTAGGTGCAAGGACATGTTGTATAAAGGATTGGAGAAGGCAATTGAGCTCTACACTATCTGTAAAATGTGGCTATGTCAAAAACTTCTCATTTTTCATTGATGAATGAGATTAGATTTCAACTCCCCTCAATTTCTTGACCTGATCAAGTTTCAACATTTATAGAAACTTGTATAAATCGTATTGTACTTTATTACTGGTTATTTTTGGCATTTAAAAATATCAAGAAGCATCATGGTCCTGGAAGTAGTGTGTTTTTATCAATTAAAAGACTTCCCAATATTTGTGGCAATAACAGGAAAATTGGCAGATTCAATATTTGGTGCAACATTTAAGATTTTCAGCAATTGAATTCGCTATAATATTAATATTATGCGTTTAGATCTAATATTTATTGATATATAATCGAAAGACTGATTCAAATAAATCCAAATGTAATCGAAAGACCACATCCGCCCCCTGTGATAATATGAATTAATGGAGTAGTGAACTAGATAAGATGGGAGTTTCAAGTAGTTGGTGCTGATATATACTTATCACACAGGGTCTAGTTACAGTATTAATTGTCTTTTTAGTAGTACTAACTACTAAGTGTGAGTGAAATCAATCTATCTATAACTGGAAATTGGACTGCAAGGATCACATGGCCTCCATGTGCTGTGTGGAGACCTAGGTCACCATCATACAACACATCGATAAAATTGTGGTTCACTTATTTGTTGTACACTTCCCTGTACTTTGGTGAGTACAGGGACCACCTCCTTTTTTTTTTTCTTTCTGTCTCAAAAAGAATTATATCTCTACGAGTGTGAATTTATTCGATTATAAAGTATTATCCGCATCATTAAAACTATTCTTGCATATTTCCTGAAAAAAATATGTCATTCAAGCATAAAACGATAGTGTTCATTAGCCAACAAACTCGTTTTAATTAAGCTTGAAAGCAGTACATTGAAATCCTAAAACACCCGGCACAAAAGACTACCCATTCTCAAAGTAGAAATTGTTGGCTGTTCAAATAGTATTTGTGTCAGCATTTTAATTCCCCTCATCATCCTTAATTAGTTTACTTCATTCACACTCATTATTTACACTCTTGGTCAGTCTAGGTTTCAGTACAAATCCTATCTGATCATCCTCTCTTTCTTGCATGTGCATTTCTCTCTTTTTGCTCCAAAATTGCACGTACAATTTCGGTATAAGAGAAAATGAGTAAAAGTGAAAACAGAAAGGCCATTTTTTCAATTTCCTTATCTTGTTTGACAGTAAAATTCCTCTATCTACGAAGTGAAAAATTATTTATTTGCTAGTCCCTGGCTATTGAAGAAAGGTTTAATACATCGGCAATCCCTTAAACTTATTAGTAAATTACATCTAGATATTTGAATTACGGCGTATTTTTATTGAGCACCTGAACATATGATAAAAATGTTTATATTAGATAGAAAAAACTTTTGCGCGTATTCACAAGCCTTTTTTTATGTAGGTTAAGTTAACGATATAAGTGATGTACCCATCTCCTTTAATTATACACATCTGCTTCAGTTAAAATTGGCTTGAGATTTTTGCGACTCATCGACAAGTTTAAGGATCTGTGACAAAAAAACTTTTGCGCGTATTCACAAGCCTTGTTTTATGTAGTTAAGTTAACGATATAAATGATGTACCCATCTCCTTTAATTATACACATTTGCCTCAATTAAAATTGGCTTGAGATTTTTGCTGACTCATCGACAAGTTTAAGGATCTGTCAATATATTAAGCCTCGAAGAAACAACTAGATCCTTTTTTGAATATAATTATATATTTATAAAGTACTGTTCACCCATCAATTTAAAATCTTGGATAAGTTTCTCTTTTTTGATTTTGTGGTACTCCCTATGTTTCAACTTATTTGTCGAATTTTGATTTGATACAGAGTTTAAGAAACTAAAGAAAACTTTTGAATACTAAATATAGGTAAAATGTACAGAACTGCCTTCTGATCTTTTGATTATAAACATGTTAGGTAAAAAATTAAATTTAAAAAGTTACAAAAAAAAATATTCTTTTTGAAATGAAATAAAAAATAAACAGGACAAACAAATTAAAGCGGAACGAACAATAGTTTTGTAAGGAGAGGAACTCTTACAAAAGTAGAGAGAGATGCAGGACAATATAAAGCAGTAACACATAAATAAAGATTGATAGGTATGTGGATTGTGTTTTGAGCCTTAGAACATGCTAAGAGCTACTATATGTGTTTGTCTACCTTGCCTACTTTTTCTCCTCTCATAAATAGATCCAACGCTTTTTGTTTTGGGGAGATTTAATTTTGTGGTGATTATATTAGAGTTTGAAATGGGCCTCATTTTCTGAAAACTACTCTTGCGCAAATATTTCTTTCGGTCTAAATTTGATTTAATACGAAGTTTTAAAAAAATAAATAAAGAAAACTTTTGATAAACTAAAGATTTGTGGAATATAATCAAAATATTCTTTAATTCTGTAATTTTAAATATGTTATGTAAAAAGTTGAAATTAAAGAATTACCAAAACAAATTGAAATGAAGAAAATAATAATAATAATATTGGCGGAGGACCACTTTGAAGAAGGAAAATATATAAATTATCAATCTACTACTATATCATTTTCATCATAAAAATGTTTGTCCTTTTTATCCAAAAAAATCATCAAGAATTCCCTATACAGGCTGGCTGGATTCAAATTTAGTGACATTACAACTCGAATTGTAACATTTTAGCCAACGAACTGTCTTATGGAAGTTGGAACAAAGATGATGGTGTTGAAATGATATTTCCCCTAATTAAGATGCATATGGGGCTACCAATATTAAAGTACTAATTGAGTCTGACAAAGTCACAAATCACAATATAATTCATGATTAAATACAGAGATTTATATAGTTGGATGTTCAAAATGTCACTGTTAACCATAATGTAACAAACAAAAAAATAAATAGGGAAAATGAGTTAGAAAAAGTGATGAAGCAAATAAAAAATCACATGATTCCAAAGCTAACATTGGTTTTACAGACAAATTCAAATGACAGGTTTACACGAAAAACCTGGTGCTAACTTAGGACGGAAAGATTCTACAGAAATTAAAAAGAAAACTGTTTATAGGACGGAAACATCTAAAATGCTATCTCTAAGGTAACGTGGTACTGTAAATAACGGCTATACAAAATATCACTTGTGAAATTTATTTTCTTCGTGTTTAATAAGGAACTTGTTGAAAATACTTTATAAAAGTTCTATGTGGATAGAATCAAACAAAACCAGAAACCAAACATTAACTAAAAAACCAAACACACTTTTGAAAAAGAAAGGTTGGTATTTTCGTACTTGTCAGTACAGTAGTTACCGCTCATCCGTGATTTCTCCACAGTACCTCCATCTTTGTCTTGTTTAAAGATGCCTATATATTCAAATGCCACTTTTTTTTTTTCTCAAGTTAGTTTACTTGTATTTCAATTATGAATTGTTAAAATTATTTGTATATTGTGGTAGTACAAAATAATTTTAATTATTTGATTTGGTACAAACATCGAAAGCAGATAATCTTTTTAACCCATCGAAATACTGCAACAATACAAAGATGTAGGGGTAAAATTGTGCACCCAAGTGGAAATAAAAGTTCCTCGTCAACCAACATGAGTTCCAGTAAGATGATTGAAATCTCTATATTCTTAATAAGAAATCTCGAGTGAGTTTGAGCCCTGAGAATGAAAAATCATCCAGAGCACCTGTCCTCAAAAATGAATCTTACTATGCGGAATCTAAATTTAATAAGATCCCAATATAATTACGAAACATTCGGTGGAAATTAAAAGGGAAAAAGAAAATTGTCCCCATTGCCATTAGGAGAACCAACATAGAACCGTAAAACCATATGGGCTTTGGCCCACACCTTGTCCTATTTCCTCTAATACACCTCCATAAATAGCTTCACATCGAGCTTCATAATCCAAACACCATCTTCTCTCAAAAGCAAAAAAAATATATATATATATAAATAAAATTACTACTAGTCTTTCTTCTTCTTCTACCTAAACCTCTCAAAACCTTCTTTATATTTCTACAAGAAAGAAAAGCATACCAAAAAATGGCAATCAGAAAATCAAACAAGCTTCCACAAGTTGTACTTTTGAAGCAAATTTTGAAAAAATGTTCCATTTTGGGCAAGAAACACGGCTACGGCAACGAAGACCACCTTCCAATTGACGTGCCGAAAGGACATTTTACAGTATACGTTGGAGAAAATCGAACTCGATACATCGTACCTATTTCTTTGTTAAGTCACCCTGAGTTTCAATGTCTCCTTCGTTGCTCCGAGGAAGAATTTGGGTTTGATCACAACATGGGCATCACAATCCCCTGTGAAGAATTCATTTTCCAATCACTCACTTCCATGTTGATGAGATAGTATTTGCAAAGAGTGAATATACAGTAGCTGTAAGGTTTATTTTGGAGTGAAGAAAGATGGGTTCAACATGAAGCAATTTATTTGCTTCTCTTTTTTCAAACATCTTTCTTCACTTCTCTGTTTTTTTTTTTTTAATTTTTTTTGTGAGTTTACTCTAAACTGACCTAGGAATTACATGGATATTAGTAGTGTTATTTTTTATGGGTCGGAGTCAGATTTGTAAACGAATCTTGGAAATTTTTTTTTTTTTCCTTGCAGTGGTGTTTTTAAGCACCCTGTGAGAGAAGTGAACTCAATGTCAATCAATATATTTAATTTGCTAATGTTTTTGTTTATGGAAATGTCTCTCAATCTGTCTGAAAATTTAACTGCATCTTTTCAACTGGGGAAAAGTCCGATTGAAATTGGTGACACTAATTCTGTTTGAATTTTGCAATCTACTAGCCACTTCAGTGTCCAAATTTGATGAAGGATTATTACAGTAAATTAAAAAGGAACTGCAATAGTGATATAACTTTTCAGCAGATATATAGATGCAGAGCTTTATTTGTGGTCTACAGTTATTGTGTTTCTTCCCAATTTGGTGTCATTGATCATAATTAATTAATCTGAATTAATGTCAAAAGTCCAATTTTATAGTAAACTGCTCCCTGTAAAGGACAACCTCATTTCTAAAATTTAAATCCGAAACTTCTGATTAAAGATAGAAACAATATTTATCGCTAAACCACAATATTTGGTGATGAAATAAGAATTTATTGCGGTGCAAAATATAAAGACTCTTCACTTTTATTTTTATTTTGTAATAATATTGTCCCGAGAAGTATTCAAATAGAGAAACGAGTATTCACTTGTTTGGAACTAAAGTAAGAGTAATTACTGATTATTTGATCCATGTAGATTAATAGTTCTATATAGTATTTAATTTAGTTTTGTGAATTATTCGTATATGAATGGGCATGGGCTGTCTGGGGTCTCTATTAAACCTGTTATTGTTGATAGCTTATTACAACTCATCATATGATATCCTTATCCTTAAATTTGCAGAATTTGAAGTAGTGAACTTCAATACATACATCAGTATATTTCCTCGAAATTTCCTATTTTGTCTTATTCCTATTACAACTCTGAACCTATGATGTCTCGAAATTAAAGTTTATGAAATCCATCTTTCTTGAATGTGCATTGCACTCTTTTTGCTCCCAAATATAATTCAGTATATGAGAAAATGACTTAAATAAAATTTGAAAACAGGAAAAGGCAGAAGCCAATATTCTTCAAATTGGTTTATCTTGTTTGATAGTAAAATTGTTCTTTCTACTTGAGGAAGATTATTCATTTGCTAGCTAGTCCCAATTTAAGATTCAAATGTTGCACTCTTGGGAACCCTACAAGATTGTTCCTTTTTGTAAAGAAATTATTTTTATTAGATTTCTTATTTGTCCCTTCAAAGAGATAAGGAATCAATAAAGATCGTATGCTATTAATATATTCAAGATAATTACGTATATTTAGAAAATAATCTATAAACGATCAACTTAAAATCCTTGACTCTGCTGTACTTTTTGTAAGGAAATGAAGACTTAAAAGGGTATCTGAGTAAAGTAAAAGAAGACGACATGCTAAGAGCTAAGAGCTACTAGTTACCAATTCGAAGAAGGAAAATATGTATATACCAATAACTCAATCTAATTATTTTATAGACTATATATATCCTTGCTATTCTTTCCGAAATTATTATCCCACCCTCAGTAAGAGATAAAAATTAATTTCAATACTATTTATCCCTCATCTCTCATATCAAATGACCCCTTATATGTTTACACGAGAAATAAGGTGCTGACACCAAAAAAAAAATTCAACAGAAACTAAAAGGCATACCCCTATTCATATTTGATTTGACACACTTTTAAAGAAATAATAAATAAAATGATAATTTTACTATATCATCCTTGATTATTACTCTATTCATTCATTTTTACTTATTCAGTTTTGACTTGGCACGCCTCTTAGTAAGGAGCAATAAATAGAATAATAATTTTGCTATATCACTTTTTAAATATAATAAAAATAAATTAAAACTAATTGATAGATTATATTTTGAACAAATAATTAAGAATATTTATTTTTTATATAGCAAATAAGTAAAAAAAATGAGTACTACTCCCTCCGTTTCAAAATCTGTTGCTAAAAAGAATAATAACCCTACATGAAACACTTAAAAATATTGGAATATAGAATTTATAAATAAATAATTAAAAAGGTTTGAAAGATAGATACTGCATAGGAAAAAGAAGTAGGAAGAGAGGATTTCTTTTTTACTCTATTTATGAATAAAATAATATGTTGCTAAAATTGTGAAATTTACAATATTTTTCAAACTAAATATATAATGTATTTATTATCTTTACCATGGTTAAGAATTTATTTAGCTCAATTAAATCTGAGCCATTAAATTTAACTCATGACATGTGTCTCCAATCCAAGCAAGAACTTGGGGAAAATGGAGAGAAGAGAAATGGAGAAGAGCTCAATCCTAAAAGCACTACTTATTTTGTAACAGGAGAAAATACTAATATATAGGGCGGAAATGTCAAAAGGTATCTCTAGAGGAACGTGAAATGTAAATACGATGTAATTTACGGCTACATTAACATTAAGGGCAAACCTGCGTTAGTTTTCTATCATTCGATGAATATAATCAAACAAAACATGAAACCAAACATCAAGAAGAAAAACAGAGACTTTCTGAAAAAGAAAGGTTCGTATTTGGTACTTCTCAGTACACTTAATTGCTCGCCCGTGATTTCTCTGCACAACCCTTTGTTCTCTTTTAAAGAGGCAACAAATTATGTGCAAATGTCATTTTCTTTTTTTTGAGCTAACTTACATATATTTTAATTATTTTATCATTGTGAAATGTTCAAATTATATGTTATGAATAGTACAAATAATATTCTTTCGCCTCAATTCACAGTAGGTACGTAGTTTTGGCTACTGTATAAATTGTTAATCTAAAGAAACCTAAACACAACTAAAACTAAATAAAACTTTCAAGTCTTGGTATCATTATTAGAAATACATGTTACATGTCACGTTATATAATTTGATATAAATATCGATTTGTGAAATTTTTACCCCTCTTTTGCCACAGTTAGGAGAAACAACTTAGAACCGTAAGCACCAAACACAGACCTCACCTAAAAGAAGAAGTGAAAAAATAGTTGAGCTTCACATCGATCTCTATATTCCACACACCATTTCCTCTCAAAAGCCAAAAAAGAAAAAATTACTACTAGTCTTTCTTGTTCTTCCTAAAGCTCTCAACTTTCTTTATATTTCTATAAGAAAAGAATACACACCAAAAATGGGCATCAGAAAATCAAATATTGCCTCTTAATCTATCTGCTTTAGTACTGCATCTTTATTAATTTGGGAAAAATTAAAATCCAATTGAGCATATTGAAACTGTTATAATTCCATTAATCGGTGGTCTGTTAGCATGATCAAAACAATTTTGATTTTATTGAACAAGAAATGCATTATTAGGATTTGGGGCAGATCGTATTATTTGATCTTTAACTTTCTCTCTGTTTGAATTAATTTTGGTGTATAATTGTTGGGTAACTCTAACATCCTGCCTATGGCAAGACCCACGAGAGGGGGTCAGAGTCACGATAGAACATGGCACTTGTTTGGTGGGTTTAGTTAAGAAATAAAGTTGCGTCCCTGCTATTAGCTATAGATTTTGGCATGATGATAAGCGCTTGATCCTAACAATAACAACTCCTGTTCAGTTTGTATGGAAAAGTTCCTATCACATATATTAATCTTATGGTTGGGATAATACATTAATACTCTGTCTCGGACGAATATCTCAGAAATTGTGAACAACTTTCGCAAACATAATGTTAAAGTATTTTCTGTGTGTATTTCTAATTCAGCGTTGGTGTCTAGGCATGATTTTATTTTAATTTGCATCAGAAATCACCACTTAGGAGATAGATAGAATATTCTTCCGATTCGAATTCCTCTGATCTCGAAAATACATGATTTGACCAAATTCTCCCGAACCCATAAATGGTATTGTACATTCGAGACACAGACATGAATTTGAAGTTTATGATTTTTGAATTTTCCATCAATCCATAACTCGTATTAATTAATGGGTTCATGATTACATTTTTGTAAATACAAGGACTAAGCAAAAATTATTAGAATCACTCGAACTGATGCTCTAGCTCCGCCCTCACATCTCGTCCCCTGCATTCCCCGGAAAAAGAAAAAAAAACAGAGGGGCCTTCGACAAGTTATGAGTATATTGTAAAGATATGACACCTGGGCCTAACTCAACCTCAAACGCTAGCTCATGAGAAAAGGATTGCCCAAGTCCATATAAATAAACCATCAGTCTATTCTCCAACCAATGTGGTACTTTAACCTACTAACATATATTACCTCTAAATCTTGACATCAAATAAGTAAAGAACTAACTACCTTTACCTACTGCATTTGCAGTAATTCTTGAAATTAAGTATACTTGGTAAAAGAGAGCTAGTAAAATAAAAGAATGGTCCATTTTGAGATTAGATTTCAACTCCTCTCAATTCCTTGACCTCAAGTTTTATCATTTATATAGAAAGTATACTAAGATGAAAATATCAAGAAGCATATATGGTCCTGGAAGTGGGGTACTCTGTGTTTTTTATCAATTATAGGACCATCTAAAATTTGAGGTTGGCAATTATATATATGTATGAAGGAGTGAAAGTAAAGATGAATGGCAGTTTGAAGTAGGTAGTTGATGCTGATATCACACAACCTCAAGGCCTTGCAGTATTGTGTTTAGTATATTTGTGAGTAAAACGTATTTGGACTTCAAGAGTAACATGGCCTCCATGTGCTGTGGGTCACCATCATCCATGAAATTGTGGTCATTGATTTGTTCTACACATCTCCATGCTTTCTTGACTACACGGACCACGTAGCTCCCTTTTCTCATTCTTTCATTACTGCTTGAGTTCCCGTGTTCAATAAAAACAACACTTAGTTCAAGTGTCTAAATGAAAAAAATGAAAAAATTTGAAAGGCCACATATGTCGGTATTAGGTGTGAATCTAAACATCAATTTCCCAAGTTTTTGCAAAAATACACAAATTTACTAAACAAAAGCAATCAATCGGATGTCCCCCAAGCCCAATCAAGGAATGGACCGGATGGAACTACAACAACAGTAACTATATATTCAGTGTAATCTCATAAATAGATTTAACAAGGATAGACTGTACACAAATCTTTATCTCTACACACGAATAAAGCTAATACTACGACATATACTAATCCCATTATAAGGCTCAGTAGAAGAATGGGACTCGAGTGATCATATCTTGATTTTGGATGCATGCATTGAAATCCTGAAACACCACCACGACCACATCACCTGCCCGCCAGTGGTTTAGGTAGTTAAAACTATCTATAGAGTTAAGGGATGCATGTTCAAAATATTGTTCTCAAATTGAAGTTGTTTAACTAATAAAATAGTAATAGTGTCATACAATGAGGTGCAGAGTATTCTCCCCCCCCCCCCCCCCCCCCCCCTCATCATCTTTAGTTTTCTTCATTCACACTCGTAATTTACTTATAGCACCATCAGTCTTGTTTTCAGTACAATCCCTTTTTAGCTACTCCTATTTGATCATCCTCTTTTTTCTTGCATGTGCATTTCCCTCTTTAGCTTAAGAGAACATGGGTAAAGTGAAAACAGGAAAGGCCACTCTTCAACTGCTTTTTCCTGTTTGATAACAGAACTGATCCCTTCTTTTTGGTTGAAAAAATTGCTCATGTTAATAAGTGAATATTACTTATTGCCTATTCGCAAATGTGCTTGGCCTAGCTCAATTTCAAAATTTAGTCGAGAGAATTGTCCAACTCCATGTAAGGAAGCTTAGGACCCCTTGTGTCACTGATGTGTGATTCTTTCCATTCATCAGTCCCGCAGGCCCCACTTTGTCTAGTTCTCAGAGTGGGCACGCCCTGACACTGTCCGTTCTCCGCAGGGTGTGGACAATCCATCCGAGGGTCCAAATCAGGGGTCTGACTCTAATACCATGCATGTCAAATGAATTTTCTCAACTCTAAAAGCTAAGCTCAAATGAGTCGCCCAAATCCATATATAAAAGCCCAGAATCGCTTTCATCATCTATGTGAAACTATTTCCATTCATAAATTCTAATATTAGAGCCTACTTTTTTTCTTGCATAGTTAGTTTGTATATACATTGACCCGTTCATCTTTTTTTTCAAAATTAATCGATGGTCAGAACTTCACCCAAGCCCGTATATATCCTACTGAGAGGTTCAGTTAGGATCATAAATTGCCGAAGAAATAACAAGATTTTCTTAGCCCTTATAGGAGAGATGGGAAAATGAAAATTACATATTTATCAGGGTGGATCTAGTGCAATGGTTACCGGTTCACCTGAATATAGTAAGTTTTGCTCAGACCATATATGTTTATTAAAAAAATCATTAAATGTAATTATATTTAGTCTGGAACTCAACTCAATCCGCTAATCTGGTTATTTTTACATATTAACCTGAGATCGCTGTAAAAACTCATAAACTTAAAATTATTAAAATCTCGGATAAACTAGTCGTATGAATTCTTGAGTGTGTTGAACTTGTACTTATGTAAGGAAAGGAACACGTGAATAAAGGATTGATAGGTATGTGGATCTCTATCTAAGCCTTAGAACATGCAAAGAGATGCTAGTGTCGACCCCCCTAGCTACCCTTGTTTTGTTTGGGAATTTTAATTAATTCTGTGGTGATCATATTGGACTTATGGGACTCAATATTGTCTGTCTTGGACCACTTTGAAAGAAGGATATATATATATCCAAATCTAGAATCTAGTTTAACTACTTATATATAACCCTTTACACCAACTTGCACCGCTAAAATGCTTCCCCTTTTTATCCCATCAACAGTTCAATACTCAATCGAGGAGTGTGATGGGATTGATAGATTTTATATCTGACGCATAAAGGAGAACTTTTTAGGAGGAAATGTTTTTCTCTTTTAATGAGTCCAACAAAATGTGAATATAAATTATTTGGGTCGGGTGACAGAGTGAAGCTTAGGCTGATAAACCGATTGAAGATAGACCAAAAGCATTTTCTACGAGGATCTAGTTTCAAATATCGGTTGATTTAAATCAAAGGGAAGGAAACAAACAATCCCAAATACAAACTATATGCAGGCTTTCCTGATCTGTAAAGAACATCAAATGATTTTTTTTTTTAATATATAGTTAATTGTTATGAATTATATTATTTATGTGCGGATGTTGTAATATTTTTACATTTTTTCATCATTATATTTAGAGATATTTCTTTTTTTATTATCTTCTCATTAATCTTTCACACTTTCGTAATTATTTTCACATAGTTAAATTTTAAGAGTAATATCATGTTTATTACACTCTTCGATATTCCTCTATATAAACCTATAAATACAGGTATTCAGAATCATGTTGTACACTTGAACGTTTTAAGATAATTCTCCTCTTATGTCTCTCTACATTTTTTGTCTACTTTCTTATTTATATTTTTACTTGTTTTGCTCGCATTTTATAATATTAATCAGGTAATTAATGTGGAAAGTTCAATATATATATTACATAAATATGCCCGGTATCCAGATCTATAAAGAGCATCAAATTATATTTTTAAAAGTTAAAATATAGTTACTAAGGTATTGTAGAAAGCTCAACTGCCCATCAACGACATTAGATTTGAATCTTCTGTACTTCTCTGTTATGTGAATTATTGCAAAAGGTCAGTTCACATGAAATAACTATAGGATCCGTTTATACATGTAATATGAAATTTTGATTTTTGAAATCATACCATCGTATCAAATCAGATTATATAAAGTTGAAATTTTGTTTGGACATATTTGAATTTCTTAAGCAATATTTTTTCTCGTAAACATAAAAAATCTCACAAGTTGTGAAAACTATCATAAATTTCCTAATTTTTATATAATCTTATCGAATTATAAGCAAACCGTAGTTCATAAACAAGATATCATAATATCCTAAGACGCCACATGGATAAATTGCATATCTTAATGTTATTTTATTTTTATAAACAAATATTTACGATTACAAACTTTCAAATACACATAATTTATATTAATGAATCTTTTTTTACAACATATAAATTTATGGATCAAGATTTACATTTAAAAAAATTAAAATCACGATTTTAAAATCTCGAATCATACTTTTTGAGATAATTTGAATTTAAATTTGAAACCCTGAGTTTATACGTAGAAAGGCAAGCATAGTTTCCAACTAACACTGGTAATTTTACAGACAAATGCAAAAGAATCAGTTATACCTTGGTAGTTGAAGTTGGTTAAAAAAATTATAGATTTACACGAAAAATCTTGGCTACAACTAAGAAATGAAATTAATATTCTCGTGAAAATAAATAAATAAAACTAGTCCTATATAGGACTGGAAAAATAAAAAAAAAAATAAGTCTAGAATATTGTGAAACTGTCAATAACGATGTAACTAACGGCTAATGGTCAAACCTGCAACACTAAAGTCTTTTATTTGTACTTTACGAGAGAGAGTGCACATGCCCTTTCTGCTAAAACCTTGACCTTTTTAAAAATTGTATCTCAAAATTGAAAAGAATCAAAGAAAACCAGAAACCAAACACCAATTCGTAAAAGTAAGGTTCGTATTTTCGTACTTCTCACTACTACTTTATTGTTCTTTACTCCTCCTTCTACCGTGTTCCTTTGATATTTATATAAATTAATAAATGTGTGATTAAGGCAAGAATTATAGTAAGTTGATTTGGTATAATTACTAAGTATATACTATTTTTAATTCTAATAACTTGATTGTTTGCTAGTCTGACATTGGTACTGTGGGTTGGTAATTTATCCCATTATACATTCTCATCAATTCTCATCTCTCGAGTTAATCTTTAATTGAGTTAGAAAAATAAAATAATTTGCACGAAGCCAAAAGAGTAGGAGTCGCAAAAGTAAATATGAAAAGACGGACCAATAAAAGTTGTAATAATAAATAAAATCGATCTCTCTATCATTAATTAGAGATTACAAAATCTAATTTGTATATGAAAAAAAATTATTAGAAAATATTACTTTTCTTTTAAATAGACTTCATGCAATGCGAATTCACATTAATGCTAAGTATCCAACGTGGGATGCTGCAAAACTGGGGGAAAAAAAAGTGAAGGCCTGATGTGTTGAAAGGAAAATGAGGAGAAGTTAGAGACAGAATGTTGGAAATAGAAACAAGTACCATTAATACCTTTGTTGTTTGAAACTTGCAACCTTTCTTGATCAGTGAAAGCCATGTTTGAAAAAATCAATTATTTTAAATTAAATAAAATATGCTGCTACTAAAGAAAATCAAATAAAAAAGAATCTTTTATATATATTCAGTGCCATAGCCACATGTAATAATGAGTAGCCAGTCAAATATTTTTGTAAAAAATTATATTATATATATTAAAAATTATATAAAATAAATAAATTTAAAAATTATTTTATATATATATATATATATATATATTAAATCTTAAATACTCATAGTAAAATTTCTAACTTCGCCACGGTATATCAATATGCGGCAACGTTTGGGTAACTAATGAGCAGAATCCTCAGTGTCATAAAGAGAACCAACGTAGAACCGTAAAACCCAATGGGCTTTGGTCCCCACCTTACCTTGTCCGAGCTCCCTCTTGTTCACTTACCCCAAAACACCCGTGTTCTGTCCTTTGCCCCTTCACAGTTCACAACCCCACAACGACTTTTACCCCCCACCCCCACCCTCCTCAACAATTAAAAAAAAAAAAAATTCTCATGTAATTTAATTGGGTATAAAATTTAAAAAATATATAAAAAATTAATAATATTTAAAATCCTTAAAATAATTAATGTTTTAAATAGAAGATATTTTTTGTCAAATAAGTAAAATTTAATATAAGTAAAATATTGATAGTATTATTAAATATTTATAAAATAAAAAAAGTGTTATTTTTTTATTAGTGACTAAAAAAAAAAGTAAATTGTGGTCTTCCTCCATAAATAGTTTCACATTCTTCAATTCCACAACACCACCACCTCCTTCTTCTTCTTCTTCCTAAAAGCTTTCAACTTTATTTTTATTTTCCCAAAAAAAAAAAAAATGGGCATCAGAAAATCAAACAAGATGCCACAATCTGCAATCTTGAAACAAATTCTAAAAAGGTGTTCGAGTTTGGGGAAGAAACACGGCTATAACGACGAAGACCACCTTCCAATTGACGTGCCGAAAGGACATTTTGCAGTTTACGTTGGAGAAAATCGAACTCGATACATCGTACCTATTTCCTTTTTGACTCATCCTGAGTTTCAATGCCTACTCCGACAATCCGAGGAAGAATTTGGGTTCGATCACGACATGGGCATCACTATTCCCTGCGAAGAAGTCGTTTTCCGGTCATTAACTTCAATGCTCCGGTAATGAATAAATGAAGTTTTTGAAAGAACAAAAAAAAAAGAGTGAATATTAGGTGTATGATTTTGGAGTGAAGAAGGATATGGGGTAGCTCAAGATGAAGCAATTTGATGTTTTTTGCTTCTCTTTTTTCTAACATTCCATTAATTTTTTCACTCTATATTTTTTTTTTTTTTTTTTGTAATTTTGTTCTAACAATGACCTAGGAACTACATGATATTATTAGTAGTGTTTTTTATGGGTCAGAATCAGATTTGTAAACAAATGTTGGAAAGTTTTCCTTGCAGTGGTGTTTTTAAGCACCCTGTGAGAGAAGTGAATTGAATGTCAATCAATCTACTTGCTTTGCCATTTTCCATACAAATGTCTCTATCTATTTGCATTTTTATTTTTACTGCATTTTCTCTTTTTTTTCTTTTTTTCTTTTTTTATTTTCATCTAATATTTGATATTCATTTTGGAGTTTATTAATTCGTACTCATGCCGGAAAAGTATTTTGCAATTTTATATTCAAGATTCAAATTTGAGATTTTTACTAAAATGAAGAATTACTTTATCGCTCCACTGCAAGATTCGGTAATATTGCATGTTCATTTTGTTTAGGAAAAGCACCAAATTAATTTTACAATAATCTCATGTGTTTATTTATCAGATCTCCCGTGTTAACTTAGATGACAAAATTGTCACAAAACATAAATAACCAAAATATCCTAAATTTTATATATTTACACCAAATCTATAATTAACCCCAGACAGATAAGTATTTACCATATACTCTCTCCATTTCAAAAGATCGTTTAATCATCATTTGGACAATTAGAGGATCTTTATTTATTATTATAATTTTCTTAAATATTTTAAATTATTAATTATTATAACTTATAAATTTTTTATATAATTTTTAAATATGTAAATTTTATTTTTAAAAATTAAATATTTTATATCTAAACTTACAATAAACATTAATTAGTTTCACCTGCATATACCGAATCAAAGTTAAAAGGATTTTTGGGCCGGAGTATTCTTGTTCTTACATGCAGTACTGACTTGTCAGAAATTTGCTATATAACCCTGGTTAAAAAATATTCATATATATTTCGTCATTTAATAAAATAATATATATTTTTTATTTTATTTAATAAAATTATTTTATTTAATTAAAAATTGTAAAATTAATTTTTTTAAATTTAAAAATATCATGTGACTTTAAACCCCATTCATTTTCTTTATCCCTTTAGACCGGAACTAAATAAAAAAAAGAAATTCAATTTCTCTTCTACTCGGTTATAAAATAAGTTTGGATCGAGTCTGTATAAAAGAGATTTTTTTTTTAATTGGATCGAGTTTAGAGGGGTAAAATAAATAGATGATATGATTTTTTAATCCCCCGTGACATTTTAAAATTAAAAAATCAAATTTAGAAAAAAAAAATTAATTCATTCTTTAAAGAAAAAAATAAATATATATTATTTTTTAGACGATAAAAAAAAAATATATATATATATATACACACACCATTTTGTTAAAATTTTAATAATATATACTCATTATTTTTTAAACATGAGGTATATTCGTCTCTAAATAACAAAATTAAAAAATATATTTATGCATCCGCTAATTTTTGAAAACGAACCTAGTTCCTACATTATTGACCTGAGGAGGAATATGCGGCAAAAAGATCTCTTGAAGTCTTAAATAAATTATAGGTAAAAAATAATTAAGTTAAATAGAGGGTCTGATTATGATTTTTAAACGTTGCGGACGATTTTTTTTTAATATATTTTTATTAAAAAAAAGAATCATGTGATCACTTTTAATTTTTTAGTCAATTTTTATTTATTAACAAAAAAAAGGACAAAATACTTCTAGTCATCGATTTTATCGTATATTACTGTGATTAGTAATTAATATTAATTCCGTACAGGGAACTCTCCTTAATATTCCAAGTCCAAACAAGTGGCTACTTTGTTCGAGTATTACATTCATTTTTCTATTCGAAAAAATACATATAAGTCAAAAAAGTGATGCTGATTTGACAGGTAATTTCTTGTACATGGCATCATATGAAAAAAAAATTATACATTTTTAAAAAAAATAATAATTAATATAAAAATCATACTATAACATTTATATTGATTGATATATAGTGTTAGATCTTGAGAAATGATGTAGAGAATAATAAGTAAGTAATTTGAAGGTAAAAATAGAAAAAGAAAAGTTTGTCCCAATTTATGTGAAAATTTTTCCCTTTTAGACGGTACAAAAAAGAATGATATATTTTTTATTTAGCAATATTTAATGACACTATTAATATTTTATTTATGTTAGATCTCACTTATTCGGCCAAATGTCCATATAGGTATACTTTTATATTTAAAAATTCATTTATCTTGAAGGTAGTTTTGTAACATTATAAAGTCTTCTTATATTTCTTAAAATTTCGTATCAAGTCAAACTACATAACATAAAATTGCGACGAAGAAAAATTATCTTTTCTCGATATGTTAAAAGTGATAAATAAAAATAAAAATTTGTTTTCAAATACTAAATCAGTAAAAGTGAACGAAAAGGATGATAGTTCATTCGAATTTATTTACTAAAAAACTTATTTGTACTTTTTGTCGCTTCATAAACATCTATTTCCTTCGTATTTTCTGTTCTACATGAATAACATATCAATCGTTATATAAATCACGAGAACTAAGGGATCATTTGGTACAGGGGATAAGGGATAATAATTCCTGAATAAAGTGCATGATGTGTTTGGTAAGGAGAATTAAATAGTTCCGAAATTATTTATTTCATCATTTATACTATAATAATGAGATAAATTATCCCATATATATAGTGAAATAACTAATCACATAAAATATCCTAATCCGTGAGATAACTTTATTTATCCCTCCCCGTAGAAAACAACTCCTAAGCGTTTTAATTAATTGTGTAAGTGTAAGATCTCATGGATTCTAATTCCTCGAAAACTCCTCCTTTTGTTAGTGTGGTAAAACAAAAAATAATCATACAAGAGATTAAAAAAATTGGGGAATCCCTCCGTAAATAGCTTTTACATTCCTCTATATGAGTTAATATCTCAAAAAATTAAATTAATTATAAAAATTTGGATAGCAAAATTATCAAACTTCTTTTTATAACAATAAAATTACCTAACTTAGAACCTTTTTTTTTTAATCAAGAAATTTGACTTTGATCACAATATCGGCATTACCACCATTCCTTGCGAAGAAATTGTTTTCCAATCATTAACCTCTGATGTAAATTAATACTTATCATAGAGATTTATCAGTAATTATTTCATATTTATGATCTTATTATATAAATATTAGTACTTTTTATATTATCGCGTGTAAACACAAACTCTTTATATTGTTCTCCAATTCATCCTCAATGTTTTCTGTGTGGAGCCTGTCACACAGGGCTTGCTCAGTGCGGTTTACATCCTCTGTGTGGTTCACAGGCTACTACACAGTGGGAGGTTTACCTAGTGCGCACAAAGTGCTCACCACGGAGTATTCACCCGAAGGGCAGAGGCTATGACAGAGGTTGTGGCGGCTGCGAATTTTTCTGGGCAGGGTTCCAAAAAAAAAAACTAATCACTACTAACAAATCACTATTTTCCTGTTGAAATTTCACATCGAAAAATACTAAGTGGCTATTCCCATTGATATCGGTGGGAAAAGAAAAAATAATAGTGTTTTCACATGGATGAAGTTTCCCACTACTTCAGTGAGTATCTGGATTTCACCATGTGTTTTCTCAGTGAACTGGTTCGATGAAAAATGGGTGGGAAAATCAAAATTTATAACACAAAATTTTTACTGATTTGTGGTGAGAAAATTTTTTATTTCTAATAGTAGTGAATACATCTTTTGTTTTGAATTTGAGATTATTTTCTCAAAATTATATTTAAGAAATTCTAAATAATTTGTTTCAACAATTTCGTCAAGAATCTAATCAATTTACAATATTTGCATTAATTAACAATTTTTATGTGTAGTGACAAAAATCAAGAACGGATTAGATCCATATTTTCAATAACTTCAATAGTTGTCATTACGACTTTCCATTTATAACGTTTTAGATCGATCTGATTATTTTATTATTAATTTATTATGTTAATGCAATTTCAAGTATCATGAACTGTCTTTACTCAAATTAATGAGTTATTTGGCCAAACTTGAAAGGATTTAGACGATCGAGTTGATCAAATTTGCTTTGATCAAAATAAGTCTTGACTCAATCCATCTAATACGATCCAATCTTCTCTCCTCCTATTTTTTTTTCTTATTGTGAAAAAATGAATAAGATATTCTTTTTTAAAAAAAATTAGTAGCTTAATTAAGTTCTTCCAAATGTGGTTAATCTATCTATTTTTAAATTTAGTTTTGTATGATCGAATTTAGGTTGCATTTTGACTCACGGGGTTACACTATTTGGTGTATTTTAGCTCAATAATTTGGTGCATCTTTGAGGGTTCTAACTCATAGATAAAATCAGTAACATGAAGCTGTCATGACCCAATTCATTAATTTGTCGCCTCTATAATAAGGGTACTTATAAATATATATATATATACAGTTCGGTCCATTGGTTTATAAAATCAACATAAAAAATATTCATAATATACAAAACATAGACACTTGTTATGTATAGTTTTGTATATTATGGGTGTGTTCAAATAAAAATATTTTTCATGAAAAATAAATAATTTTTTTACTTAATTTCTTGTGTTTAATATGCAAAGAAAAATATTTATATATATCTAAGACAATATCATGAAAATGGGAATGGAGATAGAATGGGAGTAGAATAATGGGTGTTGGAGGCGGAGGAGGGGGGAGGGCACAGTGGGCTTGTGGGGGTGGGGTGGGTGGGACGAGTGATGGGGTGAGGTGGGGAGGTGGGGTGGGTGATTGTGAGGGTGAGGGAAGACAATGCGACTTGTTTTTCCTACTTTCTTTAGCAAAATAATTTTCCTTATCTTCAAGGAGTTATTTTCTTAAAGAAATATTTTTCAAAATTTCTTACCAACCGAACACGACAATAGACTTCATACCAAAAATACCCTATATGTGTGTGTGTCAAACATAAGTATATATAACTTATACATCGTGTACTTATTTTATAAACTAGATCACTCAAAAGTAATAACTTTCCATATATCTACCATGCAAATTACTTCCTCCTTTTTAATTTACTCTATCTTTTAGTATTTTTTTTAAACACATTATGCTTTATGCCAATTGAATACCGATACATAAATTGAGACAAAGAAATAACGACATTCGATAGTAAAATTGCAGAAAAAGAATTTACAACGCATATAACCATGCAAACACGTAACGCCTAATCATGGGATGCATGAATAATATATGTGAATTTAGCTAATAGCTTATTCATGACCCTTGGGAACCAGCGCATTAAAAATACTTTATTTTTTTAATAATTTTTTAATTTCAATATAATATTTCAATGACATATTTAAAATTATAAAATTTAAAAATAAATATATTATATATTTTTTTATTTTTAAATCACAAAATTCATTTTTTTTAAAAAAAAATTAGTGTCAAATTAATTTTAAACAAATAAATTAAAATATAGAGAGTAATATTAATAAGCTATCTAGCTAGCATGTTGGTCCTATCTTTTGGGTCATTACCTCTTTTTGTTTCAACCACAAAAGTTTCTGACAGTAGCAACTCCTTTTTCCCAGCATAATATAAATACAACTGCAAATTAATTAGCCTTCTTTTTGTGCCCACAAAAATTAAATATACTGGGAAGTGGGAATGAATTATATCCCCTTTTTGTGCTTCAACAACTATTGATTGCTACTTACTGAATACTGACCAGTTTTAATTTTATGTTTGCTTCTCTTCTCCATCACACAATTCCCATCTTCCCCTTAAAAATATCTTCACTAACTAACGTCATCAATTCAACCGAACTCAATATTTTTTTATATCGACAGTATATGTATGTTATGGCAATTCAATGAATACTAGAATCGAAACTCATATTTAAAAAGTATAATGAAATTAGTATTGTAAATAACCTTAAAAATTTTAATTCACGAAAAGTTCAAATCTTAAATTCGTCTCCCACCGATCAATGCATGGCCCTCTTTCGTCTTCATCATTCATTTCTTCTCTTTCCTTTTCTTCCTAACTTACCATAATTGATTTATTGCTTGGGTCCTAATAGCTAAGGCTAATTATTATTATTTTTGAATTTGTAGTACGTACTTTAGTTGGCAGATAAAAGGTCCTTATCTCTCAATAAAAAAAAAAAGGAAAACTTACATATTTGTCTCATCATCATAGCAAAATATTTACACGGTCCTACCATTTTACTTTTGTATTCCTTGAATTATTTATAAAAGATACCCCATCTTTCAATCTTTCATGATACCATCGTATATAATATATCCATATATTGTTATGGTATCACTGAAGATAAGCAGTCCTTCATGAATAGCCTGCTGGGCTCTGCAATCCTTCATGATACCATCATAGTATATTCGTATGTTGTCATGATATCACTGAGGAATGATCAATCCTTCAGGGATACACTACTTAATCATGCATGATACCATCACAGTATATTTCATATACTATCATGATATCTTATGCGCGAAAAAACTTCAAACTCATAGCGGGGCACGAATTGTAATTATTTTGTATCGACTGAGTGTTGCGGGTAAGTAATATGAAGCTGCCCATTTTTCTGTAATTAGTTTAGTTTTTTTATCTAATTTATGTACTTTTCCTTTTAAAAAAAAGTTTAGAATGATAAAACATTCGAGCCTAATGTGAGATAAAAGTGGCTTCTAATTGGATTAAAAAGAATTAAAATGTAGGCCATCCAATGTAGGTGCCATAGAAAAAGAGTTATAATTGTAGTTGAGTTTACGGTATAGAATTTATGTGATCATTTCTTTTTAATGTATATATTTTTTCAATGCTCAAAATAAGACACTTGGTCATGTTCAGTGGTAGTGCTAGAATATTAACAGCGAATATACAATATATTAACTTAAAATTTAATAACTTAAAAAGATTAAAAATCAAAATTCATAAACTTTAAATTATAAACCTGATCATGTCACATCCTCCAATAATTCTCATTCACAATGTCTAAAGTTACAATTTACAAATAAGAATATTGTACATATGGCTAATTAGCTATACATATATATTAACAATGTAGCACAATTCCGTAACACAGTACAAAGGGGATAGTCCTACACAACACAAAGAATCAAGAATGGGGACCAATACAATTGAGGAGTCATTTTCATCTCAAAAGGTTATTCCATAATTGTTAGTCATGGTTGGTGAGGGTATTTCATATATATATAGCTAGCTAGACTATTACTACTATTATGATATAAGTTGTTGGCTCCAGGCATGTTACTTTTATGCAATGTTGTCCCCAATGTCCCATCTTCATCAAATCCCAGTTACCACCTAAAGATCCTAATGGGTAGTAAGTATATATTTCTCTAATTTTAACAAAATTTTATTAGGTTCGAGTTTTGAACTTTAAAATAGTGAATATTTTATCTTTAAAGTGATTTTCAGGGCTAGCTTGAATTATTCTTCGGACCCCAAAACAAATATCAAACGATGAAAAATTAAAATCAAAAAAAAGAAAACATCAAACCTTATTAATAAACTAAATCTACCAAAAAGGTAATATAATCAATTTATATTTAGAACAATATATAGATGTATGCTACATTTCATAGAATTTAACTTATAGTGGTATATTACTAGCATGAGACATTTTTATATTATGAGTGAAATTTAACTTGGATATCTATACTAGGAATTGTAGCTACCTTTCCAGTATTAAGATAGTGTAACTTTTTTTTACATTATTAGTATAATATAGGAGTTAAAAAATGGTTTCTCTAAATTAAAAAAAAGAAGGTATAAATAGAAAAGCTCTGCTCAAGTACAAGAAAAACTAAATAATTAATTAATTTTATTGTTAATATTGTCAATAAAACATTTTCCATTTTACTACTGTGTCTCTGCCAACTTTCTTTGTTTGTTCATACATTTAAACAATCTGCTATTTATTTATTCAATAGTATTTATTTACACATGAAAATACAATAAGAAATGGTCAATATCCTCCCCAAACCAAAATGACATGTACATTAAAATGAAAAAGACATATGTGGAGACGATAGGTTGCAAAGGAAAGACATGTTGAGGTTTTAACATTTATAATTTAGTTTGATGAGATATACTGTCAGACACTCTTGTCTGCAGACTAACTGTCCATATATATCACTCATATTATTCTCTGGCAACCTTTAATACTATCCAAAATATTACTTCTTCAATAAAAATAACCATATATTGATATTTTTATTTTCATTAAAATATATAATCATCTTATTTAAAAACTTAAACGTGTTATAGATAACAGCTTATTTACATTCTTAAAGTCTAAAATGAACCATGTAACACACAAATTTGTTATTTAATGTGATAAGTATATATGGCAGTCACAATTGTGCTAAGTGCGTAGGCCGTGTGGCCTAATGGTTAATTTCTTTTCAATTGTTTAAATGTTTGTAAACTAAGTAATTTGATATTTGTATTGGTTTAAGATAATAGTTATTCATAAAATAATGTGAACGTGTCGTTTCTTTGTTATACTTTTTCATAACACTCCTCTTCTTTTAAAAAAAAAAATCATATGGTCATGGTTCGGATAAGTATCATGTATATTGAACACATTGTCGTTAACTTCAATTGTATTATAAAAAAGTACATATAACTATATCTTATTTGCTAATTAGTTGGCACGTCAAAACATAGTCCCTCGAATAACTAATAAGTCAATATATATTTAAGCTCACGTCCACTTAAAGCATATGAAGATTCTTTGACAAAGAAAAATACCACTGGACATCTATTAAACAAGATCCATTACAAAGTCATATCATGCTTTCAAAGATATAAATAATAGTGATCATGATTACAGTGTGTGTATATATATATATATGATTCATCTGACTTTAAAATCAAAAATTCATCATTTGTCTTTAAATTTTATTAACCAAATTACAAGCGTAATACATGGAGGGAGAATCGAAGGACATGAAATATTTGTGGGGGACTCATAGGCATGTGCAATAATTATCCCTTTCATTTTCCTTTAATTAGTACGTCCCATCTCTAATAATATTATTTTCTCCATGCAACTTGTAACTAAGGAGCATTCTCATATGAACCCTACCTAATAAGACCCCTGTTACGTTCAACCTCAACCTTTTTTTCTTATGCTTATGGAGGATATATATCGACCACAAAAGAAACTCCACGGCCGATGATTAATGAGTGAAGGATAAAAACACATCTAAAGTGTTCATGTTTTCGAGTATCATATCTAAATTATCATGTGCAAGTTTTCTAACTGAGTCCTAAAAGATGGTGATATTTCATATGGGAAAGCGAATAACTAATAGTTAAGATGTGTTTTGATAAATAGTTGGTGATAGTTCCGATAAAAAAACTTGCTCACCTGATAATTCAGATAGAAAACTCGCAAAATCACAATATTTTAAGTGTGACTTTAACCATTAACTCGTGAATAATATGTTTATCCTTAACAAGAAAAATATATCGATTTGTGACAGAATATTTATGATGAACAGGTTTATTGTCACTAAAAAATTGGCGCCGCTTGAATTTGTAACGGAATGATGACAAATTCTTGGTCACAAACCTAATACTACATACATTTTACTACTGTTTCTGCAACTTTCTCTGTTTGTTTTATTTAGATACAAAAAATATGCTCTTTACATAAACGCTTCAAAAAGTATGTTTATCGCTGATAGGCTAAATTTTTAGATGAGATAGTCACACGCTTTAATAATTTCAATTATATTTACACTTGAATACAATGAGAAATGGTCAATATCTTCCGAAACAAAAATGATATGTACATTAAAATGAAAAAAACAGATGTGGAGACGATAGGTTGCAAAGGAAAGACATGTTTGGGTTTTAACATTTATTTAGTTTGATGAGATATACTGTCAGACACTCTTGTCTATTTATTAATTTGTACTCATATTATTCTCTGTCAATCTTGAATACTCATCTCCCCCACACACTTGGTGTGTGTGTATATATTCAAAATACGATAGTTATTTTTATTTTATAACGATAGTATTTGGGCTCAGGTTATGCGCATCTCACTTATTTTATACGGCATGTGTTACTTCTTATTTTATCTTTATCACTATAAAATTTTATGTAATTAAACCAAATATCTATATTAAAACTAGTAGATGTTGACAATATGGAAAATAGTCAACTGTCTTAATTGATCTCAACATTTTTTGGGCTTCGCTGGGTAAGATATATGGTTAAACTTGTCAAATATAAACTCTAGATCTGTCTTTTCGTAATAGTGTACTCATCCTCTTCAAATTCAGTATCCGCATCGAGCTTTGCTAACTAACTACCTAAGGGAAGAAACTCTCTTTTACTTTTAAATATGGTATTGTAATGTGTGATATATTATATATATATTATCTATATAAGTACGTGTTGGGTAAATAGGATATATCATGTGATGAAATGATAAGTAGTTCTTCATAGGTTCGAGCATATATATATTCAATTTACTCCGTACCTTGGAGAAAGTAAGATCTGAGCACCAAAATTAAGGTTCCATACATGTTAGATCAAACGTTTACCATCATGTCAAAAGCTATAGCTCATAGAAAGAGCGCAACTTTATTTCTTAACTAAATTCTCCAAGCAAGCGTCATGTCCGATCATGACATCTAGGCCCCAACCCCTTTGTAGGCCTTGCCATCCCAGCAATACATTTTTTTAAAAAAATAACAATAGTATACGGATCAACTTGTTCGTGCTTCGTCTCCCAAGAAAATTCTAATGAAAAATGAAATTCGAACAAGGTAACCAATCTGTACGGGTAATCCATGGAGCAATATTGCCCTCCAATAATTCCAATGCCTACTATATATATTGTCTCTTTAAGTACAATATCCAGCGTCCATTATATTTTACTTCATAAGTAGGTCCTTTTTAAATTTCTGCATTATTATATATGGTGTTGAGAAGAGTCTTTGGACAATATGGGTCAAGAGTGTATGAGTATCGTGCATAGCTTAACACATCGTCTTATGTGTATAAATCTAAGTCATTTTAAAAGACTTACCGAAGACATGATCGATAAAAATATATGAAAGTCAAGGGTTAGAATAGTAGATAATCGAGTGTTATAGTAATTTTATATGTGAGATGCAGGAGGTTTCGTCTCCTCATCTTCTCCTTTTAAGTAGTATTCATTTAGTATCTTATTCTTTAATTTTTACTACTACATGTTTATTTTTTTGCAGTGGCGAAGCCAGAAATTTCATTAAGGGTGTTCAAGATTAATTTAATAAATATGTATGATATTTTTTTTTGACATAATTTTCTATATACATAATATAATTTTTGACGAAGGGTGTTTGGCTGGTCACCCTGAGTTATATGTATATGTGGCTATGCCACTGGTTCTTTGATTTGCTAATCTTGTTTTTTTTTTTTTTTTTTTGGTTATTTTCTTTCTCAATCTTGCTTTGATTAAAGCACTTTTGAGCTGATAGTCTACTGAAAACAATATCTCTACCTCATATAGATAGGAGCAGGGTATGTGTACATTTTTCATATCCTTTCCAGACATTACTTATGAGATTGCACTGAATATGATTGTTTAAGAGAAAAAAATGCAACACCGACATCTATTAAACAAGACCTATAACAAAGTCATATCATGCTTTTAAGAAAAATATAGCGATGACTACGATATATATATTTCACATCATCACATGCTCATATATATACTCTAAATTTGTCATTTGTCTTGGAATATTAATCAACTTTGGTGGGGACTCATATGCATGTGCTTCCCTTTCATTTTCCTTTTAGTACGTCTCATCCCCACTGTTTTCTCCATGCAACTTGTAATTAAATTAACGAGCATTAATCTCATATTACTGTCATAACCTATATGGTAATCAAAAAATAATTAAAGTTGTGATACTCTGCTATTTAGATGGCGAATAGCTAATTAAGTTAAAACGCATTTCTTGCAAGTTTGGGTACGGGTTGTATAGCGCAATCAGAGGTGGATCCACATGAAAAGGTGGTGGTGTACATGCACTTGTTGGTTTCGGAAAAAACTATGTATACATGACCATCAAATCATACATCGAAATGTGTTAAACTATTTCCTTTAATTTATAGCATATTTGGGTTTTATATATATTTAACTATAATTTTTAATGAATCAGTGTCTGTGTCACGTGACACAGTTTCAACTAACATGCATTTCCCCTTTGTTGGTGGCTCCATCATATTTAAATTCTGAGTTCACCTCTCAACATAATGACTAATGAAGCATGCAAATATAACATTGTTTCTTGGAGCTAATTCGTCCAAGGTATAGAGTAAACAGAAGAAGATTTAAAAGTAATTGTTTTTGCTGCCTATGAAAGTGATCGATGGAGCATTGCTCTCCACTCATTCCAATGCCTACTTTTGTCCTGTTTAGTACAATATCTATTTTACTTCATAAGTACGTCCATCCTTCCATAATATGGTGTTGAGAAGAGTCCTTGGACATGGGGTCATTGGTACATGTGAATGAGCAGGGTTATAATTAATTTGGGTAGAATTTTATAATTTTATATTTATATTTAAAAATTTATTGAATAAATATAAACTTTTTATTTGAATTTTATAAACTTAAAAAAAATAAAATTCAAAACGTATAAATTTTAAATTACGACTCCATTCTCTATGAATGACTATTGTGCATATCTAACACATTGTCGTTAACTTTATTGCATATATAAAAGTATATATATGTTATGTGCTAATTAATTGACACTCAAAATTGTCAAAACAATATATATATATATAATCAAAAGAATATCACTCGACATCTATTAAACAAGATCTATTACAAAATCATATCATTCTTTTGATCCGAATATAATTAACAGTGATCATGATTACAATATATATACATTTGACTTTAAAATCTGAACTTCATCATTTGTCATTGAAATTCAACAAAATTACAACAAGCGTAATTTATGGAAGATGAATTGAAGGACATGAAATCTTTGTGGGGACTGATAGGCATGTGCATTTTCATTTTCATTTAGTACGTCCCATCTCCAATATTTTTCTCAATCCAACTTGTAACTAAGGAGCATTCTCATGTGCCCCTTTGGCCACCCTAAATTAAACTACCTAGCTAATATATACTCCCCTACTGATGAATAATATGTCTATCCCATTTACAATAAAAACATATATATTTATGACGTACATGTTTATTGTCACCAAAAAACTTGCACCATTCGAATTTGTAATGGAACTATGACAAATTCTTGGTCACAATAAATTTTTTTTGCCACGCATTTATGTCATTTACAGGTAAATTAACATATGGAATGTGAATTCGGGTCAACCATCCATTTTTTGTATCTCTTGCTGGTTAGAGGTCAAGTCAAGGGCGGATTTATCAGCATGGGTTGTGATTTATTTGAGTCCATGCATAACTTTTAGCTTACATTTAGATTTATTTGTGGAAAAATCACTGAAATTGCTAAAAAATTAGGGGGCCGGGGAGCCTGCTGCCTGGATCTCCATGTGTCGCCTAGGCCTTGCACTTTAGCCAAGGCCTGGCGCACCCCCACCATAATGAAAAAACTAACTTTAAAAAGTGATAGATTTAATGGTTGAAATTCGATTTTTGAACTCATAAAATTAAAATTTTGAATCTAGAGTGAAATCACACGCGCTAAAAACTCTAACCTTTTCGTAACCAAGTTTTGCAGTATTTCTTGGATGTGGACTCTGAGCAAGTTGGAATGGCCCCCAATTTTGAAGGTCCAGATAAAGTCGCTTAATATTAGCTGGCCAGCTCTATTCAGTTGGGCCCAAATCCAACTAAATATTTGATGAGAACCAATAACATATAACTCCTGTACAAATTTTTTTTTTAATATATGTATGTCCCCATCAACAGAATATTACTATGTTTCTTTTGGCTCTTATCTAGACCAAGTCTTTATAGCCACCAATTAGTCAGTGTCACCAACTCTTTATCCATGTTATGATTACCAAAAATAAATTATTTCAATATTAACAATGACCTCCTCTTTCAAAGAGACTAATGCTAATGGAGGGGGACCCCAAAAGCACCTTTTGGTGAATTATTGCTTTTGACATTTTTCATTCACATTATTTGTTAAAATTTTGCTTTTTGTTACTAAGTGTCGTTTATTTTGTAAGTTTATGTTTTAACAACGTTCTTTACTCAGTGTGTGGCGCTGGGAGGGGAAAGAATTGAAATGTTGATAATTATCGTCATTATCGGAGATAGCTTCTCTGACTTATAGAGATAGGGAGTAACATTTGTGTTTACACTAAATTCTCTTTAGATCCTACTTATGAAATTATACTGAGTGATTGTTATTATTGTAACTTCTAAAGCCACGTAAATATAAAAGAAGAAAATAAAAATTTTATAAAATATAATATAAGCTCACATCGTCTGCATGCTTTTATGAGTTGATGTGGTGTATCCTGAAAGGCAAATTTGAGCGGATTTTTATGGGCTTTGGATAGTAACAGTCACACAAAATACAATCCAAATTTACTAATAACCGAGGAATTCAAAGTAAAGTTACCCCTTTTTTATTATATCTTTTGCCCTTTTGACTTCTTTTATTACTCATTATCTCTGAGTGCATGCCAGCATGTGTAAGAAGAAAAGTAAAAGTGTAAAATTTACATTTATAAAAACAAGAAGGTAAAGTTCCCACCTAAAAAAGTGCTATACAAAGCTAAAAACATATTCACCACTATAGTTACCTCATATTGGAGCATGTCCTCATTCTCTCAAGTATCCCTTTTGACTCGCCGTTACACAAATTTGCTTTTTCTAATTCTTCAATTATTACAATTATTATAACCTCTTATGAATTCAACAACACCAGCATACTCCCTCCGTAATAAATAATATTTTAATTTTTTTATTTTATTTTAAAATAAATTGTGTTTCACACTACCAAAAAATTATTAATAGTGTTTTTTTAATTTTACCCTTATTTAAACGAAGAAAGATTTATAAATTACTAAAGAGTTGCATCATTTTTAAGGTATTTATTAAATGTAAGTTAATAAAAATGCATTTTACTTTCTAGAAGTAAATAGTTTCTTAAGAAATGTGTCCAAATTAAAATCATCACTTATTTTGAAATGGACGAAGTATCTCATAAATGAGATTTGAATATGAATATAATGATGAGATATAAGTAAATTTTACTTTTATCTTTGAGGAATAGATAAATTTTCTGCTAAAAAAAATTATATTCAGGTTAACTGTCAATCTAAGTTTGAAATTCACAATATGTGTGAGATAAAATAATTTCTTCTGACCACTTATAAATTGAATAGGAGATAACATCTAAATTTATAAATAACTACAAAATCAAATATCCAGTTTAAATTCATAAAAACAGGGGCAAATATAATTTGCCTTAACTGTATAATAAATCACCAACTTTTAATAAGAGAACCCATATTTGGACCTTGTTTTCTGCTATTACATCCTTCTTCCACTGCGCAACACAATATTTTTGCAAAATCAAGAAATATATTGAGGAAAAAAAAACCAACAACAGTGAATAATCTTTTTTGTGTGTGTGCATGAGACTCGACTAGAAGAACAGCAGCGCAACAATTAGAACTTGTCTTAGAAAAATTTTGAGCGTGAACTAACACTCGTACAACAGTCAGGACCCGCAACTCATGAAGGCCCCCAACCGCCCGAATGATTTACATCTAAGAATATTTACGCTATTTTCCATTATTCTCTCATAACCTAGCGATCATCAAATCAAAAACCAAATCCCATACTTTCCATCACAAATAGAAAATGAAAAAAAGAAAATACTAAAACAAAAAACTTTCATTTTATGAAGAGTAGTATATCAATTACTTAAGTAGTAAGAAATTTTACAATTTTTTTCTGAACAAAAGAAAAAAATATATATAACGTAAAAACTTCAGAAAAGAATATATAACAGACACTCTTTACAATCTGGAGTCTGTCAGCAAATTAACAACTCGGGATGACTCGTCCTCGAAGGCCTTTTTTTTCCGCCATCTCCATATGCAACATCACATATTATAATTTCTACTCCTAAAATTCAAATTTTCTAGTCTTTTTAATAAACTGATTTTTCAGTAGATCCACCAAGTAACGCCCGAGATTCACAAAAATTCTCTACACTATTCCTGTACCTTGCATGACAGGATTTCTGGAAGTCCTCAATGTTAATAGACCGATTCCAGTTACCAGATCCAGATCGAGAGATGAACCTGAGGATCTCCTCAAACAAAAACTCGTCGCAAGGTATAGCCAAAGTTCCATGGTTCGAGAAACCGTACTCTTCCTCCGCCTGAATCAGTAGCTTCCTGAAAATTGGATGATTCAAATACGTCGCTCGCACCACAAATCTCCGGCAACTACTGCCTACCGAGATCGCCACGTGTCCGGCGGGCACATCATGAGCGATGCGTTTAGATGAAGACGATACGGCTCTCTTCTTCCATTGCCGGAGCATATGACTGATCCTCACAATGCAACGGATTTTGTTGTATTTTCCGATCTCCGGCAACATTTTGCTAAGCAAATGGGTAGAAGAATTGAGTAAGTTTAAAGTTTTATGGTTTCTGTTGAAAGCGTAAGGAGTGGTTGTTAATGCACGCTTCTTTTATAGACGGGATGACTGAAAAGACAAAGTTATCCTTCGTAGTTGATGGTATCTACGAGATTGCGACAGATGCTATAAGGCCCATGTGGTGGGCACCTAAAAAGAGTGATTATGATTAGTTGTTATTGTGGGCCCGATTTAACAACTAATCTGTCTATAATCTTTGTGTGGATTATGTTTCCCGTTTGTTGATCTTTTTTTATTTTCATTTTTGTCTCTTTTAGTAAATTGAGATTCGATTTCTTTTAAATCATCGATAAGATAAGATAAATCCGATTCTTCGGATCTTTGAAATGGTAAAACTCTTGCTAGTTAATATTTACCTTTTTAATAGGCGTTTATCCGATAAAAATTATCTAATTTGTATCGAAAACAAGGTATAACACGAGGAAAAAAAGTCTATAATTTCGTAAGCAGTAAAAGAATATGCTTAAGAGTTGCGAATGTTTCATATTAAGTGATAGTTTAACTTCTACTTTCTCCGTTTTAGAATAAGTGATGTTTTTATTTTGAGCACACCCTTTAAAAGAATTATTCATTCCTAAAAAAAAGGTATCATTACTCACTTACCCTTAATAAATATCTTGAAAAAGATATGTAACTTTTTAATATTTTCTTGATTATCTAAAACTATCTCCATTTAAATAAAGGTATAATTGGAAGAACATTATTAATGTCTTCTTGGTTATATAAAACACCGCTTCCTTTGAAGCAAAATTAAAAAGCTAAAACACCATTTATTTTAAAACGGAGGGAATAATAACCAATAACACTAATTGCATCTTCTCCTTACAAATTTCCTAAAGACATTAATTGACATTAAATTATTTGCATGGCTATACCTGGTTAAGTTTTTAGTTTGGAAACCTAAGATATAAAATATTTTCTCTCTATAATGTCGTTTCCATTTTAGCCCAAACGAGATGTTGTTCAACGACATAAACTTATTTAAACAAGAAAATAGAGAGGTTATTTTCGTAAACATAATAAATTCATTTATTATGTCTCTATATTTTTAGAAATGTTGATCTCTTCAATTAATTTATTTAAAGAAAATAGTTTTAGACAGATTCATGAGAGAGAATGGAGTGATCGATCATGAAATGTAACAAGAATGATCAAATTTTCAGGATTTGATATGAATAATTAACCAAAATAAGCATAAACTAATTTCACGTTACATCCCTTAATTTTCTACTTTTTTAAGAAATGAAAAAAATCAGTAACAGAACCAAATTATTATGAAGATCTCTTGTGTGCCAGAGATCTTTGTATCCCTGTAATCCTACACTAAAAAATGGAAATGGTAAAGATTTGGGGAATATTTTCTGGGGCCCTGTATATATATATTGCATCTAACCACATGTAATTATTCAACTAATTAACTAATTAATTCCCAATTAAGGCAGACACATTTTTTCTAATCAGTCACCTCATCAAACTTGGAAAAAAAAACAGAGAAAAATAATAATTGTGATTTATGTAATCACTTTTCACTGATTTATCACCTCTCCCATTAAATTAAAACTGGAAAAGAAACAGAAAAAAAATTTGATAAAAGTATATAGGGATCCAGCTGTGGCCCAATCCAATTTAGTGCATGATCTACCAAATGGTCACTGAGTTGGTAACACGGCCCAAAGGCCATGAAACCCACTAGATTCTTACCGACTTGAATATAGGGAAATTAACGAGAATGCTCACGGGTCATTCGCACAAATAACCTTATTTTAAAGTAAATTTTAATTTTTGTCCTTTAAATTTATAGTCTTTAAATTTGGTCTTTCGGTATTTCATGTGGTAATAAAATAATTTAAAATGCTCCTGATATCAAAAAAATAAAATCACAAGACATAAGTTCAGCAACATGAATGAATTTGCTTATGGGGCATAATTCAACGGCATTAACTTGTGCCTAAAAAATTCTAAAATAAAATATGAAAGGGTAAAGACATAATAACAATTCACTAAAAAGTTTTGGTTAGCAAAGTTAAGGATATTCTAGACATAAAATTTTCATTAATTGAGTTGTAAGGATAAAAATTAAAGACTATCAACTTAAGGGATAAAAAATAAAGGCCAGCCCAAAATAGGAACAGTTCATGTAAAAATTTGATGCCCATGCAGCTAAACAACATCAACAACAAATTTACTAAATTTCACAAAATGAAAAGGTTGTTTCTAATAGATGAGATGTCCATGCAACTAAAAATAATAATTTAAAATACATATTTTAAAATATATTGCACTTCATATTTATTTTGGGTAAAAATATTTATAAAATATTCAGTAGGTTTATGGTAGAAAAATAAGAAGATAAAATAGAAGAAGAAAGGTTTTGATGTGATACCACTGACCTTAAAAGAAAGTTTCATAAATAGTAGTTTGGATCATAATTATTAGTAGTTGTTGTAGTTTGCGCAATTACGATTTATAATAACTATTTTGAAATTTGTATTGTATCTTATATGCAACTTTCTAAAATTCACAATGTATCTCAAATACAGTCTTATGAATTTTGCATTGTATCACTGTAATAATTTTGTATCTTTGATCAATTTTATTGGATATCGATGCACTGTATATATTTGCTCAACATAGTTGTATCAACACTTTCTCGTTTTGCTAGATATAGTGATTTTAGGGCATGTCGCTCTGTAGCAGATACATCATTCGTTTGGACGGATTAACAAATTACTCAATTTTATTGAATACACTTTCTCAAATTTACTAGATATACTGATATAATTTAAAAAATATTTTCAGATACAATATTCATTTGGAGGGATTAACAAATCACTTAATTTTATTGGATACAGTTTCTCAATTTTGTTGGATAACATAGGTACAACCCAAAACTATTTCCACATATAATATTCATTGAGAGGGTTAAACGAAGCAGCATGTGTATCGGTGTATCTATTACTTTTATTTTGTGAGATACACTTGTATCATCACCGAAAAAATCATTATAAATTCAGATCTACAATAAAATGAGTGAGGTGTTGAAGAGAGAGAGAAAGAGCGCAATTTGCTATGAAAATGGGTAAATATTTCTAAAGTTGATATATTTTAAAACTATAACTATATGTCGTAAATATAATAGCTATTTGCTTATTTATGTAGTTGTTCATATATTATTTAGAAGATTACAAACAATTTCCTTCGGGATCCAACAAAACCCTAGTATATTGCCTATTTTTATTACGCTATTTCAGAAGACTTTTTAGAATAATCATGCTTTTTCACGAATAAATATATTTATTCGATTTAATATTTTCAAATATTACAAACTAATTTAACAATCTCTCACTAATTTGTACAATACATCATAAAATCATGCATATCAGAAAGCATCTTGTACATATTTTAATTTTTCATTAGTATAAATACTTTAAAATTTGATGAAATAAATGATATCTTAAAATTTGAACCACAATTTATTATATCAAATCGAAAATATTACACACATAATATCATTTATTACCCATTGAATTTCTATTGTTAGAATATTATATATTAATTCAAAATTGTGTTTCCATTACTTACCTTTAGTTTTAATAGTTTACTTATTCCCTCGTAATTTACTTATATTGCATTTCTCCTAAATAAATCTTGTAAGATCAACACAAATCTTTTATATAGGCATGTCACAAACACATACATATGCCTAAACTTTTTAATATATTTTTGATTATTGATTACTCTTATTAACACTGTTTCATTACATACATAAAATAATACCCAAACAGAAAATTAACATTTTCTTTTCATAATCTCAAAGTGGTAAAAAGCTTTTAAGTACACAAAAAAGATTTAACAATTTTATAAAAGATCTTCATAGTATGCTTAAAAGTGTTTTATATTATATTTTAAAACAATTTCTATGATAAAAATGGAATAAACTTATCAAAATGGATATCTAAGAAGCTGTTTACGAGAACAATAGATTTTTTTTATATATATAATTTGCATATTTTTTATATATATAACATCCGGAAACACAGAATAAAAATTGTTCATGATGAAAATATGTTATACAACAATTAAAAGAGGAGAGGAAGAAATGTTTTTTTCTAAAAGTTTCTCTTCATACTAAAAGATTAAATATTTTTATAAACTTGCTGCGTCTTGAATAGGAAATTTCAAATCTGGTGTCATTCCTTCCCGAAATAATACTTTCTGTATCTCTAAATATTTGAGAAATAATTTGACTGATTTTTAAAATTAAATAAAATGAAAGTAAATTTATTAATATTTTAAAATTAAAATTTAAGCACTTAAAAATTATATAAAAATATCATAAATTATATAATTTTAATTTAATAAAAAAATATAATTTAAAATTTTAATTAAAATTCATGTAATTTGAATATTAAAAAAAAAAAAAGGGAAGTGACGAATATTATGAGATAGTAGAGGGATGCGCCCATTTTTCAGTACCAGATAAGAAGATAATTATTGCACTTAATTCCAGAAACACCCTTTTGCACAAACGGGTACTATTCTAAAATAAACCGGTCCCTCTCAGCTGGGTCGTGTCTACAACCCGATTACCGGAAGAGCTCTGTAATGCAGCACTTCGTCATCCAAATTCCACGTTTACGTCCTCTTCCGCCGTCCACACCATGTCTTTTTCCGGCAAGAATGAGTTCGTCGCCGTCAGTTTTGACGGCGAAGCATCTCAATCTCCGGCAATTCGACTCGCGGGTGCTGATAACCAACAGCAGGAGTTTAAAGCATAGGTTTATTAGATGTATGGCGAATCCTCGGCGAGTTAAAATGGTGGCTAAACAGATAAGAAGAGAGCTCTCCGACATGTTACTGACCGATAAGGTGTTACAATACGCTGTTCTCCCTGAAGCTGCTCTCGGCGCGGATCGATACCTTTCTTCCCTTACTACTATCAGCGATGTTGAAGTTTCAACCGATTTGCAGGTTCCTTTCTCTTTAATTGATGTTAGTTTTTGCTTAATTTTGTTTCTGAGTCACTTGAGCTTCCTTGTGAAATCTCCTTACTTAGGAAGAAGGTTAGTTGATGGCGGTTTTACTATCAGAGTAATTACATTTGCGTCTCAGCAGCCATATGATAATTAAACTGGCCATCAATCCATTAGAACATTTCGTTTTATCAGGTTTGAGACTGGCTATGTTTTGCTAAGCCTGCATAGTCGGAGTTGTTAGTAAGTTATCTGTTTATAAATAAGGGCAAAAAGGCATGAGAAAGGTTTTCGTGGAAAGGAATTTGTGATGACCTTCTTTTTCTTGTTACATGCTGTTTAGTTAGTGCCAAACTTAGAATATTGCATGTTTTACTCTGAACTGAGTCAATTTCTTAGTTGAAGAGAAAGCCAAGCCAAAAGCTTCATCTTTGGGTATCTGTAGTGGAAGTGATAGTCCTTACCACATCCTTAACTCTATGCATAATATTTTGTTGCTCTGAATTACTTGACAAAAGTAATTTTCCAGTGTACTAGGCAAGGAAGAGTTAGTCAGATGAATGATCTGCTTATATGGTTTTAGGTACTTCGCATAATGGGGATTATTATCTCTGTTAAGAAGAGATAATTTTTCTAGTATTTAATATGCTTTGCTATGCCACTAGTTCACTACATTCTGCCTCATTGCTCCACTGTTCCCCCCACCCTTTTTTTGTCTCTGAATGTAACATATGGTTGATTAATCAGCTCTGCAACATAACTGCTGAAAAATAAGAGTGCATATCTGGCTGTTTTGAAAAGTTAATCTCAATGAGTTCATTCCAACATGCAGAAGTAAAATTCGTTTTGAGTTTTGACCGTATAAAGTACCTGAAGCAAAGAGCATATTTGTGCATCATAGGCACTGGAACACAGACTATCATCCCCCTTCATTATTTCTTTCCCTTTGTTTTCTTTTTTTGAACAAAAGCAATTCCAACGTTCACCCTCCTTCTCTATAGAATGTTATCATTGATATTAAGTTGTGGTTGTCTCCCGCTACTGATCCTGATATCTGGATTGACATGGATGTATTGTTTACAGATTAAATGTTTTTTCAACATTATATCTAAAACTATCAGTTGCTGAAGGTGACTTCTTCAGAAATCCTGGTTTAACATTGAGTTTGTCCAATTACTTGAAATTTAATTAGCCTGAAGGATGTTTCTTTAAACAGACTACACAATATAAGAAGTTAAGGATGGTTTTATGTGTTGAAAACTAGAGGTGAGTGTGGAGAAACAAGAAAGCATCTAAATATTGAATATGTATGGCATTCATTGGCAGGACAAGGCCATGGTAGAATTTACTCAGTTTGAATTTGAGAGTATATTCGCCAAGGAAGTGATCAAACCCCTATCACCCCTATCCCAATGTCAAATTTCATCTTTCTTGGGACAGTTTTCATATGTGCCTCTTATATAGGCGACTATGTAAAGTGATGTCTGCTGCTGGCAAGCAAAAATAAGAATCTGAGATGGAAAAATTTTAGGTATGAGAAGAGAGAGAGTTTTCCATTATTAAGAAATCAACTTCATATTCACTGTTACCATCTTCCTACTGCATTTGGGTGTTTGTGTGGCATGTTATGCATATATGTCTGTGTGTGTGTCCTATGTATCTGTCTATATTTATATATATTATAAGGATTTCCTTGTGTATTTATTTGGCCAAAGAATTGAAATAGTACTAGACAACAAAGAAAAGGATTTCTGTCATTTCTGTAAATGATAAGCTTCTCTTTGATCTTCTAGGAATATTCCCATTTTGGACTCTCAAAAAAAAAGTTATGTGCTATTGTAGGTTGTAAAGGTGTATGTCTCTGTGTTTGGAGATGAAAGAGGAAAGGAAGTGGCTTTGACAGGCTTGAAGTCAAAAGCAAAATATGTAAGGAGTGAGCTAGGGAGGCGAATGAAGTTGCGACTGACTCCTGAGATTCGTTTCATTGAAGATGAGTCCCTTGAACGAGGAAGCAGGGTGAGTACTTCTAATCTATTTTCTTATTAGACAATATATTGGTTTTTTTTTTTCTTTTTCTTGGGGGGGGGGGGGGGGGGGGAGGATCTTTGTTGTTATTTATGACTCCAAAGCTTCTAACCCTCTTTGCATTTTCTTGACCTTCTCTCCCTTTTTTTTTTCCTTACGCTGGGTATGTTGTTGCCTCTCTTTTTTTGCAAGCCTGTGTTGTTGTTTCCTGGCTACTAAGCCTTTTATGATTCTCCTTCCATAATTTTGTTTTGCAACCAGTTCTCGCAATTATGAGGTTAACCTTTGTCTTTGACTTTCCCCTACTTAAATGATGGCCAAGTTCATTGACAACACACCAAAATGATTTGTATCTTGAATGTATCAGATGCTTGCTAAACACTGTTCAGGAGCATTTGGTATATCGAGTTCCGACTTAAAATTTGCACTGGGCAGCAAGTATAACTTGACGAATTACCATATTAATCTCTTGCATGGGAAATAAAAGGGAAAAAAGATTATATTGTCCAACAAAACCTCTAAGGAATTGGTCACTAATTTGGGAAGAGTGAAGTTATTGGCCTCGATACCCATTTTTATTTGTTACTACTACATAAAAAAAACACCCATTTTTATTCTTCACTGATCTGTCAAATGATCCACAGCTCAATCTGTTTCTGGCATTTGCAAGTTGATCCATTTTTACTCATGCTTAATCAACATTACTCTCTATACAAGAAAAAAAATGACTTGTATGGCTTTTGGCACTAGAATATATTCTCAAGACTGATTAAGCCATTAGCCCTTTCTGAAATGGTGCAGTTATAAGGCTTTGTCTTCTTTTGCTAGCATGGTTCTGAATCTGAAGTAGATTAGAACTGTATGATCGTTGTGCTTTTTCTGGCAGATTACCACTTCACAGTCCCTGAATGCACTTCAGGTCAATGCTTAAGGTTGAACCAATTCTTGCAGGTACTTGCTATATTGGACAGGATTAAGGATGACAATGAAAATAAGAATTCACAATCCAGAGCTTTTGATAATAATGGATCATCTGACCAAAGAGATGATGATGGGGACTGGGAGGGTGACGACCCTGATGATGAAGGCATTATTTATGTGAAATAGCTTTCTAGTGCACTCTAAACTACACTGACTCTGGACTAGACAAAAGATGTGTTGCGTCATGGTAAGTCACTTTTATAAAGTTTAGCACATTTTAGAGTGAGCAGAACAGTGATCCTTCAACTTTTCTGTTGCTTAGGCTACGCAAATTTTGCATTTTATTCCCAGTGAACAGCAATATTATGCTTTTCAGCTCATGTTAGTACTAGAACTACCCTTTCCAATGGCTAGCACTTAAAAAGCATAGCTTACACGATCTTCGTAGCAATAGCAAGTAAAACACTAACATCACTTCTCCAGCAGTTATCCACATCCATTTATCTCCATGACGTTGCGCTAGTGACCATATTACTGCATGGTATTTTAAAAGAACCTAATGGGTGCTATTCCTTTTACAGGGTGGAGGTGTTTCCTCAGCCACGCAAGGAACACTTGTGCAGTTCCCAAAATTGTGGAAACCTTATTGAACCCTATTCAGAACTGTCTAGCTAGTTTATTTTCTTGTTTCATGTGTAATTCTTGTCTGATGTACGAATCAGTTAAGATTATTACTTGACCTTCCACGCACGAGTCTGGCTTTGCCTCTCCATTTCAATTTATTGAGTTTACTAGTTGGTGTCGTCTGTTTCTGGGAAGAAAGTAAGGGGTAAGCTATATCAATAGTAATTATAGAAGAAATTTTCGTGTGAAAGCTTTGTTCTGGATATTTTAACAATTGGAAGGACCTAAGCCTTACCTTATCAAAAAAAAAAAAAAAAAAGCACATTGTTAGGACCAGGGTAACGGATTCTTGCTGTTACAAGTGATGAAAATTGATAAATTAAAAATAACTTCATAGGCAAAACGTCCACCTGCTTATAATTTGTGTTGAATATTATGTTTCCCAGTTGTATTACTACTGTGCAGTGATAGTATATACGTCACTAATTGCCTTTTCCATGATAGATTATAGCAGGGATCGATAACCCATTACATTATTAAAGAAAAAACAAAAGAAGGGAGTAATGATATGTCCATTCACTAATCAGAAAAGAAAAACCTTAAAACACAGTTCATCAAGACAGCAAGTGAGCATATCTATATCACTGGTCGAACAACCACAAACTAATTAGGAGTAAGCCTTTCCTGGATGAGTTGATGTAACAAGAAGATTATTTTTCAAGCAGATCAATGACCAACTTTTCCGTTGTTTGTCCAATGTAGTCCTCAAAATAGGACCACCAGTTATACTCATTGAATCATAAAAATATTTAATAACTCTCGACACAAAATTGAACAGTTACAAAGTAGCAAAATGATGGTCCTAAGCAACAGCCCAGAATGAAAATTGATATAATGTGATTGCCATATTATTTTTATCAGACAGCAAATGCAGCACACTGCTCTTTCTCAGTGATGTGCCTTAGCTTCAGCTTTCTGGTGAGACTTGGCCTTAGCCTGAAATAAATAAGATGGAAAGACAGACATATTAACTCGGAGAAAAACAATGTGGAAAGAAAACCAAATATTTGCAGTTGATACAGGGAGATTCACAAAACAACTAACAAGAGAAAATAATAAGAACACTGTAGAAATTTGAGGCACAAGTCTTCTTAATATTATCCCTGCAAACTTCAAAGAGGTTTGAAATTGCGTGGCAGGAAAAAAATTCCAAACACATCCACACTCTCAATGTAGACTTTTTTTATCGAAATGGTGATGATTGAGGGAGAAATCCAATAAATGGGTTTGTCATATTTTTCATAATCAAAATGGCGAAAACGCATGGGTGGTGGAAAACCTTCAGTGTGCAACTTTCACATCTGAAAGCAAACCCCATTAAACATATTTACATTGAAGAAGGTGCTCTAGTATTCCTGAGTCACGAGCTTTCAGTGGATATTTTAAATTTTGGAGAAAGGCTCATTCCCTTCTCAAACCTCACTTGTGAGATAATACTGAGTATGTTGTTGTTGAGAAAGGTTCATACCCTCTAAAGTACCTTCAATGTTATTTTAACATTTAGAGAATCTGAAAAAGTTATCTTTTTCTGCACTGATGTGACGATTGGAGGCAGCTTTTTCAGACTTAAAGGTTCAGGCATGCTAAAGCACCTTCAGCCAAATTACAAAGACACCCTTGTATGAGGGAGTCTTCTCCATAAATGCTACTTATGTGCCTTCAACATTTTTTCCCGTTCCCCTCTCACTATATATATACACATGTTATACATTGTCGTACATATATCACCAAGCTAACAAAAACTAGTGTACTTTGCGCTTGAATGCACCTTTCAATTTGAATTGGAGAAAAAAAAATGTTACTGATTTTTTCATGATGTATTGCATAGGTGGCAAATGGGCGGGTTGGGCTGAATTTGGGCGGGTCAAAATGGCTGAGTTAATAAATGGCAGGTTTGGGCTGAAATGGGCTAAAATGCGGATCATAACCCAACCCGCCCACCTATAATTAAGTTTTAATTACTTTATTTATTCTTTTATAATCTTTTGATAACTTATAAAATAAATATTTTTCTTTATTATGACTAAATATAACATATTAAATAAAATAAAATATCTTTTTGAGAATATCTTGGTGAAAACATTTTGACAAGATTTCTCATGAATCAGTTTAGGTTAGATATTAGCGCAAACTTTGATGAATTGCAATGAGTTAGGCTGAGCTAATAAATGAGTGGGTCAATTATCAACCCAAACTTGAACAAGTTGGGCAAGTTATGATCTCATGAGTTGATTATGCTACCTCTAGTGTATTGCTCCCTATTGAGTAAATAACTTATTGATAATCAAGATTTTTTTATAGGTAATAATATCAAATGAACATTATATTAGAGCTTCATTGTATCTGGATAACGATGTAATATATGAATCTGATATAGTTAGATATAGTTGTGGTGCTCGCAGTTGTTAAACATCCCTTAAATGTTGAGTACGATAGGTTAATTAGGAACTTGCATATTAAAGTGAAAACTACTGTGAATGAGTTAGGGCTTGTTATTTGTGGTAGATGGTCATTTTCCAATGTTTAGGTAATGCTTGTTATTCTGAAATTCTCATGCTTGACAATCATTCTTTGTAAGATTTTATGGTGGCACCAGATACAGTGCATTATATGATTAAACTTGATTGTTGGAGATGTATATTAAAACAAAAGTGTTGGATGTTGTTGAGCCCGCACATAATCTAAATTCTCCCTTTTTGAATTTTGTTACACCCTCTTTGAATCCTAATGAGATCCCTCATGATCTTTACGAACCATCCGAAGATAAGAATCATTTATGGAGAAGACTCTTTCATACAAGGACGTCTTTATAATTTGGTTAAAGATGTCTTAGCACACATAAGTCTTTACGATCAGAAAAAGTTGTCCCCAATCGTCATATTATTTGCGAGAAAGATAACTTTTACAGATTCTCTTAATTTTAAAATAACATCAAAGGTGCTTTAGAGGGTACGAGCCTTTCTTCAAAATTTAAAATATTCACCAGACTTGTGGATAATAGAATACCTTCAGCGTAAATATATTTAACGAGCCGTTTATTTCAAACATGAAAGTTGCACACAAAAGGTGCTTTACCACCTTTGCGTTTTTTGCAATTTTGATTATGAAAAATCTGACAAACCCATTTATTGATTTTGTCCCGATGTCCTCAATCGTGACAATTTCGATCAAAAATTCCTCAATGTGGATGGATGAAGGATTTCGGGATGTTCATGTACCCTGAAGAAGGTCCATCGCAGTGAGCAAACTGCACCCTGAATCTAAATTAGACAGTTCATGAAGATTATCTAGTGGAACTTTTTCTTCTTGTTTTTGGATAAGGTCACAGACGAGATATAGATAAAAACAGGATCTACAAGCTATTTTCTTGGAGAGGTGGAAACTAGCTGGTATCATTCAGCTCTTGCGAGCCAATGGGTGCAAACAAGTATGCACTACAGTCTTTCTTCTAGCCAATGGATGCAAACAAGTATGTTTATAGTCTTTCTTCTTGATGAAGGCACTATAGTTCTTTTATACTAGGAAACGCACGAACATCCTAAACCAACAAATCGCTCAAGTGAGCTTGAATCTACTTATTCAGCTTGCATTTAAAAATTCAACTAGCAAAAATCTGCTAGCATCTCTAGACAATTAGATATAGATAGAATAATTCCAAGAGTTCAAGCTGACATCTAAAATCTGAAAGTTACAAATTGACTACTAAAGCAGAAAATTACAGTTTAAAGACGTTCAACAAACATAGCAAATAAACAATCCATACAGGGAATCTACAAGCAAAAATCTATTCTTTTCACTATCCAAAATTAACAATAAATAGCGGGGAATCTAAAAAATCGAGCAAAAAGCCATTCTTTTTTCAATCTAAATTACCAATAAATAGGGGGGAGAAAGAAAAATACCTTGAGATACTTGAGCTTCATGCTGCCATAGACAAGACCAAATGTGAATGCCGAGGTACGAGCCACCTGTCCCGCAAAAACAATTAAATAGATCAATCAATCAATCACCTAAGCATCAATATAAATCTGTCCCACTCAATCCGGATCCATTTCACAGTAATACTCTCAACAATTTGATTCTCAAGGCAATTAATTCAACGCATTTAAAAATCGACAATTAATAAGTACATGAGATCCAAGCATAGAAGAAAGAAGGAAAATGGGTTTACCAGAGCAAGGGTGCTGGTTCCAGAGTAAGGTCCGGGAAGAGGCGCCATTGTTGACTTGCAAGTAGAGCTTCAAGATCTCTTTTAAGCCCTAGAATTAGAAATTCACAAACCCTTCCTTCTACCAACAACGATGGTTGGCTTATATGGTGCGAGCTGTGATTTGCTGTGCGCCCACCTAGTGTAGAACTTTGTGGGGTTTTTTTTTTTTTTTTTTGCTTTTTCTTTTCTTTGAGTATTATTAAATTTTCATATTTCCCTTTTTAGCCTTGCGTCAGAGCCCTTATTTATTTGGTAGATTTCGTTATTTATTAACAAAAAATAATTGTACTTCATGTGATTAGTTTTAAAATAGCTCTTGATAATAATTAAATTCAGAATGGAGGAACAATAATAATTTATTTAACCTGCTTTCTACTTAATCATCAATTTTAAAGAATAATAGTTTTTATGGGTAAATTTAATTTTTAAATTTAATTCTTGTAATATATAACTCAATATGTTTAATTTTTCATTAATTAAAATATTTGCTTTGGTCCTTTATGTAAAAAATATGTTATATTTAAATTTTTTTCAAAAAATATATTTCTCTTAAATATAAAATAATAATAATAATAATAATATGGGCCTAATGTAGAGTGATTAAATAGTGCATGATTAATACTTCAAAAAAATTTATGATTATTCATTAGTAAGAAAATAAAAATATGTATTTAAAATAATTAAAAATCCCAAGAAATAAAATTAGAGTTTACTAAAGTACTAACTAACTGAGGGGTAAAAATGTAAGGATTGTTGCTATTTTGAAGTAATTTTTAATTTTTGTTTTTGTTGCTCAGTTAATGAAAATTTGTGTTTAAACAATCTTTATTACAATCTAATTTCGTAAAGATATATCTTTGGATAATTTTTGTATTATTCAGCGTATATTAAAATTAAGTTATATTTTGTAAGGCATAATTTATAAATTATAGATTAAATTTATATTATAAATTTTATAAGAATTAAACGACATAACTTGTGTTATATCGTACTCTAAAAATATAAATTTTTATTTTGTAACTTTTATTTTTTGTTTTTATAGAGTCGTGCATATATTTAATCACTTTTTATTACTTTTTAAAATGCTAAAAGACAAAAAAAAATTAAACAATAATGTGACTTGTAAAACACGAATGAGCAACATAATAATCTCCAGATTCACTCTCACCCACTCCACTACTAAGACGTGAGACCGGCGGCGATAGAGTGTTGTTGTAGGAGAAAGGAAGCTGAAAGAAATGGCGTCGAACCAAGTGAGGGCATCCCACATACTGATCAAACACGAGGGATCTAGGCGCAAATCTTCCTGGAAAGATCCAGAAGGTCGCATCATCTCTAACACCACCAGAGACGCCGCCGTTTCCCAGCTCAAAGCCTTTCGCGATGACATCATTTCCGGAAAGTCCAAATTCGAAGACGTTGCTTCTCGCTTCTCTGATTGCAGCTCCGCCAAGCGCGGTGGCGATCTCGGTACTTCCTCCCTCTACTGCAACATTTGTTTTCTAATGATTATGTTGCTTATACTAGGGCAATTTTTGTTAGGAGTATTTTTAATTTTTGGTTCGAGATTTATATGGCTTTTGTAGGGATAAGATCTGAGATGTAAATGACTTTTTGGTTGTCGAGAAAGGCTTATTTGCTTCAAAATACAAGTTAGGATTAGGAATGAGATGGACTTTAATAGAGTAGTACTGTAAGTCAAGTAGGATGCATGTAGATGATCCCATCTAATTTGAGATCGAGGTGTAGTTGAATGATACATAGAGAGATGACTATGCTGGGGTTTGATTGGTTTTAACTAGTAATTAGCTTCGATGTTTGTATGCTGGAAGTAAAAATGTCTCTAATATTAGCTCGTTCGCACCTCATTTGAGTTGCAATTCGATTTAGTTACTTTAAAAAAAGTTTATTACACACAGGGAAATATCTAGAGAAAGTAAAGTATTAAAGTTAAGGAAACTGGACATTAGTTATTGAATAAGCTTATATTTATTACTATTTGGAGACAACTTCACAGGACAAAAGAGTTGTGAATAATTGGATTTTAAATTAAATTGATGTTCCACCATGTTCTTGCTGCATCTATCAAGTGAATGTGCCTGCCCATATTGCTTGAATTGCACATGCAATCTCCCCTCACACCTCTTTTGTGCATCTACCAATTGGTTAGTACTTTCACCTCGATATGTCAAATCTTTTGTATAGCATCTTTTCTGGAATGGAATGTAAGCAAGTTTTGAAGAAGAAATCTGCTAATAAAATAGTGCTGATAAATGAGTTCCCCAAAGCACTAGTCTTTTGTTTCTTTATTTAGTTATTTGCAATTAGGAAGGAAGCATTAGTTTCTGGTTCTGTGAAAATTCAACAAGAGAACTGCTTTTAAGTTGAAAGTTATGATAAATTATTAAGACTTTTCTACCTTAAGAAAAGATTTTCTTGCAGCTTGAGGTCATTTGGTAATAATCAGTGATAGAAGCAGCCAGATCTTTGCTTATCCTGTACATGTCTGGACAAAATAATAAGCCTACAGCAGAATGACATTTACGCTTGCTATAGGTCTTAGATTAGGAATATGGATAGCTTGTGCACCAGATTTGACACCAATCAACTTCTTTTCTCTTCTTGTTCTCTTTTTCACCTTGGTGTAGTTGGCACTTATTAACAATGGCAACAACTTGGAGATGCAACCCTCTCTCACCTGACAAAAACTAGTAAATCAGTTTTACTAAAACTGGGTGCAAAATTATTCACTGTTAAGGAAAAGTGGTGCCTAAACCTACTCAATCCTGTTCAAACTTTTTCTGCACATTCCTGTTGTTCTCTGTTTCTTGATAGCAGATTGAGTTGTTAGTTATCACATTAAAGAAGGTAAGAACATTAGAAAAACATATATCCTATAAGCTTATTTCAGAAGAAACAATGAAGAAGTAATGTTTAGTATTGTTTTTAAGTAACTTGCATTATTATTCTGCTGCTCCAATTCTAATAAATTTTCTAATTATCAAATATAAATGTTCAATGGATTAAAGGGTGTGCTGAGTCCAATATTACTAAATTTCCTAAAGATTCATATAATTGCCGTTTCTTGAGCTCTTCGGGCATCAGCTGCCACAATTGTTGGTTTTGCTGGGGTGGTTGATCGATGATCTAACATCTGCATTCTTATTTTGTGTGTTCGATGCTAGGATCACTTCTGTTCAGGCTCTACTTAGTTTGAGACTTGAAAAATGTTGTTTAGCTACAATTACAAAGATTTACTTTCAAAATATCTTCACTAATTGCTATTTTATTTTAATATCATAGCATGTTTATATTTGGTAGATGATTATACTCTTGCAATATTTTATACTTGATCAGCTATCTCATTGTTTCGTGCTATGAATCTTGTTAGTTTGTAATCTCTGATTCTTCTAAAGCTTTTGATGTCTAAATTTATCATTCAGTGTATACTTCTGGTCAAAAACTGTCTTTTAGTGTAATGGTTATGTTGGATATTGCTGTCAATCTTCTGTGCTTGCTCTCAGATTGTCAGACTTTATAGGTTCTTACCATACAAATGACGGCATTCCGCAATTGCTTAGTGCTGCACCACATCATAAAGCTAATATAGAAGCATTGTTCTTTACAAATCAAAAGAAAAATAAAGAACTAATATAGAGGCACTGCTCCTTAACCCTCACTTCATTTGTCTTTTTCTTGTATGCCGGTTTTTGTAAGCATCTACTAAGTTTCTATGTCACTTGAAGGGCTAAAAGCCTAAAAATTGGTGTTATTTCTGGCATCCTCAAAGGTGGGGGGATTCTCTACTTTTTCCAATGAAGGAGGTGTGGGGGTTTATCTTTACTGTATTTAACTGAAGAAGGGAATTTCCAATTGAAGTAATATATTGACCCTGCAAAGGGAAAAGATGGAGATATATCTTTGTGGTTTGTGGATATAGTAGAGCTTTTCAGCTTGGTTAATGGCATTTTGGTGTCATTTGTAGCATCCTCAAATATAACCTGGTGAATGCTTAATAAGCTTATTTCATTTGCAGGTCCTTTCGGTCGAGGGCAGATGCAGAAACCTTTTGAAGATACAACTTATGCACTGAAGGTTGGTGAGATCAGTGACATCATTGATACTGACAGTGGTGCTCACATAATTCTGAGAACCGGTTAACATTGGCAGAGGAAGTATCTACAGATCCAAGAGCAATTGCAAGTTGTAACGCTTCTCTTCTTTTTCTTTTGGTGTTTCAAAGACTACCCCTTCCCGCGCTTGCATCTTACGGCAGCAACAAACTTATAAATTTTGATTGTATTATCAGTCAAATACAACTCCAAATGCCTGACTAGTAACTTGTTGTTTATAGACGTTTTTATTCATGTGGAGAGTTTCTTAACTCGTGGAACGTTCAAGAAAACTTTGATTCAAATGCAATGGGCAAGGTAACTCGAATATCACCATTATTCCATCATTTTTTTCTTGGAAAAAAAAAAGGAATCTAACTCGAAAACCATCATTATTATTTTTTTAAAGGAATATTTGTGGACCAAGTTTCGGTGGGATATATGTGTTTTGACCTTTTTCTTTTTTTTTTCTTGTCCATATGTTTACAAAGCCAATTTCATTGGCGTTCAGTGCTTATGTGCTCACTGTCAAGTTGATGCAATTGCGTCTTGTAATGTCGATTACATAGTAGTTTGGTCTGTTCTGTTCTATTCTTATCCCTTGGTTGAAAGTATTTTGAACAAAAATGTGGACTGAGTATTTCCTTCTTATCACAACTTGCGAGTTTGACCAAAATTGTCAAATTTTGAGAGTTTTTTTTTCTCTGTCATTGTCACCAAAAGGATAGAGAATGATTCTACAAACAACACTTTTTTTCGTGATAAGAGAGAATTTAAATGTTATAAAGTAACGTAAAATTGTTAAATAGTCACAGTTGCTACTATAAGATTTGAATGCCACACTAATGAAAGGATAATAACGTTTTGAGTCCCTAGGTTATTGATAAATTGTAATTTTGATCCTTGTGATATCTTTGTTAACCGCAATAACCCTCAATTTATTAAAATGTTGTTTTGGTTTCTATACGTAAGAAGTATGTTATACGCTGACTACTTTTAACATAATATATGAGTTGTTAAATGGTGGACATTTAATAATTCTATAGATCAAAAGTGAACATTTTAATTAATTAAAGGTTAATAATGCTTAGTAAGATATCAAAAGGACTTAAATCATATCTTACCAATAAATGAGGGACCAAACGTGTTATTACGTAATGGGTAAGGAGAAGGGAAAAGGCGGAGTGGGAATCAAACTCACATCTATTTTGCATAAAATTCGTATACATTTTTTTTTATGTACTTCCACTTCAATTTATCACCTAACCACAATATATTATGCAATTTAGTATAAACATTGGATATATTTTTTTTGGACCTCCTCTCTCGGAGCCACTTTTATTAGAAAATTATATTGTTTTGTTGGGTAAAAATTTTAATTTTGTATATACATACTATATGTTGACTTTTTTTTTTTTTACGTGCGTTTTACTTTTTTATATTGTGACACCCTCAATAAAATATCTAATTCCGCCACTACTCTCTTTTTCTGCTTTGATTTCATTAACCTTTTCAAGGATGAAGAAGCATTCTAATATCATCATGATTCATGTACAATGACTGTACTATGAGAAGGATATTTATTAATTTGTGTGTGTGTGTGTGTGTGTGGAGACTAGTCTCAAACTTGTCAATTGTCATGCCTATTCATTTTTCTCTTTAAGTAATAACTTTGATAAATCCAAGTAAACCAAAGTAGTACTCGACTTTTAGGGAATTCAAAAGTACTAGAAGTGGACAAGTCAATGTTAATGGCTTGCTTTCTTGTAAACTTGGATTATGTCTCTCTATAAAGATAGAAAGTTGATTGGAATCAAAGCAAGAAAGAGAAGCTTAGTGTAATAAATCGTTTTGATTCCAAGTCCCCACCAAAAGTGTTCCTTTTCCATACCTTTTCTTTCCTACTTTCAAATGTAGTATTTACTACCATCACAAATATAGAAGAAAAAACAAGATATTTTTTGCTCCACCCTTAATCAGAGATCTCGATTTTAAATTTTGAATATGAAAAAAATTTTGATAGGGAATGCTATCCTCGAATAAATTTTACCCTACACAAATTTGAATTAGTCAGACTATAATATAAGTACCAAATACAAAATAAAAAATTAAAAAAAGAAAGTTTTTATTTGAAGACTTTCAAATATATGGACATAATTCTAGGAATTAGAATGTTGTCTATTAACTGTAACCTAACTTTGCATCACTTTAAGTATAAGATTCGATCATTTCTACCAAAGTATAAAGAATGTATTTGTTAATTAAAAGAATCTTTCGTTTATTAAAATGGATAAGTAAAAATAAAAATTTATTTTTAGTATAATTTTATTTTTAATTTAAAGTTTAAAATTTTAGCTCTAAAATTAAAGTTATTTTTGATAAAAAAAATATTCTATTTCAAAAGTGAAACTCTCATACACATCAACTAATCGAATTTCAACACTAGTATCAAAATATCAATATGTTTATATAGAATATATTATTATTATTACAATATTAATTTTTTTAAAAAAATAATAAAGGCAAAAAGGACATCTCGAGAATCTAAAATTTTGTTATTTTGGCCAAAATCGCCGAAAGCTAATAACGGGTCAATTTTTTTATTTTTTTAAAATTATTATTAAATACACATTACTACTACTCATATTAACTATATACTCTTAACAATTTTATTCTGTGGAGCGTGGTCATTCAAAATCAAACTATAATTGATAATTTAAATTAAAAGTTTGGTAGAATTATTGATATTAAATTATCAAATTAATTATCTAATTTTATCTTGGATAAATCGATTATCTCTTTTACTCGTGCGCTTCCCAACTAAATACTATTTCATTTTAAATTCCTTTACCACAAAGTATCTGTCTTCATTTGTCGCTCACCAGTGGACGAGACGTCAATTGGTGGAGCATATGAAAATAATTCTTTCGATTTTAATTTTTAAATTGGATAAATTAATAATTAGATCGATAATATGTGAATTTTCGTTAAACCAAATTAAATCAACTGACATCTTATTGATTCGATAAGATTTTATATATATAGAAATTGATAAGTTAAATTGTTAAGTGCAAAATTGAATCAAATCATTAACCCCTGATAAAAATCTAGAGACCCCAAAAACTATGTCATTATCACCGTATGATTTAAAAAAAGTTGAATTAGCTTGGGAGATCTTTATATTTATTATGAATTGTCATTTCACTTATTTTATTTAGACTACTAAATGTATTCAAAATAAATATGTTGATCGAACTTATGTAATATTATTATGACAAAAAAAAAAAAATTCTGCCCCACTCTTCTTTCTGTTGAGTTTTCTTTGGATCTTCTTCTAAATTTTGTTAATCTGAGTTTTCAATTAAGGAGAGAATAAGTTTCTTTTATTGTGTTCTGAATTATTTTGTTGCTGAATTTTTTATAAATGGATAATTTTTTATTTTTTATTTTTTATTTTTGGAAAATAAGAGTGAGGTATGATTATAAAAAAGAAAGAGTTGATATTAGAGGCGGTGGTACTTATGATAGAGAAGCCACTTGATGGGTGAAGTTTGAAGAAGAGAGAAGGATTCTTCTTTATTTTTAATTTGCCTTTTTAAAATATTTTATAAAATTAAAATTTTTAATAATATGAAATTAAATTACACCTGAATATTGAGCCAAAGTTTAAATTAATTATTTTAAATATATTTAGGGGTTATCTTATAAAATATGATGAGCATAATACTAATTCAAAATAAATATTAGAATCTCTTGAATTATTAAAAAAATAAAAAGTCTAACAGTCAAAAATATACGTTTTATATTTAGATTATTTGGTGCACATATTTTTTAACTGAATTATTATCAAATATTAAAACACAACTCAATTATAAATTGTTTTTTTTTAATTTGAAATATTATTATCATTGAAATAGTAAAAATAAATAACTAATAATTAATATATATTTTAATAAATATTTAATAATAGTTCAACTGAAAATTTATATAACTAATCATTTAAATATAAAACTCAAAAAATCTTAATAATTAAAAGTTGATTTTTCACCCATGGACTCAAAATAAATTAAAAACCAATTATATTTTAGTGTCACCACACGTCTATGTTCCACACCCACAAGACTAATAAAAGGACCAAAACCTAAACTAGCTTCTTTGGCTATTCACACATAGCCAGCCCCTCACTTGCATTTCCCTCTGTCTTCTGTTTCTTCACCACCCATGGCCGCTACCGTCTCCACCTCCGCTGCCGCCGTCGCCACCAACAAATCTCATCTTTCTTCGTCGCTCCTTGACAAACCCTTTTTCTCTCCATCTCAAAAGCTCTTATCTTTAGCCGCTAAAACCCTCCCAAAACCCTACCACCACCCTCATAGAACTCTCATCACTGCCGCTTCCAAGAACCCCTTAACCGACGTCGTTTCATCGTGTAAACCCAACCCAGATGGCCCTTCTTTTGATTCGTATTTCGATGATGACGACAAACCCCGTGAAGAGTGCGGCGTTGTGGGTATCTACGGTGACTCTGAAGCTTCACGCCTTTGCTATTTAGCCCTCCACGCGCTTCAACACCGTGGTCAAGAAGGCGCCGGCATTGTTTGCGTTAACGATAACGTTCTCAAGTCGATTACAGGTGTTGGTTTGGTGTCTGATGTGTTTAACGAGTCGAAACTTGACCAGCTCCCCGGCGATTTGGCTATTGGTCACGTAAGGTATTCTACTGCTGGCGCTTCTATGTTAAAAAATGTTCAACCTTTTGTTGCTAGTTATAGATTTGGGTCGGTTGGTGTTGCCCACAATGGGAATTTAGTGAATTACAAACAACTTCGTGGTGAACTTGAGGAGAATGGGTCAATTTTCAATACAAGTTCTGATACTGAGGTGGTTCTCCACCTTATTGCTATATCAAAGGCAAGGCCGTTTCTATTGAGGATTGTTGAGGCTTGTGAAAAGATTGAGGGTGCTTATTCCATGGTGTTTGCTACCGAGGATAAGTTGGTTGCTGTTAGGGATCCGTATGGGTTTAGGCCATTGGTCATGGGTAGGAGGAGTAATGGTGCTGTTGTTTTTGCATCGGAGACATGTGCTTTGGATTTGATTGAGGCTACTTATGAAAGGGAGGTTCTTCCTGGTGAGGTAGTTGTGGTGGATAAAGAAGGGGTTCAATCTATTTGTTTGATGCCTCATCCTGAGCCCAAATCTTGTATCTTTGAGCATATTTACTTTGCCCTGCCTAATTCAGTGGTGTTCGGAAGGTCTGTGTACGAGTCTAGGCGTGCTTTTGGGGAAATTCTAGCTACAGAAGCCCCTGTTGAATGTGATGTTGTGATAGCTGTTCCTGATTCAGGTGTTGTGGCAGCACTTGGTTATGCTGCTAAAGCAGGGGTTCCATTTCAACAAGGTTTGATAAGGTCGCACTATGTTGGCAGGACATTTATCGAGCCATCGCAGAAGATTAGGGATTTCGGGGTGAAGCTTAAGCTCTCGCCAGTTAGGGCAGTGTTGGAGGGGAAAAGAGTTGTGGTTGTGGATGATTCAATCGTTAGAGGGACGACCTCATCCAAGATTGTGAGGCTGTTAAAGGAAGCAGGGGCAAAAGAGGTTCATATGAGGATTGCAAGTCCTCCAATTATAGCTTCATGTTATTATGGAGTCGATACTCCTAGTTCAGATGAGTTGATATCTAACAGAATGAGTGTGGAGGAGATTAGGGAGTACATTGGATCAGATTCGCTAGCCTTCCTCCCAATTGAGAGCTTGAATAAGTTGTTAGGCAGTGATTCTAAAAGCTTTTGCTACGCTTGCTTTTCAGGCAACTACCCTGTCGAGCCAACTGGCAAAGTTAAAAGGATTGGGGACTTCATGGATGATGGGTTAAGTGGGGATATGGACTCCATTGATGGTGGTTGGCTACCAGGAAGTAGTAGGGTTCAGAAGACTATCGTGAATGCAAGTTAGAACCAGCTAAATTTTACATGTTGCTTTGGTTTTGCTTTGGATTTTTCGTGCTTAACTATAGAAAATTCAATGCTTTTTTATAGTTTCTTTTTTTCTTCCCCCTCCAAGTCGTGCTCTGTACTTCCTTCTAATTTGGATGTCACATCAGAGTTTACACCTTTTTTCCCTTTCCTTTTGTGTCTCTGACTATTTACTTGTTCTATGAATTGACAATATTCATATATCTGTCTAAAATCTTCTTGCCTTGCAATGAATCTTTGAACTATAAATCTGGTTAAAATGACCCTCAGGAGAAATTGTCCACAGTTCTGTCACCAAAAAGGGATTGGTTACTGCATAAAATAGTTGAAGTTGCTCACTGTAGTTGGTCTGTAAAATTAGCTAGGAAGAATCTCTGTTGGAAGAATAGTTTCTTCAGAAAACTAAAGCATAAAGACACTACATACTTTGTATACTCACCTGCAAAATTATGTTTAAATTACATTTCATAGACAAGAAAGCACACCTAAACACAAACTTGACAACTTAGATCAAATAGGTCTTCCTATCCTAGGTTTTTCTTTTTTATCCACGACAGCGATATTTCTTTGCTACTTCTTTCATCGGCTACTGATGGTTCATGATTTCATCCAGAGGTGGAAAGCAAGGAAACTCGGGTATGATTTTCTCTATGACAGAATGGATGTTGATCCCATTCCATGGCATCACTACTTTGATTATCCATAACACCTTCCATATTCTTCTTGTCATTGTGTATTATAAGAGCACTTCCCAACTTTTGCTTGCAAGAGAACCTATTCTCTGAGGTCATGATTTGGTCCTCCTTGTTTTGGCAATCTGTAAAGTGAGAATTGCTTCTCAGGTACCTCTCGGAAATGGCGTCTTTCATGCTTTCTTCGCCTGAAATAGGACGTTTGTAGAAACTCCCGAATCCTTTTATTCCAACTGTCACTTTTCGCGCTCTCTGTCTCTCCTCTTTCAGGAGATTCCTGTCTTCCAGTAGCTCCATCACCCTCTCTGACATCTTTCTAACACTTAATCCCCAATTAAACCTGTTTTAATGAAAAAAAAACTCATGAAAAAATTTATGTACTGAAATCATCAAAGATTTGACTCATTAGAGCCACAGGAAACTAAGAGATGTAAATGATTCTTTTTTTAGCAGAAAGCATAAAGACCAACCCTTTTTCATCAACATATTGAAAACTTCCCATCTGTCTGATGACATCTTCATCACTTTGAAACTCCTCTGCAATACTTTCTGGTCCATGAGTTAACAGGTATTCCAATAACATCAGAGCCTTATAAGATGGTCGCCAATTTCTTCTATCAAATTTCGACAACCTGTTTCCGCGTAAGAACAACAAGAACAAACAGACGTAAAATTTCCAAATCGAGGAGAACAGTACAACAACAATATACCCAGTGTACCCAGGAGAGTACAAATAATTAAATACCAATTAGTAATGCAACAAAATAAAGAAAACCTCTTATGCAGAATATCAACAATCCTCCAATAATCATCAACTTCAAAGGCTGCACGCGATATTAGTCTCATGGTTTGCATGTTTGGTGCACTCAAATCTCCAGTTGTAGCTTCTTCTGCCAGCCTTTAAATTTAATTTATCATCAATAACGATATGTCAAGAAAAGGATGAACTAATGAAAGTATTTTCAGGGAACACTTTAAAAAAAAAACTAGAATTAGCTTCGAACTTTGTTACTAAAAAAAACTTAGAATTAGCTATAGAATTTGTTCGTCGCTAATTCTTGAGCAGCAGAAAAGGGAAAGAGAAGTTACAGTTGAGGAGGAGTAACATCTGTAAGAGCCAGTCGAGCAGTCTTAATTTTCTCTTTGAGGAAGAAGGAAGCCTGCCTTTTGAATTCATGCAACAGAGGAGAATCCATTTCTCCTTACTCTCTTTTTCTTGTTCTTGTAAGGATTATGGGGATAATCAACTGAAATGTAGTTAGAAGGAATTCTTGAATTTGACTGGTTTTTATTAAATACACATGAGATGGAAATTCAACTACTCCATTAACTTTAACAAATTAAAACCAACTACTCTATAAAGTGGATTTTGCGTATGTAATGTAACATTGAGACTACTAGAAACATTAAGGAGGACTCCTTTTTCTTTTTTCCCTTTTTCAAACCAGGGGAAATGCGGAAGGAAATTACGAGGTGGGAAATTGAATCTTTATCAATAAAATAAGGGGAAAGTTCAAATAACCAACCAACTGAGTTACTAAGTTCCCTTGTTACGGGGTATGTTGTTGTATATTCTAAAGGCAAAAAACCGCAACGTCACAGTAGATATTTCCATTAATTTGTCAATATGAGGTTGGATCAGGTCTAGTGTACCACTCATTATCAACGTTCTCTTTCTTTGATTAATCAAGCTTTTTGTATTAGTTTCTAGTTTCTTGTTCTTTTTTGGGTTCTTGATGAAGTTGGATTTTTTTTTTTTGAACCGTATGCGTCAAAAGGCACATGTACGATTGCTAAGGATACAATTTTATCCTAATCAATAACTTTATCGAGAAAAATTACTTTTTTAAGCCAAGCGATTGATAGCGAAATTCAAAAAATTAACTTATTCATCTTATAGCATTATCTTAATATCAAATGAGATGGGGCTTTTTTAAGTCTCTCAAAATAAAATCTATTCCAGAACATATATGTTATGATTTCTTTTTTTAACGGGATACAAATGTCTAATTTTGATATTTTTAGATACTTTTTCAGATTTATAGCCGATACTAAGTAGCAATTAAAATTTTGCATTTTTCATGATATTATACACGGATATAGTGAATACTTTTTAAAAAATAAATTGTGTCTTTAATAATAAAATTTGATAAGTGAAATGTCGAGTAAAAAAAAACTTTCTAAGTCAAATAAAATGTTGGGACTATAGCATAGCAGTTGAATAGAGTACTTAATAGGTCAAATACCACCAGCATCCTGTTAATGCCGTCAGAAAAATAATTAGACAATGCTTAGATACCTAAAAGAGTAGATAAAGGAAGAAAATACAGTGACCCTATTATAGACCTTATATTTTTCAGTGTATAAAAGGCAAACTGGACACACATTCTATAGGGTTTCACCTTTTTCTCCACTTTTATTTAAATGGTCATTACGAGGTAAATGAGTATATGAAACAAACAACTCAACTCTTCCACAAACACCCAAAAGACAGTTTACCTTAAATGATCAATCATCTCACTTCATTAATTAAAGAATCAATTGATCCTCAGTTGTGTCAATCAAAATAATTCTGTTTGCAACAATAATATTTGATCTGGATAAACAAAATCTTCTCAAGGCCCATATAAAAGCCCTACATAATCAATCTCGCACTTGATTTAATTCAAGCATTTGATGACAAATAAGCCGCTGATCTTGAGAGGGGGAAGAGGTTGCTAAGGCTCAGCAGAAATTAGTATCAGACGCATCAGCAACAACAATAAATTGATCTTAGCCGTTCTCTGCTCTATCATAAGCATTGGACTTATGTTTTGGTGCAAATGAAAAGCCAGAAGGAACCTTGCCGAGAAACATCTCGGAGATCCTTACCTGCCGAGGGGAATATAGCATATTACAAAGAGAGAACGATAAATGTTTTAAGCGCTTAACAATATTATGTGTAGGAACAATAAATTACGTACCCAGTCAGCAGCAGAATCAGAGGCCATTAGTGTCTCCAGCTCATCCCTACCGTAGTATGAGGGTGGTCGCCAATTTATTCTCTGTGGAATAACATCTAACAGGCCAACTGGAACATACCGACATGTGTAGCTAAGCCACTCCAATAAAAAGTGTCTGGTTGTTTCCACTCCTGCGATCATTTGGTGCAAACATAAGGGATAGATAATGACAATTTCTCTTCAAGAATTTCAGGTAGAAGAATATTGCAAATAAAGCATACTGCTGCCAATGAGAATAAAAATGTAGAGGAAAACCCCTATCTGTTCAAGACAAACAATGGAAGGTTCTCACAGCATACTGGTAACCCCTACCAATTGCGTCTTCATACATATTCATGAAAGAATGACCAACCATAAGATGTACAGGACGTATACATAATTCACTGCTGGTGTAAAATGGATAACAAAGAAAAAAAAGAAGCATCACAGCCTCATATTTTCAATGTCTAATCTAACAGAGGGAGCTTCCCTTATTTATTGGACAAGTAAACCTAATAGAAGCGTGCTTTAATCTTATGAATGTTAGATAACTATATCAATTCCATTTATCCTGCTATAAAGGGCCAGATATTGAGCACAGTTCAGAAGGTCTGCACATGCCTGGAACATATTAGCGTAGATATAGCAATTCCACATGAAATCTCAATTTCTTATATATATGATGTAAAAGAACTAACATGTGATGATGTAAAGGCTACACACTCAGTTCTATGAGTATACATGGATGCAAATATAACATGATAGCTCATCTTTATGGCATGCTTCCAATAAGTTACAACAATTAATATCTTGCAGATTTAAGAGACAAACTTCTTACTGTCCGATAACATTAAGCACATAACTATATACCTTTCGAATCGGAACCCCAGTGTTCAAGACCAAATCGTGTGTAATCCTTCAAGATATCTAGCCGCTCCCCAGATGTAATATCCCAGTGCCTCTGTTCCTTGATTTCGGTAAATATCCACGGCTGCAAAATTATGAAGTGCTGCTAAGTGCAGATAGACCCTAAGAGACACATATAGAATGAACATGCAACAGTAACAAATTTTACCCAATGCAAATAGACGAGCAGAGAACATTTTACTACTAACCTTTATCAATGCACCTCGAGCAATCATACATGTAGAAAGCTCAGGGCACTCAGTTTTGTGCTTGTTCCAGTCTACATAAGAAAATACATCACCATTTCCAAGGACTTGTAAAGACTTAGGGGCCCTTCGCACACATTGGTAGATGTAATCCCAGTCAGCAAGCTTACTATAGCGCTGTTGACGTGATCTGCCATGTATGGTTACTGCAGTTGCACCCCAATTACCAATATCTGCTATTAGAGAATCAATGCGATTTTTCCCCTCAAAATAAGCAGTTCGGACCTAAAGCAGGAAAAAGGTGTACTGTCAAGCATCTCCATCAATCTCCTTAAGAAACCAAGGGCACTTGTGAACCAGAATTTTGAACAAGATAAACACAAAAAAACAATAAATTACTCGAGAGCTACCGTTGGGGTGGGAACCGAGAATATCATATCATAACGCCAATTACCTATGCCCAGAAATGTTGATCTCCAAGAGTAATAAAATAAAAGGGAAAGCAGTCCACCCTACCTTGATAGTTACTGGTGTACCAACTGTTGAAGAAGCAGCTTCTACTACACTCTTCATCCGCGTTGGTTTTGTAAGAAGAGCTGATCCAGCACCCTTGTTAACTACAATGTCGATCGGGCATCCCATGTTAATATCAATGAAATCCACAGAGCACTCTTGCTCTATAAGCTCAACTGTCTTTGTAACAGTGTCTGGATATGCCCCACAAATCTGAACACCAAACAAATTCTCGGATGAATGTCGTCTCAGCAGTGCCCACTCAGATGCTTGGCCCTGCATTAACCATAATATGTGAATTAATAATAGATGGTTAAGTTACCCAAGTAAACAAAAAGTCATTTGAGATGGAAGATGGTGGACAAGGACATGGATTCTCATCAAAGCCAAAAGTTTCATATCCATATCTGAACAAGTTGCATACTCCTCAGACAAAATCCTTGCAGGTGTTTCTCTTAACTTAAGGATGATGTACGGAAGACGTGCATATTTATTTCTTATGGAAGCCAAAAGTATAACACACCCACATCCAAACCAGTTGCATTTGGACGAACTCATGAGTCAAAGGGTTAACGAGAAAATATATGCAATTCTTATAATAGCATTTCTCAGCTGGTACTGCCTAACCATTCAATTACCCCGGAAAAGCTTTTCACTGAGCCCCATTCTCATTCTGATTCTATCTTGAGGCATTCATGAATAATTTTAATGATGACTTGTGTTAATCCCATCAACAATTAGTGGTGACTGACCTGCAAAAGATTTGTGCACATTGCCATCTCTCCACATGTTACATCAGCTCCTAGCACCTTGCAGACTCTCCGAAAAGGAAGATTCCCAACTGTGGTCAAAGGCGCAAGATAGAGTTTGTCTCGAAAATCAATAAGCTTTTTTTCACGAGTGTGCAATTTTAGGCTTTTATCAGAATCTGTCACCGCATCAGCAGTTGGCTCTGATTTGTTGACATCACAATTGCTGTCAAGAACTCCCCCCTGGACACTTGAACCTGTCAGAATAGATAATATCAGGTACATGAGTTTTCATCTCTCCATGAGAAACAACCTGAATGCTCATAAAGGAATAAAGCATCTAACAACCACTGCTAACTTGGGAGGAACAAATTTCATTGACAGATGACTTTGCCTTCTTAAAAGGTCTAGCATCATCAACCAAATTATTTTCATCTACATCATCTTCTGGTGAAATGGAAGGAGTGATACTGTCACTAGCAACTTCATTGCTGTCTGTTTTGGTCTCAGTGGCTGGCTCTTTTGGCACGACTTGGCCATTTTCCTCTTTATCAGCCGATGTTTTATTTTTAGGATTGCCCTGTAATAAGTTATAATGAACATGAGAAACAATTCACAGAAGAAAAATAATACAGGTATGAGCCTGCTTCCCAATGGTCAAACATCTTTTCATCCCCAAATTTGGTATTGAAGAATGGAAGAAGAAATGGTGGGCAGCACAAACCTTAAGTCCAAGAAGTTTGAGAGTGGCTTCAGCCTTGGGAAACTTCATTTTGTTTTTCCACAGAAGTTTCTGAGTGTCCTTATTGAAAAAATTTAGTTCAGAACTCTTCCCAGGAAAATTCTCAGTTGGAGCTGAAACATCATCTCTGTGAGTCCCTGCAAATCTACAAGCCAATCCATAAGGACATGGCCCTTCATAAACCAGAAAAGGGCAACTACCCTCTATATCAGCTGGTTTCTGCACTCAAAACAACAGCAATGATTGTAATATTATGGCATTCCATAAATCATAACACCATCAGAACAATAACGAAGATCCTATTTCTTGGTTTACCTCAGCTTTAAAAGCTTCCACGTCGTGACTAAACCGGCATTTGTCATTATATGGGCACGCACTAACTTTTCCTGATTTGGCCACCTCAGGACATATATGCAAGGGAGATTTTAGTTCCTGCAATCATTTCAAGCATTTCATTTGCTACAAATTAACTATACCAACCAAAATCGTTCTGCATATTTTTTTATGAGCAATTAAACCAACCAAAATACTAAAATGCACAGTTACACAATTATCAGTTATCAAATTATGTTAAAACAAAATGGAACTTTTGGGGGGAGAAGTTAAACGCAACACCCGAATCAACTATATGCTGGTCGGATGGTTTATGTAAATCCTCTAAATGCATTCCACTCTATTTGGACAACTACATTCCAATTCTGGTAAGTAATTTGTCTTCTAATTCAAATTCGCCTAACAAAACCAAACCTTTATTAATATATAATGAAAATAACCTGACGGCGTTCGCGCTTCATTTGGCGTTTGGATTTCTTCTCCTTAAGAATAGGAGCGCTTTTGGCCTCAGCTGCATCATCATTTTGGACTCCGACAGTGCTGTTGTTGTTATTGGTAGAAGTCCTGGAAGGTGGAGGGCGAAGATATTCTCTCTTTACAGGAGCAATGGCTTTAGCTACCAACTCTTCTGGGGTTCTAAATTCTTGACTCACTCCACCATCGTCGGTGTTCGATGCAGGGGGTTGCACTGGAGTTTCCAGCAGCTCCAGCGCAGTCGCCGCCGGCGACCCGTCCATCAGGGATTCGTTTTCCATGGAGTGTTGAGCTTGCAGTTAGGGTTCTGGTGAACCAGTGGAAACGCGGGGTTTTTACGATTCACAGATTTCCGTTGTTTTATAAACAGATATTTTTACGAAAAGTTTTTCTATTTTTATATATCAATAGTTTATTTTTCCATTTTTAAGGTGCATAAAACAAAGAATTTAAGTTATGAATTAGCACTGCGTATTGATCGGTTCGGTTCGCTTTTGAAAATTATTGATTGTTGGTTTGTAGGCTTGCTAAATCATTAAAGAACCGTTAAGCTATTAGTTAATTGAATATTGATCGTTATCATTTCGATTATCGGGTTAACCGTTAAGATCTCACATGAAAAATCTCATGAGTCATAACTATGTTTAGTTAGAAAAAAAAATAGGTGAAGATAGAAAAAGCATATAGTACTAGTCCAGTTAAAACAATCAATTTTAATTTAGATTAGAATAGCATCCCCATCACTTTTCCTCAGTACCTAATTCATCTTCTTGCTAGGATACTTTATATATTGAAAGCTAAAATTATAATTTAATAAATTACTATTCGGTTATCAGTTCACCTGTTAAGAAAAGTGATCAAACCAATAACTCAATAACTTGAGACAGTAAACCGATAATCAAACTGTTAAACTAATTACCTGAATTATTAATCCAATAACTCAATTATTGATTCGAGTTATTGATTTAACCGTTAATTTACACTGCTCTATCATGAACACAAATATAAACACTTGGAAGGCATGACTGACACCTAGTGCCCTACTGGGGTCTGAACTGACTAAGTTAAGCAGTGCACTCCTGGTGCAGGCTCACTTCTCAATTCAAGAAAACAACAGGCTATATCTCGACTGTAAATACAACCTCCCGCTGATAAGGCCTTATAGCCACCTGTAAGGAAAACAGCTAACCAGAATCAAGCAACAACAGGAAAACCTATGCGGGCCGACAAGGCCACAATAATGTCTAGTTATAACTGTAAAGCAAATCCAGAGCTACGCTAAACTACGACCGACAATGCTGCCAATCTGTCAGCTAAACAAGGCCCCACACGGCCAGCATGTAACTAAAGCACACATAGGCCCCACACGGCCAATAACAGCTAACCACAGGGAAATAAAAACAATCTGCAAGCCTCTAGGAATAATATGATGGTCGGGACAGGGCCCTGGCCTACCCGAAAACTGTACAATCAAAAAGAATAAACCTTCTATCTACAAGCTCCGGATGAAAGGAACTAACTGCTCTGGTGATGCTGGCTGAAAACTACGAGGGACCTGCTCCTTGTCTATCCGTACTTGCAAGCAAGTAATGCAGCGCCCCAGAAAGGGCATCAGTACAATATGTACTGAATATGTAAGGTGATAACTGTAAATGACTGAAGTAAAGAAGTAGAACTGAAAGTAACTGAAATGAAGGGATAGAGATCATACCTGACAACAGAACGTCTTACTGTCTAATTATCAATAACAAAAACAAACATAAACCTTACCTGGCCCCTATAAGCCGGAAGGTACAACCAGCACATAATAACCCACCTGGGGCCCCCATAAGCCTCGGTGAGTACACCTCAATTTATATGCTCCTATCCAAGGTCACACTGGCTCAACTAAAAGCTATAGCCGTTCTACCAATCCCCTGGGTCTGCAACTGAGTCCGCTCGGCCCCTGACTGTAATTGTGTCTGAGTCTGGTGAACTCCTGATATCTGCACCTCGGGCACCAGGCTTGACGGGGGTGTATAAAGCCAACCACGACATATGAGGATCTGGGACCTCATCTTCGTCCCTCGCGGACGGCATACTGCTTTGTAGAGCGACGTCATCTCGCCCCTGGCGGGCGTCGACACAGCTAATAACCCTGAGTCCAGTCATGAAGGCTATACAAGCATAATCCACCCCAAACTAATATGGAATACTAATCTCAGCTAATAACAACACTAATCATAATAGACATGCTTCTGGTAATCTTACTGGATTTCAAACTAAGTCATTATGCTAAGAAAACTAACTTACCGAAGGAAACTACCTTAACATACCTCGTTCGCCGATTACTGATTAATTGGCGAGTTTCAGCTCGTATTCAACTGCTCTTCTCAACTACAATCGTATTATTAGAAGAACGAGGCTAATGCCAGTACTAAATTCGATGAAAACGATAACTTTATATATAAATATTAATTGTATTTCAACTTGACGGAACACGGTCGAAAACTCGTAATCTCTCGAGAATCTAGAAGGGAGAAATTCTTACTTTAAGCCTATGATCGTATTAACACTAGTTTGGAGCAATTCCAACAACTTTAGTTCTGCGGGGTTATGATTCGCCGGGCGAATTTCGCGAAACTAACTCCGTAGCGATGCTCCCTGCAACCTTAAACTTCAATACCCAAAATTAATTCGAATTCGGATAACGTTTTGCAGTGTAAACGGATGAATTATACTTGGTTCCTTCGTACCTTACCTCTGCTGGTCGAGTATAGAAGATGAAAATGAAACAAAATCTAAGGAGGGAACATATATATACTTGAGGCGGTGGACAGGCCCTGTCGCACCAATCCTGGGCCGTGCCACGGAGCCTATCGCCCCCATCCTAGGTCGTGCCACATTGCCCCTTTGGGCAACTGGTCCGGCCTTCTCCTGCGCGGTCCCAACTCCGTGCTCGTTCGACATTTCCTTAGGCCCTTTTCTCGTACGTATTATATTCTAAAACTCTTAACCAACGTACGAATAGGCCACCTAAACATTAGAAACTTACGGGGTGTAACATATATATAATATATATACTAGTCTTGAAACACGTGCGTTGCACGTGTGTAATCATGTTAATTAGTATAAATTTTAAAATAATATAGATAGTATTAAATATACAAGTAATAGCTAATTAAAAATTTAAAAGTAAAGTAATTATTTATAACTATACACAATCAATTGAATTGGTATGACCCTTTTCTTATGTAGTTCTTCTGATATATCAAATATTCAGGGTGATATTTTTCTTATTTTTTGAGATTTTTACAATACATGGTTTAAATGTAAATATGATCAATAGCAGTTTGTGTCTTGTCTTTAAGAAATTGAAGTCTCATCCTTTATAACCACATACATATCAAAAAGTTATGGCCGAATGAAAAATAGTAATTTATAAAGGTTGTACATAAATTTGAACATATAGTATATTGTTGTCAATTTCGTGATTTACACATGCAAAAAAAATTAATTATTTGTGATAGAGATAATTAATTAATATTTATTGATATCTAATCAATATATATATATATATATATCATAGTTAGATGTACATGCATCATTTATTTAATTCAAGATTACAACTCTTATTATATGTGAATTTAGCTAAAGATTTTTTGTTAATTTATTTAAATATAATTATATTGCAAAATATAACAAGAATCGATTACCATTTGTAAGTACCCAACAAAAAAAATGAATCAAAGGACAACTAATCTTGTATGTATCTAACGTTTATATTTTTTATACATCGCCAAATCTCATACATATTTCTATAAATTATATTATATTTTTGTAGTAATAACTTTTAAAAAAAATTTAAAAATATTATATCTATTATGTACCTGATGATGTGATTGGGAAGTGACGAGTGCACAGTTGTAAAGTAAAATATGAAATGTAGAGAAATAAATAAGAATTAGCTAGCAAACACAACATAAGAAATATCCATATGTTTGAATAAAACAAATTAGAGAAAGAAAATTACAAAAAGCATGAGGTAAGAAAATAATAACAGATTCACAATATATATAAAAGTAGCTATTGAAATTCATAACGGTAAAGAACCGCGGGATCAAGAGTTTCTTTTTAATTTTTATTGCATTATTCAATTCAATTCAATTTAATGGTAAAGTTGTAGAATATAAGATTAAATTATTAAATAATATTAAACATATAAAATTGATATGTTATAAAACTAATGGAATAACGTTTTATATTCATCAGGTTAGAAATAATAAAAAGTGATCATTTAATTAATTGTCATTTTTTGGCTCAAAATAAAGTGATCACTTAGGTTTTTAACAAATATTTTAGTAAATTAACTTCTAAAATGAAATATTTTAACTTTTAATATATGATATTGTAATTCTCACCTGTCTAACTAAATAATAATATTATAATACTATTTTTTTTCATTTGCAGGTAAGAATAAATTAACATAGTATTTTTCTTTTAAAATTTATACTTATTTAAAGACTATAAGAATAGGTAATGCAGCGATATAATTATTTATCTATAGTGAAATTTTTTTCATATTTTTGTGTACATTAATGTCTGCATTAAATGAATTCAAAATCAATTATTTAACAGATGAATATGTTTCGAATGAAATGTTAACTTTTCAAAATTTTCAATTAGTTAGTAATGATTGAGTTCATCTTTTATATTTTACTGTTTGTTTTATTAATTATTGAAAGATGTATTTATGTTTTAGTAAAAAAATTATTATATGAGTAAGTTTGAAGTAAAGAATAAAGTTGTTTTTAACTTTTAGTAATAATTTAATTTTGTTCTTAAAAAATTTTCATTTTTAATATAATATATTTTTATTTTATTTATTTATTTTATTTAGTAGAGGGACAAAATAATAATTCAACTTTGAAGTTAGAAGCTTTCCGTTTTTATTACATTTTTATTTTTATTATTATATATTTATTTTATTTAGTGGAAGGGTAAAATGGTAATCCAACTTTGAAGTTAGAAATTTTTCACTTATATAGTAATATGATATGATAAATTATTAATAATTAATTATATATTAATTAAATTTAATTTAATGAAAAGATAAAATGATAATCTAACTTTTAACTTTCGGGTTTTTAAGTTAACTTTTTGCGGCTAAAAATTAAAACAAGAACACATATCATTTAATGAGTAATAAATATATATATTATTTAAGATTTACTAAACATAATATATATCATTTAATGAGTAATAAATATATATTAAAATTTACGAAATATAAGATATACTAACAATTTGCTAAATTGCATTTGCAAAAGAAATGTCAGAAGTGGGATTTGAACCCACGCCCTCTTACGAAGACCAGAACTTGAGTCTGGCGCCTTAGACCACTCGGCCATCCTGACCTTCTTGGCATATTTTCTGCGAGTTATACAAATTATAAGTTATTATCAATCAAATAAAGAACATTAAGATGTAAATTTAGGAAAACATGAATTTGTGTAAACTATCTCGCAAAATCTCAAAGAATGTACCACAAATTGTTCTCCGAGTCCAACCCTATCCAGTAGAGTTCAAAAGGACTTTTTGGTAAATACTTATCCGCGTCCAAGGCTTACATTAACTTATCATAATTAAGTGTAGTACAAATTACCGAAAATATGTCATACATCAACATATTAATTGCACCCGTTCACGTTTCTCTTAAATGGAGGTCCTAAACTTGGCTATCTATGCAATTCAGAATGTATCTATTGATGTGGCGTAAATACTGAATAGCCTCATTTACGCCAAGTGAACAATTTTGAATTTTAAACTTCCAACCATGTGACCACTTTACAAACTTCAAAAGTTGGTTAAAAGTTTGAGATGGCACGAAATATACATTCTGTTCATATTCTCTGCAATCATTTTCATGTGAGTGGTTACATTCGAACGTGATTACAAGAACAGATGCTCCAACAAGGAACAAAACAGTATAGGATATTATTCTACCTATTCTTATCTCATTTTCTTCCCATATCGAATAACTTGCAAGATCTTGATGGGTTTATGAAGAATCTGGGAATAAATTTGAAGTAATACATATTACATCAGAAAAAGCAATACTATATCTTAACTTCACTTGAATTCAATATCCTTGTTGAACGAGGGAAGAAGAAGAACCAACTGTATACATCAAAAGCCTCCGTGTGACTAGTAACTCTAAATGAACATGCATGTACTATAGATAATAAATACCACGCCTTAGTGTGTTTTGTTTTGAATGCAGAACTAAATGAATGAATGCATTGAATGATATGAAATAACTTGCAACATGTATCAACAAACAAGTATAAATATGACGAAGATCGGATATTCCCAAAAGCTACTACTTTGATTCATGCCTTGAAGATGCAGAGCTGTCTTGTTGTCGTGCCTGAGATGATTCTTGGGTCTGAGATGATTGCTGCTGTTGCAACTGATGCATGTTTAGCTGATTGGATTGCTGTTGCTGCGACTGGAACATCTGAGGATTGAGAGAAAGTTGCTGAAACTTTGAAGCGTCTGCACTAAGCTCAGCGGTTGCAATCTTCAAGCGTTGTACTTCAGCGGTTAATGCTTCATTTAGAGCTGTCAAAGCAAACACTATAAGGTTACATATTTATCGTCCATAACACCAAAAATATAGACCGGATGCAACACCTACATTAGCAACTGCTTCTACCCACCAAAACAAGATCATAACTTGCCAAATCCTCAAATTTAAACAATCAAGGTAACATGCAATGGAAATTGATCATTTCTACTCGGAATTTTCCAAGATGAGCATTTTATTACATTGTTGGCCTAGAGTTCATAGATTGTATTATAATCTAATAAATTCAAACATACAGTTTATCAGACTTTCATATAGTTTGACAGCAAATTGTATGCACAAACTTCACTTTTAAGAGTGATATCTCTTTCTTAAAAGCCCAGAGTAAGTGAATTCGATTTCCAGCAAAACAAAATTGATAATAAGCAACACATGGAGTCTCTGTCTGCATGCAATGGCCGCAGAAAAGGGTCAAGATGAAACATGAGCTGAGAAATACAAGAAGTCATAGATCACAGAAGCAAGATGCATACCATCACGGAGTTGAGCTTGCTGTTCCATGGCTTGCAAACGAAATTTCAGTTCACTATTTTGGCTAGTTAACCCAGACGCATCTCTCTGAATGCAAGTACAAAATATTTTAAAGTAGTGATAAAAGGATAAGTAGAAGCATTAACAGGACAACATTGAAAAGGTTATCACCTGCAACAGGGTCAGTTGAGCAGACAATGTGGTGGCTTCAGTCTGCAATGTCTGTACCTTGTGTTCTAACTCTGCAATGTATCTCATCTTTCGTTCTTTAGAACGGGCAGCAGATTGACGGTTGGCTAAAATCCTATAACAATAAACAACAAAATAGGAAATGTTAGCTGCAAAGCAGAGAGGAATGAAAATGCAAATACATGAATCACTTCGAAAGGAAATTTGACCTTTTAGCTCGTTTTGGATCGGTTAAAGCAATCTCTGCAAGTTTCTCATTTGCCATAATTTTCTTCAATTCAGCTCCACTAAATTCACCATTTCCAAATTCCAAACTAAAGCTGTTTGAATTTCCATCAAGTGAATTGGTTGGTGAGAGTTGGCCTGGACGTGGTCCAGGAGATGGAGGCAACTTTGGTGAATCATCAATGAAGTTCAACTTCCCCATAAAACTATCCATCGAAACACTCCTGTAGTGTCTTGTGGTCGGAGCGATATCTCCCACAGCACTCCTTTTGACACCCTCCCTCTTCTCAACTGAAGAGGACGTCCCTAGTCTCTGCATACTGCCGCCACTGTCATTGACACTGCTTGTAGCTTCATTATCACTGCTATCACCACCATTCGTCTTTGTACCACTGGCTCTACTATCTAAATCTTCACGGTTCTCATTACCCTGCTTCTCATCAGTCCCCGAAGAGTTAAACGCATCAATATTGTCCAAATTCATATATGCAGAAAACAGGTCATCCACAACTTCTCCTTCGGATTTCCTCTCACCCATCCCTTCAACATTGTTATCATTTCCTCTATCCCACATAGCTTCACGTTTAACCAACTGAACTGGTTTACCACCCAAATTATCCCTTGAAGGAACCGACCTTTCAAGAGCACCAGGACTCCTTAATGGAACAAGCGGCGGCGAGGACTGCATTATAGCAGAAAAGCCAAATGGAATATCACTATTAGACCTCCTATGAGCCTTACGAGGAGGAAGACTCTCCCCTGCCCTTGATGAATTACACCTCGAGAAAGGCGTGGGTGGCAATAAAGAATGTGAATTGTCATCCTGATCACCCATTGACACATCAGCCGATATCGGGTCAGACATGGACGTGGAAGGGGATTCCCTATAAGGAGAAGGGCTGAGGGGTGGCAAGGAATCCAGTGAGAAAAACGCTGGTTGTGATAAAGATCGCGAATGCGATGGCCCTGCACTGGTAAAGTTCTGCATACCCATTTGCTGATTCCCTGGCCGGGTTACAGGGATCTGAGAATATGGCGAAATAGGGGGCATTTGCGGGTGAGAAGGCGGTATGCGTACTCTTTTACTATTTTCAACACCAAAATTGGGAGAAAATTGACGCACTTGACCACGAAATTGGGAAGTAGACAACTGGGGTATGTCCAACTGGTTCATTGAAATAGGTTGCAGCTGTTTTGGGAGTGAAGAAGATGATGTCCCAAATGATGATTGAAGTCTCTGCACCATATCACTATTACCTTCGTCATTGTCACCAGCCATTTGTTTGCCACAAATTTCAACTCTACCAGTCAACTACTCTTTTTTTAAGAAAAAAAAACTTCAACTTTACCAAAATCCTAGCTTTACAGTTCTGCTACACCTGAATTTCAAAGCTCAAAAAATCTCAATACAAAGCTCATCAATGGCATAAAAACCCCAAAACAAAAACCAATACAATACTCATTAAACAAACCCCAAAATAAATACCAATCTTTAACATAAAAAAATCGAACAATCATTAGAAACAAAGAACTGGGTGTGCATCTAATAATCAAAAAGAAAAAAAAAACGAATTGGGTTACCTAAAAAATGGAGTCTTTGACAGTACCTAAGAATGAATCCACCATTTTCAGCAGCAAGCAAAAAAGTTCAAGACGGAAAGAACAAAGTGGAAGACGAAGAAGAAGACGCTCCTCTATCTCTTTCTCTGTGTATTCTTTTTCCCCTTTTTTCTATATTTGTTTGATGATTTTTTCTTGTTTCTCTCTCTCTCTCTCTCTCTCACACACTGTATCAAGGAAGATGACTCCTTATTACACGGATTTCATGACAAGACTACTATACTTTCTACTACTACTTGAGAGACGCGTGAATTTAATATGAGTTTCCATTTCATTTGCATTTGAATTTCATTCCGACTGCTTTTATAGAATCTTTTTTTTCTCCCTCTATCACCGCAGATTATGTAGCAATGAATCTCTCTCTCCTCTCTCTCCCTATCTCTTTCTTTTCGTTTTTACTTATTATTTTTTCTTTTTTTGGTGAAAATATTTTTTTGCCTTTTTTCGTGTATAGTCCAGTCCAATGTAGAACTTATTACAAGTCTCTTTTCGAGAGCGTGTGGAATACTCTCTCGATTGGTTTCAAATTATCTAATATATTTCTCTTTTACACATTTTTAAAAAAATTATTAATTAAAATTTTTTTAGTTATATCTTGCTTTTATTTATGTCTAAAGTAATTTTTTTCATTAAATATTTATTTTTTGTCACCTTATAATTAAAGTATTTTTAATTTGTAAAAATAATTATTTCACTACTAAAATAAAATTTAAAAAAATAATTATTTTTATTTTTTATTTTTAATAATAAATAATTTAAAATAATTATTTTTAGAAATCGTGATGGAGGGACTATTCAAAGTTTCTTACTTTGTTTTGAGATTGATTTGCAAAGTTTCTTATTCTCATGAATGGTAATAATCTTAATAAATATTTATTTGTATCGAGATTTTATATTAAATTAATAAATATAAAATATATATATTTTTTACATGTATTTATTACTTGACTATAGCTAAATTATAGGTTTAATATACTAATAATTTTTTAACTAGTCATTAAATTACAGTAATATATTCGAGCTACGACTTACTCCAATTGAGCATTTGAATACATAATAAAGTATTCATATTAGATGTTTTTTATTTAAATTCTGAAAAAAATTTATACTCATTTTCAAATGTCTATTAGGTAGTTAAGTTAAATAAAATATGTCATATATATTAATTATACACACAAATCTCATTTGGAACAAATACGAAGTTTTACGATTTATTAAAACTAATGCGTATAATTAAATGAGGTAAAATATTTTAAGTGACTAAGTTATCTACGTAATGCGCAGTTAAAAAAACAAATAAAAGTTTTTAACAAATTTTAAATTGAAATTATCTAGTTGAAATATTATATCACGTCTTCAACATAAATAAATTACAATTCAAATATTTAAAAAAAATTTATTAGCAAATTTTAAAAATTGTTAATATATATTAAATCCAAATAATAGTATGTATCTTTCCTTTAATTTTAACTGAAATCATATTCCTTTTTTAGAGATTTTATTGGATTTGTTAATAGATATAAGAGAATATAAAGTATTTAAATTTTAAAGAGTTTGTAAAAGTGTTTACTGGTGTTATATATTTTGCCAAAGGTGCTATTGCCTTATAATAATATTTTTAAAAAATTATGGTGAGATAAATAGAATATTAACTTCACTCATAATTAGAAAATTCGTGTTTGAATTTGAATATTTTAAAAAAAAATTATTATGAAGTGCTTTCTTTTAAATTGATCTTACACAATGTGAAACTGATTTAATTAAAATTTTAATAAGAATATCACATATTGAATAGAAAATTTTAAAAAAAACAACTAATTCTTCAGCAATTTATCAGTATGTTAAGGAACTAAATCTTAGGTGTAACTCATATGTATCCAAAAATCAAATCTATTAAATGTTGCATTCTATTTTTTGATTCTTTTTAAGTCAACTGCATTTTGCCATAAATTTTCAAGTTTGAAATATATAGGTATAAATTTCTTTCCCAGGATTAAAAAAAGCCATATTTCATTTCAAGAAATTCAACATTCTTTAGTGCTTTACTAATACAAAGTAAACTGTAATTGCAAAATATGGTACCATATTGTTGATAGATAGGAAGGCATTTATAGTGCTGCAAGCATTTATGAATCAAATATATATTTATATATAAACCCTCTCTTCTTTTTTTTTTTTTTTTTGTTTTGTCCGTGTGATACTCAAGTCTATTAGAAAGTTGAATTAGCTACTTTTACACGAATTTTCAAGTGGATGAAATCGGTGATTTTTGCAAAATCTTAATGATATAGGGTGTGGAAAATACTTTCTAAACAGTTAGTGAGTTTTTTACTTATATTTTACTATTTGATACATAAGTAAAAAATATTATATATAATTTAAATAAATATAATGAGAAATAATGGCGGTGGTGATAGGTAGTAGGATTGAGGTTGGGGGGATTGGGGTGAAGATGAGGATGTCACTATTTAATTTATTTTATTCTTTAAAGAAAATATTTTGACCAATCAAATATAAAAATAATGAAAAATATTTTCCCATACCTAACACAAGAGGGATTTAGGAGTTTAGGTGGGGGTGTGCAGGAATCAAGTAACTTTTGTGTGAATTCAGTATGTATAAATTTATTAAATATATATTAAAAAGATAGGGATTAAAAATCAATCACAAAACAGTCTCTTGGTGCAGTAACAATAATGAAACTCGCTGAAGCTTTGTTGCCCTTCTTGATGAAGATCTATATCCAAATGCTTATAATAAACTTCAAATCATGATTCTGCTTTCTAATACACTCATAATAATCGGTCTAAAATTATGTTTATTGATAAATTCATCTACCACTGGGCAACGAGTGAGTAATCCATTAGTACAAAATGTATTCTCTCCCTCCTAAAATACTTGTCACTTTTTATTTTTCAAAGTCAAATTATAAGAATTTTTATTAATATTTTATGATGTATTTTCATCGTGGTGACATTAGAAGAATTGCAACTTATAATATTTCTTATATTATTTTTAAATATCTAAATTTTAATTTTGATTAAAAATGAAATAACAAATCAAATTAGTAAAAAATTATGAAAACTAATGATTATATATATTCCAAATAAGTATTGATATTGGACAAACAAGAATAACGTGGACTCGTTTGCTATAATCGATAAAATTTTTAGGTCGGCTAATACTTAGTTTCAAACTTGACAAATAATAAGTCTGACGTTACTTCACTTTTCTTCGTTTAAATAACATGCTTTTTTTTCTGTTACGAAAATACAAAATTTAAATTGATAATGTGCGTCTAACTCACCATCATCAACTAAACCAAATAAGAAGCTTAAAAGTCAAATTAACTCTTAAAAAGCCAACATGACAATTACTTTGAGATAAAAAAAAGTGTACATTTTCGTATTTATGTAGTAATATTTGTAACATTAATATATACATGGAGGAAAAATAAATTGATACGAAGACATACGTACATTTTCTTTGTTTAGTTTCTTTTTCAACCATTGAGATTAGAAGCAAATTGTGCAAAGGCTTCTAATTCTATGATTTACGCTACTTTTAATTTTAATTTATCAGCTACCTGTTTCATAAACTTTTATTTGAGTTGAGGGCCCTACTCTGAATCCAAAAAGATCCACATTAATAGCATGTCTGAAATAAGAATGAGAAAATCTCCTAAATGAAAGAATCTTGAAAGACAAAATTAAAAATGAAATAACGAATCAAATGAGTAAAAATTATGAAAACCAATGAATTTAAACTATTTATAGGTGGTGTGTGTGTGTGTTCCAAATAAGTATTGGTATTGGACAAACAAGAATAACGTGGACTCGTTTGCTATAATCGATAAATTTTTCAAGTCGGCTAACGTTCAGTTTGAAACTTGACAAATAATAAGTCTGACGTCACTTCACTTTTCTTCGTTTAAATAACATGCTTTTTTTTCTGTTAGGGAATTACATAATTTAAACTGATAATGTGCGTCTAACTCACGTATCATCAACTAAACCAAATAAGAAACTTAAAAGACAAATTAACTCTTAAAAAGCCAACATGACAATTACTTCGAGATAAAAAAGAATTGTACATTTTCGTATTTATGTAGTAACAAGTTTCTGGACACGTGTTCTGCACGTGTATATCCACATTAAATAATTAAATATAGAGTTGTGATAAGTGTAAATTCAAAATAATTGAACTAGCATTTTGGTTACCTAAGTTTACTAATCATTCTTTGATGACGATTAAATATAAAACGTGACAAGATCATCAAAATAAAATGAAAACAAAAAAAATTTCAACACTCATGCAGAAAAGTGCAAGAATTATATAAAATACAAGTTACTATGATTGGCATAAATATAAGCTATACGTTAAGAGTAAATTTAATTTGCGGATTTGAGGCTACTTCTATCAAGTTCATGGACATTTCATACAAATCCAAAATGCAAAAAACAACAGAACGAGAAGTTAAATCAGAAAATATTTGAAAAACTATCAAAAAGAAGAAAAAAAATGTAACAACTTCATATTACCTATTAAAAGGTATAGAGTATAATTATGACCCTAAAGACATATAATTTTCATATTGAGTCTGCTTAATGGTACAGATGTTCATTAGAGGATTGTGTATAAATATTATTGTAATCGATAGAAGCTTAGAAGATGAAACAATTGAAAGGTAAAAAGGTAGTATATGAAATAATAATTAAAAAAATATATAAAAGTATAACCTACAATAATTAGTGGCAAGTGAAATAATCCTCCTCATTTTCTCGGATTGAATGAATAACTTTATTCATTTCTTTTTGTTTTAATATATTAGATATTTGATGATAAAATATTACTATTTAATTAGATATTTTATTATATTTAAACTTGCTACAGAGGAAAAATGGTAATCCAATTTTTAGAATGAAGGCTTTCTATTTTTAATATAATAATATTATTATTATTTATTATTTAGTTATTAATTATTATTATTATTAATTATTTATTATTATTATTTATTATTTATTTATTTTAACTTTTCACTTTTTGTCTTCCCACTTATATAGTAATAAATATATAAATATGATATGATATGATAAAATATTAATAGTTAATTATATATTAATTAAATTTTAATGGGGGCAAAATGGTAATCTAACTTTCAACTTAGAGCTTCCCACTTATATAATAACTAATTTTTGAACACGTGTGTTGCACGTGTATCCTATGCCGATCAATACAAATTTTTTATAATGATATAAACTATAACAAAAATTATAAATAATGAATTTTAAATAAGAAGTACAAACTGAAATTAATGAATAGTAAATCGATTTGAAATACTTGGTATTCGATCATTAGTATAGTTTACAGCTATACATAATGAATTAAATTGATATAACTTCTTTTTTTATGCATTCTTCTAATATATCAAATATTCAAAATAATAATTTTTTCCTAACATCTTAACAACACACACGTTAAATATGCTAAAAGCATAATTGGTTATATTTATAAATAATTCACGTCTTAATATTTGTATCTTATTTTTAATAAATTATAAAAAAAAATAATTATTACATACATATCAAAAAGTTATTTTCGAATAAAAGTCATATTTTATAAATTCTATCAACACAGACATATTTGTTTTGATATTGGCTGGTAGGCCTTACTAATTTCATGTACACCTACAAGGCTACAAATAAAATAATACTTATTTGTAATAAAAAATTTAATTATTACTAATATCAATAAATTTAATTAATATATAGAAATCACAATTACACGTACACGTATCATTTATTTAATTCAAGATTATGAGTCATTTCATTCATGAATGTAATAAAAGAATATTAGATTAATCACTATTTGAGTTAGTTCTAAATCCTAATAAGTGTATCTACTTTTTTGGTGTTTGCTTCAAAAAAATCGTTATGCTTTTATAGGTTTTCTGAGTTGAAATAACATACAGGTATATAAATTTTTATAGGAATTAAATTAATTACAAGAGTAGTACAATATTTATATTCAATAAGGAGTACCGCTAGCATTTTACAATATTTGTTATTAATTTAATAGGCATTTTAGTCCTTCAATTTTTAGCTCTGGATCTTTTTTGATGGTGCTTTGTCCTTTTAATTAAAGAAAATTAATTTTGTTATATGATAGAAAGTAATGATAATTATCAATTTATGAAATTAAACTTGTAAAAAAATAATAAATATTTTTCATTGAAAAGAAAATTTAAAATATATCAATACTCATTTTATATAAAATAAAAACAGCACACTAAAGTAAAGTACAAAAATAATACTTAAATAATAAAATTAAAATACTATATATTAGGATAATAAAATATGCTTTCAATATATTTAAGGATGGGAAGGAAGAGATTTGGACTAAATGGAAGCTCACTAGTGCCTTTTTATAGCTCTTTTTCATTGGTACTTCTGAAATTTTTATCTAGCATTTACTCATTTGATTAATTTATATTAATTATTTATTAAAATATTTGAATTCTAAATTATGTTATATCAATAAAAAGTAAATAAAATATTAATGTGGGAGAGAAAAAAAATAGAAAAGACTTGTGATTATTGAATTTTTTCTTTTAGCCGGAAAAATTGCATTTTTTCTCTTTTATTCCGATTTAAAGTTTCATTAGTGTATTTAAGAGTATGTAATAAAAACGTGACCTTTAGGCTATTTAAACAGTAAAAAATTAAAATTTAAAGAAAAGCAAACAGACTACAATAAGTGCTTTGTTAGATACATGAAACTTGATATTTAATTAATTTATTTTTTATATAATTGATCAATTTATCACTTCTTGGCAGGATATTTACTATTTGTTGTTAAAATGGTATAAGAGTAGTGTTTAGAGGTGGGGTAAAAATATATTGTTTAATTTTTAATGGCTATTTTTATAATTCAATTTTATAATTTAGTGTGTTTTTACATTAATATGTATATGATATAGATAGAGTAATAATATGTTTATTTATTATTATATATTAATTATTTGTTTAAATTTATTTATTATTATTTGAAGGGTATATTAGTTTTACAATATTTGTAGGATATTAATATTTTCATTTTTTACTTATTTATTATTATTTGAAGAATATATTAGTCTTTCAATATTTGGAGAGTGTTTTAGTATTTTAACTTTTTATTTTTTGGTTTCCCACTTATATAGTAATATGATATGATAATTATAACATTAATATATACATGGAGGAAAAATAAATTGATATCAAGACATACATATATTTTCTTTGTTTAGTTTCTTTAAACCATTGAAATCAGAAGCAAACTGTGCAAAGGCTTTTAATTGTGCGATTGTGCTACTTTTAATTTACCAACTACCTTTTTTATGACTTTTATTTGAGTTGCGGACCCTACTCTAAAAATGGATATACCCACATTAATAGCAGATCTGAAATAAGAATGAGAAGAATCTCCTAAGATATATATATATATATAAGTGAGAAGTCCTTAAAGTTGAAAGTTAAATTACGATTTTGTCTCTATTAAAATTAAAATATTATAAAATAAATAATTACTTAATAATTATATTAAATTAGGAGTTTTATTTTAATGCTCCACATTGTGTAAATCTAACATAAATTATCTTAAATATCTTTACAAGTTTAAACTTTCACATTACGGCCTTTGTTATTTGTTCTTTTCAGCTTCCAGACACTATTTTAATATTTTTACATTCTGATCAAGATGATAATAAGTAATTCTAATTAAATTTGAATAAAGTGAAATGCATGAGTCAGCTTTTAGTAAAATATTTGATTTTCTAAAATAGAATCATATAAATATTGTAATACTCTTATAATCAATTCAATTCTATAAGAATTTATGTACCGATAAGTTAATTAAATCAGAAAAAAATATAAAATATGTAGACTCGTTTTAAAATTGAAACAAAAGTAAAATGGGTGCACTGTATTAGAATTTTGGATCAACTCAAAATTTATGAATGTTCTAATTATCTTATGTAAACTTTTATACTTTATTTATTTGTTTGTTATTATGTTTTAATGTATGTTTTATTTTAGTTTTTATTATACAAAACATGTTTCAATAATTTTATGTGATTATTTTAAATGATATACAAATCACTAATGAAACACGTGCATCGCACGTGTCGAGAGACGTGTGTGTATTCCAAATAAGTATTGATTGGACAAACAAGAATAACATGGACTCATTTGTTATAATTGATAAATTTTTCAAGTTGGCTAACAATCGGTTCCAAACTTGATAAATAGTAAGTCTGATATCACTTCACTTTTCTTCATTTAAATATTATGTTTTTTCCTGTTACAGAATTACAGAATTTAAATTGATAACGTGCGTCTAACTCACGCATCAACTAAACCAAATAAGAAGCTTAAAAATCAAATAACTATTAAAAAGTCAACATGACAATTACTCTAAGATAAAAAAAATTGTACATTTTCTTATTTATGTACGTAATATTTGTAACATTAATATATACATGGAGATGATGAAGGGAGAATGAATTAATATCAAGAAATACTTATATTTTCTTTGTTTAGTTTCTTTTTCAACCATGACAAACCAAAGCCTTAAATGGATTTATTTATTAATAAGAATGAGAAGATTCTCATAAGATGAAAGAATCTTAAAAGAATAAATAACGAATCAAATGAGTTAAAAATTATGAAAATTAACGATTTTAAATTATTTATAGGTTTTCATACGTAAATATATACATTATATACCGAATGAGTATTGGTATTGGACAAGCAAGAATAACTTGAAATTTTTTGATATAATTATAAATTTTTCTGATCGGCTAACGCTTAGTTCAGTATTTAATAAATAATAAGTGTGATGTCACTTCACTTTTCTTCATTTAAATAACTTACTTTTTTTATTACAATATTAATTCAAACCGATAACATGCTTCTAATTTACACATTTGAATCAAATAAGATGATTAAAAATAAAATAAATAGACATGAAATAACAACCTTCCTTTTTATGATAAATTCTTTATGACACAGAAAAGGTCAATTTGTTAAGGTAACTTTAAATTACATATAAATTAGGTGCCAAATGACATTTATAAAAAAAAACTTTTGAATAAATTTATAACTTAGTGCTAATTAAAATCGGACTAAATATATATTGATGTGTTCATGCAAAACCAATAATCAATAAAGGAGTGATCATCCCTAAATTATTGGCAACACATTATCGTGACGGCAATTAGTTGACTTTGACCGTGGAAATTTTTGGGGTCTGTGGGTCCCATTTTTATTGTATACACCCGCGTGTTTAAATCTTAGCTATATTGGATAATATAAAAATTTGTCTTTTTTTTTTTTTTTGATTAAAAAGGAAAGAAAAAGGGGTGGGTATGGGCCACATGGTCGGCAAGATTGGACTTCCTGTAATCTATTTTTGCTTTTTTCTTTTTATAAGTATTGATATTTCGATTAATTAAAAATTATCTTTTTTATTTTTTTAATTGAAAAGATAAGATTTGCATATGATTTTATTAATTAATAAGTGTTTTTTAAAAATATATAATAGATAATTTTTTAATATTTTAGAGTGACTTAAATATTAAGGTAGAGTTGGAAGAAAAATAATCAATTAATTCTTGAATTTTTAAATGGATAATTATTTTGAAATAAATATTTTAAATATATCTATCCTTTTTTCTTTTAAACCCTTCCTAGGAGTTTCTACCTTTTTTTGCTCCCTTTTAGATTTACAACCTCAATGTTGGAGATGAAGGGTACTTACCATCTGAGCAAAAAAAGAAATGAAAGAAATAATTTTTGATTTTTGTATCTTGAATGATCAAAATTATTGAAAAATATTTTTTGTTAGGAAAATAAATTTTTAAAAAGTGAGAAAAATGACTTACTTAATAGAAATAAGGAAAAAATTTCTCTACAAGTAATATTTCATATTGATTGTGTTTCCCCGCTGTGTAAAACACTTCATCTTCACCCCCTCTATCGCCCCCACCCCGATCTCCCATAGTATTTATTTGCTTATATTATATAAATATTTTTAAAATAATATTTTTATTTACGTATCTAACAATAAAAAATAAATAAAAAATAATTTACTTTTTACTTTTAAAAAAAAAAATACTTTTCATGAAAACTATTGAAGACACCTAACACGTCCAACAAGATTAACTTTTCTCCATTAAACACATAATTAAGGCTTTGTTTCCTTAATACTGGACTTGTTTCATTCAATCACATTATTTTAAAATTCTGAACATGCCTCTAATCGCGGATTGGCTTATTCTTCCTGAAGGAAACTTGTATTAGGTCCATGAAACCAAGAAAATAATGTGGAAAACAAAAATTGTATTGAATGGTACTGCAATGTCGCACAAAATTTGGTGTGAATATTAACACGAGAAAATGTAGGTGTTGTCAACATGATGTCGGCGGTTGATGAACAAGCCACGACCAACTTACATGGTCTTTGTTTTTCATGTCAAACATCTTAATTTTTATACATATATAATGTAATTTTCACTGAAGGGAATTTAAATTTTGTATGAACACTCTCAACCCTATCTGACTCTATTCTTACTCTTATGTATTTATATTTTACGTGTAGCTCTTAAAAAAATAAAATTAGTTTGATAAGAAATTAATTATGTTATCTTTGACACGATTGACATGATACCCAATTTCATTTTTCTTACTCTTTAAAATATGAGAGATTCTGATTTTAAAGTCACTGGTTGCAAAGTAAAATATTGCACGTACAACTCATATGTTGTGTGAGATTAGTATAAATATATTTGAAAACCTTTTAAATTATGTAATGCATAATTTGAACCGAAAATAGTAAATGCATCTCGCATATCTCGCTGAAGGTTTTAGATTAACATGTATTAACAAGGTAATTCATTATTGGAGGGACTTAAAAACTCGAATGGAATGCTTGTTTCGTTCACATTTACTTATTTACTAATTAAAAATAAATTTAGTTGCTAAACAAAGAAGAAGATGGATAGAAGTTGCGTCTTTGATGGAGTTTTATCTGGTAGTGAAATTGAATGGGGAAGGGTTAAATTAAATAATATGGATCGAGTTAAACAGTTGGTGGGTTTTTCTGATCATGGATCAGGTAGATTTAGGTTGTATTGGTAGTTTAATAGGCGGATTTTGTAAGTGATGTGACCCACTAAAATATTATCACGTGTACAATCTGGTATTGAAAAATCAGATATTGATTTTGTTAGTGACACAAATGAGCCTAACTACTAACGGATGATATGAATTAACCTTTTTCTAAAGTTCCATGACATATCTAAACTTTTTCCCTATTTAAAATTAACAGTCTAATACAATACAATATAATGTTCTTCCAAAAAAATATTTTTCTGGAAACTTAACAAGAGAGCTTCTCAGAAAAAGGACAAACACCAGACCCCACTTACTTTTTCCTTGTACAGTTTCTAAATAGAGAGAGGCACATTAGTCAATATTTCCGTCCAGAAATTCCTGAGATTTTGATAGAAAGTAAGAAAAAATTGGCCTAATTTGACCATCTAAGGATATTTCCTGTTGATGAACCAAACGTGAAAATGCTAAAAGATTGGTCAGTTAGGATACCTAACCAATCACTCATTGAAACTGAAATACACGGTGGGACGAGATATTGAATTTGCTCTGATATCTCATAATTTTCATCCCACTTTATTGACAACTAGGCAAACCCACTTCATTTACGGCTAGGCAGACCCTTGGGTACGTGTCGTGCAACAGCTTAATCCAGTTATAGTAAGCAGTCTTTTTAATGAGATAACAAAGTCAGCAGGCTGAGGTTGCTAGAAAGTTAAATTCAATGAAATTAGCACGTCAGGCTTCGACTAAGATGAGAAACATGAAAAATAGAAGCTTTCTTATTAGTAATGTGAATAAGGAGAAGCTCAAAATAGTATACCTGCAATTCCTAGAAACTCCTTTGTACAAGATTAAGTGCCAAAACAAAAAAAGAAATTCAACAATAACAAATACCAAAAACAGTGCTGCAAATAACTGAACCAAAAGTCAGTTGCGTTAACATTGAATCACTGCACAAGGTCATGGTGAACATCCGAAAGGGCTTTTGGTCATAGTGAAGCTCTTGGTCTTCCTTCCTCGGCTACCTATCAAGCATCTCTGGCATACAGACCTAATATGTGCCCTCCAAAAAAGCAACTAGCCACAAACCAACATTGATGCATCACTTAATGGTAATGTAGCGATTTGTACCGTGTTTAGCCCAATAAGTCTTGAGATCAATGGGCATAGACAGATCGTGGTTAGCAACTGCAAGCCTTGTAAGCAATCTGCTAAAAACGCTTCCACTCATTTTCCTACCACCTAAACGGGCATGGCGTTTGTTTGGCAATTGTGGTAGTGGATACTCTGACAGATATGTAGTGCAGCATGATGACTGCCAGCCCCCACTTCCCCATTTGTAACACTGCCTTGGTATTCCCGTACATGTGCAAACAGGTATTGGCATAGTAGACTCGTCAAACTGGATCTGGTGTATCGACCCAAGATCCTGAGCATCCCATTCAGCTTTAGATCCATCCGTTGTAAGATGACGATTCAAATCTTCATTCACTTTCTTTGTCTTCCTTGGGGATTTTGCTGACTTCGTCGACATGCCTTTGTTTACTTTTGATCGTTTTACCTGGAGTGCCTTGGCAGCTTCGGATGAAATGGCTGATATAGGAAAAGCATCAGCTACGGGCACATCCCTATTGATACAAACAGAATCAGTGTTATTGTTGCTATGATTTTTAGGTTGATCAGGGCGCTTTGTCCCACGTGTCCTACAACCCAACGTGCCATTCATGGTACTTTCTAAAAAGTGGAGGGCAGCCATTGCATTGTCCCTTTCTTTTATGGCAGTATCTCGCTCAGCAAATGCGGTATCTCGCTGCTGGATTACAAAATCTCGCTCAGCTAATGCTGCCTTCTTTTCAATAACTGCTCTATCCCGCTCTTCAACAGCAGCATCTCTTTCATCAAAGATCATTCTGATTTTCGTATTCATGATGAAAGCCTCGTGATCCTTCATCTGGTAAGGAGGTACCACATTCCACTACAGTGAAAGTAATAGTAGTGAACTACGTTACTACTGATCATACGTCAAGATAAATCCCAAAAAATTGAAATAGATTAAGTATTCATGTTAATGGACGATTCATTATTCAGTAAATTCATGCAATGTATTCAGTACATTCTCAGCTAGCTTGCGATCAAGGCCTAGTTGTTGTATTGCCTTAACCTTTCATAAAAAAACAGTTGCACTTTTCTTACCGGTGCATGACCTCCTTTGGAGTAATCCATTCTGTGTCTCCTATTTTCTCGTTGGCCCCCATCGTCCATCTTATCTGTCGTGCTTGATGAGGAGCACACTTGTATCTACCTCTATATAGTATCTTCTGGATCTAATATCAACTAGTTCTCCACTCAACAGTCATCCTGCAGAATAAAGAGGGGAAGGAATAAGAAGGTTACAGAAATGTTTTTTCACAATAGGTATTGCAGTGCAGGTATGTTAAAATAAACCAGCCATTAGTGAAACAGATAAGAGTTTCAACCAATTGTCCAAATATACAAAAGAAAATTGGCATAACACAGAGTATGGATGCTGTGTTCTTTAAAGAGCTGTTATGGATACGACTGAGCAAAAGAAAAAGAGATATTATGGCTACACTCAAGTAGCAACAGCGGCCATATAAATAGTGCATCAAGCCTTTTGAACGCTAATCATCCCCAAACACAGACAATCCTCAAGTGATGCTCAAGCCTCAAGGTATAACCCACCTCCATGCAAATAGTAGGTCAAATTGACAGTTTACCTTCACAAATTAAATACTAATGACGCATTTTATAATATATGTATATGAATAGATAGTAAAAATGGACAACTAATAAAATGCCAGGTATTTGGACAAATATCCACAAAATAACGACATACTAGTAGAGTAGTTCCACCTTTCGGAAGCAAACATCTCAACCACAATTGTGTGCTTGGGGGTCATACAAAAATTTAGCAACTTGTAAACAAAGCTTTTCCTATAATTTGGACAATATTGCAGGAGGAAGGTGTATCTAAGCTGTAGATATGAGAAAAGGCTGTCTTCTCGTGCTTGAGAAAGAAACCTCTTTCCATACATCACATTACCAAGCCAAAGGGACAGGCTTATCTTGCTAAATAACCCAATTTACCAGGTATTTCCTCCTCCACAATAATGCAAGAGGAAATGTATATCTAAGAAGCCGACTTGCTTGAGAAAATGAAAAAAGATATATGTTTTTCCTAAAATTGCACAAATGAGGAGATCACTTTATAGTAGCAGGAAGATGTAGTCACTGTACAGTCATTTATATATTCATCATCCCTTCAAATAAAAATCTTCATAATGTTAAATCAAGATGGAGCATACGGTATTACTCCATGAAAATAAATAGAAACATAAAGATAATAAATCTACACCTTCTCTCTCCTCCCTTTGGATAAGTACTACTGTCTGGCCAGTTGGTTCATATTATAATTGCCAACTTAGTTGCTGCCAATATAAATGTCTTATCGGCGAATTAAAGTTGACAATATATCCTGAGCACATAGTCACATACCAAATAAAAATAGTGAAACCTTCACTTCAGAGACAAAGTTCACAAAAAGAATCACCCCTGCCTGTAAGATTAAACTTCCAAGAAAAGAAATAGAGGTTTGAGATTTACTTATTAATGAATTCTGTTACCATCTCGAAAAAGAAGAAAAAGAGAAATAGAGAAGAGTGATATGGCACGAAAATTCAACTCTGATGGAGGCAAAACAGTAAGCAAGAAAGGTGGAAATCTGCATCGAAGATTGCACCAAAGTATAAGGTTGCTTGTGCTAGAGGAAGAAACAATGCCAGAGAGAAACATATGAAAGGCATGACATGTATATCAGAGAGAGGAGGGAACGAGCATCAATTTCGAATGCCAATAATCTATATATCAGAGAGAGGAGGGGAGGAGAAACTTCACATAATCCAACATAATCTCTGCTGGTGGCTGCTAAAAAAGTCATTGATTATCGCATTAGGCTTATCAGGAGACAAAAGATGGCAAAATAAAACAATGGAGCAAGCATAGGGAAAAACTGATGTTTGACTCAATCTCAAGAGGTTGCTGGAAATTTTTTCATAAGCTTCCCATTCAATTTGAGCTTCATTAATTGACGATTGAACCAAAGACCTGCCAACACAGGAGTACAGCTATTTGGACAAAAAGTTACTTGGTTATTCTGATTTAGAATAATTTCAGTTGGTCTAGTCGATCAACTAGAGAAAGACTCTGCTAAATTAAAACAATTAAAATTTACAAAGCAATACAGAACCAAACTTAATTAACTCAAGCCAAGGCCATGAAATTCACATTTCCCTTGACCTAAAAGGCTAAAACTGCATCGTTGAATTAGCAGAATAAGGACTCCTAACTCCAATCATCTGGAGTAATATAAGTTGACCCCGTGCACAAGCTAGCATCCAGTCTCACATATCCACTTTGTTGTACTCCCAAAAAGCAGCAAAGAGAAAGCTCATATTTCTAAAACCAAGTAACTAACAAATTCAGAAGAATGAATGTGACTTGTTTTAAAATAATGAAATAAAAGCATCCATAACCTTAATAAAGGTCATTCAATGGAGAAAAGACGATAATATAATAAACATAACTACAACGACGAAAAGAACATTTCTGAGACAGTTTCTTTTTAGCAGGAAAAATACATAGTAAGAAGGTTCTCGAGTTTTTTTTTTTAAAATAAGGAAGGTTTTCAGTATGGATAGGCTAGAGAAGGACCAGGAGATGAGGCAGATGGAACAGTCCTCAAAAACAAAATCCTGAAATTTTATGCTTAGATTGGTTTTCAACATTCTACTGGACAGTAGAGATACCTTGGTCCACTATGTAAAAATGGACCGTGTTTCATTATTTAACTTCTATTGCACTTCCTGGACTTGCTTTTCATGCTCAAATTGATGCAGAAATTTAAATTGTTTAACATCTAAAAGACATCACAGAGCTGTCCAAAGTTTCCTCCTCGTCACATGTCTCAAGTTTTTACAAGGGCTAGTTGAATGCCAACTTCAAATAACATCTAATTTGGTTTTTTTCCTGATCAAGCATTACGTATACACGTGCACAAACAATTGTCTGGTTAAAGATATGCTCAATATGATCTTTGAACTCTGCAACATGAAAATTTAATAGGAAGAAGGCATGCAACTACATTAAACTACTTAAAAACCAAACTATAAGAAAAAGAAAAAAAAAGCAGAAGTAGACCAATTTTTTCTTCACAAACAGATTGAACTTTTTCCCTTGCCTCTCATAAGAATCCATAAATTTCATTCAAACAAAATTTAGGAACTCACAATGAGTCACCAGATTAAAAAATGTAAACCTACAAACAAATTAGCGTGAATTCATATGACTAAACCAATTTACGCAGGGGCATAACTACTTATACTGACATCTTAATGAAATTCCTGGATTTGGTACTAAATTTAAGCACAAACAATGAAATAAGACATGTTCTTGAACAAAGATCAAGACAACATCAATTTTCCGGAACACCTACCCCGAAATATAATATTTTCCTTCTCTGAATCAGATAAACACCTGTAAACTGTCAACTGAAGAGCATGGGGGAGGCAAAACATGAGCAAAACAGATAATCTAGGGTTTCAACTTTGAAGCAGACAGGAAAACAACACCGACGCAGCAATAAAGAATGCTTTAGTAATATGTGACTGTGAGTAAAAATAGAGAGAGACAATTATAGTGAGAAACAGATTTCAGAACAATGGGAATGAAACACGGCGAGAAGGAGAAAGTGAGAAAGGTGAAGATTGTAGAGAGAAACTTACCGGGGAATTTAGACGGAAGATTAAAAAATCGGCGAGAGAAGTATGATCATAGCGCATCGCCGGTGAGTGAAAACCCTTTTCCTAACCCCTGAACTTAATTAAATGTTTGCTACAATAGTACTAATAACTTGTTCTTTTAATAATAAATAAAGGCGAATAGATTTATTTAATCTTTGAAATACGGTCAAAATCGTTATCGCTCAATTTTTATTTTAAAAATTAAATTTTTTCTGAATTTTAAACAATAAATATTTTTTTCTCTCAACTTAATACTTCACCATTCTCCATCTACTTTATTGATCACTAGCACTTTGTTTAGATGGTCCCTAGATATTATTTTATAATTTATTGTATAATATTGTGTTGTATTGTATAGCACTGTGTTGTTTTAATGACTACAATACTTGGATATGTATTATTTCTCGTGGTTATATAATATGACACATCAATAATTTGAAGGCTAAACCTACAAAAAAAAAAATTGCAGGATATATGGTAAAGCTACTAAAAAAAAAATAGAATAAATGATAAAATGGTTAAATATTAAGTAAAACAAAATGAGAAGAAAAAAATAAGGTAACAACGCGATCACACCAAATCAATAGTGATATAAAATAGGACTTTTCGTCGTTACATGATGATGAATTTAACTATTGATATAATGAAATTTAAATAACAATCAAAATAAATATTATATTTAAACAAACAACAGAATATAGATAACAACCATCCAAATAAATTATAGGTCACACACTTGGATGCAATAATAATTTGGAGGTGTTATGATATAATAAAAAAATATATATAAGGCAATTAAATGTACAGAAAGAAGTTGGGCGAAATTGATGTATAAATAAATTGATTTAGCTTTCTATTTATTTTTAAAAAAAATTATTATGAGCCTTTCACGAAGACTTTTCATGAGTTATTTGCAAGTTATCTGCTTGATTGCAAGTCTTATGAAGTTATTGTAAAATTTTTCATAAAACTTGCAAACTTAAGAGTATTTAAATTGATATCTATATAGTATATTTATAACAGTAGGGAATATTTTTTTCTTAAAAAAATTTGTTTTCAAAAATCAACCAATATGTTTATTAGGATGCGTAGGGGCAGGGAGACCGAGTTGGGCGAAATCCCAGTGGAGTTTTGAAAGAGCGCAGGCAGGGTAGGTTTGGAGTGGCTGACCAAGTTATTTAATGTCGTTTTCAAGACGACGAAGATGCCCAAGGAATGGAGGTGGAGTTCAATGAATCCGTTGTACAAGAATAAGGGTGATATTCAAAATTGCAACAATTATAGGGGTATCAAGTTGCTAAGCCACACTATGAAGGTTTGGGAGAGAGTGGTGGAGAGTAGGGTGAGGAGGGGAGTGGCGATTTTCGAAAATCAGTTTGAATTCATGCCGAGGCTCTCGACGACAGAAGCTATCCATCTTGTAAGAAGACTGGTGGAGCAATATAGGGAGAGGAAGAAGGATTTACACATGGTGTTTAGTGACCTAGAGAAGGTCTATGATAAGGTACCGAGGGAGGTTCTTTTGAGATGTTTGGAGGCTAGAGGTGTACCAGTGGCGTAAATTAGGGTGATTAAGGATATGCATAATGGAGTCAAGACTCGGGTAAGGACAGTGGCAGGAGACTCAAAACCTTTTTCTAATTTTAATAGGGTTGCAACACGGATAGACACTTAGCCCTTTTTTATTTGCCTTGGTAATGATATATTGACGCAAGGAATTCAAGGTGAGGTGCCATGGTGTATGTTATTTGCGGATGATATAGTTTTGATTGACGAGACTTGCAGCGGCGTGAATGCGAAGTTGGAGGTTTGGAGACGAATCTTAGAGGTCAAAGGGTTTAGGTTGAGCGGGACCAAGATGGAGTATCTAGAATTTAAATTCAGTGACGTGCTGCACGAGACCAATGAGAGAAAGTTTCAAGTACCTTAGATCTGTTATCCAGGTAAATGAAAAAATCGACAAGGATGTTGCTCACCATATTGGTGCAGGGTGGATGAAATGGAGGCTAACATCCGAAGTCTTGTGTGATAAGAAGGTGCCAACAAAACTTAAAGGCAAGGTTTTATAGAGTGGTGGTTAGACCGATTATGTTATATGGGGCGCAGTGCTAGCCAATCAAGAACTTCCATGTCCAGAAAATGAAGGTTGTAGAAATGAGGATGTTGCGGTGGATGTGTAGACGTACTATGAGGGAGGATTAGGAATAATGATATTTGAACCAAGGTGGAAGTGGCTATGGTAGAGAAAGAGATGCATGAGGTAAGATTGAGGTGGTTTGGGCATGTGATAAGGAGATGCATGGATTTCCCAGTGCGAAGGTGTGAGAGGTTGGATATGGACGATTTTAGGAGAGGTAAAGGTAGACCGAAGAAGAAGTGGGGAGAGGTGATAGGATAGGATATAGCACGGTTGTAGCTTATCGAGGACTTGACCTTAAATAGGAAGATGTGGAGGATACGGACTAGGATAGTAGGGAAGTAGATAGGAATGTGTTGCCTTACTTATGTATTTCCGGCGTAGTATAGTTTGAATAGTTGCTTGACCTGTGTTATGTTACTGTGTGTAGTTTCTCCTCTCCTGATTCGTGTATCGTGTTTTGCTGTTTGTCATATCATGATTAATATTTTATTATTATTTTTCTCTTCCTTTCTTTTTTTTCTGTCTCTTTTTCTTCTTTTCTTTTTTTCTTTTACTTTAAGAGTTAGTTTATATGTTATAAGCCGAGGGTCTATCGGAAACAGTTTCTCTACTTCGATAGGGGTCTGATCTGCATATATTCTATCCTCCCGAGATCTCACACTGTGAAATTTTACTGGGTTGTTGTAGCTATTTTCTTATTTTTGATTATATCTCTATTTTGGTTAAACTTCCACCAGTAGCATTGCCGATTTCTGCACTTTTGTGATGGGGAGGCCTTCACCGTCCCTATATTTTGCTGATATTGCACCATTTACCTTACTCTTATTGCACCTATGAAGTTCTTGGCTGCTTTGACATTTATTTTTTCTACTGTTTCGAACAGATATTACAATATGGTCAATGAAAAAATGTTTCAAGATGGAGTTTAGTTTATTTTTACGTTATAAAAAGTATTTAAAGTTTTTGATTCATAAATAAATATTGGCCAATTAAAAATTTTTCAATCAATTTTCAAGATTTTCTGATGATTTTCTTAATTTTTTTTTTATATATTATTTTAGATTTATTTTATTACTACTATTTTTATCACCTGTTTATATAGATATCTAGCCTTGCTTTCCGAAGATGATATTCATAAAAATTTCAAGATCTTGCTGGATTATTAACTTGTATTTATTTATTATTTTGTTGTCAAATAAAAATATTAGATCGTTATTCATATTTTTACTTTATTTTATTTTTATATATATTTTTGATATTTTACATATTTATATTTATAAAAAAAAAATTTAGTTATTTTTTTCTAAATTAATGATAATTTTAATTTTTAATAATATTTTAAAGTCTCGAGCGTTATGCCTTACTCGAATTATATGATGAAAATAGGACTGTGATTTAAGGTGGCACCGCGCTTAGTTGCTATAGGCATTCTGAACAATACTTGCAAAAAGATAATAGAAAGGGGAAGAATATTATAAAAGTATTTATTAGTTTTTTATTTTTTAATGAGTATATAAATTTAAATAGGTTTTAATTACAAATTATTTTATAGTATATTTGGCATGAATTTAAAGGATTATTAAATATTATATGATTAGATTTTTTTTATTTTTTCAAGAAATCACCACTTATTTAGAAGCGAAGTAAGTATTTTTATTTAAGTGCCTTTTTTCTAGCAGATATTTTTTTCGTGATGAATAAAATCTTCTCCGTGTCATAAGAGTAATTTAACTGATAACCATAATGCCTTTTTGGTAATTCCAACATCCCGAAGCATTGAGCCAACTTGATATGTCCCGTTATAGTTTTTATGGTAAGTATTTTCTTGATGACTCATAATTTACGGAAGTTTTGTTAGCATCACAAACAAGAGTGAGCAACTTTTGCGGAAGAAAAAAGAACACAATATATTGTGTGAAGAAATTATTTGTACCGTATAAAAAAATTATATAATATATTAAAAATTTATTAAAAAATAGCAAGCTATTATTATTGGTTAGTAAATTTTTAGAAATATAATTATTTATAAATAAAGATAGAGATATATTATGGATGAAAATCGTTTTACCCTAAGTTTGTTTTAAAAATCAAACTCCTCTCAATTTTAAACAATAGACATTCTTCCCCTTTATTTTAATTGACTTTTTAAAATATCTATTTTACTCTTACATTATTCTTTTTCTTTTTATTTCTTTAAAATCATAATATATATATATATATATATATATGTATGTATGTAACAATTTTTTAATAAAATAAAATAAATACTAACTTTTGGGACAAACTAAAATTTAAAAAATACTAATTGAGTATATAAGTTAATGACATTTTATAATAAAGTAAATTAGCTGAATGAAAAATAATTTTATTATTAATAATCAAAATTTTAATATTTATTTATATAAGTGAAAATAAAAGTTAATAATCAAAATTTTAATATTTATTTATATAAGTGAAAATAAAAGGTAATAATAAATTTTATAAATATATTTCAATGCAAGAAATACAAAAAAAACAGGATTAATAAAAAATAAAGACAAATTTAAAGATTATTTATTTATAATATAAATTAATTTTAAATTATAATTTACGAATATTCTATTAGTAACAATCAAATTTTATTTATCTATATAAATAATGAAGATAAGAAAGAGGAGAAACATAAATACACATATGCATGTACATACTTATATACATATTTAATGCATATAATATTTTAATAACAGTAATAGAAAATACTAAATAACATTAGATTTTGCAATAAATTCATCGAAATATTGTTCTACTTATAATGTTAGTGAATTTAAATAAAAAACTATAAATATTCATATTAAAAAATAAATATTATATATAACATAAAAAAGTATTACATAAATGGAGAATAGAAGGGTAAAATAGATATTTTAAAAAGATAATTAAGATAAAGAGAGAGAATATCTATTGTTTAATATTGAAGAAAGAATTTAATTTTTAAAGTAAATTAAAAAATTGAAAATAATTTATTCCACATGCGATATCAATATAACGCCTTATGAGATTGTATAAAAAAATTAAGAAACTTTAACATTTTTTATGAGATTTTTACATTTATATAAAAGAAATATAACTCAAAAAAATCTAATTTTATATCCAAATAAAATTTTAATTTGAAATTTCAAAGTGCCAAAATAACATTCATTAGGAGATGAATGACTATGTATGTAACAACAAAAAGATTACAGTGTATTCAATTCAGGTACAGTTCACACATCACAGCACACATTGAATTTCATCAGTGGGAAGCAAATGCCATGGAATCTTCTCTTCATCTTCAAGTTTTCTTGAATTTCGGACCTTTACGCATCACGCATAGCATATCTAATAGTCCCTCACGGCACTGTATCAAGGACCCACTCTTTATGTGGTATCCCTGTTTCCCTTCATTTCACCACGAACTCAGTGAAGTTTGTGTATCTTTTTATATTCCTTCAGTTTCTCATGATAACTCTATATTGTTGATAATCAGTAGTAATCCGGAAACCCTACTTGTGAATTTGAACTAAAATTTGTTTTTTTTTTGGGGGATTTTGTAGAAATGGAGTTAGGGCTTGTCACCCTGCTGAGAGCTGCATGGGTTGCTGCGACTTTGCCCATTGTCATCGCTTTGATTCCCTCCTCCAAGCTTCGGTTTTCTCAACAGTTTGTGTTAGGGTTTGCTAAGCGTGGAAAGACTATGCAGTCCTCGTCAAATGTAAGTATTCATTCGAAAAATTGTTTCTTGCGTGCTCGGGTACATTCAAGCAATACATAGTCCAATTGATTAAACTTTTCTTCTAAAATTAATCAATATAGTATATTATTGGTATAAACGACTAGCTCAACGTTCTCTATTCCCAAATAGTAACGGCCTCCGGGCATCCGCCGGAATCATCCCCCAGCGTCAACTCCGACCGAATTCTCCAAGAAGACATTAATAACTAAAATGACAATAACTATTTTCCGCCTCCTCAAACTGCATTCGAACCTGTCCTTTCAGACTCCCAACCCCACGACTTCCAGAACTTAATTGTATTCTGGCACGTTAACAGTCGAAGACCATGCTTTGTAATCCATACAAGCTGAACTCAGAACTTGTTAGTTCTGCCTACAATTTCTCCAACAGCATAGTATCTCAATATTTGTTTAGCTCCATGATTAAAGAAGTGAAATTTAAGTCACCTGAAGATGTTTCGAAGGGGAATGTAATGGTCATTGGCACGGGGTTACTGGTTTAATTGCTGCTAAACAATTGATTTTTCTTGGGTTTAAGGTTGTTGTTCTTGAAGGAAGGGTCGACATGGTGTCATAAATCGAACAAAGAAGATGACTGATGGAGAAAATGGGGCAGCTAGGTGTTCCGCTTGCTAAATATTAGAACTATGAATCTGGATATTTTTTCTAAAGTTGAAGCTTTGTGTAGAAACTTAGGCAGGCAATGTTGGAGGAGGTTAACAGTGTAGATGTTTCATTAGGTACCGTGTCAGAGGCGTCTAGGCATGTGTACAGAGTGACTAAGGATCCCCAAGAACAAATGCTGGCGTTTGCTAATATGCAGTATGCTAATACATAGTTGATGTCCAATTTGTGGATGGCGTTTTGCGACAAGGATGATCCTCATAAAATGAGGGTGACAATTGCTTTATCCCTGGAGGAAATGAGGAATCAAATTTGCGGCCTGAGTTCTTTCTCTTCTATAGTAAATCTCCGGTCTCAGGGGGAGTACTTCTTGTTGCTACAGCAATAAAATTTGAGAAATATCTCCTCTTGAATCTTCTGGGACAGGATCATTTTTGTTATTGCTCTTATTCCTATGTTGCAATTGGAACCTCTGCTGATGATTACTCTATCCTTGCTGAAAGTGTTGGACAACGAGTTCTCTTTTCAGGTGAAGCAACTATTAACAGTGTCCTACAATAATGCATGGGCCTTCTCGCAGTGGGATGAGAGAGGCTGCTCATATACTGAGAATTGCTGATAGGAGGTCCATTGCTCCAGCTGAGAAATCAAATATTCTTGTTTACAACCCATTAGTGTTGTTGATTAATTATTTGAGACTTCAGACCTTAAATTTGGCAGTTTCTCTGTGTTGTATGATCCCAGGAAGACTGACCTGGTGTCTAATTGCAAGACGAGAAATATCTACATTTATACAGTCTGATCTCCCGAAGACAGGTACTAAAGCTAAGCAAATTAGAAAGGGATCTGATCCGGATTCAAATGTTAACACGTGATTTTGGGGTGAAGTTGGATGTTGGGAACTTTTATCCACTGCCGCAGGATCTCTAATCACCTTCATTGAACCAGCTAGATAACCCCCATTCAAACTGATTTAATTTGAATATGACTCTTGAAGATTCAGGAACAAAATCCTTATCGAATTGAACTGGTTCAATGTTACTTGCAGAGTGCTGTACTGATCAACTTTTGGTAGTTGTCTGGTCGATACAGTAGAAAAATAGATTTTGGGCCTAACTTAACCCCAGAAGTTAAGCTTGTGAGAGGAGGATTGTCTAGGTCCATATAAGGAGACCGCCTATCTCATTAACCACCTATGTGGACTCTTTTCATTCTTCAACACCGCACCTCACGTCCAGAGCTGGACATCTAGTGCATAAATGATTAATTTAGAGATGAGTCCTGCTCTGATACCACGTAAAGAAATGGATCTCGGGCCTAACTTAACCCCAAAGCTAGCTAGTGAGGGGAGAATTGCCAAGTCCATATAAAGAGACGACCATCTCATTAACCACCGATATGAGACTTTTTTTCATTCTTCAACATGGTAAATACTAAAAATGTACTTGCAGAACTTTTTGAGATTCAAATTAAGATTTTCAGGGACGTCACTGTCTAATTTGTTCGTTGACTCTCTCTTTATTGGGTAGGTTCCAATCTTCCGAAGCGCTAATATAAGGGGTATATTTCTTCTTGTCAATGGGTTGAGTTTGCAAACTGCATGTCTGCATCAACTTTTCATAGTGGTACACTTCTCCAACCGCGTGTGTTTAAGAAAGTGATGCAATATAGATATGAAAACGAAACCCTAAACTAAGAACAACAAGTTAAAAGATAGATAAATTGTCACAAGAAGGATTTAATTGAGAACTAAAGTTCTTGAATAGCTAAAACCCATAATTAAGGAATCCAAATAAGGACCAATTTCTTTGCTACCCTCAAGAGGAAGAATTTCTCAAGCAAGTAATCTCTCTAAATAACCCTCAAGAGGAATGATTCCTCAAGTAAGCAATCCCTTAATGTTGTTTAGCAATGAAGGCCATAGCCCCAAACTCTCATAAGAGTAAATACAATCATCAAAAGCTAACTAACTCTAAAGGAGGTATTCTCATTTATTTATAGTCTAGGCTAGCTATTATATAGATGGCCAAAAGTGGCATCCTGGAAATTGCAAAATAGCCAAAATGCATTGCCAGGCATGGCATGCAGTGGACATACGACCACATGCGACCGTATGTGGTCATCTGTGGTCCGCATTTCATTCCATAGGTTGAGATCTAGCTCCCAATTTCTGATACCTGGTACAAGATATGGGCCATATGTGGTTCCGAAGGTTGTAGCATCTTGAGGAATGAATCTGGCAGTGTCCAGCCTTTGACATACGGGCTGATGTATGGCCTGTATGTTGATTATGTCGCCCGTATGTCTCTTCTGCTCCAGCAGCATCTGACTTACGATCAAGTTACGACTGTATGTTGGTTATGCAGATTGTAAGTTGATCCACATGTTGAGTCTGAGATTCCTCCTTCCATTTTGACTCTCAAGGTACTCTTCATGATGTGGAATTCTGGGATGGTATCAAGATGTGTTCAAATGCCTCCATCTTCATGAGCAACCCTCGTAGAGCTTAGAGATCCCGAGCTTGACTCCTCATGACTGACCTTGATGCAACTTGGCTTGCATTACTGAAAGAGAGGGAGTGTACTTGTGTGTGTAAAGTGGTTGTACCAACAACACAAAAGAAAAAGACAGAAAAAGAAAAAATGACAACGTAAATGTTAGTCTTACTAATCTTGATAATTGTATCTTTCTGATCCTAGCGTGTCTTCTATCATGCTTTGTTTGCCTTGCTCTTATCCATTCAACTTAAGTAAAAAAATTCTTGTTTAAGAAAAAGTCAGTTTCAAGTATATTGTGATTTGTCTCTTGTTGCAAAATTTTATTTCAAGTATACGGTAACTTGTCTCTTGTTACAAGCTAAAGTATGTGGTATTTGTAAATTGTAACCCTTGTATAAGGTAGAACGACCCCTCAAAGCACTTGTTATTATGTATAAAGTAAGTTTGTAGTTGCAATGCACAATTTTATTAAATGGATGATAGCTACTATCTTTTAAAATATCTGCTTGTTTCTTCTCTGGCAATAGCGCTTTTTTTTTAATTTTTTATAAACAAGAAAATTTCTGTGACATTTAAAAAAATAAAAAAGTTTCTGCAACAACTTTATTGACCTGACACTTTTTTGGCCTATTTGTTCAATTGCAGAAATTCTCTGTTCCACAGAAACTCTTCATTCACTTCTATATTCTAGCTTTTGTTTGGACAACACTTCTGTTAGCTGCAACCTGGCTCTATGCTTATACTACAACGCCAAAGATATCGGAACCGTTGCTTTTTTCTAGTATTGCTAGCCACTTGACTGGAGGATCGCGTATCTTCTCTTTACAAAGATCTCATACATCAAAGGAACATAGAAGCAGGATTGCTGTATCAATCTTTCTGCTTTTGTTGATGGAAGCTCAAGTACTGCGACGCCTGTTTGAGTCAATATACGTGTTTAAATATAGTCCTTCAGCGAGGATGCACATTGTAGGCTATCTCACAGGTGTATTGTAAGTTGGCATCTCACTTTGTGTCTTTTTGTCGTAAAATATTTCCATATTTCTTGTTGTGTTTTATTAGCTGGTAAATAACATTCTTAGCTGTTGTCAAGGTAGATAACTAGTAGATTGTCTAAAGGCACAGCCAACTCCTGTTGTACTCTGTGTGTGTCTGTTGTTCCCTATATTTTTAGTTTTTCTTTTCTTTAATAGGAACCTAAGTTGCTCGGACTCTTCACTTTCGGTGCCGCACCCGTGTCCACACGACGTGGGCGTGGGTGTGGGTGTGGGTGTGGGTGTGGGTGTGGGATCTGTACCCGATGTGGTCAATCGATTCTGGATACTTTGACCAAAATAGACCAAAAAATTCCGAACAAATTCAATGATTTTTGTAATCAAAACAAAAGCTAAGGTGAAATTGAAGAAAATGGAATACCTTGTATATAGAAATTTCTATGTCACTCCTCTTTCTTTTATCTTCTTCCCAAATTCTTCTCTTGCTTAATATTTTCTCCTCAAGTTTTCCACATAATATCTCATAATTTAGGTTTTATAACTCTATTTTTAGATATTTGAATTATTTTTAGCCGAATCCCTGCACCCGTTCCATACTTGGATCCGTATCCCCGAATCTTAAAATTTAGACCATGAAGGATCCGACCTCTAGATCTGCACCCGTATGGGACACCCGAGCCCGAGTCTGAGCAACTTAGATAGGAACTTCAATTTTGGCCATCCTTGGTATTTTTACTTTGATGAAACTTTCATTGGCCTAGTAAAATGGTCTAATCTTTGAGCATTAGGTGTCTATTTTTCTACAGAGCATAAATTCTTTTCTATATGTAGAATTTTCAACTAGGCTTTTATTTTCGATAAACTGCATTTTAATATAGCAAATTATTTGAAATGATTCACACTTTATAGAACTCTTAGTCCCTGATTCCTGTTTTTGAACACTAGTACATTCTCTTTTAGTGCTTAACTTCTTATAGTAGACGGACATAACACCTGAATTTTGTTCTTTTTCTTGATTGAAGCTTCTATACAGCAGTTCCCCTCTCTCTTTGCTGCAATCATGCTACAGAGGTTTACAACTTCGGTTTGAGTTTGATTCAAGAGTTTATCGTAAAAGGAAAAGATAGGATGCTAGTAACTGAGGTTGATTGGTTGAGATTTTTGAACCCTCTCATGCAACTACGATGGTACGCATGGATTGGTGCGGCTATATTTTGTTGGGGTTGGATTCATCAACATCGTTGCCATGCAATTCTTGTAAGTGGCATGTACTATTGATTGTAGATTCATATCCATCTTTGAAGTTAGGAGTGTCAATTGGTTACTTGGTTAATATATCTCGTGCTTATCCTTGTGCCCAACCTCTTCTATTTGGGAATTTATTAGTTGTCATAATTTATGTTGTGGAGGAACAAAGGCTACTGGTATTTTCAATAAAAACCTAAAAGAGGTTTTGACTGATCATATTTCCTGTCGCAACATTGGTTTCAGTGTCGTAAGCCCTTCTCATTCACTTGAGCTCACCCACCTTCACCAAATAGAGTACATTCACCACATTACAAGAATTGAACTTAAAAAGCATGAAATAAGTGTGGTATATTGGGAGTAGCTATCTCCTGACTGAATAGCTTGTATTTAAATAGATGAAGCTAGAGCACTTCTGATTCTCAAGTTAGAGTCAACTGATTTTTATTTGCTTCCATGTGATTCTTTTCCGGCTAAATGTAGAAGGGGCTATTATTTATCTATTTAAAAAATGAAAAACGAAAATCTCAATCTACTCTGGCATAGTTTCTAGGCGCGGAAATGGAGCAAAGCTGTATATCAGTCCTGCCATGCTGGTCAAGTTTATTGCAAGGTCGTAATATGGATTCTTGACTTTTAGAATTCCATAAGTTCTAAACGTGGATACATGCGCATGGGTGATGGATCTCACTGCCATTCTGACTGACTGTTAGAGTTAGTTCTTTTTCATATGGCACATCGGCGGTTAAGAGGCTGTGAGTTCTGACAGCTGTAGCTTCTCTAGATAATATTACAGGATGTGGTTTGACTTTATGGTTGATTCTCATTGAGAGATTGCAAATACAAGGGATGAACATATAGTGAGGTTGATGTGATACCATATGATGATAATACAATAGGCGAATCAATAGCCTGTGAGGTGAATAACCGACCTTGTCCACTTCTTTTTAATCTATGTAAATAAATCCTATACACTAGGTAAGTTCAGTTCCATTAATAAGCTGAAGCAACTTGAAGTGATAAGTTGAAATTCAGCTTACTGATAAATATGGAGGTGTAACAAAAGTTCAGGAGCTTATAAGAGGTTTGACTAACTTCAATGTGTGTTGCTTCGTTCTGTTGTTTTCTACTCATTCTGTTGGTTCTTAAAATTTTCTTTAGTAAATTTGCCCTGTTGAAATAAAGGTATTTCTATTTCTACTTGACAGCTGATTTTTATTATATTTTTGTCGGTTATTGAGGCGTAGTTGTTGTATGCTTGTGTTGTTTTTTCTGTTGATGGTAACCTTAAAATTCTTTAGATGTAGCTTCATCGCTGTGATATCAGATATGACATCTTTACTTTGCCAATCAGGGGTCATTGAGGGAGAACAGAGAACACAGTGATGAATATGTACTTCCTCATGGTGATTGGTTTCAATATGTTTCATCTCCACACTATTTGGCTGAGATTGTAACTTCTCTTTCTCTTACTAATGTTCTAGGAGTATTTATTTCATGTCCTGATACACACAAGAAGCTACCAACCTTTGTCAGATCTAATTTTACACGTTTCATTTTGCTTTTTGACTTGTAAAGGTTTTATATGCTGGGTTCGTGGTTGCTAGTGGATGTTTGGACCTCACAATATGGTTACTCTGGGGATTTGTGGTATAACTCTATCCATAGACTATTTTCTTCTGTGCTCGTCTTCATTTCTGCACGCGATTGTACCAGTTTCCAAAATGGTTAATGTTCACTTGTTTTCTGCAACATGACATGTTGTGTTGCAATTGCAGGTGGCAAATCTTGTCTTAGCAGCAGCAGATACACATAGATGGTATCTGCATAAGTTTGACAACTATCCTAGGAATCGTTTTGCTATTTTCCCATTTGTTTACTAATGCTTTATGTCCAAGTTCTGCTATATATTTTTGTTTGAGCAGAACTGTGTCTGTTATAAAGGTTATGTAAAGCTTGATGTGAATTGTTTCCTGGTAGAAACTGTGTTAGTGAGCACTACAGGTCCTTTCCTTTTGGTTTTTCCTATTGCTTTATCTATCATGTAACATAAATGCATGAACGTTGTGTGGATGTTGCAGCACAAGATGCACAAATAAAATAAAAGAGGTCATCATTTTCACTGTTTGACCTATAATTCCTTATTGTTTGCCTTGTGTTTAAGGGACCTTATATTCAGTTCCATATTATGCTATTGCTAGAGGGGTCAAAATCAACATACAACATCAAATTTGGAGATTGAAAATTGTATATAAAGAACATTTTAAACAAATAGTTTAACAAAAATATATTAACTCTTAAACTTTTTTCAAAAATTAAGTAAAAGAGTTGGGAGGATGAATCATGTTGAATGGGGTGGGTTGTTACTTGTTATTTGATCTATCTTGACCTGACACATTTTGATTCAAGCAAATTTTGAGCGGATTAAATGATGACCTGCTTTGACAGCCCAAACAGGAAATTTACACCCAAATAACCTTGAAAATGAGTGATCTTGAACTTTTGAACCCTGCTTGCTTCATGCACAAACCTTCAAAGTCAAGGGCGAGCGAGTTAAAAACCACCCATCTCCAAGGCCATTCTCGTAAATCACCCCCAAAATTTGACTGTACTTGCCAATTCACAACCTCTAGCTGTTGCGTAAAGAGTTGAATTTTGCAGTATTTTATTATCCGGATAGTTGTTGGCCCAGGGTAAAGGGGCATCCACCCTCCCAAAAACTCAACCAACTTCCTTGGTACACACCACAAGTTTGAAATGAAAAAAACATAACTACATCATTGGTAAAGCAGTGAATCGTCATATGCTAATATAAACTCACTTTGCCATATTCAAATGAGATGCTGATCTAAGTAGCTCAGTCCCCTTCACTGGTGCCTTTACCAACCTTTGGTGTCAAAATGAGGCACGAAGCATGAAAATTTTAGGCATACAGATCTATGCCCCAAAATTTTGCAGGTTGGTTGGTCCTATAGTTGCGGTCCAAACTTTTGACGAGGTCCATGTCTTCTTTGGTGAGTTCGAAGTCAAGAACGTTGAAATTCTCCTGCAGTCTCTCTAGTTTCGATGATTTTGGAATCACAACTGTGTTTCGTTGGATGCCCCAGCGCAGAACAACCTGGGCCACAGTCTTCTTATATTTCTCAGCTAGACCCTGATGCAATAAGTAACAAAAACAACCTCAATTACACCAAATCAGCAATATGAATCAAATTTTTGTACAACTTTCACAACAGTTCATGAAATGTGGAAAATATAAGAGCACAAAGATTTACTTTTAGAGCTGGATCCTCCAGGCATGATACTGTACCAAACCATTCAGTATTAGCAGCAGCACCACCAAGTGGGGTGTGGGCTGTCACACAGATACCATGCTTTTGGCAGAATTTGACAAGAGATTCACGCTGGAAATAAGGATGAGTCTCAATTTGATTCACAGCAGGCTTCACTTTGGAATATGCTAAGCAATCTCGGGTGAGAAAGATGTCATAATTGCTGCAAAACAATCACATAGCAAGAGTAAGAATACAAGCCCATTAGTTTCAAATGTAACTTAAATTTTAATGGCATGCATACAGCTTCCACCTAAACTAAAGTAACTAGGATTGTTTTATACAAGAGGACTTCAAAGAAGAATGTGCTCATCTCAAGCAATACTGAGCAGTTAAGTCTGTGATTTGCATTATGCAATTCTTCAAAAAGTGCCTAGATATGAATGTCTTTTTAAAAATTTCGGAGAGGTGGTGGATATGAGGGTGAGTGTGTCTTTTATCGAGAACCAATTTGGATTCATGCCAGGGTATTCAACTACAAAAGTCATTCATCTAGATTGATGGAGCAGTATAGGGAGAGGAAGAAAATATGATGTTCATTGACCTAGAAAAATCATATAACAAAGTTCTTACGGGGTCCTATGGAGGGTAGAGGTATGCATGTAGCTTACATTAGGGCAATTATATGCGTACACACTACCGTATGTGGTTGTTGTTGTTGCTGCTGCCAATATATGTCTTAAAGAATTCAATTTCCTTTTTTAGATTTGTTGTTTGTGGAAACACAATGTAATGCATTGGAGCGATACAAACTAAGAGGGGTAAACTGCTAGTTAAATGGCCAAGCAATATCCAATTTTTGTCAGCAATGCCTGACTTCAGCCAGCTATAATCACCCACAACACGATACTATCATGAAGCAGAATAATGAACCTTCCACCCATGCAGCTGAATAAAGGGCAGTACAGCTTTTTAAGTCACAGGCCTACCTGATTCCTATGCTGCGAACCAAGCCCAGGGATACTAGATTTTCCATTCCATGCCAAGTAGTCTCCAATGATATGGTGGTATCTATATCAAGAACACCATCCTCACCCAATGCACTAGCCGTTGTACCAACTCCTGAATGCATTTAGAAGCAACACAATGAGTCATTTCAAGAGCCGACAAAATTCCTTGATTTCAAGCCAATTCAGTCAACTATACTGTAGAACATAGTTTGCTAAATGTTTAGATCAAAAAGTTTGCTAAATGTTTAGATCAAAACTATCTTTATTGAAATCAAATATTATAGTTATTTTGCGTTTTCAGTGGTTTAAAGAAAAATTGTAATCAATCACCAAATATTTGAATAACCGAAAATTTAACCATCAATATCCAGCTAAAAGTCACTATGTGTCACTGATCCAAGCAGGCTGCTTCTCTAAGTACCAGCTATTCGTTTTTATCATAAGATTATTGTGCTCAACATCCATCAATGTGAGATGTACAATAAGCATAATATCATGAGCTGACAATAAAAATTCAATTGCTAAAATGTCGTAGCAGCCATAAGTTATGGTCTGCCGCCACTCACTCTCACTCACAACTCAAAAAGGGAAATGAAAAAAAATGATAAATGCACTAAAATTTGAGAAGTCAAAGGCAATAAGACCAGCAGTGTCACCTGTATGTCTTGTGGCTACGGGGAAGTGAACAAGGTAGAGATCAAGATAATCCAGGCGTAACTTCTTAAGACTGTCTTTACAGGCCTCAAGAACATGACCATGGTCTGAGTTCCAAAGCTGCAAAATAGAGAGCCGACATTTATTTTCAGCTATATGTAATTCTCAGCAAAATGCAACAACTGCGTCGACAGATGAAATTAACATTTTCTCACTAACCTTGGTTGTAATGAAAAGATCCTCCCTTTTCACGAGCCCTGTTTGAAATGCTTCTGCAAGTGCTTCCCCAACTTCAGCTTCATTCTGATAGTCAGCTGCAAGCAATACCAAATGTTATGTCACACTGTTCCTGCAAGCACCTTATTAATTATTTGTGACAATGGGCACACACACACAAAAGATATATCCCCGCCAAGGCTTAAGCAGATGGAAAAAAAACTAGTTCTTTTTCCTGCTGGGATTTAACCATTAGAAAACTATACATACATAATTCGGGTGAAAGAATAACGATGCACCTTAACTTCTGCTTAAAGGTGTACTCCCCATTACCCCAGCTAGTAGGGAGCAAAATCTTCTATTTGGAAAAGATACAGGGAGGGGCTATACCATCAGTTACAGTAGTTAATTTAACACTAAAAAGAACATACCCAGAACTACCCATGTGTGAAAATCTAGAAATTATATTCAGCTAGTAATCCAAATGGGGGACTTATCTTTCTATCTAATCAAAGAGTGGTTTACCAGCACAATCAAAGTGACGGTAGCCAATCTTGATGGCGTTGATGAGAAGATCTTTTATATCTTTGCCTTCCATTCGCCAAACACCGAGTCCCACAATCGGCATCTCGAAGCCGCTGTTGAGTGTAATCGCCATTTCTGCAGAAATTTTTTTTTCTTACACTTTCTTCGGGACTTTGCTTTGCTTGATTGCTTTGGAACTACTGAATCTGCTATGATTGAGGTTTTGCTTCATCCTCTATATATGTGGGCCTCATAATTTTATATGTTGGCCCAATTAGTCCTATGGTCTTCACACGTCAAGTCGGCCTGTCTAAAAAAAAGGTGCGATGTAAAGACACAAGAAGAAAAAAATGCGTTAAAATAAGAAGAATGTTTTCACTTTCAATAGATGAGTTTTTAAGTAAATTATATTATTTAATTTTGTACAGATATCACTTTAAATAAAGTAATATGACAAATATGAAAAATAGAGATTATTTTAAAAATAAGTTATATTGAATGAACTAAAAATCAGTTCAATAAAAAATTATTTTATATCCAACTTATAAGATATTAGCCGAATTGAAGGACCATCAATTTTTAAATCATATTTGATACCCCTGATAGAATCCGCAACTTAAAAGATCACTTTTGAAAGTCAAAATTTGACGCTGGACAATGAAATGGAGAATAAATCAAAGGGGACAAAGCGTCCTTATCCTTCCGACTTGTAAAAATAGTTAACGGCCAATTCACACTTCCGTTTAAAATTAATTTCTTTCAGATAATGTAAACTTTCACGACAAATAAAAATATTTTCTTAAAAATTCCTGTAGGTTTTTACGATCCAAATCAAATTTTCTTCTTTCTTTGTCGTGTTGTATTCCACGACTTGCAAAAGTTATGAGTATTGTTGTGCTGAAGGAATCATATTTTAACCATACCACACTTTTGAAAGTGGTGGTTAACAGTATTAACTTCCTCAAACTCTTTGAGTTTATTTCAATAGTTAGAGTCAACAAACTTGTTAAAATAAATTATCACACCTAACATATTTTTTTTTGTATTCCACTCAATTTTTGAAATTTATTTTGAGCTCAATTAATTTAAATTTTTGCTAAAAAGTTCTATTTGAGAAATAAAGTATTTTTTACTGAAAATTATTTTATACATAAATTTCAAATTCAAAACCTCTAATTAAAAACAGAGAAATACCGACTATCCCATCATAATTTTTTAATTATTATCACACCTAGGCCCTAGCATATATAATCAAGTAAATAACGTCTTTCTAGCAATATATAGCTCAAAGCCTAACACGCGTAATGTATTAGAAAAATATTATATTTAAATGAACTATTTAGATAGCAACTTTCAATTTAATTTAAATCATGGAAGATGGAAAGTAGCATACATTTTTAAAAATTAATTAAATAAATGTTCCCAAGGATCCTAGAAAGGACAATAACCTAACTACAATAATAATAACTTTGCAAGTCGTGGAATTCCACATGACAAAACATACACGATTCATTTTATTTGTATCTATTGTGAAAGCGTACATGACTCGAAAAAAATTGATTTCCAAAAGATCGTTAACTAAATTTTGGAAGTCGTGGGGCAGTAACACTTTGCCTCCTTTGATTTGTTGCTCATTTAGAGAAGATTAGTTGTCTTGCTTTTTCAATTAATAATTTCACTTATTTATAGCTAATTATGAAAAATTACTTTTGAGTAATATGATATTGTAAGGTAAAAAATTTTGTCATTATCCACGTGTACGAAGTTACAAGATTTTGATGCATGACGCATTTAAAAGTGTGCCCTAGTAATCAATAAAGTAAGTTGAGAAAAGTGCTAACGAGAGATAGTCAATCCAAACAGTACAATTATAGATTTTATTTTTAAAAAAATACTTAAATTTTGAAAATGCATACTTGGTTTATGTATAAATCAACCAACAACTAAGTCCTTATTAGTCATTTGCCCAAAGGTTAATCATGTAAATAAAAATGTTAAGTCCTCAAAAATGCCATTTATATACTTCCTTCATTTCAAAATAAATAGTATTTTTAACTTGAACACTTCTCCTAAAGAAACTATTCACTTCTAGAAAGTAAAACGCATTTTTACTAACTTAATCTTAATAAATACTTTGAAAAAGATGTAGTTCCATACAAGTTTATAAAATCTCCCTTCATTTAAATAAGAGTAAAATTAAAAAAAAAAATATTATTAATATTTTTCTGTTAATGTAAAACACTATTTATTTTAAAATTAAAAAAAATTAAAATATTAATTATTTTAAAAAGAAGGGAGTAATATACTTGTTAACTTAGATTTTACTACTTTTTAGTCTAAAGAGGCAAATACAATCCAAAGAGCTGCATCGCCTTCTGTGAGAGACATAAAATTCCTAAAAAGAAGCAAAAGGCAAATATATATAAGAAGAAGAAAACAAGAAAAGAAAATGTAAAACACATGATCTTTTCCTTTTCTCTGTTTTTGCCGATAAGAAAAAAATAAAAAAAGATTCTACCTTCTCTCTACAGAATCTCATTCACTGTGCAAAAGGGAGACTAAAGCCATCTGTTATCTTCATTCTTATGGTTGTGGATATATGGGGCAATACGTATCTTCTTACCAGCACAAACAAAAGCCATCTCTATTAGAAATATTGTGTTTTAACAGGTCTTTATAGACATACCACATGATCCACCATGGCCTACCAATCAAAAAAGCACAGCTCTTTTTCATGGGAGTATTAAAAAAAAGAAATTTAAAACGATGGCGGCTAGGTGCCAAGAAACTCTAAATGATACCAACTCCACCTACTCTCTCCCTCTTTCTACAAAACAAAGTAGCCTTAAATCATTTTGGCACTTGCTACCTCAACATTATCATTAACGAATCTAAGGCACAAATGGTCTTGATGATCAGAATCACCACTTACCTACCCCCATAACCTGCCACATTTTAGGAGGTTTCAACTATATTATTTTTCTTTTCCAAACAGAGAGAGTGACAAATAGCCATCATTCATACTAAAAAAAAGAAAAAGAAAAACAAAATGCATTACATAAGGAGGAGGAGATTTACATTACATAACCATACATCAAATTGATTCGGTCATGTCCCCACGACTCTTCCTCTTTAACAAAATAACACAAGCTGCAATAGAGATGAGTCCCCCTGCTTTCTACTGCATCTTTTTTAAAAACGAGAAACTAAAAAAAGAAATATGACATCACCAACTAAGGGGATTATTGAAAAACAGACGACCTCAACAACGACAAACTAAAACAAACTGGAGATGATGATTGATGCTACGAGACAACTTCAAGCGGTGCAATAGGACCAAATGTCATCCTCCCCTGTTGCACAATCTGCAGCCTTGTCCTCACTGTAATAGTAATAGCCACCATTATTGCCGGTGGCTGCAGTGAAGCAGCAAGATGAGGGCGCCACAAGGTAAGGCATGTTGTGGAACGACTGAGCTAAGCTGCTGGTCAAAGATGCAAAGCTCATACTTTTATCTTCTTTTTCTTCTTGTTCCAAGTATTCCTCTGCACGGTGCTTGAGAGTCTCGAACATGAGCTCAGGCTCAAACTGCATCGCCCGGAGCACGTCAGCACAGGATGGACCAGGGACAGAGCGAGTCACGGCGAAGCTGTGAGGGCTATCGCTCTGCAACACGCGCACCACGCTTGGTCCACCAAACAGGTTGTGGAGTCCTCCGAGCGCCTCCTCATAAGCCCCACCCAAAAACATCCCCAGATAATACCGCCCACCATCACTTCCCAATTCATGGAGGGGTAAGCTTGATTCGCCCCCAATGAACTTATCTACCTTCCCATCACTGTCACAAGTCAGGTCCGATAGTATTCCTCGCATTACAGGTTTTTCATCTAAACGGTGAATTGGAACAATCGGAAACAATTGGCCAAAGGCCCAAAAATCAGGAATTGAGGTGAAAACTGACAGGTTCACATGGTAAGTGCGGACAGGATCAGCAACTCCAATGGCTTTTGACACCAAGTCACAGATGCTATCCACTGCCGCAAGCTGTTCAATATCCAAGGACCCTTCTTTGAACTGTTCCACACATCTCTGTTTCAACTGATCAGAGTACAGGAGACATGTATCATATTCTCCACGGACCGCGGCGGCAGATAAGTTCCGGTAGTCAGCACGGGCATCTTCATTGAGAGTCTCCGCCAAGGATTGGAGACCACCGGAAGAAAGCTGTGGAGAAGCATGAGCAGTAGAAGCAGACACAGCTTCAAAAATCAGAATTGAGTGGTGAGAAACAATTGCCCTGCCACTTTCGCTGCAAATCACTGGATGCTTTACGCCCTTACGGTCACAGACATATTGGACCGCTTGGACAACAGCGGAGGCATATTCTTCAATTCCATAGCCGACAGAGACATCAGAATTGCTTGATTTAGTACCGTCATAGTCAATTCCAAGCCCACCTCCAATATCAATAAATTTCATACCAGCTCCAAGACGGACTAATTCAGAGTAAATCTGAGTGGCCTCACCAACACCATCGGCAAGCAAGTCCGTTGACGGGATCTGAGATCCAATGTGAAAATGCAATAACTGAAGACAATCCAGCATACCAGACTCATCCAGCTTCTTCACTACCCGAAGAATCTGAGTGGTTGTCAACCCAAACTTACCTTTTTCTCCAGAAGTGGATCCAAAATGGCCCGAATGCTTGGTCCTGAGTTTAGCACGAAGTCCAATTACGGGCCGGACAGCCATCTTACGGCTGATATCAATCACCAGGTCAAGCTCCTCCTCTTGCTCAAGCACAATTACAGTGTTCAAAAGGAGCTTTCTTGCAACCAAAGCAAGCGAAATATACTCGGTGTCCTTGAAACCGTTGCAAACAAGAAGGGCATCGGCACTGCCTTTGGAGAGACAGCTCATGGCCAGCAGGAGCTCCGGTTTAGACCCGGCCTCCAACCCGAATCGGTATGGCGATCCGAATTTCACGATATCTTCCACCACGAACCTGTCTTGATTGCATTTCACAGGATAAACGCCTTGGTAATGAGCCTCATAGCCCTGGGAATGAACCGCCATGTCAAAAGCCGATTGCAAAGATTCCAAACGGTTCTTCAGAACATCAGGGAAACGGACAACAAGAGGCAGCTGGAGCCCAAGACCGCCCAAATGTTTCGGGTCAGAAGCTTTCTTAACGACCTTGAGAAGGTCAATCTCCTGGTGAGGAAGAGTGTCCGTACCATGTGGCCGGACGGAGATATCTCCGGAGGAATTAATGGAGAAATAAGGAGCACCCCACCCATCAACTCGGTACAAAGCAGAGGACAGATCCGGAGACCAATGGGAACCGGCGGTGTGAGCGACGGTTTCGTTTGTCGACGGAGGTACGCCGGAGGAAAAGAACTCCGGCGCGGGAAGAGAGCTATCCCAAGAGAAGGCATAGCCAAGAGGAGGGGAAACAGCGGCGTCTACACAACAACCTAAGGCTGGCATCTCTTCCCGATCTGTTTGATTTCTCAAGAAGAAGAAAGAATCAAAGAATACAGATAGAGAAAGAAAAAAAAAGCTAAATTAAGGGTTTGTACAGATTGATCTTTTGCCCAATGTTGTAATAGTTGGGGGCTATTAAAACCCGCCGAGGCCGAGGCCCCGGCTACCCCCTCAAAAGAAGCAAAAAAAGAACTGAATCAAAAGATAATCACCCTCTAACACACTCCTACACGATCCAAAAATCCCCACCCTGACTTCAGAAGAAGCTAATTTCTTGCTTTAAACAGAAAAAATTAAAGGTCACAGAAACACAAGGCAAAACAAATCTAAAATTCGAACAAGAAGAACACCATACAGATATAAAAGGAAACGAAGAAGATGAGAGAAGTGGACGGAAACCTAGCGGGAAAGGGTTTCTGTTATAGGAATTGCGAAGAGAACGTGAAGAAACAGCAACTGTGAAGTGAGCGAGATTTGCATGAGGCGTCGACGCTTTATATAGGGCAAAATCCGTGGCTGGGCCGTGGGCCCCAATTTTCGGCCCATTTAAAGTATCTGACTCTCTCTTTTTTCTTCATTTGATGGTAATAATAAATAAAATAAATAAGAAATGGTTAGAGTGTGAATATTTTTTATTTATTTGGTGGGCTAGAGATTCTTTCGGGCCGTGGATAGACAGCGGAGGGTTGCCGCGTGGCCTGGAACTGGACCCGATTTTTAGGTTTTTATCTCTCGCTCGTATCGTTCTTGTTAGCGTCGTCATGCAAGAAGATAAAGGTTAAAAAAGCGTGTTAGGTATGAGAATATCGCGAGTATTTTACGAGATATTGGTAGTTAACTCACTTGGTTGCTTACGAAAAGGAAGGTTCCTGTTCGATTTGGATTTTTACGATTAAGGAAAAAAATTTTAAAAATACAGGATTCGGTATAATTTAATGTGTAAATATTATACAAAAATATATAATAGTAGAAAATTTTTTATAAATAAATATGTGCTAAATCATATAATAAATTTAAAATAAAAATTACGTGAATAAATTTATTTTTCTCCTAATAAATATAGAAGACAAATTTATTTTAATTTACGGGATAAGAATTTAGGCGAACTTATCTTGCCTCGTCCTTCATTTCTCATCTCTAGATATTTGTTCTTCGTTTAATTTGCTATCTTTTCCTTATATGGGATGTTAATTAAATTATAATAATTCATAATAATATCATTTGGATTTTATATAAGGTAATGAATTTAAAATGAGAATTTACGAAAATAAAAATATAGTATAACTGTTGCCGTTTAGATACATTTCTCAAATAGTTCAGCATAAATGAGATGTTTATTTTCTCTGAATAAAGTGAATTTAGGTGAAACGAAATATGCAAAGTACTAATACCAAAAAAAAAAGAATAAAAAACTAAAAGGACTGTTTTAAACGAACTCGACTTGCCTAAGGGGGTCAATGTCGCAGTTCGAATGATTATTTTATAAAATTTACATTATATTAATTTTTTAATTATTTAATTTTATATAACTAAAATTAATTTTTTTTCAAATCATTTCATTGTTTCCATGATTCGGTTAATTTTTGATATTTTTTAATGTATCATTTAAGATTCACTGGTAGAAGTTAGAAAAAGGTACCATAGATATTCTCGTAGGTTGGCGATAACTTTCTAGACATTTTTACTGCTTAAGAAAATGATGAATCCAGAAAAACATGAAAGACATCAAGAATAAATATTCGTTCCCTTTTTTTACAATAGTGTAAAATAGATCACACGAGTAAAAATAAATTAATCAAGATGAGACTCAAAATATGAATCTATTAAGATTAAGTATTCAATAAGAGAAATTTAAATCATATGAAAGGAAAATTTTCTTATATCTTATAGCTTGCTACTAAACATCGTTGGAATACTTTGTAGTAAATTATTCAAGATATTAGAACTAATTAGTTTCAATAGGAGTAACATAATAGGTTTTAGAGTTAGGACTTTATTTGTTAATTACATATTGACTTGTAACCTTTTTCACAACCCTAGACCCAAGATGAAATATTTATCTTTCGTTATTTAAACTTAATACATACTTTATATCTTACACATAATTTAAACTTAATGTATATTTTATGTTTTACTTATAAATATATTTAGTACGATTTGATTTTTTTAAAATTTATTAATATAAAATTAAAAACCTACCTAATTATTTAGTGCAATTATAAACTTTAGAAAAACCTTCAATTTTATTAAAAGAAAATATATACATCGATTTAAAAAAAAAACACTGACATCCCTAGTCTTACCTCGTCCTTCTCCACTTGCCATCTCGACATATTTTCTCTTCATTTAATTTATCTCCATGTAGGAAGGCTAAATTATAATAATCCGTAGTTATTTCTTCTCAATTTTAAGCAAGATAACAAATTTTACTAAATGCGAATGCAAAGAAATTAAATAATTTTTTTTTCTTTTTTTCCCTATTTTTCAAACTATAATTTTGTAATTTATTTAGTACAGTTGTTAAAAATATAAGAACAGAGAGACAAGTAAGTGGTATGTCTCGAAGGCCTTCTTATTTATAAAAAATAAATATATTATATTTCCCTTTTTTTAATATAAGTGAGGACCAAATTTACATAACCCTAAATCATAACTCACTCGTGAATCATGCGAGTTAAGTAAGAGAACGATTGAATTCGAAAATTTTGACATAAAATTTATATTACGTGTTAAAAGTTTAACTAAATTAGTATAAATTTAATAATAGTTGTTCTCTAAGATCATAATAAATTATTTATTTATTCCGAAAAACATAATTTATTTTTCTTTTAGAGTTTTTATTAATCAGTCTTGATAAAATTATTATATGACGCATTTTTTTGAAACGACTTCATTAGTAACACAATATAAAACCTCCTTCTACTTTTGTAAGGTAATAAACCTAAACTAAAACTGAACTGAATTAAGTGAAGCGAAGTTTAGTAAATCTCAAACGTAATATATTAACTGGTTCAGTTAATTGTGTAATTTGAAACTCCAATTCATAAAAATTTTCCATGTCACCCAAATATTTTAATTCACATGTTTCGAAACTTAATTCTTTTTCTTTTTTTTGTTTATAAGCATTTTTTTTCTCTCACTATGTGTTTAATATTTTTCTTGACAATCTTGTTTTTAAAATGTTGTGTAATGAAGAAAGAAATTATTAAAGTTGTGAGGTAAAAAGAAGGTACTCCCAAGTTGTAACATAGAGAATCTCCGTATCTCAATTATCAAACAAACGGAGCCCACGGCGGTGGCTTATTCTACGCGGATGACACACTGTTTTCACTTTCATCGAATTGAAACTTCACTGACTCACTCTATCCTTTAGGTACAGTCAAACTCGGCCACATAGTCCGAATTTAAAATTTAAAAATTTATAATTTTTATTTTTTAAAAATTTATTTAATTTGTTATATATATTTAATGATTTTTTAATTAAATATTAAATTTTAATAAAAATTATTAAATTATATCGAATCAAGCTCCGTCCCAACTCACACCCACTCAAAAGTAATAGTTGGCCAAACTTCTAAAAATCAATTTATTTTAAGAAGTGCTTATCAAAAAAATACTTTATGTGAGAAGCAGTTTGTGTTTGGTCAATAAATTTTTTTTAAAAAAATACTTTTTAGCAGCAATTAGCGTTCGATCAAACTTTTGAAAAGTGTTTCTAAGTCTATTTTCCCCAAAACTGTTTTTCAAATAAATACTTTTAGGGAGAAAATACTGTTTTAACTTTTGAAAAACAACTTTCGCTACTCCTTAAAAGCATTTATTTTCTCACAAAAGTTTGACCAAATACCGTATTTTTTAATGTAAACACTTTTAACCTCTCAAAAACTTGACCACACAGACTATGCTACCTGTCTTTCCTCCATTTATGAATGACATAATTGCTTTCATCCCTTCAAAATCAAAGATTTTTGGCCAAATACATAAGGGCCAAATTTGGAATAATTTTTTATTTCGGCATTTTAATTAGGGTTTGTTTCGATTAGTCACTCTAACATTCTTAAAAGGTATCTATTAAATATAAATAAGTGATATGATACGGTGCGTGCAACACACTTTCTCTAAGAGTGTGAAAAGCTAAAAAAATATATATTCTTTTATATTTTTTCTTTTTTTTTTCTCTATCTTTTATCTTCTTCCTTCTTTTATCTCTTGCCACCATTTATATTATAACTCTTCGCATGTTATTACTATCGTCACCACCCTTCCCCTTTCCTTCGTCGAGAATCATAGAGAATTCAATAGAGTAATTAAGATGAAATTGCCAAAATTAAATAACATGCCTATAAAAATCGCAATTTACATTTTAAAGTTCAATTATTTTTATTTTTATTGTCATCTAAAATGTCGAATCATAAAATACTATACAAGTTCATTTAATAGGAAAAATAACTACCAAGATCTTAATGATACAAAATACTAATAAAATTGAATAATCACTATTTGACATCTAATATAATAACATTGATCAAATAACTAAAAACTAAAAAAGTGTGAACTAAAAACATACATTAACATAATTATCTGGAGGGAGGAGGGAAAGGATAATGAAAATGGTTTATAGTATTAATGAAGCATGACTCAAAATACAATATCGATATTATTTCCTTTAGTATACAATCGCTAATAATGATTAGGATTGAAAATTGAGAAAAATATCGAGGAGACTTTAAGGGTGTGGGGGTAGGAGACGATAGAAGAGGATGGGGTTGAAGAACCCTAATATAATGATTGAGAACTGAATGAAGATAAAACAATAGGAGATGAGATTATATGAAATAACATATCTGGTTCAAATGCCATGGGTCTTTATTTTATTTAATACATATTGACATCAATCGAGTGTAAATGATATACACTTGTTTTTTTTGGGTGACTATTAGTAAGGTGCTTTTTGGGTACACTTTAAACTTGAAGGGTGTGTTCGGTACGAAGAAAAATATTTTTCAGAAAAATATATTTTAGAAAAATGATCAGTTTTTTTTCTTTTTACTTATTTTCTTATGTTTGATATGCAAGTTAGAAATATTATCCTAAAATCATTTATATATAGCCAAAACAAAACTATAAGGAGGAGGGAGGTAGGGGGTAAAGGGTTGTGGAGGGTCGGGGATGGGGGTGGGTAGGGGTGCATAGGGCTGCGTATCGGTCGGTTCGGTTAAATTTTGAAATTTATCGATTTTGCTTATCGGTTATCGATTTGTAGACATGTTAAACTGTTAAAAAATCATTAAGAAATCGGTTTATCGGTTATCGGTTTATCGGTTATTTATTTTTATCGATTAGGATATCGGGTTAACCGTTAATATTTCACACAAAAAAATATTTCAAGAACCAGAAGTGTGACTGCTAATAATTGCATTCATAATATCCTTCGTTTTTTTTCTCAGAATACATTACTTGCCAATATTTTAACACACAACTTATTATCAAAGACACTGTAGTACTTTTTATAAATAAAATGTGATTTTGTTCATTTTACATGATGATGGTGCCAAGTGCAAACTTTACTCCACAAATTCTACTACCTCAATGATATGAGGAGGAAGAAGAAACATATTAATTTTATGCTTAGAGCAATAGCTTCAGATGTGTCAAGCTAGACAAAGAGAATGCTCTGAAGTTGACTAAGTAGTTGGGAATACAATTAATTAAGGGAAGTGCTGCTAGAAAGGCAGACGCAGAGGCGGCAGGAACATGTTCACTGTTAAGTTCTGAAGATAAAAAATATTTGCCGAAACTATTGGTGAGAACAGTAAGGATAAAAAGAAGGATATTATGACTGCTCACTGCCTGCGTCCAAAGTGGGGGTAGAATTGTAATTAACTAAAGTGATATTGGGGGTAACCGGTTCCCCCGATAAAAAAATGGGATAAACTGAGACCCGAACCGATAACCCGATAATTATATAATATGAACCAAGACCCGAATCGTTAAATCAATAACCCGAATCATTAACCCAATAATCAAATTATCAGTTCGGATTATTGGCTTGACCCAAAATTTGTACAGCCCCAGGGGTGGATAGTTATGAGGGTTGGTACTTGGTAGAGACAGTGTTATTTATTTTCCTTATTTTGAAGGAGTTTGTTTTCATAAAAAAAAATATTTTTCAAAAATTTTGACCAATCGAACATGAGAAAATAAAAAAATATTTTTCACAAAATATTTTCCTCCATACCGAACACAACCTGTGTTTGATTGGACCAAGGCTTAGCTAAGGCGCCAAAATGAAAAATTGAGACAAATTTAAGGGGTTCCTTATGTATTTGGCCAAGATTTTTCTTTTTCAAAAGATAATATTATTGCCGAAGTTTATCAAAGATAGTTTCTTTACTTATGAGATAAAAATAAAATTTATATACATTTTATTTTTTCTAAATTTCACGTTATAAAATTATATTCTAAATTTCACTTTATAAAACTATACCAAATATATTATTATTATTATTATTACGAAAGATAACATTATTACTGCTACTAAATTTGCATCATATTGCATAATAATGAAACTCTTCTAGTAGTAGTTTTTGTTTCATTTAAGTCTGCTTCATAATATTTAGTACTCCCCCTGTTTTAATTTTGTGTTTATAAAATATTTTATTAAAAATAAAAATAAAAATATAGAAGGTAATATTTTTAATGCGACCAGACTAAATGTGTGATATAAATTAAGATTAGATTAATTATTTTACCTTTTTAATATGCGAATCTAAATTATTTTTATTAGTTAAGCATATTAAAAAAATATATTAACAATAGAAGAGTTGAATCCAATTTTTTATATCCTCTGATATCATGTTAAATTATGAAAACATCTTTACTAAAAACTTTTAAATAAAATTGTTACGTCACAAGATTTTTATTAAAGGGAATATGCTCTGCTATAATCACGCTAACACATGATTGTTTCATGTCGAGATTGTCTGGCCCCAACAGCATCATTTCCCACTTCTTTTGGTCTTTTTAAATAAAGCTTTTGTTTGGTTTGTTCTTAATTTTTCAAAAAGCGTGATTAACGTTGCCGATTATTTCAGTGCAAGGAGTATGATTGTTTATTTTTTTAATCAAAGTTTCTAACTTCAAGTTTTGCGTAAGAATAATTTTAAATAGAGTGTTCTCTGGTTAATAAAATTCACACGGTATGAATTTAAATTAATTTAATTTTAATTCAAATATAAAATATTAATAAACAGTTAAGAAATTTTATCCAAGCATTATAACTATAAATTTGAGACTGATTTATTTCATCTCACGAAAAGTAAAATAATATTAAATTTAAATTATTAATTTTGTTTTAAAATTAATTATATATCTAATTAAATAAAATACAAAAGATTTAATTTCAAATATAATTTTGAAATATTCATATTGTCTTATGAACCAAACCACCCCATAGCAAATTGCCGTTTTGGACAACGTTAAAAGGAAAACAAAATTGTTGTGAAATTGAACTAAAAGTCTTTAGATTATTTCTAACGAAATATTCAACACACTAACAAAACCCCCGGAATACTTTGTTTAATTTTAAATTAAAAAATGAAAGAGTACAAGCAATTAAAAAATGAATATTGGAGTAGGGGCGAAAAAAAGAAAAAGAGCTTATCCATTGTTAAGTTGTCATGCGGTATTAATAATGAAAGAATTATTATATATAATTATTTAATTTAAAAGGAATTTTTCATTTTTAGTTTAGTTTAATTTTTATTGTACTACTGATATAAAATAATATATAAATTTTTATATAGATATTATTTCTTTCATTTTAATTTATAAGTCTTAGGTACTTTTTGGAAAAGTTAAGAATTTTTTTTTGTCATTGTTTTTTCATACTTCTAATTATTTTGTATATATAAATTTTATTTCAATAAAATTGAAATTCAATTTTCTAAATATTAAAAATTAGCTAATTCAACTCTCGTATTTTAAAATAAATTACATAATTTAAAATATAAAGAGTAATACTGTCGATTAGATATTACATTTATTATGCAAATATTATCTTTTTCTTTAATTCCAGAGACTGTCCTTTATGTTTGATTTTATCACATTAACTTTTTTTGTGATTACTTTTCTTAGTTTGATTTTTAAAAAAAATAAAATTTTAGCCTATTTTTTATTAATTATAATTTGACAAACTGATCCTTTTATATATTAAACTCTTGAAATAAATTAATTTATATTTTATTAAAATAACTTATTTAATAATTTCTTTAAAATTTGAATCAAAATTTATTAAATTCTTAGCCGACGCTTTAGCTTCATCGTACCATCAATTTTGAATCAAAAGTATAAACATGTGCCATTGACTCAATTTTTGGGCACCACGAAAACAAGATTGCCTTCTTTTACACGTAATTTTAAAATTCTTCTTAGTCTTTTTTTTTATTTTTTTCTTCTTATTTTTTCAATGTCGTTTTTCTGGGTTTTTTTTTGGGTTTTTTTTTTTTTTGGGTGGTGGGGTAAAAGGGGGGTGGGGGGTGGGAGGGGTGGGGTGTAATGCCATCTCGTATATGGCTTAACACTTCTTGTTAAAAGAATCATATAATTTTGAACGATGAATTTAAATTTTAAATTTTATAAACCTGATAAAGAATTTTTTATTATAATTTATATTTTATTATTAAATTTAAAATTATTATTTATATATATTTAGATGATGTTTTAAGTATTCGAATTAAATCTATTAAATTCGAACGAAGTCATAACTTCTATAGTGAATCTATTTTGTGTATAATATTTATAAATAAAGTCAGTAAGTTATAAATAAGTACAATTTTACGGATACATTTGATTTATATATTTTTTGCATATTTATGCATAATGCAAGTAAAAACAATAGATTTAGAGTCTATTTGGTCAAACTTCAAAAATTAGCTTATTTTGAGAACTTTTTTTTTTAAAGTGTTTTTTTTTTTAAAAAGTACATTTTGTGAGAAGCAGTTTGTGTTTGGTCGAGTTTTTAAAAAGTACTTCTAAGTATGTTTTTCTCAAAAGTGCTTTTAAGGAGAAACTATTTTTGTTGTTTCTGAAAAATAGTTTCTGCTACTCCTTGAAAACACTTATTTTCTCTCAAAACTTGACCAAACACTTTATTTTTTTTAAATATAAGTATTTTTTTTAAAAAAAATAAACACTTCTAACCTCTCAAAGATTTAATCTATATTAATTAAACTCACAAATTTTTCTGTAGATCTGTATGTAGTTATTAGCCGCAATAAGCAAATTAAAAAATAAATCACACTCAATAAATATGACTTATATATAAATCATATTCACTATATGAACTAGTTTCAAATTAGGAAGAAGCAAGTGCAATCATACTCATTAATTGTCTACTAAATTCAAATAGATTATCACGAAAAGAATTGTAGGCTATGCTTTCCATCCAATACTTAAAATACTAGTAAGGGAAATTTATTTATATCAATCGAGGTAAATTGTAATGAGATAGATTAAAAAAATTCTATTCTTAATTATTTTAAATTTTCAAGCTTCGGAAAATAAAAAGTTTTTGTTAAAAGTATCACTAAAAAAAATAAAATTATATCCTATACAAATTTAAATTAAATTAAATTTTACATCTGATAGAAAAATCAAAAAGAAAATCTTTATGCTTAAACTTTTATTTATTTATTTATTTTATTTAATAAGCAGCTGCGACACCTCAACAAATCATACGAATTTTATTTATGGTTTTATTTTATGGGTTGCTGCGACACCTCACCAAACCATCCAAATTAACATCAACTTGTCACTTTCTTTTTTCATCAAAATTTTCACGTGCTCAAACTCTTAGGGCTCGCTTAATTACGGAACAAATTATTTTAAAATTAATTATTTTATTTTTAATATTTAAAAATAATAATTTTATAAATTTTTAAATGATTAATTGCGAGATTTATCCCCCCTAAATTTAAAATATCTTTTTCTTATTTCCCGTACCAAATATATTCTTAATATTTTGAAATAAAAAATCCGTCACTAATGCCACATGTAATGTTTTCTTGAAATTCTCAATTTATATCGTGGTGGTGCCATCTTAAGAAGTTATTACTCCATTATTTATAAAATGTTATTTGAGATGCAGAGATTTTTCAATTGTATAAGGTTGAAGTACGTATATATTCGATTTTAAAATTATCATTTAAGTTATATTATATACGTAAAAGTTTATAAGTTAAGTACTGCAGAACAATTTAAGACATCATTTTTGGAATTACCATCGCAGTGTAAGAAGCATGATTGAAGTTTAATTTTTTCTAGTTGAAGTTTTTTAAAAAAGGAAAGAAAGAAAGAAAGGAAGAGAGAGAAATGGAGCAGCCACAGCCCATGCAATTGAACAATAATAAAGTATTCACCCAGGAGCTAATCTAAATTATATTATATATAAAATGTTGATCTCTGCAATAATGATAGAGAATTCAAAAAATTATTAAACATAAATAGGTTAACCAAATTAGGAAACGTTTAATTATAACAACAACAACATATTTAGCGCAATTTCACAAATAAAATTTGAGTAAAAGTAAAATATACGTAAAATTTTATTTTTACACGGCGGAAAAACTATTTTTGAAAGATTTATATATATAGTATGACATGTTAAAGTGGTGGGATATATGAACTATTTCCAGAACATGATCAGCTAATGGTTTCACGTGCTAATCCTAATATTATATAAATTAAAGTAATAAAATACATTCCAAAAGACTGGAGAATTCATAACTTTTACAATGCAACTTGTTAATTATGATTATTTAGTATATAATATAGCAATTAATTGCATCATCAGTGAAATGTGTGTACGGGCAATTTGACTTAATTATTACTTCTTCCGTTTCAAAATAAGTGATGCTTTTAGTTTTGGCACACTCCTTAAGAAAATTATTCATTCCTAGATAGAAAAATATATTTTTTCACCTAGTTCTAATAAATATCTTGAAAAAGATATATCTCTTTAATATTTTCTTGCTTATGTAAAACTCTCTTAATTTAAACAAGGGTAAAATTGAAAGAACATCATTAATATCTTTTTAATTATGTAAAAAAATATCAATTATTTTAAAACATAGAGAATAATTATTATGAAAACTTGCAATAATAAGGAGATACCAATTGTTTGTACGATGGATAAGAAATTAAAACGACATATATATTGACTTTATCTTATACATATTAATAACTCGTACGTTTATAGTTGAGTACCGCACACATGTAAAATTAATAATCTTATAATAAAAATAGGGACGAAATTTTTTTAACAAAAAAAAAGCAAAATATTTCAAAATTAACAAAACAATAAAAAACTATGATCGAATTGTTAATTTTATCAGAAATTTTAAATTTAAATTTTAAAAATATTAGAGAAACTCATAATAAAAACACTCACTCCCTCTATTTTGATCAAAGTGCGTATGTAGATTAGTGGTTCTATTTTCTAGCTCGCCAGTATCGAAATTGTTTGAATAAGAATTAGATTCTTTTTATTTAAAATATTTTATGTTACATTATATTATGTAAAATATGCAGGATTATTATTATAAAAGCAAAATTAAAAAATTAAACAAAATCCCTTAAGATATTTGCACGTGTTTGAATGCACATACTCTGGCTACTACTAGTTTACACGTGTATTAAAAGTAAACTTAGTTATCCTTTCACCACATGGGTTGTTCCAACTCTATAGATTAAATAAAACAATAATAATAATTCCAGATCTAACAGTTTTAAAATATAAATTTAGTTGTAAATATCGGGTGAAGTCCAGATCTATAAACTATAATGAGTTTGCACGTATAAGTTCGTTTTTCTTATTCACTGTATTAAAAATAAATATTTATTTTTATTTATTTAATTTTAAAAATAAAATTTAATTAATTATAATTATTTATTAAAATATTAAATTTATTATATTTAAAATTTAATATAATAAAATTATTATTTTTTAAGAGTTTCAAATTAATATTGGACAAGTAAATCGAGGGAATAATGAATAAGAATTTAGGGAACACTTATGAATTTGTACCTCTTATTGAAAGAAAAATATGTACCTAACTATTTGAAGTATTTCCTTTTTCTGTATTTCATCAATTTTTACTAAAGATACAAAGATGTTTACATTACATAATATGCGTATCGTAGAGAACTTCAAGAAGCATGAATTTGATCATGCAAAACCCAATGTACGTTACAATTATTATCAAATAAATAAATAATATAAAATGTACACGTTATTTCAGCAGGCTGTCTATTTTTTTTTTTTAAATCAGCGATCTATATAGTTAAATTGACATCTAACATATGTAAAGTGGTGTTCGTACCATCAGTTCATGAAACAAGTTTCATTTAATATTATCATTTAATTCATATTTATATGTTAGGGTATTAATTCTATAAGTATTTTCTAATATCATTTCAATTAAAACACATTTATTTTTAGTGATGTTCCGCTACCTTTTAATTTTGAGTTTGCCTTCGATGACGAAATAAATAAATAAAATATAATATAATATACACATTATTTCAGTGAGTTGGCTATCTTCTTTATTACGCATTAATTTAATGTTGTCATCGATCATACTGTCTTTTTCTAAGTACATTTACGTGTTGCTTCATAATTTACATAAGATGTTACCTTATTCTAATTTTTTGTCCTTTCAATTTGGTGGTTGAGTCATTAATATGTATAAAGTAACGCAAAACAAACTAATAAAGTTTTACTTCATCTTTTGATGAATGATAGAAACCGCATTTCGGTAGTTAATAGAAGGGTGATTGTCAAGCGCGCACTGGATCTATTGTGAATGTTTTTGCGGAAAAGGCTATGTTAGGGCGTGTGGTCGATGGCTTGGATCTCTTTTTATATGGTCTTGACTTTTTGAATATTTTTTTTTCTTGAGTTAGTCTTTTAGGTTAAGTTTATATACGTATTTACATTAGATGTGGTATATGTATATCCATGGTCGTTTCGATAAAATAGATATTTTATTTATATATTTTCTAGAATTTTTAATACTGACCGTTGGCACTCATACTACAAATGACTCGATGGTGGACTTAGTTGAGAGCTAGGTTTTTTTTTTTAAAATTTATTTTTTATCTCCTTTCATTGGTGGTGCATCTATATACGTCCTACAAATGATAGCTCCTCTAGTTGAGTTAAACTTAAGATTCATTTTTTACATGGTATTGACGCATGATCCATCCCCATTCTTGTTTGTCGATGATGTCCAGCCTTGGGAATAAGGGGGGGGGGGTGTTTAAGAGTCTCACTTCAGAGGAAAAATGAATGGATAATCTCCTCTTATAGCTTTGGGCGGTCCTCTCCAAATGAGCTAACTTTTGACGTTAAGTTAAGCCCAATATTCATTTCTTTATCACGGTAACAGACAGATTATTCACGCTCAAGTATAGCACAATGTCTGGGCGTGCGGGAGGTGATGAATGATATATGAAATCTCAATGAAAAAGTAGTCTCCTTATATAGTGTTGAACAAATTTTTTCCCTTGAATTAGATTTTGAGATTGAATTAGGTAAAATACATTCTTTTATCATCTTTGCTAAATTATTTCAAATTAATTTAGTTCTAAATTTGCACCTTGAATTTATCAAATTGCACTAATTGTGCCACAAAAGTTTCATAGTTAATTTGGTGTACTGATCCAAAGGAACTAGAGTGTAATTTAGAGTAAAATTAAATCCTCTTTTTATTTACTTACAATCAAATTATCTTAATAACGAAAACTGGGTGATTTTATTTAATAAATATTGTAACTTTTTTTTAAAGAATGACTTTGTAATAGTGTATTATACTTTGTTATGAATTTTTATTTATTGTATGAGATTGTATAAAAAATTAAGAAAAATTTAAATATTTCACAACTTGTATGATTTTTATGTTCATAAGAAAAAAATAACTTAAAAATTTCAAATTACATGTTTAAATAAAACTACAACCTCATTTCATATAATTTTAAATCATAATTTTATATCGTATAATGAAATTAAGTCTTTTAATATGCCGCCAACCACTTCAAAGAGATATAAAGGGTGATCTCATATTGCAGATAAGATAACAAGATATCATCCTCTTGTACTCAAAAAATTTAAGATAACAAAAGTAATACTATATATAATATCTCTATAAATAATTAAAAGACAGCAAATTAAATTAAAATTTTTTAGGGAAAACATGTTAGGTCAGGGTGTAAACTGTAAATGTGTGGATGTCCTTCAACATAGCCAAAAGACAAGATCCGAAATTTTACTTTTCCAAAAATGAGCTAATGAATTGATGACATTAATTACAAAACAGTATCCATTTTAATAATTTCACGGGATAAGAATAAAACTATTTACACTTTATTTTTTTTAAATTTTATTCATAAAATTATATTAAATATATTATTATCATTGAAACAATAAAAGAGCAAAAAGAAAATTTTTAAAAAGACTTTCTGATATCAACTGAATATTATTATACAAGTAATTGGTCGATTAAACAATTGGACAAATTTGCATTCAATCAATACCTAATTTAATTAGGTCACTCTATATGGGCCCTGGCTGACCTAATCGTCCTAAAATAACATGTTCTCTTTACAAAAAGATCACGTATTATAATTTATAAACACAAAATTGCTGAGGCATGTCTTAGATTACTTTATACTATGGGTGTTTCATAAAATTATAATCCGTTCAATCTCTTTAGGTTTAAAGGGTTAATAATTTATTTATTTTATTAATTTAATTTATTCAAAAATCAAATTGATACAATAACAATAATAACATACCTCAAAAGGTATAAAGTGCACACACATCTTATCTCTACTTCAAAAGCAGATAGACTGTTTTTGATAAACCCTCAATTCAAGTATAAACACATCAAAACAATACAGAAGAAAAAATTAATAGATGGAGCAAAACATGTCATGACAACAACTGAGGAAAAAAAAAACATGACACAGAGGATCCAAAAAAAAATAGATAATATCAAAACTCTACAAACAAGATATTATAGGAGTAATACTACAACCTTTAGTATGAGCGGATTTGCTAAAAACACACTCTACTCCCTGCTAACCTGCAACTCTAATGCGTGTCCTTCACAACCTCCTATTTAGAGTCATATCTTCAGTAAGTTGACACTGGGTCATATCCTGTCTATGCACCTCTTTCCAATGCTTTTTCGGCCTACCTCTCCCTCTCCTGATACCATCCCTCAACAACCTCTCGCACCTCCGTACTAGGGCATCCGAACATCTCCCCTGTACATGTCTAAACCATCAAAAATCAAGTTGATATATAATTTAAATTGACCTATGAAAAACTTTATTTAAATTTTTTTAAAATTGATATGTTATATGGTCATAATATAAGAAAATTTTTAATTAGGTACTCAAATAAATTATAAGAAAACAAAAAAAGTATTTAAAACTTAGTAAGAATTTGATGAATTGGGATATGACCCGTTTTTTAGCTCATAGCAGCTTAAGCAATTTTAGTCTAAGAAACTTTTGGCAGATCAATGACCCACTTATTTATTACTTAATCCATGTTGATATGTTGAGTTTCAGCTCAATCCATCCATTTGAAACCCCTACTTTATATGATACTAGTTTAAATTTTATGTACACACCAACTTATGCTTGGGTGTCAAGCCGAGTTCGAGCCCAACCCAATCAAGTCAAGCTCAACCGAGCTTTTTATAGTACTGAGCCCAGCTGAATCGACTCTTTAATATTTAGTTATGCGTACTATTACGTCATTAAAAAATTAACTTTATGATAAATTGGTTCGATAGATATACGCATTACTAGTTTAAATTGATCATTACATTAAACTATGATGGAATTACATCCAATATTAATTTGAATGAGAACTCAAATCAAATAACATTAACTTAATATTGAATATAGAATATAACTTTCAGACAATTTTTTTTTAAAGAAAAAAGCAACAATAAAATTCAAAAAAAATTGTACAATATTAAATTTCTTTAATTTTTGAGTTTTTAAATTTAAAATATTAACTACATTCCGTAACATGCATAAAGTATCTTAAATAATAACGTCTATAAAAAATTTAATTACATCAAATTGATTAATGAAGTACAAAATTATAAATAATTATGATAAATAACAATTATTGAATTGTATTTTACTAATATAATTAAGATTAATTGATAAATTTTAATAATAAAATAATTATTATATAATTAAAAGTGAGTCAATCGAGTTAAATCAAATCAGCTCAATCAATCCAAAATCTTAATTAAGCTTTAGCCGAGCTGAATTGGCTCCACTAGATGCCGAGAAACTATTTACATAATCAAAGGCCTTATAAGGTGGTTACATGTAAATATTTGCATGAGCATTAATTGGTAATTTGGTATACAACAAAAATACTAACTAATATGTTATCATGAGTAAGGAAACTTGTTTGTAATCGCTAATAATAATGGTGATTTTATAATGATAAATATATCGGGAATTACTTAATATATATATATTTATTAAATTTAAAAATAAAAAAATAAAGATAAAATATACTGATAATATAAAATACGTGAAATATTTATAATTTAAATTCATTTCGATTTAATATTACTTTCACATTTAGGAAGCAAAATCTAATATTCCTATTGAACTTCAATTTGAGGGCAATCATTAATCATTCTGAAAAGTTAGAGTGGAAAATTTAAACACGTAAAATTCATTCATTTTACATTAATTCTTTCATGAGAAATTTAAATATGTGAAACTCACTCTTTTTATGTTAAAGTTCTATTCATAGTTAACGAAAAATACCAGATTATTTACTAATGCTAAAAGTATAAATAAATTAAAAATGCAATGGAACAATAAAATTAAACAACTTATTAAATATTATATTAAATGATTAATAACAATTCAAATTTATATTTTTTCTATAAAAAAATAAAAAAAATTAGTGTGACTTAATTCTATATTAAATAAAAAATTAAATATTCATTGATCAAATCATTCATTTTGCGATAGAATAGATCTTTCGAAGAATTGATTAATCAGACTTTGAATAGTAGGTGGGCAATTTTTGAACTTTTTCTCTATTAGGAATAAAAAATTGTTTAGGCCATGCCTTAATTTACTATTCTATCTTATCTATCCAATTAGAAAAAATAAGACAATCAGAAGTGCAGGACATGATAAGCTATTTAAATATGAGGGGGGAAACAAATTTTTCTTTTCTTTTTCTGTTATTGTAAATCAAAAGAAAAGGATAACTTTTTTTTTTCCCTCCATAAAAGGACATTCAATATAGAAAAATATATTACCCTTGTATTCTTTTTATTACCTTTATCTATTATTGAAAAAAAAAAAATGCAGCATTATGTAAATGAGACCTTATTTAAGTTGACATTTCGCAAAAGTTAATTTTATTTTTATTTAGTTATTCCTTTAATATCTTTATAATTATAATTGTTGCTTTAGCTCAAAAACTATCTTAAAATAACTATTGTTTTAAAATTCACGATAAAAAATTGATATGTTTTTAATTATATTTTTAATATTCAATAAATAATTTTTTAACACTGCTCTATTCTCAAAAAATAATTTAATCAATTATATCTTGTATTTATTATTTTTTTAAAATAAATATTAGAAGGACTAAAATCTATAATTAAAATAAAATAAACGTAATATTATTTTAGATAGAAAACAAGGTGCTGTAATTGTTATCTTTTATTATTATTATTATTATTATTTATTTCAAGTAAAATAATGATCTTCACTTACAAATTAAACTATAACTTTTTCTTTCAAATTAAATTATGTTGAAACCCAATAAACTTTCATATTTATTTTTAACTTTAAGTCCAAATTCAAATACTCATTTTATTTTCAACGTCAATAAATATTATCGCTCCATTTAAAAGTAGGAAACAAAACAAAAGAACAAGAACCACATAATTGCAGCAATTATTGGAACGAGTATTATGACTTGATTGAAGTGCGGACAAAAAATAAATCATATATATTGTAAGACAATATACATTTTATAATTGATGAAAACTCAAGAAAGAAGTGAAATGATGGGCCAAAATGGCGTAAGCAATTAGTTAAATATAAACCAAAAAAAATTGTAAGGTAACACATTATTATTATTATTTATTACTACTACTACACGTGGTATATGCAGATTTGAGACGGAAAAGGAAAAAAAAAAGTGAAAAATAAAAAATTTAAAATAAACCCCATATCAATTTTGCATGAAACTTTCACTGATATCATTAGATTATAATAGTTTCGGATCGTAAGCCATATACTTTTTATAATTGATAATAAAAAAACGAATTCTAAAAGTTATTATTTTAAAATCAACATTCTATGGAGTTAATTCAATTATATTCAGGAGTGGCTCAAAAATATTAGGGGTTTAAAGCCTAACTTTATTAAAAGGCTTTAAATTTAAGTTATGTTTTGTGTTCCAACATAAAATTTTAATTTTTTGAAATAAAATTTATTTATTTAAAAATTATATAAAAAAATATTATAAGTCACAATATTAACAATTTAAAATATTTAAATATATGTGTATAAAAGATTATGATAAGAAAAATATTTATTGACTTTTCAATAGTAACTATGACAAATAAATTAAAATAAAAAGAATATTATTAGAATGTGAATTGACCATCAATGACTATCAACCATATTGGTTAAGGGCTCGTTTGGCCATGCGAGATGAAATCAAGAAATGAAATCATATGAGATGAAGTTGAAGTTTTGTTTGAATATACAATCTGGAATTCTAATTGTATTTTTTTTCGTTATGAACATAAAAATTTCATAAGTTTTGAAAACTATCAAAATTTCTCTAATTCATATACAATTTTAACAACTAGGTAAATATTCATAACAAGGTAATACGCTAACACAAAACCATTCTTAAAAAAAATACAATATAATCTGAAACTTCCTACAACAAAACTTTGAGCTCCGGAGCTCCTTTAATGAAGTTTGAGTTTCCCACAATAAATTTCAAGCTATAAAACTCCTTGAATGGCCCAAAAAAATGTGAATACTACAAAAGTGAGAAGCAGATTGACCTTTTCCGGTGAGGTTCTCTATTAGTGATTTCGATTCAAAGCTCAGGTCCAAGCTTAAGGAAGCTAAAAGCTTGAATTTTGAGGAATGAGCTACTGATTGAAAACTAATTTTAGGTTTAAATACAAATTGGGTCAATTCTGAAAAGAACTTAAAATATGGGCCAATTTGGTTACAGTGTTTTCCTAATTAATATATGTAATTTTCTCTTCTTCTTCTTTTTTTCTTTTTTATAGACACAGCTTAAATAAGAAATAATTTTGTTTGGCTAAATATTTAAAGTCGAATTATTGTGAAAAGTGTTTTTTTTTTTTGAAAATATTTTTAGTAAGAATTAATTTGTGTTTGGCTAATTAATTTGAAAAATATTTTTAAGCAACAATTATTGTTTAGCTAACTTTTAAAAAATGCTTTTACCTGTATTTTTTTAAAAAATATTTTTTAAAAAGTACTTTTAGATAGAAAAAAAATCATTTTTTAAATCAAAGATTTTGTTTCTACTCAAAAACACTTTTCCTTATCCAAAAACTTGACCAAATACCTTAACTTTTTTTGAAAAAAATTATTGGCCACAAAAAGTTTGGCCAAACAACCTAAAAATCAAATTTCTTTTTTTAGTTTTCTATCTGATGTCCGATATCTATATTGGAGCTCGACGACTAATCTGGTAGAGCATTGCAAAGCTTAGTATGGTGGCAACGCTTCACACAGAATATTCTTCGTACCAGAACTCGAATCCAAAACTTGTTTAAAAGTGAAGGAACCTTATCCATCCCACCACAATCCATGTTGGTTGGAGAAGTCAAATTTCACTGGTAAAGAAGCTCAGCTTATTCGGACACTCCGTTCATCGATTATGCTTTACTATTAAAGTTTCCTTTAAGCTATTATTAAATAGATGAATAAATTCACCAAGACAACTAGAGATACAGAGGAAGAAGAAAATAGAGACCTGATTGCAGATATAAGTGTAAACAGAAGCAAGTATATGTAGTTTTAAAATATAATTATCACACGGAGTGATATATATATATATATATATATATCAGGTTTTACATGCTTCTTAAGAGCAAAACAGTTATTTGGTAATCCATTGTTTGAAGTGATTGTTCATTTTATTTACGATTTTCTATTCCTTCCTAAATTATGTCTATTTCCTTCCAAGAAACACATGATGGTGAAACTTAAACTGCATTAAAAGAGCATTTACACTTTTTTACTTCACTGTATAAATAGAGCATTTGGTCTAGACCTCATTTTTTTGTTTCTTTTTATTATCGTCAATAAATGAACGCATCTGCATTTCTGCATTGGAACCTACTGGTGTGTTTCCAAGAAAAAAAGAATCCTCCATTGTTGTATTCTAGGAATATCAAAGATACCTCTTAGGCTCTTACACATAAGGACCATAACAATTTCCTGATATATATATTCCACTCATCATGTAGCCGGGTACATTCTGGATTAAAATTTAACATTATGATTGTATCTCGACCTCAGAGAACCCTAATTATGATTGAGCATATAACCGTAATTCTGGAAGAGAATGGATTTCATAATCATATCGTCGCAAAGCAACAAATTCGCCAGAGCAGATAATGGTGACTAATATAATCTCAGTCACTATAAGATAGCCTTTGTGCAACCATATATATATATGCACCTCAAAGTGGCAGCACCCAATAGAATTTTCTCAGAAATATTAAAGGGGAATGTCATATATGTTGCATATGGTCAATGCTAAATTATAGCAAAAAATCATACATGCACAACACTGTTCAGTGATAGCAAATTGCAAAATACAACAAATGGTGATCAAATAAGACAGCTTCTTAAGCTATTATTAAGTAGATAAATACTCACTCCTACTTCTACAAACAGCACATAGCAGCCGTCATAACAAATATAGACATATTAGCTTTTCGACTATAGCAAGGATCAAGCTTTGGCAGAGGTTTCTGAAAGTTGCACGTACATCATAGTAAGGATGGTGTTGATAAGCCAACTTCACTCTGCTCTGGACTGCCCAGCTCGGGAAGACAATATAATTCCAACAATAAGCCCATAAAGAGCCAAAGCTTCAGCAAAAATAAGAATGAGGATCATCCCAACGAAAAGCTTAGGCTGTTGAGCGTTAGCCCTATAAAACAAAAACTGTTCAGTGCATATTCTTGAGCTATAAGATACAATTAACATGACACAAGCAAATAATAGCGCACTATAACGTAAGCAAAAGAGAACTATCCTTCAATAATCAAGCTGCAGTAGCCTAACAAATGTCTCACTGGTGGTTTATTTTCATCCAACAGTGTTTGTAAACTAAATTGAGGCACCCAAAGAAAAGGCATCATGGACCTTGAACAGTTTGGCTTCACCATTTATAGAAGCCAGTAAATTATTGTGAAGGGTAATCAAGAAAAAAGGTTTGACAAAATGTAAAAGATATGTAGCAACAAAGTCAGAGATGATAAAACAAAGGAAACATGGACAGAAGACCCCAGGTATGCTGTAATGTATTACTGTGTCACAGCAAATACAACTTTTTGGGGTCATCTGCTGTCCAGCCCAGCTTCTACGTGAGGAAAGCCCAAAGCTAAAATTGCAAGATTTTGAAGGAAACGATAAGTCCTAACAATCAGCTGGCTTTGAAATGCAAAAATATTTATCTATTTTTTGTTTCTTTTGCTTCCCTTCACTTATTAAGAGAAAGTCTTCCATAGTCATCATGACGCTCAACCGTTGTTTATGTTACACTTTTTTCTTTAGAGCAAGTTGGAGTTGGAAAAAGGGAAAAAAGAGAATGGAATCGGGGTTGTCCTTGTGTCTAACCAAAGGTAGACACTTTTGTAAGAAGACGGAAATTATAACAGAAAATCATAGGAGCCACACTTCATCACATCCAAGCATAACAACTGCATCACACAATGCGAAACAGATAACTACAGAAGATTTCTGGATTGTTAGACCATATTCTTCATTGAGGCCAAATATAAGAAAGTGAATATCACTATAACCAATCACATGGCAATAAATGCGGAACTGGTCCTATAAAAAAAGATCTGCTTTGTCATTATCTCTTAGGAATCATGAAGCTGCTCTCATATGATCCAATCCTGTTCCCACTTCTTCAAAATCTTTGCTGAGAAAATCTACAGAAAGATCTTCAGCGCTCAGCTTCATAAAGGATTTGTTGATATTATAGACCTCAGATTTCTTCCAAAAGTTAACATAGCTAAAAGCGAGAAAACATAATCATTTAGCATTTCTACCTTCTCTTTGATAGATTAAACCATCTCTTTTTTGAGGTTTCAACACAATCATTTGTATTACATGAAATGAGAAACATAACTCTGTCTGTGTGACCTTGCTCACATTGCCGGTCCCAAGCCCGGATAAAGGAGGAGGGCTGCCGAGGGTCAATCTGGAACAACCTATCTACCTAGGGGTAAGGTTGCATACATCTTACCCTTGCTAGACCCCACTAGTGGGGATTACACTGATTTTGTGGTTGTTGAAATGAAAAACAGATATGAAAGTAAACATAAATGTTTGCCCGAATTGTTAGTCCGAGAAGATTACAAGCAAATCAAAGCAAAATTATTAAATAGACAGAATCTTATAACATAAAATACAGGCCACAAGGAGTAAGCACGCAAAGATAAGCTGGATCAAACATAATCTGAATATTTTAAACTAGTACTATCACACCATATCAACTATTCATCAAACACATACCGGTTATTTACTAACGCCAAAATTGAAAAACTAAAGGAGGCAGAAAAGAAAGTTTAAGAGTGAAGCTAATATTATATAGTAGTCGAAGAAGAAAAGGACCTAAATGTGATAAAGGTTACAATTTTGACAAGGTCAAGGTTCTGTAAGGATAGAAATGTAGCTAATCCCAAGTCCAAATAGAGGAAAGAATTATTGTAGGTTGACATCCAGCATAAAATCAATCTAACAATGACGAATCCTCTCTAAATAAAAACACAACATACTAGAATCAGAGTTTCTTGACTGAAATTTTTTGAAATAGCAATACATTCAAAACAATAAAAATGAGGATAGGAATTTTCCATTTAATGAATTGCAGATTATTGTCAGACAACTCCAAAGGACAATAATCAAGTTTCCTAGATCATAATTACTCCTTCTGTCCAAGTTTGTGTGATGGTTTCGACCAGAACACGGAGTTTCACAAGCTAATTGGAGTTAGACATAATATGAATGGTAGAGCAAGAAAAGTATTAAAATTGAGATTGAAAAACTAGCTTTGATCGGAAACATCATATCATAATTTATTTTTGAAAAGTCCAATGAATTTGTATTCTTGAAAGTTGAATAAAAACAGAAATGATGTCAAAAAAGAAGTCAGGTTAGCTGAGACAGAGAAAGTAGTATCTCTTTTTTTATTGGTACACTTAAAACAGATTGAAATCCAAATTTGAATGGAGAAATAATAGTAAACAAAACACATGATCGAATCATTAAGTTTTCAAAGTAAATATTCTAAAGTACTCCATCTTTCCACAAAACCGACAAAAATCTTGCCTCCAACTTATTATAATGTCGCCAGAAAGAACTTATGTCCCATATTGATAAAAACAAAACTTCCTATGTCCAAAATTGATAAAGATAAAAACGTTCTAGGTCCCAAAATGATAGGCTTCTTTAACCTATTAGGTGTCAATTGGACTAATCTTATGAAATGAGTTAAATTCAAATTAACTTCTCATTTGAAAATATAATCTGGTTATAGAAGCTGTAGGAGACTTCTCCCCACCTTAACTGCCAAAAAACAATAGGTCTTGTTAAAAAATAATTCTTGTGAGACTTCTCGAAAGCATAGATGTAGAACTCTTTGGGGACACTGAGAATTATTTACAACTAGACGGAGACTTGACAAAGTCTGATCACTAGGTGACTTTACAAATTTAAATAAGACGAAATCCTTTTAATTGTACTTAAGGTCTGATATATGATGCTGACGTGGCTACATATGGCTCAATATGATAATTGGCAATAGAAAGTGCATTGTCTTCAATGATAACATCTAATGTACAGGATCTAACTAATTGTTTGAGTGTATGGTTGCAGGCAGTCGAATGTTTTCCCAAAAGCAATTGCTACAACCTACAATTTAGTTATGATAGAGAAAAAGATGAACACTTAAGACATGTAAAGAATTAGAATAGAACTTCTCCATGAGTACTTTGTGACCTAACCCACAGATTATTTGTGATTTTTGTTATGATCCTTCATTCAAGGACAACTCAATCCATTTAAACTTTCATGATTCGCAATATAACTCAGAAAAGGTGTAAAAGAAAATTATTTTTAAGCTAGACGAGCAAAACGTAGATGATACAATTTCCAAAAATTTAGTAAAAGAACAATGTAAACCTAACTACAACTACAAAGTTTGATTTGACCTTAACAAAAATTATCTATGCCTTCCTATTCACATGGTTAACTAGCTAAAAAAAAAAAAAATCACACATACTACCTACATGTTCCTAGAAAGAAGTCACAGCCTAGTGAGATAACTATTAAGAAGAATCGTAATCATATTCTAACAGGTAATACAAGAGTAATAATCAATTTAGCCTAATTCTAAAAATATAGGATGTCTCAGATCCAAGTCAACAGGCATTAGCATGAAGTAACAAGTGGACAATGAAGCAGCAAAAAAACAAAAGAAGATAAAAGAAGATAGAAGGAAAGAATACCTAACACCGGCATCACCTACAATACCAATAGCCATTCCAGCAGAAAGACCAGCAAGACCACAAGCGAGACCAGAAGAGAGATGAGCATATCCATCAAACAAGTAATACGACTTCGTTTTGGGATTAATACCAGTACTGATGATAACAGCAATAATCAATCCATAAATACCCAACACACCAGCCATAACCACCGGAACAATGGATTTCATCACCAACTCCGGTCTCATTACTCCCATAGACGCCACTCCGACGCCACTCTTTGCTGTTCCGTACGCTGCTCCCATGCCTACAAATTGTTCGAGAAAATGAAAATTAGATCTACAACATACTTGATGCAGATCTATTGACTGAGATTGAGAACTTACAGGAGAATACGAGGGCCGCAGCAGCGCCGAGGAAGCCGAAGAACGGAGCAGTTTCATCTCCGCTGAAAGTCGACATTGTTCGATCGGAATTTGGATCTGAGAAATTGGAAGATTTAGATACAAGGAGGGAGAGGCTCTTTTGATCTGTTTGTTTTTCTGCAAATCATTGAAATCTCGTTGATAAATAAAGTCAGCTTCATACACGTGGCTTTCGTGTTCTGATGCAGTTGGGATTTGAGATTTTTTTTGTTGTGTATTTTGTATTGAGAAATGAAATGATAATTAAATTTGTGTTTACTTATATTAAATGTCTATATGTTAAATAAATATATTTTGATATAATTAGTATTGTTTATGTATTTGTAATACTAATCACAGCAAAATGAAAATATTATGATTTCTGTTGTAATATTAACACTAAATTGAAAATGTCCATAATTTTTAGCTGTAATTTTTATTATTACGTAGAGTAATATTTATACTTTCACCATCTCATCATTGATCTTTCGCATCCTTATAATCTTTCTCACATTATCGAGAATTAATGTCATATTTATTATACCCTTTGATGTTCCTTAATGTATTTCTATAAACAGAGATCTTGAGAAATTATATTATACATATTTGAAAGAAGAAAGTTATCTCATATTGTTTCTCTTGTCTTGTATTATTCTTCTTGTCTTCATCTTTATATTATTTTTAGCTTAATTTTATAACACGTTATCAGCATTAGTGCTAACCAATTGATCATTTTAAAATTGCATTAAATTTCTCTTCGGAACAAGTTTTTATCATGTCAAATTTATTGAAGCTTCAATTTGTGGATTTGGAGTACTCGATGTTGAAATCCACCTAGACGTTGAAGGTCTTGGTGAGTTGGTGTCACTATTAGTCACGGTAATGCAACATCAAGCCAGGACAAAGTCAAGGCTGTGATTTTCCTCCGTCGTCATCTGGATAAAGAATTGAAGGCTGAATATGTGACAGTGAAAGATCCATTTGAATTGTAGACTAGTTTGAAGGTAAGGTGTGACCACCTTAAGGTAACGGTAACGCCAAGGGCTCGTTATAGGTGGACCGTTTTCAAGATTTTAAAATGCTAATTATGTTGTATACAGAATTACTTCTCAGTTAAAATTATGTGGGGAAGATGTAAGAGATGAGAATATATTGGAAAAGACTCTTAATACTTTTCATGCCTCAAATCTGGCATTGCGGTAGCAACATTGTGAAAGGGATTTAAAAGATATTTTGATTTTATTTCATGTCTTTTTGTGGTTGAGCAACATAATACCCTTTTGTTCAAAAATTATGAAGTTTGCTTCACTGAAATTGCTCCATTGGCGAAAGCAAATGTAGTATAAGCACATGGCCAATCTTGAAATAAGACAAAGTAACCACCGAGGTCATAATAATGTGCGTAAGCATGATAATGACAAGGGATAGTATAATAATTGTCATGGTGGTGGTTAGCATAAAAAGGTGAACAATATGGGTTCTCAAAATAATCCTTCAAGAGGCAATTGTCATTGTTGTAGCATGAAAGGTAATTAGAAGAATGAATGTCAGGACTGAGCATTTTGTCAGTCTTCATCAAAATTCCTTCAAAAGAAAGACAAATAAAGACTGTGTCCTTTGCTAATACCTAGGTGAAGTCACACTTAACTTTTAAAAATAATGTCAAGAGAGGGTTTTCCCAGAAATATGATGATAATACTAAGATAATCTGACTTTGAAAGATGATGATTTTAATGGCCTCGATGATATTATCATTTGAAAGTTGAAGACTTTCTTGAAGATTAAAACTGAAGTTTGATGGTTTTACCGGGAAAATCAATTATATTATTGCTTTATTTATATGTTTTCCTTCTGTTGCTTTTATTTTCAGTGAAAAAAATTACTTAATTTCCTGCAATATTGTTAGTTTTCTTATTTCTTATGGTGTACTTTTATTTTTGTGAAGATAAATAAAATTCTTCAATTTTCAATTGAATTCAAGATAAGTAACGGAGATATGTGTCTTCTGAATAGTGTTACTATAATATTTGGTAGTACAAAATCAATTGAGAGCTTTGGAAGAACGACACTATTACTACCTAGGAAAATAATATCGGTCATTAATAATGCATGATATTATAGTAAGTCTCAAAAAGAACTTGTTAAGTTTCAAGGTTATTCACCAAAATGGCTATCATGTTGAGACTATCAATGAAGAAAAAGGTGAATACATTTTATTGCTACAATAAAGGCGGAAAAAAAGTTTGTGCATGGAAACTTATCCGCTTTTTTTTCTTCTGGGTTGTATCATACAAGTGTTGATATAATTGAATCATATGTCGTACTAAACAAAAGATTTACTAGTTCTAATGATTGTATCATTTGGCATAATCGATTGGGTCATCTTGGTGTTAATACGATGTGTTGAATTATTAAGAATTTACATGAACACACTTTCAAAAATCATAAAATTTTCAATCAAAAAAAATTCCTCGTGTTGCTTGTTCTTAAGAAAATTAGTCATTAAACTATTAGCAACTAAGGTTGGGGATTGAATCCCCTATATTTTTGGAACGTATACAGGGTGATATCTATAGGTCAATTCACCCTTCATGTGGATCATTCAAATATATATGGTCTTGATACGTGCGTCTATGAGATGTTCATATGTGTGCTTATTAATTATCAACTTACAACATGACTTTTGCGAGATTTTTAGTTTAAATAATAAGGTTAATAGCATAATTTTCAACTTATGCAATAAAGACAATTCGCCTTGATAATGCTTGTGAGTTACATCACATGTCTTTAATGATTATTCTATGTCCACTAGAATGACCGTTGAACATCCGATGTTTATATTCATACTCAAAATGGTCAAATAGAATCATTAATTAAACATCTCCAGATGATAGCTAGACCATTGTTAATAAGGACAAAGTTGTTTGATTCAGTATGGGGGCATGCTATTTTGCATGCAGCAGCACTTGTAAGTATAAGGCCAAATAATTATCATAAATTCTTTTCATCACAGTTGACTTTTATCCAGGAGCCACATATTTCATCTTAGAATTTTTAAATGGGCAGTATATATATTAATTGCTCCATCACAATGCAGAAAGATGGATTCCAAAGAAGGTTGGAGATACATGTTGGGAACGAATCTTCTTTGATTATAAAATATTTGAAATCTATAATTGGAGATTTATTTACGATAAGATTTGCCAATCATCATATTGATGAATCAGTATACCTAATATTAGGGGGAGAACATAAGCAATTGCAAAAGAAAATATATTGAAATACATTATCACTGTCTCATTTAGTTTTCGAATAAATCAAGGTGAAATTAAGAGGTTCAAAAGATGATTTATTCGCAAAATATCACAAATCAACTGTCTAATGCATTTACTAACTTTTCAAGGAATATTAAATCTTATATTCTAGCTGCAAATTATTCAGTTTGAGTTGATGTCCCGATATGATCAATTGTTAATGCAAATGAGTCTAGGCCACGTTTGAAACGTGATAGGGCAATTGATCCCAAGAATAAAATTCTCAAAAAAAAAAAGGAACAAATGATCAAGATGATCATAATATGGAGGCAATTGTTCAAGAAGAGCTCCGAGATATAACAAAAAGGATGAGGTCCAAATACCTGAAAATGATGCGAATGAAGAAATCTCAATAAGTTATATCTCGATGAAAAAAAGGTGAAACCGAAATGATATTATGGTTGACAATATTTTTATTTATAATGTTGTTTACTTGAAATAATGCAACAAGATGAGAATTTTGAACCAAAATTTATCGATGAACGTAGACAGAGAAATAATTGACCGAAATGAAAGGATGCAATTCAAGTGAAATTGAGTTGAAGTTTTTGGATCAATAGTCCGAACACCTAAAAGTGTCAAGCCAATGGAGTACAAATGGGTTTTTGTGAGAATATATAATTGAAAAAAGGTGAAATTGTAAGATATAAAACACGACTTGTGACATAAAATTTTTTGCAAAGACCCAGTATTGATTACGTGGAGACATTCTCCTGTGAGTGATGCAATTATCTTCAAATATGAAAAGGTTGAAATGTGTATGGCTCATTGGACCACAATATTTTTATGAAAATCCCTAAAGCATATAAAGGTTTTCAAAAAACTTGTACAATAAAGTTTCAGAAATTCTTATACGGATTAAAATAATCAGGATCGATGTGGAATAATCGTGTTAGCAAATATTTACTAATGAAAGGGTAAAAAAAAAGGACCCTATTTATTCTTGTGTTTATAAGAAGTTTGAATCTTAATTTGTTATAATAGTTGTGTATGTTGATGACTTGAACATCATTGGTTTCAAGAAAAAATTTTGAAATGAAAGATCTTAGTAAGATAAAAATTTATCTTGGCCTATAAATTGAGCATTTGACAAATAAAATATTTATCCATTATCAATATACACCAAAAAAGTTTAAAGTGATTTTATACGAAAATTACATTATTTGAGTATCCCGGTGATTGTGAGTTTGGTTGACATAAATAAAAATCTATTTTGACATCAAGAAAATAATGAAAAACTTCTTGCTGATGAAACTCCGTATCTCATTGTAATTGGAACATTAACGTATTTTGGCAATAATACCTGACCAAATATTTATTTTGCAGTATGTTTCTCGGCAAGATTCAGCTTCTTCCCGATATAAAGACATTGGAATGATGTTAAACATATATTCAAATATCTTCGGGAAAGCATTGACATGGGATTAATTATTGTACTGAATACAAGTCAAAAATGATTGGTTATGCAGATGCATGATATTTGTCTGATGCAAATAAAGCTCGATCTCAAACGGATTATTTGTTTCCTATGGAGACACAACTATATCTTGACGAACAATAATTACCACTTCTTCAAATCATGTAGAAATACTAGCCGTTTATGAAACAAGTCAGGAGTGTGTTCGATTGAGATCAATGACTTAACACATTTGGAAAATATGTAATTTTTTTTTTCAAAAAAAATATATTCTAACTACATGTATAAAGACAATGCAACATGTATAGTTCAGATCCAAGCCCTCATTGACGCCGGAGTCACATGAGCCCTGATCGGCTTAAAAGGTACGATCAGGTCCAAGACGAGCACAACCATCATACAGGGGGAGGAAAAATACGCATTGCACTCTTTTTCTTTAGTCTTGGTTTTGTCTCAATGATTTTTCTTGACAAGGTCTTTAATGAGGCTAGGGCGGCATATCGGTCGGTTCGGTTTGGATTTGAAAGTTATCGGTTTTACTTATCGGTTATCGGTTTGTAGACATGCTAAACTGTTAAAGAACCATTAATATATCGATTACTCGGTTATTGGTTAATCGGTTATTGATTGTTATCGGTTCGATTATCGGGTTAACAGTTAAGATCTCACACGAAATTTTTTTATAAATCATAAGTATGTTTAACTCGAAAAAAGTGGGTAAAAAGAGAAAAAAATATATAGAACTAGCGCAACTAAGCAATCAACTTTAATTTAGATTTGAATAACATCCCTTTCACTTTTCATAGACACCCGATTCATGTTCTTGCTAGGATACTTTATATATTGAAGTATAAAATTGTAGTTTAATAAACTTTTATCGAGTTATCGATTCACCCATTAAAAAAAGTGGTCAAACCGATAACCGAATCATTAACCCAATAACTTAGGATAGGAAACCGATAATCAAACCGTTAAATCAATAACCGAATCATTATTCCAATAACTTAATTATCGGTTCGGATTATTGGTTTAACCGTTAATTTGCACGCCCCTAAATGAGACAACGTGTATCACAAAATTTGTGTATTCTTTTTTCTTCACTAGAATTTTTTCTAATATGATTTTACGAGATATATTATCTATTAATGGACATCCAAGGGGAGTGTTGCAATATTATTATTACTTAATTGTGAATGCCCATAACTTCTAGATGTAATTTCACTATTATGTGTAGTAATATCTATACCTCCACTACCTCTTCATTGATTTCATACCCCATAATCTTTCCCACATTCTAAAGGATTAATGTCATGTTTATGACACCCTTTGATGTTCCTCAATGTAATTTTATAAATAAAGGTCTTGAGAATTATTTTGTATACTCTATATTAGTCCTCTCGTCTTATAATTTTTGTAATCTTCTTCTTTATATTGTTCTGGGCTTAATTTTATAACAATATGTAACTCTTAATTTAATAAATTGAAATTTTACTACTTAATAGAATATGTGTACCAAATAAGTATGGAACTAAATTTAAACAAAAAAGAACTTAACAATTACAACATTATTTCAATTTAAAAATAGTACTAGTACTCTTAATAATAATATCAAAGAAAATGTGAGGTGAATGTTAGAATTGTCTGAAACTATAGGGTAAACATTATTATAGCGGCAGTACAATGGAGTAGGAGCATGAATCAAATTTATTTCAGGGCCCAGATGTCGGCCCACGTCCGAATTCCTCTTAGCGGGCCGGCTAAACAACAAACATATAGACCCATACCCGGAAGGCGTCCCGTCCCGCATCAGGCATCAAATTCTTGCTCATCCTCCTCACGTTCTCTTTCTTCAAGGGAATCTAATTGTAGGTTTCTCTTTCTTTTCCTCTCATATTTTTCCCTTTTTCTGTATGTCTAACGATGAATCTTTAGTCCTTTTTGCTATGATCTTTAATGGTGAACACGAATTTTAGTGAATTGGATGAGTTCTCTGTTTGCTTCCGTTGCATATAGAAAACTTGTTGTCTAATATCACAGTTCCCTGCAATTTTTACGAGTTAATAGATCTTCTTTTTTGCCTGATAATGGCTTAAACTTGTGATTGTGTGCTAAATTTTCTCAAAATTCTGAAATAGTAAAAACTATGAAAAGGCTACCGCGAGTCATCCAACGATCAGCAATTGTAGGGGATGTGTTTTTTCCTTTTTGCTGTATGCTACACAAGACTGTACTTTTAATAATATTCACTTTTTTTTGTTTACCGTTCTTTTATAGGTTAGCTGAGACAGTTGGGTTCAGGGACTCACAGATAGAAATCATGGTAAGTTTTCTGTTCTCCGCTGTTAATATTCAGCAATAGTGTTGTTGATTCTCGATATATACTCCTATGGTTTTAATGATATTTTTATAGTATAACTTAGTAACACTATTTTAAGAATAAAAAGGGCAGCCTACTGCGCCTAGTGCAATAGGCTAAGGCAAGAGCCCGTCCATATTGGATTTAGTGGAAGATGTGTTTCTGCTAGAGGCTGTTTTAAGAATATCATCCAATAATATGTTCTCTCGAATAAAAGGGGAAAGAGACATAGACGAAGATGATAGATATACTTTCGTAAACTCTTGAATAAAAAGGGTGACATTGAATATTGTGCTCGGCGATTTAGAGCACTCGGAAAGTTGTCGAGATTTTGGGTATTGTTGGGGTATAAAGTTTGAGGAGGTTATTTCTAAGATGAGAAAGAGTAGGTGGCGCTGGAAATTTGGAAGAGTGCATTAAAGCTAGTATGGAGTGGCTGAACGGGTTGTTTATGTCATTTTGAGGACGTCAATAATGCCCGAAGAGTGGAGGTGGAATATAATGACCCCATTGTACAAGAACAAGAGCGATATCTATAATTGCAACAACTACTATGTATGTTTAGAGTAGGGTGGTGGAGATGAGGGCGAGGAGGAGTGTATCTATTTGGTTTCATGCTAAGGCATTCATGTAACTACATAAGTCATTCATCTCGTAAGGAGATTAATGGAGCAATATAGGAAGAGGAAGAGGGACTTACATAAGGTGTTCATTGACTTATAAAAAATGTATGTGGGGTTTTATAGAGATGTTTGGAGGCTAGATGTGTATGCATAGCTTACATTAGGGCAATTAAGGACATGTACGAGGGAGTCAAGACCCGTGTAAGGACTAGAAAAGAAAACTTAGAATACTTTCTAGTCGTGATGGGGTTGCACCATGGATCAACTCTTAGCCCATTTCTATTTGCGTTTATCTAAGGAGAGGTGTCATGGTGTATGCTATTTGCAGATGACATAATATTGATTGACGAACTACGCGTCATAGTTAACAATAGGTTGGAGGTTTGGAGACAAACTCTGAAGTTCAAAATGTTCAGGTTGAGTAAGACCAAGATGGAATACTTGGAGTGCAAATTCAGTGACGTAACTCACGTGGTGGATGGAAAGTGAGGATTGATACAAAAGTTACCCCTAAGAGAGGAAGTTTCAAAAATCTCGGGTCAATAACCTAAGGAAATGGAGATATTGACGATGATGTTACAAATAGTATAAGAGCAGGATGGATAAAATAGAGGCTCGTACTTGGTGTCTTGTGTGATAAAAATGTATCTTCAAGACTTAAGTGTAAGTTTTATAAAGTGGTTAGACCAACTATGTTGTATGGGGTGGAGTGTTGGCCGGTCAAAAACCCGGACTTCTGGAAGATGAAAGTATAAAAAATGATGATATTGAGATGAATGTGTGGGCTACTAGGAGAGATAGGATGAGGGAAGCAAATATTCAGAATAAGTTGATTAAGATTGAACATGACGCTTGCAGCTTACCGAGGACATGACCTAGATAGGAAGGTATGAAGGTTGAGGATCAGGTCAGAAGGTTAGTAGGTAGTCTTATGTTGTCTAGTTTTTTTTTAAAGATTGGTAACTGTGTATATATATCATCTTGAGCAAAATAGTACATAGGTTGTACTGAAACCGTATTTACAAGTTGGTACAAACTCCTACTATCCTTGTCCTAAATAGAATCTAGAACATCAACTAAAGTGATAGTGTCATTTGTATAGAACTGATTACACCAAAAGCTTAGTAGGAGAAGGCAATTCAATTTAACTTTCTGCATACTATTCTCGATACTCTCAAAACACCTAGAGTTTCTTTCCTTCCAAATTCTCCACCAAATGCTAGTTGGGACAATTCTCCATCTATCTCTGTTTTTTGATTGCTTTCCTGCTTCTTCCCAGTTCTAGATTGCTTCAGTGATCCTACCTAGGCAATGTCTTTGAGGTTTAGGAACAGCTTCCGTATCTGTCCAGTGACTCTACATTATAGAAATAGATGGTTAACTGTCTCAGTTATTTCACCACAAAAGTAACAGCTTCAGCATAGTGGTATCCCTCTCTTCATTAGGTTATCTTGAGTCAGAACTGCTTCTTTGGGTAATAGCCATTCAAAGCATGCAACTTTATATGGGATTTTTGTCTTCCATATTCCTTTCCATGGCCAGTTTTGTATTCTGAGATTGCTGTGATTCATCCAGTTGTAGGCATCACTCACCTTAAACTGTCCCTTCTTGCTTCCTTTCCACCATGACTTGTCTGATTCAGAGTCAATGACTTTTACCTGCTCAATGCTTTTGAAGAAGTCTGCAACTCTTGGATCTCTCAATCATTCACCTATCTTCTAAAGACAAAGTGCCGTCCTTGGGGTGTCCAGTGATCTGCTATGGACTTCTGTTGTAGCAAAACAATCGAGTGAATATCAGGGAATAAAGATTCCATGATTCCTGCCTCATGCCACTCATCCCTGCAAACATCTGTTTTCTCCCCATTTCCAACTTTGATTTTGCTGCTTTTTCTTAAATTCCTTCCACAGAGCTCTGATAGACTTCCAAATGCTCACCCCATATGGAGTGTTCACTTCTTTAGTCATCCAGTTGTGATCCTCTTCATACTTTGCACTGATTACATTCCTCCATAGTTGTTGTCTATCAAGACTGAACTTCCAGAGCCATTTCATTCTAAGTGCCTTACTCCATGCTTTTAATTCTTGATGCCCAGCCCACCAAACTTCTTCTCAGTTATCACCTTTTCTATCCCTTTCTGTCATTTTTCCCTTGTCATAGAAAATTTCTCCTGATCTTATCTAGCCTGTTTATGACACTGGTGGGGATAGGAAATACTAACATCATGTATGTAGGGAGGACATCCAAAACAGCATTAATGAGAGTCACTCTTCCTCCCCCGGATAAATATTAGGTCTTCTATCTTACAAGCTTCTTCTTAGCTCTTTCAGTCACCCTGTTCCAGATCTCTGCTCGCTGTACCTTAGCTCCCAGAGGCATCCCTAGGTAGCTGGTTGGAAGGTTGCCTATTTCTCCACCTAAAATACCATTCAAAGTTTCTAGATTACCCACCTTGTTGATTGGGTATAGGAATCTTTTCCTCCCGTTAATATGTAGTCCAATCATTCCTTCAAAAATTACCAGAATCACTCTAAAAAACCTGAGTTGTTCCTCATCAGCATCACAGAAAATGAGTGTATCATCTGCATATTGTAGATGAGTTATTTCCATTCTATTACTCCCTGTGTTGGCTACGTCAAATCCTTTAATCAATCCATTCATGTTAGCTGTTTTGATCATATTGTTAAGTCCTTCCATGGCAATTAGGAATAAGAAAGGTGATAAAGGGTCGCCTTGTCTTAGCCCCTCTGTGAGCTAAAAAATCCTGCAGGTGATCCATTGATCAGAACTGAAAACTTTACTGTTATGCAAAATCTGATCCATTGTATCCACTTCTGTCCAAAACCCCATTCTTTCCAAAAGGCTCAGAAGAAATCCCCAATTGACATGGTCATAAGCTCTTTCCATGTGTAGCTTACATAAAATACTAGGTATCTGCTGTTTTAATTTGGAATCCACAGTCTCATTAGCCACTAGCACAACATCATGATTTGCCTACCTTTAATAAAAGCTATTTGCTGAGATCCCACCAGTTTGCTCATCCCTGTTTTCATCCTCTCTGTGAGCACTTTGGAAAATAACTTGTAGACATTACCAAATAGACACTCTCCTAATATCTTATTCTTCAATTTTATTATTCTAGTTAAATTTCCTTTCCTTCAGTTATCATATTATTTGTTATTGCTACTGTTCTCTTTTTCTTTATTTTTAGCATGACTTTTTTATTATTGTATTTTTTTTCAATACTTGATGTTGATATGCTTTATTTGAGCCGAGGGTCTATTAAAAACAGTCTCTCTGCCTTCACAAGGTAGGAGTAAGGCTACGTACACACCATCTTCTCCAAACCGCATTTGTGGGTTTACATTGGGTATGTTGTTGTTGTTCGTTGAATAAAAGATGGACTTGGATGGACTTGAATTATGACTGAAGTTATTCTCAGGGGTTTCTTAATTTAATAAGAGCTGAAGATCTAAGTGCCAGCTTAGAGGAACGCTGAATTTGTGAATAGAATATGCATATGCAGGGGCTGGGGAAAACCGAGAAAAGCGGAGGAAAATGGCCTCTATTGTAGTTAATAGGTTGAGTAAATTAAGTTACAAAAGTTTGTTCACAGTTGTCAAAATGACATGGGTGACAGATCTCTGAGAGTCAGCAGGTGTCTATTTGTTCACATACTTGATTAAATATTGAGATTATGGATTTCCATTGATGTTACTACCGACAACACACCAGGGTGAAGTAACGAAATAACATAATGGTATGGATTAGATGTTTTGCTACTATTATTTTCATCCCTTGCTCTATTGTTCTTCAATTATTGGACTGAGATTCATCTTAAAGCGATACATTCCATGGAAAGGAATTGTTGACAATTCACAGGAATGAGACCTGATATCGAAAAGCTTGGTCAATGATTGAAGTGGTGCCTCTGGGAACATCATTTTAAAATGGCTAAAAAAGTGGGGCGAAATCCTTGTAGTCCACCCAAATGGCTGCAAAGAAAAAAGTCTTGTTTCAAAATCCACAGGCCCATATCCCGTCTCCAAAGAAACCTTGTACTGCAACAGAAGCAAAGTTTCCAAAGTAACCTTGTAGACCTGCAACAGAAGAAAAGTTTTGTTTACAGAAACATACTAGAATGCACATCCTTTAATTGGAACTGGCTAAATCAACTTGCTTTTCCATTCGCTTCCCTAAACACAGCCAATCATTAAATACATCTACCTTCAAAGGAGCATGTTCTTTGTTGAATCCAGTGTTTTGATGTTATTTATCTCTGTTTTATAACCTTTAAAAAACTATCATTGACTCTATTTACATATATCAATGTCATTAGTGTTATTTTCATTTGTCATTGTTCTACTTTTTGATTTGTGATCTGCAGTTTTTTGATGGATATGGATATCATGGAAGATCATTTGAGCAGACATACCGGTGTTATCCTGCATCATTCATTGATAAGGTTGGAATGCTTTTGAAAAGAATTTCATTTACTTCTCTAATCTACTGTGATAATTACCTGTGACGCTTTCACAAAAATATTCTCATTCCTTTGGCTTCTATTAGATTGTCATCTTCAGTTTTTCATTCTCCTAATATAGATCTATGATATCGGGGAGGGAATGGAGGGAATGGATTTTCTTTTATCAAGGGGAAGGGGAGGAGTTTAACTGTTTACTAGTTCTTCTTGGAGAAGTTGTACGCTGAAAGTAGTCTTCTTTTTGATCTATATGCATATATATGTGGTGGGAGATGGGTCTTATATGTGTATTAAACTTGTATTTTGGATGTTTGTCCCACATATCGCTTCTCCCACTGCAAATTTTTTTGCTTGGTATTTATTTTTTGTTACTTATTCTTTAATTCTGATTATATATGTTTCATACTTTGCAGCCACAATTAGAAAATGGAGACAAAAGTAAGTAATGTGTATAGTTCTTTTTCGGATCTGCGATAGGTTATTAGAGCATTAAGTCTTATGGTGTTTTTTCTTTATTTTTTTCCAGTTATAATGCCTCCCTCTGCTCTTGATCGTCTAGGTCAGTACCCTTGTTCTGTATCTTGGCATTTGCAGTTATTTATATTTTGTACCTTTATCAGTTGGCAGCTGGTTCTTTTCTTAACTGTATTCAATGTTGAATGTAAAATTTTGTAGCATCACTTCACATTGATTACCCAATGTTGTTTGAGCTTCGAAATGCTTCCACGGAACGGGTTTCTCACTGTGGGGTTTTGGAGTTCATTGCAGAAGAGGGCATGATATATATGCCATATTGGGTACATGTCATTTCTTTGTAATTCTGTTTTCTTGGGTTCAGTTTAACTGCTGTATATAAACTCATGGTAATGTGGACCTTGTAGATGATGGAAAATTTATTCCTACAAGAAGGAGATGTTGTGACAGTGAAAAATGTAACACTTCCTAAGGGTAAATATGTCAAGCTGCAACCTCACACGAAGGATTTTCTGGATATTTCTAACCCCAAGGCCATGTGAGTTTGCTGAAGGTTTTTTTAAAAAAAACCTTTTTGTGTTTCGGTTCTGTTATATGCTAGTGTTTGCGGATCCTAATTGCTTCTGCATAATTTCTACAATTCATGGTGCACGCAAAAGGAAGATTCAACAAGACAAAAGAATTGCTCCCTCTGTCCCAATTCGCACTCTTTTTGAGGGGCATGATTATTGAGTTATGAATTGAAACTTGGGTAAAAATGGAAGTGGGTCCAACGCTGTAGATGATGTAAACTTTATGAAATTGGTTGCTTCTTTAAATTATAAAAGTTTGTGCCATAGCATATTCTAATATTAACAGAATATTGAGAAAGTATCTTTTGGTAATAAGTTTACCTGAGAGGTTTGTAAAAGAACCTAAGTAGGAAAATAAATTGGAAAAACAAGTATAGGAGATAATGGTTATCAAAATAGGAGAGTAGGGTGTGGTAAAAAATAAGAAGATCAAGTCGGTCCATGTTCTTGAGTTAAAGTGGAACCTGAGGACCATTTTGTGTTAAACATTTAGGAGAGATTACAAGGGATTGACACTTTATTGTTGGTATAGATAGATAATTACTAAACATTAGAGTTTGACAAGTCTAATGCCAAAGTTCACTAGTTATTGTTCTTAATGAGTTAAAACCTGACTTAATTTTGAAGTGAGATTGCTTCAGCAAATAGGGTGTATAGGAACTTCATAGAGCAATATCACCTCTTTGTTGCTGGATTAACTTTTTGTGAGATGGTTTATGAGGTAAAAGTTTCCTTTTAGAGCTAGAATATATAATTAGTTCTGTCTGTGTTCCATTTAAAAATATGCACAGGATTGGCTTCCGGATGACCGAATCCCTAGTGTTGCACTTATTCTATAATTTTTATGTTTCCTGTTTGAACACTAAGCATAGCTAAGTGAGATGATTGACTAGTACAATTTATTTTCATTTTTTTATTTGAATTAAGGGGAATTACATCTGCTAACTGGTATAACCAATATTTGTTGGTTCAGTTGCTTATTAAATTTATTCTTTTTTGCAATATACCCCCATACTGACGGTGGCTTTGAAATTTGACTTCTTTCCTTTACCGATGCAGCTTGGAGACGACACTCAGAAACTTCTCCTGCTTAACCACAGGAGATAGTATTATGGTGGCTTACAACAATAAAAAATATTATATAGACATTGTGGAGACCAAACCTTCTAATGGAATAAGTATTATTGAGACGGACTGTGAAGTAGACTTTGCTCCTCCACTTGATTATAAAGAACCTGAAAGAGCGGCTCCTTCTCGTCCTAGCAAGGCTCCAGCAGAAGGTGCATATTCTTCAAATTTGCTGAATTTAATTCTGTCTTCACAAATTGTAGTAGTAGCACATATTGCTTACATTAGATGATCATGCTATGATATCCTATCAACTGACAACTCCATATTTCGGACATATTTAATTGTCCTTTTGGAAATACTGATGATCAAATCCTAAAACCTATTCAAACACTTTTATCTTATACTATTCAAATGGCAGCATATTGAGACAAAGGCAGTATCTAGTATGGTTGTGGAGACCAGTTCGACAAATTCTTAATAACGCTAGAGTTTGCATGCGTATTGCAAATTCCCAACTTTCTATACCTTTAAGTTCATTTATAATCTGTACATTTATGTGGTTAAAAAAGGCATCCTAGTGCACTATAAGCTTCCGTGCTGTAAATTTATGTTGTTCATGGTATATATTATACTTGGATATCCTGAAACGGAAAACCATTGATCAAGAAGACGTCATCTTTCTTTTTATTCTTGGTCCTCTTGGAAATGCAAAGACTGACACTTCCAGGTTGGGATTTTTGGTGATATTGTTTGGCCAGTTGTTATTTCGCTGGTATGGTGCTGTTCTAGGACTTGACTTTTCATTCATAATTGTTTCTTCCTGTAGAGTACTGCAGAACTTGCTATATCTTAACTGCTTTCTGTAGCTTAATAATTCTTCGCTCATGCAGTCGAAGAGGCTGCAGCAGAAGTTGAGCCAAAATTCAACCCTTTTACTGGTGAAGCGAGACGTTTGGATGGGAAACCCTTGAAACAGCAACCTCCATCTTCTTCCTCTTCTGGGTCCTCAGACAAGCAAGCCAATGTTACTAATGGTGGTAAGAAGTCTGCTGCTGCTCCAAGCTCCCAAAACTCCAGTCGTCAGTCACAAGGGAAGCTTGTATTCGGTTCAAATGCAAACCGCGCTCCTGAAAGAAAGAAGGTTTTATATCTTCCACTCTTCCCTCTTTTACCTTTCGGCTCCTTAATAAGACTCCTTTAAAAAATCTATACATATAAGTAGCCTGCTAGTCTCAGCCTGTTAATGCTCTTGTCCATATGCAGGAACCTGTGAAAGAGGAGGAACCTCAAAAGAAAGAAGAATCCAAGTTCCAGCCTTTTTCTGGGAAAAAGTACTCCTTGAGGGGTTAATTGCATATTAAACATTTCTTTTGTCAGTCAAATATCTGAATTATGTTTGAACTTATTGTATAATCTATATACAAATGTGGTTTCATTTGACTGTTGCAAATGATGGAATGATGTACTCCTAAATTAGTTCAGGAGAGTGATCTTAAAAAGCATAAATAATTTGTTTTGTCAACTCTAGTTTCGTTTTGATCACCAGCATTAGTTGTAGTTAGTTACTACTCCCTCCGTGTCTTTTTACTTCTTGGGATAAGACTTGCATACCGTTTAAGAAAAAATTAATAGGGGTTGTAGTTTGATTAAGATAACCTATTAATCGATACGTATTTTTTGAAAACATTCAATAATTATTCTTTTCATATTCTAAAGTAACTCAAGTAGTAAGTGTAGAGTTGAAAAAATATGCTCAATTATTTTTTGAATTTTGAAATTAGCAATTATTTTGGAATAATTATTTTTAGTATATCTAGCAACTAAAAAGAAATAAAGCAAGTATTTAAGTTTTATTTCTAAGCTTATTATTACCTTATAAAATATGTTTGAAGTGAGATAATTTGAGATTCAGAAAATTCACAAATTTGTGCATTAGATTTGTGTCTTTTAAAAGAACTTTGGTAGGTGGTTGGTTTGTAAGAAATAGTTTAAAAAAATTATGACAGTGAAGTTTTGGCGAAAAAATTAGTTGGGATGGTTAGCTTTTGGAGCTGGAAAGTAAAGTTTAGCCACGATTTCGAATATAATTGAAAAATTTAACCCCTTTTTAATGTGATTTTTTTAATTATGAAACTAAACTACTCCTAGCCAGAAGGCAAAATCACTCCAGAAATAATTCAAAGAATTCAAATATTAATAAGTTTAAACTGCATAAATGATTTATGAAGTTAAAACTTTTATAATATGACTTTCATAAACGATTTATGTGTGAACATGAATGATTCATGGAATTTTTCTGTACTTTAATTGAGGATATTTTTATCAAAAAATTGTTTCTGCCTCAAAAAGTGGCTAGAATTTAATTAACTGTGTAAAAAACTGGTCATTTACCTATTTGATCCAAGGATTAGCAATAAATATTATTGGTTGTGGCAGGCTGACAGCAATGTCTGTGGACACTTATTTTCACTTTTTTTCAGGAAATTAAGCATCAAAAAGTTGATTTATTTTAATTTTCTAGAAGTACTGCTGAAATTTATAAATAAAAATCATGATAATAATTAACTTGCGCAATATTTCAAAATTCGAAAACCTCATAAATTCGTAACTTTTTGGAAGAAGAAATTCAAAACGAAAAGCCTTTAATCAGACTATTCTATTTCTATCTTTCCCCCTTTTCTTTTCATTTTATTTTGCTCAGGCAATTTCAGTTCAGGAGGTCTAGGGTTTAAGGTAAAGGGAGGTGGGGTGCAAGAACATCGGAGATGGCGATGACACAGTGGTGCAGCACAGCAGCAAGGAGAATGATGATGGCTGCTATTGAACAACGAATGGCATATTCATCTTCAGCTGCCCCGTCTGCGGCAATGGGAGGTCCGAACCTTTGCGGTCGAGGGGATAAGAGGACGAAGAAAGGTAAGAGATTCAAAGATTCATATGGAAATTCAAGACCCAAAAAGGAGAAGAAAATTGAACGCATCAAGGATAAAGTTGAGGTCCCCAGGTCTACCCCTTGGCCTCTTCCTTTCAAACTCATCTGATTTCTAAGCGTTTATTTTCTCTACCCTTTGAAGAAAAATCTAGTCTTGTTTCTCTTTGAAGTCCTCTGATAAGAAGAATTATGTTTTCACTTATGATGAATCTGAATGTATTCACTTTCAAGACATGTAGGCGTTCAGTATTGTGTTTCAATTGTTTTGTTTAGCTTTGCAATTTGCATACAGAGTTATTATCATATGGCATTCTTGAATTAGGAGTTGAGAATAAATGCTGAATTATATTGCTTTTTCATGAAGAGCACTGTGATTAAATAGGTGCCTTATCAAACTCACTTTTGGTTATTTGATGTCAAATTACAACTCAACTCCACTATGCATCAATCCCAATTTAGTTGAGGTCTATTTTTAATTACCTGAACTGTCAAACCTAATGCGAACCATCCTTCTTTTATGCGGTTTGGGACTGTTATGCTTTGAACATATTTTAGTCCAGAAAACTGAAGATCCAAAATGGGATTTGTTCAGCTACTGCTCATCAATAAAGATCTAAACTTCATAGACATCAGCATCTCCATTGCCCAAATTTGGGGTGTAAGAGATACTTTTTGCTCTAATTATCCTGCAGGAAATATTGTGGTGTGACGTTTATGTGCTTTCCTTGGTTGATATGAATGTGAGCTGATCTAGTCTTGTGCCCAAGTTAAGATAGTGTGAGATTCAAATTTAAATATAAACCAATGGAGAAACAAGGATATGGAATAGAATTTTTTCATATTAGTATAGTAGTTGCTGGCTCAAAGAGTGCATCCATTGTTTACAACTCAGCCATTTATGACAGACGATAGAACTCTGTTCTCATATATGGGCATATTGGTTTTGGGTGGGGGTGGCTTCTGCAGCTTCTTCATGCTTCGGGGTGTGTGACATCCATCCTCCTAATTTCTTTAAAATTGAAGCTGAGCAAGAGGTTTTCTCTCCTATTGGCAGTTTTACATCTCATTAGATCAACTTGTGAGAGAGATTGATACCTTTCTTAAGTAACAGTTAATTGACTCAATACTCATGCTGGAGTACATACATAATGGTGTATTCATAAATTCGAAGAAAGGCAAAAGAGTGCTATTGTGCCAAGGGGCCAGGATGATCTCCTCTCTACTCTCTGTTAATAATTAATTGTGATGTTTAATGATTCGTCCAATTACTGCTTTTCTACTGAAATTAATCTTGTTATGTTAGAAACTGTGATACATACATTTTGCAGAGAGATGAGTTTGCTCGTTCTTACGGAACATGCAACACAACATATAGCATGTCTTCTCAAGAGGGCGAATCATGCCATCTTTCATAATCCAGAGCTGATAGGTCGCTCTCATTGGCCGTGAAAGTGCATTATAAAGGATTATTTTTGGTTGGATTTTTTCTTGCATTCATTTGTTGTCACATATTAGTCTAATGAACCCTCTATTGTCTGGTGTTAAACTTGATTTGAGCGTCATAAATTTGAATATTTCTATTCAAATATCGGGTTTTATTGGAGATAAGTTTCATTTGAGGTCAAATGGACATCCACGGCCTTTCTGGAATTGGAAGAGGCTGCAACAAAGCTGCTTTCTTCTTACCTTCAGTCTTGTCCAATTGACATACAAGACAAGTCTTTATGTAAGCTTCAATATCATATTCCATCTTTGGCCAGAAATAGACACGGGACAGTAAGGCTAGCATCCATTCCACCCCCGGCTGAATCTTTTAATGAGAAGGTTAGTAAAAAAGAATGAATTTTAGATCTAATGACAAATTGACAATGATCCCATTTGATTATTACACATAAAAAAAAAAAAAAAAAAAAAAAACCTTTCTTTCTCGCTTGTTGCCATAAAGCACTGAACAGTTTAAAATGACGGAGTCAGTGTACTGGAAACCTAGGAAAACAAAAACCCAAATCGAAACAAAACAGGAAGCATGAGTTGCAAAGCCATCTGTTGTCTATTTACTAGATCAAAACTATGTTGAGGTTGTCGTAGATAGTTAAAACTTAGTTTATGCACAGCTAATTTGAAGCAGGGAAAGAAGATGTAATAATTCTTTTTATTTTTTTAAGTTAAAGCTATTAGTTGATTTTATTAGTAGATAAATTGATATACAAGAATAAGACGAGGCATCAATCCAAATGCGACCAATGTGTTGGAAATTATATTCCTTTTTACTGCAGAACTTTTGCTTCCTCTGCTATTTTATCGGCTTTCTAATCCAAACAACAATTTCAAGAAATAAGTACAGCAGATCTATGCCTATCTGCCAAACAAATGGGATAGCTATTGATGCAAGTATACGAGTTTTTAACAAGTTGTTCAAACAACAATATTTTAGTGATGGTTCACGACACTTGTTGCAAAAAAATGTTAAGACATGAATCGTGACTATTGAAACCAGATAATCTGCAATCCAAACAAATCATCACATTGATCTATTTCAAATCAAAATCCGACATTTATTTTTGCAATTCTTGGTTTCCAGCTCACAACTGCTAAATAGTCAAATTTACGCGGGCATGGTGCCATGCCAATTTCTCTAAACATCAAACCAGAAAACAAATTTAACGTCTCATTGTTCAAAGTTAGCGAAGCAGATGGAATCACTAAAAAAACAGAAGACTGAAACTGGATGCGACTCTCCTTGCAGGGCACTTTCTGAATCTGCCACCCAAAAATATGAAAATATTCAGTCAAATGGCAATATTTACAAATATAGCATAGATCTTTACCATTGTCAAGACTCAAGAGACATTATTCAGTTTTAGTCATTGACATGTTTGAGGTGAGAAACATAAACAGCACCGGACAAATAAAAGTGAATTGAAATTTCTCGCAATTCACGACAGATGTCGTGTATGCCAGTTTGCTGAAAATACTTTATAATAGCTCAAGATTTTCCAAAGTCAGGTCAAAATATTCTTCTAAAATGTAAAAAGATGATTGGGTCGTCTCTTCAGTTATTGGGGGTGGGGGAGCAACAGAGGAGATAAACATGATGAGACTATTGGGCACAGCAAATGTGTGAAGATGCACGAGTTAACATAATTTCTACCTTTTATTCATTTCATGGGAGAATATCATCATACTAGCTCAGCCTCTTCCTTGCCATAGTCGTATACAATCTCAATCTGCAGCAAGAGCCAACTAGTTATTAAACATTAAAGGATCCATGATGTCTGCATGGTGTAACAAGAATAGAAGAATTTGAGTGGTGTATGACACCAAATTAACATTTTTCTTTTTTGAAAAGGTAACTCGTATTTTATTGATCAGCAGCACCAAGTTGGCGCTGCAGTATTTAAGACATGATACAAAAAGCAAAAAGTATTGTCGATTTACATCAATTCCATTATACACCAAAACAAAACAAACTAATACAGTTGTATTGTAACTTCATAGTCTAAAAGGCACCAAAGTGATTGCATTTGGACCATACAAATCCAACAAGTTTTACCCTTCTTTTATTTTGTTGTTCTGGCTCCCTCACAGGGAATACCCTTCTTTTTTAGGGTCAAACATGGTCCTATAATGGATGAAATCTGCATTCAGATCATTTATTTACATATTGAATTAGGTTAAGTGGGTCAGGGGAGAGAGAGAGCATAACGGTAGGTGTAACATTTGGACCAACATCAATCCAGATCTAACCCAATCCAACTAATCTTTTGGACCACAACTACTCCCAGTAGAAATTACTCCAAGATGAAGGGAAATACATGGAAATGTGGTTGAGTGGGACCTCGAGAAGGAAACGGAAAAATAGGAACAACCAGAAGTATGGCAGCAACCCACGACTGACAAGACAGGGAACTGCATAGGGATGATGTAACAAAGAATATTGAAAGAGCAACAGGGATGGTGGTATCAATTACAATGAGATGTGTCATCTTGCTGTTGTTGAACACCGAAATATAGGGGAAGACGATGCCCAAGGACCAGCAGACTGTTCTAGTGATGGGGAGGATACCGATGTCCAACTTGACATGCCCGTAGCAGAAGAAGAGATAGAAACAGAAGGCTTCTGCACTTGCCGATGAAAGCAACTATCTGGGAAAGTGATGTAGAATATAAATCAGCTTCTGGCATCGTATGTCATCGCAAAAGAAATGGATGTTAATAGGTTCAGGTTGAAAGAGGAGGAGCATAGGCTACGCGGAAGCATGAGCTGCAAAGATGTTAGAGCCATGTCGATTATCATGAATCAGACAAATTGGGATTGGTTAATATAGAAGGATAACACAGAGCTTTGAGATTTTATGTGTGTGTTGATGTACATATCTCTGCAAAAGAATGTGGGCAAACGCAGCATCCCCTGACCTTTTCTAATTCACTAATAAAAAGAATTACAACTCTTAACTTAACAATCAAGCTGGGTCAAATAAGGACCCAAACTTGTATGGAGAGCAGAAAATCAAAATACTCCTTTCATCACAATATTCTTGTCCTGCTTTTGTTACTACTGTCGTAGATTTCCATCTAAACAATTAACAGTGATACAACTAAGTATGACACCGTATTCATATGATGTTGATGTGACATCTTTTTGACAAGTTCCCTCTTTTGACAGTTCAATATTTAACTATTTTAATATGAACAAATTGTTTAAAATGAAACATGTGAAATCTTTTTGATAAGCTCCCTGTTTTGACAGTTTTTAGCTATTTTAACATGAACAAATTGCTCAAAATGAAGCCAAAATTCCGCATGAATTGTGAATATACGTGACCTAAACCACCAATTGTGGTCATATGATATTAAACAACGATAAAATTTAACAATTCACAATGAGAAAATAAAGATCAATTCATGTCCTGACATTGCCAGAAAAAAAATTGAACTAGCACAGTCTAAACAGGTAAAAAAACTAACAGTTGAAGATTACTCGGTATTTACAGAAACTGACGAAACAGAAAAGCAAATGGCTTAAGCAACTAGCATAAACTGACACATTGAACGTGAACAACATAAGCAACTAGCATAAATTGACACATTGAACGTGATGTAAATAAATGTTTAAGTAAATTACCCCTTCTGGCGGCACTGGATTTCTGTTAAACTTGGAACCGCCAGGTGCCCATGGAACTGCTCATCACCGGAAGACAAAAACTATTACCAGAAGTTTAAAGCATAAAATAGTTCATTCAACTTTTCATGTTTCCACAACTTATCACATATCCGAAGTGTGTCAAAAAATTCAAAGACTTGTTTCTTTCAATATCTAATAATAAGTTTGCTTTGTGCATGTCCCTTTTGTATCCATTCACATTAAACATTTACAATGTCAGATGTTTACTGCTGTTCAATATTTAACAAAAGTTGCATCACCAAAAAAAACATAATCACATAGTCCCCAAAAAAAGGAAATATGCAGAGGTAAGTAGAACAAGAATCAAGATAATCACTTATCAGTTAGCATCTTCAAAGAAGATAAAAATTCAGATGAGACGTATCCTCTAGATATTTTTCTTTTTGATCCACTACATATTTTATGATTAAAGGCAGTCTTTTTTCACATGAAAAAACATACTCCCTGAATCCAAGAACTTAGCACCCCCAAGTGTTGGGAGGATGTGAAAGATTTCAACAGAACTTTTGCTGGCTATAATTTTTAAGAGAAGTTTCTATACAACACTTCTAATTGATAGCTGAGAAATCCAAGATGGTTGAAAATTCGGTGGAAAATAGGCTCCGCCTTCTACCCTTCTCCACTCAAAATACCAGGCTTTTATATGCAACATGCGCCTAACCAGCACATCACAAACTGTGTCTTACCACTAGACTAAAACCCTAACCCTGGGAACCGAATTCTATTCAACACCTGTTTCTCATATAATACAGACTCCGGCATCATATCCGCAACATGTTTGGTCCATTGGGTTGAAAATCCAGTGTACTGATTGCAAATAACTCATAAAGAATACATGGATAGTAGGATTCATATAGCAAACTTCAACTTGCTTGGGATTGAGATGTAGTTGTTTATTACGGAACTCATAAAGAAACATACCAATGTAAGGATCAGGGTGCCGCCACTTATTATAGGAAGCTTCACCATCAGCTATAAGTCTATCAATAGTTTCAACATCTTCCTGGATGTTAACAAACCAAAACAGAAGAAGTTGAACTAACAAATGGAACTGCAAAAAATCAAACCTAATACAGGAAATATTTAACAACTACAGAAATATAATTTCAATTATTGAGAAAAGGATTGCAGTTCCTCATTCATTTGGCCATGAAATTAGCCATCACTAAGATGAGAATATGAGAGGTAGAGTCATGTCTCTATCTGTAAAGAACCTTACTGCAGAGACCTCAATTCCAGAAAGTAACAACTCTCGGTAAGTTTTTAAATTCAATAGGAACTATTTATTCTTACTATACAGCAGAATCGGCAACATTAAATTCACATCATTTCCAGTATCACTTGTACATCAGAAAAGAATTGTGCATGACAAAGGTGTTTCTTTTGTATACAGATATGATCAGAACATTTCACGAACAAGTCACTCCATTTAACAGTAACCATATAAACTTTAATCCAAATATCAAGCTAAAAACATATGATCCCGCCATAAAATGACAATTTGTATACTCCTAAATGTGGTAGTACACATAAAAGTCACAAAAAAGAAGGAAAAGAAAAATGAAATGAAGAGTTGAGGACTCTGTCCAGTCTAAAATAAACTTATAAGCTGCTGCACTAATACTTCTGTCACTTGTATTTGATACTTCTGCATTTCATTTGATACTTCACTAAAGGTGAGATTCTTTTTTGATACAGACATCATGAAAACATTTCACATGAACAAGTCGCTCAGTATAACACTAGCATGTAAACTTCAATCCCAACATTGAGCTAAAATCATACAATCCTTACCAGAAAATGACAATTTTATTTTATCACCAGGGTGCTAGCAAACATAAAAATCACCAGAAAATGAAAAGAGGAAGGAAAATGAAAACAAACCACTTTTTTGTTGGCCTCGAATCTCTCCCTTAGGGCATCCGCCTGAAACAAACAAACAAACAAATGAATAAACAAATAAACAAAACGAATCACCGGTTAGTAGTAAAAGCATGAATACATAGAGATCGTATGAAGGAAATGTGGAAAATTGAATCAATGGAAGAAACCCTAGGAATGCGGAGAAACATTTTTACATCGGGATAGAAGAGATGACGATGGACGGCCCAATTGAGAGTGTCTCTGAGAGCACGCCTGTAGAGGATCCGAACTCTCTCCCTCTGCGCTGCTCTTCGAGCTAGGAACGATGCTGATGCTACTCCGCTCATCGCTTTGCTCATTCTCTCTCTGTTTACTCTCTCGCCTCTACTCGGAGCTCTCTGCCCTTTCTGGATCTTTCTGTTCTAAGCTACTCCTATTACGACGTCGTTGCACACGCTTATAACAAAACACAACCTCTACATGTCTTTTCATTAATAGGGATTAAATTTTTATTTATATCTTGTTGGTGTCTTTTATTTTTGTTTTAGTACTCTTGTTAGTTCACTGGTATATTAAAAATAATTATTTTTTAATATTTATTAATTTAAATAAAAAATTTATAATTTTGTTTTTTAATATTAATTATTTTAAAATTAAAATAATATAAGTAAATAAAAATTATATTAATTAAATTATGCTGTTAATTAATTTTTTAAAATTTTTTATGAAAAATCTTATTCTGACAAGTGACAAATAAATGGAATAGAGGAAATATGTTATTTTAATTATTTATAATCTTTCTGAGTAATAATACATAATCTATTACAACTAGTTAGATTACATTATGTCTAAAAAGAAATTAGACCTTCAGAGTGTAATAAGTTAATTTTTTTGATTGGTTGATTTGAATTTTGAATGGAAATAAAAAAGAAATAATTAAGGAAGGAGGTAGATTATAATTTTTATTTTTATATCATTATTATATTTGGGGTTAGAAAAGGATAAATGAAAAAGAAATTATTTGAATTCACTTATAAAATGAAAATTTAGCTAGCCAATCAATTAAGTTACAGAAAATTTTTAAATCAAATTATTAAAAGATATTTCATATTTCATGAAATTCAGCTTTATTCTATAATTCCTAGTCTCTCTTGCCACAGTATGATATGATTATATTGGAAACATTTTGCTCCTTGTTAATTCCTATGATCATACCCAAGTTGTTTCTAGCACAATTTAACGATTTTTATTTTTGAATTTGGTGATAACTTCGTTTATAAACTAATGCCAAGTGGGAAAAGAAATCAATACGCTAATCACTCTTAACCACAAGTCTTCAAGTCATCGGAATAAAAATAAATTGGTGTATTTATTTAATTTTAAGCAAGGTAAATTCGAATTAGTCTAAGTTTCAAATCAACAATGAACACTAGAGGGGGGAATCTTTGCCTAAACCCTTGAAAATTGCGACGCCATGGAATTAAAAGAACATCATATGCCAAAAACATTTACTTGAACATTTTCTCCAATTCCAGAGTTAGATTGTTAAAAACATATCTAACAAAATCTAGCCAATGCATTAACTATTACTACCAAATATGAAGCGACAAAATATAATTGATTCCCAGAGTAGTATTGCACAAACCTAAGCAAACTAAAGGAGACCATACAATCCTAAGCAGTGAATTGGCAACATGTATTGAATCTAATTCCATTCATAGTAAGACTTGCTAATTTCACCTATATCCTTCTTTTCCTACCGAGCTTCCAAAAAGCTCAGATAATGGATGCCATACTATTCTTCCAGCCAAAAGATCTCCTGCTCTTCCGCGGAGGTGTAATGCTGAGTCCAAACATCTCCTTGAGGGCTGGACTCTGATCAGAGAACCCAATCAGCTTCGCGACAATGGCAGCACTCTCTATCACATGATTCAGATCTGTGTCATTCCAAAGACGATGAACTAGCTGGTGTCTCCTCCTTTTGGAGTTCAAATTTATGCCCCATTTTTGATATATTTCATTTCTTTCAGTTCCCCGTAACCTTTTATATATGAGCCTACTGAGCATATCTCTCTCACGTCTAAGAGCTTTGAGGCTGTTAAATCAAGAATGATAATGAATCATATTAGCAGATGTGCAGGTATGGTAGTAACAAAATTGTCATGATTACGTCAACTTTAAGCTAGTATTTTCAATCTATTGGCTCTAACAAATTTATATTGCCATCACATCGACACTTCACTAAAAACTGATACATTATTACACAAGATACTAGTCTAGTGTGTACACACAAACAAGCGCGCACACACACCAAAAATTTGAGACAGGAATTGGAATATGAGAGAAGCGAGGTAGAGAATATACCTTGATGCAATCGTGATTGTCTGACCACCTTGCACAGCTGAATTTCCATTTGAAAGTATTTCCTTGAGGAAGGAAAGTCTTCTTACTTCTACCTCCATGTAAATAGAATCCATACTGTCACCTTTAAAAAGCAGGAAGAAGTATGTCCTGTGGATCAATGAAATATGGCAAGTTTGCCACAGTCCAATGATCATTTTCTGTAGCCTTCCAAATTCAAGAGGCCAATCTGAAGGAGCATCCAACGAGTCCAGCATCGGGTCCACTCCAACACTTTTGACGTTCCTTTTTGACTTTCCAGCCTCCTGAGCCTAACATAGACATTAAAATACATGTAATGATGGCAAAGTTTGAGATAATAACAGTTTTTCCAAGTAATTTAACTCCCGATTCACAAAATAGACAGACCAAGCACATCACCTGGTGATTAAACACGTGAGAAAATTTTGTTGCACATGCATCAAGTTCCGTCCAGTTATAAACTTAATGCTTACTGAACAAATCATTGCAAAAATAGCTTACGTAATACTCTAAATTTGTTATCTACATACGCATAATTGAATCTGCATAATTATTGTTGCATTGGCTAGCACAGTTACCCTGTCATGCCCACCCAAAATAAGAGAAAACAAGAACAGATCAAAGAGCAAGAACTGATCATGCAAGCAGTATCTGTCATCAAATTAACCAAAGTAAAATGATGCACCGAAACCAAATGCTGCAACATGTGCCAGTAATCCCATGCATATAATAAACACACAAGCAGAAAAGAGCGAGCAACTCTAAACATACGACTGGAACCAAGATAGTTCGAACCTGATCATGAAGTTGATTATCATAATCAAGCTTAGCCATCTCCTTAAGACCTGCCACAAAATTGTCAACACTCGGGATATCCTCATCGCCAGGGGCATTACTCCCATCCACAAAAGCACTACCAATGGAAGACTGTGAGGTATTTCTCGATAATTTAGGTCTGTTTGCTCCATAAATTAATAGAGGAAGTTTCCAGTGCTTCCGTTGGAAACCCTCAGGTCTTCCTGGAAAATCGTTATCTACCACATTAGGTGGGGTGGTCTGGCTTTCTTCAACTGTCTCAGAGTCGGGTGAAAGTGAGCCAATCATGAAATTAGCTCTACAGCTCCTGCTTCTTGTTAATCTCCGGCTTCTGGAACCTGATATACTTGTTGAAAGGGCAGGTGAAGAAGATTCATCAGGAAAAGGTCTGACAAGAGAATTGATTGTATTCTGGATATCTTGCATTTTCTGCTCCCAGGCCCCATGAAGAGAACGACCACTGGTACTGCTTGCTTGTCCAGGTAACATTGGTGATTGCTGTAGGAGATCAGAATGTCTGATACTGGAAGTAGGAGGCATTGACATTCTTTCTCCATATTCAGTGTTTGACAAGCTGATAGATTCAAAGGTTTGCTTTTCGCTAGATTCATCCATCTCAATACATCGAACTTCTTTGCAATGGTCATCAGAATCTTCTCCAGTCAAATTTGCAGATTCTTTGCCCCTCTGCTGTTGATCAGCAGCAGGCACAGCATAGGATGTAGCATCACTTTCATTGTCCCTGATGTAGGACTCTGCTACAGCTGATGAGCAAGACACAGAGCATTCATCTTCATATGTGTTCCCTTCATGAGGTAGACTTGATACGTCCTGAAAATTTGTAGAAAATGAGTAACAGATAAAGGAACATCTCTAATCGATTATCCAAACAGGTTACTTAATACAAACCCTTTGGTTGGAGGTTTTATCACTTTTAAGCGTCCGCAGCAAATCCTCAACCCGCGATTGAGCAAGATCACGTTGCTTAGTTAGTTCCCTCACTTCTTTCTCTAGCTGCAGATTTTTACCAGATAAACTATGTAAACATTCTATGAACAACGAATGTCACGTCTAATTGAACTCCATTTTAATACAACTCTGGATCCAACAATTTTTCAGATGGAGAGATAAAATTGGGAATTAAAAATACTTCAATTTATGTAACCCTTGGGAAATTTTTGCTGTAACATGAAGCAAGGATACTTTGAAAAATTAAATGCAAAATAACTGAGAGAAGAATAAGTGTAATCAGCAGTTAGATAAAAGCCTTGGTATGAACTGAAAATAGATTAACAATAATTGGTTCGTCGGATCAATTCAACTTCTGGTGGTAACCAATCCAAAATCTAGCATCTGAAATTTCCAGAAGAAGCAACACTAGAAAAGAAGACTCGCCTTTTCAATCTGCTGGTCTTTCTTTCTCAGCAATACCACATGATCACAAGTAGTTGTGGGGGTTTTTAATTCACTCTCTAATCTAGCCAACTCTTTCTGCAAATGTTTCACCAATGCCTTGTCAGACATTACAACATTGACTTGTGCATTAGTGGTCACTTCTTTGGCGCAACAGGCAAATAGAAGTGTATTTCGAGATTGTTCTACATGGGTTCGGGCAGGACTCAAGGTGCAGATTATGGCAGTTCTTGCATTGCCCCCCAAAGCAGGTTGAAGGATACGGGTTAGCTTAGAATCTCTGTAATTGACATGCCCATGTCTTCCCTTGCTGCAATTAAGTGACACCATTACATGCCGAGAAACTTCAACAATAAGGTAGTGGAAAAGATGAATCAAATGCACACATCTTGCATGTATATATAAACAGCCAAAGGGTGCGATGGAAGTCCATAATGTGGTTGACATCATTTCACCTACTGTTAAACACAACAAAATTCACATAGCAACACTATTCAATACCATAACGCTTTCTTCACTAATCTGAGGAACCAAAAAGAAAAAAATCCCCAACTTGCAATGTGGACAGCAAAACTGAATTAATGTTTAAACACCATTCAGACATGTAGCTAACAGTGTTATCAAAAGCAAAAAGCGCAAAAAAAGCTCTAAGGTCCATTCGGACTTTAAGCGCAAAGAGGAAATAAAGTGTGGGCTTAAATGAAAAAAGGCGCAAAGGGAGAAAAAATACATACATATATTATAAGCATCCATGACAAATATATGAACAAAAATTTGAATTTTTTTATGATAAAGTCAAAAATCAATTGTATAGTGTAGCTTCTTGAGAAGAGGCTCATTGGCAAGGAAAAGCATGCCTTAGATCCTCCATGATGACACTGAAGCACCCATAAGCGAAGTGAAACGCTCAACACTTTTTGAACATCACTTTAGGGCTTAAGCGTGCTTTATGCGCCTTTTGACAACACCTAAGTGCAGCAAATCCAGATATCTAAGCAAGATGACTTAAGAAACAAGCAATCAACCTTAGCTTGCGAATAACAGTTCCCAAAGTCAACAAACTACGATTAATATGACAGCCTTCTTTCAGTCTTTGCCCAACTGACAGCGCCTGAGATGCACGTTCACTTCCTGCCAGATCAACAAAATTCTGCATTCAAAAATCATAAATTAGCCATCAGCAATTCATGCGTCCATGTCAAGAAAATCTTAAAGTGAGCTAATTGGCGCATACCACACTAGCAGAAAGAGTTGTTTTGTTGTCCTTCCCTATAAACTCACGAGCTGAACTTTCAATTGTCTGAAACAGAACAAAAAAGTATCAGAATGATTCACAAGTCTCTATTCCATGATATAGTATTTTCCTGTTCCCTACAGAGAGAAGAAAACATGGCAATACCAACATCATCAAAAAGAGGACAAGAAGGCAATACCAGTCTAAGAATTTGATGAGACCTGGAGCTATTTTCATTAAGATAAGTCTCCCCAATTTGTCTTTGAGCTGCATAAAAGCCATAAAACATAAAACTTGCAAATTCTGGATAAAATATATAGAGGTGCTAATTTATGTATTGCGATAAAAGCTAAAGCGTAGATTTGGAGGTTTGCACTACCTTCACATATGGACAGGAGCTCTTTCAGATGGTCCCAATCTCTTAAAGTTTCTTCTGTGAGTTTCTCAATAATGGTCCCTTTCTACAAAACTCAAAATCATTAGAAAACTTCATCTGCTCACTGTTATTACTAAGAAACAGAAACTCACCTCAGGATCATCAAGCAGCCTTAGTGGAGAACTATCTGAGCTCAGAAGGTCTCGAACAACTTCATTGTAGATCTCCATTGCAGAAAACTTTAACACAAAAGCTCTTTCTTCGTGCTGGACAAGAGAAAGATACATCATGTTTGCAACAAATAAAGAACAATAGAAGACAAGATGTATTATCTCATGCACTGCTTAAAAATTCCAAGTCAAAGAATATAATGTGATATTATATAGCCCGACAGGTGATTTGACAGTTAACATTAAATTACCTTTTGCATATAATCATATATGTCCGCCACTGTAAACTCTGTAATTCCATTCATTGTGTATGTCTTTCCGCTGCTTGTTTGCCCATACGCAAAGATAGTTGCTGCATAATATGTTTAGGTAGTCATAACAATAAGTTTCCTTTCAAATGAATAGCGAATCTGCTACAAAATGTGAAAGGCATATGACTAGAACACTCACAGTTGATTCCGCTGACAACAGAAAGAGCAATGTCCTTTGTTCCTCCCTCATACACTTCCCTTGTTGAGCAATCACCCCTATATACGCGGTCTAATCTCAGAAGAGAAAAGCAAGAAGATATGTGTAGCATTAGTAAATCATTTATAAATTGCGCTTGAGCTACTACCAATGAAATGAACCCAATAAATATATACATATATGGTTCTGCAGAGTAGAACAGCCTGACCCAGGAAGTGATGCAGCCGGAGTTTGCTAGCTACAATATCCAGATCTAACCCTCAATTAACCTCTCACTAGTCATTCCTCATTCTACAACAATCAGGTCTAAATGCAAAGCATGAAATGGGGAATTTTCTTACCGAAGGTATAAGCAGTTGGCAATCCAGACCGTTCCTGCAGACTATTCCTATACAAGATGGTGGTCTCATTGATACACTCCCAATCTGAAACTTCATTCCTTGCAATTTCCTTTTCACTAAGAGGCCTCAGCCTTACTAACACCAGGATCTTCTCTTCACCGCCCAATGCAGCTCCTTGCATTTTCTCCCACTTCAACTCTTCCCCACCAATAGCTCCCATGCCTATCTTTTCCCCCTCCTCTCTTTGTAGCCACTCCAATCACATTGCCATCACCCAAAGGAAAGCGTAAAAAGAAGAAAACTTCTCACCGTCTCATATTGCTGCTGCCAACACCCAACAGAAAAAGGAAAGACAGTTAGAATGTTTGAGACATGGTGGTTGTGATTGCTAAAAAAATACAGTAGCTATTGAGTGATCTATAACTATACTGTTGCACCCCCACCCCCACAGTGGAACTAATTGCAGAATGTATTTAAACAATTAACCACACGATTAGGTAAGTCAATTCATGGGTTAGTTGTGATTACGCACTTTGCTTAAAAGCCTTAATACCAAGTTTTCAAGACCTAAAATTCCATAAGAAGCACCATAAATCAATCCACGTTACTTTGCTTAACGGGGACCAATATTGGGACCCAAGTATGCTTCAGGACCAAGTGACAGTACTATTCTAAGAAATTTCCACAGTAGCTCAGAAGCTTGGAACTTTCAGCAATGGTGGACCCCAAAACCTATATAGAATACAAATATCCAAACAACAAATTTTATATATATGTGCTGATACAACAAGAGAAGTTCACATTTGACAAAAAAGAGTTCACTGTTCACCTTCTTTGTTGTTTCCGCTGGAAAATAGGGACCTCACAGATAGATAAGGGTTTTCAATTCAATGGTCACAGCGTTCTCTGCTTCAATCCTTGTGCTGAGATTTAAAATAAAGAAAAATGAAACGTTGAATAATCCAAGATATTAAATTCTCACATATAAAAACTGTAAGATCCTAACGGTAAAAAATCGGGTTTTATTCAGATTAAGCAATTTAAAAAATAACATTGCAACGGCAAAAAGTATTAAAAGAACAAGATCCGGGTAATTCGATGTTCAGCAGATCGTACAAATTTAAAAATTAAAAGAGCTTGAAAACTGAAAAGTCGTTTTCTTCAGCTGATTAACAAAAGAAAAAAAAACAGTGTGAACTTGAAGCTAATAGAATACTGAAGAGCATCGTTCTCAGTACATGAAGATGAAGCTTTACGCGTCGAATAAAGTCAATATTAATGGATGAGAAAAAGATGTACCAAACAGAACCAACCCATAAAAGCTTCAGATAGAATAGTAATCACCGAAATCTTACCTCCATTCTCAAATTCTCCATTAAACAAACATCAATTTCACAGAAGAAAAAAAAAACATACACACTCACACACAGAGAAAAAAACACGCAGTATCACAAAAACTGCAAAAACTTAGAGAAGGAAGCAGTTTTATGGATCGAAGAGAGAGCGTCAACGTCTTTTTTTTCGTGTGATGGTAAGGACTGATTGTAATGACCAAATTACCCTCGCTTTGTTTCAGAACCACGTGACCACGTGGCTCAGGAGTATCGGTGGATATATATATTTAACAAGACGAAGTGTGATTTTTACCGTATGGATCTGCGCCACGTGTATCTTCTCAGTAGTGGTCCACTAATTGGCCGTATAGGGACCATTTTGAGATCTTATTTAATTGTGTTAACTTTTTTAATTAGTATTTCTCTCCTTTGGTCATTCTCATACCAAACAAAACTTTAATTAATTGGGGACCTTTTTATTATTAATTAAGATTCACAATTCTTCGAGTATTTTATTACACAAAATAACATGAGTATTTTATTACACAAAACAATTGTCAAAATTTGTATGACTTTTGCCAAATAGCGTAGGATAGTTGGAATTATATAAATTACATTTGATATGAAGAAAAATATTTTAATATATTTTTATATTTGATTAAAAATAAATTTTTTAAAATTGAAAAAAAATAACTTTACTAATAAAATTAATAAAAATAAATTCTACAATTAATTACATCTTTTGCACTCTCATTTCGCCCCACCCTTGTATTTTATTCCTCGTCCTCGTCTTTTATAATATTTTTAAAAATTATATATTAATATTTTTTTAAAAAAATTAAATAAAAGATTATTTATTTTTCTATTTAAAAAATATTCCTTTGATGCCGAACACACCCATAATATTACTTTAAACAAATTGGCTTGACATGCCTAGACGCATTCCCACCCGTTCACTTTCGAATTTACATGATTGGCATGACTTTCTTCCTTTCGGGCTTGGACTATGGAATATTTGTCTCAATCAAAATGATAATTATCATAATAATTTCCAGGCAGATATCCTTTTTAAAATTTTATTATCAAAATTTAATTTTTTCTAAAATAATCTTTTTTTGTTAAATAACTTTTGTTACATAAAAATAGAAAAAAGAAGAATGGATGAGAGTGGAGCTTTCACTAATAAAATAAAATTTTAAATAAGTAATCAAAAAAAAATTTTAAAATTATTAAATTAAACATGCTTGTTAAATTCAATATATAGTTTAAGAGTTCAGAGTGTCAGTAATAACATAATGGATATGACTTTCAGATCTAGCTATAATTTCCTTTGAGAAAGCTAAAAATGAGATTTAAAAAAAAAAAGAATGTCATTCATCATGAAAGGTACCAAAAGAAAGAGAAGTTATAGGAAAGGTTAAAATGAGTAGTCATGCCCCTTTGTCGGTTGAAGCAACTTCCATGTCCTTTTAACAATAACCGCTGAATTTACCTATTCTTTTTCTTCTTTTTTTACTTGCATAAAATCAAGTTGATCTAAATAACGTATTTAAGATGATCTACTATATCATGTATAATATCCTATAACGAATTTGATACAATTATTTGGCCGTTTCAATTTATATGAAGTAATTTAATTTCATATAAAATCTAAAAAATATAAAAAAAATTTAAAAATATGAAGAGAAAAAACTAATGTTTTAAAGTTATTTTCAAATAGAAGAGTATAGTTTTATGAATTTTTTGTTAAATAAGTGGAGTCCAACGAGGTAAAAATTGATAAAGTCACTTAAACATTTACTAAATAAAAAAAATGTGTGAAATATCACATAAATTAGGATAGAGTATTGAAAATATAACTAAATAAATTTTTAAATGTGATGATCGTCAAATTTAATATGGTGTCACAGAAGATAAAGGTTTTGATCTCAAATTTCACCACTGCTATTTTAAAAAATACTAATTATAATAATAATACCATGTTAATCATGATAAAAAAAATTAAACTCGCCCATGAAAAAGTTGAGAAAGCATAATCAAAACGTAATTAACTAAATAAAAGAATATAGTCTTTCTGACCGTTTAATTTTTGAGATGAAATAATCTTCAACTCAAACATAATAAAATTGCACTATTCATATCAATGCGTATAACTTAAATTAAATTCCATTTCATATAATGAAAATTCACTTCGCCTCAGGTGAAAAATAAAAGAGAGAGAGATAAGTTCTTTAATTTGTTCTCGAGATTTAGGAGTGACAGATGTACTCATTTCCCAAAAGGGAATCAAATCTGTAATTAAAATGTTGATAACTTGTTAAGGATTTGGTTAATATAATGTCAAACCCGGCATTCACGCATCAGTGATTGCTTCAGCTGTCTACTAATTCAGTACAGCTTTGCAGTCCTTTTCTTCCGCTGTTTTCCGCTTTGAGTCGATTAATTCAAATTTACATGAAAAAAATTCACTTTAGGAGGTAACCTACTGCATATCAATGACAACTTTGTATCGAGAATTTATGCTTCAAATTTCTGATTAAAATAAAAAAATATTTATCACTCTCGTAACTTTTAATGGTATTACAGCTTTGCAGTTGGTGAAGCTTTAACTTGTTTGTTGCAAACTTTTATTATTATCCAGACCCAAAACAAAAAGACTTACTATTAGTTATTATTAAGATCATATAAGGGCTAGTTGAAAAGTAAAAGAAATTGCAGATGAAAAGGCCATCGTTCACATGGTTTAATAATTATGAAGATGCTCGACTTTTCGTGACACGCACCGCAATTTTCTCATCCTTTAAAGTACAACTAAAGTTTATGTTACCGTCAAATTGTAAATAGCAGTAATTTAGGGGTGTATTTGTTACGGAGTAAAATGTATTTAATTTCTTTTATATTTATAATTTGTTTGATTAAGTTTTAAAATAATTAAAAGTATTTTTTTAATACTTATTTTAAAAAGAGTGGTGTTTGGCCAAACTTATAAGAGAAACTAAATGCTTCTGGGAAGTAGTAGAAATTATTTTTCATGAGCTAAAAAGAGTAGTTTTTCTTCAAAAACATTTATTTGAAAAGTACTTTTAAAAAAAATACATTCTCTCTGTTCAATTTTAATTGCTAGGTATACTAAAAATAGTTGTTTCAAAATACTTGATAATTTCAAAATTCAAGAGATAATTGATCGTGTTTTTTCTATTTTGCCCTTAATACTTAAAGTCATTCTAAAATGTTAAAAAAAATTATTATTGTATGTTTTCAAAAAATCAATAGGGTTATATTAGTCAAATTACCATCTCTATTAATTTTTTTCTTAACGAATGTGCAAATCTTATCCTAGCAATTAAAATGAAACAGAGGGAGTACTTGTTAGTTTCAAAATTCAAGAGATAACCGTATTCTTTTTCAATTCTACCCTAACTTCAAGTCATTCGGAATGTGAAAAGTATTATTATTGTATGTTTTCAAAAAACTAATAAGGTTATATTAGTCAAATTAAATTTCTGTTAATTTTTTTTAACGGGTATGCAAATTTTATCATAACAATTAAAATGAAATAGAGGGAATACTTAAAAGCACTTTTAAAAAGTTTGGTCAAACACCAATTAGTGCTCAATATTTTTATATTTATTGGTCAAACACAAATTACTTCTCACCAACAGTACTTTTTTGATAAGCATTTCTCAAAATAAACTGATTTTAGAAGTTTGGCTAAACAAACTAATAATTAAATTAAAATATTCTTTTAAAAAAAATTAATGAGAAAAATAATTTTCCCAACGAAGATAAAGGAGACAAGTTATATAATTGATATTTCAAGTTTATTTTCTCTTCATTATCCACTCGATGGCCTTCAATTCCCGCCTTATCATTTCAACCGTCCCTCTCACTTTTCACCTCTATTTCATCTTTTATATTATTTTGCTACATTACATATAAATATTTTTAAAATATTAATTTCTTACTTATTTATCAAATTAAATACTAAAACGATAAAAAACACACTTGTTTTTTAAAAAAGAAAAAACCGATTAACATTTTTCCTAATTCGATTCTATGCGCCGACTGTGTAATAAATATTTTATATATTTAAATTACTGAAATAATTATTGCAAGTGACTTTGTTTAATAATGTTAATTGGTAACTTTAAAAATATGGTAGGCAATTTGTTATGACGTGTTAAATTTTTGCTTATATAGAAAGAATCATTACACTATCATTATAACTTGAGTCCAAATTCTAAATGGGGTTCTACTTTATAATCAGCAATAATTTCTTAAAAATTTATTAATATATTTTAATTTATTGTATCGAATAACATACCTTAATTTCATTTTTTTTATAAGCAATTGAACTTATTGATTTACCTTGAATTTGTTTTTAGATACCGTGAGATGGTTTGAATCATACCGTATGATCCTTGTTGAAGTGAAAGGATTACCGGAAGGATTTAAATTATATACATTAATATCTATATGAATCTATTATAAGTTATAAATAGGATATATTTTTTTAATGTTATTTTGATTTATGATATTTAATTATTATATTAATAAACTAAAAAAATTTCTAAGTGAAATCTAGTAAAGTAGAATATATTAGATTTTACTTTTATTTATGGGACAGCGAGGTTATTTTCGATAGATTTTCTTTTTAAAAGAATTATTTTTTAAATAGAATTGCCAGAACTATATGATAGTTAAATAAGAAGATAAAAAATAAGTGAATCGACAAATAGTAAAACACATTAAAGAATGATAGATCGCGCGACTACTAAATAGCCCCTATCTCTACCACACAAAGTGCGACAACACTCAACTACTTTCTAATCTTCTACCGTAATTCTCAATTCCCCTCCAATTCTTTTTCTACCTATCTCTATCTTTTAAACTACTATTACAATCAACCTCTCACGCCTTCTTACTGACGCATTCATGCATCTCCTGTTCACATGGTCAAACTATCTCATGAATCTTGCTTCTCTCATCTTGTCCACTACGGAAGGCCAACCCACCTTGCCTTGTATAATTTCGTTACTAAATATCTCTACTACTTTAATTAATTTCCTGAAAATGGACATTCTTATTGACTGAACATAAAATTTAAAAATAAAAAAATCACTATTAAAATTATGAAAACAGACGTAATAAATCTTCATAAATAACTGACTTAAAAAACAACCTCAATTGTATGTTGCAAAAGGTTAGGTTTGTTTCCAAAACGACCTGACGAGGCCGCATAAAACCGAACTCGTAGTTTTTTAAAATACAAAATAATATAAAATGCATCATTTGAGGCTCAAATCCCCATTTTTGGGTGATACGATACATCTTTATCACTAGATCATTTGATACTTATTAATTTAAAACTTTGTTTTGTTTTATTTGTACTCTTCAAATTTGTTTACTTTGGAGTTTGTTTTTTTTTTCAAACATCAACCTCCTGATATCAATATTATATATATAAAACCTCTTCTGTAATTTTATTATTATATTAAAAAAATAAAAATCAACCTTTGGAGGTAAGATATTTGTATACTCTACTCTCCGTGAACCTCACTTAGTAGAATTTTACTGGATATGATATTCTTGTTGTTGGAGGTTGATTTTAAATTTTTCAGAGTTTGATGCTAAAAATTTCAGGCTTTAGAGGTTGATTTATTAAAAATAATTTTAAAAATATTTTGTGAAAACCGTCCTTCTGTGATTGATTTTTTTCGGCCTATATTTGAAGTCGTTTTTTCTACATCTATTTTTTTTGTGTGTGTTGTTATTAGTGAAATATTTTTAAAATTCATATCTAAAATAAATTATAAATATTTATATGATTATAAATCATCTTATTAAAAATAAAATAAATATTTTAAAATTAAATAATACTAAATATTGAAAAATATCAAAAAATTTATACCGACTTAAGAAAAGAACAGAACAAAAGAAATAAATTGTTACATCTAGCCACTTACAATCTATTTAAATTATTTATAAAATACTTATTAAAGAAAATTACTTACAATTATCTTCTAAATATTTAATAATTTTTACACTATCGTAACGCAACACAACAACTCTTAACACTTTGTTTAGATTGTGGTTAGCCATGGTTTCATAATGTATTGTATTGTAATTTAATGTAAATGTTACGTTTGGATAGAGTGTCTCGTTTACTGCTGTTTAATAACATTTTTATTGTTTGTTTTGACTGCATCATAACCGGTAAGTTTACTAAAATGCCCTAAATTATTTTATATGATAAATTCATCAATAATTTCTAATAAAACAATCTAAGACAATTTTTTCCTGCTAATTTGTTATAAATTATGTTTTGTATATATATTAAGTTGCTAAATTCATGCAAATTCTAATAAAATTAATAAAAAAAGCAGGTCAAAATAAGTGAACATAAATTTCAACAAAGAAGCAAGCAAACTTGTAAGAAGTTTAAGAAATCAAATTTAGAAAGAGAGAAGACTGAACACAAAAGAGAACTGAATACAGAAAATTATATAGGGTAGGATTTTTGGATAGAGTAAAATAATATAGAATAAAAGGTAAAATAAAATTATGTAATATTAAGTAAAAATATAATTGGAAAGAAAAATTAGAAAATAATGAGATTACACCAAATTGACAATAAAGAGAAGTTTTTCACCATTATCTAACCATAAAATCAAATTATATCATATCGTATATTTTAAATGACAATCAAAATAAATATGATACTCTTAATAACCATATTATGTCATGATAACCGCTGTCCAAACAGAGGGTAAAACTTGAGGAATAAGCACAAACTGATTTGACGGGGTCCAATATTCTAAACAAAAATTATCATTTAATGTTTCAATTTAACATTTGGTGAAATTTGCTATCGTCCACCAGAGAAAACCCATCTTATTATTGTCTTTTAGTTCATTGAAAAGTCATAATTCATAAACAATCTTAATATTATTTATATTCCATTTCCCCCATCAACCGCACCCTTATTTATATACTCATTTATATCATTAGATATAATTATTTTATTAAAATATTTGTGATTTTTAAAAATAATTATTACTCTTCTAATAATAAATAAAAAACAATTAATTTTATATATAAAATTTTAAAATAATAAATAATTTAAAGTAATTATTTTTAAATATTATGAAACTAATAAATTAGTACTGGAGATAGTAATAATAATGCTATTAAAATTGTCATGTCAGACAAGTGCAATGAAGCAAAGTATCTAGTATAATCCATTGTTTCTTGGGAAACTTTTCTGACTTTATGTCCTTTTATTTTCAAATGCCATAATTAATCTCCGTAATTGAGATAATCAAAATCTAATTATGTAAAATAAACTCACCTTTTTCCATAGTCAAATTAAACCATAAAAAAGGTTTTGGTATAACTTCTAATTAGGTGAAATAAGTAAATTATATTATCAATGATTTTTAGCTTATGATATTATGTTATTTACTATAATATCTATTAAAGATTTATTTGTAACTCTTTTCATTTAAAAAGCAATTTGATTATGGAAATACTAGAAGTTTGACTTTTTGAAAGATAAAAGAGAACAAAGATTAAGCCCTTTTCTTCCTTAACTGGTTCTTCTTTTTGCTCCTTAATTACTCCCGCTGTTTTATTTACTTCCCAGATTAGATTTATGATTCGTTTGAAAAGTCACTTAAGAATTAAATTTAAGTAATTGAACTATATAATTTGATCTAATTATTTGGCCAGATAATTATATAATTAATAAAAAATTGAGCATATTTTGGAGAGAGTAATTACACTATTTAATTCTCAAGGGAGGTAAGAATTGCACGTAAATATATTATATAATTACAAGATCGCTTTTTAATTTATTTTTATTTCTATTATTTAAATTTCTTTTCTATTTTTAAAATATTTTATATTTTATATTATGTATCTTTCATTTTTTTTCTTCTCATTTCTAACATTTATTTCTTGTGGTTCCATGTAATTGCTTGTATTTTTTGAATTTTGAATTATTTATTATTTTTATTTTCTTCTTCTAACATAAATGCATTATTATTCTAGTTTTTGAATTAAAGTAGAATTTCATTGTTGAATAATGTTATAAACTTATGTTTTTCTTCGTCTTTTTTTTAATTATATTTACTTAAGTTATATTGGAACTTATTTGAGTTTTGTTGGAATTTGTAATAAGTGTATTATGTTAATTTATTTTTGTAAAAAAAAAAATTAAATTTATGTTATATTTTCCCTTCTAATTTATTTACTTTAGTAATATTGATAAGTTATGCCTCAGGACATAAGTTCATATAGTTTATGTCTTGGGGCATAAGTTCAGTAGCATGAACTTGTGTTTTGGGCATAAGTTTAGTTTAGAACATTATGTTTTGAGAAGTTCATACATTGAGATTATGTGTCTCAACATAACTTGTGTCTTGAGGCATAAGTTCAGAACTTATGTCTTATAGGGCTAACCTGTGCCTGAAGTGTTTTTTTTTAAAAAAAATTTAATATTAAGAGTAAAAGTTTGTCTTGCAAATTAGATAACACTTAACTTATGTCCCGAGACAAACATTCTCTAAAAAAGTTTGTCTAGAGAAATTAAGTCATAATTAAGGATACTTTGAATAATCAATTTTTATTAATAAGTCATGAAGGTAAAAATTAAACACCATCCTGAAATAAGAATAATCCGTGCAAAAACTCCGTATATAACGCCCACCAAAATGGACTAATTTATTTGGGCTATATAGGTGTCTCCGAAGGTGAGCTGGAGAAACTTACTTTAATGGACCCATTTATTTGGGCCATCTTGGGTGCTTAGGAATGTAAACTTGAGAAAAGAGACTGCTGGATCCATATTATCGAATGAAACAATGGGCCTGAACAGCTTAAAGGATAGCCCATTGTGGTACCGATCCAACATCAGAGTGCTACTATTTCAGTTACATTAGCAAGTACAAATATGGGAAAACAAACAAAATTTCAAGTCAGATAGTGGAATAATCTAATTTTTCAAAAATAAAATTATCATTTATTTTCTGATATTTGTCCGTGTATAATCTACCTTTTTCAGACCCCACGTTATAAAAATGTATTGAATATATTATTATTGTATCATATATTTTCTAATATTGAGTCCTATTTAAATTAGCTGATTAAATAGTTTTTCAAATGTGTTTTCACAAGAATTAACAATTACATGTATGAGTAAAAGTTTTTGATAATAAACATAATAATTAGTGTGTTAGGTAAAATAGTGGCGATAAATATTTTTTTATATCATGACGATCTAAATATCTTTAGAGTTATTTATAAAAAAAAAAAATTATAAATTACATTGGAAAGGGTAAATGGCAAAAAAATAGTACACATAAAGGGTTTTATTTCGATTCCCCCCCCCCCCCCCCCTCCCAGAGATTACATATATCACGAGATAAAAATTGTTTCTTAAAAAAATGATCAAACTAAAAGTATTTATATTAACTTACGATTTTGACTTATAGACACGTTGGATATTTATGAATGAGTTAAAAAGTGATTGACCATCTTGGTCAAAAAAAACTTTTTCATCGTAATAAAATTTTGTTTATAAACATTGTAAATTTCAAAATCAAATATTTGGTCCATTATTTGAGTCATATCAATTTATAATGATTTGAGCGACTTAATAAAAATATATATTAATTAATTATAATTAAATGATAATAATTAGTAATAAATATATATCATATATTTATTGGTACAATATAATTAACGAATGGATAAACTTTTACCTTTCAACGGAATTAATTTTTTTTTTTATCTCAAACTCTCTCTTTTACTATACCAATTTTAAATTATAAAAACAACTTTATATTCTTTTCATCTGCAATATATTACCTTTTCTCTACCCAACACAAGAATAAAAGTATCCTTTACATAAATATAGTATTTCTTTTACCTGATAAATGTCAAGATAATAAATAATAATTTGAGATATAATTGGATTATTAATAAGAGTAAAGAGAGCATGTTACAGTAGTTATTAAAAAAATAATGACCATTGTCCTTTAATATTTATGCACATTTTCTTTTCTTTCTCTTTTATTGAACTCTCAGAGAAACCTTCGGCCTCTGCCCTTCGGATGAGCATTCTGTGATAATTTGTTCACTGTGCATTAACTTGCAAATCACACAAAAAAATATAAATTGCACTAAATAAGTCCCGTATGATGAGCTCATGTTTGAGCGGCAAACAAAGTCTAGATTTGATGCCAAATCTCTCACATAAAAAACTCACCTTCCAACCGCTCAATCATACCCTTACAAATATTTCATGCACTTTAATATTACAATCATAAAATATATTTAACGTATTTCAAAGGGATCTTACTTGTCTAAGACTTTAAATTGTTTCTCTTAGACTTTAGTAGTCATAATAACCAGAGTTTTTTTAAATGCAAGTAATAAATTATTAGTGGATGACATAGTAATTACCAGTAGACCATCAAACATAATTGGGACTAAGTGCTGGAAATCTAGCAGATGAATAAAAGAAGATGTTGGAAGAGATCATCATGAGAAAATGGAGTTCCATAGATACAACATTAAAAGTGTTTCTCTTTTTATTTTATTTCAAAATAAATGATGCTTTACTTTATTAAAAAAATATTAATGATATTTTTAAAATTTTATTTTTATTTAAATATTTTTTTATATAATTAAAAATATATTTAAAAATTATATTATTTTTAAAATATTTATTAAGAATAAATGATAAAAATATATTTTACTTTCTAAAAATAAATAATTTTCTTAATAGATATGCACAAGCTAAAAACACCATTTATTTTAAAATAGAGAAAGTAACCATCATTAGAAAATGGAGTTTCATAGATAGAGCATTAAAAGTGTGACCTAACTATTAATAAATAAATAACTTAAAATAAATAAACTAAAATATAAAATTATAGTGTTATAGAAAATAGAGTTTTAGAGCACTTGATAGTTTGATGTGGTTTGGATAGATACGAAAAATTAAGAAAGAAATAATAATTTTGAAAATTTTAATATCAAATATGCCATAATATTTATGTTGTTATAAAAACTTTTCTTTTAAAGGCAAAATGGAAGGTGCACATTTAACTGTTTTCTAATTAAAAATGTGTGTCATTTCTCTCTAAAATGAATTAAAAAGAAAAAGTGTGTGATATAATTGCAACAGAAAGAATAGCAATTAGTGAAGCGGATAAAATTTACTTTATCATTTTGTTTCAATTTTTGTGAAGATTTTTATTTAGACACGAATTTTAAGGATGGAAAGAAAAATTTTAAAAATTTATAATTTAAAAACAATAGATATTCGTATAGTTATAAATCACCTTATTAAAAGCAAAACGAGAAGTTCAAAGTTAAATTATTACTAAATATTAAAAAATATCATTCTTCTTTGAACTAACTAAAAAAAGAAATGATATCACATAAATTGAGACGAAAAGTATACTCCACGGGAGATCAAATGCAAATTTCAACAGAGGACAAAAAGTACTACTCCCATTCGTTTCTTTTTACTGGATAGGATATTACACATCTTTTAAACAATTAACAGATATTATAATTTGATTAATATAACGCTATATGTAAACTAGTTTGATAGTAACTTTATATTAACAGATACTTTTTTAACACACAATAATTATTATTTTTATATTTTAAATTTTTTTAAATAATAATTATTTTAAAATAAATATTTTTAATATATATATCAAATAAACAAACCCAGAAAGAACAGATATTAACAATTTCTTTTCATTTATCTAACCCTCGACGGTCATAATTATCTAATTTCCAAATCAACATAAAACTAGGCATTTGGATTATAATCAATTGCAAATTTCAATAGAGAACAAAACATACTATGTGTTAATATTTTATTTTCTTCTAAGTCTCGATAGCATAATTATCTAATATCTATATCAACATAAAAATTAGGCATTTGGAAAAATAATCAAGTGCAAATTTCAAGATTAGGTATTAATATTTTATGTTCATCTATTTAAGTTTCGACAAACATAATTATGTAATTATTCTATATCAACAACAAGATAGAAATTATAGTCAAAGCAGTATTTTTAGAGGCATTTTTTGGGCGAGTTTTAGGGCGAGTTTCGGGGTGGGGCGTATTAAAAATGCACTGGAACATAATAAAAGGCGTAGATTCATAAAGCGTAAGCCTCAAAATTTGGAACGTAAGTCCCGGACGTAAAAGTATAAGTTTCGGGCGTTAAATTTATTTTTTATTATTTTAAAAGTATTTTTTCATAAAAAATATTTTTATTACTATATTTATACTTTATGCTATCATATTTTCATATTGTAGTCATTTTCTCTAGAATATATCAATAATTAAAATAACTTTAATAGAAAATGACGTTATAAATAGTTTTTTTAATGATTATGCCTAAAAATGATAAGATAGAGATTTCATAGTACTCCTGACAAACTTTATCTATATTTTTATATAGTTTTAAAAATATTTATTCTTATTCTTCTTTGAAATATATATATAAACAATAATCGATGTAAATATTAATTCAGAGTGAGAAAAACTACAGGAGATCAATTATCTCGGCTATTATCATTTTTTATTTTTGTTATCTTTTTCAATAATAATTATAAAATTAGGATTTATTTAAATTTATTTGCAGAATTATTAAAAATATTATTTTTACTTATTTTCTTAATAATAAAATTATAAAATTAAAAATACATGAGATATACTCCTTGTAGATAATGAAACTTACGCCTCACCTCATAGACCCGCTTTTTAAAATACTGAAAGTAGGTCAAACTGCTTCGGACATTATTATTTTAAAAAAAATAAAGAAGAGTAAATAAAAGAGTGTGGGACATGGAAGAGAAGCCAATTAGTGGGTGAAAAGAAGGGAGAGGTAGCTTTCAAGGCCATAGAAGTATGTGGCTAGGAATTGTTCTTTTGATCCTACTTTGTAAAAATTAGGACAATCTGGATTCGGGCCCAACAACAAATCTCCAACAGCCACGCTAGCCACAGCCTTCTCGATTCTCACGTGTCCAATATTGGATTACTTGTGGACCTCTTTTTTATCCACTTTTCTCGGCCCAACAATTTTTTAAATTCCCCCATCCCTTCCCTCTTTATTTTGTGTGTGTGTGGTGGATAATGAGAATTAAGAGGTGAAACACTCTCTTGATTATATTTGAATCTTTTTAATAGGTAAGTTTTATTTACAATAAGTTAGAGTATGTTGAATTATTTATAATATAAATTTTTTTCTTTATATTATTAGTATATACAAGTTAAATATTATTAGTATATATTTTATGCCTCGTACAATTTTAATTTTTTTTATAAGTAATTGGTGTTGTGTAGGATAGCTTATCTAGATTATTGACATTTCAATTCTAGAACTCTTTCCATCATTTATTGAACTTGTCTTGGCCTTTAGTATCATAGGAGATAGAACAAAAGGTTAGGGAAGTGTGGGGGGCATGACAAGAGGAATAAAGAGGGTCATATGGGAGTGGATTGTGGTGGCAATTATAACGAGGCCAAAGTAAGGGTCCCTTGGTCGAGGATTGTGGGGAAGGTTTATCTGATTTTGTCATCAAGATTTTCAATTTGGAGAAACTTTAATGTTTGAGACATTATATTGTCTAAAGAGGACATTGCACTTTTTTAAATAGTTGAGTGGACCTTTGTAATCAACACCAAGAGAAGTAAAAAAGTTAAAGGGTGTTATCTTTATCTACTTGCTAACATTTCAATTCAATTCCATAACACATTAAGCAAAAGAAGCAAAAATAATAATACTACTCAAGAGAGAACCACTAAACTAGATTGGTTCAATTGTCAACAAAGAAGTAGCATATGGTTTGAAAACATCATTCCATGTAAAGAGAGAGTCATGCTAATTAAAAACACCACAACCAACATTTTAAAAATAATTTATGTTGTCCTCAACTTTAACTATTTTATCAAAATACTTTCACTGACATATTTCGACTATTTTACTAAATAATTTTATCAAAATACTTTCACTGACATATTTCGACTATTTTACTAGATAATTGTTGTGTCTCGTCGACATACATATCATATAGTGTGCTTGATTTAAGCCAAAAAAATCACCTAAAGTGTTCTTGTCCATATCATCAAACCATGCAGCATGCTAATTAAATGTAACACAATCAATATTTTTTTTATAACCATGTTATTAGATTGAAATACATCGTACCAACACTCTTTGAAGTATTTATCCGACAATCTCGACCTTCCATCAAAACCTAAAATGTTCTTGGTTATGTTGTTAAAAATTGAAAACCATGTAACATGCGAATTGGATGCAGCAGAAGCAACATTATCTGCGTGCAAAAACAACATCTGCCGAACCAAACCATGTAACATGCTAACTTGACAACAGAAGAAGTGATAGAAAGGGCAATTTAGACAAGAAAATGACTAACCTTAGAGCTGGAAGACTCAAAAAAAGACTCAACTTTTGGTTGTCTCTTGTGTCTCTCTCTGTTGATCCATTTGTCCTCCAAGCCTTTTTTTTTCCTTCCTCCTTTCTACTCTCCTTCCTCCTTCCCTATAGCCCACCTCCAGTATACTTCCTCTTTTCTTAAACAGCTCAACCACCAGTTCTTTTTCTTCTTTTCTTGTCAAAACCCAAGATTCTCTTTTTGTCTCCTCATTTCACTCTTCACCTATCTTTGATAAAAAACTTAACTTTGTGTGCTACAATCACAGTTGGATTTGAAATTTGTTTCATACATCTTTCTGGGTGTTCTTTGTTTTTTGTTAAATCAATTGAATGTTCAGTGAATCCATGGCCTGAAGTGGATTCTTGGAAAATGAGTAAAGGAACTTGAAGAGTGAAAAAAATTATAAACGAATATGAGAACCCTTTGTGATGTTTGTGAAAGTGCTGCCGCCATACTTTTCTGTGCTGCTGACGAGGCTGCTCTCTGCCGTTCTTGTGACGAAAAGGTATTTATCGAATTCCAATTTCAGCATCAATCGATTTGTTGGCTTTTGTAATCCTTTATTATGAAAATAAATTGTCTAAATCATGGTTTGCTGGTGGATCGAATCTTGCTTTATGCATCGCATGTTCCTGTTTATGTTGTTTTTTCGGTTTATGCTTAAACATGTTCTTTTCTTGTACTTTCTGAATTGGTTGATTCATTATTGATCCATATTCCAACTCAAGGTTTCTACTTTCTACTTTATGAAGAAATACAAACTATCTAACTACAGAGATGAAATTATCTTCTTTGAGTCTCCACTCTATTAGTTTTCCTCTTTGTTGTGCAGAGAGGGATCTAGGATCTTTAGATACTTTACATCTTCCACTGATGTAGTGCATATGGCGGTCTAAGTTTTCTTTCTTTGTACTTACTACTTTTACCATGCCTGCTCGTCTAGAGTATACAATTCAATGCAATCCCTTTTGCTACTGCATGTTCTGGAATTCCACATCCACCCCTTGATCAACTTGAATGGACTAGAGGCCTTCTTTTTGTTTGTTCAAACGGTGGTGTCCAGGCCATCACGACACCTGGATTATTCCACCAAGTACTTGCTATCTCCCGCCAGTATAGGTAACTGTACTCTGTCCCCCAAGGCTTAGGTAAGGTGAGAAGAAATCATTAGGTCCTGTTGTCTCGCGTGTGATTCTAACCTTGGTTTTTGATGATTTTCATCGACCACTAGACCACACCCTTGGGTGCTAATGGACTATTAGTCTTTCTTTGGGATTATTCTCTTCATCATACAGTCCTCTAGTTAGAGGTGTATTTTCTGATGTGTGTTTGGAAACTTCTTCATATTCAACACTTGCTTATTCACGCCTTGTCTCACCTATTTTTACTGCTCTGGTCTGGTTTGCCAAGACATTTCTAGTGTTTGGTAACACAAAAATGATATACAAGTTGTCGGATGTTATTACCTTAATAAAGGTAGAGGAACAGTCACTTAAAGAGAACTAATTTGGTAAAATATAATCTTCTGGCATATTTGCTTAGTATCTGTTTGTTTGCATTTTTAACTCACAAGTTTTAGTTCATCTGTTTTCTAATGAGAGAAATTCACTGTCCTTGTTTTATCTGATATAAGGTCCATATGTGCAACAAGCTTGCAAGTCGACATGTAAGAGTTGGGCTTGCTGACCCCAGTAAAGTCCAGCGTTGTGACATATGTGAAAATGCACCTGGTATATAGCTTCATTTCTTCTCTTTCCTTATCCTGTTTCTGATGGCCAAGATGGCAACGTTATATGAATTTTTTGCTTTTTTGCTGGATACTGTATGTAGCTTTCTTTTATTGTGAGATCGATGGAAGTTCCCTTTGTTTGCAATGTGATATGATTGTCCATGTTGGAGGTAAAAGAACCCATGGAAGATATCTCCTTATAAGGCAGAGAATCGAGGTTTGTAAATTCATGCTAAGACAAACCCTGGTTCAGGTTCTTGTTGTGTTTAGGGAAGGGTCTATATTTATTCCTTCTTTTATGTTCTTCTGTAGTTTCCGGGGGATAAATTGGGCCCTCCAAATGAGCCAGGATTGCCATCTACTGAACAAGGTGATGTAGAGAAGGAGCCTGCACAGCCGTTTAAGCTCCCTATGATAAACAATCACCAACCAAACAGGGAGACTGCTTTGGCAGCGGTAGAAAATAATGCGATTAGTAGCGTGAAGATGGAGACTGAGTTGATTGACCTTAATTCCAGACCTCAAAGGATGCATGGTCAAACGTCAAATAATCAGGTAATCTACTCAAATTGAAAGTACTATCTCACTCACTTTGTTCAGCTATAGGTCCCCAGTAATTATAAAATTTAATGCAGGAACAAGGAATGGACATTCTTAGTGGAAGCAATCATGATGTAGATGGTGTGGTTCCTGATGGACCCTTTAAAAGAGAGCCAGAGAAGTGATCAAGGTATATACTCTACTCAATGTATTCGAGTTTGGAATGTCTTTCTCTCAACTTTGTCAAAGTCTTGTAGTATTTTGAATTATACTATGAATTTTATCCTTACGAATTACAATGTGCATGTACATAAGCAATATGCTATTCAGTTACTCATTCTTATGGGCTGTGAAACTTTTTCCATTAAGTGTGGATGGATATATGCAATGAAAGAATAATTGTTACTTTCTGTAAAAGGATCTGTGCTGTACTTAAATACAGATTCTAAAGAAGGGTATAAGGATGTTTAGGTGTGCCTCAAGGTGGCCGGGTTAAGAAAGTAGAAAGATATTTGAGACGCATTTACACCTTTTTGGCTGAGATGTGTTGTCGCTGCGATTTTTCTTGAGTGCCTCGTTGCTGCTAGCAGTTACATGATGAGGATCACATATCAAGTTTAACAAAAAGGAGAAATAAACCACTTTCCAGCATTTTCAGCAAGGAAGAAATTGAAGAATCGGTGAGATCAAAATATCTCATTTCTGGAGAAGCTGGAAGGAAAAGAGAGCAGGAATGGGAGAAGGAGGATTGCCTTCCCAATTATTTCAGCTTTTGATGGATTTGGTGGTAGTGGATATAAACTATATACATAGAGTGTACTTGGGCAGTTTCGAATTAGATTAAAAACATACAATTTATTTTGGTTTTATGAACCAACTAAGGAACATAACAGACAAAAAAGTTGTTCATCCGTCAAAGGGGAGATTTATCTTCTTTTTTTTTTTTCAGTTGGGGGACGTATAAGAATTGAGGTATGCAGAATGCACGAAGGCACTTTGTAGAATGAGTTTTTTCTTTTAAAGCAACAGACAACTGATAATGATAGGATATTTAGTAAGAGATAGAAATTCTTTCTGGGGATGCAAGAATAATGAGGACACCTGAGTGTGCAGGCACTTAGTAAAATCAGTACTTTCTCTAAGATGGTGCACAACTGATACCAAATGGATATTTAGTAAGATATAGAAATTATTTCTAGGCATAGACGAAATGCAGGCACCTGGGGGTGCAAGTTTCTCCCTTTCATTGGCCCCATCTTCCGGTTGGCTTTAACAATTCTTATTATACTTTAGTAATCAAAAACCAAACCATCGGAAGAACTTTTCTGAATTTGACCCATATCCACCCAAACCTAATGCTTTTACCTTTTTCTGGGTGATTTGGGCTGTCTGGGGGTTCCATAGTCTTTCCTGTCACCCCTACTTCTCTCCTCCTTCCTGTGGGAACAATTACTGGGAAAAGCAGGCTTCATTAGCATAGGCGAAGGGCTGCAATTCTTCTACCTTTATGAGTTGCCATATATATATATATATAATGTATATGTGATATTGATGAAAACGAATAGTCACTTTAACTTAATAAATTTTTCGTTAAGAAAGATCAGAGTGTCTTTCCCTATAATGAGGACAGGAAGAGGATAAAAAATTATCACATAATAAATATTATTCCCTCAGTTTCAATTTACGTGGTGTAGTATGATTGGGCATGGAGTTTGGCAAAGATAGACTTTTGGAATTTGTGGTCTAAAACATGCCATGAAATTTCTATAGCTCTAAAAACATGCCATTAAGAGTAAAATGAGAAGTTTAAAGTTAAATTGTTTCTACATATAGAAAAGTGCCATTCTTTTTCTACCCTTTATTTTAATGATGCAAATAAATGTAGAATAGCTACTGAACCCATTAGTGAAAAAACTGAAACTTAGGGCCATAACTTGAATATAAACGACTGCTGTCCCTCAAGTGGACCTTCTAAGGACAGGGCCTTTGCTCGGAACACCACATTTGCAGTCTGCTTGGGTGGGTTACCTTTATGTCATAATATTAATGATCATCTTGTCCTGTGAATTCGTTCTTAACCTTTCTTTTTGTTCCTCTAGTGGATTCTGGTCTTTCACCATGTTGCCTGTAATAGATTTGCAAAAACAACTTTCAAAAGAACTGGGTGCTAGCTTTTCATCTTGAGCTCGGTACCGAATATCTACTTCAAAACGTAACATTTCTGTAAGATATCTAGCTTGATAGTAGAATTATTGGTTGTTCAATTGTACAGTTCATGGTCAATTTTGCAGCCCTCGTGTCCACAGTCTGCAATATGTTTGTTTGCTTTGACCATGTATGTAAAGTTATAGCAAATCGGACCTTGTGGTGTTGAAGATGTTTAAGTTTGAACTCGTGGAATTCTACTTGGCAAATACTGCTCAGTTTTTAAGGCTTATAATAAGTCTCTCACATGCTTATCATTTCCATTTTTGAAGTGCAGATGTGAGATTGCTGCTGCCATTCCAAATTTCAAACTTGAATTATGAATTGGAGTTGCCAGCCCTAGCTGAGTTCTACGTAATGTCAAAGCTTTAAGCGAAGCTTTTGAACAAGCCGGGACCAAGTTGAGGTATTTCTTGAGTGAAGAGCTCTTTGAAGTTCATTATTCAACCACTTCATGCTTATACTTCGAGAAGAGGATCAGAAAGAAAATTCTGCCATCTCGCTTTGGAGAGAGGATAAGGCTGCAGTCACCACATTTGCCTTTGTAATTTCCTGTAATGAGTAATTAGAATAAACAATCTTTACAGATTCAGGATGAACTGATACTCTATATAGCAGCGACATTCATTTAAGTGTATTTTATATTCATCATGTTCCCACCATTACAATTGTAATCTCATCTGGTTTGAATTCGTCTCTAGAGTAATTCTGTTTCATTCAAGGTTTACACAAACTATTGGGGAGTAGTAGACCCCCAGTATGAAACATATCGTGTCCAATTCGATTTAACCAAGCAAAAGAGTTTTCTGAGAGTTTTATTACTGGCATTTCCAGAAATCGATTTAGCATTTTCCTCACTTGTAGATGTATATACAGAGGTGTATGGTTATAGTTGAATTATTCTTCCACTGCAAAAGTTAGATTGATGACTTCAAACTGAAAGTTGGATAACTAATCTATGGGATTAACTCTAGGTGATCTTGTGGATTCTTTAATCAAAGGTTTCGAGTTTGAGTCCTTCAAATGAGAATACTCTTTGATAGGGAGTGCTTCTTCCTGTAACAAGCGCAATGTATCAGGCCAGTGGGATCCGAATACCGATATGCACCTCTTTTCAGATTTCTTGACACTCTTGCCTCAAAAGTCAGGAGCTTTACAACTTCTAATCTTTATTGATCTTTGAGGTAATTGAATGACAAGTATTTTACAGGTCATGTTATTTAAATGATCTTCAATTAAAGAATGAAGATCACAACTGCTGCATATTTGGTTAATGGCTTCCAAGTTCCAGGTATATGAAGCTTCTGTCTTCAGAATTTCTCCATTTAAGTTCCTCTAAGATGTATATATTACTGTAGTTTTATACAAAAAGGATCTTAATTCCTAACTTGCCAGTTTTGCAAAATGTACATAAAAGTTACTACTAGTTCAGATATGGAATTTTTTTTTTCTTGAAAACAATTGTGAAGATATATTAGTAGAAAATACAGAGAACTTTAGTACTTTTTATTTTATTTTGTACAATTTTAGAGATCGATTCATATAGCCAACCCCAACTTGCTTGGGATTAAGTTGTAGTAGTGTCTTTGTATAGTAATTAAATGTATCTCAGTGCAGGCTAACAAAATATATGTGGCCTATTTGGACAAAAGAACAGGAGCTATTGGTAAACAAGTATTGTTTTAAAAATCTCTGAAAACCATATGCTCACAATAAGTAATTTTTATGATTCAGTATGCATGATGAACATTGCACAAGACATTTCCCCTGCTGGTTTATAATTCATTAAGCAACACTAACTAGTCTCAATCAGCAAGAAAGTTTATTAAAGTTGTTATTAAAAAAAAAGTACAAAAATACTCTTCTCTATGGCTTTACTAATTGCATAACTCATGGTATGAGATAAATTCATCATTTCTCTGCTTTACTACAAACCATTGAGCTCATAATCTTTTTCTTCTTCTTCTTCTTCTTCTTCTTCAAGATTTCAGTGCCACTAACTTAATAGACATAGCCCTTTACAAACATTCCTTGTTTAGCTTCATCAGATTCACCCTCGCCGGTGTACTTTCCAAGTTGAGCAAGAGAGTTGGCTTTGGCCCTAATAAGTAAAGCATCCTGAGCAGCCTTCACATTCTCAGGTTGTCCTCCCCATGTCTTCAAGCAAGTGTTCTGAAGAGCCCTTGCGTAAGAAAATGACACGTGCCACGGGTTTGGAGCTTGGTTCATGGCATTCAAGTTCAAGGTAGCCTCAACTTCTGATTGCCCACCAGACAAGAACTGTTTCACAAGCCAACATTATTGAATCAATTAGCACAAGTTATGAAATTTCTCTACCTTGTGCAGAAGTTTATGTTAGTTCCTTTTGAGTGCTTTTTCACTTATTCATCTACCACTAGCAATGGACTAGCAATTCATATTCTATATGTTGGAAAAGTAAAGTACTATAAACTTCCTATTTTTCCCTTACTGTTATGCTCTTATAACCTGTTACAGTGTTCAAGACCTAAGTTTTAAGGGTACTTTTGATATGTGCCAAAATCTTTCTTTCTTAACTCTATGCTCAATCAGACACAGCCATATAAAATGAAACGGAGAGAGACTTGCCATGATTCCTGGGACGGCTGGCGGAATCCTCCTCTTGAGGAGACTCAGAGTATAGTCCGCCACCTGCTGAGGAGTGGCCCTGTCTTTGCATTCAGCACCAGGAGTGACCATGCTGGGTTTCAGGAGGATACCCTCAAACATGACATTGTTCTCAGCCAAGTAGAAGAAGACCTCAGCCCAGACCTTCTGTGCTACCTCGAAAGTCCTGTCAATGCCGTGTTCACCGTCCAACAAGATCTCTGGCTCCACAATTGGAACCAAACCATTGTCCTGAGAAATGGCAGCGTAGCGAGCCAAGCCCCATGCTGCTTCCTTCACAGCCAATGCAGATGGTCCGTTGGGAATGCTCACCACGGTACGCCTGCAAGGAACCATAATTTTAGCATATCGTCTTAGACATAACAAAATCAACACAACAAACAATTATTATGCTTCAACCCTAAACAATATGGGGTCGAATATGAATCCTCACTGACTTGTCGCTCTATTTAAATTCATCTTAGACCAATATTGTGCAAAATAAGGATAAACTGGCATGTACATTTCTGCATGACTAAAGACCTTTTGAAAGAGATATGACTTAAAGTAAACGACTAAACATATTAACATGACTAAACACATTCCCAACTAACTGATATCGCGCATATAGATTCTTGCTTCTTCCGTTGTGCCTATTACAGGAAAATAACGAAGTGAATTAGGACTTCAAATGTACCATTTGGCGAAACGTGCTCCCTGTTGGTAGTATGCAGCAGACCGGGAGGCAAGGCCGTCAAGACCTTGACACCATGACTCATCGTTTGAACCAGCAAGGGGAACCAAACCCTGTTAATAGATAAACTGATTAGGAGATTGACAGAAATCCAAGTAAGTTGGGGCCGGCTATATAAATACAATTACAGTTCCACCTCTATCTCAAGCAAGTTGGGGTCGGGTATATAAATCCTCACTGACCATGTTATTCTATTTAAGCTCATCTCAAACCAATACTATACATTAATGTAAAAATAAAAGTTACTAAAAGTTCATTATATTTTTTCAAGTTGTGGGTGCAGGTCAATATACCTTGTCAACTTTGATACCAGGAACAATGTTTTGTTCAACAAGAACATCAACTATTTTGCGGCCATCAACGGTAGACTGGTAGAGGGTCTCCTCAAAAAGAATAGCACCAGAGATGTACTGTCCAAGTCCTGGAGCTGTCACCAGCAGGGTACGGTAAGCTTGGCGGTTAGCCTCAGTGTTTTCCAAACCAATGGAAGCCAAACGCTTTCCACAAGTGGCATTCGATTCATCCATAGCCAAAATTCCACGTCCTGGTGATGCAACAGTTTTCTACACACAACAAACACTTCATTGTTAAAACTTTATTCCATTTAAGATTGCTACTTTAAATTCAAAGATTGATATTTTACATTAATGACTTGATGGGTTCAAGATTGATATTTATACTACTTTTCAATGTTTTCACAAAAATATTGAAGCTAACTGTTAGTAACATAAACTTATACTTCAAAGGTGTATAGATTAAAGAATTTGTATTCTATCAACGGCGTAAAATAATTATTTGGACACTTTTTTCAAGCAAATGTTCATTCCCCCTCCCCTTTTCTTGACAGAATAACTGATTGATGCACCTGAAATGTATTTTCTCTAGCTCCCTTAAAGACATTATATGAGCTGGATTAAAACGGTCAGTCATCCAAACTTTAATTTAGCCAGTTCATGCTTACTATAACTAGTTATTTTGGTTTCCAATTAGTGGTTTTAACTATAACCTCAGCTCTATTCATTGGTACGAGCAAGATACTGAATATTTCAAATGAACAATTCATAAGCAATTTAACTGGTTATAACATATTATTACCCTATTTTTCATGTTAACAAATAAGACATGGAGAATTACATGCTGATAGTGTAAAAATTCCTTATACAGAAAGTTCACAGTACATAAACTCGCGAAGCTAAAACTTACAGCGGTTTTAACAAGTTCATCAGCGTAGGAGGAGGCAGCACGGACAGTGAGAGAAGTAGCATTGGTGGGGTGGCAACGGACCACTGAGACGGAAGGCTGATGGAGGCTTTGCCCCTTTACAAACTCAGATTTGTCAAGAACTGGGGATGACTTTAGTAGAGATGCTGAGGCCATTTTTTCTTTCTTACTTTTTTTTTCCCTCTCTACAACAAGTTCCTTATCTCTCAGCACACTCCTCACTGTCACTCTTTGCCACACAAATTTCTTAAGCAGAGTGCCAAAATTTATAACTGTGCTAAAGTGTCACCGAGGATATATCATTTGAGGTTGTTATGAGCCAACCAATGCCTGTTTGCCAAGTAATCTTGATTAGTTTGTCTACTTGACACATTGCACAAGTGGTTGAAAATTGAAATAGATTGAATTATTCCCAACCCCCTAAAAGAATTCATAAATAGTAAAATTGTGGTATCTGGAGTTTAAAAACCTTGATATTTTCTACTTGGATTTTTTGGAGTTATTTGATGGTTGAAATAGGCATCACAAGCAACTTACACTAGACTACAAATAAGTTGGTTTGCTCAAAGCAACACCAGTGCAATGGTAGCCAAACGTGAGGCTCTGATTAGCAATCCTACCTTGAGTGGCTTGGTAACATTTCCCCTGTTTGTTTTGGTTATCCCGAGGTGATCAGTGGTCATGGTTCAGTTCCAGGATTGGGTCTGACAATGACTTTCAAAAATTCAACAATTCTTTTTTAATAACGGCCAGTATAACATACCGATATAATTTCCCGAGTGAGGCCTAAGAAACAATTTACATTGAGGCATCTGCACAAATGATCTTTTCTCAGGCTACTATTTAAGATTTGTCTCCGCCAGTTAAGTGAGCTAAATTTGTAAATGAGAAACATATCTACAAGCTTTCGCCCATTGTGGAAAATTCCTCACTACTTTCCGTCTCAAGTTTTAAACGGCTGACACAATAACTCAGAAAAAATTCATGCATCAAGGTTGAAATCCAATTGGTTGCATCAGCTAATAGTCTCCACTCCAAAGGAAGGAAAGCATTACCTAAGTAATCTATACCAATGTACAAAGAAAGTTTAGGACAAAAGCCTGTTCTCTTACACTAGTTGCTACTTAATAATCAAAGCTAAATAGGGGTAGTAACTAAAACACAGAACAACATCTGCAAATTTATGTCTGAGCTAGATGATGATACCCATTATTGATTGTCTTCATTTCCTGGACCATGCACTGATATACCACCCTCTTTCTACCAGAAAATAAGTCAGAAACAGTAAGCTGCAAAATGGATTCGTTGAACTTTGTTTAAACTACTCAAGCTTTGCATCTAAAGCAGCACGCTCTCGACCAGAATTTGGATTTGCAACATAACTTAGTCAGTCGTTGAGTCCAACGACAGGTCATCGAGGCCAGAAATGATATCAGCAAGTAACTTATCATCCAGTACTAAGAGATTTTCAGAAGCTGAAGGGGTGGAGTCCAGGGAGCTTTCTGCAAGGGCTTTGTTGAGCTGTTTAACAATATCATATTCATCATCTGGAATGTCAAGTTCCCAGACCTTGAATATGTAGTCATCCAAATTTTCCTCAACAAATGTTGAAAACTCTGAATCTACATCAGAATCGGAGGCTTCAAGTAACCCCAGGTCTTCATTATAGGAGGGGGAAAAAAAATTCTTTGAGTTAGTTCTGGACCAAAAACTATCTCTATTTTTGTTATAAATCTGATCACGAGTAGTGTTCCTTTGTTCATTGGTTGGAGAAACATCATAACTCGCGGCATCTACAATCCCTGAAATACCTGTCTCTTCGATGGCAGGGAAACTACGAGATTCTTGAGGAGAGTCATCCCTCATCACTGAGGAAAAGAATGTTTGGGAAGGAAGACTGTCCAGTAAGGAATGTTTCAAAGAATCCATGCCATGGTCCGATATAGCAAGATCATTAATGAGGCATGAGTCAGCCCATGCTATATCCTCAGGAGAAGGTGAAAGCACATCTCCACTCTCGTTGCTACCTATAGAATTGAGGTCAAGTGGAGAAACACTTTCATCTTTCATGTCATCATCAACAGCCATGGCCATGGAGAGAAGTTCAGCCATATTCCTTATCAACCGCCCTGCAACAGGAAGTACATAGGTAAAGCCTTCATGAACCATCAACAAACATTTAATAATAATAGGATCCACTTTCATCAGAAAAATACTACCAATTGTTTTGACTCAGACTACTTCAATTAACTCTCATTACTAACAGAATACATTATGTCCGACAAACTTAACTAAGCACATATCATATAGACTAGCTGTTAAGAAGCCCATTTCTTTGTGGGGACAAATGAGGTTCTATCTCAGGACCTCTTTTACACTTATGGTTCATGACCCCAAGCACTAGCATTTAATAGGAAACCACAGCAGAAACAGTCTCACATGTCATGAAACTGAGGTTTCAATAACAAGAAGATGGCAAAACAGCGGGTTACTTGCATCAACAATGGACAACAAGGGAAATTCTTCAGATCAAACCAAAACAATTATAATATCACGAAAGATAGAGACACATGAACACTTAGGCTGATGTAGCAGAATAGTACTGCCTATAATTTATGAAATCAGTTAAAAGGCTTGGTGTAACTACTAAGAGCTGGGCCAAGATTAAAGATGCAGAAGCATAGAGGGAAGGAGGACTTAGATTTAATAATTTACTCCCTACTCAACCAAACGGAAAGGAAAAGAAACTTCCATTCAATTAAAAGAGTCACTCATCATATAAGGTCTCGGTGTACTCAATAAAATCCCAAGGCAGAAACACTGCATGTGCAGCAGACATAACCAGCATAACATCATCGGGAATGATAGAAAGTAACCATTCAATTTGCAGATACTAGAACAATAGTGCTAAAACATCTTATAAAACAAACCCTAAACTTTGACTATGATATATCTTTGGATATTCAGAGACAACATGCAGAGCAATCAAAGGGGCCCTTCACATATAGAAACCACTGATATGCGGCTATTACTCGAGGATGCAATTCTATGATGAATAATATTTAGATGTATAACCTTTTCCCCGTTCAGTTTCCACATCTACAAGAATTCAGTACTAGCTCATTGCTAGAGCTCCTACCTTGCATCCTTAACAATCCTTCTATTCCACATGTGCCTACCCCAAGCCTCTCCCACACAGAATAGAGTGAATATAATTGACTTTTAAGTCCAAACTTTACAATTTTCTTTCATCATGACTTCTGAATGAACAATTGGAGTTTCATACAGGAAATACATATTCCCCATTGTCAAAGTCATCCAATTATCATGTTTCCATGAAACAATCAGTACTTCACAATCACATTTGCCAGGTCAGAGACATTAAGTTTTGTCACTTCAAATCATGCATGGCTCTTCTAAAGAAAATCAAGAATCTCATCTCAGTTCAGCAAGTATGTGTTTTTAGACTCCAAATTGTACCGGCAATTGAGTTTAACAGTTTCACATATAAATGATTGGTTATAACCTTAGATAATCAAATAAATTTTAAACCCAACCACAACCAATTGTTTCCAAACGAAGAATATAGTCCGAATTCAAGACGAATAACACCCAATAAATCACCTAACTTTATATAGCCGCAAGTTGCCAAATGAGTTGAAAGAACTGAAACGATTTCTGGAAAATCAGACTTCAAAGCTTGGATTTTATCAGTTCAAAAATCACGAAGCACATACCGAGAAAACCCCAAACACATACGTCTACTTATGTGCCACCGCCCACCGTTTCTCTCTAATAAGAAAAAAACCAAAATAAAAAAGAATTAACAAAAGGGATTCATAAGATACCTATATCGTCTGCTTATTTGCTCGTAGGTTATAGAATCAATGGTTTCAGCCGCAAAACGAAACGAATTCTTAAAGTAAAAAAGAAAGAATTTGGGCGTTATGAAGTGCCAAAACAAAGGATTGAGCTGAGAAAAAAAAACTAAAATAGCATTAATGGAAAAAATAAATAAAAGAAATTTCCGTTGCCGGGACTTGAACCCGGGTCTCTCGGGTGAGAGCCGAGTATCCTAACCAACTAGACTACAACGGATCTGTTAGCATTAGTCCAATCAAAATTTAAGACAGCATTCAGAATTCCCCCAGTTTAAAATATAAGCATTATCTTTTTATTTTATTTTCAAAATAAGTAGTATTTCATATAATCAAAAAGATATTAATGATGTTCTTTTAATTTTATCCTTGTTTAAATAAAGAAAATTTTATATAATCAAGAAACTAACTAGTACTAAAAATCTTAGATCTTTTTTAAGTATTTGGGTAAGTTAATAAAAATATATATTACTTTCTAGGAATGAATAGTTTTCTTAAAAAACGTATCCAAATTAAAAATACTATTTATTTTAAAATGAACAGAGTGACAAATAAGAATAAAATAAATTAATAAATCATAATTAAATTTCTGATATGGATCTTTCATAATATGATAAAAATATAGTGCAATCACGCAATATATTATAAAATTTTGGAAAAACAAGGCACTAAATCGTTCATAAGAGTGTACATATTAGGTGGTGTAGTTCATTTACATGGTCATTTATAACAAGTACATATTAGTTAGTACTACAACATATTTTATGTTATGCTCTCTTATATCACAACGCAAAAGTCAATATTATTTCGTCATGTCTTACAACAAAAATTAAACAAATGATATATTTTGAATTCTTCTATAAATAATCTATCTTCATATATAAAAACTAATGGAGACGAATTTGCTAATAATATATCATCATGACTATAGATTGAAATTGCCACGACCCCTTGTCTTTTTTTGTTCCTTTTTTGTTTATTTGGACTTTTTGGTTATCATTGTTATTTATTTATTTATTTGTTTGTTTTTCTTGGTTGGTTGATGGGAGTTTCATGCAAAATAAAAATTAATTATTTTTTTGGCGTGGAACCTCTCACGACCCATCTTTATTTATTTATTTTTTCTTTAGTCGCTGCTGAACAAATGAAAACGTTTCTTAATACTTGAATAGAGTTATATAAACATCTTAATTGTGTCGATATAAATGCGTCTTGCCATCCAACAATAGTCTCTTTTTTTTTCCCCATTTATAAGTTTTAGTGCTTTTTTATTTAGTTATCGAGAAGTAGGCGTCAATCTCTAATGAAAAATAAGAAAAAATAATTTCACATAAATGTAATTTATTAAGTGATAAATTACATTGTGAGATGAATGAAAAGTTGAAAAAGAAAATAAAATGAAATATAATTGTACATTTATAAATTATATTTATGTGAAGCCATTTTTTTAAATTTTTTAATTAGAGATTGACGTCTGCTTCTCGATAACTAAATAAAAAAGCACTAAAACTTATAAATGAAAAATTCTATTGAATTTTATTTTTCCATTAGATAGGGCAATAGCGGTTGCTCGACGAGAAGGTACATTTATATTGACACAATTAAGATATTTATATAACTCTATTCAAATATTAATAAATATTTTCATTTTTTCAGCATCGGTCAAAGAAAAAAAAATAAAGATAGGTAAAAAAAAATAAAATTGGATCATGGAAGGTTTCACGCGCAAAATGAAAGTTAATTTTAATTTTGGGTCGTGACCAATTAAGGAAAAAAAAAGGTAACAATGGCTAAGATCAAACAAACCAACCAAAAAAAAAAGTTGTCACGATTAAGAAGACTAATAGCTTGTTTAGCCAAACTTCTCAAATTAATTTATTTTTTATTTTGACAAGTGCTTTTCGAAAAAGTCCTTTTGGTGAGAAGCAGTTTGTGTTTGACCAATAAATTTGAAAAACATTTTTGAGCATCAATTAGTGTTTGGCCAAGCTTTTGAAAAGTGTGTATTTTTCACAAAACTGCTTTTCAAGTAAGTTCTTTTGGGGAGAAGCTATTTTTTTTTAGCTTTGAAAAACAGCTTTTGTTACTCCCTAAAAGCACTATTTTTCTCTCAAAAGCTTGGCCAAACACCTTATTTTTAAAAAAATAAGTGCTTTTTAGAAAAAATAAGCACAACAAATAATAATAATAATAATAATAATAATAATAATAATAATAATATAATAATAATAATAATAACAACAACAATAACTATAATAAATAACAACAACAACAACGGGTCACCAAAAAGACCAAAAAAAAAAAAGTAAATGACAATGGGTTGTGGCAGGAAGACCAAATAAAAATGAGGCGTCGGCTTCCCATGCCTTACCCATTTTGATACATGCCTCAAACCAATTGCGCTTTTATCATTTTTCTTTATACTTTTTACTGATTTGACTTCGAACTCTAACGATAACATGCTTAATGTAATCTTATAAGTAAAGTTTAGGAGATAGGATATATCTGATCTTATTTCTATCTTTGCAATGGTCCATTATACATATTGTGTTTAAGAAAAATACTTTTTTTACTAGTTTCTATATTTATAATTTAATACATATTCGAGCACTGTTTCTTTAGCAAATTAATCCAATATTGCGGAAAAATATTTTATCAAGTAGTGAAAAATCACAGAATATTGGTTAATTAACTCAGTCTATTATATATGTAGAAATATAGATGAATTTCTCATGTTAATTTAGAAGTTATGCATAATTGAATTTGATTGAAAAAGATAAAGAGGATCCAACTATTTCACTTGCAAATAGCCTTCCACTCATAAAAATGACAACAAATTAAATTCATGAGTAAAAAGAATGCTCCTTCATTCTTTTGACAACAATCATTATTTTGACACTTAGTACTACTCCATTCTTTTCCAAAATAAACAACATGTAAGATCTTTACATGTTAAATTTGCACCACTTAATAATAGTAATAATGCTCACTCTCTATTAAATGTCACAATAAGCTATTGTGACTACACATGATTTGAAAATTAAATCCAAAGAGCCTCTTCCTTCTTTGCATATGCAAGATGAGAGACTAATACACTCTATATACAATGTAATTCATCACCAGAATTCTCTAACTAATGTTAGGATTAGCTGCAAAATAAGCAAGTGCACCAACAAATGGTGCATTAATATACGTAGTTGGCTCGGATTTGCGAAATTCATCTCTATTATCATCATAAGCATCGTCTTCTCCAGGACCACCAACAATTGCACCAACTAAGACATTAGGATTAGGCTGTGTTGAGTTAAAATAAACCGAGCCCTCCTTGCAGGCGATGACCTGAGGATGGTCTTTGATTGATGGGAGGGACGAGCCGCGATGATGTATTTTTTGAGGATAGTAATTGCTATAACCAACCATGTATGACATTCCTTTAGGATTTTCACCCAAAATGTAATCAACTTGCCTCTTACCAATTTTTCGAAGCATCAATGGACTAACACTGATGGTGCCACAATTCAATATTTGCGACGATTTTTCTAAGTAATTTGCGTAGACTAGTAGTAGGAATGTGATTGTTGTGGCATGTTGTAAATTGCTTCCACCAGGTTTGTAAATTAGACCACCAGGAGAGTATTCTATGTGGGAGGATGATGATTCTGGGATTAATGTGCACATGAAACTATCTGCTGATGATTTGTAAGATTGGAGGGAATACATGCTCCCATCCAACACTTCCTGCATTATTTATTAATCTCTGCATTATAATCCCCGACTTGCGTTTTTGGTACGCTAAATATATTTTATGAGAAAGTTATTTTTCTAAGTATTTGATTATTTTTATCAAAAGGGGTAAAATAACTATATTCAGCTTCCTCAGCTATGGACAGAAAAAAATGATTTTCTAACTTTATGATTTTTTTACGAGAGATCTTTATTTTTACTAACATATACAGTACTTTGTGAAAATTACTGTGAGATATGAGGGCTTTTAATCATCACATCAAAAAAATTGTATTGATTTAGGATGTGTTCGGTATGAAAGAAAATATTCTTTTGTCTGTGTGTATTTGATTGGTTAAAACTTTTGAAAAATAATTTTTCTAATAAAAATAGAAAAATATGTCGTATTCTAATCCCCACCTTCGTAACCACCCCAACTCACAACTACCCGCTCATCTCGGACCTCACATCCACTCACCCCACCTGCCCAACACACAAGTCCTGTCCCACCCCCACCCTAAACACAATATTCATCACTTTAGTCCCATTTCCACTCATCCTTATAGTTTTTTCTTAAATATATATATAATAATACAAATATTTTTAGCATAATATCTTTTAATTGCATATCAAACATAGAAATAAACTAATAAATCATTTATTTCTCTACGTACCCCACACACTATAATTAAATAGATTTGTTTTATGTGTTACTTTTAGATTTCTTATATGTAAAAAATAAAATTTTATATTAAAAAATATATAATTAAAAATATATTTATAAAGGAATGGAAGTCGGTAGAAGAGGAAAAGGGGGGTGTATAAATTTAAGTAGGTGAATGATGAATGAGATCTGACCTTAGAAATAAGAACATTAAGGCCAGCGTGCTTATTGTCCCATCCAAATTCATTGATATTGTCATCCGCCCCAAGTGTCTGTCGATTTTCTTGTATGTAACTCAGATAATTGTCTCCCTGAGTAGCTCTCCTAAGCCATGCTGCTCCCCACAACAATTCGTCCTAATTAACCATTATTATTCACCAACAGCTTTTATTAGTTTTATTGTATAAATTAACTTATATTCACATCACAGATTAAGGAAATTGAGATTAGATAAACGATTCCAAAAATTAATATATTAAAAGTATATGGACCAAAATCCCTCTAACATGGGAATAAATCAAGGAATAGCATACTACTTCTTCCGGTCCAAATAATTGTTGTTTTAGACGTGACTTCGGCACACGAACTAAGAAATTTACTTACTCTTAAAAGTTTAAGAAGAATTGACTAAAATACTCTTAATTATAATTTAATTTTCTTTTTAGATTGACATAACTATCATGAAAATTAGGAATATGTATGGGAAATTTTGAAAAACAGAATTCAATATTTTCTTGCATAAAAGATAAGTCGGAGATAAGAGAAGGGGAGGATCAAATCCTTGTGTTCGGATATTCAACCAACTAACCAATTGAATTATTAAAATCCTCCCTACTCATATTCCTTTAGGTCCATATTGTTTGTCAGTTTTGCTTACTCCTTAAACAAAAACACGTACTTAATTGACTTCTTGTTTTTTTTAAGAACATCACTAAATATTTCAAAACAAACAAATTCGGTTCATTAAAACTGCTAATATTCGAGACTAAAATGAGTATAATATTGCAAAATTTCTTAATTACTTATATGCTGGCCAAAATTTCTTCTATCTACTATAATGAGTTAAATGTTAGTTATTGTTCCTTCCGTGTCAAAATAAATATCCTTTTAGTTTTTTTAATGTTTAGTAAGAAAAAATAATAAATACAAGATATCATTTATTAAGTTACTTTTATTTATTATATGTTTCTTTAAAATTGAGCATTACTAAAAAAGAGTAGTTCTTTAATATAAAAGTATAGGTGAAAATAATTACTAATTATTATCTTAATTCCCAAAGCGATAATAATTTAAAACAAATTTTTTTATTAAAATAATATTTATTTTGGGACGGAGAGACCAGTTTGTAAGAGAAGAATGCTTGCCTGATATCCATCAAAATCACAATAATATGGACAAACTCCACCTCTAATATTGAGATTATCACTGTAAGCTCCACGGTTCCTATCTGCGAAATCAAACACCCTTGTGGATGTTCTCAAAAGTGTCTCGGCATATCCGGGATCCGACGGCCGGAAAGCTAGGGATGCAGCTGCTAGAGCAGCTGCAGTCTCTCCAGCCACGTCGGATGCTGGATTCGGGGCATCCACTGTATATACTGTCCTAGCAGTGTCCATATCTTCTGGCCTTTCCCAACAGTTATGATCTTGAACTGGATCACCCACCTATAGCATCAATACACCAAAAGAAGTAAATATATCAGCTACCGAAAGTTATTGCTAGTAACGTCCCATTTAATTTTTTCAACTTCTTCTAACCAAAAAAATAAAGTATGACACGAAACATTATATTAGTTTTAATTTTTTTTTTCTTAAAACTGTCAATTTATTAAGCTAATGTTTCAACTCAAATAAATTTCGGGCATAACTAAAAGTTCAATTGCATCATTCCACACCGATGTGGGACTTCCAACCTCCCCCTTCCCCTGCACTCCTAGGTTTGCCAATTGGAGCGTAGACGACATGATATGAGAGCCCAATATTCGGTAAATTAAGAATAGGGAGGGATTATACATTGATATCACAATAAAAATAAGGACATTAAATTTAACTCAATTTAAAAAATTAGCTCATAAATTGAGAATTATCCAAAATTATATAAAAAGTCGAATTAACCATCCCCACCGATCGATGTACTACCAAAAGATCTTGAGGTTATTAATCTCGTTTTTAAAGATAATGTAAATAAATTTTTAGGTGATTAGTTAAGCACTTCATGGTATATGGGATAGTGGAGAAAAAGGACAAAAGTTTGCAATTTTTACATATAAAAAATATTTATTTTTATAACACAAAAGAATTATTTTTATACATAAAATAATTAAAATAGTCATTTAACACAACCAAAGAAGTATGTGCAGGTAGGACCAAATATTATAGGTCCCCAATTGTTTTTAGTTGGGCCGATAGATTTAACACAACCAAAGAAGTGCGGAGTTCACGTGCTAGGAGAAACACAAATACCTTTACTATGTATAGCTCCATACTAAAATTTAACTACTTGTAATAATAATACTAACACAAACAAAATTTGAGTTAATTTTGCTTGAGACAAGAAATAAAGATATAGGGTGTGTTCCCTATTAAAAATTATTTATCAATTTTCTCATATTTAATTGGTTAAAAAAATTTAAAATATTTTTTAGAAAAATAGATTCATTAAAAATGAAGAAGATAGCTTTCTTAATAGAAATTAAAAAAAAACAAGTTTTTATGAGTGACATCCCATATTAATTGGTTTTTCATACATTCCAACACGCTTCATCTTCACTCTCACCCCTTAGCCCTCATACTCACTACCCAATGCTTCTATTCTGTCCCCACCTCCCATAGTATTTATCTAAATTATATACAAATACTTTTAGATAATATTTGTGGCTTACATACGAAACACAAAAAGAATTAAAAGAAGATTCACTAATTTTTCTTTAAAGTATTTTCCAGTAATCGAATACACCCATAAATTCGTTATAAACAAGACATGTTTAGAAGATACAAATTATGTGTAGTGGGAACTAACATGGGTAATATATAGATCTAATCAAGATCCCAACCATGACTCGGTGCCGGTTCTAAATGGTTTTAAAAAAAAGGCAGGTGTCTGGTCCCAAATTTGAAGGGGTTCATTTCTTTTTTTACTAATAATAGTTAATAGTTTTTAAAAAGAGTTAAAGGATTGCTATTTGTGGAAAAAATATTTCATATAGAAAGAAAGAAATTATTAAAAAGAAAAATTATACATTTAAAGTACTATATTTCAAAAGAAGATTAAATAGATTGATTATATTATCAATTGAAACATTATTATCAACTACTTTATATTTTAAAAATATAAAAAAAATATGCTTTATAAAAAAAATAAAAGCGATTTTACATTATTAGTAAGCTTGAGCCGCACGCACTATGCAATATGCACCACTCTCTGAATTTAGCAGGGAATTATGCTTTCTTGCGCATGCAAATCTCAAAAGTACAAAAAAAAAATGAAAAAAGAACTAGTAGTAAATTGAAGAGACAGAAAAGTTCCACGCAGTAAGGTTAAGAAGGTTGCGTTCTTTGATTAGGACAATAACCATACATTTCAAAACTAAAACAAATTATATTCTTTTTTTTTCTTCTTAAGAAAAAAAAAAGGTAACTCCATCTGATGATGATGATGATGAATGAGAGAAAGCAAACTGTAAGTATATAGGAAGTTGAGCTGCACTCTGTCAAAGGTAAAAATTTTGGTGAATTCAAAAATTCGCGCCGTATGACCCAAAAGAGAAACAAACAAACGCATCCCCATTCCAAGAATCAATTTCAACCAACCCATCATATTATCAACTCACATGTCTCTTTATCAGAACCACATAACCTGTCACGGAAGACTGCTTTATATATCCAACCGATTTTTAAGCAAATCAAGTTTTTTCTAACCAAATCATTGAAGTTAAAAAGGTTACTTTTTCTTTTATTAGTTTCATACTACCTCCGTTCCGTTTTTTCCCCATGTCCAGTACTCCCTCCTTCTCGTTTTATTTATTCATATTATTGAAGATATTTCTTTCAAATCAATTAAAGGATAAACTAACAAAAAGTTATCTTTTTTATTTATAATTTTGTTTAAGAGCATGTAAAGGAGAAAGTGGATAAATAACATATGACAGAGGGAGTATTGACTTATATTTATGGATAATAAATGAATGATAATTTTTTATTATAATGAATTTAATATTTTAAAAAAGCTATAAATAATATTAAAAATTTAAGAATTAAGTAATAAAATATTTTTAAATTTTAAAATTAAACAAATAAAAATAAATATTTATACATTAAAAAGGTAAAAAATGGACGAAAAAAATCCATTCATCTGCTCATGGCGTTAAAGGCTTGATCTAGAGGTTGGTTAAGTTAACAAAAGTCGCTAGAGATTAAAGTTCAAAATCGTAGCAAAAATTAAGAAAATATGTTACTCATTTTATTTATATAATTTTTAAATTTTTATTTTAAAATAAAAAGTATTTCACATAAGAAGGCATTAATAATTTATTTTTAATTTTTTTTTAAATAAAAAAATTTATATAATTAAAAAATTATATTTTTAAGAGTATTTATTAAGAATAAAATAATAAAAATATATATTATTTTTAGAAAATATATTTAAATTAAAAATATTATTTATTTTAAAATAAAAAAATAAATTATTTTCCTCTTTGTAAAATTTAATAACAAAAAGTATTCAATTTTTATGCAGATGAAAAGTAACAGAAAGCGATAGAATTGATAATGGAGATACAAACCAGCCGATCGCACACCACCGTACCAATGTTGAAAAAGTAAAGTTGTCTTAGCTCAATTCTCAAAGTCACTTTATTAAGCCCTTTAAAACACTTCTTATCCTAATCAGTGTCTATTAGTGACGTCTCCACTCCGTCTCTGTTCCATCTTTACGTGAGACTCATTTCTTTCTTCTTCTTTGTTTAAGCTTTCAAACTCGCAGTTGTTATTTTTTCCCGCATGCAAATAACTCATTTTTATATTTTTTTTTTATTTTTAAATAAATAGTGCGTTTAATTTAAATATTTTTTTTAAAAATTATTTATTTATAAAAAATATATTTTTACTAACTTGCTCTTAATAAATAACTTGAAAAAGATATAATTCTTTAATATGTTTTTAATTATGTAAAAATCTTTTCATTTAAATAAAAATAAAATTAAAAAATTATTATTAATATCTTTTTAATTATATAAAATATTATTTATTTTAGAATAAAATTAAAAAATTAAAACATTAATTATTTTAAAATAAAGAAAGTAATAGCTCACAAATAACGTAATTTAGTATAACGAGGTTGAATGAGAAGGCATTAATAGAGAAATTTCATTTTTGACTTGTTTGTATAATTTCATTTTTTTGCATCTATTTGGCCATTCTTAAATATAACTCATTTCTTTTTACCACTCCTTCTATTTTATTTTAATTATTAGTTATATTAAAAATAATTATATTAAAAATATTTATTAATTTTAAAATTTAAGTGATAATTGATTATATTTTTTCTATTCTACCTTTAGTACTTAAAGTCATTCTAAAATATGAAAATAATTATTATTTTTATATTTTCAAAAAATTAATAGAGTTATATTAGTCAAATTATCATTTTTATTTTTTAAAGAGTGTGCAAATTTTACCATAACAATTAAAATGAAACACAGGAAGTAATAAAATATAAGTATAACTCCGTATTCTAGAAATATTTTCACTTAAATTTTTTATTTTACCTATTAATTGATATTTTTTAATCTTAATTTATGTTATACTTTTTTTAGTCAATCTGAAATAAAATAATATATTTTTTTATTTAATAATATTATTAATATTTTAATTTTATTATGTCACTTGTTTGAAAAAAAATACACAAAAATACACTTGTCTATTTAAAAAATCATTTATGTTAGAAATAATTTTAAAACATTACTGATTCTTCATACGTTTCTTAAACTCAATATGCAATCAAGCTACACACATAATTTGAGAAAAGCTACACAAATATATACTCATCTATCTAAAAATTCATATATTTTAAAAATAATTTTGAAATATGAACTGAGACAGAGGAGGAAATCCCATGCTTTTATAGCCACAAAATGTCATTATCGGTTTATACCCCCAAAATGTTAGTAAAACAGAGGAGTAATAACTTTACTTGCACATAAACAAAGAAAGTCCGGTACAAAACAGAGCATAAAAAAGGTCTAAATATTTTCATTTAAAAAAAAATTTTAATTTGTGTTGGTTTAGTCCCATCAAAAGGAAGAAAAAGAAGTTAGTACTAATGCATAACCTGGACAAAAATGCGATTGGGCTGAGAAACAGTCTTGAGAAGATAATCAGTGGACCAACGGATAGCGACTAAAGCATTCCTCAATTCAGAGGGCGGCATATTTTCCCCAAATTCAATTACGCTCCAAGCCAGAAGCGTCGTCGTAAATGCCATCGGAAAATTAAACTTCACATTATCGCCGGCGTCGTAGTAGCCGCCGGTCAAATCGGTGTTCACCGTCCATCCATCGCCTAAACCGGAATTCCCTCGCCAGTTCATTCTCTGGTCCTGAGGCAAATAGCCGGAGCGTTGGCCTTCGAAGAAGAGAATAGATTTGGTTAATGCGTCTGCATAGTCAAGGTAGCTTCCATGGCAGCTCATTAATGGAAGAAGAAGAAGAAGAAGAAGCAGAATTAATTTCGAAGAAATAATGTTATTCTTCATTTTTTTCCCCCTTAGCTTCTTCTCTTCTTACTATTACTATTAGTTGTGTGAAAAATACTTTGGTTGGGTTCGTGAATTTATAGTAGCAGTAGTAGAAGAATATAGTGGTCTCTTTGTTTTATTTTATATTACAGTATTAGTACTCAGTATTGTTAAAAACTTGTAATTAAGGAGCGTTCGAGTGATCGGATTGAAAATGAAAATTTAAAATTTAAATATTTGGTTTTTAATTAAAAAAATATAATTTAAATAAATTTGAATTGAATTCTTAAAGTTAGTTTTGAATTAATTGGTTTAAATTTTTTGAATTTTTGATTTTGACTTTAAGTTTTTTAAGTAGATCATAAAAATTAACAACCTCAACCCATTTAATAGTTTACTCCTTAAAATTTATAACTTCATACAATTAACAAAAATTAAGGTGACTCTATCCCTCATATCGTGTATTAAACTTTGTGTACTCATAAAATATTTTATATTTTTATAGTTAATTATAATATTGATTTAATACTGTGATGGACCGTAGATATTGATTATTGGATCTTGAAAATTGGACTTATTAGTATTAGACACATATGATATGAGTAATTGAGTAAGGTTAAATATACGGTATAAAACTTTCGAATTTTCGAAAATCCAAAAATTCATAACATTTTATCCAATATTTAATCCAAAATCTAAAATTCTAACCCAAATATTTAAAAAATTCGGACTTTAATTTAAATTTTGAATTGACCCAAACTATGCCCACCTCTACTTGTAATGCAGAATCAAAATTTTTACTAAATGAATTAATATATATATATATATATATATATTATATTCTAGCAAAATAAAGATAATTGACATTTTTGAGTAAGGGTGTTTTCATCACTACACGTCATGACATTTCTATAACTATAAGATCATATTATGATAAGAGTGTTTTCATCACTACACGTCATAACATTTTTATAGCTATAAGATCATATTATTAAAAATAAAATGAAGTACGTCATGACATTTTTATAGCTATAAGATCATATCATTAAAAATAAAATGAAAATATAAAAATTAGAGAATTTTTAATATAAAACTATGTTATTCTTTGAAAACAAGTAAAAAGGAAAGAGTATATAAAACGAAACATAAAGTAAAAGAATCTCATATTCTTATAAATAATTTTTTTTAAGTTTTAAACTTCTCATTTTATATCTTAAGCTATAAACATAAAAATTTTATTTCAATCAAATATAAAATAAAATGAGAAAATTATTATATCAATTTCAATTTATGTGTAAAATATATTATTAAATAAATAACATATTTTTATATTTAAGAATAAAGATAACTTTACTCTTGAAAATGTGGTGCACATGAATCTTATTATCCACACAAAACACTACAAAATGCTTAATTCCTTTTTTAAAAAAATTTAAAATTCATGCCAAGTCAAATTATATCAAATAAACTGAAACATATAAAGTATATTACTTTGTTTTAAAAAAATTATAAGACATATATATATATATATCTTTTTCTCTAAATAAAAAAAGTAAAATAAAAGTTGTTGCAAAAATAGGGGTAGAGGAAGGGATCACGGGAGAGGAAAAATAGAGAGCAGAGATTGGAGGGAATGGGGGAAAGTGAAACCAAATAAGCGCCGACACAAGACAAGCGGGCAGTGTCAGTTAAAATTCACATGCAGAGAGAAATGTGACTCGCATTACTCCTTTTGTGTCCCCATAATGTTTGTTTTCTACCCTACTCCCAACTATTCCCACCCACTTGTTCTTCTACAATTCATTATCTTGAAGGAGGGGGGAGGGTGGCACATGACTTTTGTAAGTATTTTACTTTTTCCCTTTCACTTCATGTATTTATAATCTAAATACACTGTAAATATTAATATAGTTATAAATTATATTATTACGAATAAAATAAATATATTAAAATTAATTTTTTATTAAATATAAAAACATATCGTTCTTTTTTAATTTAATTAAAATAATTTTATTATATAAATTGAAACTAAAAAAGTATTAAATTTGTTTTTAAAAGTATTTTTTTTGTCATTTGCAAGTAGCCTCTATGTGGAATTACATTAAATGTCTATTTGTATTTATTTACTTTTTAAATAAATATTTATAGTATATTTAGTAATTTTTTAATTTTAATATTCTCATATTTTAATGACCTTTCTTTATAGAAATAATTTATATGTGACACGAGTATCTTGCTTTATTTTCTTAGAATATTTTAAAAAGAATATTTCGTTTATATTTAATAACTCTGTAATTTCAATATCTTATATGATTTATTTAAAATTATATTAAAGAGTAATTTATTATATTATACATATTATTAATTTACGAAAAAAATATTTTATTTATAAATTCATATCACACGAAAATATGTGATAGAACACCTCTATTACTAATATCAGAAAATCAAATTAAACTAAGACTAGAAATCTATTTCAATATGAATTCTACGGATAAATCCTATTGAATATGAATTAAATAAATACCAAATATCAAATTCTAAACAAATTTAATTTTCTACAACTTTAAATTATTCTTCTAACAATTTAACATCATAAAATTTTTAAAATTTCAATTTTTTTCTTAAACTTCATCTAATCAAAAATTATGAAACTTAAATCGAAATATATGTCCAAACATTAACATATTTTTTAAAACTTTACCTTGGAAATACTATATTTTTTGAAATTTCATTTTCACCAAGATATTATCAGAACGTGCATGTTTTGTCGGTCTAAATATTTATAGATATAGATAAGTAGATAAGTGCATAACAGTAAGGGAAGTTAATGATAAAAAATAAAAAAATAAAAAAATAAAAAAGTAGTTTACTTTCTGTTGAGAAACCGTCGGTTACACTCCAAGAAGAGAGTGGACGGTTAAAGGAGAATAGAAAGCCAGGCTTCATGTTTTCCTTTTTTAATTTAATTTAATTTATTTATTTATTTTATTTTTTGCAGCAGGCTTCATTTATACTTTATTATCTTTAGAATAGCGTCACCCGAAAGAAATAAATATGCCTGAAAAAGGGATAAAGTGGTTACAGTTTTTTTTCTTTTTCTTTTTTCAATAAACTATTTCTTGGTTGTTTATATGTGTGTTTGTATAGTAATGATCCGTTTGGCTATAAAATTATTTATTTATTTATTTCGAAATAAAATTTTATTTTATTTTAAAGTTAGTATAAGATACTAAAAAACGTTAAATTTAACTTCATTCTTGTTATATTTCAAATTTGAAAAATAACTTATAATTTGGATGTAGCTTGTTTTTTAATTCAATTTTCATTTTTGAAGTTATATTTAAGTGAATTTAAACATAAATATTATTCCGAATGTATTATCAAACACAATTTCAACTTCATAAATTTCACAATAAAAGAATGAAATCTATAGCCAAATGCCGATTTATTTATTCATTTATTTAATTTCAATTTTGAAAATGAGGATGTTGAGACTGATATATAGGTATATTACAAGAGAAATATTAGGAATAGAGTTATTTGGGATAAGGTGGGAGTGACCTCTGTGGTGGACAAAATGAGGGACGCAAGACTAAGATGAAGATACACAAATGCCCCGGTCATGAGGAGGTGTGAGTGGTTGACTATAATGGATATTAATTAGGAAAGGTAGAGATAGGCCCAAGTTTTTTTGGTTAAGGTGATTAGATAATACACGACTTGCCTGCAGCTAACTGAGGACATGACCTTAGATATAAAGATATGAAGGTCGGAGATTAAAGTAAATAGTTAGTCGGTAGTCGAGCTTGTCTAATTCTTTTATCAATATTTGTTGTTTCTTTGCTTCCATAATCATATTATTTGTTGTTACTACTCGCTTTCTTCTTAATTGTTTTCAACATGACTTTTTCGCTATTGTATTTGTTTTACATACTTGATTTATGATATACTTACCCAAATCGAGGGTTTATGAGAAATATTTTCTCTACCCTAATAAGATAGAGATGAAACTGCGTACACTTTACCTTTTTTGACTCCACTTATAAAATTATACTTGATATGTTTTGTTATTATTATTTAACAGCAGCGTATGGGTAGTTAAATCGTACTTAATTTGAATATCAACATCAAATAATTTTAGAAAAGATACCAGATTGTTTTTTTATTTAAATTCTTAGCCCCTCAATTAAGGCATTCTAAAAAGGACTCCATGAGTACTTTCTTGTATACCGCAATGGTTAGTGACCACTCACCAACCGAAGTGTGCAGCGGAATAGTAAAGGCTCCTTCTTTTTAATTAGATGTATCGGATTCGAATGGCTAAATATTAAGTGAATAGCCTGATTTGAGAATAACTATAAGATCACACGTTGATCTGGATGGTGTTGATCTTATCGTACTGCAGGCTGACACGTAATAATATTTGCGGTAATGCTTCAGGATATTCATACGCTATGTTTAAGATCAAAACGAGCTATCAATGCTGGCATGTTCTTGAGCGAATTGAAACACATCCATCTTATTTAATTTAGTGAACTAAGTTATTGCTTTCGTTCGAAATACTAAAAGAAAAGGATCGAGAAATGTGAAGGCATAAAAACCACAAGCTAAAACCTTCTTAATTATTCAACTTTTTATTAAAGAAATCTGAATTAATTGAATCAGTAATGTTTGAATACTGAACGCTTTGAATAAGAAAAAAGCAAAGAACTTGTAACCACACAAATCCTAGACCTACTTACAAGATCTACAAACAGTAAGATCGAACAGTTTTTCTATTTTTCTCTTTTATTTTTTGTATTTTTGTTTGAGTGTGATGGGAGAAATTAAAAGATTGTGATTTGTGCAGAGTTAGAGAAAGCAGGGTACTAAAATAGTGTGGAAATAGGACACACTGCCAATGACATAAAAGCTAAAGATATAGAAATAGACATAACATAACAATCGAGGCTTAGCACCGCTTGTTCTTTGTGCCGTCTATTTAGGGGTCGTTTGGTGGTTGGGTCGGTGTGAATTATATAGATATTAGATATTGTGTAAGTAATATTATATTTGATAGTTTGTTACGAGGTAAATTATTTATGTATAAAATTAATACAGTGTGATTTATAATTTATAAATCTGCATATACATGTATAAGTTATTAAAGAATATTTATATTATTTTATACAAAATAGAAAGTGGAATAACTGATACATAAATAACTACTCTCTAGGTTTCAAAATCAGCAGTGTTTTTAGTTTTGGCACATCCCTTAAGAAATTTCTCTTTTCTAAAAAGAAAAATGTATTTTTACCCACTTATCCTTAATAAATATCTTGAAAAAGATGTAACTCTTTAGTATTTTCTTAATTAGGTAAAACTCTCACCATTTAAGTAAGGGTAAAATTGAGAGAACATCATTAATGTTTTCTTGGTTACATAAAACACCAATTATTTTAAAACAAAATAAAACTACAACAACACTTATCTAAAAATGATGAGAATAATATTTACATAAAATAATACATAAATTCCCTCGTAATATAACTCTGATCAACTACTACCAAACCACTCTTCATTAAATAAATAAAAGGAGAAATTAAGGATGCTGTCCTTAGCTAAGTGGACATACCAAACAATTAATAAAAACGACATCTACAAAAAAGGACCTGCCCATTAAATATTAATCAAATATTATATTTGCAATAATTGGCCCACAAACTATTACGTATCTACAAAACTTGACACGAATTTTAATTTGCACCATAAAATATTTTGTGGGAGCACTTACCTTATTCTCGTCGCAAAATTTTTATTTGTTTTCTTATGTACTTTTTTATATATGTCCAAATGGAAAAATCCAAATCATTTTTCTCGTTTTCGTCCTCTATCCAATCGAAAGCTTTAGACAGTAGACACCACACTATTTAGTGCTCAAAACTTCCTATTTGAGTGAATGCAAGTCAAAATTATTACTTCCTTACTATCCCTTAATCCCTATAGACTCGATCTAAGGTTTTACCTTGTGGTGTGGTATGGGCTAGACACGTGGTGGATGTGGCCCAAGCTTATGGACCCACATGTCTCGTTTCTTATCATACCTAGTATAATCTCATAAGCGAAATCTAAATAGGATAAGATATACGTTATAGTTATCCCAATCTCTCGAAACCATATAATATGAATAGATTTCATAATATAAAGATACAATTTTTCATACCAATATATGTTATTCACTGCATCAATCTTTTCATATCTATGCAGATCTATCTTTAATATGTGACTGCATTTACCTGAAATACAAGCAAGAGGGCCATTCAGATATTTATTGAAAAACAAAAAAGAAAATCCCTTCTTCCTGTAATGTAGGAAAAAAAGTCGACTACTGTATCTTGCTGTTAGGAATTGATAGTGCTCCGGCCCCAAGGGTACCCAATTTTTCTGATAATATCCTAGCATCCTATCACTCCACACATTTTTATAAAGGAGAACATGTACTATATTGTCGACTAAAAATAGTATTTAATTTATATACACCGACGAATATTTAGAAGGTCAAAAATTATTTCTTTTATCAACTCATCACCCTCATCTTGATGCAATTTAACCTGCTATAACATACTACATGTTTTATTTTTAAGGTAACTAATATCACTTATTATAGTTGAGTCAAAGTATAATAAAAGATTCATTCAATTACTAGAGCAGGGGCCCATATGAAAAGTTATCTGAAGCTAGCATTTCAATAATCTCTACAAGTGGATGAACAGTAGCAAGACCTAGGCTACACTCACAAATCAATGTGATCCAGATCCAATGTTGAAAGTCTAAAACACAAAATTCCAACATTCAAGTCTGTCAGATATGGACACTAATATCACATATACCAAGAAAACCTGTTATAACAAAGCCCCATCTCTTCATCACCCAGCAGAATCACCAAATAAAATGTCCATCCTCCAACTGAAAATCCCCATTCTTAGCAATAGTAGTTCTGTGGGGGGAGAGGACACTAGATTATAAATTTCGATGGCCCAATGTCCAGTACCCCACTCTTCAATGACGTTGAACCTGAGCTAGTTTTACCTCCATCACTTTCACATGCATCGGATAATTCTAGACACAAATGAGAGAAAGAAAGAACCCAAATAGGACTAAAGCAATGAGAATTTCAACTGTTTGAATACAGCAGCAGCAAATTTATAAGAAATAAACACGTTTTAAAGAGAACGGTTTTGTGCTATAATGAACAGTGAAGTATACGGCCTACAGAAGAGCTGCCTACGGGAGGCAACTTCCATAGAAATCAAACGAGTAAAAATCGATCATATACTCAGATTACAATTGTAAGGGTACTATGCTCCTAGTCTTTGGTATCAAAGAAACAATTAATGTAGAGAAAAACAGATTCTTGCATGGCGTCAAGTAATTGACTTCCAGTTAAAGATATACAACCATCTGCTAGAAATTTGATGTTTTCTTGAGAGCGAGAAGATTATTAATAGAATAGATTCAGTGTAACACATGTAACGGAGCTTGACCTGACTCTTATATCAACCCTGTATTATACTGCGTAAGAATACCTTTGTTACTCGAATTAAAACAAATAAATCAATAAGTTTCAACGCATGAACATAGATGGATTATCCAGTAAATTACTAGACTAACTGAAATATACCTGACTGAAGAAAAAATCAACATTCTATTTCTTAAATCCTTACTACAGATCAGAAGGTGTATAAACCAAGAATGAGTGACTGCTTGTATAACTGGAGATGAAGGCCCTTCCAACTGAGGTTGGCTGAGAATGGGCTAACTCTGAGTGTTTAAGAACTAAATCCTTGCAAAAACTTTCCCTGAATTGAAGAATGAGAAGCAAGTTCAGACTAAACGTAAATCATAAGCAATGAAAATATAGGTGGAGTTTTGGCATTCCAGACCGCAAATGGCAAACAGGGAGTTTAACTTAAAGAGAATTGTTATTAACCTTTATTTTAGAAGGTAACATATTTGTATATATATAAAATAGACTACACAAAAACCGATTAGTCATCCATATTTACAGCGTGGAGCAACATAGATGGAGTACACTGTTGTAACATCTTCTCATACTACATAGATAATAGTCATAATACTTGCATACCAGGACCCCTTTCATAAATGATTATTAAGTGCAAGTGAGGAAGAATTCAACTAGAAGTTCACAAAGACATTCTTGTCAAGTGACAGGCCACAGCACCAGACTACTCAATCTATGAGAACTAGGTTTGTTGGATCAGTGATAGTCGCCTTTCTTCCGTTTCCAGTGGTCTCATTTCTCAGACATGAACTTTTTCGTTTTCAATCAAAACTAAGGAGAAATTACTAGTTTGAACCCAAACAGTTGTGTTTTTAGATTTAGAGAAGTCAATTAATTCCTTTATTCCTTATACAATCCTCCTTCGAGGGGTACTTCTATTTAAGCTTTAGAGAATCTAGTTCCAGCGGAAGACTAAGTAAGGTACAGTATAAAGTCCAATTGATCTCCTCCAACAGACAATAGAGAGCTGTAAGCTGACCACAGTGCAGCGTTATCAAAAACAAAAAGCGCAAAAAAACTCTATGGTTCGTTGGGGCTTTAAGCGCAAAGCACGAATAAAGCGTGTGGTGTTGAAAAAAAATTGCAAAGGGAGAAAAAATGTGTGTTAGCAAGGAAAAGTATGCCTTAGAACCTTGATGATGATACTGAAATGCACATTAAGCAAGGGGAAGCGCTCAACATGTTTTGAGCCTCACTTCAGAGCTTAAGCGTGCCTTTGACAACACTACCACAGTCAATCAGTCTATTGTTTTGGTTCTATATAGTCTAACTCCACTCTAACCCCACATTCGACAACCATAATAGGCTCTATAACTGGATCACGCACGCTAAGATTGCAGCAGATTAGAGGGGACAAGGGTTCCACTCTTGAGTGTGAGATGCAAGGTCAGGACATTTTAACTTCATTAACCGTGCAACATATTCTCAAGGAACCATACAAATCTTAGAAAGTGAATGGTGTTACCTAGCAGCATCCAGCAAATAGCTGGCTACATGTTTTCTTCTGTTGGAGAGAGTAACCCAAATGGCTCTAATGCCACATAATGCAGACACAGCTTCCTTCTCACGCAAGACAACTCCACTGACACTTTCATCCGACTCTTCATGACTTTTGGTTGAGAAATTTCTTCTTACCATTCCCCTCTGGAAACTCACTCCCCCAAATTGGAGTGTGGTAGAAATCGTCTTGCTTCCTTCTTAGGTGAAACATTACACCTGCTGTCCTCTGGTCGAGAGAGAATCTTATAAGCCTTCTTTATGGGCTCTGCTACAAGACATCCAGATATTCTTTGAGAAGAAATAAACAGATACACCTGTTAACAGGACAAATATTTCAGAGTTTCATTCACAGAGCAAGTCAAACTCAGCCTGTCACATAACCACCACACAAAGGGAGAACTCTTCATAAAAGTTAGCCAGAAAAATGAGGACAACCATTCAATGTCATAAGATGATTAAGAAGCCTCCTTGAACTCGAGTAACTTAAAACTCAAGTTACAAAATAAAACATAGCAGAGAGTAGGAAGCCGGATGGTTGAGATTTGATATTGACCAGTGAAAAATTTTCAACAATGAAGTTCACTTCTATTACTATAAGTTTCTTATAATTGCAAGAGAAGAGAACCTTGCATAGCTGATGATATATCCACCCATCTCCAAGTTCCATCTCCATCATCTTCACAACTTCCTGTACCTGTCAATAACACACTCTCTCTAAGTCTATGAACTATTTTCAACATGACTAACTAGAGAAATATCAATTGTCGAAGTCAAAATAAGGGTTTTCATGTATAACCAAATAGTATATATAAACCTTGTTTCTCTGAGGAGGAGGGTCATCGTCCAGCACCAAGATAACTCGTCCAATTTCAAGTGAAGGAATAAGATGATTTCTTTCATTATGCCAACCCTAGATATTTTATCAAAGTCCGATAGGGTAGAACTTTTTAATAACTTTATTTCATCAAGCACAATAAAAAATTTTGAAATACCAGATTCTGTTGCTGAATTACCTTAAATGGAATACCGTGCGTATAATTCTTGTGAAACGTCTTATGAAACTTTTCATCGACTTCATCACCTCTGGCATACTTGAATCCACAGACAGTACAAGTATGTAATAAAAAATCAGACTGACCCAGTTCCAAATACAATTGAACGTACCTTCTCTTCTTATTCAAAACTTTCCCCGACTTTGCCACCCCAAGGTTTGGCACAATATTCTCTAAGTCTATTTCCTTGGATGCTTCACCAGTTGATCCACCATTCTTTTCACTACAAAATCAGCTTAGCATAAGCAAAGAACTTGAAGAGGAAATAAAAAAGGTCATTAAGGTTAGATAGTAAGAACTCTGATATATAATTTTTTTTATAACACATGCTAGCCCAATTTAGCATAAAACATATTTGTTCAAGAAATCCAGGAAACGGATTTAAGAAATATTGTGTAATGATCAAGCTTTCGGAGTCAAAAGCACTAAAATTTCTTTAATGGTGTGACTTTAAGAAACTGTTGTTAAATGATTTCCCATAATCTGCCTTAAGTATTATGTTTCTCTAAAATAGCCATGTTAACCTTTAGTTGTAGAGAAGAGAGAGAAGGCTATTACCTGTCAATAAATAAGGTAATTGTAATTAGATGACAGACATGCTGAACAAATATGAGTTAGGTCACTTATTTATCAATTGATCAATCCACATTTTCTTTTTATAACAATGCATTCTCTTATTTTGGAGGGCAGAAATTGATTAATTTGATGTTTGGATCCAAGAAGTGGTGAGAAATGGCAAAGCAACAAGGTGGAGCTTCATGTGTGGTGTTACTAGTTATGGTTTCAGTCACATCATCCATGCCTGTGCCTTATCGTCTTTGACGTCTTTACAGATATTTGGCATCTGAGCCAGGGGAAAATCCAGTAGCTTTGAGTGGTCGATACTGCCGGGAGTTACTCAAAGACATGGATGATCTCCAGTGCCTCCCACCAATACATCAGCCACATGTTACTGAGCCATGAACAGATTAAGGAAATTATAGCTAAGATAACTAAAAAGGGATGTATCTTATACAGTTGATGGCTGAAAAAAGAAACAATTAAGTGAAGAGAAAAGTGGCAACAGATATCATATCAAATTGAATTTTGAGGTCTTTGCTGGTATGTGACCAGAATTTCTGGCTGTACCCTTCCATAATCGAACTCAATGCTGCAACATTGAGGTGGATCTGCACTCTTCAGTGTAGGAAATGAAGAAGAGGGCTTGAAGAAGCTGTTGATCTTCGACTGCATGCTTCAATTTCTCTGTTTCTTCGATATCCTCTCAACCCTTTTCACCTTTCACCAGTTGTATATTGTAAATGTCATATGAAAAATTTGCCATAGGGTCATTCCTACAAAATAAAAAAGAAATGAAGATGAAGAAGAAGAAGAAGTGGAAATCAAATTAGCCTTTTAAATAGATAGCTGGTTACCTTCAAACCCTTCCCTTCATAATCTTATTCAACGGCCACTTAATATCGATGATGACACAATAACAACTAAGCCTTGGTCCAATATCAATGATGACACAACTACATCTCAGTCTCAAACAAGTTAGTATTGGCTATGTGAATCCTCACTCCTTCATTTAAGCACAGTAAAGAAATGTCACTTTGGCCTAACTCAATCCCAAAACCTAACTTATGAGGGAAGGATTGAGCAAGTCCACATAAGCAGAGCACCATTCCATTCTCCAACCAATGTGTAACTCTAACCCACTCTAAAAAGCTCATTCCAAACCAAACTTAATTCAATTATTTTGGTAACATATCTTATGTGTAGTATTTTGAATTACCGATTCACATTGAGGCCCTGAAATTCATAACATATCTTATCGTGTAGTGTCTTTAACATATGTTGATTAAGCAACAACAGGAAAAGGAAAAATCAAAAGATGCGCCTAACAATGGAGATGAACTATTGAAGTAGTAATTACACAGAAGAACCAGAAATAACACGGAAATAAGAAATTCTGCAGCGCACAACAACAAACCGAGTGTAATTACACAGATAGAGTTTGGCCAGGATATTGTGTACACAGAATTTAGCAAAAAGTTACATGGGTTGTTTCCGATTAACCCTCCGTTCAAGGACAGATGAACACACGTGAATGAATACAAATAAAAGAAATAAAAAAGAACTCACCGATTTCAAGAGTATTTTGAGAGTCAGAATAAGAAGAAAACCAGAAGAACCTAGCCAAACTCTTCGCTTCTTCTCCACTTCTTTTTCTTTCGGGAATTTGGCGGCTTTTGAAATTTGTCGCCAGGTCAATTTGGGGCAAAAATTGTCTTTTCCTCTTTGGGTTTTTATATAGGACTGTGAAGAATTTTTGACCAAATAAGTTATAATTTAAATTAATTTATTAAAATAATATATTTTTTACAAATTTTACGAAACTAGAAGAAACGTACTTGGCAGTAACATATTAGGTAAAAAAATATTAAATCAAAGTTGGTGGTGTTAAACATAAAACGTAACTGTCACTAACATTTTACTAATTCGTAAATTTTGAATATTGAAGACCGAGGAAGACATTTTCATCTCTACACTTTAGAATAGAGGACAATGTCATAAATATTTTTTTAATTTTTAATTAGATTTTTAACTTAAATTTAGATAAAATTCATAAATAGTTATTCTTCAATTATTATAATTGAAAATAATTGAAATTATAAAATCCATTTAACATAAAAAAATTCATGATATTATCCTTGTGAAATTTAAAATTCTACAGTAATGATTATTTTTCAAAATTATAGCATAAAAATTAGTTAGTGAATATTAATTTTACTTTCGAACTCTAAGAATAGAGAAGTTTACACTTAAAAGTGAAATTTTGCTACGAAATTCACTAGTTTCATATCATGACATTGCACTTAAGATATTATCATATTATTTAATAATAAGACATAATAATTAGTAACTCCAATAACGTTTAAGTAAAACGTTACTGACAGTTACGTTTTATATTTAACGCCGTCAACCTAGGTTAAATATTTTTTTTACCTAATACGTTACTGCCAAGTATGTTTCTTCTAGTTTCGTAAAGTTTTTAAAAAATGTATTATTTTAATAAATAGATTTAAATTATTACTTGTTTTGATCAAAATAAGGAATTAAATCTTTTCCCCCTAAAATGTGTAATTTTGGCAGAAAATTTAATTAATATGTAATTTTTGTGAGATTTAAAAAAATATAATATGCATATGTGCAATGTGATTTATATATATTTTAATTTGACTAAGATAATAAATGGTCCGGAAGATTGCGTTAGTTTAAGTCACGTTTTAAAAATTTAAATTTGTAAATGCATTTATAAATCACAAATATAACTTGTAAATTTTTTTTTTTAATTTAATTATACACTCTATTATTGGTATTAAGCAATATATAACTAATGCATTAAAAATTATGGTATGTAATGCAATGATTGTTAATGCATGTATTAGCAAGGTTAAAAACATAATTGTCCCTTAATACTTTTTTCACATTCTTTCTATCTTATTTGTAGACGGTATTCTTATAAATAAATAATTTTTAAAATAAACTATTCAACTAGTATTATTTTTAACACACTAAATCAGTAACTGCATAAGAAATAACCTCAGCATAAATAATACAAGTATAACTATTACCGATATTATCAATGCAAGCATTACTAATACATCTTATTCTGCGTTATTCTTATACTCTTTGTGAAATGACCACAATGTATAAGTAAAGATATAAATATCATCCTGATTTCTTTTTAGATACCTTTCTAATTTATTTTTATCTTTTTTGGGTAATAAATAGCTTTCTATTTTTTTGGGGGTAATAGATACTTTTCTAATTGCTTGCTGTAAAATAGAAGCTAACAATTTTTAACTTATCATTACATCATTTTGTGAATTTTGCAAATGGCAGAAAAAATTATATTTATTTATAGAAATCTAAAGATGGAGATTAACTCATACAATGAGCCATAATAGTACCAATCAAGAAAGTTTTGAATTAAAAGCCAAAACTCAAGGTAAATAGGTAGCTAAAATTTATATCTTTAACTTACTATCATGTTTTTAGTTTTAGATCTCTATTTTATTTATTTATTTATTTATTTTACGATTTGAAAGCAATTTTATATTTTCAGTTGATGAAATTACATTGAGTGGTTGTTATTGTTGGTTGTTATTGTTAAAGCAATTTTATATTTATTTTTAAAATATTATTATTTAAATTATAATACTAACAAAAGTTTATTGATTATTTATTGTCTAGAAAACTAAAATGCATAGTTTAATAATATCTTTTAAGAGGTTGTAATTAATTATTTGAATGTTAATTTTTTGCAGTTGATTTGTATCTCAAATAACATTAACACTATCACATTATGAAGTAATATTTGTAAAAGCATACCGGATATTTTGTTTATATAAGTTCATTTATTTATTTTTTAAACTTTTAATGTACCTTTTATATTATTTTTTTAATGTTATTATGATATTTTATTAACCCACTATAAAATATATGTTTTACATAATCAAGAAATACATTAACGATGTTCTTTCAATTTTATTAAAAAAGTTTTACATAACTAAGAAAATAATAAAGAGATATTTTTTAAAAATATTTATTAAAGATAAATATATAAAAATATATTTTACTTTTTAAAAATATATAATTTTACTATACCCAAATTAAAAATACCACTTATTTTAAAACAACAATGCTAAAATCCTTTCCTTCAATAATTCTACATTGGGACTCCAAATGTTGGAAAGAAAATAAAATCAAACGGAAAAAGAGAAACCAATATAAAGCAACCGCAGGATGGCAAAAGACGTTAAGATTCATTTCTTCCGCCATAAACAATCAACAACTAACTTGTAAATTAACCAACACAAGTCACCATTCTTAGCTTTAGCATGAATCTCGCTTTTCTCTCATTTTCCCCTCATCAGTCCACACCTTTCAATATATAATATAAATACACATTTTCCCTATGATTCTATCATTTACTCGGAATTTGACTACAGATTCTTCTTAATTTCTTCTCCTTGCAGCATTCTTCAGTTATTAGTATCTACAATAACCAAAAAAAACAATTTTTTTAGGTTTCTGTTAGGATTGAGACCTTGTGATTAAGCAATACGAGCAATATTTTGAAGAAATTTGATGATGGCTGCTGTTAAGCGAGTGGTTCCATTAGGTGTTAATTTCGGTATTAGTTTGTCCAAATTGCGAGGGATTAACGATGTAGCCATTAACATTCCTGCAGCTTCCTTGCTTGTAAATAGGTCTCAATGCACGGCCGATGCTTATAATGTCAAATTTTACAGTCCGCTGTCGTCGAAATCTTCTGCTCATAACAAGTTTGATTATAGGCAGATTTCGCAGCTCGCTAAACCTAATAACAAGCGTGCCTTTCTCGTTGATACATTAGCTATGGTAATTTTCACATTCTGTTTCTCCATTGTTCAATTTCTTTGTGTTTATTGCTATGTTCATTTTTTAGCTTGCCTGCATTTTTTTAAAAATAAAATTGTTACCTTATAGAATATTTTACTTTCCACTTGAAAATTTGCTTTCAATGCAGCTTGTTTTGAAATATGATACAGTCAAACCTCTCTGTCCCAATGTTTTTGATTGCTATAGCTAAATACTGTTATAGAGAACATGTAATATAATATAACATATATGAATAATCGGTTCCACATAAAACATGGTTGTTATAGTTAAATGTTGTTATAGGATGACATGGTTGTTATAGGATGACATGTATAGAAAGGTTTGAAGTATATATATTTATAAGCTTTCTAGTACTTATATTGTTTTTTTTTTTTTTTTGTATAAAATTGGTTTGAATGAGCTTTTTATAGAGAGAAATTGCTAGTGAGGATTCCTATAGACGACCCCAACTTGTTTAGGATTGTGTAGTAGTTGTTGTTGTTATGATTAGGAAGTTGGTGTGTTGGCAGGTTCGTAGATTAGAAGCACAAGGTGTACCTTCAAAGCAGGCAGAGGCAATAACATCTGCTATCACCGAGGTTTTAAACGACAGTTTGGAAAATATTACTCATTCTTTTGTTTCGCTAGCTGAAATGCAGAAAGTAAGAGATTCAGATAACCTTTTTCTTTTCTTGTATAACAATGTGCCATTGTTGTACCAATATGAAATGTTCTTTTTTGTGTTCGTCTCTGTAGTCTGATTTGATTCAAGATGCCAATCTTTCCAAGTTCAAATCCCAAGTACAAAGTTCTCAGGTAAATATATTCTGTTGAATTTTCAGAAGGTTTCATCAAGTGATGTATAGAGATCTATCTTTTCGTGTTAGTAGAATAATGACTCACGACATATCGAATATACACCTGTTCATTCTTTTGTTGCCTATTTGGAACATTAGTCTAGCTTTGTCTTCTCTGGTTCTGAAATTGTAATGTGTGGAGATGTATGATTTGAATGCAGTTTGTAAAACTCACTTGCTGTAAGTAAAACCTGTAAAAATCATCCATGCTTGGAGTCAAACAACTCGCTGTTGAGTTTGTAGATAAAGATGCAATCCTGCATAAGACTACTCAACATTTTCTTCTAGTCAATTTTAGGTTGGTGTTAACTGTTAGCTTGGTTAACTTAAAGTTGGAGAATCACACAACATTGTCGTGAATTATTAAAAATTATAAACTGGAAAGACATTACATGGCGAAACAAGCAAAAAAAATCATCACATAATATGAGAAGAGAAGAAGCTATGTATTTTAGTGGTCATAATGTGCAGTTATAAATGGTTCTCTCTTCTACCTCTCTCATCAGTTGGAGACTATGGTATAGTTTTGAGTTGGATCTGCATAGGCTCTAGACATATTTCTTAGGATCGAGAGGCAAGGCCGTTTGGGGTTATTCGCATTTGCCACACCAATTTAACATTATCAGAACTCCTAATCTATGCATTATGTTTAAGCAAGTACTTGCTGGTTCAATGGATCTTCTGTTCCTAATCAGCTGTTGCAACACCAAGGTTTGTGAACGCTTTTGAGTCTGTGTCCAAAAGAAAGATATCTGCTCATTAACCAAAGGATCCAAAGAAGTAAAGGAAAAAACTATTTAGCTCCCAAGCACAGGTTCTGCAAAGTGCCATAGCAATTTGGCCAGTACATTTCTTAGTCCAGATATTGATTCATAAAAATTCTCCACATTTATGGTTGAACTTTTTAAAAGCTGAGTGATCTATCTACATTTACAGCACGAAGTTTTTGCATTGTTCTTTCAGTTAAAGCAGAAGAGGTATTCTTCCAATTTTGAATTTATTGTTTTGACATGATTGTCAATATCCGTTAAAAATGCAATTAACTTGGACCACTCATCACCTTATTCCTTGACTTGTTTAGTTTAAGGACTGGCCATATTGATAAAAATCCTTTCAGAAAGAGCTTTTGCTAGAAGTTCACTGAACTCATTTTTAGAGGCTAAGCACAATCCTGAAAATATTTTCTCAAAATTCTTGTAGATGGCTCCTAATAGTTCCTAATACTTTTCCATAATAATACTCCAGTGATTGAACCGTTATAGATTGCAGTTTGACACCCATTATTCAAGTCTGTTCTTACATTTTCTGGACGGACTTAGATCTTTAACTGTATGGTCAAAAGGCTGTTACTGTAGTTCCAGATACACTTCCCTTATTTTGCTAAGAAAAGCTTATCCCTATTTCTCAAAGTGAATTCATACATGTTCTTTGGTCCAAAATTACAGTGGTATGTGAAACACTCAATATGACCAAACAACACAGCAGTATCACTTATAATATCTCCAAGTTCAGAAAAGTTGTTTATCTGGGAAGCTATAGATTTGGCTCAGATTGCATGTCCCTTAATCAAGGCTCGCCAACATCCACAGTATTATGAGCGGATCAAACGAAGAACCAAAAAAAGATATCTAGTTAAACTTGCCAATAGGAAGAATGACGGACTATGTGACATAGTGATCTAAGGATTGGAGTTAAATTTATATCATCAGTATGGCCAAATCCTTTTCAGTAGTCACAGCAACAGTGTCTGTTTAACGGGAAGAATCAGCTTCAAGGAGCAATCCACTTATGCAATTCAGGCTTTTATTCAATCTTCTACTACAGAGAAATTCTAAAGTAATGTTATCTTACTTTACTGATGGCTCATACGGGAAGTTTTGCCGACTTGAAATGGAAGTTTAACCTTGTTCATCTGACTGAACTTTTCATTCAATCTTACATAGCTAGTGAACGATGTCTTAGCTTTTGAACGTTTGCATAAATGTGAAATGTGAAACTCAAAACTCTATTTGTTGGCTGATAATTATTGCTTACTGTAATATCCTGTGTGTTGATGTTTCTAGACTTGCAAGAACTGATTTTGAGTTTGATACTGAAGTTTTCTTACTGCAGGAAAATCACTTTTCTCTACTGCAACATGAAACTGAAAAGCTTCGGAGTGACATTGAGAAAGTGCGTAGTGAATTGAGGTACATCTGAATTGTTGGAAATTTGATTTTACCTTTATTTGCATGCTTTGTGAACCACTTATTTGCTGATATAGGTATGAGATTGATAAGCATACTGCTGGTCAACGTTTGGATTTAAATCTCGAAAGAGGGTAAGAATCTGAGAGTTCCTAGCTAATGATACGAGACATTTAAACATTTTCAACTCCATAATAATCAATAATGATTAGTTGTGGCTCAGTCTAATTTGCAACTGGTTGCAGATGCATTCGCGATGACCTTGCCAAACAGAATATGGAGACCGCCAACCTTACTAACAAGCTAGATCGAGTAAGTGTTTTCTCTTGCTTACAGTGGCGGATTTAGATGCAGTTACGTCTAGCTCAGACATATATATATATGTACATATATTATGTGTGGACGCGTTTAATAAATGGCATATATAGAGAGATATCTAGCAGAACATATGGATTCTAAATCTTGGAATCATCACAACTTGCTTACAGAGTTACAGTAATGAAATGAGTGTAATATCATAAAACTCCTTCATCAAACTCACTATGTTACTGTGAATTTGTGATCCATGAATAGGAAATCCATGCCCTGAGGGCCCAACTTGAAGCTGGAAAATATGAAGTCATCAAATATTGTATAGGTACCCTTGTGTCCATCTCAGCTGTTGGCCTTGCCGTGCTTCGGTTATATGCTTAAAGAGATGTTCCAAAAAGATATTTATTGTCTAAAAAATAGGAAGAAATATAGTTGCTGACGTTATTCTTTTGGGAGCTTAAGTAGTAGATGTCTCCTCAGAGTTGAATCAATTGTAATATTCGAATTGGCAGAAAGGTTAACAACTTTGTACAGAATAAGTTAACATGATGTATCTTAATACGGAGGGTTTTCTTTTTTCTTTGTTACGTTTTTTGAAGAGACATTGTTTAAGACAAAAATTTCTCCATGACAGAAAATTACGTTCAACTTTTTCAATGGACGATACACAATCTCGATATTTATAGCCTCATTGGTCAAGCTTCTGGCAGGCCAAAAAAATATTTTTTTTTTATTTAATTTGATTTAATATTTAAAAAACTCAAACTAAGCTGGACTATGTACTCACCTAAATCTAGGATAAGAAGTCGGTTAATGCAAATAAATAAAAACTTACACTTAGCTATGGAGTAGTATTACTATAAAGCGCCAGTTAAATAGTACAGTTAAAAGTGTTCCTTTTGTTGTTGCTGTCTATTTTCCTCATTAGGTAAGCTGTTATAAATTGATAAGTATAAATATGTTATGGTGTAATAAAATTTTACGAATCAAATCATGTTAGCCATTAGGAACCCATTCGATTCAATGGACCATTTTCATAGTAACAGGCTGGATAAAGAAAACACTCATTGGGTTCTACTAATGCGATCAAATATACTTTACTAATATTTTGTATTAGTTTGCATCCTTAACTTTACAAGTAAGCAGTCCCACTTGTTATTAGCAATTATCTGTTATTTATTTATTTATTTATTTATTTTACTTTGTTAGTATACAGAAATTAAATCTTCTAGCCGCTCTTCTCTGGCATGCTTACTCTGGTTACTCCTCTAGAATTTCCCCTCTTGCACTTTTTTTTTCTTTTTTTGTGGTAAACACATATTTCGGTGAATATGATTATATTGTGTTTGCTTCAGTTACCCAAATTAAGTGTTTGACCCCATGTTCTTGTTCCTTCTAATTGTTTCAACTGAGGTATTAAATGGTAGTTGAAATTGAAAAGATTAAATGAATTAAATTAAAAATCAAGTTGGATCATAACATATCCAATTTAATCTAAACAATATTGATATACTGATTAATTCATTAAATTAAAATGTAAAAAAAATAAAAAAGAGAAGAAGAGAGAGATCAATTTTATTGAAAGAAAAATAAAATTTAAAAAAAAAAAAGAAAGAGAAGAGATTCAGGACTCGGATCTTGCGATCCAAGACTTGGGATTCAGACCCAAACTCGACTCAGGATCTGATCCCAACTGGGGACCTTCAACCTAACCCGAGAGCCGACCCGCCCTGTACTCGGGACCTGAGACCCAATCCCGACTTGAAATCCTCGACTTGACCCGACCCCGATCTGGGATTCAAGCCAACCCGAGACTCGACCTTGACTCATAAAAATTTAAGCGGGTTGAAATTGAGAATTAAACTGAACTAAAATGACCATCATTTTAAAATGAATAATACTTTAATAAGTTAAATTCAACCAATTTTAAATTTAACTTATAAAAATTTAAACGGATAGTACTAATCATTCGTTTTTGAACTCAATTTGACACCGCTAATTTTAAGTTAATCTACATTATTTGCTTCCTATGCACCAAAAGATATTTTACAGATTTGTTGCCAACATAAAAAATAAAAATAAATAAAAAAAATAAAAAAAAAGAAGAGAAACTAGATACTTCATTCTAGTATTTGATTTTTAAAGAACCAAACTCTCTGTGTACTAGAACCAAAGAATCAATAAACATTGAAATCAAATTTAACTTTCTATCATATTCGTCAAAAACAAGAGATCACAGCTAGCAATCCACTGTGTATTGTTTTTATTTTTTTACCCAAAAATAATGATTGGATAAAGATTAAAAATGGCGTAAGAAAACGACAGTTATGGGCAAAAGAACCCCATGTTCTTTCATTACAGTTAGCACGTCCTTAATGATTCGTAACCACTCCACCGTTTCACATGTCCACATGACATGCCTGATGCCACCAATGTTTCTTCCACAATATTTATTTGTACTCAATATTCATAAAAGATAATGTGATACATAAACTATTTTTCGTTAGCAAGATTGCACTGCGCTCTAAGAGATATAATATAAAAAATTTATTTTTAATATAAGTATTAATAATTACTTTCACAATTCAAATTCATAATTTATAGGCCTCCGATATTTATATCAATTCAAAAAATTTAATCTTAACATAAACATTTAACCGTGAAAATATATTATATCAATTAACCACATTTAACTACCTGATATAAATTTATATTAAATGCACATCATGTGACTTGCATATCTTAAAGCGCGCCTATGGGTTTAAATATTTATTCATACATATTTACGATCGGCCAAAGAATTTAACCTTACTCGTTAAAAAAATTAAAGCTAGAATAGATATCACTGATCATAATTACTTAATAAATGTGCACATGGAAAATTTATCTTACATTAATTGGTTTGGTGTAAATATTGTATGAGAGGTAGGTTTTTAAAAATAATTTGACAGAAATCCCCGTCAAAATAATAGCCAACAAATGTATATTGTTATATATTAACATATGATATACATAAAATATATATTTTTGATACAAAATAGTGTATATATTTTACTAGCAAATGTAATTATTTTTACCCGAACAACTAAATATATAACTTCGCCAAGATTTTACCCAAATATGGGCCGCGTTATTGATGGGCCATCTATCTTTTTATCTCTGTCTATCCCTGCCCAAATCGCCCATCCTTCCGAAACCCATTAGAGGGCCCAAGTAAATAAAGTCCAAAAGAAAATTGAATCGTTTTAATTGGAGAGAAGAGTAGAAGAGTGAGTCAGAAACCATTAAAAGTGGTCACAAGTCATTATACTGTATAGTGTGAAATTGTCAATTATTATTATTATTATAGATATAGATATTTCAAAACAGCACCAAAGGCATATATACCACACACCACCCTTAGTGGGCTCCAACCCACCTAATGACGTAAATACGATATGGGCCCATTTACCACGTCCCACTCCTTTGCCTTAACGTTACGATAAATGAACTACCACACACTCACCAATACATTGAATGTTCCTTCATCTGTTCTTCTTGTTATTAAGGTAGTGATTACTTCATTTTACGTAATTTTTTCTGTTAATTTTTTTAAATTAAAAAAATGTCTTATATAAGATGTACCTTAAATTTTGTAAAAAATTACACTACTTAAAAAAAAAAGACAAATAAGTTAACACATAGAGTACATCTTTGAGGAATCATTAAGTCAACTAATCAACTAGGGATGTTGACTGTTCTGAATCAGAGTTCTAAAAATAGAACAACGTTATGGAGTATATAGCTGTCAATCAAAGAAATGAAGTCAGGGAGCATATGTACGCTTTCAGTTATGGATCGATAAAATTTAATAATTTTAATTAGAATTTATAAATATTTAAAAAACTTATTAGATATACATTTAAAAAAATTAGTTACTAATACATGAGAATCACTATCCTATATTTCTAACACTTATAGAATTTAAATTTTAATTATTAAAGCATGTATAAAGTGTTTTTAGAATGTATAATTTCCATGGTCACCATAATAAAAGCAATGGCAGTTAAATATTATTTATCGAAAAATCCAAAAACTAAACAAATAAGCGCAGAGCGATGCAGGAGCAAAGAGATTTATTTATATCTTTTCAATAAAAAATTATATTATAAATTATATATAAAATTAAAATTAATTTTTGCGTATACAAATTATAAAATTTGGCAAGCGAAAGAATTTTTTTTTTATGCAGCTCAAATTTCATTTTAAAAATTCCTTATTATGTGAGCATTTTCGAATTTCAAGGGTTGTCAGAAACCGCTCAACCGTTTCGAAGAATTGTTCCAACCTACTTCTCTCAAAAAGAAAATATAATTAAAAACAAATGAATGGTTTCTATAAGATTGACCACTAAACTGCAAATGAATTAGATCTTACACTGCAAAAAGAGGAATTTAATTTAAAACAAAAAAGAATAAAGTAGCAAAAACCTAAAAATAAAATTACAATGACCTCCCTAAAATACGTTACATTTCTCTGTCTACCCCTCCTACAACCCACAAGTTACCAAAATTTTCACATTTGAACCGCAACCGAGCTAGACCTACCAGACCCTTTTTTTTCGAATGAACCGGTTTTTCTTTCATTTCAACAAGTTGAAACCATAGAAGCTAGGCCGGAGTCAATAACCTCACCGGTCTCCTTCTTCCGCCGCATCTCCAAAACTTTGCGGTGACTATTCGAGTGAACTTCCACGGAGAAAGTTGGACTACAAGCCGGTCTATATTCAGGAAAGAGCCGACCGGATTTGTATCTAACACCACAAGCGTTGCACAAAGTTTTTGGACCCAATGGACCGGCTCGCCACTGGGGTGTTTTCTGAACCTGACAATGAGTACAACGACGGCCTGAACCGGTCTCTGCTGATGAATTCTTTTTCGGCTTCTTCAAAGGCGGCTTTTCCACGCTACAAAAAAAGTCACCGTCTTGAACCAGGTTCGCGAATAAAACCGAAGGGAACGGTGAGGAACCGTACGACGAAGAGGTCGGAGAAGAAGAGTCTCCTGAAACTGTCTGTGACGGAAAAGACCATGTTCTTCCAGCCGCTCTTGACCGTTTGGTTCTCGGTTTCACCGGAACCGGTAAAGGGAAACACGGAGCTCTCATTTTCTTAACAACCGGTCTAACCAACGGTTCAGACCGGGACTCTTGAATACCACAGGCTTCGTCCTTGAAACTGCCGGAGGGACACAACAAAGAGAATTCGGACGAGGTATCGTCCACAAATTGGGATAACCATTCGAGATTCTCCATTTCATCAACCTGTTGAAGTGGTTTTTTCATAAAAATCTAAAATTTACAAAATAAAACGATAAATTGGCAAATTTTTATTTCCCAAGGCCAAGGCCATGAGTTTTTACCGGAATAGGGAGTTCGCCGGCGAGGGTGCCAAAGCTTTCCATACCGGAAAAAGTGGAATCCTGTGAATTTCTGTTCTGAGAAGACCCAGAAAGAGCGTCCTTTTCATCATCTTCATGCAGTTCTTGTAAAGACCCATCTTTGAAATCTTTGTCAGAAAAATCCAAAAGGTCATCAACTGAAAAATCATCACTTGCTCCGTTATTAATCCCTGTTACACACCATATATCATCAAGAAAAACTTGTTGGCTGGATTTCATGGTCATGTCTGAAAGAAAACTAGATTTCAATGCTCTTGCTTCAATCAACTCCATGAGAAAATAATCACAAAATTGAAAACTAGGACAAAAAAGTTGAGTTTTTCAAAGGCACAGAGAAGTTTACGTTGGTTTTATGGTAGGAAAATTGGATGGTAGAAGAAGAAGAAGAAGAAGAAGTTGGAGAATTGCAGGTGAAGGTGAAGGCCAAAAAAAAAAATAAAGTTGAGAAGAAGAGTTTTTGGGTTAAAGCACTGAAAAAGGGGCGAAACTAGTGGGGGGGTTATTGTTTTTTCCTCTTTTATCTACTTTCTCTCTCCTTTTTATGAAAAAAATAACTGTAGAATGAATAATTATTATTTTTGGTTAATAATTGAGTAGGACTAGTAGAGGACTGTTTATTATTACGGTGGGCCGTTACGCATGAAATTGTAACTTACACGTGTTGAAAATTTATTGGCTAGGTGACAAGTCTTTTCTTTTTTGACTGGTCCAGAATTTCAAGTAGATATTTTTTTTTGTTATTTTTCTGTTTTTCATTTCCAATTTTTTAAAAATAAGAAAGGATATTTATTTGATTTATGGTTTAAGATTCAAAGGCGGGGAAAGTGAAAATGAAAGGTTTGATTAAATTTCAAAGTTTGTAAGGAAAAAAAAAAGGTCAAAAAGAGAGAGCTGTTCTAGAAAGACAGCCCTTAAATTGTCTTAAGTTATTACCGCGTTGAATCCCAATTGACGTTTTCTTAATGAAGTTTATGTTTTGCTACTCCCCGGTTTTATTTTAGTTGTTGTGTTATTTGATTCAAAATAGTTATTCTTTCTATTTTATTTTATTATTAAATATATTTAAAATAATTATTTTAAAATATTTATTAATTTTATAATTTAAGAGATAATTGATCATATTTTTTTGATTGTATCTTTAGTAATTAAATTTATTTTAAAATATAAAAAATTATTATGATTATATATTTTCAAAAAATTAATAAAGTTATATTAATTAAATTACCTCCCTTATTAATTTTTCTTAATAAGTGTGCAAATCTTATTCTGACTATAAAAATAAAATAAATAATATATTATTTTTAAAAAATTAATTTATATTTATCCTTAATCAATAAATAATGGTGAAAAATTAATGCAATAAAAAAAGTAGTACTATTAAATTGAAATTAAACAATAAATTCTTTTGATTAATTAGCTGCGATTCACTAGGCATATACGCGGAAATATACAAGATTAAGCACCAGCAAATGGACCTCGATTTCATCAAGGTTGAGTAACAAATAAATACCTCAATTTTTTTCTATTTTTTTTTTAGAAGTTTTGATTGACATAATTATTTAATATTCGTCGGTCAAAGATAATACGTATTTTCATTATTTATTAGGTTAATATATTTTCAGTTTACTCCAATTTTTATCATTTTAGGTAAACCATTTAATAAGGGAGGGAGTGAAATTCTGTTTTGAGCCTATTTAAATTACTTCATTTGTTCCCTTTTACATGTTCAATACACATTTTGTATTTCTATGTAAACATTAATTATGTTTCTACCTTACTAATCTCTTATACTTATTATATTCTGAAGATCTAAATTTAATTATTAATATTTAAATAAATCAAAAAAAATATTATTTAATGAAAAGAGTAAAATATTTTTAAAATAATAATTAATCATATTATAATTCATTAAAATAAACAAATAAAAAATAAAATCTTCTCTTAATATACTCGACAAATAAAAGAGAACATAAAATATTGCTAACATAATCTGTATTGATTTAAGGATGCAGTAGAATTATTATCGGGAAATACATTTCATAAACATATCCTATTACTACATCTTTTATTTGTTCCAAAAACCAAACAATTAGAAGAGCGAAATATTCTATACTTTAGCTGGCGTTTGGCCAAATACTTTGAGGGTAAATTTAAAAAGAAAAAAAATATTTATTTGATCAAAAAATATGATTAGATTTTTAAATTTGATCTTCAAATATTTTTAAATTTCTACTTATAAAATATTAAATATTTTTCAAATAAAATATGTATCTTTAAAATTTTAATTCTTTAAATTTCAACTTTAAAATTATGATAGAAACGAAAATCTAATCACATGTGGTCCGATTTGCCAGCAAAAATATTAGTAGATATTATTAGCCAGCATTCAACAGAATGACAGAGATCTTGTCAACAAATTTAAATATTGAGATGCTGCGATTATTGGCTTGGTGGGGGTTGGGTGTGGGGGTGTGGGGGTACTATTAGGTCAATCAAAACTTTAGTTGAGCAACACAATGATTATTGCTTTCATTGTGGTTTATCGAGAAGCAATTTGCTTTTTATTTTCTCGAAATTTACGAGGGAACAATTTCGTCAATGCTAATAGAAAATTGTCTGTACTTTTCGAATTGAATCAATTTTATTCATTTACTGTTCGAATTGGACAATATTAGCCTCTTAATCAATTTATAAATTTGCTACAGATGAGTGAAAATGATAATTGCGATAAAGATAATATTTCATGTTCAAAGGATCATTGAGGGTAAATTTAAAATTTTTTAGTTCGTGAAGGAAGAACATTGACTAGTTTCCACTTTCAAGTAGTTGACCTCCAATATAAATGTGATTTCGGATATAATTACGTGGTTAAAAATTAATTTTAAAAAATATCTAAACTTTAAAATTGATGTTTTAATAACAATAAATTTGCCAAAGAAGAAAAGAATCACATAATAATAGACTTTAAACTAAGAGCCTGTTTGGATTTGGATTTAAAAAGTTAGTCAAATTAGCTTTTAATCTCTTTTTTTAAGTGTTTGATAAAATTAAAAAGTGTTTAAAATAAGTTAAAAACTATAAATTGGGGGATTAAAAGTTAGCCGAATCAACTTTCAATCTCTTTTTAAATTTTTTTAAATGTGTGACAAAGTTAAAAACTGCTTAAAACAAGCAAAAAAAAATATAAATTGAATAACCTCACTATTTAGCTTTTTAGCTTTTAAAATTATTTTTCTTAAAGATTATTATTTTTTAACTAACTCAAACGGACTCTGACACTATGCATACTCCTTTCTAATCTATTGTAGGACTACTATCCATCTAAATGTTTAATATTTTTATGATTTTAATGCATTTAAATTTCAAAATATTTTCTATGATTTTGAATTTCAAATTTTTAAGAAAAGGAGGGATGTTAAATAAATATATTGCGTGATGATATTGATTGGTCTAAGCATTTCCAATGCCATGAACGACAAATTATATATAAATATAAAAGCAAAATAATATTCATATCAAAAATAAGACAAGAATAATGTGAATGAACAGTTGAAAAAACAATGGCGCTATGAAAATTCAAAAATCAAAAATCAAATTATACCGTTTTTTGATTTTCGTTTTAATTCGGACAAAAGTAGAGAAAGTAGCCAAACTTTGCCGCGTTGATTGCGCCGCTGTTATTCGGTATGTTTTGGAACTTTCGCCTTAGCGTCAATCATCCTCCCGCCTCATCCTCTCTCATTTTCATTTGAATGTTATTCATGCGCCAAAAAATCTTACATGCAAGCAAAAATGGAATGTGCTTAATTGCGCCGAAATAAAATTTAAAATTTATAAATTTAGGAATTTTATTTTTTTAAGTTGATAATTAAAATATTAAGTAAATTTTTGAAGATAGAATAAAATGCTTAGATTAGAATTATTGAGTTTGGTTGAATTCATATCTTGATTTATCTCAACCCTGTTAAAATTTTTGTCCTGATTTTTTAATCATATTTGAGTTTATTTTTCTTTTGAAGGAAAGCCAAAGTATTACCATAATTGCTTTTACTTTTCTAAAAAGAAAATACTCTCTCCGTTCCCTTTTAGTTATTAGGATGAGGTTTGCATAATTTATAAGGAAAAAGTTAGTTAGGATTATAATTTGATTAATATAGACTTTATTAATTCTTTAATCTTTATCTATTTATGTGCCTATTAATTCTAGAAATATTAATGTTAAGGGCAAACTTGAAAAATATGAATTAACTCCCTCTTAATTTTTTAAATTGACAAGTATTTAAGAACAATCATTTTTAGTATACTAGTTTAGTGTACGCACTTTGCACGTGACAAAAGCGTGTATCTCGTTTGACAACAAAACTATAGAAAAACATCGGTCTTAGTTTTTTTTTCTTTGATAATTCATTGCTAATTCATCATTCAAGAAAAAGTTTTTAATATTTGTTTCAATGAAAATATAGATGAAGAAAATCTCTCTCTCTCTATATATATATATATAAGTAACTTGAGTCGGTATAACGATTATAATTACTATTACTAAACACATGCCAATAATTCTGAATAAATAAAATTCTACATCAATAAAATTAACTGGGAAAAAAAATTAAAAAATTCTAATTCTGGAGTTAATTTTAAACCTAATTATAGAGAAAACATTATTGCCACATTTTTCAATACTAATTTTTGTCAGCGCCATGGTGTATCAAATTAATCTGCCACATTTGATTTTTTAAAGTCCAAGTAACATTAATTGATATAAATAAATCATATTCTAACGTGAATCTGACAAACAGTACTCAATCTAAAAAGTAATAAAATAAAATTTTACAGTATTAAATGTTTAGAATTTTAATATAGTTTAAATAAGAAATGATTTAATTAAGAAGCAAAATTTTAGTCAATTTTAAAGTAAATATTAGGTTCTCCCATCTTACAAATAATTAAAGATTTAATATTCATAACTTTAATTAATTTCAAAGTTCCAAATATTAGGATAATAGTTAAATGACAATTATTGAAGAGAAATAGTAAATGACAATTTTATGTATTGTGGAATCTTTTAATGAAGGACAAAAAATTCAATCAATATTTCGAAGGATCTTCACACTTTTAATATAATACTAATTTTAGTGTACGCGCTTCGCGCGTGTCCCTCGATTAATAAGAACAAAATTTTAAAAATAGCATAAATAATATTTAAAAGATGTGTTTGTACAAAAATATAAGAATTTAGAAAGAAAATTATAAATTTAATGTTAATATATTATTATGTTTAAGAGTTTGATTTAATCCAGTAGTTCTTTCTTCAGTTTGATCTAATACTCGTTTCAATGAATAAAATGTCATAGAAATAGCGTTTGATTGAAAGATGAAATATCCTTCATTTTTTCATGAGCACTTAAATGCATGCATTATGTGTATATCTCATGTTAATAATTACAAAAAAAAAATTATATTACTACACTATAAACATATTAACATTTAATATAAATATTAACATTCCGAAGACGTATTGTAATACAAAGTTGTATAGTATAATAAAACAATGATATGAGTTATTCATTTAAACAATTAGCACTTGTGAAATCGTATCATAAGTTATTATATCACAACTCATGACTTGCTTTGGCACTAATAATTGATATCATATCATAAACGCATTTATTTTTTTGTAATTGATCATCCAAATTAAGAAACTCATAAAAAATAGTGAAAATAAAACTCTATTTTTAAAAGGATAAAAAAGTGAATGATATTTTGCTATAAAACTTCGTACTTTAAATATTTAGTTATAATATAATTTTAACTTTTTTATTTTACGCTTTATGAGATTTTCAACTTAATTTTTTCTCTTGATCTTAATCTATATGTCTAATCAAACACCTTCACATAAATTAAAACGAAAAAATAGTGTAGATTTAACTAAAAAGTGTGACTTACAAGAGCACTTGATTGATTGAAACAACTTAAAGTATGTTATGTTTATATTTTTTAAAATTTTTTTTTCAACTATACAATTTAAAAAAAAAAGAAAAAGAAAAAGAAGAAATTCAACGTATTAATGCATAATAAAATTATACTTTTTTAATTTATTTTTTCTTACCGTGAGTGAGAAATTGTGATGGATAATTAATTACTTTAATAAATAAAGGATTAATATAAGTTAATAAAATCATAATTAATTTTAAAGTTTTAAATATTAGGACTTTTAATTTAGTTCAAATAAGGAAATTAGATTTAAGAATAAAATTTTAGTCAAATTTAAAATACTAAATATCAAGAGTTCTTACCATCTTCAAATAAGTAAAGATTTAATACCTACAACTTTGATTAATTTCAAACCCTAAACATTAGGTTAATAATTTAATGATAATTTTATCTATAGCAATGTCTTTTAATGAAGAGCAAAACATTCAATCAACATTACTAAGGGCCTTCATACTTGAAGATCTTAGAACTCACAAAAATGTCAAGTATATCTACAAAGAATATTTTTTAAGTAAATAGGAGTAAAATATTATGCATATATTGAATGTTAGATTAGTTGATGAAATCTAAATAAATTACCAAAGATTGTTTCATCAGAAGATTGTATTGTATCTTCAAATGAATGTTGTTTAAAAAATACCAGTTGAAAAGTGACTCAATCTCTTTGTTTACTGATATAAAATTAGTTTTAACACTGTTAATGCATTCGTTTATGATGTAACTGATCTTATCTTGTAAATATTTTTTTTCACTCTTTAATATAATTATTGAAAATTATATACGAACTTTTGTACCCTGTAAAAAACTAAACTTTAATGGTTATATATATATATATATATATATATATATATATATATATATATATATATATATAAATAATATATATAAACTATAATAAAAATAAATAAGAACTCAAACTTATATGTAAAAATATAAAATATAAATATAGAATATGAGATCGTGAAGAGATTACTTTACCTGAATAGATGAAACCTGAGAATGAGTAGATGAAAAATGTTAGTTACAAAACATAAATTTTAAATTACATAATATAAATATAAGTCTCAATTAAAGGATATAACATAATATCAATGTTAGACTCAACGAGACAATCTAAGTTCTGACATAATAATTATTATTGTTTTTTTTTAAATCCACAATATAAAAAAAAATCACAACATGAAAAAAAGATAGATTAATACGAAAACATACAAGGTTGAAGATTGAATCAAAAGTGATGATGTAGAAGAGTTGATCGATTAAATTGTGTAATTACAAATTTTTTTATAGAAATAGAAGGATTTATAAATTAGGACATTACTATTAAAAAAGAAAAAAAAGTGTTTCCCTTAATATGAAAAGTTATCAAAAAAGAAAAAAAAATTTAATCAGAATTTTTTGCCATAAGAAAAGGAACAAAAAATTTTTCAAATAAAAAAATTTCGTGGATGAACTTTTTATTTTTTGTTATTATTTTTTTAAAAGTGTATTGTCACGCCCCGCCTTGAGAGGTATGACTGGCACCTGGTGCCCTAATAGGACCTAGACTGCTATCTGGTGAGCTTAAACACATCTGGTGCCTAGTTGGCTCTAACACAAATTTCTGAAAACAAAGGGCTATATAACGGCTGTAAACACAGCCTCCGGCCAACTGGCCTATAGCCACCTGTACCTGTAAACCAGCTAACCAGAAACATACTACTGTAGGGGAACCTACGCGGGCCGACAAGGCCACCATGCTGTCTAGTTCTCTGTAACTCAACAATAACATGCTAAATAATTACGTGACCGGCAAGGTCACCACTACTGACTGATTATGGCCACACACGGCCAACAGGAACTGAAATACTAAATAACTATAACAAACCGCACGGCCTCACACAACCGGCTCAACTGACCACAGGGAAATATATACAGACTGCAAGCCTCTAGGAATAACAACAGAAATGGTCGGGACAGGGCCCCGACCTACCCGTACTGTACAAAAAAGGAAAAGAGCTACACCTCTGGAAATCAGACTCCGGATGACAGGAGCTGAATACTCAATAGCTGGCTGGAATCACGAAGGATCGCCTCCTCGTCTATGAGTACCTGCAGGCAAGTAATGCAGCGCCCCATTGGGCGTCAGTACCACTGGTACTGAGCATGCAAAGTAACTGAAATAATACAACTGAAACCACTGAATATAGATAGCATAACTAGCATTTCTGTATAACAAGAGATAGCTGGATCTGAAGAAGCTGGTATGAACTGAATCAAGCTTTTTGTACTGATAAGGCAGAGGCGTACCTGTAGACGCGACGGCCTGCTGTCTAGTAGCTAGTATATAGCACATAAATAGATATACAAGTAGCAAGCAAGAGCCAATACCAACCCCCATAAGCCGGATGGCGCCAAGCAAGCAAACAATCTATATACCCCTACCCGGGTCAAAACCAACCAAAAATAAGTCACTCCACTCATCTACTCACTTCGGAGCTCCTCTACCGGCCCCCTGGGTCTCCGGCTCGGGCCATAGCCTCCGATATAAATAACCGTGTCTGAGTCCGGAGGACTCTTGTGTAGACAACAACAGATAGGGTCTGTTTCCTCGGAACTCTTCTCGGGGCTATCTGAAACCGGAGCTACACCTGTAACTGTATCTGTATCTGTATCTGTTCCCTGGGCGCTTGCGCACAACAGGGCTATCTGTACTGTAATGCTGATCAGCCTGATATGGGGAAAGCTTCATCCCATCTTCGTCCAACTGGGGACGGCATGCCACTCCTTGGAGTGACGTAAACCCACCCGCTCAGTGGGCGACATGATTACCAACCCAGGGGCGGCGAGGACGCTCAATAAGGTACCCTCACGCCACAACAAGTCTCAACAAACAAATAGCACATATAAATAGCAAGCATGTATAACTGAAAAGACTATCTGAAATCTATCTTCTTATTCTGATCTGTTTCTGTACTGAACTGACTCTTTACTGATTATACTGATTCTGAAATCTCTGTTTAACTGTATGGCTAATCTGTAGCCAAGATACTATCTGTCTGAATGGCTAATCTGTAGCCATAACTTTCTCTCTATCTGATCTTTCTTTACTGACTTTTATTATGAAAATCTGTTTCTTTTTATTCTTACAACATGCTTGCTAATCACATAATAGACTATACTGGATTTGAAATACTAACTTTCCCTCGCATGCTTCTCTAACTTTCCGACTGGATACGATGTAACAACGCAAACTAGGTTTACTAAACTTGCACAATACTTGACATTCAACTCCGGGAATTCTACTACGGAGTTTACTGTACTATACAAGGCTAAAACTACTAACTTGCCGAAGGAACTAGCTTTACATGCCTTAACCTCGGGTTATCCGACTGTCGGACGAGGCTCGGTCAGTACTCCAGCTATTTCTCCCAACTGCATTCATATATACGTCAATTAATACTAAATATAGCTTTATTCTGAAGGACAACTGTAACAGCCCAGGTCGCCGCTTGTAGATATTGTCCGCTTTGGGCAGCTAGTCCCTCACGGCTTTAAAACGCGTCTACAATGTAGAGGTATCCAAGCACTTATAAAGCACTCTTCGTTCCCCTCCACCACCGATGTGGGATTTGCCTAAGTAAACCAGGCGATACGTGCTTTATAAGTGCTTTATAAGTGCTTGGATACCTCTACATTGTAGACGCGTTTTAAAGCCGTGAGGGACTAGCTGCCCAAAGCGGACAATATCTACAAGCGGCGACCTGGGCTGTTACAACAACGTCACTTTCGATATAATTATAGCCTAAACTTAGGCTTATCAAAAGACGATCGAAAACTCGCTATTTTTCAGAAGTCCAGAAGGGAGAAGTATTCACTTCACAGCTAGGAGCACATAGACACTAGTTTGGAGCAATTCTACTTACCTTAGCTCGGTAGCTCGACGATTCGTTGGCCGTATTTCGCGAAACTAAATCCGTAGGAATGCTCTCTGCTGCTAAATACCTCGGTATCTGAGGTTAATTTGGGTTTGGACTGCGTTTGGTAGCGTAATCGGACGAAAACTAACTTACCCTCTTCGTTCCTCTCTTTCTCTGATTTTCCCTCTCTGTTTTCGCTGGAAATTATGAAAATAATTAACTTAAAACCGAAGTGGGGCTTTATATACTTGGGCCTGGACAAGGCCAACGTGTCGCGGAGCCAACGCGGAGGCTCCACCTCCGTGACACGCTGCCATCGCGGAGGGGCTCTGCCTCGGCTTCTCCCGCGATGGTTCGACAGGTTTCTCGTCCGATCTTTTTCCCGGGCCTTTCTTTAGCACGTATGGCCTTCAAATATGCTTAACCAACGTGCGAATAGGTCATCTAGGTGCCGGGAATCCTACGGGGCATAACATGTATACTATAAATAGAGTTATACCATAAGTAGAAAATCCAATATAATAAAATAACGTAGAAAAAAATTCTTGACTATATATGCGGTTTTCTTCTATGTGGCTTTATGTCTGTCATGTCCCTTTAACACCTTCAATTATTATAAAATCACACGTAAAGACTATTGCATATGAAATTCGACGCATGATATGACCAAATCATCTCAAATGATTTTCTCTCAATCTATTCCCAATGAATGCTACTTGCACCTTCTAATATATTTATGTATTTAAAATAATTCAAAATTCTTTATTTATAATAATAAAATTATTTATAACCACACAAATATATAAAACTTATTTTAAATCACAAATTTTAAAAATATTTTTTTTCTTAAATTCTAAATCCAATCAAACGAAATTACATAAATAAGTTAGAGATATAAGAATAATAAATCTTACAAGTAATTAGAAATTAAGGTGTGAGTATACATCCTTCAACCATAGATAATTGAAATGTGTGTATCAATGGAAACACATTTTGTATTCATCAATTTGGTATAGAAATTGCGTACAAAAACCTTTCTGAATTCACGGTATCGATTATTTAAAACTAATTAATCATACAACTAAATTTAAAAAATTAAAATTTCTTACAAAAGTTGGGAGATTATACTTCTTAGTTTGCTCCATATGCTACACACACACATATACATATATTTATATTTATATTTCATCGATTAAGCAATATGTATTTTTATTTTAATTTATAATTATAACAATTAAATTCTTCATTTTGTTATAAAATATCGATTGCAACTAAATATTTACCATATAGACTATCTATTTTATCTTTGGATTTTACTATAGTATCTGAAAATAGGAATAATTCAAAGTAGTTGTTGGCTAGTTGGAGGCGTGTCTTTCATGATGAATAGCTCACCATCGTGGGAGGCCGGCATTTACTAAAGAAACTTTTCCAAAGGGTGAAAAGCCATCAGACACCCCCATCACTTCCTCACATTTTTTCCCTTTCATTTGAAGAAGAAAGTGACTGGAGAAAGAGCTAGAGTGTTTCTTATACGATTATAATACAAATTTGTTTTTTTTTAGAAAAAAAAAACAAATTTGTATTATAATCGTATAAGAAACACTCTAGCTCTTTCTCCAGTCACTTTCTTCTTCAAATGAAAGGGAAAAAATGTGAGGAAGTGATGGGAAAAAGAAGTCAAAAGTGAATTTTACGAACTGAGTAGATATTGATGGACCTTTTGGTACGAAAGCAAGTAATATAAGGATTAATAGTGCAGGGATTATTTTTTATTTACGTGTTTGATTTATTATATTAAAAATTAAATATATCATGTATTATGTTGATTTAGAAAAATGATTTGAGAGGTAACCTATTCATTTGTGAGTCTTATCCATGGATTATTTATCTCAAAATTAATTATCTCTTTGTATTTTTTTGGATATAAAATAATACATGCTATCATGTATAAATAATTCATGTATTAAAATAAATTGAGTAACTAAATAATATATTAATTATACTAACTTTTACTTTAAAACTATTTTAATTAATATAATCTATCAAACAACCCCTAATAACACAGTTGATTGACTATTCACGTCTTATCAGTGCAAGTTCGATTCTAAAGTGTAAGTCCCTCCGTGTTTATCTTTCTCCTTCCCCCAATGTAGTGCCAGTAATTTAAAAAAGAAAAAGAAGGCACAGGACTGAAGACTGAAGAGCTCCACATGTGATGTGAGTCCCTCTCTGTCGATTTTTATTTTTCCAATCAAACTTCATCGTAATAACAAACCATGATATCTTACTTTTTTTTCAAAATCAATTTTTATGTTATATTTTACTTTTTTATAATAATTTTATTTATTATATCAACATAATTTTTATAAAATTATCCCTCTATAACAATTATATTTAAGTATTATATAATAACACTTTGTACAAAATATATTATCTATAAAATATTGAAATATTTATAGTGTTACATATCAAGTTTTGATTTTATATAGTAATCACCATTAATATCATGCACATGATAAATTTTAAGTATAATTATTTAAAAGAAAAATATATTATATTTAAATAGTGACCATCAATTATTCTCATAACTTTATCAAAAAAAACTTCTTGTATTTTTCTTTTTTATATTCATACTTTTTTATTTTGTTTGCTTAACAAATATATAACTTTTTTTTTTGATACACAAAATCATCAAATTATTATTTTTTATATATAATCATTCATGAACAACTAAATAAAATTTAAATATTAAATATTAATATATATATATATATATATAATAAATCTCATTAGAGCAATTATAAAATTCTCACACTAACCACTATAACAAAGGTTGACTGCATTTTTTATTTTTTCTTATTTTCTCTTATCGTCTTTGTTTTGTTTGGTTTTTTCTTTCGTCTAACATGATTAGCAATAATAGTCTAGTAGTAACGTAGAGTTTTACTAGTTCCCTAAAAGGACTGTAAACATGTTGGACAACTTGGAACGCTGCTACTTACTTATAATTGACAGGAACAGTAATTATTATAGAAGTGTTTTTTAACTCTTATTTAAAAAAAAAATTGATGGTGTCCTCACGAATGACCATCAATAACATACTGGAGGAAAATGAGGATGGTAGATCAAGTCTTGATGACCCTTAAGGGCTGGACCACACATATAATACAAAGATAATTATAATAGGAAGCTAAGTTTTTAACTGGAACAAATTCGAAAAGATTATCTCAGTTTAGATTATTTTTTTTAACACAGAAATATGAATTTGAAATCGCTACTAGTAGTGAACTAGTTACATGCCACAACGAATTATGTATTTGGGCAGTTGCACACAGCGTTCATGACATATTATAATTTATTTCGCCCGACATCAAATTAATGATCACCCATGTATACTTTTTGTGGCAGACTAGTGTCATTCAAGCTCCTGACCTGTATCTCGTTACTAAAAGTGAATTCGTTTTAAATTATTTATACTAATTAGCATTAGAAAAAAAAAAAGCCGAGAGTAATCTCTTCTTCTCGATGAAAGCAATTTGATCCGTCCGTCAGAATTTTGACATCATCGCCGAAATCATTAAGGCTCTATAAAAACGATTCTGATTCACTAGAAAGACGCGATACTCATTAGCGAGCTACTGATTATCAATGAATTCAAATTTTCCTATCTTTCTGCCATAATCTACATTCGTCCGTCTAAATAATCAACCTTGCCATTAAGGTGAATCAATTGATCTTTTAATGTTTCCATTCTTACCATTCAAAACATGCACATGTATAAAGTTTGCCTTGAACCTGCCTTTTCTTAGAGAATGGAAAGAAGAAAAAGACACGTAGCAGAAAGTATGGGTCGTGTAAAGCTTCTAAAACCATTTTTGTTTTTTCTAGTGGAATTTAATTCATGTATTAAATAGTTTATCTTTTAGAACAAGTTTTGACTTTTCAAGTCTAGAAATTTTCTAATCTCACTGAGTGCTTTAGGAGAAACACTCATTGTAACAAAAACGACTAAGCATTAGTCCAATTAAGAATTCATAAGAATCATTTGATTCAATTTTGTCATACGTGCAATTCCTAAGTGAGTTTAATTTTTATTTTTAAATATTATAAAATTGTCTTATTCTAAAACAACTTCTAGCTATCCATGTGATTTTAGATCACTCTCGTTTCTTATAATATATTCAATCATCGTATTAAAACTACTATTTTTTAATTAACATGAAAGTTTTATTTTATTAATTATACGATCAAGCCATAATAATTTCTCATGAGTTAAATAGATAATAATAATAATTAATTAGAAAAAGACGACTATAGTAGATATTAGCAGTCAACGGTAGTAAACAACGAGGACCACATTAAACTATGAACTTGCGAAGACAATTTTCTTGTTCCTTTATTCTCGTTTTAAATGAGCCTATATTCTTGAAAGTTCCACATATATATTTCAAACCTTTTTGTAGTTAACCAAAAAAAAAAAAAATACAACCATATAAGTACATATAAGTCCGTGTCTTCACATAATTTGTGTCGATTTAATTTGTTTCCTTCTTTTCTTTTCTTCCCTTTCTCCTTGTAATAAGTAGAAATTCAAAATAAATAAATAAATAAATAAATTTAATTTTAATTTATTTATCTTATTTTTTAAATTAAACTTGAAATAAATACTTTTTAAATTTATATTAAATTAAAATTAAATAAATAATTAAAACTGGAAAAATATACAATCATAACTAGTCAAAAATCTACTTCAAAGTAGCACGATTGGAAACGACAAAGTCCGGCCTCATCCTACGTCCTCTCTCCGCCAATTAAATGTCAGCCATGTAGCATTTGTTATCTTTTCCACCTCCTTTTTTTTATTGGTACGTGTAAACGAATAAAAATCCACATGCAAAGTAAAAAGGAAAAAAGAAATTATGGAGTCTTGATTAAAAACAAATAATGTTATATTATATTAAAAATATATTTGAACCAGTTTAATTGGATGATTAGTATCAAAATCAATGATTTAATTTGATGAATATGCCGGTAGAATGATATGGGGTTCGACTTAGTCTGTTTATGAACAGATTTACTATTTTTATGATCCATAATTTAAAAATACACACATAAAAGAAAATATATGTGGGTTGGTGGGCCATAATACTAAAATGATTTTGGGTGACAAACAATTAATTTCTAAATTAGTTCATAAATAATGATGAGTTATGCAAAACTTTGTGCAAGGGGATTGTTGAATGTGTGTGAATAATGGTTTATATATATGAAAAGAAAAGAAAATAAAAAGAACCTAATTATAAAATATTTAACATTCTTAATTATGTGAGATTTTTTAAAAAAACTTAAGACTTAAACGAATGATATCATATAGTATTAATTTTTTAGAGTTAATTTTTTTTCTTTTAGTTACTACTTAAAAATTTTCATTTAGTTACCTTATATCCTTTGTTTTTAGAATCTTTTAGTCTGATCAAATATTTATATGCTCGTAGAAAATATAAAAAAGTTCTATAATTTGTATGGTATTAACTTAAATGAATAAATAATTGACATCATCTTGTTTGAGGTTAATGTGTTATAATTGAGTGTGTGTTACTGCAGTACTGTACCAAATGTGCTTATAATGTTAGTTATAAAAATCTAGTACGTATATTTTCACATCAATTTTACCTAATTATCACCAACCATTATTTGACTAGCTAGTCACATGTCAACAATTTGATGTATAACAGCTGGCCAATTTTTCTTGATTATACTACGACTCCAGTAGATACGCATTAAAAAGAAATTATTGAGTGGTGGAGAGTGGGGAATATCTGTCATCTGTTAAAAAAACAAGAAATAAAACTATACTGTACAATTGCCATACAAGATTAGTACTATACTATACTTATATCTTCTATACGAATGAAAATATTTTTCTAGAAATTAAATAAATATTTTATTTATTTTTTGATGTTTAGTATATAAATAAAAAATATTGTGCTAAAAGTATTTATATATAATCTAGATAAATATTTTGGAAGATGAGCGTGTTGGGTGGTGGAGAATGGAGATGAGGGGGTAAAGATCATGAGATATATTGGAGGATGAAAAAGACACAATTAATGCGAAATATCACTTGTAGAATTTGTTTTTCCTACTTCAATTAAGAAAATGATCTTTCTCAATTTTAAAAAAACTTATTTTTCTAGAAAAAAGCTTTACAAAAATTTTAATCAATCGAACGAAGAAAAAAGAAAAGAATTTTCTCTATACTGAACACAGCCTAATCGAATAAGTGCATCACAAGTGGGTACTCCCATCAAAAAAAAAAAATTGATTTGAGCAAGGTCTCGTTAATTTTGCTAATTTGTAATTTTTAATTAAAAAAATTCTTGGATTTTTTCAATAAAGTTTGGTAGTTGAGCAAAATTTGAAACAAATGAAAATTTTCCAAATTGATAGTTGAATTTCGAAATATAATCTTTTGGAAAAGAGAAAAAAAAAAGAAATTAGGTTGATGTTAACATCGTACACATCTAAGATAGGAATAATGATGAGGAATCCAATAACAAGAAACGGAAAATATGTGCAAGTGTGTTTTATTCCTTTTTTTCCTTTTTCGTGTTTGGCAGGCATTCCACTTCCACTATGCAGTCCTTCTCAAAATAGTATATTACTAGAAAAAGTCTACTGTAATATGGCTGCTAATTATAAAAGACTCGTTTTCTTTCTTCTTTCCTTGATCAGTTGATTCCCTAATGTTTATTTATAAAAAATGTCAACACTATTAGTATTTTTATTTCATTTTGTTAACGGCGGGATTACTCGGTACTTACTAATGTGCACTTTTTTTTTTTCAACAAACAAAATTATTAGATTAATGCATAAACAATCATAAAGTGTCATAATTCAATTAGGATAATTATAAAATCAAATAATATTACATAATAACGATATAGAAAATTTTACTAAATTATGTGCTAATATATTTTAAAATCTAGGAATATATACAACATACGTCATCAAATGACCTCATAAATGTCCAAATGTCTTCACAAGTAGCCTCTATCTCCCATGAAACTTCAGTTTTATTAAGTATCATATCCACCACATTTTTGACATCTGATAATATTTGCAGCTTTGACCATTCATTTTTCATTGCATTTTCTAACGTTTTTTCGAATTGCTAGTACTTCAGTAGTGATGACTTTTCCAACAAATTGAATTGGGTTACCAAATATTAGAAGCAAGAAACCACAGCTATCTATAGCCGTCATACCAATTCTAAGTCAACATCTGCAAACATAATAACGTCATCTTGTGCCACAATAATATTTCTATCATTAGTACAGCTAGTCCCTAGCGTATGAACATGAAAAAAGTAATAGGTGTTTGTTCATTAATAGTTGGAAGTATCGTAGTAAAATAGCAAATTAATTTATCCCATATATAATTATGAATATTAATTAGTCTTAAATTATTTTATATTATTTTTAGTTTTAATTAAAATGATAAATTAATTATCTCGTGTAAAACACCAAATAACTAATTCCACATGGCACAACAGAAACTGGAGAGTATGTCCAAATCCGTGCATTGTTTTTCAAATGTATTCTCAATTTCAGGCGGGCCAAGTCTGTTGGATGGCTAAGCAAATTCAAAGTTGACAATTAACATGATATGATACTTTAAAATATGATTCAAATTATTTCCTTTTTTTTCTTCAAAGGTTTTATAAGCACTGGCTTAGAAGGGAGATAATTAAATTATGTGATTGGATTTTTCAAAAGCAAAGAAATGATTCATTTTTTAGTTAACTGATCTGATCGATCCAACAAACAATTAATTATAACAAATATCTAAATACTAATAAAATAATAGACTAAGATTCTATTCTAAATAAAGGATAATAAATAAACGGGGTCTTCTTTTATTCGAAACGTCTCGTTGAACAAATTCTAAAGGTTAGTTACTACCCGCTTCTACAAAAGAGGTTTACATTGTACCGCCCGGAGGTCATATAGATCGGAATCTAGAGCGATAAGAACGAAAGAATTGGTGTGGCCACAGCTACAACTACTGGCGCTTCAAAAGGCTTAGATTCTAAGTGCGCTACTGAATTTCTCATCAAATTCCAAAGTGGAACTTTATTTGCCACTAAAAGTTTGCAAAGTTTGTTAGTTTTCTCAAAAGATAATCTGCTTTTATATTTTTCAAAAGGCTAATTTTTTGTTATATCATTGTAGATATCTCCTTTGCTACTAATCCACTTAGTTAAGTAACTAAAAAAAGGGTCATAACCAGAAAAAACATGGGATCTTTTGTCTAATAGTTGCCTTGTTTACTTAATAAACGGATAGCTGCTCTGAATTCTGATACTTTATTTACTTAAAAAAAGATCATATCATACGGCGAGCTGCTCTGAATTCTGATGTCTTGTTTACTTAAAAAAAGGTCATATCAAAACGGATAGCATTAAATACATGGTGACACCTTTGCCATCCTTCACATATCCAAAAAAATAATCCTCTTTTTCTATTACTAATTAATTGTTGACATTTTAATTAGTATTAGATGATAAAACTATATATTCTAAAAATAAGTATTTTAATAAGTACGTATTATAAGTTACCAATTTAAAGTTATTTATCAACTAATCACGATAATTGATCCATTATTCCGATTATTATTTCACTTTGTCAAGTCACGAAGCCTAATTTATTATTAGATCATTGCAGTTATCTTCTCTCCTACTAATCCACCCAGTTAAGTAACTAAAAAAGGAAGGCCATCACCGGAGAAAAGATGGAATTTTTTACCTCATCGTTGCTTTGTTTACTTAAATAAAAGGTCACATCATACAGCGAACAACTCTGAATTCTGGTATCTTGTTTACTTCAATAAAAGGTCATGTCATACGGAGAGCTGCTATAAATTTTGATGCCTTATTTATTTTAAAAAAGATCATGTCATACGACGAGCTGCTCTGAATTCTGATGTCTTGTTTACTTAAAAAAAGGACATGTCAAAACAGATATCATTAAATACATGGTGACACTTTTGCCACCCTTCTTATATCCCAAAAAATAATCTTCTTCTTTTACTATTACTAATTAATTGTTGATATTTTAATTAGTATTAGATAATAAAATTATATATTCTAAAAATAAGTGTTTTAATAAGTACGTATTGTAAGTTACCAACTTAAAGTTATTACCAATTAATCAAGTTAATTGGTCCACTATTTCGATTATTATTTCACATCACGAAGCCTAATTTATTGTTAGCTCATTGTAGTTATCTCCTCTACTACTAACCCACCCAGTTAATTAACTAAAAAAGGAAGGTCATCACCAGAAAAAAGATGAGATTTTTGCCTCATTGTTGCCTTGTTTACTTGAATAAAAGGCTATATCGGTGAGCTGCTCTGAATTCTAGCGCCTTGTTTACTTAAATAAAAGGTCATGTTATACGAAGAACTGCTCTGAATTTTGACTCCTTGTTTACTTGAAAAAAGGTCATGTCATACGGCGAGTTGCTCTGAATTCTGATATCTTGTTTACTTAAGAAAAGGTCATGTCAAAACGGATAGCATTAAATACATGGTGACACATTTGCCACCCTTCTCATATCCCAAAACAATAATCCTCTTCTTTTACTATTACTAATTAATTGTTGACATTTTAATTAGTATTAGATGATAAAACTATATATTCTAAAAATAAGTGTTTTAATAAGCACATATTGTAAGTTACCAATTTAAAGTTATTTACCAATTAATCACGACAATTGGTCCGTTATTTCGATTATTATTTTACTTTGTCAAGTCATGAAGCCTAATTATTGTTAGATCATTGTAGTTATCTCATCTGCTACTAACCCACCCAGTTAAGTAATTAAAAAAGGATGACCATCACCAGAAAAAAGATGAGATTTTTTGCCTTATCGTTGCCTTGTTTACTAAAATAAAAGGTCATATCATACGGCGAGCTTCTCTTAATTCTGGTGCCTTGTTTACTTAAATAAAATGTCATGTCACATGGTGAGCTGTTTTGAATTCTGATGCCTTGTTTACTTAAAAAAAAGGTCATGTCAAAACGGATAATATTAAATACATGGTGACACCTTTGCCACCTTATCATATCCCAAAATTAATTCTCTTCTTTTACTATTACTAATTAATTGTTGACATTTTAGTTAGTATTAGATGATAAAACTATATATTCTAAAAATAAGTGTTTTAATAAGCATGTGTTATAAGTTACTAATTTAAAGTTATTTACCAATTAATCGCGATAATTGGTCCATTATTTCTATTATTATTTTACTTTGTCAAGTCATGAAGCTTAATTTATTGTTAGATCATTGTAGTTATCTCCTCTGACTAACCCACCCAGTTAAGTAACTAAAAAAGGAAGGCCATCACCAGAAAAAAGATGGAATTTTTTGCCTTATCGTTGCCTTGTTTACTTAAATAAAAGGTCGTATCATACGGAAAGTTACTCTGAATTATGGTGCCTTGTTTACTTAAAAATAGTCATGTCATATGGGAATTGTTCTGAATTCTGATGCCTTGTTTACTTTAAAAAAGGTCATGTCAAAACGGATAGCATTAAATAATGGTGACACCTTTGCCACCCTTCTCATATTTCAAAAAATAATCCTCTTCTTTTATTATTACTAATTAATTGTTGAGATTTTAATTAGTATTAGATGATAAAACTATATATTGTAAAAATAAGTGTTTTAATAAGTACGTATTATAAGTTACCAATTTAAAGTTATTTATCAATTAATCACGACAATTGGTCCATAATTTCAATTATTATTTCACTTTGTCAAGCCACGAAGTCTAATTTATTGTTAGATCATTGTAGTTATCTCCTCTGCTACTAACCCGCCCAGTTAAGTAACTAAAAAAGAAAGGTCATCACCAGAAAAAAGATGGAATTTTTTGCCTCATCGTTGCCTTGTTTACTTAAATAAAAGGTCATATCATACAGCGAGCTGCTCTGAATTCTGGTGCCTTATTTACTTAAATAAAAGGTCATGTCATACGGCGAGATATTCTGAATTCTGATGTCTTGTTTACTTAAAAAAAGGTCATGTCATATGGCATGCTACTCTGAATTCTCATGCCTTGTTTACTTTAAAAAAAAAGTCATGTCAAAACGGATAGCATTAAATACATGGTGACATCTTTGCCATCCTTCTCATATCCCAAAAAATAATACTCTTCTTTTACTACTACTAATTAATTGTTGACATTTTAATTAGTATTAGATGATAAAACTATATATTCTAAAAATAAGTGTTTTAATAAGTATGTATTGTAGGTTATCAATTTAAAGTTATTTACCAACTAATCACGACAATTGATTCATTATTTCGATTATTATTTCACTTTATCAAGTCACGAAGCCTAATTTATTGTTAGATCACTGTAGTTATCTTCTCTGCTACTAACCCACTCAGTTAAGTAACTAAAAAAGGAAGGCCATCACCAAAAAAAAGATGGAATTTTTTGCCTCATCGTTTGTGTTGGCCACCTATTACATGAAACACTTTAATTTATCCGATTATTATATTTTATAAAGTTAACTGTTAAAAAAAAATTTATGAAAGTATCTCGATTTTTGAATTTCATATCTGAACTATCAGACGTGCGAGTTTTCTAAATGAACTATCACAAAATGTTTATCGAAACAGACCTTAACTATTAGATTTTTACTTTCTCATGTAGAAAAAAAGGAACAACTGATAGTTGGGCATATATCTCAATAAACATTTGATAATAGTTCAGATAGGAAACTTTCAAGGCTGATAGTTCAAATATAAAATTTAAAAAGCCTGAATATTTTAAGTATGTTTTTAAAATTTTATTTTATTTTATGTTATTATCATTGGCTAATAGTTTTATATTTGTCCTTGACCCTAGGAAAAATATAACTAATTTAACGTATCATTGAATGACAATTCCAAATCATAGTCAAGACTCAAGAGAATATTTAACAGGGAAAAAGCTTAGACTTTTCTCAAAGTATTTGATACATAGAGTCTATTCGGTCCATGCTAGAGCTCCATTAATTACTCCTATTGGTGAGGGTACGAACGACTCGATAGCATATCACTAGAAGATAAAATTAAGATATTTCGAGTTAAATATGTTATAATTATTTTTTCCTGATCATTTTATGTATCCACACATCACACAATTTTACCTTTATCTTTCCCAATTATATGTGAAGCATTTAAAATGTTTTTTACAAGCCTTCTAATATCTCCATTTCTTGATGCCTACACATATCATTCACCAAGTCCAAACGCAAAGATAAATTTAAAATTTAAAATTTATGGTTCTATTTAATAATTTTAAATTAATTTATAATGATATCTGAATTCAAAACTAAAATTATTAATATAAATATATAATATATAAGGTACAAACAAAAATTATTAAATTGTTCTTCAAATGAGTTGGTCTTTAAATTTTGCCCTTTAAAGGGCAGATCTTAATTTTTATTCTTTAGCAATCGAATTTCAACTTATGTATAGAGAGGCACAAGTTCTTTTAGAAACTGAATTTATATCTGAATATAATATATGAGAAATTATGATTCAAAAATAAAAATATATATCTTATAAAAAAATATTTATTATGAGAGAGGTAAATTAAAAACTAACACAGAATAAATACAAAAATGCAAAATTACGTCCATACATATTGGCCCACTAAAATCTAGAAGAAAAACAGATGCCGTGACTAGAGAGAGTATCAAATTCAGCCCATGTAAGTGTAACATGTCAAGTCTGCCCAAATTTGGGTTGAGTTGGGCTTGGAATAAATTCCATACAAGAATATTGGTAAATTAAGGCTGTATGCTGAGGAGAAATTGACACGGTATATCAATTTACTTCTTATATTAATATAGAATAATTTACTTTTAATTAGTTGATATACAATGATTCGTTTATATTGGAATATTGAAAGAGGTATTTAGTAACCAAAAAAATTAAGTAAAAATAAAATTTTTTACTATACAGTTATTTTTAATTTTTTAAATATTTCATATGTATTGAGAATTTTTTTCTCTATCTATCTTCGTCCCTAAACTCTATCTATTAGAATTCCATTTGAATCTCCAAATAGGTAAACAGAATTCAGACGTATATTTGCATATTAATTCTTGTTGGGCTTGTGGAGGCCTGATTAATTAGGCCCGTTAGAAACCCTAATAACCCTAATCTATTTCTATAAATAGATAGCTTGTACTTGTAATCTATATACACACAAGAGAGAGAGTAATAAAATTCCTCCTAGTTGCAGTTGTGGACTAGGTCGTGAGGCCGAACCACGTAAATTCTTGTGTGTCGTTTGTGTTCCGTTTTTCTCTATTTTCTCGCAGTTAATTTGTGTGTGTGTGTTTATTGTTGTTATTCCGTTGTCCCAACAATTGGTATCAGAGCGAGGTTATACACACGAAAAAAAATTAGCGAGAGTCACCAAAAAAAAAATTTTCGGAGAAAGAAAAAAAGGGGCAGCAGATCTGCTACCGGAAGAAGAACAGTCGCCGTCGCTGCCGCCGTCGCGAGCAGGAGATCGAGTCACCGGAGAAAACTTTTTTTTCACCGGCAGGTACTGTTTCGCCGGAAATTTTTTTTTCAGGCAGAAAAGTTTTTCAATTGGTCTCTTGTTGGTGGTGGTCCGAGTTAACTTTGTTGGTGCGTATTGCCTTTGTCAATTTTTCTTTTGAAATTATCAAGACCTGAGATCAGTTGTACCGGGTACCTCATCTAGTCGTTTGAGATGGCAGAAGATGGGAAATATTGAATTGAAAAGTTTGATGGTGCAGATTTCAGTTGGTGGAAAATGCAAATTGAGGATTTGCTGGTTCAGAAGGAGTTAGACATGGTATTGGGTGACAAGCCAGAAAAGATGTCTGATGCAGAGTGGGCAGGTTTGGATCGGAAAGCCATGGCGGTTATCCGACTCTCGTTGACCAAGAATGTTGCGTTTAACATTCTGAAGGAGAAGACAGCGAAAGGTGTCATGGAAGCGCTGTCTAACATGTACGAGAAGCCATCTGCAGCAAACAAGGTCTTTCTGATTAGAGAATTGGTGAACACAAAAATGAAGGAAGGCAGTTTAGTTACCGAGCACATAAATACAATGAATTCAATCTTAGCCAGACTTACGTCAGTGGGCATTAAGTTCGATGATGAAGTTCAAGCCTTACTACTGCTTTCGTCATTACCTGACAGTTGGTCCGGAACGGTTACAGCAGTTACCAGTTCAGCGGGACCCGATGGATTCACTTTTGAGAAGATTCGTGATCTCATTCTAGGCGAGGATGTCAGAAGAAGGAGTTCTGGGGAATCATCGAGTGAATTGCTAAATGTCAGCAGAGGAAGGAGAAATAGCAGAGGTAGTGGGAGCAGGAACAGAAGGAGTCAGTCGAAGACTCAGGATCGCTCAGATGTAACGTGTTGGACGTGCAAGGAGGTGGGGCATTTCAGGAATCAATGCCCGAATAATAAACAAGTTAACATTGCAGGAGACTATGCTCATAATGATCTCTTGATATGTAGCGTGGAGAGCAGTGTGGATTCCTGGGTCATGGATTCTGGTGCTTCATTTCATGCTACCCACAACAGTGAAGCATTGCAGAATCTGAAAGAAGGGGATTTTGGAAAGGTAAGACTAGCAAACAATAAAGTTCTTGATGTAACGGGCATGGGTGACATGATTCTGAAAACTTCAGTCAGTTCGTGGACTTTAAAGGATGTCCGAGTGATTCCAAGCTTGAAGAAACGGTTGATTTCTGTTGGGCAGTTGGATGATGAGGGACACGATGTTAAGTTCGGAAACGGGCAGTGGAAGGTGATGAAGGGGAACTTGGTCATAGCTCTAGGAAAGAAACGGAGTTCGCTGTATATGGTCTATTTACCATCTGAGGGAGTGACTGTCCCAGATCAGAAGAGAAACAAAATCCGATTCACAGAGTCTCGTGGGCAGAAGAAGGTTCATTTTGCAGGAGATAAACCCAGAGCCACAGGTCAGATTCAGGTTGAACGTGCTTGGAAAGGTTCAGGTAAACCAGTCAGGGATTTTTGTGGCAGTGGGAGCAGCGGCAGTCAGCCAGTTAAAACTTTAGCCAGAGTTACCAGACAGTGGGTTAAGAGAACCAGTGTTCCAGCTGTCAAAGTCTCTCCGGATGATTACCTGCTAACTATGGAGAGTGCTGTTTGTTCTCAGAGTATCCCAGGATTCGGCAGTTCGTGCAAGTGGGAGTCGGTAGGGACAGAGGACGAGTCAGGGGCAGTTTTAGCCGTGACTGATGTTGGAGCTTGGGGAAGCTTCAACGGGCCTTCAGGTTAACTGATGAAAAGGCCGCTGCAACCAGGAAGATGAGGAGGAGATTACTAGACGTACAAGTGCTCACAGTGGATGGCAGTTGAAGATTATCATGCCTCCAAGTGGGAGATTGTTGGGCTTGTGGAGGCCTGATTAATTAGGCCCGTTAGAAACCCTAATAACCCTAATCTATTTCTATAAATAGATAGCTTGTACTTGTAATCTATACACACACAAGAGAGAGAGTAATAAAATTCCTCCTAGTTGCAGTTGTGGACTAGGTCGTGAGGCCGAACCACGTAAATTCTTGTGTGTCGTTTGTGTTCCGTTTTTCTCTATTTTCTCGCAGTTAATTTTTGTGTGTGTGTTTATTGTTGTTATTCCGTTGTCCCAACAATTCTGTGTGCCTTTTTTTTTTTTAAAAAAAAAAGAAGGAATTTTGAGGTTTTCTTTATCTTGCAGTTTGAATTTTTTTCAAAATTTTGTGTTTTCTAATTCTAAATTCAATAGGTAAGATAAGCTATTAAAAAAACTTGTCAAGAATCAAGGCAATAACTTTGTGAAATATCATGTATACATTCTGCTTTTATTTTGTGAATTAATATATATATATATATATATATATATATATATATATATATATATATGTGTGTGTGTGTGTGTGTGTATTCAAATACACATTTTGTAAATTAACAGATATACATTATGCATAACTAGGCAAACTTTTTTGATATACATTTTGTGAAGAATCAATGTCAATAATTGTATTATGTTCATTTATATATATAAATGATAAGAATATACACAGAGTAACACATACATTGAGTAAGTCAATGTTAAATCCACATACATATTATAAAAATATATATACACATTTATTTTAACGTATACGAATTTGTGAAACTTGTGATACATTTAATATATATTATAAATATAAATTTAATATAATAAAAAATAAAATATATTATAAATATCTGATTCGTGTATACATTGATAATTTGATACACATTTGTTTATCTTTAAATTCGCAAAAAAATAAATAAAAGAAAAAGATAAGGGAGAGACACGAAAGGGGGAGAGAAAGAAACCACTTATTTAGTCGGCTAGATTGAACTTTTAGCCTACAGTTGAAAAACAAAAAATATTTATTACTATATAACAATCTATTTATTTAATAATTTTATTTTTAATAACACGAACACCAATTATTTAAGGGGATTGTATATATCTTAATTGATCTTTTAACAGCACTTTGCCAAAAACTTGTATTTTTATTGATTATGGTTTGATTGTGTTTCTCCATTTTTTTCTCCATAAAGAAATGGAAAGTCGGTTTTAGTATGATATATTTCCGTTTTAAAATAAATGATGCTTTTAATTTATGCATATTCTTTAATAATATTATTTTGTTTAGAAAGAAAAATATATTTTATTCATTTACCTTTAATAAATATTTTGAAAAAGATATAACTCTTTAATATTTTATTGATTATGTAACACTTTTCATTTAAATAAGAGTAAAATTGAAAGAATATCATTAATGTTTTCTTGATTATGCAAAATATCACTTATTTTAAAATAAAATTAAAAAATTAAAATATTATTTATTTTGAAATAGAGAAAATAATAATAAATAAAAAAACAAGTAAGTGAAGAAAATGACATTGAGTTAAACGGATTAGGATATAATACACAGGCCAACTCAAATTGAACAGACTAGAGTAGTTTTGGGCTAATTGGTCAGAGCTTATCCATTGCCTCAGACCGTTTTAATTTGACCATATTTAAATCGTACTATTGGAAAATATTTTCGATAAATATTTGTTCTATAATGCGGTTCATCTTTTCAATTCAAATTTGAAATTCAAAAAATTGGTTGGAGGAGTACATTATAAGTTTTCACTCATAATTTTTTTATAAAAAAACTAAATAAATACAATAACTTTCAAATATTTTTTTTTTCTTTAAATATTGATAAATAATAAATTTGAATCTAACTCAATTTCAAAAAATAGCTCATGAGTGGACAATAGTCAGAGTCACATATAAAGAGATTAAATTCCCCGTCGCTTATCCAATGAGTAATACTCAACAAATATTATTTTCATTTTTAAACTTCAAGCATTCAAAACACTATTGTCCATGCAACGGATTTTATCACCCAACAACATTATTGATAACTATTTTAAAAATACCTATATTCCACCTGAGTAAATGATTAATATTTCTCTAGCTGCTAAATGAAAAAACTCAATGATCGTGTCAATCTTTCTGGACGAACATAATTCTTTAAATAATAATAGTAATAATTTTTGTGATTTAAACAGAGTTAGGACCGAATTAAAACTATCGAAAAGTGAAAGATATATTGCTTGTGTTTTCAAGATCGTAGCACAAATTATAATAACTATTTCATTTATTCTATTTATGTGATCATATTTACTTTTTATTTTATCTTAAAAAAAATGTTCTTCAAAATTTTAAAATAACTTATTTTTTTTTCTTTATTCACTAATAACAAACTTTAACAGCCACACAAATATTATAATAGTTTTAAAAAGATACGTTTGAAAAATATTATATCTACACAATTTTTATGACGTGTTTAAAGTCATATATTCTACAATTATTTGTTTATTTCTTTAAGCTCAACGATCAGTCAAATAGATTTACATAAAATCAAATTTGTTAAGGAGTATTTTATAAACAAATAAAAAGTTCTTTTCTTTTTTAAAAGAAAAGCAAGAAGGGCAACTTGTTAAATTTCAAAACCTCAGGGGAAATAGTGCAGTTTATAGAACTGTTCAAGTCATATTTCCCTATTTTCCAAAACCAACCCCATTCGAATCCTGCCATTTCGAAAATTGCCTGTCCGAAGGGAATATCACGCTCCGACGAATCGGACCTAATCGCACAATCTCAAATCTCTCTGAATTGCTATAGATTTTGAAGGTCCACTTGGTTCGTCAATGGAAGCGATCAGAAAGCAAGCCACGAGGCTCAGGGAACAGGTCGCTCGCCAACAGCAAGTACGATCGATTTCCTCTCTCTTACATATAAGCATTTGTTACTCCATAATTCGTAAATTATATAGGTATTTGATGTTTGTGCAGTCTATGTATTGATCCATTGTAAGCTAATTGTGTCGGTTTTTATCTTGTAATTGTTCAGTGATTGCATTGATCTGAGAGAATCGTGCCTAGTTCTGGTGTATTGTAGCTCAGTTCTGAATATTCCATATTTCCCTGTTCATTTATTTGTTGATTCGTGTGCATCCATAGCTTTTTCATGTCTACTATTTGGTAATTTGAATTTTTGTAATATGTATTTTGATTGATTTCAGGTAGTAGACTAATTTCCTATCACTGTTAAAGTAGTATCATAACCTATTAATGCTCAAAGATGATCAATCTTATGTTGTATATCCTATTGTTAATTATTTAATATCGTAGTGAAAATTTAAATTTGCTTTGATGTATTATTGAAATATTCAAAGAGTCAATGTTGCAATCTGTATCAAATCTCCCTGGTTTTGGACGATTTTGCTTTTTGCTAGGTCGAACAAGCTAGGATTTTGGATGCTTTAAGGGGATAAACTCATCATGTACGGAGACGAGAATGCATTGTTTGTTCTCATACGTCTGTATTGTGAAATCCTTATAACTTGTCTTAAGCACTCTTCAATTAGTATAATACTTTTACTATATCTTAATCTTGTTTGCTCTTTTGAAATATTTAATATTGAAAATCTTGAACCTGAAGCCCTTTGTTATATTTTAGTTTGCGTGCATGGTGCTCAAATTCTTGTGGAAGATCTTGCAACTAACTTGTGAATGCTCTTCAATTTGTTTTTGAAGAATTTTTCTCGTTTAAATATCGCAAACTATAGTAGATTGAGTCAGATTCTCTTGTGCTGTATTTATAGCTTAGGAAATTAATATATCGAGAAGCACTGTTTTAGGAGGTCAATTAGTCTCCTGGAAGATTGAGTTCAAAGTTTTACTTATAATTTATGTTAATATCTATTTTGTGGCCCATGATTTCCATCAGAATATTTATCAGTGCCTCTATCAAGCTCCTCTGTTTATGATTCTTGTTATCCAGCTTTAGCTTTGACCTCATGGTTTGTGGATCCAATTCATCTGTCTCTGGCCTCAAATCTTTGATCTTTAGGCTTTTCTTTTTAATGTATATTTCTGGTATTTAGCTGCTGCAACTGATCAAATTACTGTTATTGGAAGTACTTAATATTTTCTTCACTTCTCTCTTTTCAGGCTGTCCTCAAGCAGTTTGGGGCAGGGGGATATGGAGGTTCAGATCTTGTGACTGATGAAGCTGAACTGCAGCAGCATCATAAGCTTGAAAAGCTTTACATATCCACTCGTGCTGCAAAGGTTGCTCTCATCAGCCGATAACTTTTCCATTTTTCCCTAATTTGTAGGAGGCCTTCGTATTGAGAGTAGGAAGTCGAGTCTATAACAACAAAATACGCAGTGTAATCCTACAAGTGGTTCTGGGGAGGGTAGGATATACGCAGACCTTGTCCCTACCTTTGTGGGTAGAGAGGCTGTTTCCCGATAGTCTCATTTGCGTATTAGTTTACGTAATCTCTTATATTAATCAAACATTTTATCTTCTGCTGCATGGTATATCTGTTTGGATGTAGTTTTAAATAATCAGAGTTTTGAATATTTCTCATTTATAGTATCTTTGCAGATGAACTAAGCCATGTACAGACGTACTTGTAGTGCTTTAGTTGTATTACTTTGAATCAATCGATCAGTCAATTACTTCTCAATTCAAAATGAGTTGGGGTTGGTTATGTAAATCCTCTAAATCTATTTCTCCCTTATCAAACTCCTTTTTGTTCTAATTTTAACAATTTGCTTTCTAAATCTCACACTTACCCCTATGAAGATAACTAGTTTTTATTCCTATATAGATCGCTTCTTTCAGTTTTAGTTTTATTGCTTCTCCTTTCTAACTGGAGATACATATACAGAAACTTTGAGCTATTTCCGGAATTAGAAAACATTTGTCATCTTCTGAAATGCAGCATTTTCAACGGGATATTGTTCGTGGTGTTGAAGGCTATATTGTTACTGGGTCTAAACAAGTTGAAATAGGTAATTTTCTGACCTCTTCCTGATGATTGTTTTTCAAGGTAGAAAACTAAGCTTTAATATCTGATGACAAATATGGGCTTCTTTCCAACAGGAACTAAACTGTCAGAAGATAGCAGGAAATATGGCGCTGAAAATACATGTACAAGTGGTACCACATTGTCAAAAGCTGCATTAGGTTTTTCACGCGCTCGTGCTCAGATGGAGAAGGAGCGAGGGAATCTGTTGAAAGCCCTTGGAACACAGGTTAATAAAATAGTCTCAACTTTATAACCTTCTCAATTATATATTGCGTCATTCCCTGGAACAAGTACATCTATCTAATTGTTGTTTTGGATGCATTATTTTTGTGGTTCATCTTTGGTATTGGGCAGAAATTGAAATGAATTAGCTCCAAAAATACTCTGTACTTGTAAAATTCTTTTTGTCTTGTGGGACCTTTCTATGTTTTCTGCATGCATATATTTCTTTTCCTAAGTGCTTCCTTGTTTCTTCTAATCCATGCATCAATTGAGGCAGAGAAGCATTTTGGACCAGTACTTCTTGTACCGTGACAGCCTTTCTTATTGTTGGAGACCATTTTTTCTGCTAAGTCATCTATTCTTATGGCGATGGTATGATTTTCCAGGGGAAATATAGTGGTATTCTTTTATTAAACGAAATTTATTGTAAGAATTTATCGTAAATTGACAAGTTTAATGCTAACTTGGAACATACTGCAATCCTTCTCTTTTATCCAGGCCTGTAACCTGCTATATGAGTGAATTCATACTAGGTTCTTTTTAAATTTTTAGACAATGTCGGTGTCTTCAAATATTCCGAGCACTCCTTGTCAAAGGTAATGAAAAGGTAATGAACGAAGAACTAGTGGAAACTTGGAGAATGGTATTCACTATATTCCTTATACAATACAAACCAAGCTGGAGATGTCTTACTTATATCGTCTATTTGTCATGTGTTATCTCTTTTTAGTCTTTCATGAACCTGGGACGTGTTGAAAGCTTTTGTTTTGGGGTAACCTCGTTATAGTAAATGAAGTCAAGCAGAATGCTGTAGGTTGTTTGAGATTGACCTTGGTTGTACTTGAAGTTCTTTGGGTAATTCAAACAAAAAGGGGTTGGATTGAGTCCCATTAGATCAAAGATGAAGTGGAGTTGTATTTATCCTCAAGATAACAATGTTCTTTAAGGTTCCAAAATAATGCTGCTTCAATCAATTAATGGATTTGGTTCCCTATGTTCTATTTGTATCAGCCAAGATTTGATGAGTTCTAGAAGATGTTATTTCTTTTAGATATGAGAGTATCCTATTTTTTTACTTATGTTGAGGTTCAGAGTATCTTCTTTTTTACTTATGTTGAGGTTCAGAAACACACACTTCATTTTGGTCTAATTGTTTAGGAATTATGCGTGAGGACCCTTCAATTGTTCTGTCTGGCCTGTCAATCTATTTCAAGACATCTACTTGACTGTTGATGTTGTCTTTCCAGGTTGCAGAACCATTAAGGGCCATGGTGATGGGAGCTCCATTGGAAGATGCTCGACATCTAGCTCAAAGATATGACAGAATGCGGCAAGAGGCAGAAGCACAGGTATTTAGTTGCTTCACTGTTTTAAATTGTAAGGCAGGACTTCAACAATTAATGCGGCAATTTATTCTCACACATAATGTGTTGATGGTGTTGTTTTAAGTTACTTTGATGATAATAAAAATGTTGGAGCAGTTAATTGCACTTGCTGGATGCCAGTTCTCTTTTCTGACTAACCTAGATAGGCTGTTGAAGTATCCAGACGACAAGCTAAATTGAGAGAAGGCACAGGTCATCCTGACATAGCATATAAACTCGAAGCAGCTGAAGCAAAGCTACACGACTTGAAGTCAAACATGAATACATTAGGAAAAGAAGCTGCAGCAGCTATGGCTGCTGTTGAAGCTCAGCAGCAAAGATTGACACTCCAACGATTGATTGCCATGGTAACCATCCTTCTAGAGCTATGGAATATATTGCTGTCAAAAGGCACCACACATAAAATAAATTTGATTATTTTTAAATGTCGTTTCATCTTTGTGATCAGGTTGAATCAGAACGGTCATACCATCAGAGAATCCTTCAGATTCTTGATCAGCTAGAAGCCGAGGTACGTGTACTTTGTTTTAAAAATTCTGAATATGATGGACTCCCATTGATTTTCCCACTTTGCTTTAGCAACTAAGAGTAATTTGTTTTATGATTCAGATGATATCAGAGCGCCAGCGTATTGAAGCAGCTCCTGCTCCTGCTCCTACTGTGGATACTATGCCTCCACCTCCCTCATATGAAGAAGTAAATGGTGTCTCTACTTCACCCGTACAGAATGGATCAACTGATAGTATGGGTTACTTTCTCGGAGAAGTGAGTATTTTGAAATTTCAAGTAAATTGAATAAATCTACCAAATTCATTGAGTGCTCAATAACTTTGCTTCTTTCTGGGGTTGGTAACAGGTCATGTACACATATCAAGCTGAATCTGATGTTGAGCTTAGTTTGTCTGTTGGAGAATATATCGTTGTTCGCAAGGTTTGTTAGTTTATGTTGCTATACTCGATTCACTTCTGCAGGGTGGTGTCATATTTTATGGTATTTCTCATCTAAACTTGAGAAATGACTTAAACAAAAGGAGAGTATGATGCATTTACTAATACTTTCTGGAAGCTTTTGGGTTCCAGTGATATAACCGTTACAGATGTTTTACTGAATCTCCTCATTCCTCAGCTTGTGATTTAACTCCTGCTGATCTGAATTTGTATTTTGTATATTGGTTCACTTGCAACCTCTACGGCTAATAGGCTTCTAGAAGTATAAGATGCTTGAGAGAGTGATATTCTATCTTGGATTTGGCTGCACTGTAACATCTGTGATCTGTTAGAATTCTCTTTGTCAACTGCACCCGTGGATGTTTTTCAAATGGTTGATTTTGTCCAAATCTCTTACAGATGAATACCCCATATATGTTTCATTGGTCTTTGCAGGTTTCTAACAATGGTTGGGCTGAAGGTGAATGCAAGGGAAGAGCCGGATGGTTCCCTTTTGGTTACATTGAAAGAAGGGATCGTGTCCTAGCTAGCAAAGTGGCCGAAGTTTTCTGAAATGCAGGGATATCTTTTATTCTAAAGGAGCTATCAGATTTCTGTATTTTTGCTGCTTGCAATCGTTGCTGCATTTTTGTAACATTCTCTGTGCACACCCTTATATACTTCTTATAGGGGTCTCTCTCTTTTCTTTTTTTTTTTTTTTGGGATCGTTTCTTTCATTTGTGGATAAATTCTCATGCATTCCCCCTTTTAAGGACTTGGAGATGATTGTTGGATGTTGCAATTGTTGTGATTAATTTTGTAGCAATGACTATCCTAGTAACATCTGTTTCTCTCGCAACTCGTTTGTTATAATTTGTTCCCTTTTTAAGTTGTGTCTCAAAGAATGTGAACAAATAATTGTGTTTTGCCTCCAGCAGATAACATTGAAGAGTTCTGTATCAGAACATTTCTTTCTGCAAAGTCTGACGACAATGAGGCGTTCCGCGTTCTCATTAGGGGAAAAGCACATTTAAAAGGAACATATAAAAAAAGCTTTGGCCCTTTCGAATGTGGCCAGGCTGGTATACACTCCACAAGGCCAAAAGATGTGTGATGGCTCTACATCTCATTAACCTAGAACTCCTCAATGACAACTCTCATTAAAGGCTGTAAAGAACAGGGAAAACCTACGGTGGCGAAATCTGAGAGTTTGAGTAGGACCTAGCATATTCAATTCACTTCCAAGTAGAAGTTGGAAATTATTTCTATAACAGTGATGTTACTGGCTTGCGCGCACCTAGATGGAAGTAATCAAATAGTGTTTTTTGGCTTCCAATGAGATTCAAACTTGAGATTTCATAGCCGTTTTTCCACTTTATTAATCATTAGGCCATACCTTTTTGGTGTAAAACCGGAAATTTATCATGGGCAGATAGCCCTTCATATGAAGTACTCGGTAAGTTACTTGCGAAATCTTAGATCTCAGAAGATAAGAATAACGTGAATGTTCCAGGAATTTCCTCATGCAATCCAAATCTGAAATGTTTTCTTCATATTTAAATTATGCCTCAAGTAAAAGTGTTCTCCTTTGCCTGTATTTACAATAAAATTTTGTAGAGCTTATGGTCTCTCAAGGAAATATTGCACCCACCTATAGACTAGTCACCCATCAAATAAATGCGTAAAAAGGTCGTCACTTTTCATTGCATTTTCACTTAAACGATCACACGATCACACTACTGCAATTTGCTTCCAGTTCTGGGAGAACCTCTGGAAATATGGAAGTCAGAATACAACGGTCTTCTACAAATACGTCAATTTAAAACGAAAATGGCAAGACTATTAAAATGAAGTGTGTATTACGGTAAAAACGACTCTACAACACTTGGATGCTTTTCGTAGCTATCTTGTTGGGTTAAAGGTGCAATTATTACTCAGTGAACATAGTAATACAAACATTACAATTTGCAGTAATCACATAATTGGCCAAGAGCTTGGTGCTGTCTTCCTTGACCAGACTTCTTTTTGGTAACCCAATCTGCAAATCAAGACAAATAAAACCAGGTTAACAATAAAGCTGAAAAGGCTGCACTTTCCATGTCTCTTGGATGACTCTTTAACATAGTTATCCTTAAAGCGCTACACATTTTCTATGATTTGTTGAGACAACTTCTTCACTTAGAATTGGAAGTCTGTGATGGCAGAAGAATGACATAATCGAAATTACTTGTCGATTACGTTCAGCATTAGGAGGAAAATGGTGTTTTGAAAAAAAAAAAAAATTGGGTTAAGCTAGGAGGAAAAGTGTGTGTTTAGCAGGTAATAGAAAAACGAAAAGAGAGATTACAAATCATAATTTGGAAAATTACCGTGCTTATTGTTTAAAGGCTAGAAAAAAAGGTCCTGTATTGATCATATGATTATATCATTAGACATTAAGTCGAAAGCTTACGTGCGTAGAGGAATATATCTGAACCACGAGGCATGCATCAAGATAGTTGGCATGCTACTACTCTAGTATATTGTCATTAGATACTTACACATGCTCTAAGATCGGTTTCCAGATAGATGTGCAAGAATAATTGCCATTATGATGAAGATGATGACAATCTGCAGTAAATTTGAGACAATAAGAAAATATCTATTGCAGAAAGGTATATTGTTTCTACAGCATTAATGTTTAATCAGCATTAAACACTTACCAGAACTGGACTGTAATTAGGCTCGCTCCTGATTATGTAAGATTTCCTGTTGATAGGTAGAGGAATTAGTTGATATTCACAGCATTGAGAAGATGAGAGCAACTAGGATATTTACAAACCTTTTGTTCAAGGTTCCCGAGTCTCTGCAAGTTTTCAGGACGGCTTCAAGCCTCTTCAAAGTTTTTGTTGCATTTGGATCATTATTATTAACCTAAAACAATAAAAAGGCATCTTTAGTGGCATGTCTTTTCATCAAGAAAGGAAACTTTGGCATAAAAAGAGGAACACAGGTAGTAGACAGAGGAAAACCATTACTCTTGGCCAATGAGCAAAAGCTTCACGAAATTTGTACCACCAGTTCAAATAGTTAAGATGTATCAGTTCAAAGGCTAAGAGGTATCAGTATTCTAATAGGCATATGTTACGTTTAGAGGTGTACTAATTTGTTCTATTCTTGTACTAAAACTTTGTACATGAGAGAGAGAGAGAGAGAGAGAGAGACTCCAGGGATAACTATTTTGCAAACAATGATCAAGTATTTCTGGAAGAAAACTCTAAATCTAGAGTGACAGGCATCTGTAGTAGGAACATAGTTCATATAAACCCCATCACAATTTGTATGCACAGGGTTTCTAGTAGCATGATGCGAGATCTACATAGACACTAAGAGCAACAAAGGCACACTGGACACATACTTCTTCCAAGACAAGACATTGATTGTTAAATTAAACAAAAAGGAAGGCTTAATCCTCAATATGACCCAGAAACATCAACATGAGCACAATATAACTGGGTAACAATTAGGCATGACCAGAAATAAATAAGCTCCACACCTTGGATTTCAGCATACAAGAAAAGTCAAAAAAGGCACCATACACATCTTCCATAGTCCTAGTTCGATCAATGACCTTAGCAGTCAGACCTAGAAAGAAGAAACAAAAAGTTAACAATTATGACGGGTATAATGGAATTAGTAAGAAGCCGAACAAAGATAGATATATTACAAAATGAAAGCCACAATAATACTCAAAAACACAAAATCTTAAGTTCAATCTGCAAATGTAGTAGATATAGGTACTGTGGAAAGAGTTCTGAAGAAAATGACCAAAAGACAAGAAAGTTAGATCCTATACAACCAATGAATATACAATAGACAGCATTTAGTATTAAACCCCTCCCTTACATGATAAATTTCTAGTGGAAGAAAGTCATTTTGCATATGATATCTGGGTAACAATATTTCTACTGACAAGAGGATGGGATGCAAAAATAATTTTTGGCGAATTTCAAGGGGGTCAGATCCCAATTGGGTATGAACTCATAGATGCATGTTAAGAATCATAGTTCTTACCACGCCTCATTTTTACCACTCCTCTGAAGACTTCAATGTTGTCGTAGCACATAGCTAATGTCCCAATTGCCATGACCTGGTACCATTAGACAATACAACAAGGCAAAAGCATGGTAAAGAAGGATGCTTAGCAAATTACTAGTGCAAAAACAATGTTTCTGGATGCTGTCAAAGGTATATAGCTGAACAAAAACAGCAACGCAAATTTCTTCTTCCCCAGCTTACAAGACCATGTTTAAGGAAATGTACATTATCTGTTTATTATTCATTCACCACACTTAACTCTATGGCCAATTAACGAAGCATGAATATCAATCATGGCAATAAAACAATATGAAAGTACCAAATTTGCTGAAGAAAACTCTCTTGAATCAGCACTTTCCCAACAGAGAACATAAGTTCCATCATAAGAAACACTTTTTTGAAAAATTGGATAAATGGGAAGAACAAGAACTGGAATTCCAAATAGTCAGAAAAGGAATGGACAACTGTGACAGAAGAGATGTCATGTAGGAAGATTTTAACTTGATAGACAAATTGAAAGGCTAGAGAGCCTTGAAAATAACCAAGAGGATATACCTGTGGAATAGCACAGAATCGAAAGATGGCAGGATCACGCAAATTGGACATGTAAGTCAAACAATCTTCTACATGTGACAAAGCATCGGTGACCATGTCATTGAGGCATTGCACTGCCTTGACTGAGTTCTCCTCGTACTTTAACTCCTGTTGGATATACAGAAATGTCAATTAAATTATGAATGAAACCATCTTTTAACTTTGACCAAACAACAGCTCTTGCTACAATGCACTCGAGTTAGTTCGATATCTATGATGGCAGGGGAAAAAAAAGAAATCATACAAGACCAAGGAGCTGAGGAACTCAAACCTCAAGCTTGTTAACATATTTACTCCAAATCTCACGGGGCCAGAACATACGGCACTTGGGTACTTCATTTATGTCTTCCAAATAATCTCTGATGATGTTTGTTTTCTGCAATGTATAGCAAATATGTTAGTATTACTGCCCTCAACAAAGAAGAATCTCAATGACGGACAGTTTGTGCCTGCCACACATGTTAAGGTCCAAACCTGAAGAAATAAACCCATGGAGTTAGAGAGAGAATCTGAAGCCAGATCTTCTTTCCCCGAGGCATGGAACAGTTTTGACAATCCTAGCCCAACAAGTCCAGCTACATAGTGACAATATTCGTCATAATCATTGGTTGTTTCCACCTGCAGGAAGAGATTTGTTGAACTGAAATACATGGGGATTGAAGAGCGTACTAGAAATGAAGCTTGGAGCAAAAAATTATTAACTCAGTAAAGCTACACATTCAGAGCACTTAAAGGTTAAAATTACCTCTCAAAACCTAACAAGAGTTTAGTGCTTGTCACCAAATTCCATGTATTTGTTATCTACTGTTAATAGCCTTTATTTTGCTTAACAACAAGGACAGACAATAATTCGAAAAAGATGACAGTATTTGTACGGGCTAACAATTCTTAACATCATAAAGCAACAATCTACCAATAAAATGTTCAATAAACATATAGCTGAAAAAGACACCTAATCTCAAATAGCATAAAATACTAGTAATGACCAAGTCAATCACAATCAACTGAAGCAGAGCCCATGGTTTATACTTTTCAGGAGGTGCAATAATCCAATGGCTTGAAGACGAGAATTGCATGAAAAGGGAAAACTTGAGAGATCAAGCCAATTCATACAAACTGTATTTTGTGAGTATTAGATAATTTGATCCTGTTCTTTATGGTACATCTTGCATACCTCCTTGCATATAAATTTTGCCATTCCCGCACCCATCCTCATGGTAATATCCTCAATTGCCTGCTGATAACTGCACAGATATAAAACATAATCTTCATTATAACCTACTCATACAATGGGACCTTGAGTTTATATGTTCGATAAGTAACAACCCCCCCCCCCCCCCGACCCCCCGAATTTTAGGGTTGAGGAGGGCAGAGAATCTGCACCGCTCATAAGTAACATTTCTGATTTCACTTTAGGCACGTGGATCTAGAGTTGAGTTTGGATTTCTCCAAGCATTGCAAAAGAGTTTAACTTCTGGAGGACATATTGCTACATCATATTCATTGTCTGTCTGAACATTGACCCGTATTGGTGTGGGACTTGTCCTTCAATTGACATGGATTGCCAGGGAATAATCATCACAAGCAGTCAATTCAGACAAAGCAATTATTTGAATGAGAAAATAAAACCCAAGAAAACCTCTAGTTCCAATAACAAAAAAATTGTGCAGTGATGAATAGGTATCTATTTCATGCAAAATGATATCCTAAAATGTCTGGTAGAAAGCTTCACGCTCGCTGTTCCATGAAACTCTTACAGGTTTCCAAGTATAAAGGGCTTCTAAATTAGTGCATCATAAGATCACGCAAGTAATTTCAGATATTACATGAAAATTATTATTTTGTCCAAAAAAGAAGGGCAGAGGGTGGGCCCGTTATCCCTGAGTTTGAAAGGTTGCAGTTGATAGAAGTGTACAAATTATGCTGATTGTAACCTCTCAGTTCAGCAAACCTATATCAGAAAAGCATACAAGCTGGGTAAGAACTCACTGTTTCCCAAGCTCCAGAAAAGCGGTTGAAACATGATGGAACTGGTCCATGAGAACCTTGTACTCCTTTGTACCACCTAACATGTTAAAATTGGGATTAGGAGATCAGTCTATAATACTTCATATTAATTCTGGAAAAAAACATTGAACATGGTCCACCCTGGACAGAATGTCTTTGTCGGGAGGGCAATGCACGTGGCTCTGTGGGGAGCAAGACAAAAAGAAAGAGAAAAAGAAGATTCTATTTAGGGTAAGAAACTGCAGTATAACGAATTTCAGAAGATTTCTAGCTAGCTCCCTTCCCCTTAGCGTCCTACCTTTGAGTCAGGTTGATACCCTTGGGCCAACATGTCATGACGTTTCAGTAGAAAATTAACAAGAGTCAATTACAACCACTAGTAATAATGCTGAAATCATTCCAGGATTAAAACAAAGATTCTGAAGCACAATTTTCCTATGGTCATCCAACTATTTATATATCAACATAAGTTATCTATCCAGAGCAAGTGAAAAGTTGGACTAGAGGATCCACCAAAATGACCTAGAACTAGTACATATTATGATATTATCTTATTCAGGTCAATATTTTAGCGCTGGCCACTGGCCAACCCTTCAGGTGTATAACTAGCAATGCAGATCACTACGATTGCTGCCATCAGCGTACAGATGATGAGCTAGTAAGTATAGGGTCTCAAGTTTTTTCCCCTAAAGTATGGTGTTTTTTTGAATGAGGTTGTTAAGAAATAATTAATTAATCAAAAGTTTCCTCTCTCTAACAATTTAAGGTCTTAGATTAGACACTTCAACCTGATACCAAAAAGGCAGAGGTCTTGGGTTCAAATCTCACTGCCACCTAAAAAGAGCAAAATATATTTCCACGTGTTTAGCCCAAATCAGGCCCACATGTGAGAGGGTGTGTTGAGACATAATACAATTAGGTAATCAAAGTGTGTTTATTCTAATAGTTTAAGCATCTAGATGAGATAGTCACACAACATGGTTTCAAGTATTATAACTTGTTTGGTGTTGAATGACTAATGTAGGCAGTATCTCTAATGTGATATTAATTAGGAAATTCAAGAGGAAGCTATGGCCTTCATCAGAAAGTTTGAGGCACGGGGCTCGATTTTGACAGCTGACAACCTGAGAAGAGGAAGTGCATTTTGGTCAGCTGGTGCAGTATGTGCAAGAAGATAGGGGAGGACATCAACCACATGCTACACTGCTACTTCATTGCTAATATGCGTCACAGGTGTGGGCATTGATTTATGTGATATTCAAGATACAACAGAATGTATTTGTAAGTAGAGGATCAAAGGCACTTTTGATAAATGGGAATAGTGTAGTAAGAGATTAAACACCATTGCTGGAGGTAATATATGTGTGTGTTCGATATAAGCTTAACCTCTTTCACATTGAGTACAATCAGTAAAAGGCAAGAGGTTATAACGTTAAAGCTCTGATTTCTTTGTTAGGCAACTACCAATGGAATATTTAGCAAGTAATCCAACAAAAGCAAGGATGCCAAAGTTACTTTCCCTTTGTTTCTCTTTTCCTACATGACCTCAGTCAGCCACTATTTTGACGCATTACATGCTTTCAACTATCAAACATGGTCGGTCCATATCTTGGATCATTGGCAACTTTCTGAATATGCGCAGCCTCTATTAGTTTGATCCAGAACCAAAAGAAAAACATTTTTGGTTGGACAGTAAATTATTTTGCATTGGTTTTTACCTAACTTTTAAAAATAAATTCCATAGAAACCTCCAAAAGTAGTTGGAGTCTTTCCAACTTGGATTCTTCAATTGCAAAAGGAACCACTCATTTTAAGAGAACAGCGATATTGAGGATTTAGGGAGATTGACAAGTTGAATTCAGAGACTCACATGAAAAATGCCATTCACGATCATAAACATGCTGATGAAAAGAGATCAGAATAGGTACTTTAACATCAGTGGGAATGCTGGTATCATCCTCTGTCCAGAATAAGAACAACCAAATATGTAAAAACAGCAAAATATGTGTTACTAAGAAATATGACTGCAGCAACCCTTGAATCAACTAATATTGCAAGCTAAAAAACTACCTTATGAATGTCTAGAATGAAATGAAATAGAAAGTGACATATGATAACTCATACTAGTATTAAGCAATAAAAGTTAGTCAAAGCTTGTTCATAACCAAGAAGAGCTCCACAGAAAGATGATAGGCAGCTTGGAATCATCCAAACTAAATATCAACTAATTACTATGAGAAGAATAACTTGCTTTTTTTCCTTTTTTCTTAAATAATAAGCAGTTGAAGTTTTCAATAAGTTATTATACCTCTCTCCTCATTTTTCTTTCCTAGCAAGAAGCAACAGAAGATGAGCATGAAGAATCGAATCAACGATTCAATCTACTCTTTCAAAGATAAATGACTAAAGTGCTAAAATAATCGCACCAAATTTTGCATACACAAGATTCAACTTGTAATATTCTATGACTATACTTGAATGTGAACCATATCATGTTAACTAATACTGGTCATCTACTTTCTGAGTTTCATATCTCCTCGGAATTCCAAAAGTTTATAAACAAAATGTAGATGATAGTAACTGAGCTTACCAACAGTGTCAAGTGCTCGAAGGACCAAATAGAAGATGCATACCTGCAAATTTCAATGAAAGTTAAAAAATAAAAACAAAATCAACTTCAAAATATCAGTAATGAATCCAGCAAATTAAAATTAATCAATGGGATAACAATAGTTTATAGCAATTCGGATCAATTCACAGAAGCAGAAATAGATTATCTCCTCAATTCTTTCCTAGTTAAGGAGAAATCCAAACTTCTATAAATCAAATACACGCACAGCCACACATGCAGAGGCCAGCCACATGCTTTAAAATGCATCCAGAAAACGACAGATTGAAAGCCAAGCAGAAACTGAAGGAATTGCAAGCGCTATCGCCGAAATGCAACAGAAATATTTTTGAAGAAAAAACTTACAGCGTCGCGAAGCTCGACAGGAAGCTGTTGAATGACGAGAGCAAAGCTGCGAGAGACCTTGTGAAGCATTAAGTAGCAGAAACCCCAATGTGGCTCCGGCGGGATCTGCTTCTCCGCGTGTCGAGCCGCTAGCTTCAGCTTCATCAATGGATACAAATCATCTGGATTCTTCAGAATCGCCCTCAAAGTCCCCATTCTTCTTCAACGCTCTGCTCACAACAAATTCAAACACTGTTCCGATCAATCACCGATCCACAACGCAATCACACAAAAATACAAACACACAAATATATAAAAACACAAAATCCAGCAGGGAAAGGGAGATTCGAATTTGTGTACGCACTATGTGAGCGAATGGCGTGGGAGAGTTCCGCAGAGGAGAGCGTTGCAAAATGGCAATATTATATATGAAGTTGTGGAAATGATGATACCTATGTATACTAGTGTAGTTTAAAGTCACAAGTTATTTATAAATAGTTTATTTTTATTATTTTTATTTAAAATAAACATTTAAAGATATTTTTTATTAAATACTACTAAGCGTTTTAAAATTATTTTAATTTAAAAATATCTAAAATCAGTTAATTCAAATAAGTTTTTTGTTCTTTGTCCGTTAACTCTAACCATTTTAATTAAAATGACATTGCCAACTCACCATATCAATACTTTGATTTACTAAAGTCATCTTTAAATATATTTTTGATCATAAAATTTAATTTTTAAATATTTTTAAGTTTTTTAATCTAATTATTTGAATTTTTAAAATTTTTGCTCACTCAATTTTATTTTTTTCAAATAAAATATATATTCAAACTTAATTTTAGATTTATAAAATTTAAAATTTCAACCTTAAAATTTATACCGGAATGAGAACTTCCTAACCTTCAACCAACCATTATTATTTTTAAAAATTAATTAAGATTATCTAAAAAGCGGCGAGGTATGATTTTTACTTTGATACTGAACATCGGAATGCTATATAATCATTAATATTATATTAATTATTACCAAATAACATTTTCGATATATTTTTCGAGATAATATTAGCCCGCATTGTTTGACGAAAGATGACGGTGCTTCCCGTTAAAACGGAGTGTGAAGTTTGTCAGCTAATGACCTACCCCCGCGTTTGGAACGATCTTATTGTTTTTACCCCCATTTTTCTGTGGTGTTACTTGAACTGAATGAATGGACATCCTGTTTTCTTCCCTTTTCTTGGAGGTAATTCACTAATTATGATGGATTAGGATTTTTTGCATTTCCCAATTAATTCTAAGTGGTTGCAACCCAAAACCACTCACAAGTTAGTTAATTGGATACGTGATGTAGATAATTTTAGAAGTCATAATAATTTATTATTCTTTTATTGTGGTATTTTAACTTAATATTTAATACAAGGAAGATGCTTTCTGTTGATTATTAGAAGAAGAAAAAAAAAGCCAAGAAACTCTTTTCTTATCAAACGAGGAAATTGACTTTCATCATTTATTGAAAAAAAATATATGTTTTATAATTATTTATATTTTTTACTTCACATTATAGGGTCATTTGGTACGCGGGATAAGAGATAATAATCTCTGAAAAAAATGCACAAGTATTTTAAATGCATTTGGTAAGAAATATTAGTTAGTCTTAGATAACTTTATTGGTGGGATAAGTTATTTCATATATATGATGGGATAACTAATCTCCATAGTAAGCATGAGCCATAACTTTTAAAATATAATAAATTCAATGACGAGAATCTTAGAAATTGAACTCATAAAGATAAAATTTTGAATGTCACTCTAATTCTAACTAATATTTAATCGTTATTATTGCAATCATTAATACTATAAAAAAAACTATCAAATCACTTATCGATTTGCTAATATTTGTAAAGAAAATTTTACTCATCAATCAAACATGAAATTTTATGAAAAATATCTTTGGTGGTACCGAACACACTATACGAAAAGTATTTTCCATTGAACTCTCTCCCCCTTTCTTGTCTGAGCAGCCTCTTTTTTGTATTTGATTTATATTAAATAATATTTGTGTCTATCAAACAGAAGAAATAAAAGTTAGAATATAGAATAGTTTAATGAATAAGCAATAAAATATGCGACTCTTAATTATCATATATTTATATTCAAGTTCTAATCGCGAAAAAAATTTAAGTTAAATATACAACATAAATTTAAATTAATTAAAATTAAATATAATTATTAAATATAAAAAGAAATGTACAAGCTCTGTCAGCACTCATGTGACATGTATCTTTCATATGTTTTTGAATTTTGCAATATAAGGCACTATGGGTCCACTCCAATTTCTGTACTAGAATTTTCAACATGAATAAATAAGGACTAAGGTATTCAACGTGTGGATCTTGCGAACGCCAGTTGTTTCCGATGAGACAATTTTGCTTTAATGCTCTTTTTTGTCGACTTCTATATTATTCTTTTTCATCTATAATTTTTTATTATTAGTCATAATTTAAAAATATATAATGAGAGATTTTCTTCTGGTTATAATCTTTTGTGTTTGGAAAAAAAAAGATAACACAATTTGGAATCATTATATTGTAAAGAAAAAGATTGAAATTTTTCTTCTATTTTTAGTCTTCGATGACGCATAATTAGACTAGTAAAACTCAACAGAGTGAAATTATTAATTACTATTAGTAAGCTTCAGAAAAATTATACATACCGATAGAAAAAAATATATTCAAAACACTCTGAGAATGAAATTGACAAAGTTTAATTCTATTTAGCAGTACCGCATATCAAATAAAATCTATAGTACTAAATTAGATATTTAGTTCAAAATTTATAAATTTTAAAAATAAAATTTAAAATTTAATTCATTATCTAAAAGTCGAAATCAAAATATTCAAAAAGTTAGAATTTTCTATCTGTATGTTCTTGTGTCATTAAGCTGTGAACTACCTTCTTCCTAACGGTACTGAGTTATTTCTTGTTTCAAAAATAAATTAAGATGTATTTTAAAAAAACTATTTATATATATTTTAATTAATTTTTAAAACAAGAAAGCGATATATACTTTTTGTTTTTATTGCTAATATCACATCATTAATTGATCAAAGATGTCTTCTTCGTCAGCATTGAAAGCAGTCTTAAAAGTTATAAATTAAGTGTGCTATTGAGCAATTACTTGAGGAAGGTCTACTGGTTTATAAGATTTGAAGATCAAATTTAAAGTTTTGATCTAAAACAGTGTATGCATATGAAAATATGAATAAAACTTTATTTTTAATATTAAATCATAATTAAAAATATCAAATTATTTAAAAAGTATGATTTTAAATTTTATAAATTGTTCGTATTATGTGGAAGAATTATATTAAATAATATTAATAACTATTGTTGTTACTTTTTTTTGAGCAATGAATCTTTGTAAAATTATGTACATTTAAAAATTTATGATAACATATAATCACATATATTTATGTATATAAGAAAAATGTAAATATGTAATTTATTAATATAACATCTTAAATATTCTGATATCTAATTTATGAATTATGATTTACTTATTTGATATTGTACAAGAATTAATTTTTTTAAAAAGTTTCATATTTATAAAAAAAAATATAATTTAAAATTCTAAATTATTAATAATATTTAATTTTAAATCGAACTTAATTTAAAATCATATTCAAATGTGCTCATAATTAATTCGTAACCATAAACCACTAGCCCCCCTACCCCCAACCCCCCAACCCCCACGAGGCCATTTAAATGATAGGGGAAAAAAGGCACCTAATGGGGTATTGTCCTTAACTAGGGACTGGGGAGTAAGTGAAACTCACTTGATCCCACCTTTGAGTTTTTGTCGTATCTTTCGAAATTATTTTGTCTAATGTCTCAATCTAGAAGGAATCCACGGTTTAAATTGGTGTTATTGTATTTTTTTTTAGTATTAGGTATATATATATTGAAGCTTGATTAATTTGAATAGATTTTTTTTTAAAATTTAGGCAAACTTTTATTAATAATACGTCAAAAAGAAAAGATCAAGTAAAAAGGTTTTGTAAAAGTTGGAGAGTTAAATAAAGTTAATAAATGTTTTAAATTTTAGACATGCTTGTGTGTCGAATTTTATGTAATATTTTATAAGCTGAAAAGGTTAAAAGTACCTTTGAACTATTTAAAATAGTTTATATTCATTCTTTATTTATTTTTTATATCAAAAATCTTCGTGTCGTTTAATTTGTAGATCACAAGTGCCCTTAAAATTTTAGTCTTGTTACTGGAATTGACATAGCAGTCCAACATGACAAAAAAGGACCGAAATTGCTCAATTTTACATTTCTATGAAGGTGAATTTTATCCTATCAATAAGTGATTTTTATCTAACATATTCTTATCCAAGTAAGGCAGTATGGTATATATACGAGTTTATAAAACTTAGTATGAACACAATTTACTCTATTTTTATTTTTTGATTTTTGTTCTTTCGATGGAAGATGTTAGACAAAGAAGGAAGTGTGGTTAAGAGACAAGAAAGAAAATTGAAAATATATGTCGAGGGGATGCGACTCAAGATTCTAATGAAAAGGTAGAAAAATATATATTCAAAAGTATAAAAGGTCAAATAAAAGATAGTCGAGTAAATAAAAACTAGTATTCCCTGTACTATTAACTATTAATATCAATACTTGATAATGATTCGTGAGCTTGAATCAAGTACTATTAACTATTAATATCAATACTTGATAATGATTCGTGAGCTTGTATCTTGATTCTTTTTATAGACCAAACAATAGTATGATACGCAAAATAAAGATCATTTCTTAAAAATAGTCTAATTTCTGCACTAGAGAGAGAAATCAGATATGTTTGGACAAAAAAAACATTCAAGTTTTTTTAATCTTTTTTCATATTATAATACCCGGTCTATTTTAATTTTTCATGACATAATTTGACTTAACAAGCACTTTAAGTGTCATTTTCTATAGACTATAGTAGTTGTTATACCCCGTAGAATTCCCGGCACTTGGATGACCTATTCGCACGTTGGTTAAGCATATTTGAAAGCCATACGTGCTAGGAAAAGCCCGGGAAAAGATCAGACGAGAAACCTGTCGAACCATCGCGGGAGGAGCCGAGGCAGAGCCCCTCCGCGATGGCAGCGTGTCACGGAGGGGAGGCCTCCGCGATGGCTCCGTGCCACGTTGCCCAGGTCCAGGCCCAAGTATAAAAGCCTCCACTTCAGTCCAAATCAAAGTATCTAAAAATTTCCAGAACGCAGCAACAGTGAGAAACGAAGGAAAATCAAATATTTTCGTCCGATTGCGCTGCCAAACGCTGCCCAAACCCAAATTAATCCTAGGTACCCTAGTATTTAGCAGCAGAGAGCATTTCTACGGAGTTAGTTTCACGAAAAACGGCCGACGAATCGGCGAGCCGCCGAACTAAAGTAAGTAGAATTGCTCCAAATTTATGTCTATGTGTTCCTAGCTGAGAAGTAAATATTTCTCCCTTCTGGGCCGCTGGAAAATAACGAGTTTTTGACCGTCTTTCAATAAGCCTAAGTTTAGGCTATAAACTATATCGAAAGTAACGTTGCTCTTTACAATAATGTTGTATTTAGTATTGATTGACGTATTTATGAATGCAGTTGGGAGAAAATAGTTGGAGCACCAGCCGAGCCTCGTCCGACGGATGAATATTCAAAGATAAGGTATGTAAAGTTAAGTTTCCTCGGCAAGTTGAGTAATAGTGAAGCAGTATAGTAATTCACAGACCAGTAGAAGGTTCAGAAATTGATTGTTGTGTTATTTTGACCATTGGTGCAATATGAACAGTTTTGGGCTGTAACGTGTATGATACCTATCCGTAGAATACAGATTTGAACATAAATGATTAAGATTGGCCGTATATTCAGTAGGTGATATAGTATGCCCTGCCAGGATATTGTTGTGTTTAGCTGAAACCTCGCAAGGTAGTACAGCATCAGAAAAGCATCCCAGATATAGAACAGTAACCGTATATGGTTTAGAAAGCATGTTAGAAATAGGAAATCAGATTGATACAGAAACTTAGTAAACAGCATAGCTTTCAGCAGGAACACCCGCTTGTATAGCGCTTGCCCCAGTACAGTTAAACAGGGAACTATATTCATATCTATACTTACCTGTCACAGCATGTATCAGACATCTACAGAATGCTATTATTAGCCCAGTACATGATTTATATAATACCTTACACCTATTAGTTTTGGCTTATGAGATACACAGACAACATGACTAGTTGAGACCATTGTATTGATTGGGGTTGGATTACCTAGCATCCATGACCGCCCAGGGTTAATAGCTGTATCGACTCGTCCGCCAGAGGACGAGGATACGTCACTCTACGGAGTGATATGCCGTCCCACCAGGGGACGAAGATGGGATGCCAGTTTCCCCATATTGTGCCTTGGTCGGCCCTTATACACCCCCGTCGAGCGGGTACGCCCGGGGTGTTGATTTAGAGTCCTTCGGACTCAGATACAGTTATAGTCAGGGGCTCAGCGAGCCCAAGTGCATACCCAGGGACCGGCAGGATGCTTACAGCTACTATAGGAGATGGGATGACCGGGGTAGGGGCATAGATTCTGTGTTGATTGTACCTCCCGGCTTATGGGGGCCGGGTAAAGTTTGTGTATGCTGTGCTATGTTCTGTATGTATGCTATATCACATTAGACGTGAGTAGAATAGTAGTAAAATGATACGCTCCCAGATATGGCATTCGCTCCTCCCAGTATAATTGTGAACAGGTACGATCCATAACCTCAGACAATTAAGCTATCCCTCCTACTTCAGTTTCTTCAGTCATATTATTGTTTTCCAGATATTGTTTTCAGTTATATATCTCAGTTGCTTTACATACTCAGTACCAGTGGTACTGACGCCCAGTGGGGCGCTGCATTACTTGCCTGCAGGTACTCCTAGACGAGCAGGTGATCCTACGTGACTCCCTGTCAGCGGTTGAGTATTCAGCTCCAGTCATCCGGAGGCTGAATTTCAGAGGTGTAGTTCAGTTCTTTTGCTGTATATAGTATGGGTAGGTCGGGGCCCTGTCCCGATCAGTTCTATTACTACTCCTAGAGGCTTGCAATCTGTATATATTCCCTGTGGTCAGATGAGCCGGTCGTGTGAGGCCGTGCAGTTGTTTAGTTGTTTAGCTGTTAGTATTCTTGCTTTCTTTTATTTTGGCCGTGTGGGGCCACAGTTATCAGTAGTGGTGACCTTGCCGGTCACGTAACTTCTTTTTGCGCTTTATGATTAAGTTGCAGATAACTAGACAGCATGGTGGCCTTGTCGGCCCGTATAGGTTTCCCTGTATTGCTATATTTCTGGTTAGCTGCCAAGACAGGTACAACAGGCTATAGGCCACTGGGTCGGGGGCTGTATTTACAGCCGTTATATAGCCCTTTGTTTCCAGAAATTTGAGTTAGAGCCAGCCAGGCGCCAGATGCGCCCAGGCTAACAGTCTTGCAGGTCAGGTCTTAGTAGGGCACCAGGTGTCAGTCGTACCCCTCAAGGTGGGGTGTGACAGTAGTAACTTAACTTGGGGCCCGTTGTTTAACAACTTATAGATAATCTTACTTTATTTGCACGTTAAAGTTCATTTCACAAAATTTGAGATAAATTTAAACTCGAACTTAATTTGTAATGGTTTGAAAGTGTATCTTAATTTTGAATACTTCTTTCTTTTCATAATATATAAACCCATTTAAACTCGAAAAAAATAATTGAACCTATAATTTTAAAAAATAATTCTAGCATTGGCATCAAATTAAAATAATTTCATTTAACTCATAAAAAACCCAACAAAAGGAAATGATTCTATTAAACCTACTAAAAAATAGAAGATAGGGGTATTTTTGGTACCAAAAACAAATGGAAGATAAAATTGAGCTATTTTCAATAGTTTGAGGGCAATTTTGGCTCTTTAATTGCCATGTTGGATTGCCACATCAGCGATCTAAAGGGCTCACGTGGACAACAGTTAGTTTGGAGGCATTTGTGATCAAAAAAATAGATGCTAAGAGTATTTTTGATACCAAAAGCAAACGAAGGGTAAATGTGAGCTATTTTGAATAGTTCGAGAAGATTTTTATCCCTTTTTCGCTTTTTAAAAAGAAATAGTCTTAAGATGAAGGATTATTATTATTGTTATTGTTGTTGTTATTGTATTGCTTGTATCATTTTGCAACCGTCCACATTCAAATAATTTTATTAAGAAACATGATATCTCCCACCAATACAATAACTTCGTACATTTGAGGGATCGTTTGATTGTTAATTAAAGATATATATGTATTAATAATACATACATATATTAGTAATGCATAAGTTAGTTAGGCAAGATTTCAGTTACATAGGAATTAATCACATAAAAATTAATTATATGGAGATTAGTTAGGTAAAAATTATTAATTTAAAAATGTAATGTGAGCATTATTTATTGTTTGTCTAGTTTATTCTATTATGTGAAAATTAGTACATTTTAGATATGTTTTTAAACAAAAATAAAATAAAATTACAAGTTTTAATAGAAGGTATTTTTGTCATTTTATGTTTTAATTTAAGTATTAGTAATACACGTATTAGTTACTCAAAAGTTTAACTTGTATAAAATAATACATAGATTCTCTTATAATTTATTCGTGTATTATCGAAAAAGTAAAATACAAACCAAACATCGTATTAGTCAATGCTATATTTTATGTGAAAAATAGAAAAACAAACCAAATATTGTATAATTTATGCTAGATTTTATGTGGAGATTATTATTTTTTGTATATTTATAAAAAAATATAAAATATTATATTAATTTTAATGCATGAATACCTCATCTCTTTAAAAAAAAAATCACAGTAAGCGTATCATCTTTTTTTAGATCCGATGAAGAGCAAAAACCTAGTCATTAGCCGTTAAGGATCCATTTGTTTTCTCACTCGATATTTGATACTCATTTGAAGTTTTTGAAGTTTTTATTAATTCAAAATTTGATCCGCATAAGATTTGTTAAAAGGCGAAAGTGTTCGAGTTTTTTTCATACCTGAATGTGATGGACTTGACTTCGACTAAGCACACCGTGTGACACTTGACAAATCGTTCACGAATCTTTCACGATCTTGCAAGTTCGAGTAAGCATTTCTCAATACTAGATCACTAAGGAAATGTTGGATAAGAAAGATAAGAGAAATTTTCTGAGAGAAACTTTTAGTATTGTAGAAAACTTGATTGGTTTTTCTTGATAATTTTATAAAGGGAAAAAAGTCAAATTTACCCATCTACTTTAGTTTAATAGCTAATTTTACACTCTGTCATACTATAGGGTCAAATACACCCCTACTGTTACCAAAACATTCAAAAATACCCTTCATTTAGATGGAATCCCCAAATAAGGGGTATTTTAAATGAGATTTGGAATATGACACTTAAAATCGAGTTTGAAGGACTTATATTAATTGAAGTGTGTCAGATTGACCAATGCAGCTTGTTAAAGCAACGCATGATATATTTGTTAAAAATTTGACTTTTTGAAGTTGTGTTTTTTTTTAATATTTAAAATTATATTTGAATATATTATTTAAAAATTATGAAATTTTATGAGTGAAAATTTTAAAAATTCAAAAATTGATTTGATATAATTTTTAAAAATTTAAAATATTTAAAAGTTAAATTTTTATTATAAAATAAATATTTAAAGGTAAATTTTTTTAATTTATCTTTAAAAAATGAACCTCATAAAAATTAAATTTTTATGATCAAAAGTTAAAATTCAATATACCAAGATAAATTTTTAAAATTTATCTTTAAATATTTATTTAATAATAAAAATTTAACTTTTAAATTTTCAAATATTTATACTATTTTTACCTTTAAAATTTACCTCCTATTTATACTACTCACTTAAGACTAATATGCAAATAATAATTACTATACAAGTCCCTTTTTAGAGATTCTCTACATGTCAAGAATTCTCCAAGGATTTTCTTAACAATTTCATTAGACTCTAAGGTCTTCCATGGGACATCTTCATAATTTTCTAGAATATTCCACCAAGTGTAGGATTCTTGCTTATGTAAGCTTCTACATGGCAAAGATATATGTCAAATGGCTCATACGTGATATGATGATATGGAGAGTCATCACACTCTCCTCCACCTGATGTTGCGACGACCGTCGCGCAATGCTGCTGCATAAACTCTCGGATCTTGTCCTTGACTTGCCATAAGTTTTCATATCGTTCCCATGTCCGCGTGCCTCATCCGGAGATTTCCCTTTCCAGTGGATGAGCAATATGCCAGTAGCCTTTTGCCCTTGTTTTTGTTTGTCTTGAGAGTCAATGATAGCCTCAATCTCCAGATCATGTGAAGTGGTGATGGTAATCGGTTCTCTACTTGACTGACCTCGAGTGGGGTCATCCTTGTCTTCATGGTATAACTTGATCACGTTGGCATGAAAGACACGATGAACCTAGAGATGATCTGGTAACTCTAACTTATATGAGATCTTAGCAATGATCCTAAATGACCTTTCTTACTTTCATACTAAGTTTTGGTGCATGCGTCGTAGTGTCTTAAACTGCCTCGGGTTAAACTTCACCAAAAGCTTATCCCCGACCTTATAATCCGTAGGGCGATGCTTGCCGTTAGCAAACTTCTTCATCTTCTCTATCGCCTTATCCAAATAGGACTTAGCTGTATCCAGCTACTCCTCGACCCCTTAGCCACGTGGTAAGCCCCCCAAACTCTTGCCCTCGAACACAACCGGTAGTGAATGTGGAGTTTATGGCTGTTGGACAAGTTTGATTATAAGCTAGAGTATAAGCCAGACAAGGGCAACATTGTGGCTGATGCCTTTAGTCGAAAAGTCGAACTTGCTATCATCACTTCAGCAAGTTATGACATTCGAGAGGCCATAAAAGAGGGCATGCAACACGACCAAGAAATAAAACAACTTATGGAGTTAGCCGCCCAAGGCAAGACAAGATGTTTTTGGTGGAAGAAGGACTATTGCTCACCTAAGGTCGGAGAGTCCATGTGTCAAAGTTCAGAAATATTAGGCGGAAGATTATGAAGGAAAGCCACGATACATGTGGCACTTGACAACTCGCTCGCGAGTCTTTCACGATCTTACAAGTTCAAGTAAGCATTTTACAACACTAGATCGCTAAGGAAATGTTGGATAAGGAAAATAAGAGAAATTTACTGAAAGAATCTTTTAGTGATATAGAAAACTTGATTAAGTTTTCTTGATAATTTTACAAATGAATGACCTCCTATTTATACTACTCACTTAGGGGCTAATATGCAAATAATTATTATTATACAAATCTCTCCATATTTACAAACAAGTCTCTTTCTAAAATTCTCTACATGTCTAAAATTCCACAAGGACTTTTTTAGTAATTCCATAAGATGCTAAGGTCTTCCATAGAAAATCTCCATAAGACAAAGATATATACCAAATGGCTCCTACGTGACCTGATGACTCATCGCATGAAGCTCAAGAAATTAAATATAAGGACATTGATGCAACTGGGCCTCCAGTACAAAATATGTGCGAATTGGCCCAAAAGAAATTGCTAGGGTCGGTCCAGCCAGTGCTATGCGCTATGATACTATTTCGCAGCAAGTGCAAAATGGTGGGTGCTATACCTATTTTTGAAATTTACCGAGGTTTGCTCTTTTTTTTTTCTGTTCTTTTTTTTTTTTGGGTACGATAAACCTATAAATAAGTGATCTGACGTGTTAATATGCAAAAATTTTAATCGAATACAGAAATATATTTTTGGTTGAAAGTAACTTTAGTGATTATTTTGGTGTATTTTATATATAATAAAATTAAAAATAATGACTTTAAAATAGATTAATACTTGGATGATCATTCATAAAATTTCCCATGCAATTAAGTTAGTCAAAGTCTCATAAGATAATTTTATATCAATCAGTAGATTGAAATTTTGAATTATATAAAATTATAGTATTTTAACTAGAAAATAATTTAAATTTATATTTTCTTTTAGGAGTACTTGAATTTGATTTAGGGAGACTTGATTTTGAGGTTCATGTTGTGTGAGAATTTGGTTGGTATTTTGTAAATTATTGTAGTTGGTTTTGGAGACATAATTTTGAGAAAAAGACCTGGCTCTTATTTGAAAGTTATACTTCAAATTTAACTAAAAAGAAGAACAAAGTCATCTAGATAAAAAGAATTACAACAAAATAAAGTAAAAACTTATTAGAAAATGCGGTGCATGAGACTGCTTATTCTTTAATTAAAGATCTTAATTTAAAGCTTCTGGATAGGAAGTGTTTTTTCTCGAATGAAGCTTATGTGACGCAAATTTAAATAAGTCAAATTCAATGCGAATATCGAACATTCGACGATAGGCTCAAAAGAAAAGAGAAAATAATTATATTTAAAGATAAAATATTAAAATTTCATTTGTTTTTAATTCCTTTTCGTAGTTGGTTATCGATTTTGAACAAATGTCCTCTAATTTGAATCAAGATAAATTTAACTTGATTCTTTTATTTTTCTTTTTGGATTATATTTTGATTATTCGATTATATCAAAAAATAAATAAATTATATATGCATGAAAAACTAGGTAGCTCAAGCATATTCAAAGCCATATTTTCCAGTGGCTCAAATTTTTCCCTCTTTTCTTCTGCTCAATCAGGCACCTAACTCTTCATAGCCAACAATGAATCTTGAAACCTTAACTTGTAAATCTCACATTCCGATAAAAATCCATAAATTCAATCCGAATTTCCACGTTGATTTCTCTTCCACCCGCCTCCCAACTTGTCGGGTTACATCATTGACCCGAATCTGCAATCACCGCAAGCGAATTATCACTGCTTGTGTAAATCATAGCCAAGAGATTCCAGTTAAACTAGAGAATTTGATTTCAAATTCGAATTCATTTCCCAGCGATGAAGCAGATGAAGAACAAGTAGAAGCGGTAACAGTTCGAGAAGAAATTTCAGAGGTGAATTCTAATGGGAAAGGAGAATTCTCTGGCAATGAAAGCATTTGGGCTCAAATGGTTGAGATTGTAAAGTTTTCAGGGCCAGCTGTTGGTCTGTGGTTATGTGGGCCTTTGATGAGTCTCATTGACACTGCAGTTATCGGCCAAGGAAGTTCCATTGAACTTGCTGCTCTAGGTAGAGAACTCATAAGCTCTCCATCAGACATGTCTCAATTTTTATGACACTCTTTCCATTTCTGGATGTCCAAAATATTTGACACAATCCCATTTTTATACATTTTTCATATAAAGTGGGACGGATGGAGTGTAATGTTGTTTCTGTTCAGTGATTTAGCTCGACTTTTGTAATTGGCAGGTCCAGGGACAGTGTTTTGTGATAACACAAGCTATGTTTTTATGTTCCTTTCAATTGCCACTTCAAATTTAGTTGCTACTGCATTGGCCAAGCGGGTATGCTTGTTGAAAATTCTTGTTATCTTTTAACTGTATCTGTTTTCCCCAAATATTAGGAGCTTGAGAGTTATCATAGTATGCTAAACCCGTATATCAATATATAGCCATCGGTATTTTCTGTTTACTCTTGCATATTCTGAGCATCTTGGATTATGGTGCAGGATAAAAATGAAGTGCAACATCAGATATCTATATTGCTCTTCATTGGGTTGGCCTGTGGTGTTGTAATGTTTATCTTTACAAGACTGTTTGGTACTTGGGGCATTACTGGTAAGCATTTCATTCTTTTTTTGGTGGTGGATTTATCAATCATACAATATGTACTATTCAAAATGTCATCTTCTTCCTAAAGTAGTGGTGTATCTTTTATGAGCAACTGATGGTAAATTTGTCTCACTTTTCAGCTTTCACAGGGGCAAACAATACGGAAATAATAAATGCCGCAAATACTTATGTCCAGGTTATTATGCTATTAATTATTAGTTCATGTTCAGCTGGATAGTAAGAAAAGTCCAATAACTATTGGATATATTTATTCTGCTGATCTTTTAAGAGGCATCTTATCTAGAGTCCAAAGAATCTAAAATATTGTAAGGTTTGATGCTGTAGTGTTTCATGTAGCTGTTAGATGACTTAGGTTTGAAGGTCCAGCTAACTAAAACGAGTAATTTATTTCTGGAGAAGGACAAGGAAAAAAGTCATAGGAGTTGGGAAATTGTTAGCAAACTGAACGAATGATTACAATTTATTATCTAAACTTCTTATAGCTAAGCTTCAAAATGGGTTTCATCCGTCCTAGTTCAAACTTGCAGATAAAGACATTCAGTCATTTGTTATACTTTCTGAATTCATATCCTATAGCAGGGATAACAATATTTGGCTGAAAGTTTTATCGTTCTGGGATGATCAAGCAAAATCCACTTATGCTTGGTTACCTGAGCACACTTCATCTGAATAGAATATCTTTTCGTGATAGATTCGAGGATTGGCATGGCCTGCCATGCTGGTTGGTTGGGTTGCCCAAAGTGCAAGGTACCATCTACCTACCGATACACTAATTTGTATAGCATTATGTAATCAGTGTGCTTTTAGATAATCTGTACTTGAATATAGTTGGTTGAGTGATCATAGGGTTGTGTGACAATCTATTATATTTCACTTTCTTCTTCATATTTGCAGCGATGCTTTTACTAGAACCACTAACATATGCACTTAGTTCCTATGGATAGGATTTGTCACTGTTCTTTTTCTTGTCTGCACAATGTCCTGTTTCATGTTGTTCTTGCCACAGAATCAATTGTGGGGCAATTCCAAGCCCCCAAATTTTTCTCACCATATTTCGTCTTCCTCTTCGTGTTGTGCTTTTCTCATGGATGCAAGTCCTCTCCCTCAGGAAGCACTCATTTTTTTCTGTGTTTATATGATTATTTATGTCTGATCAGACTCAGCTAAACTGATTAGTCCACTTTTCTTCTTTATAATAATATGAGAAGAGTAGCACTGTTAGTGATTTAAAACACACGCTGAACTCTTAGTAGATGATGAAGATAAGCACAATTTTTTAGATAATGAAGTTGAAACAATTTTTATAAGTTCAATTAGCTTATGACCCTATTGAGATGGATACAGTGGACTTGAGCTTAGTTTGAAAGCAGTGTTTTTTAGAAGCAAAAGCGCAAAAAAGCAACAAAGGTCCATGAGGCTTGAAGCAAAACGTGAGAAGTAAAGCACATTTCTTGAAGTGAAGCGCACAATTTACGAAGAATTAGAAAATACCAAGTATATGTGAATTTAGTGCTATAATAGTTAATTGATATTAAAACAACTAATTTCAGCATCCAATATACAGTGATTCTGACATTAGTCCAACTCTTCAAAATTGAGATTCAAAGTGCCGAGCACTTCTCATTTGCATCAATGTTTGAAGCACTCTTTTCTCTGAAGCACATGGCTGCATCCGTGAAGGGATAACCCCTCGCTTTGCATCAAGTGGTGAAACGATGGCTTTCAACAATTCTGGTTGAAAGACATTTGAGCATGATTGTCTTTGCTCGACATTTCTTTGATTTATATAAATTTGTTCCAATTGACTGTATTGTTCCTGACACTATTCGTTTTTGCTTTAACGAAGTCCTGATGATGAAGCTTCTTAAAGAAAGAAACTACACTTACATTTACTGATAGCTGCCAATACTGAAAGTTCTTACTAGCTTTCTTCCAGTATTTATATGTTTGAAATGTGCATTAATTTATCAGTCTTTTGAGCTTTAAATCCGAAAGCTGTTTATGATTTTCTGCTGGTGGTTTTTGTGTTGAGTGCATTGGTTAGTCTGTTTCAGTGTATAATATAGTTATTGTTAATGGATATACAGTTTAGGCATGAAAGACTCATGGGGACCTTTAAAGGCCTTGGCAGTTGCCACTGCTATTAATGGCATTGGCGACATAGTCTTATGCAGATTCTTTGGATATGGTATTGCTGGAGCAGCATGGGCAACGATGGTGTCCCAAGTATGCCAAATATGCCTTTCCTTCCTCTAAATGAATTTGATCTGCTCTTCAACTCTCTGTCTCCCTCCTTCCATTTCAAACTCTTTATGGTAATATTCCTAGTTTACTAGCAATATTTTAGGTTGTTGCAGCTTATATGATGGTTGCAGCCCTGAGCAAGAAAGGGTATAATGGTTTTGCCTTATCTGTCCCATCATTGGATGAACTTCTACAGATTTTCATGCTTGCAGCACCCGTCTTCCTAACAATGATGTCAAAGGTTTGTTTGACTCAGCTGCATTTTTGGCTTGCATGAAAGTAGTGACTATGTTATGTATCTGATAGATCTTGAACTCCAGGTGGCATTCTACTCTCTACTTGTCTACTATGCTACATCAATGGGCACACACATTGCTGCTGCACATCAGGTTAGTTTATGTGGAGTAATATTTTAGATGTATTTTCTTTTTGCATCTTTCTGATGTGATGGTCGGATGGATATTAACACTAACATATTACTTTCCTTATCAGGTCATGCTACAACTATTCTGCATATTTGCAGTATGGGGCGAGCCTCTCTCTCAAACAGCGCAGTCATTTATGCCGGAATTGTTATATGGAGTGAATCGGAACTTGTCGAAGGTCATAAGTTAATTTATGTAAAATTTACAGTATCCTGCATCTATTTTCTTACTAGTTACGTCCAAGCTTGAAAAGCTATCATACAACTTTCCATTATATCTGTAAAACCACTTCTTTCAAGAAAGCTTTGACATCCATGAAATTTTGACTGTGATGTCCACGTAAACTGTTGTTTCTATACATTCCCAAGGGGACAACTTTAGAGTTGTGTTCCATACATTTTTCTTTAATAGGACATTCTAAAAGATGAACACTGTGATGCAGGCCCAGATGCTGCTGAAGTCCCTCTTGATCATTGGAGCATCAAATGGATTATTACTGGCATCTGGTGGAGTGTCAATATCATTGTTTTTCCCCAAAATATTTTCACCTGATCCTTTGGTCATACAAGAGGTTAGTTGCGTATTATCTTTGACATTGCAATGTACAGATGAAGTTACAGATGAAGTTCATGATGATTCATCTTTTGGTCATGAAGATATTAACCCTCTCCACACTCTATTTTTTAAGAATAATTTTGCTACTTGGACCAAACAGAAATGATAAAAAAAAGTACTGCTAAAATAGAAACAATGCAAAGGAAGCTGTGTTAACCAGGTCCTGTTATACTGAATTAAGATTGTGTAAGCATCATTCTCATTGTATCAGTTATTTCTATAGTGTTAGTTCTTCCTTTCCTTATCCCCTGCTACCTTTTATAGTAGATTAGCCAAACTCAAAAACTTGAATCTATGAAATGAAACCTATCCAAAAGCTCAATCAGGAGCAACAGAAGCTCATAGGTGACCCTGTTGACGCAATAGTACACTTGCATCATAGCAGCATAACCAAATGAAGGTGATGGAAAACCATATCTTGTTGGAATGATAAAAATTTTATGTCGATGAAAATAGTTTTTTCTGATCTACTAATTGTTCCCACCTTCTGTTGATGCAGATGCACAAAGTACTGCTGCCATTATTTCTAACTCTCTGGGTGTCGCCCTGTGTTCATAGTCTTGAAGGAACCTTGTTGGTATGTTTTTATGCTTTCTCCAAATTATATTTTGACTATTGTAGATATTTTGGTTGATTATGTCGATTATTTTCATCTGAAAGTTCTGTTTATTCTGTCAACGTCTGCCATAAATTTAAGGAGTATGCCCTGTTTGTTTGGAAAAAAAAAAAATAGCATTTCAAGATTATCGATGGATAAATACTACTGGTAGGAGGGCTAGCTAGGTTGAGTTTAATTGCTTACCAATTATCTTTTTCCTTCATGAAGGGTTTTATTTATTAAGTATTTGCAAAACTAATATTTAGTAACTAGTAAGTACATCATCAGTTCCTGTAAGAACATAATTCTGCAATCAGCGAATTGATTAATCCGGTAAACCATAGAGAAGTTTTACCATAAGGAGGTGTGTTATGGTAGGATGTGTTTTAGTTTCTTGGGGAAAAGAGCAGCAGCGACCTTCCTTTTCTTTTTCTTCTATATGTTCAGCACCTACCTTATAAAATATTTCCATCTTGTATATTGTTGAAGCCATTACCATTTGCCTTGCATTTGTTTTCATTTATAATTTATTTTTATTGTTATTGTATGACAAGATAATTTTTAATCTCTATTATTCTAGTTATGATTTTTGAAGCCATTATATTCAACTCCATGATGATCTGTTTACTTTTTAGGCTGGAAGAGACTTAAAATTTATTAGCATATCAATGACCACCATATTTGGTTGGGCGTCTCTTCTCGTCATGGTAAGCCATTCCACATATTTCCGATGAGTCCCCTCATGATTTAGTTTGCAAAAATATGTTTTCGACCCTTACTCAGGAGTCAGGAAGCTAGAGTTGTTAATCTTTTTCTAATAAAAAGAGTATTATTCACTATTTATTTTGATTTCAAGCAGCTCTTCAGCAGTAAAGGATTTGGTTTGTCAGGATGCTGGTTTGCCCTAGTAACTTTCCAATGGGTAAAGAGCCATGCCAGCATTTCTACTCTTTGTTAAAAACTATCTCATTTTGTTTTCCGTTTAATTTTTTGATTTTCTTTTCTTTCCAGACACGATTTTTGGTAGCTCTACGGCGACTCACTTTGGCGGATGGCATACTTTATTTGGAAGACTCAGTTCATGATGAGTTACAAAAGTTGAAAACTGCATAAGTTTAATATGCTCAAGACAGCTCCCACATAGAAATGAAGTTCTGCGTTAAGACTCCAAAGGTTTCAATTTTATTGCTGTTTTTACTTGTCAATATCTAACTCTTTTTAGATATATTTGTCAATATCAAATCAATTTATCCCCCATGTACCATTACTCAAATGAGTTGACAATGAATTACTATTTACATGTCCAGTACTCGGAGAGATATGGTAATAGTTTTGTCAATGTTTTGACGATTTGAAATTCCTGTAAACATTATTCCATTAAAGTTGTATACATCAAGTCCTGAATTAGCAATCCTCGTACTCGTAGCTAGTTAGAAAGTAAGTTATTCATGTATCAAATTAATATAGTTTTTGGTTTGCAATCTAGAAATCTGCATAACTAATACATGCATAAGTTATAAAGGAATTTATCTATTATCTAATGTAGAATAGAAGATAAAATAACTTATACATGAATAACTAAACTTTGCATATCTTTTCTCATAACTAATTCATGTATTACTAATATCGATATAACTCTAATCAGCTGTCAAACGAGCCCCAATATATTCCCATAGTAGAATTTGAAAAGGGCAGAACATATATAAACTTTACCTCTACCTCGAGTACAAATACACCTGACAAGTAACTAACTTTTTACCTTAAGTGAATGTCAAAAAGAAACGATTAAGCATAATAAAAGGGCTTTGCCCATTTAAATTTAAGACATAAATGAATTCCACTATTCTTTACACTAGTCAAAATTGACGATTTCTTTCTTCTAGATCATCCGACATCTCATGAAAAGTACAAAAGGAATGCAAACTTTTCTTACGTCAATTTCTTCTGCTGATATATTTCAAATGCAAACTCTTTGTCCCTCCGATCTTCATCTTCAGACTGAAAACATATGTGCGCGGTGTGCCTATCCAAAGGAATATTTGTGGAATTTCAACCGAGACATGGGAGCACTGTGGTGGCTACTGTGGGAAGTAGCTGAAGAAATGAGCCACAATGGAAAATCAAACCCTGCTATTTCCTCGGCGGCCACGAGCATATGGTCTTGATACCTGTCCTTTATCCTACACGTAAGGAGACCCCAAAATGAGCAAGGATGATCATGAAAGAAATAAAGAAGAAGAAAGGGGAAAAAGAGAACAATGTGTATTTATTTGTAGCCTAGCAGTCATTGAAGTTGGCCTAAACCGAAGGAATCCAGTTCAAAATTCTAATACAGACAAAAAGTGCTAGGTGATCTTTTCTGTCTATGTAAGACTTAATGGTACTGTACAGAGTGTATAAGTGGAACCCAACAAAATAGTCGAGTTGCACATAAGCTTAGCCAGGAACCAGTGTTATAAAAGAACAATGTATTTATTTATTGAAACTAGATAAATGAAATGATGACCTGAAATGATCGTCTCTCTGCGTATTGTTTTTGTTTTCTCATAAAAAGACTTTGAGCCTGTTTCTTCTTCTCTTCAGCTTTCATTTTTGTCAGACTTGGACGGTAGAGAATCACAGTCCTACCAATTTGACCAACAACCACTGAGCCAGTTGCTTCCTCTAAATGCTTTACAATATCATCCAGTTCTCCTCCGGGACAGGTACCATGTATTTTGAGCTGTACATAACAATGCGGCCGTCAAAAATTGAACCCAGGAGCAATGCTTTTACAAATTAACCAAAACTTGACAAATTGCTAAGCAAATAAGCACGACTTAACTTGAGCATTCACCTTAGTTAAAGCAAATTAAACTCTAATAGTTTCCCTCCGCGAAAGGCCCTTATTCCTCAGCAGATCAACTTATTATCATCAATTTGAACATTTGTCACTTTTACTAGCAAAAGGCACATACTTGATGAAAATTGAGCTTCTTGTAATACCAGCTTAGCCTAGACCATATCCATCAATATTAATCTTACTGCTAAATACTATCAATTACACAGATTTTAACCAATTACTAATTTAAGCAACAGAGGTACTACAACACAGGAAACTGTTTAGCAATCAATATCAATAATCAGTTTACATATTTTGTTACAAAAAGGGCATGCTAACACAAAGAGTTTCGCCGGTGGAACAGCATGCTTAAGTCAGATTTGAAGCAATCTCATGACCAATTTTTAGCTAATTATTAGCATATCATCTCTAATTGTCAATTAGTTATCAAAATTAAAAATCATCTCTACTTGTTAAAAAGCCAGTCTTCTTCTTTACTAGTTCAGCGCACTTCAATCTTTGCATAAATTAACAGTTTACCATCTACAACCCATGAAATTGAGATAACCTAAAAGTTCTTTAAGGCCTCAATTTGGCAAAAAAGCAAGGAGGAAAAAACACTGAATTTTGAAGATAACCTTTCTAGCATAACAATTCAACATAAACCCTGAACCCTAAAAGTAGCTCAGTAGATCAGAAAAATCTTCACCAGCATAAAAAAAGAAGAAGGGGTAATTGTACCTTGAGAAGCTCATTAGCTTCAAGTGTCTCCTCCAAAGCCATTACAACAGAATCAGTGACACCAGACTTTCCAACCTGTTGGCTCTTTAGCTTCTTCCCTAAGCTGTGTGCATACGATGCCAATTCTTTCTTCTCCTTCACAGTCAGGCTCGGCAACTTCGCCCTTAATATTTTCCTCTCAGACTCGCTGCGCCTGGGGGCAGTCACTTCTCCATTTTCTTTTATAATTTCCTCGTCATCCACATCCTCAGGGGATTCCAAGAGGGCTTGAGAACTACAGCTAACTGGAAGGTTCGAGAAAGTTCTAGAGCGGAGGAAGATTGATGTATGGGTACGAAGAGAGGGGAAGGAGGACGGAGAATTGCTGGTGATGGGATGAAGCGACGTCGTTTGATGGGGAAGAAGAGAGAGATTTTGCTTAAGGAAGGACAAAGAGAGGATGGGAGCGGGTCGGAGCAGGCGATGGAAAGCCATCAGTTGAGAGGAAGAGGAAGAAGATAACATTACAGTTCCCATTTTGCTCTTCAGCTTTAGTTTGTTCAAGCCAGCGACATTATTGTGCTTGTGAGTCCCTCTGTAAATGATCTAATTGAGCTAATAGTGTAATGATGCGTTGCTTCTAACAAGATGGGTGTTTGGTCTAGTGGTATGATTCTCGCTTCGGGTGCGAGAGGTCGCGAGTTCGATTCTCGCAACACCCCAACTTTTGATCTCTCTTTTTCCTTTTCTGTGTGAACCAGTTACAGACTTAGGGGTCGATTCTCGCAACACCCCAACTTTTGATCTCTCTTTCGAAGATAGAATAATAATTTTGAATTATTTTAACTCGAAATTAGTTATTTCAAAATTATTTATTTTTCCTACTAAACATCCTTTGCTGTTATCCTTTCCCTTTTCTTTCTTTTTTCATAAAATTTGATAAGTATTTTTCGATTAATCATCGATATTAGAAAATAATTGTCTAGATTAATTTAAATGTGGCTTTTTGTGTGACCCAGTTAAATTGCTTTTTTTCTTTTTTTCTTCCTCCTAAAAATAGGTATTATTTTGTATAATTATTGGTATTTGAGATTTATTATCTATATAAAATATAAAATTTATGATTAAGAAGTAAGAGGGATTTCTTCCTTTTCATTACATCTTCATTTGACTATAAAGGATTGATCTTTTCAGTCAAATATTTTCCTTTTTATTTAACAGACTTTGATCCAAATGGTCAATTCTTTATGTATCATTCTTGTATTTTATCGACTTCCCTTTTTTGGATCATCTACTCTTGACACACACTCTTCTATCACGAAAAGGTAGCAATAAAAAGTGATGGTACATTTATAACACAATCATTTTCTTTGTTTGTGTTTGATTTTTCTTTTCAAAATTAAAGTTTCACCTTTCCGACAATATTTTTTTTTCCTAAAATGCATTATTCTCGTTTCACTACTTTTCTTATCTAATTATTTAACATTATTCTTATCAAGAGTTTGACTAGATATGGAACGGCAGCACTGAATCAATTTTTTTTAAAACCTAACTAACGAACTATTAAAGAATTTTATATATTAATGATAAGTTAATAAAAATATATTTTATTTTTTAAAAGATAAGTAATTTTCTTAAAAATGTGCCCAACATAAAAAATATCATGATTTAGTTAGAACTACATCTTTTTTCAAGATATTTATTAATAAATAAGTTAGTAAAAATACATTTTACTTCTCAAAAATAAATAATTTTCTTAAGAATGTGCCGAACGTAAAAAATATCATTTATTTTGAAATGGAGGACATAGAGAAATTAAATTTGCGTATAATTGGGTGTAATTAATTGGTCTGATTGTTTGACCAGATAATCACATGGTACACTCTCCAATTATAAGGTGAGATGAGAATTGTTGATAATTATATGGTGTAATTACAAGATTATTTTTAATTTTTTATTTTATTTTAAATTCTTTTCTTTTTAAATATTTTTTGTTATTTAAATATATATTTCATTTTATATTATTTCTCTTTTATTTTCTTTTTTCTCATTCCCAACCTCTTTGATATTACATGTAATTACTCATATCTTTTATCTCATTTCCAACCTCTTTGATATTACATGTAATTATTTATTTTTCATTTAGCATATATACATTATTATTGTAATTATTGAATTAAAACAAAATTTTATTATTGAATCAAGTTATAGACATATATATTTTTTAAAATTATATTTAATTAAGTTATATTAAAATTTATTTTATGTTAAATTTAAATTTGATATAAGAATATTATGTTAACTATTTTTTAAAAAAATTAAATTATGTTTTATTTTTTGTTTCAATTTATTCTTTTTAGTAGTTTTTATTTTATGTTATATTTAAATTTGTTTGAAATTTATTTTATGTTATATTTGAATTTGATATAAGAATATTATGTTAACTATTTAAAAATAAATAAACTATGTTCTATTTTTGGTTTCAATTTATTGTTTTTAATAGTATCGATTTGTTCTGCATGCCATTTATTTTTCAACTAAAATTGACATATTATTTTTTGTCAAATATTTAAATAATTTTATGACATTATATTTAGAATATTAATATATTTCTGTTAAACATGCATATGATGTTCTTAAAAAAAGTGTACTGTTAGTTTTTATAATTAATTAAATTAAAATATTATAAATTATAAAAATAATAATTATTTTTATAATATTAGTTAAAAATATATATTTATTTTAGTATAATCTTAAGAGACAATATGTATTTTATACCTAATTTAATTCTATTATTTATAAAGATACATATTTTTTAAATATTAGTTTCTAAATTTTGATAAATAATTATTTTAAAAATATAATCTAATTGTGTAAATTACACCTATAATCAAATAGCACGCTCATAATTATACTGTAATTATATTATATTATGACAAATAAATAAATCATTATAATAAATATACTATGTAATTATTAACTTAATAGTTATACTAATTTTAATTACCATACGTTTTAAATATATTTTTTAAAAATAATTTAAATTAAAAATATCATTTATTTTAAAAATAAAAAAGTAATATTTTCTTAATTGTAATCTTAATCTAAAGTTGTCTGGAAAGCCATTAATGATATTGACAAGTCAGAGCATGGAGAAAAAGCTTGTGATTCTTTCAACTATATATGTACTTATCTTCAAATTGCTTTAGTTGTGTTAAACATAAGAGATGGATGAGAATACAAAGAAGGAAACTATTTCCATGTTTCTCATTTACGTGACATGGTTGAAACTTTGAAATTTAAACTTTCATAAATTTTAGTTATAAAAATTTTGTATATTTAAAAATTATATAAAAATATTATGTATTATAGTAATTAATAATTTCCTTTTAAAAAAAAAAAACTGCGCTAAAACTTCACATAGTACTACAGGAGACTTCATTGTTCTTTGTTCTGTGACAGGATAAGAGATAATAACATTTATTTACTAATACCAACTACTGTACTAATTGACACCTCTTACCTATTATTTCTTCCGCTTATTTTTATTTATTTAATATTAAATTAATAAATCTCTTGATAAATAATAAAAAAATAATAATTTTATTATATTACTTTTTAAATATAATAAATTCAATAATTTAAGAAATGACTATAGTTAATAATAAGAATAAAGTTAAAAATTAAATGATAAATTATTTTAAATTTTTTAAATTAAATAAATAAAAATGAATTTAATATTATGAACAAGTAAAAGTGGACAGAGGAAAATGTTACTCTCTACGTTCACTTTAACTTGTTCGTTACATAAAACACAACATTTTACTCTTACTTGTTCAATTTTACATATAAATTTATTTATTTATTCGTGTTTTATCTTTAACGTTAACTCTTCAATTCTCAATCCAATAAAATTATACATAAATTAATATAAATATTATGATAAAATATACACTTTATTTATTATTTTTTAGAAGAACGTAAAATTTATTGTGGATAAGTAAAAATAAATTGAGCTACTAATATATGTAATATCTCTTCTTAAACAGAGCCATTTTTTAAGATTGCTAAATTAAAATAAGCAACGCTTTCAACTTGTATGAAACTAATTATTTTCTTAAGCTAAAATTATATTTGAGAAGGCGCAAAAATCAGCTTATTCATATATATTGCTGCTTTTCTTAAACTCCAGGACACTATATTTAACTTTTATAAGTATGCTGGAGTTTAGTTACAGAAGTTAAAAACTTCAAAATAATGTTCTGGATTACTTTCATTTGTGGAAGTTTGAAACTCCAATATAATGTCTTTAATTCGAACTTAAATAATGTTCTGGAGTTTCATTTGAAGTTGAAGCTCCAATATATGTCGTTGATGTCGAATTTAAACGCGGGGCATATCAGAAGAGATATCATTAAAAATAAAGATATACGAAATAAGATGGGAGTGGTCTCTGTAATAAATAAAATAAGAGAGAAGCGACGTTGAGTTAGCTCGAACATGTAAAAAAGAGATGCACAGATGCCCCAATGAGGAGGTGAGAGGTTGGCCATAAATCTGAAATGAGGTAGAGATAGTCCGAAAAATTATTAGACAGAACATGATATACTTGCAACTTACCGAGGACATAACTCTAGATAGGAACATATGGTGATTTGATGATCGGTAGAAAGTTAGTAGATAGTTGAACGTTGTTTAATTTTCCTTATTAATATTTTTATTATTACACTTCTTTATCCTATATCTTTTTATTACATATTATTTTCTTTACTTTGATTATCGTATTATTTGTTACTAATATTATTCTGTTCTCGATAGATAAGTTTTATCAACTAATAATATATTTCCATGTTTCAAATTAAAATATGATTAACCAGCATGTTTAACTAATCAATTATAATAAATTGAATCAAATTGTGCTATTTTTTATTTTTCTCCAATACCTCGATACTGTTCATGATTTTTCTTCACTTATATGATTCATCCGGGGAGAGATTGATGAGCTTAAAAATAAAAATAAGCAACCTTACAAATATATCGCTTTTTAAAATTTTTAATTACGCTCATCTTCATTATCATATAAATTCAATTCAAGTTTTCTCCGATCACTTCTCAACGCATACGCTCATTATTAATAATAATTCCTAATTCATATCCTTTGAAAATCTCTCTTCCAACTTCATATACTTAACCATTTTATTTTTTTTTGTTTTACCAATATCAATCAATTGATCCCATTGTTCAATAATGATCGCCAACACAAATCAGAAAGTTGTCTGCAAAGAACTGCATATATGGCTCCATAAATAATTAACCAGAGTAACAGACCAAATCAACTTTAGGTTATGGGAGCAGCAAAAGATCCTCAACACAGCCAAGGAAAGGAAAAAAGGCAATTATGTCATAGGCATAGCTAGCCCTACTAATGGCTAAACTCAACTTCTTTATTTCTTAATTTAATAAAAATACAACAACAAAGGGTGGACCCCGTCACCTGTATCGGATTATCAGGGTGATTTCTCAGGTGACACTATTCCACCCCTCAATTTCTTCTACCACACAGCTAATATAAAATCTAAGGGATTGTTTGGTACGGTACTAAATTATCGATTATAATTTTAAAATTAAAATTTTGAGACTAATTTATTTATAAAAAAAAAGATAATTTAAAATAATCTCAAATTAAATAGAATAAGATCATATATTTTAAAATAAAATTTGTGATTAAATTTAAATAAAAATAAATTTATCAATCAAACATAATATAAATCTAATCACAAATTTTATCGTGAAATATCTCTAAATCTTATCCCACAGTGTATCAAACAAGCCCTACTATTACTAGCTAGCTCCCTAAAGTTAGGGTTTCTTGAGAATATATGAGCAAGATGGAGTGACTTTGCATTTCCCCACAGTAATCATTTGCACCGATTTCCCAGAACCATCTCTTGGAGGATTAAACCAAACTGGAAGAAACCCTTCTGATTCACACTCAAATCTTGTTTCCTTGAATCGCTGCACTAAAGCCTCTTTTCCCTGTTAAACTTATAGAAATTACACATCAAAAATCACAAACTTAATAAACATAACTGCTGATAATTTTTGTTTTCGATTTCTTTTTAAAAAAATTTAACATTGACGCACCTGTATCTTCGCAGTGACAATCTTAACTCTCTTTGCAGATCCCGGAAACACGTCTAGCTTGTCATTAAAAGCCCAAAAGAATTTCCACACAGTTCTGTGATCGGTGAAATTCACAAATGCATAGCCTTTGCTCTTCTTGTTTCTGCAAATGCAAAAAATAAAACCCATCTTTTATTACGTTATCTTTAGAATCTAATAGTACTCAAGTAGTTGCTACTTTGACTGCAAATAAACACCACAAAAATAATGAACGAGATTATTACTTGAAATCCATGGGTAAATACAAGAAATCATAAGCGAAGAGGATATTTTCTTCATTTGAATCTCTCGCCTTTTGATTCTCCAGTAAGCAGTGCTCGTCCAGAAATTTCATCAACATTTCACGGCTGTTTAAAAAAACAAATGAAACTAATCAGCCATGAAATTGCAAAAAGCCAGCAGATAACTAAACGACAGTGATAATGAATATGCAGAAAATAATTAATCAACTCACAAAAATTGGACAAGTAAAAATTAAAAATTACTTGTAGTCATATGGGATATTCTTGATCATGACAGTAGTAGTATTGTTTTTTCGTGACCAGCTGAGAGGTATCACATCGTGCTTCTTCAGCCCACTGTAACCCGTCCACTTCCCGTAACAAACACCTCTGTTTCCGTTACTCCCTCCTTGTCTAGCGGCGCAACCAATATTTCTCATCCTCGGAGGAATATTACTCCGACGCTCGCGTCTCGCCGATGGCAGCCGCACATTCTCCCGCGGCGGTGAACCAACGGTAGGAAATGGAGCCGGTGACGGCAGCGGAGGCGGGGTGGAGAAAAGGTAAGGCGTAGAGGGGAAGGAAGGTGGATGAGAAGCAGCGTTGTTGTTAGTGCGGCAAAGAGGGATATATTCAGGTGCCTGCGGGTTCAGCAAACTCCTTGGAACAGCAGCCATGGGGTACAGTTGATAAAGTTGTAGAAGTGATTTTGAAAAAAGTATTTGGTTGTTTCTGAAAAAAATAAAAATAAAAAGAGAAAAGAGAGATTTGAACGGAGGAATGAAAGAGACAGTGTGAGTGAAGGAAGAAATGAAAGAAACAGTTGGTTTACTGCACAGTCTACTCTCTGTAAGACCTTTTTATAGCAGCATCCAACCAAAAAGATTTGTTTTTTAGAAGAAAACTAGGGAGAGAAGTTCGATACTGCAATAGAAAACTGGAGAACTGTGTCTACCTTATATAGTGTAAAGAAAAAGAATTATACTATTGCTATAAAAAAATAAAATTAAATCTATTATAGTAAGTTACATTTTATTTCCAAGTTAGTTATCTAAAGGAGTGGTCTATTATCGTAACTGATTCTTAGAAAAAATTATACAAGCCGATTATATATATTTTGGAAAGGAAAAAATACGATGATAGAAAAAGGTGAATCTAAAACTTATTAAATATAAATGAATCACTAAAATAAAAAATTACATATATTAAGTAGGAAATTCGCTACTGGTGGGATGGATGAATTTTAATATTTATTCTTAATTAAATATTTCAAAATTAGAATTCATAAAATAAAAAAGCTTCAATTCTGATAGAAAAGTATTTTCTCTAAAATTTGAATGTTGATCTAGATAAATAACTTACAATCTTAGCAAGTAAGTAGTTTTGAAAATTGAACTTTAATTAATTTATTATTTTATGAAATTTATCTTTCAATTAGCGAAATACGCGAGAAATACTTTCTAGTTTAATTTTTTATTCTTAAAAATAATTATGATATTTTACAAGATTTTTACTTTTATACATAAAATATCTGAAAATATTATTTTTTTTATTTAAATTATAAAAAAATATAAAAAAATCATTTAATCGTAAAATACTTAGGTGATTTATGAGCACATAAATAAACATGTATAATGTTTTTGAATATGATATCAAGCTAAATATTGATGGGGTACGTTGGTAAAAAAATACCATGATAAGTTACAACAGAAATATAAAATAATAATAAATAAGTATATATTCATGTTGAGGTGTGAATATATCATTCATAATTTTTTAAAGGAGATTTAAGTACACTGTGGTATTATTTTTTACTATTTTAACAGTAATATTCTTGTCAGCTCTAGGATACAACAGTCCAATAACATCATATGACTCAAGCAACTTTGGACTAGTTGAAGAGTCCAAAACTCTACCAGAAGAACACCTTCTTTCAATATAAAATTATTACTCTATTTTATAGTAAATAAATTGGAGATTTGAAATATTTGTCTTTCTCTCAACTCTCTTTCGCTACTCCCACCCAGAACGAATTTAGAGGGGATCGAGGGTGTTCACCCTAATCACCTGGATAAAAAATTACACTATATATAGAAGGTATTTTTAATTTTTTTTATGTATTTATATAGATTTTGAATCTCTTGAAAACAAAAGTAAAAGTTGACTTAGTGATTTAGGATGCTCAAAATTTATATTCAGCTTTGAAATTCAAGTCTCAAACACTATATTTTTATTGTTTGGAACTCCCTCAGTGAAAATTCTAAATCCGTCGCTGCAATCCCTCATCATTGCATGCTACAATATTTTACGATACTTCTCATATATTACACCTCGCAAGTTTCTAACGTTTAGTTGGCCTATTCGTATGTTAGTCAAGAGTTTTGGAGTACGACGCGTGCGAGAAAGGGCCCGAAAAAAGGTCGAACGAGCGCGGAATCGGGGAAGCGAGGGAGAAGGCCGGAGCAGGCTACAACAGGGGCAGCGTGCCACGGACCCTCTCCCTCTATGTTGGGCGTCGTGGCACGCTTGACTTTTGGTGCGACAGGGTCCGTGCCACTGACCCCTTGTCCACCGCCCAAAGATTATATAAGTTTAAGTTTTCATTTGTGGTATTTCATATATACACACATACATTCGTCCAGAGAAAGGAAAACGCGAAACTTAAGGTAATTTTCTTTTGATTGTGCTGTCAAACGCCGCCCAAACTCAAATTAACTTCATGTATGGGGTTATAAGCTTGTAGGGAGCATTACTACGGAGTTAGTTTCTCAAAATTCGCCTGGCAAATCGTAGCCCCACCGAGCAAAAGTTGTCGGAATTGCTGCTAATTTCTAAACGATCACAGGCTTCAAGTAAATATTTCTCTCTTCTGAACTCTCAAGAAATTGTACGTTTTCGACCGTATTTTGTTAAGTTAAAGTGTAGTTAATATTAGTATTAAAAGTTATCATTTTTTCCGAATTTAATACTGAAACTAGTCTCATTCTCCCAGTAATACGATTACAGTTGGAAAGGGCTGTTGAATACAGATTGAAACTCGTCAATTAGACAAAAAGTCGACACTTGAGGTATGTAAGCCTATCCCTTCGGCAAGTTACGTTCGTCGTAAAGTTAGTACGATCCGTGTGTCTATAGTACTTTAGAGTAAACCTATTGGTGTCAGCTATTATAAACTGAATTTAGCCTATGGTGACAAAATAGTAATTCTTGTCCGAGTTAATCTAAGTAGAATGGTCTTACTTCGATGTTGAGTAGTTAAATGTTATCCCACATTGAGTTCCATCTATTGAGGCCGCGAGGGCCATTTTGAATTGTATTTATTGAGGCCGCAAGAGCCATAGAGAGTTTTATTTACTGAGGCCATGAGGACCGTATTGAGTTCCATTTATTAAGGCCACGAGGGCCATTTTGAGTTTCATTTATTGAGGCCACGAGGGCCATAATGAGTTTCACCAGATTAAGGCTGCGAGGGCCATCCCGAGTTACAATACACACCATCCTTAGTACTCAGGTAGTAGGAGTGGACCTTGCCGAGGCTTATGGGCGCAGGTAGGTTCTTCTGTGTTGTTTGTACCTTCCAGGATTATGGGGGCCCGGTTAGGTTCTTGTTTGCTTATATAGACTTGTTGTTTAGATAATTCAGACAATGAAGGTATTCAGGTTAAATCCATACTTTCTTTCTTTAATTACTACAGTTTTACCAACTTTCAATCAGTTATTATCTTTTCCGCCTTACATATTCGGTACATGTTTTACTGATTGTCACACCCCACCTTGGGGGGTACGACTGGCATCTAGTGCCCTACAGAGACCTGAACTGCTGAACTGCTAAGCCTGGGCACATCTGGTGCCTGGCTGGCTCTAACTCATATTTCTGGACACAAAGGGCTGTATAACGGCTATAAACACAGCCCCCGGCCCATTGGCCTATAGCCTCCTGTACCTGTAATAACAGCTGACCAGAACATGCAACTATAGGGAAAACTATGTGGGCCGACAAGGCCACCATGCTGTCTAGTTATCTGCAACTCAGCAATGAAATACTAGAAATCTACGTGACCGGCAAGGTCACCACTACTGTCAAACTTATGGCCCCACACGGCCAACATAAAGAAGCAAAAGTACTAACAGCTAACAACTGCACGGCCTCACACGACCGGCTCATCTGACCACAGGGAAAACATATACAGACTGCAAGCCTCTAAGAATAGTAATAGAATGATCGGGACAGGGCCCCGACCTACCCGTACTGTACAACAAAAGAAAACAAAATACACCTCTGGAATTCAGACTCCAGATGACAGGAGCTGAATACTCAATAGCTGGCTGGAATCACGAGGGATCGCCTCCTCATCTATGAGTACCTGCAGGCAAGTAATGCAGCGCCCCTCTGGGCGTCAGTACCACTGGTACTGAGTATGCAAAACAACTGAAGTAATACAACTGAAAACAACTGAATATAGATAGCATAACTAGCATTTCTGTATAGCAGGAGATAGCTGAATCTGAAGAAGCTGATATAAACTGACTCAAGATTTCTGTACTGATAAGGCAGAGGTGTACCTGTAGACGCGACGGCCTGCTGTCTAGTAGCTAGTATATAATATATAGAGCACATAAATAGATATACAAGTAGCAAACAAGAGCCAATACCAACCCCCATAAGTCGGATGACGCCAAGCAAGCAAACAATCTATATACCCCTACCCGGGTCAAAACCAACCAAAAATAAGTCACACCACTCATCTGATAACTGTGAGCTCCTCCTACCGGCCCCCTTGGGTACGTAGCTCAGGCCTTGGCCTCTGACAATAAACTGTGTCTGAATCCGAAGACTCCTGCCTCTGTGCGCAAGTGCACACGGGGTGTGTAATAAAAACTGCCCCTGGGTGCAAGCACGCAACAGGGTAATTTTATAAAAAACTGTATATAAAACTGCCCCCGGCCACAAGCGCACACAGAGTAATCTGCCCCTGTAAACAGGGTAATCTGGCTCTGCGCAGAGTAAACTGAACTACCCCTGCAAGCAGGGTGGTCTGGACCGTATTATCATGGTGGTCGGCCATCATCGTCCTCTAGGCGGACGACATCACCCAGCTGGTGGCGGTATCTGAATCTGGTATCGACACAGCTATAACCCAGGGGCGGTGGGGATGCTAAAAGGGTGCCCACATGCCACAACAAGTCTCAACAAACAAATTGCACATAGAAATAGCAAGCGTGTATAACTGAATAGACTATCTGGAATCTAACTTCTTATTCTGATCTGTTTCTATACTGAACTGATTCTTTACTGATTATACTGATTCTGAAATCTCTGTTTAACTGTATGGCTAATCTGTAGCCAAGATACTGTCTGTCTGAATGGCTAGTCTGTAGCCATAACTGTCTGTCTATCTAATCTTTCTTTACTGACTTTTATTATGAAAATCTGTTCCTTTTTATTCTACAACATGCTTGCTAATCACATAATAGACTATACTGGATCTGAACTACTAACTTGCCCTTGGGCGCATGCTTTTCTAACTTTCAGACTAGATACGATATAACAACGCAAACTAGGTTTACTGAACTTGCACAATACTTAACATTCGACTCTGGGAATTCTATTACGGAGTCTATTGTACTATACAGGGCTAAAACTACTAACTTGCCGAAGGAACTAGCTTTACATACCTTAATCTCGAGTTATCCGTCTGTCGGACGAGGCTCGACCGGTACTTCAACTGTTTTCTCCCAACTGCATTCATAAATATGTCAATTTATACTAAACACAGCTTTATTGTAAAGAGCCACGTCACTTTCGATATAGTTTATAGTCTAAACTTAGGCTTATCGAAAGACGGCCAGAAACTCGCTATTTTTCAGAGGTCCAGAAGGGAGAAATATTCACTTCACAACTTGGAACACATAGACACTAGTTTAGAGCAATTCCACTTACCTTAGCTCGGTAGCTCGACGATTCGTCGGCCGTATTTAACGAAACTAAATCCGTAGGAATGCTCTCTGCTGCTAAATACCTCCGTATCTGGAGTTAATTTGAAATTGGACAACGTTTAGCAGCGTAATCGGACGAAAATTATATAACTACTTCGCTCCTTTTTCCTTCTCCTGCGTTTGCTCTCTGTTTTCTGAGGTTTAAATGATTAAATTCTAAAATAAACCGAAGTGGGGCTTTATATACTTGGGCCTGGACAAGGCCAACGTGTCACGGAGCCAACGCGGAGGCTCCACCTCCGTGACACGCTGCCATTGAGGAGGGGCTCTGCCTCGGCTCCTTCCGCGATGGTTCGACAGGTTTCTCGTCCGATCTTTTCCCGGGCCTTTCTCTAGCACGTATGGCCTTCAAATACGCTTATCCAATGTGCGAATAGGTCGTCTAGGTGCCGGGAATTCTACGGGGTATAACACTGATGCCCACCCGGGGCGCTGCACCGCTTGCCTGTAGGTGCGGATAAACGCAGTTCGGGACGTTCCTAGCCTCCAGCTGAAGTTAGTAGTTTATTCAGCTCCTTCCATCCGGAGTTAAAAGTTAGTAGAGATTTTGTACTTTTGATGTACAGTTTTTGGGTAGGTCTGGCCCTGTCTCGACCATTATATCACTCCTAGAGGGTGGCAGACTGTTGTACATTCCCTGTGGTTAGTTGTTGTTGGCCGTGTGGGGCCCTTGTATGCTTTATTTCCTGTGTTGGCCATGTGGGGCCTAGGTTAGTTGTTAGTTGACGGTCTTGTCGGCCATAACGTAGTTTAGTGCCTGATTTACTTTTCAGTTATAACTAGACAGTATGATGGCCTTGTCGGCCCGCATAGAATTCATGTTATTGCGTTGTCGTAGTCAGCTGTCTTCTTTTATAGGTGGCCTTGTCGGCTAGGGGCTGTTCTTACAACCGAGATATAGCCCGTTCGTTTCTTGAATTAAGTGTCAACGTGCCCTAGTTTAGTCAGGTTAGTTCAGATCAGTAGGGCATTAGGTGTCAATCATACCTTCCAAGATGGGGCGTGACATCATAATTCTCATATATACAATATTTTACCGCACTTCTCATTAGTGAAAATCCTGAATCAACCATTGCAGTCCCACCTCACTGCATGCTACAATATTTTCCACACTTCTCATAATTCTCATACATATAATATTTTTTCATACTTCTCATAATTTTCATACACAATACTATAATTCTCTTATCACTCCCCTTAATGAAAATTCTTAATCCGCCACTGTAGTCCCACCTTACTGCACTCTATAATTTTTTTTTCACACTTTTCATAGTATGCCTACACAATACAATGATTGTATTCTTTTATCGCAATTCATAAAAAAACACCTTTATATATATAGGTATAAAAATTCTTTTCAGATTAAATAAATAAAATAAACTCTAGATTGATAATAGATAATTAATGATAAATTATGTATTACTACATAATTATCATGAGTTACAAAAATTATAATAACTACTTTTTTTATTACTAATACATTTTAATATTAAAATACATCAACTCATCTCATCTTATTTGTTCATCCATCGTCGAATCTAAACTTTAGTAGTTTAGTTGCTTTTCTAGTTATCGATTTATAAATAACAAAAAGATCAAATTTCTCCGTACTACAAATAGAGGTTGATTCCCATGTATTATATAAAAAGTTAAAGATCTTCGATGCGTATTGTTTCTGATTTTAGGTGCTTGGTGATGAATTTGAGCACTGTGAGGCTTCATCATGTATATCGCGACAGTAATAATATGATTGATTTCTTGCTCAGCATGACATCGCTCCTTCTACTGGTCAGATATATGAGGCCTCAAGTCCATTTCTCATGTGCGGGCGATCACTTCTTTTTATTAACTATTTACATTTCAATAAAGATAATTTAATATAAGATAAGGCAAATTTTCTTTCGAAATTGATGAGAGATTTTTATCTGAGGATGTCTCAATAAAATTAATAAATAATATTAATTTTTTAAAAAAGAAAACACACACACACGATGCCCAATAATAATAATAATTTAGAGTTGATTTTTTTTGTTTTTACATTACTTATTTTTAATATTTCTTAAAAACATACGTTTAACATTAACATAATAACATTATTATGTATACAAAGTAAAAATTTCTGACTAATAAGATGTTATTTTTCGCTATATAATATTTTGAATATAGTAAAAAATTTATTTATTAATATCAAAATTTGAGTTATTTAATTTAAAATTTTAAATTATTTCTGATATAAAATTGATAGTATTAAACAAAATTGTACTAGCCTTATCCTTTCTTTCACATAAGACAAAAAGAATAAAATAACAGAATGAAAAAAAATCCACAAGAATTCTTTAATTTTTTGTATAACTCCGTGTCGAAAAGGCTTAATCCCAACAGGCGACAGTCGTGACTTCATATCGATCTCAGGTTTTCTGTGAATTTGAATTTTGATTAGAAGAAGTCTAGACAGAAAAAAGAAATAAGAGAAAATATTGCTATAGGTAAAAACTACTGCAATATAAAATAGGGAAAATATGTTCACCTTATATAGTGTAAATAATATTTTATATCATTAGTAAATTTTTAATTATTTTAGTAAGTTATTTACTTTACTTAAAGTAATCGCAAGTAAGTAATTCTGAAAAACGGACTTTATTTTAATAATTTTTCATAAAAGCATCTTCGAATTAGTAATTGTTAATAGAGAAAACATTATTTTATATTAATTGTGCATTATATTTATACACAGTGAATATATGTGCTATTTACGAGCACGTAAATCATATTAATATGATATTTTTAAATATAACATTTTAGAATATCAAAAAAATCAATTCTCTTTCAACAACAAATAGAGACTGAATCTCATGTATAATATACAATACTATAAAATTGAGTTGATCGATCCATACGCACGTATTATTTTTCAATTTATATAGATCCTTATTGATAATGATGCAATCAAAAATTTTATAAAAAATATTTTAAATTTAATTATAAATACATTAAAATAATTTTAATTTATATATATTTTATATAACTTTTTTATATATATAATATAATTTTTTAATAAAAAATATTCAATTTTGGCCACTCTTTGTCACAGGTTGCAACGCCACTGCTTGTTGATGGAATATTTAGGCGTTGTGCAACTTTACCTTGCTAAGCATGACATGCACGTCGATCCTTCTATTGATAATCGACAGTTATAACATTTTCTTATCTTACGACCTATCCTTTGTTTTATCTATTTATTTTTCACAAGGACTATTTCAAACTTTCACAATTAAAATAGTTTCAATTTAAAATAACTCTTTCTTGTATTCTTATGTTTTAACATAATTATTTGAATTAGCAAAAAAAAAAAAAAACACAACATACAAATAATTGAATATTTTTAATTTTTCTCCGATAACACTATCGTTTTTCACTCACTTCTCTAAACTCATTTATTCAAGTCAATATTATGTTATTAAGAAATTCTTGTAAAGTATTGGCATGTTTTTGGAAAATTTCATGTTTTAGAGAGTAATTATTCATATTGATAAAATATATCGCTCAAGCAGAAAATAAGAGTCCATTTGGTCATACGAGATGAAATTATGATATGAAATCATATGAGATTAAGTTTGAAATTTTGTTTGGACATGTAATTTGAAAATTTTAAGTTGTATTTTTTTCTCATGAGCATAAGAACTCCATAAGTTATAAAAATTATTCAAATTGCTAAAATTTTATACAATCTAACCAAATAAGTAAAAATTTATAATAAAATATAATACGTTATCACAAAATCATTCTAAAAAAGGTCTAACTTAAAAATCGAATTTTAGTTTAATAAAAAGTAAAATAGTTGATAAAGATTGGTGAGAATAAATAATTGACAAACTATTTATGTTCATAATAGTTGGCAAAAGTTGTTTATATTTATTAAATAAACGGTTAATAAATATAGTTGGTATATATAAAATTATAGATTTTTTTTTATAAAATATAAATTTATGAGTTAAATTTTACATTTAAAAAATCTCATCTAATAATTTAAAATCGCAAATTAAAATTTTTAAAAAATTTAAAATTTTACTTTATAATTTAAAATTATAAAATAAAATTATATATTTAAACGCTAATTTCAAATCAAGACATAAAATTACATATTCAAATGCCTACTAAAGTTACGAGAAAGTTCATTTCACATCATCTTGAAATGTAGAGACATCGGAAAAAATAAAAAAAAATAAAAAAAAAAAGAAAGAAAGAAATGTAGAGACGAAAAAAAAAAAAAAAAAGAAGAAGAAAAGGGGGAAGTGTAGGCTTGCGCGTGGGGACACGCAATAGAAGAGCGTGGAAAGGAAATCAGAAACTCATAATGAGTTGCATTAAATTGCTAGATTCGAAGCCCGGGGATACGTGCGGTAGCGAGGATGAATGTTCTTCCGTCTCTGCCGCTAGATTTTGTGGATGGCGTCTCACACTTGCTAGGTCGTTCGATTGGACAAATAATTTTAAAATATTAATTTAATTTGCAGTACTGATTGAACTTCTTTCAATTTAATTTAGATTTTTCTTAATTCGTTTAATAATTTTTTTGTTATTTTTTGATAAATTTTTAATGTTAATTTTTGACATGTGTGGAATCTTAAAATTAAAAATATTTTAATATATTTTATGAATTTTTTAATTTAAAATTATAAAATTTACATTTTATTTATTATTTAATAAATAAATTAAAACAAAAAAATAATTGTTATAGAATGAACATTTTACTTTCTCTAATTAAATTTTAAAAAAAAAACTGTTAAATTGATGTAGAGAAAATGATGAGTGCGTATATATTTGAAATTTTCAGCGGGCATTCGATGTCGATTTTGGACTTGAGTAATTTGATTTCGCCCTAACAAAACTCATTGGAAGGATAAAATGCATAATTTCATTACATGAATTTAATAATTTTGATTAGCAAAATTTGTAAAGTTACTATTTATATATAGGACAAAAATAAAATTGGTAAAAGGAACGAACCACACTTTGCGAAATAAAATGCAAAAGAATACATGTGGCAACTCGTAGATAATAAAAGAGATTATTTTTTATATGCTTCAAAGATCTTTGAATGCCTCCCCATACAAGATTGGGACCAGATCGAAAATTTGAAAGAAATTTTAATCTGAGAAAATTATTTTACAGTGAGACCCGATTATAATGGTTTTCATAAGTTCACTAATCAATATCGAGTTGCACGTCTATTTGCTCTAATCAATAGTGGGGCGGATCAATATAGTGTATTGAGGGTGCCACAACACTCAGATGCTTGGGTAAATTTTGATATGCATGCTAGTATTTCTGGTAATATATAGGTATAAATAATGAGTGGCACCCAAAGTCATAACTTAATTGCGGATGCCACGGTTAAGGTGCTGAATCTTAGCCCGTTGATCTCGTGATTGAGACTCCATCAGGCGCAAAACCCCTATTACTTCTTAATTAATTTAAGCCTACTTTGATACCTTTTCCCCCTTTCTTTCCGTTTTTCCCCTTAATTTCTTTTGTTTTTTTTCTCTACTAAAAAATTTATTTTATTGTTTTATTTAAATTATGTATTTGTTTTTTACTGAATTTTTAAATTCTTATTTGAATAATTTTAATCATTTTTTTATCCATCTAATGTTACTTTTTCCTTAACTTTCAAAATTATTTAGAATGATGATACAAAAGACATAATATTAATTTCTAATGAGGTGTGTTCGTTAGTTGAAAATTTTATCTTATTATATGTTTCAAATCACTTAATTCAATATAATTTGTATAGAGAAAATTAGTTGAATTGGACAAAACTTATTCGGTTTGATGATCACATTTTTATTTATGCTCCAAAAGTTTATAAATTAAATTAAATTAGTTGATTCAAAATGAATTGAACCGACTGAATGGAGACCTTAGTCAATCTTATTAACTACTAGTGGTAAGTTTACATTAAAAATAGTAAACTACTTAAAATATACCTTTTTGGGGGGTCAAAAATGATGAAAATCCATCAATTAAGAGGGATAACGGTGATACAAAATCGACGAATAGTTTTTTATTGAAAATTAACATCTCAAAAATAAAATATTGATGGACTCCCTTGGATTTTTTTGATAGCCTTAATGAAATTAAAGTGAAGTAGTACTAGGGAAAAAAAATTTTGCGCATTTTTCCGCAAAATTAATCGACTAACATCTATCGATTTTATTAAATAAATAAACATGTACTGCCAGTAGTCTGTTAGTTTCATTTTAAAAAATTAATTTTTTTTATTATTTTAACAGTGTCTATTGATTACCTTAACGGAATGTGACATCGTACATCATTTTTTTGTCTCTTAAAAAAATTATATTTTTTAATATTAATGGCACCTGAATCCGTCACTAATCAACACTAGTCGAAGCGTTAGAGCATAGACACGTGATACGATCGAGATAGTCTTGTTAATATTAAATATGTTGTCGTTTCACAATGAGGCGACAATTCCATTTTCGTGACCTATAAAATGGGGAGCAAACTCCTCTGTACAGCAGCCATGGGGTACAATTATATGAAAAAGTATTTGGTTGTTTCTTTTATATGAAAAAACAAAAAAGGAGAGAGAGAGATTTGAACAGAGGAATGAAAGAGACAGTGTTAGTGAAGGAAGAAATGAAAGAAACAGTTGGTTTACTGCACTGTCTACTCTCTGTAAGATCTTTTTATAGCAGAACCCAACCAAAAAAAATTGTTTTTTAGAAGAAAACTAGGGAGAAAAGTGTTGAGTTATTGAATATAGAAGAAGAAGAAGTAAAGAAGAACAGAGAAGAAAAAGAAGCTGTTAAGCAGAGAGATGAAGAAGATATTAGATGTAGAATAGAGAGAATGAAAACTGTATATCATTACTCAGATATATACATCAATTACTTTAACAACTTAACTAACTAATACCTAACTCCTACAGATTTACTATTTCACCTTTTAGGTTATTTATCATCAACACTCCCCCTCAAACTAGGAGGTGCAAATACATTAAGCATTCCTAACTTGGAACATAAAAACTCATGTTGAAGCTTGCTTAGTTCTTTTGTCAATAACTCTGCTTGTTGATGTCTGGTAGGTACAAACTCAGTTTTGATCATTCCATTTTGAATCTTCTCTCCCGCAAAGTGACAATCTATTTCTATGAGTTTTGTTCTTTCACGAAACACCGGATTTGCTGCTAGTATTGAGAAATAATTTGTAGTTATTATTAATATTTTTAAAATTTTATAATTATTTTATAAAAAGAATTTATTTATATTTATATTATTCAAAAGAATTATTTTCTTTAATTCAAATTATTAAAAAAACAAAAAAGCTTCGTTTACTCGTGAAATACTTAAGTGATTTATGAGCACATAACTAATGCTTGTTCGTTGTTTTTAAATATGATATCAAGCTAAATATTGATGGTGCATGTTAGATGAAAAATATCGTTACAACGGAAAAATAAAATGAACAATAAATAAATATATTTTTAGGTTGAGGTGTTAAAATTTTATTTTTTTAAAAAGATTCAAAAGTTTTTTTTCAATCGATTCAACAGTAATATTTTTGGCTTGTTCGTTTCAAGACACAACACAGTTCAACAATGACTTAAACAATTTTGGACTAGTTAAAAAGTCCAAAATTTCACTAGAAGAACACTTTCTTTCAAATTTGAAAGTGCTCTATTTTATAGTAAATAAATCGGAGACTTGAAATATTTTTCTTTCTCTCAACTCTCTCTTTCACTTATTCCTACCTAGACGGATCTATAGGGAGACGAGGGTGTTACCTCGACAAAAAATCACAACTTGTCCCGGATCGACTTCCAAATCATAATTACTATAGTAAATAACTAAAGAAAATCGATAGATGGGAGATAGAAAAATCGAAGAAAAGCGAACTAGTTATAGAAATATTTCTCTATCTCTAAGGTTCACTAATTATTTGACTGTTGGCGGGTCTTTTTGTATGTGTTGTCCTGAAAGAGGAGGACTCAATGATTATTCGTTCGCTGGAACCACTATATGTATAAGGTAATTTTTTAAATATTTTTTATGTATGTAATTAGATTTTTAATCACTTAAAAATAAAAATAGAGGTTGATTTAGTGGTTTAGATTGTTTAAAATTTACTTTAAGGTTCTAAGTTCAATTCTCAATCACAATAGCTTTATTTTTTGAACCTGCTCACTGGAAATTTTGGATCAACCATTGCAATCCCTCCTCATTAGGCACTATAATATTTTCCCACACTTTTCATAATTCTCATATATAATATTTTTCCACACTTTTGATTAATAAAAATCCTGAATCCACCCGCTGCAGTCTCACATCACTACACACTACAATATTTTTCCATAGTTCTCGTACATGCAATGTTTTCCCCTACTTCTCATAGTTCTCATACACAATATAATAATTCTCTTATCAATCACTCTGTTAGTGAAATTCTGAATCTGCCACTGATAATCCCACCTCACTTGCAACTATAATATTTTTTCATACTTTTCTTACTCTTTTTACAATACAATAATTGTTTATATTCTTTTATCTTAACTTATAAAGAAACATCTCTTTATATATATATAAGCATTTTGCAAGCCCGTGGTTGTGTTTTACACAACTTTCTACATATTTTGAGAAGCCCCACCTTTGTCAAATTATTACTAGTGCATGTTAGTTTTGTGAGAGGAAGATGGTAGAATTCAAATTAGCTTTACCGGATTTATGCACCGCAATTTCGGAGAAACTAGTACTTTATTCTTTATTCAAAGTTTTGTGTTAAGAATAGGCAGCCTTGTTAATATTTATTATTACACGTGAGTAGCATGAAAGAAAAGTATTCAAAGAAAGAAATAAAACATATATAAGAGATGGGATGGGCGACCCTGGATGTCCTGTGTCAGCCGGTGTAATCCATTGGTCCATAAGGTTCGAACCACTCAGCCCAAAACCCCTTTTTCCTCTTAGGGTTCCAGCCGATGTCCTTGCAGAGTTGGTCATTGTGCCAAATATGCAACGGAGTGATGCATGATCTTCTATAGTACTTCTTGTAAGAATATCTCTTCTTGTATTTATCCCATTCTTCTATGTCTTTCTCCATCATCTTTATGTTAGGTACCTTGAATTTTCCATCAAGAAGCTCTGCCAGCCATCGACACCTTATCTCCGAGGTGTATAGATTAGCTGTGCTTTGTGAGAATCCAATTACTGCTAGTTGTGGAATTCGAGGATGGATGCATTCCCTGATAAACTAAGAGTATGAGATGTGTATAGTTATGGTGCATATGCTTCTTAAATTTGACGTGTTTTCTTCAAATTCTTCTAAACTATCAATAGTTTAAGAGGATTGGCAGAAAACACGTCAAGATTCTCCCTGTTCTTTTGTATATGTACTCACCTATAGAGGGAGACTGTACCAGAATCATCTGAGCCTGCTATAAAATTCTGATATTTTGGTGCTTTAAAAATGGATTTAAGCTTATCAATTCCATTAAAGCCGGTGGCTAGTATAACTAAGTCGGATTTTATGGGTTCAGACTGACCCTCGAGCACGATAGCTTTTTTTGAGAATCCAAAAGACTCTGCTTTCTTGATAAGCTTGATACTTCCTTCCTCAACTCTGTTGTAGAATCCCTCCGGCAATATATTAGCTGAACATGAACTCAATTCGTTTAAGAAGCTATGCTCTGGCACCATTCCATGTTTTGCCAGCCTGTTCTTGTGTTTTATGTAGCTTTCTACATATTTTGAGAAGGCCCACCTCTGTCAAATGATTAGTAGTACTGCATGTTAAATTAGTTTTGTTTTGTGAGAAGGAAAAGTAGAAAACAGAGATGTAATTTTAACGTATGGGCAGTTACCAATGGTGAAAGAGTTGTGGCTAGGAGACTTAAAAAAAGGCCTTCACCAGGTTTATGCACCATAAGTTCGGAGAATCTACTTTGATAGAGATAACCCAAAGAGAATAATCCCCAAGGAAAAAAATCAGGAAGGTTCCAATGTGGGGTCCTGATTACTACTGTGCACGGACGTTCAACCCCTGCAACATTAATTAACATCAACAGATCAAGAATCAACCTCAAGTTTATAAACAAAACAAAAATGTTAAGATCAAGAATCGATAGCAAGGAAGTAACTTTATTTTTTAATTAAACCTATCAAGGAAGTATCATGTTCAATCATAACTCCGATTCAGGCCTCCACTAGCCACATATATTAGAAAGCGGTCAATTGAATATCGTTCGTCGAAAAATTATAATATATATATCTATATCAAAATTATTTTTTATACGTATATATTAAAAATTGAACACCCTTAACAAAATTTCTATCTTCGTCACTGCGGGCCTCTCACCCCCCTCGTGGACCTTGCCATAGGAGGGGTGTTGACGTTACCCAACAATCTCCCTCCCAAAATATGCCTCATGCATCATGTTGTTCTTGAGAATCGAACTCATGACTTTGGTTCAGATACCACTTGTTAAGATCAAATGCTTACTATCATGTCAAAAACTATAGTTGAGAGCAAGGGCGTCAGGCATCATGTTCGATCGTGACTCCGATCCCGGCCCATAAACTTGTGAATCTTGCCATACGCAGGATATTAGCGTTCCTAACAAAAGATTTAAGAATATGATGGAAGATAACAACTAGCTAGGAGCAAAGTAATTACCATTAACCGTAGAGCACTCCATTGCAATGTCCATTCCTGATTTCTGGAATCCAACTATGGCTACTTGTTTACCTTTGACAAAGTTGGATGCACTTTTAGAGTCCATTTTGGAATAGTCCATTGAATGAATTACTTGGCCCTCAAAAGTTTCGGGGCCTTTATTCGGAGGAAATTCAGGTATGTTTGGGACCTGGCTGAACTTTCCCACGCAAACTACTACAAAATCAACTTGGTATACCTGCACGACCAAAAATATTGACAGCCTAGTAGCCAATATATATGACATATTATACCTGATCTGCCGGCTATAATTTTAGGTGAAAGGTTATTTATGTTAATTTTTCATTAATACTTTGTAACTTGTAGCCTTTGTTTCCAACGTATATATCTTGAGGACTTGGTAAGCTTTTGGTTCAAACAGCTTCTGATGTGTTTATCATAGAGAGTTTTCGGACGTGAAACCAACAAAAAATAGTCATTAAATTCGTAAACTGCTTAGAACTTATTTATTGTCCAAAACATTTGCACTACAAATTTAGACCAACAAATATTTACCAACACAAGATGATAGCAGGAAGAAAGAACAAGTAAGCGGGTATTGTGTTATAAGAAGAAAAGCCCCACTATAGAAGGTTAAAGAGAGGAAAGTGCAATAGAACACGTGCAGAAAAATGATTTTTTTTAGTCCCTTATAAATATTTTTTACTTTTAGAGTATTTTTATGAGATTTTTATTTTTACTCTTAAGAAATTATTACTTTTACTCATAAAAGATCTATAAAAGAAACTATTACTTCTATTTAAATTATAAAAAATGGAGAAGAAAAGGAAATCGTATACGATTAATGTTATGTGGTTCCAATTTCCCACTTTTCTTTCTTTCTTTTTTATCTAATAATGACATATGATTTTACCCTTCGGTTCATTTTAATTTCATGCTTACTAAACTTAAAAATGATCCAAAATACTCCCTAATTCCTTTTTGCTTATTTCTTATACTAATTTTTCGGCACGCGTATTGTATGGTATGTACTCAATTATATAATATATTTTATAAAATAATATAAATTTTATGAAATTAAAGTTTTCAAATATAATTATACGTGAAGAATTAAAGTATAAGTTCTTATGGAAAATCAATATGGATTTTGGGTGATTTGTTTGTCGAGACCATGGTGATTATATAACATTTGAACCTATAAAATTGAATAATCAAACATATAAAAAATAGAAAAAACTCGAACCCAACTAAATTTAACTATTTTTAAATTATAACAATTTCGCACAATATATCACAATTTAATAATACATAATAAAAATAACACTTATGAGTAATATGCCACAAATATCTGTATATATTGATTGAGGGTGGATGATATAACAAAAGAATACTATATGGCCCAATTTTAAGGACGATGAATAGCAAAGAGAAGAGCGCTCAAATACTTAATCAAGTATAACTAAAAGCAAAATATCTTTCGTTATTACACCTACTTTACACCCTTGATATATAAATATATTAATCAAGCTCACCAAATTTTATTGTTACGCGTAAGCATGTTCTCATTATTGTTATAACTATCAAGGATGCATGTAAAGGCTTAAATATAAATTCACCGAAATCAATGGTGTGTGTATACATATATATTAAGAAATCTACTATATTCTATAATTCTTGATTGAGAACAAAGTTATTACTGTAATATTTACTTGAAATTGATATAAGAACTCATAAATTTCAAATATTGAACCCGTTGCTAATTAAGTAGCTAGTATGGAATAGTTTTATTATTTTGCAAAATCTTTTAGTTTCTTTTTCTTAAATAATAGCATAAAATATTGAGTATATATGTAGAACACATAAAAATATATTAATTAGATTGATTAGTTAATTATAAAAATATGATGTGAAAATAGCGTCGACACTTAAAAAATAATAACAAACTATTGATATATCATATATTCCTTTGAATTTCTTTTTTTTTATGAGTTACTTTAAACTTGAACGAGTTATCAATCAATTATAATGATTAATATAAATTTTGATGTCTCTACCCCTCACCCTTAGCATACAAAGAGGAACATTCAAAAATATAATAAATAATACATCATACTAACTCATACATATTTATTTTTAATTTCACCGTTACTCCATCAAATTTTTTTCTCAATTCAACTTAAATTATCGGATTGACACAATTTGTCTTACTTTTTTAATACACCCCGAAATGCCAGACTACCTAAGATATTAAATGCTTATCATATACCAACAACAAATGCGGAATTGGAACGATAAATGATTAAGAAAGGATAACACAGTACTCCTTCGGTTTTTTTTTACTTAATAAGATAAAATTTACATATTTTTTAAAAAAAATTAATAAAAATTATAATTTAATTAATATAACCTTTTTAATTGATAAATATTTTTTAAAAACATACGATAATTATTTTTTTTCATATTTTAAAGTGACTTAAATACTAATATTAAAATTAAAAAAAATAGCAATTTATCTTTGGGTTTTTAAACTGTCAAATATTTTCAAACAAATATATTTAGTTGACATATTAAGTGCTTCCTCCCTCCGTTCCTTTTAGTTGTTAGGTATACTAAAATTAGTTATTCCAAAATATTTACTAGTTTCAAAATTCAAGAAATTGACCATTCTTTTCCAACTATACAAAAGAATGCTTATTATATATTTTTTAAAAATACCTATTAAATTGTAAGTTTATTAACTTTTTTTAAAAAAGTGTATAAATCTTATCCCAGCAAGAAAAAGAGAGTGAAAAGGAATGAAGGGAGCAGTAATTCGAATTTTTGCGAATTAAGCTGCGGAAGGTTGGACTCTAATTACCTGTGTGGAGAGGGTCAGTGTGTCTTGTACGGTGACGCTCCACTTCCCTTTACCGCTAAGTACCTGGTCCCACGAATTCCATTCTCCGGCTCCATCGTCACCGTCTTCATAGCTGAGGCTCAACACTTTGCTATGAAACTGAATATACTTGAGCAAATCAAAGTGACGAGCGTAAGATTCAATGTAATCCATCACCGTTTGCTGGTCAGGAAACGATTCGATTACCGAATCAGGCCACGGAAAATCAGAGAACTGGTAAAGGTTTTTTCGTGTTTGTAGTTTGGTGCTCCCAATGGTTTTGGTCCAAACACCTCCAATGCTACTCTCAGACTCGAACACAATCGGATCAAATCCTTTGGTAATGCAGTATTTGCAGGCCAATAGTCCGCTGATTCCAGCTCCAATTATCCCTATCACCTCCTTCTTTCTGTTCTCTCTGTCATTGAAATTTGCCATTGCGACTGCCTACTGCAAACACTCTCTCCTTTGTTTTTTTATGTAATAATATTGTGAGGATCGAATGGATATTGATTGATATATATAGAGACAGAGAGTTTGAATTGCCCTCTATATAGGATGAGATATATTAATTTCTTGCATGGCCTAACTTCCTTATTACTTATATATACTACTTGGCTACTAGCTGAGTAGCACGTTTGTTTTAGCTCATTTAAAAGCGCTGATAAGTAATAAATGTGAAAGTATTTTTTATGTTAAAGTTAATTTAATAAATAAATAATTATATATTTAAATAATAAATTTGAAATTAGTAATGGTAAATATTTAAATGTCCTTCAAGTTATTTATACTAATAATAATGGCTGGAATACCTAAAGACCCCTTTGAACTTGACGTATTTTCCTTAAATCTCCCCTACACTATTGTTAGTCTTAACTACCTTCCTAAACTTGTCTATTTGATACTCTCTCTATTCCATTTTAATTGATAGGATAAACTTTGCACACCCATTAAGAAAAAAATTAAAAAGGATGGTAATTTGACTAATATAATCCTATTAATTTTTTGAAAACATACAATAATAATTCATTTTCATATTTTAGAATGACTTTAAGTACTAAGGGTAGAATTGAAAAAACATGGTCAATTATCTCTTGAATTTTGAAACTAGCAAATATTTTGAAACAAACTATTATTAGTATAGCTAGCAATTAAAGTGGACGGATGGAGTAGTTTTTAATCCCCTAAGTGTTGATGTGGCAAAGAGAGGAGGAAAAATAAATAAAAATCAAGTCTCAATTATTTATTTTAATAGTGTATTTCTATTTTTAGGCCAATTAAAAAAAATTAACTCAAACTGTATCATTCTAACAAAATAAATTATATTTTTTTAAAAATAATAATTGTATCCGTGTAACTTTTTTATAGATGAGATTCTATTTATTTCAATTATGTATTTTCTACTTTATATCGTATCTTACTTAGTTTTTTGCTGGAACTGGATTCTCTAAAGCTTTCAGGCCTAAATCAATTAAAATACTTTGATTCCCCTCATTTTTATTCACATAAAAAATAATTTAACTCGAATAATGGAGTTGCAGTTGTGCAATTTTTTATTTCTTGTTATGATATAATAACTATTCATGTTCTTTTAGACCAACTCTAGACAAAAAAAAAAGAATTGGTTAGACCTCCCTTATTTTTAGAGATATAAGAAATTTTAGTAGAATAATGACGCTTCAACTATAAAATTTTTATTATATTTTATTTAGATGTAGTGACAATCTGTATCAAGAGTGAAATTTTTTTGGGCCAAAATATGTATTTAAAAAAAATTAATTATAATTTCATTATTTTGAGCAAAATAGTATAATTATTTGCTTAAAAAGTATAGTTCTAGCAAAGTTTTTTTTTTTACTAAAAATAATTAAATCATAAAAAATTTAGTAAATTTTAAAAATTAAAAAAATACTTGTTAAAAATGTTACGTAGATAAAAAGGCTACATGACAGGAGAGTGTATCTCACTCTCTTAGGATGAGATGGTGCAGGAATTTAGAGGCTACCAAATAGCTAAGTTTAGGGGGTTAATTAAGACTAAAGATAGTTTAAGAGAGATTTGAAGAAAAATGCATCAAGTTTAGAGGGGTCTTTAGATATTTTGCCAATAACTATAAATTTTTATAATAAATTTAATTTTTTTTATTTGGATGAAGTCAATTTAATTCAAATATAAAATAATTATGTCATTTATTTTTAATACGAAACTTGATCAGATAAAATTATATTTATAAATACAAATTATTTTAATATAAGCTAAAATATAATCATAAAATGTAATATGATAGTAAATAATTTGATCAATATTCTTAACAAAAGACATACTTAAATAATATGTAAATTTTTTTTGTGGAACCCGAAATTCACAATATTGATGTCAAGTTGAAAAAGAGTATCACGCTTGATCGTGAAACTTGAAGAACTACTAACAAACATTAGAGAGAAATTTGTTACCCCAGATAATATTATAAAGAAATGTATAATTATTGTTAACACAACATTGAAGAGGTGAAATTTTTTTTAGGTCTGGAAAAAGAAACATGAAAATAAAATCTCAAAAAGTGTTTGAAATTTTATTTTTAAAAATTGATATTTTAGAAATTATAAAAAAATATTAAAATAAAATTATAAAATATTTTATCAAATCAAAAATATTTTTAAGCTTATAATGTATTTCGACTTATAAACACAAATGCATAATATAAGTTAATTTGGCCCACCTATAAATTTAGCCAAATACTCTTCTAATGTATATATTTAATTAATGTCTAACCATGAAAATCAAGGGGAAGTATTTTATGATGTATTACATGTTTTGAATTGTACATTGTATAACTTTGTATTTTTTTAGTATAACGAATTAAACATCCGGTTGTATGCAGTATAGTTAATTAAACGTCTGGTAAAATACAATATCTGCTTTGTAATTTTTATATTGTTAATTTTTACATTATTAATCTTGATATTACAATTTTTTGCCTAACAGTATTTTCTTTATTAAATAAAAAGTTGGCGCCTAACATAACATGAGTAGGGGGTAGGTGTTTGTTAGTTTATTACCGAAAAAGGAATGAGGTGCCCCACTTAATCAGAACACGCAATCCTCTATGTATCTTTTTTTTTTAATCGAATATATTTCGTTTTTCTTTTTTTGTTTTTAAATTTTAAAATCACTGCCTTAGGTTTTGGGCCCTGTGGCTTGACTAGAGCTGTTAAATGGATCAGTTCAGTCCAAGTCACGCGGGCCAAGAAATTTAATAGATTAAGATGGATCGATCCTTCATTTTAAAGTGCCTTAAAATGGTCAATCCAACTCACTCCTAAAAGGGCCACGGGTTAGCCCTTCTTTTTTTTCGATCTTCTTTTTATAAGAAAATATCTTTTCAATATATATTTAAACTTATAGATATGATAATTTGTTAACATTTCTAACATATGATTATATGAAATTACATAACTCTACGATATCTTATAACATATTCAACATTCACATATCGTCAAACATATTTGAATTCGCTGATAAAATTATCTTAATTAATATCTTCATTTTCGTCTGCATCGATATGCAAATTTAATTAGTGAAACATTATCAAAGAACTATATATCAAAATTAATGATATTTAAATTCACTTCAAAACATTACCATTTTGAATTTAGATAAAATTATGCAACCGATTTCGAGTTGCAAAAAGTGTTTGAACATTTTCATGATTGATGCAGATTTTTTACTTGGTAAATAGAAATTTTAATATTAGGAATTTAACGTTAAATAAGTAAAGTGTTGTGTAATTAAGGTATTAACACTTATTTTGTCTTCACTACTCTTAGTCTTTACTTCTTTTCTTCACAATCTTCTTTTAAATTTTAATTTGAATTAAATAGTCTTTTGTCCCACGGATCAGGCTCGGCCCAGCCTCGGTCAAGCTTAAAGGGCCAGCGGGCTGACTTGAGCTAGGCTTAGCCTCAGTTTAAATGGGTTTAGTAAATCTTAACCCAATCCTACCCTAATAACGGGTTGAGTAGGACTAACCTCAAGGACCAAACCCATTTTGACGGCTCTAGGCATGACGTGCTTATCACGTGACATATAAGTAAAATACTTACAAAAGATTAGAGGAAGATGTTGACCTTGCCTCAAATGAGCAAAACAAATTGATCAAGCAATCTAATAGAAAGGAAGAGCTAACTATCCTTCCTGAAACTACAAGATTCAATCAACTTATAAGAAATTTATTTGTCCATTTGAATTAATCTCTTTGCCCTCTTGGGAGTTCTTGAAGAGAGAAATAAAAAATCCTAATTTCACTTGTTAAGGTTTTTTTAGCCAAGAATTCCGTCACTTGATTTGCTTCTCCAAAACAACAAGAGAAGTGATGATTTACTTTTATTAAGAGGTCGGAAAGCCACGATGGGATTGAGCTTCCAATTGCTGGTGGATTTTCTGCTATAACGTATAGGTGATAACAAGAGAGTCCAATTGCATGTGCAAATTGATAACAAGAGAGTCCAATTCCATTAGAGCTTTCTATTGCTATGTATTAGGGGGATATGATCCGATTGAGATTTGAAAAAGAAATATATTAATTAAAGTTGAAACTGAAGAAAAATTATTTAAAAGTTAAAGTTATTTTTTGACATGAACATAAAATTGAAGCTTTGTGAATGAGAACTTGAAAAATATCTAAAGATTATTTTTCAAACTTTAAATTTTATATATAATTGTATATATCACGTTTAAAATTGAAATAATAGGCTAATTTAATAAATAAATAATTATTAAAACAATATTCAAATATTATTTTAAATTTTAGAACCAAAATCTACCAAAATCTATGGGACAAAATGGGCCGCAAAAGCTTACCTGTATCCGTTACATTGAACAAATGAAAATCATCAAAATACATGTCTTTATATACATTTTTATCACTAAATCATAATTAATTAATATATATTTTTATCGTAATTTATAACTTAATTATGATAATTCATATGATTTGATATAAATATTTTATAGAGATAAAAGTTTACTGTATTTCCTGGATCAATTGTTCGAACTGATCTAAATTTTGACCCAGGAAATACGACATGATTCAAAAATCATTTTATGGACGTGGATATACCCAGCAGTTAATGGGCAACACGAGTTGTGGGCAAATGACTTCATTGGGCTTCTAGCTTTTTTTTATCAAACTCAATTTTTGATGGACTGATCTTCTAATTTTTTTGGGTCATTCACACAAATGTTCTTATTTTTGGGTGATTTTTAATTGTTATCTTTTAAATTTATGATTTTAAAAATTTTCTTTTTTTGACGCTTTAATTTACAAAAAATTAATCAAAATATCCTAATAGCAAAAAAAAAAAGGAAAAAAAAAAGAAATCGCGAGACATAAATTTTAGAACAAGTTATACCTCATGGCATAAGTTCAAACAATTTATGCCTCAGGGGCATATGTTCAGTAGCATGGACTTATACCTAGGGTAGAAATTCAGTAGCATGGCATAAGTTCAACAACATAAATTTATATCTTAGAGATAGAAGTTCAATAGCATAAACTTGTGTTCGAGATCATTTTATTCTATCCAAATTATAAAAAGCTAAGAAATCTTATTTTCTTCCGAATGTTGAGGTTGTCCACCCACTCAAATAGTAGTGCATAATAAGTAAGAGCCCTCTCAAGTCTCAACCATATATAGCTTTAATAGGACCACAAATGAGAGCTAGCAGAAAAAGGAGACCATGTGCAATCAAATTCTCTGACAGTACTGTCAACGATAGAAACTCAGCATATCAATTCTTGGCTTCCACTCTTTCTCTTGTATGAGCATTTGAGAGATTCCTTCACTCTCCTTTCCTCTTCTTCTTTTCATTCCATTTCCCCTAATTTAAATGATATATATAGAGATGTCAAATACCCCTGACGGATTAAAAATTATACGGTAGTGTCCAGAACTGTTATGAAAAATGGATCAGGACAGGATAGGATACGTAGAACTTGTTGAAATAATGTTTTGAACAAAAAATGGGACGAGAGGAACAAATTGAAAATAGAAGAAAGAATTTGTATTGGGGCAAGGACAGGACGATTTGAGATTTTTGTGGGTTAAGCCTCGGCCCGTCTTGTCTTGTCACATCCCATTCTGCCCCGCCCCAGTGTCAACTTTAATCATATATTCTCAAGTTTTGAAATTATACGAAGGGCGAATCTATAATTTTATACCAATAGATATAAAATATTTTTTTTTTTATTTTAATTTATTTGTCTTATTTTTTTGTTAGTCTAATAAATTTTTTTTTTCAACTCTTTAATTTTAACTTTTCACCTGACATGTTTAACACCATAAAATTCAAAAGTTATATTTATTTTCTTAAACTCTGTGTCAAGTCAAAATCAAACAAACAAATTGAAACTGACAGAATATTTTATCTACAAAATTGATTTTGTAGTCTTTTTACAAAATTATTTTTAATTTTATATTCCTTTTATAAGGTAATTTCTTTTTTTATACATAGATAATCTTAAAAGAATCATATTTTTCTATTCAATTTCCTTACACGAGCTTACACAATACTCCTCTTAGCTAAGTTTTGTGATTAATTTAAATTCAAAATCTATATATTCACATAAGTGATCATAAGGAAATTTACAAATAAATTAAATGGAAGATTTTTTGTAACAAAAAGATAGCTTTGATCGGTCACATCTTCACATGGGGTAGTGTATCTTCCACTTCTTTTCTAGGTTTATTCAGTCTTTTACAAGAATGTATATTAATTAATACATACTAATTGGGAAGGAAAAATCATATTGTAAAATTTAGAGAAACGGTTAGCTCTATTGAAGTTGACATGATCACCCTCATGTCACAATAAACCGGAGAAATCGTACATATTAATGATTAAATCTGTAACTTTGGAAGCAAACCGCTAATGCTTTAATATTTGGATTATAATGGGACTAATACTATCGATACCAGAAGATTGAAGAGTGTTGGTGAATATATTGTAAATAATAACTGAAAATAAAATTAATAAAAAATAAATAAATTAATATATAAGCTGAAGTCGTATGACTCAAACAATTTCCGAATTAATTAAAGAGTCAAAAGCTTCATTAAAAGAACATCTTCCTTTAACATAAAATTACTCTCTTTCAGTACTACACTAACTTCGATATTTTTCCTACACTACTCATCTTTTTTTCTCTACCACATGCATCAACAAAAGGAAGATAACATAATTTATATAGGTCTAAACATGTAGTGTTGGTGAAACTACAATTACAATTGAAAAAACAAAAATGAAGAAAATAAATATTTTCAGACTGAGACGCGAATGTCTCGCTCTCTTTAAGAAGATTCAAGCCGACTGCAGCAAAACTTTACTGGTCCAACAGTAATCTTCTCGACTTGTCCCTCTAGGATACAACAACCCATCAACATTGTATGACTCAACAAACTCTGGACAAGTGTTGAGTCCAAAACTCCACAATTTACTCACTTTCTTTCGCTCTATCTTTTTTCTTATTATCCAGTACAAGACAAGATTACACTATTTATAGGTGAAGAATTCTTCCTTGTAATGAATTGGAAGAATGTGTATAATAAAGTGGGTAAGTAATGGAAGAATTATGCCTCAGAGGTTACATAGGTTACAAGACATAATGAGGTAAAATAATGAAATGGAGGTTATAGAATATTAAATGTCGCATTCATCATTATGAATATGAAAAATAAATATTTTTATAATATTATAATGCCCTAAACAAAATTCCAACATGTAGTATTTATTTCATCTAGTAAATGTCAAGACGATGGATAACAACATGTTATTATAATTATATGAGTTATAAAAAATAATGACACCACTTTCTTCATTTTATTTTTATTTACTTAATATTATATTTACTTAATATTAAAATATATAAAAAACAACAAAAGAGTGGCGTTACTCTTTATTAGTATCTCCTGTTTGGTATACAAGGGAGACAATATTGACTTGAACTTTGTAGAATATAGCATACTTTTAATGGCATCTCGTGTTTAATGTGATTTATTAATTAAAATGAAAATGAAAAAAAAATAAAAAAATCAATAGCATTGGTTGAGTTTGAGTCGCACCAAACCTATGAGAACTGTGAATTTCACAAATTCATGCTTGAACTCAGTTGTTTTAAAAGAAAAAAAAAAATGATTGACAACAATTATGTGTTATTAAATGAACAATATAGCTCACCTAAATCATATCCATATTGCAACAAATTGAAACAGCTGCCATTATTGAAAGCTAACTTTAAATGTAATTCAACATATTAATTTCTAAATACACCACTTCAATTTCATTTTTAGTTTCAACCAGATAATGTGGAAAGATCTACTTAATTGCTTTATATATATATATATATATATATATATATATATATATATATATTTTAATTCAATATCTGATATCGTTATTAGGGCATGATTAATTTGAATTTATGTTGCGTAAGGCTTATTTAGCGAAAAAACTTTTCTATCAAAAAAAATTTCATAGTCAAAAATTCGAAATCGAAGCCTCTAAAAGAAAGAAGCTACTCTTTTCGCTATACCAAAATCCTTCGATGGTACTCAATTTGCTAAGTACTAAAAAAATATTTGCACTTGTAATAATGAGCTAACTCATTCCGAAACTACTTAACACGAGTAGATTATTCCTAGATATTACTCTATGTGTCTCAAAATAATTGTCAATATTTTATTTTTTAACAATCAAATTATATAAATTTTAATTAATATTTTAATGTGTATATTTTACCATATTGAAAGTAATATGTTTTATTTAGTTTTTAAATATTTAATTTGTAATTTTAAAATATATATTGATATAATATAATTTTAAAAATTAATTAAATTGATTATTGAAAAGTAAAACTGGGATAAGTATTTTGAGACATTACTATATACTCATTATTCTATTCAGCTATAACCATGTTTATTCCCGCTCATTTCCATGTTAAATCAGTTTTTCAAATAAAAACCTCCTCCACCAGTGCGCAGCGAGGGCCACTTCCCATCTCCACGTCACACCAACCCAACCCCCCTTCCAAATATTTCCCACAAAATACAATATTTTATTAATTTGAAAAAATCAAACTCACAAAATTCAAACGCCTCCATAGATTCTCACTGTTCTCACCTTCCAACTCCCACGTTTCACCTTTCACCTTTCACAAGCTTTTCTCTTCCTTTCTCTCTGCAGTTCTTCTTTGTCTTAAAAAGAAGAAAACTCAAGTTTATTGAAGAATTGAAGTTTCTTTCACCGAGCATTTTTTGCTAAAAAGTGTTGAGAAATACTTGAAGAAGATCAGCTACAGGCATTCAACTTTTTGTTTTACCGATTTTTGGTTGAGCTGAGTGAGGCGGTCAATGGCAGGCTCCTCATCGAGAGGGAGAAGTACTTCCCCATTTCACAACGGCAAGTCTTCGAGTCCGTACTCGTCTACTTCGTCCTCATCGTCTTTCATGAACGGTAGGCTCATGCCTCGATCCAGCTCGTCCACGGCGACGTCGTTTTTTGGCTCCGGAACTGGCTTCAGCTCCAAATCCATGACTCCTAGCCGGAACCGGAGCAATTCGGAGTATTCACGAGGTTATGGAAATCGGACGCCGGTCAGTTATCAGTCAACAGAGGAATTGATTGCTGAGCCAGTGGATATGTCCAGAGCGGGAGAGAGTATTTCGGTCACTGTTAGATTTCGGCCAATGAGGTAAATGTTAGATCTGCTTGAATTGGTTTCAGTCCATTTGTTGTTGGATTGGGGAATTTAGTTTTTTAAGGAAGGATTTGAGCTTGGGATATTGGTATTTCTGCTGGCAGCGAACGTGAATACCACAAGGGAGATGAAATTGCGTGGTATCCTGATGGTGATAAAATTGTGCGGAACGAGTATAATGCTGCAACAGCTTTTGCATTTGGTACTATTCTAGTCACTTTTGAGTCACTTCCTGTTTCTAATTCTGCTGGTCTTTTTCTGTATATACTATTTGTGAAGAGTTTGATATTTATTTTGTTTAGAGTTGCTTAGTACTTAAAAGTGCCTTTCACCTAATATTGGATTAATATGTTTGCTTGGATGATTGGTAGACAGAGTTTTTGGACCTGATACATGTACACAGGAGGTTTATGAAGTTGCTGCTCGACCTGTGGTAAAGGCTGCAATGGAGGGAATAAACGGTATCATACTTACTGCCACTTGTAACACTACATAGAACAGTTTCGTTTTTTGGGCTAAGCGGACTGGAGCGGCATTATAAAATATTCATGCTTAATATTTATAAAAGGCCATGCTCAGTGAAAATTAATTTGTGCAAAGTGATGGCTAGTTGACATCCAATATATTGACATTAGTTGAATGCTAATTTCCTCATACGTCCTCCTGATGGAATGACCTGAATTAGGTGCTTGAAACCATCCATGCACTACCATATTGAGCTGAACTGTTATCATTTGTCCGTTGCAAGTTGCATTAGCAAAATGATTCTATTGATACTTAGCTTTTGTAGTTTGAGACTAGGTCTGCTGTGGATGCAGGCACAGTATTTGCTTATGGGGTTACTAGTAGCGGAAAGACACACACCATGCATGTAAGTGAATATATCCTTTGTGCAATCTTCTTTTTCCCTTGAATCAGAGAAGTGCTTCTGTTACATCCCCCCAAACAGTTTAGAAGTATTTGATTGCTAGCAACTGACAACATTTTAATTTAAGGGTATTGTGGTTATCTTTATATTTGTATAGATATATAGTCAATTTAATGGTTAAAAGAAGAGCAAACCTAACAGCAGCAAAGCTTTTGTTATCTTAATGTTGGATCTTTGTTTCCACAGGGAGATCAAAATTCTCCAGGTATAATTCCGCTTGCAATAAAGGATGTTTTTAGCATTATTCAAGATGTAAGTGAGCTTACGGTTAACTGATTCTCATTTTGGCGGTGCACCTCTCTAATATGACACTCTAGAGCTTTATAGTCCCTTTTCCTTAAAGAAGCTCCATTATTTTTATTGTTGCTAATTATATAAATCTGCCTTTCAGACTCCTGGACGTGAATTCTTACTTCGAGTGTCGTATCTTGAAATCTATAATGAGGTTAGTAGTGGACATCAGCAGATGATTTCATATATGTGGACAGGATCGCTGACGAGAAAGATCAACAACTATATTCTTTACCAGATGCTCATGCATATATAAACATCTTTGTTGCAGATGCTGTATATATTTTTATATTCTGAGCTCATGTGAAATGCGATCCATCATAGTTGCAACATAAAAACAACTTCTTTTAAACAATTTGAAAGTTTTTGGTTCTCTTCTTGCACTTGTTGCTTCGACACTTTCTAATTTTTTGTACTAAATTCATGCGCATCTCTCTGTAGGCACTTATCATCCCATCCATGTTAAAATCTTGTATTAATTCTGGCTACAGATCATATGAATGCTTTCTTGTTCATGGTGTCAGGTTATCAACGACTTGCTGGATCCGACGGGTCAGAATTTGCGTGTTAGGGAAGACACCCAGGTCTTTATATAATACAACTTTCGCTGCTTCTGGAAATTTAGTTCCACTTTCTCCAGATCATACATTCCTCGTTATTTTTAATTTTTCTTTCTATATGTTTGTTGATAAACAAGTATATTGTTTTTATGAAAGGAATTGAAGAATAGCTGTGTCCTATGGACAGCCATTTCATTAAATTTTGAAAATAATCAGATAAGTACAAATATGTTTCTGACATGTTATTACATGCTCGAGTCTTGAATTTATCAGGAAAAATATAATCAAACATATTAACACCTATTTATATTCCTGACATGTACCAAGAAACAAACAAATTTAGCATTCTTTTTGTCACCTGAAGTATCAAAAACCTATCATTACCTTACAGCAACTGCAGGTGGTGTTTTTAGCCTGTAGTTGTTCTATTAGGAAACATATATTCATGCTTCTCTAACATAGTCCATGGTTCTAATGCTGCTGTATGGTTTTTGATTCTTTTATTCTTGCAATTCTGCAGGGTACTTATGTTGAAGGTATAAAGGAGGAAGTTGTTTTGTCACCTGGGCACGCTCTTTCGTTTATTGCTGCTGGGGAAGGTAATTGTTGAATCTGTTCTTGTTCTTTGTCGGGTAATCACATTTATTCATAGCCAAGGTTTTATGGATCCTTATGCCGATTACATTCTTACTTTTTCAGAGCACCGCCACGTTGGTTCAAATAATTTCAATCTGTTTAGTAGCCGCAGCCACACAATATTCACCTTGGTTAGTGGATCAGGATGTTCATTCTGCTACATTTCCTTGTTTGATCTGAAATTCTGCTTATCTTCTGCACATAAGTGAGCGTGAGTTTTAAACCCGTCAGCCAGCATTAAACATCAGTTTTTTGGTCAGCTGAGGGCTTATATATTTCGGTATTCAGGTTATTGGGTTCAAACACAAGCTTTGAAAAAGTTCTGCTGTTTCTCTTAATGAAGAGGTCTTCTGAAGAGAACAGTGATATTGTATAGCTCTCTAATGCCTTGAGGATTTAAGATGAGAACATTGATAAACAGTTTAATATAGCTGGAATAGCTTGTTGTGTTTCCCTGAATGGGCTGTGATTAATTTCTGTTTCATAACCTCCTACTCCTAGTACCCTAAGTTCTTACTACTAGTAACTGGTGATTGGATTTATTAGTCAAATCTGACTGTTGTCCCTTTCATTACACATTATGCAGATGATTGAAAGTAGTGCCCATGGCGATGAATATGATGGAGTGATCTTCTCACAGCTTGTATGGTGTCTGGCACTATTTGTTCAGCATTGAAAATATTAACTATTGAATGTTAGCATCTAATATAAATTTGTTTTTCTCACAGAACTTGATTGATCTAGCTGGATCTGAGAGCTCTAAAACTGAAACTACAGGGTTACGAAGAAAAGAAGGATCATACATAAACAAAAGTCTCCTGACTCTTGGAACTGTAAGTACTTAACCAATAACTGTGGACTGTTTGTGTGTAGGTTTCCCATAAAAATTGCATGACGACATTTGTCGGTGTTTTTAATCGACTTCTCCTTACCTAACGACATTATTGATCAGTATCTGTGTTCTTTCTTGTGCTCGTTGAGGATTCAATGAATTTCTACTTCTGGGTTTATTTCAATCTGACACGTTAATTCTTTTCTCATGTGTTAAGGTCATTGGAAAATTAAGTGAAGGGAAGGCATCTCATGTTCCGTATCGAGATTCTAAACTTACTCGCCTGCTACAATCTTCACTTAGTGGGCATGGACATGTTTCTGTGAGTGCAATTAAGCACATGTTGTTCATTTTCATTCTATCGATCATGTGAAACCACTTCTCTATCCTATTGGATGTGCATCCTCTGCTTCTTTGCTGTTGGTTGTCTTTTATGAGACATTGTTTTATCTGCTGCTGCTTGGCATGAAGTTCACTGAAAAGATGACTAATTTCCTGCTTCTTTCTTGATTGTAGCTCATATGTACTGTTACTCCTGCTTCAAGCAATATGGAAGAAACCCATAATACGTTAAAGTTTGCAAGCAGGGCTAAGCGTGTCGAGATTTATGCATCTCGCAACAAGGTTTGCCTATCTGCATCATTTCAGTTTTACGGAATTGCAGTATAGAAGGCTGAATACTGATAATCTTTCTTTCAGATTATTGATGAGAAATCGCTGATCAAGAAATATCAGAAAGAAATATCTTGTCTCAAGCAAGAGCTTGATCAGCTAAGAAGGGGAATGCTTGTAGGAGTCAATCATGACGAACTTATGACCTTGAAACAACAGGTATGCGTTCAAGCCAAATGATTTGGTAAACACTATCTACAACTTGAGGTCAAACATGTCATGTACAACTGGTAATTTTAAAAAAAAGAAGAAGATCACGTGTTATTCATGTTTGATGATATCTGTACTTGGCTTCTAAGATGTTTTCTCTGGATGTACTCCTTCCGTTTAACTTTATATGGCGGTATTTGTATCAGCACAAGGTTTAAGAAAGATGAAAGACTTTTGACACATAAGCTAAAACCATTAACATCCCCAAAGCATCTTTGTATCTTGTAGTCAAAAAGTGTGATGTCAATTCTACAATAGTATGTCATCAAGGCAAAAATGAGAATTTTTAAAATTAATGAGTTCCGATGATGAAAAGGTGTCAATTGTCATTTTAATTGACCAAAAAGGAAAGGGTGCTATGTAAAATGGTATATAGAGTGTAGTTCGTTTTGTGTTGTGTTATTATTAACAATCATTTTGCAGTTGGAAGAGGGTCAAGTGAAGATGCAGTCAAGGTTGGAAGAGGAGGAGGATGCCAAGGCTGCTCTACTGAGCCGGATACAGAAGCTAACCAAGCTGATCCTTGTTTCTTCAAAGAATTCAATTCCTGGATATTTGGGAGATGCTGCTGCACATCAGATGAGTCAGTTTGCATCTGAAGATGATGTACGCCACCCTCTCTATTTATCTTTGAGTTCTACTTCTTATTCCCATTCTTTTCCCACTCGAACTCTAGGTTATCATTTCTGAATTTGGATTTTAGGTACATCAGATGTGTTGTGATTTTTGCAAGACTTTCTCCTACAAGCTTTACAGTTGCTTTAGGCAGTGCTGAATATGTTTAATTATTACCACTGCTCTACATATTATCTGCCATAGGAATTTCAAGACTATCACTCCCCTTTGAGAGTGTAAATTAAGTGTTTGTTTCTTTTGCTTTCTGATTATTATTTGCATGCAATTTTTCTGGCATCTATCCTGAGCCAGGTATGTATTCTTTTTTCACATGCAGATTGTCTGAAAGGTCGCCTGATATAGATTTAGAATCATTTTTCTAGATTGATCTTTTATTTTTTCTCCTTCAAATATAAAATCTATTTCCTAAATTGATCTTTTTTTCTACCCTTCCACCAGAAATTGAATGGTTCTGTGCCCATAGATAGCGAGAATCAAATAGATTCTTCATCAAAGACGTCTGATTTCAAATACGGAAGATCTTCTAGCAAGTTTAATGATGGTATCTCCCAGGCTGGTAGTGTGATTACTGAATCAACTCAGGCGGGTGAACTTACCAGTGGTTCTTCCTGTGGTTCAAAGCTGCCTATAGTATGTTTTTTCCCTTTTTCTTAAGACCTTCTAAAGGAGGAGACTTCTTCATTTGTTCTTAATTCATTTCCCATTTAATGCATATGACCCTTAAATCCTCTGTAGGAATCAATGTATTTGTCAGTTAATATTTGAAGTTTTTATTTTTCAGTTCACATGTAGTTAGGGTTGTTATCTTTGTATGGATTTTGACCTTTGATATCTACATATTATTTTCAAGCATTAAATTTTCAAACTTCCTTTGATACTTACATTCGAGCATCCTCCCATGATGTCTCAGGATTGAGAAGCTGTTACTTTTCTTTCAAATCTAGCCATTTCCATTAAGATTATTTTTTCAAATGTCTACTCTTTTATATAATGGATACTTTTCCATTATATATCAAATGTTAATTCATTCAACTTTTAAGGTTTTATTTGTCTTTCTGGTTGAACATAGGAAGGAGTTTCAATGTCAGATCAGATGGACCTCCTAGTTGAGCAAGTCAAGATGCTTTCTGGAGAGATCGCATTCAGTACGAGCACATTGAAACGAATGATGGAGCAGTCTGTGAATGATCCTGAGAATTCAAAAACTTGTACTGAGGTAAGCTTTTCATTTTGTCCTTGCAGACTGAATCCTTCATCCATTTGACGGATCTGTTTATGTGTGTGATAGTCATATACTGGGTCTCTCTTTGAATATTCTGCAGCTATATTTTGCAGTCAATAATCTTCTCTAAATTTGTAAACGTTTTAGATATACTGTTGGAAATACAAATGATTATTCTTTGATGCTTCTACAGACTAGAAAGCCTGGTATTGGTATTTTTTATTAACTTGTGGAACATATTCAGTTCTGTCGTTTTCAGTAGAGTCCCTAGGCATGTTAATCCTTGATGAATGTGTAGGATTTCATTGTTAGGCTACTGCAGCGGTTTGATTTTCATGAAAAGGACTTATTGTTTGTTCTTGTGTACATATCTGTCTCCTGTTTTTAAGATCTTTACCCACTGTATGCCTAAACTTGCGACAGATTCAAAGTTTGGAGCGTGACATTGAAGAAAAGAGAGAGCAGATGAGGATCTTAGAACAGCGCATTGTTGGAAGTGGTGAAGTATCAATCAGCAGTGCATCTTTAGTTGAAATGCAGCAGGTGATGTCACATTATTTGTTTTTCAACCTCATTGGTTTTCTCTTTTATGGTTATTTGTGTTTGTCTCATAGTTCTGTCTTTTGTCAGACTTTGATGAAGCTGATGACACAATGTAGTGAAAAGGGATTTGAGCTTGAGGTTAGTAACCAGATCAGGCCTCCGTGCACCAATTTAATTATTTTAAAATCAAATCTAAAGAATTTTCTTTTCTATCACATAGTGCGGAACATCTATTATATGAAGTTGTTTAGAATTTGACTTTTGAATACAGATAAAATCAGCAGACAATCGGATTCTCCAGGAAGAGCTGCAGAACAAGGTGGAAAAACACCATTATTTATCTTTGTTGTTAATCAAATGATAGTCACCTTATTCTTGTTGGCCTGCCAGTGGCCGATGTCCAGGATTAATGGGATTGTCACCTTTTGTTGTTTCAGTGTTTAGAGAACAAGGAACTGCAGGAAACTATTTGTAATCTTGAGCAGCAGCTTGCTACAGTGAAGGTGGAAAAGTCATACCCCTCTTCAGAACAGGGTCTATCAGACAAGTATATTGATGACCTTGAAAAGAAAATCCAGTTGCAGGTGATTTATATCCTTCAGCCCAGGATTAACTGGCTCCATGTCTGTATATGGATGGCATCTTTTGTTTCTTATTTTATTTTCATGAAGATGGTCTTCTGCAGGGGAGAGATTTAGCTGGAGCATATCATATCTAATTACTAAGAGATGGAGAGCAGATAAATCATATGAAGCCTTAGCGCCTCAAAAGTCTAATTATGCATTGAGAATTCAAACTCTAAGACCTATAGAAATGTTTTTATAACTTCCTTTATATAAAACATGAAGAAAGCAAAAGAAAGGAACTCATTAGTAGCAGTTGCAAATGCCTTAAAGAGCATTTAATGATATGTTTTTTATAAACAAATTGTTTAAGGTTTTTTAACTTAGGAATTTAAATCATCTGAGATGCTTATAGCCTGTTTGCCCAAGCTTCTAAAATCAGCTTATTTTGAAAACTGCAAGGAGTTTGTGTTTAATTAATAAAATTTAAAAAGCACTTTTGAGAAGCAATTAGTGTTGACCAACCTTTTAAAATGTGCTTCTAAGTGTGTTTTCTCAAAACTGTTTTTCAAAAAAAGTGCTTTGGGAAACAACTAATTTTTAGCTTATGAAAAATGGCTTCTGCTACTCTCTAGAAGCACTTATTTTCTCCCAAAAACTTGGCCAAATACGTCACCTTTTTTCAAAATAAACACTTTGAAAAAAAACAAGCACTTTTCGTCTCCCAAAAGCTTGGCCAAACAGGCTATTAGTCTTTTACTTTCTGTTCTATTCTATATAAACAACATACTGAGCCTAGTGCTTGACATTCTGTATTGACATCCATACCTGTTCCACGACAAGGTTTTGTATTAAGTCGCTGTACATGATGGAGCCTAGACACACTCATTTTGGTCATTCAGTTTCTCTAGGTTAATCTTTCTATATTAAACTAATTGCTTTACCTGCTTGAAAGCGAGCATTACCCAGTATTTCTACATTAGAGTTCTTCAATCTTCTATTAGTGTGATATCTACAGCAATTAAAGGACTAAATCTCTCTAACTCTGCTTACTTAGCTTTTTTGTGAATATAGACATTTAACATCACTGCATTTTCTTTAAATGTGCCCATAGCATGGTTCTGATAAGTTTGTTGCTTGAGCAGGATGTTGAGAATGATAAGTTGAAGTTGGAACTTGTTCAAAGTGTAGAGGAGAGCAGTGGATTGCGATTACAGAACCAGAAATTGTCTGAAGAAGCTTCATATGCAAAAGAATTAGCATCTGCTGCGGCAGTTGAACTTAAAAATTTGGCTGCTGAAGTAACAAAGCTATCGATACAGAATACAAAACTCGAGAAAGAATTGTTGGCTGCTCGACAGGTATTACATTCTAGGAGTTCCATTGCACAAACTGGTAATGTTCGCCACCGAAAGTATGGTGAAAACCTATGGCAAGGACGTAGAGGTCGGGTTTCTGACCGAGAAAGTGAAGTTCCTGGAGTTGTTCGTGATGGCTTTGGCACATGGGATCTAGATACTGAAGATTTAAAAATGGAGTTGCAGGCAAGAAAACAACGTGAGGCAGCTCTAGAGGCCACCTTGGTTGAGAAGGAAATACTGGAAGATGAGTACCGGAAAAAGGTTGAAGAAGGAAAGAAAAGGGAGGCAGCTCTGGAAAATGATTTAGCAAATATGTGGGTGCTCGTTTCTCAGCTTAGGAAAAAGAATGGTGTCAGGCAAGATGTAAAGACAGTAACAGAAAGGGAGAAGGTTGGAGGAGACAATATGAGTGATCCAAAAATGTATGATAGCGAGTATGACCCCATCCTCGAGGATGAACAGACTGTGGATCATGCAACTGCAATTGCTGAGATTCTGAAGGAAGACCCTCTTGTTGCTCGCTTGAAGGTAATTATGTTTATCCTTTTCTTGCCACTTAGCACGTGTATCCAGTACATGTATGTGTTAGGCGTGTCCTTGTCATTTTTCTGAGTTGAAGCTCTGTATACTTCCAAAAGCTAGCTAATTTCCTTGTGTTTGAACATCACACACCCGTAAAGAGGCTAGATAAGCTTTATTTGGCTTTTACCCTCTCTAATGTGATCATTTTTTTCTACTTAGTTGTAAAAAAAAAGCGTGACATATACTTTGGATTCAGTAAGATATGCAACCTTTTCGGAAGACAGAAAGGTGTTAGATTTTAGTAGTACAACAGAGGGGTGGGGAGATCTAGTAAGTGTCCAACATCCGCAAGTCATGGGATTTAATATATATTTACTTATTCCAACTATCCCATTTTATATCTTGGATTTGACTGATAATGGCGTTTAAGATGTTAATATGACTTAACTTTGATTTTAGTGGTAGCAGGAGAAAATATTAATGTAATGGTTGAAAAGTTAGCTCAGTGGAAGATATCACATCAAAGTTTAAAACGTGCATAGTGCAATGAATTTTCATTCTTGAAAGTTGTGTTGAAATAGAATTGTTTCAAACATTTTGAGACATCTCAAAATATAAATAGTGTCATTATAAATTGGAAAACAGGAAGTGTTTTGTTTTCAGTCTTTTGTCGTTCCATGTGGCTTCTCGCATAGTAATGCTTTTACTTTAGTGCTTCTGAAATGTTTCAATGAATCGTAAGTAAGAGCCATAATATTTGCCTTTTCATTTACTGCTCCATGTCAATCTTTGGAGGCTGTTTCAGGCTATTGTACTGTTCTTGACTAGGATATTATTAATATTAGTATTGGAAGAAAATGTTGAACAGACGGTTTTAGTTGTAAGAGAAAACATTTTTAACTTCTCAGTTCTGACAGTCAAATAGATTTGAAATTTATAGAAGAATGTGACTTTGTAGTATAATATTATTAGCTAAATTGTGTGGAACCTTTTGAATATGAATCCTAAAGGGGAAATGTGAAATAACATGGGTAATGGAATACCTGTTAGTGCTTAGGTTTTTGCATAGTTAGAAGCTACTAATAACAACTGTTGTTTCTTTAGGTTCCTTGATGATTCCAAATATAACGTGAAATATTAAAGATCTTTTACGTGTGCGCCACCAGGCTCGAATGCAAGAGATGAAGGAAAAGGACCACACATATGTGGGGAATGCAGATGCAAATTCACATGTTTGTAAAGTCTGTTTCGAATCACCAACTTCTGCAATGCTCCTTCCTTGCCGACATTTTTGCTGTAAGTCAACCTTCTGATTATGTGCTCGGATTATCCTCACTCCCTTGGTTGGAGCTGTCTAATGTCGACTTAATTTGCAGTGTGTAGATCTTGTTCCCTTGCCTGTGCCGAGTGTCCAATCTGTCGAACTGAAATCGCAGATAGGATTTTTGTTTTTACTTGAGACGTAATTTCAAGTGCTAGAGCAATGGTGAAAGGTTGGTGGATTGTTTCGTCATGAGTTCCAATTTTATTTCACAAAGATGCATAAATTCTGATGTCAACTTGCAATAAGGTGCTTGCTTTTCTCTCTTTGTAGGAGGGTTCTCTTCGCCCTTGTGAAACCTGCTTTCTCATGACACCATCTTTAGATGGCTCAACTGTATGTAATGTCAAAGTAGTATACCTTTTATTTTTTGCACTTGTCCACCAAGCAACTGTAAATTAAGAAAGACGCAGGAGACAAAGGAGACTAAGTCGAACAAGTAAATCTGAAATCAGGGAGTTGCTGCTGGCCACAGTTTGATCTCCTTAAACATCAGCTGTAGGATATAGAACACAAGCTGCAATGACAATGTTGTCGTGTAAGTAAAAAAGTTTTGAGCTTGCGCATCATTAGGGCTATAATATTGTTGTGGTTTCTTGGTCATTCAAAAGTCAAATCTTTACGGGAATTTGTTTTCTGTTTTTGCAATAAACTTTGCTTGTCTTCATCATGTATTAATCACAAGCATTATCTAGTCATATCATCCTTCAGTGCAGTGTGATATGTGGATTACTTTAGATATCAATATCTTACGGAGATATTTAATTAGATTTGTGTGAACTGATTGGATGAGCTTTAAGTAAGGTCACATTGTACGTCAAATTGTGTCGGATATTTTTAGGAGCAGGATTGTAGACAAGTTATATCAAAGATTTAACGTGTAACTAACATGAATATTATTTCTACCAAACCCTCGGGTAGTTATGAATTTTTCAGTAGTAGCCAAACATCCCATTACCTTCATTAAATGAAGTGTTCTCATTGGAGCTTTTAGACTGTTACTCCGGTTTGCATTTGATTAGTCTGTTGGTATGGTACCATAGTAATGGAAGGTATTAAAAGAGCGAGGTAAACTTACTAAAATCTCATGAAAGAAAAATTAGGACAAAGTAGAATCTGAATGTTCATTAATCCACACTAACTAATTGAGACCAAGACATAGCCATGATACTCTATACTCACGTTAGGAGACGAGCAAATGAGATCTTGTCTTTTACAATTAGAATATAAGAAAATGACCTTTTCAGATTTCTAACGTGTAAAAATGATGTTCTTTTGTAAAAAAAAACATTGTAGAAGACTAGAAAACCATTTCTCCCCATATTAGACCTTGTGTTTCATTAGTTTCTTCACTATGTTTAAAGAATTTTATGTACTCGTAATAATATAGAGAACCTCCTATGTTGTATAATCTAAAATTTAGAATATACATAAAATGGGTCCTAATACATCAATTGAAATGGAGAGTGAAAATTCATATTTCAACTAATTTGGAATTGGAACATACTATTCTTGTTATCTTCAAGTTGATCGCTGGATATGAAAGTAACATTCTGCAAGATTATAATTTATAAAGATGTTGCTGCTGGGATAATTTCATAAACAAAAGGAAAATCGAAGAAACAATACGCATAATCTTTGCATCAATGTCCCGTAAATAATTGATTTGGCCCATGAATAAGTTAAACAATTACGACTTCCACATTCAATAATCAAAGCGGGTAATAGGCACAAAGGCCATCCCACAAGCATTACAAAAAGTTCGCCTCCCACAAAGCAAAAACAAGAGTACCCCATTCTAACAAGTCAGAGTGATTTGACTTGCAAAAAAAAACAAAGAAAACAGAAAAGAACAGTGGGACTTTAACTTATAACATGTGTTACATGTCCAAAAACCAAGTAACTGGTCAAAATTAGTAACCAAAAGAAAAGGTCAGATGGCAGCTTGTATAAATCTGTTTTTTTATATCTCAAAAGATATTATGCCCTTTGATTATTAGTATTTCCAAGTCTGTCTTATAAGTTGCTTGGCAGATGGAGAGTTGATCTGAGGAACAGGTACTCCATTTGATGTTATAGGTATTCCCACTTCTTGTAGTGGAAATAAAATAACTGATCAGAACTCTGCAGTCAAACAGCATCATTTAGTTGCAAGTACAAAACATATATATATATATATAAGAAAAACTTGATACTATACAAGTTTCTTCAAACTATTCTTTAGCCCACTCAACTAGTTAAATTACTAACCTGAAAAATAAAAGATAATTTTTACTGATGTGTAAAAATTTATTTACTGTCAATCAGGTGGTGTGCACAAGATTTTACACAAGTTGTGTCAGCCTATTGTTATAAAAACAAAAACATAAAGAACTTAGCATCTAATTTCTGTAAAAAAATAAATAAATTGAGGGTGGGGAATGAGGGGATTACAAAGTGGAGAATCGAACCCTCACCGACAGGTGAAAGTTTATATAGTCAACCAACTAAGCTACTACGATTTTCCCACTCTGTATCTAAGAGAGTCTTGGACTATATTAATTTTTTAGCTTCCGTCTCAAATTAATATTTTATGTATAGTACTTTCTAGTTGTGTTGATAAGGACTTTTTGGTTAGACGCGTGGAATTGACTAAGCATTTTATTCGAACAAATATAGAGCCAGAATGGATGATTTTGTGTCTATTACCAGTTCTTCCTCCTGAGTTGAGACCTATTATATTTACATGCATACAACAAGAAAGTATTGCAAAGGGATGTCAAATGACATTACTCTGCAAATGATTTCACACTCACCGTCATTATTATAGGTGAATATAAAAAATATGTAATTGGCCAAAAAAAAAAAAAAATAAACTTACCGTAGGGAAAAGAAGAGGGATATTCAAGAAAATCTTCAACATGCCAGCCAGGAAGAGTCTCAATCAAATATTCTGATATGCTACTAGTTGAAACAGAACCCTCTTGTATACAATTAGGTGTTGATTCTGTAGTCGAAAACGAATTACCACTACGAGCTTTAAAATTACTGCCAGCATTACTTGCTGCAGATCCAGTTGGGGATGATGATGTTTGGTTATAATTAGAAGCAAGTACAGTAGAAGAGAGCTGAACTCCAGACAGAAGAAACCTATTGTGTTTCTGTGTATGTTCATTTGCTTTGTGTATTGGTAAGTCACACTCTTTGCAAAGGATTGCTCTGTCTTCTTTGCAAAATAACAATGCTCGTCTTTCCTGAAAATTATAAATTTACACCAATAAGATAAGAAAAAAGAGTTTAATATATATATGTATATATTTACAAGGATAATACAAACGAATTTTTACACTATCAAGTCACATAAAAATAACTATCTATATATAGTAAGATTTGTAATCAACTGAAAAATAAGCAGGGTACCTGTTACAATGAGTAAAAATATGCTCATGGGGAATCATATTTTTAGTTAAATTTGAATCAATATTACCTTTTGATTCATTTTAAATCTTCAGAAATTTGAATTGATAATAGTTAAACCATTAAATACCTATTTGTTAGAGTTAAATTTGTATTGTTACTTCTTCATATGAGTATAATTTGATTTTGAAAATAATCTAAATATAACGTATTTTCTACGTAAATAGACCAGAAACTCACATTTAAATAATTTCAAGCTAATACACATTATAATAGTAAAATATTATAAATTTCACTCCTTGATTATTAAAAAGGTGTTGAAAGCTGCAATCTACATGGAAGCTGTTGGATTAAAATGCTACTGAAGAACTGAAGATGAAGGTGTTGTTTATAAGGAAAATGTACCTAGAGGAATGCACATGGATGGAAACTCAATATAAGATGAATCGCCTCAAGCTCTATTCTCCATCGAATGACCATTTATGGATGCATTTATCAAATTGTGAACTATTTTGAATCAGTTTGAAATTAAACTCGACAACTAGTATATATTCTCCCCTCCCTTAACTTGGCTCTGGTATCCCCGGCTATTTTCTTTTACTTGAGCTGGTAATTATCCTTACTTGGTAATAAAACTTCCTAATTACCAAATCTTTTATTCTATTTGCTACTGTCACAACATCAAAAGTGCAAATGTTAAATAGTCACTTTTCTTAATGTAGATCCTAAGAAAGAAACGCTAAAAGCTTTTATAAGTCAGAGATTATTACTAAAATCAGAATTTGTCCATAATCAAGAATTATGGATTGTATAAAAGTTTTTTTTTTTTTTACACCGCAGTAAATATAACTTATAATATTTGTTACTCACCTGGCAGATATCACAAAGAGGAGAATCTTTGAAAGAAGGATGAATTAGTGAGAAACGAAGGTGTTTGCTTGCTAGCTTATTGGCATGGTGCACCTGATAGTCACATCCTTGGCAAAGTGTGGCTTCATCTGCTGAGCAATAAACTGATGCTTCTTCTTTATCACAAACATCACATTGAATCTTCATTCTTTAATTTTTCCTTCTTTGTGTCTTTTCTCTCTTTAATATATTGTACTTTTTCACTAAACAGATATATATACGCACAGAGAGAGAGAGTGTATACTTTCTCCATCCTAATTTATGATTTTTTTTTTAAAAAAAAAGGGTAGTACATAAATTAGGACAGTTGAAAAGGAGTAAAGAAAAGGAGTAAATTTGGGAAAAAGACGAAGTATTATGGGCACAAAGGGGGTTGTGGTGTTGTTGTAGTGGGGGGCTCACACCTAAAGTCTGTGAGGAGTTTTCAGAAAGAATTGAAATCTGTTTAGATGACTGACTAATTAAAGAGAAAGCTCTGGAAAGAATAGACAATGGGCTTCTTCTGTCCAAATAAATGTAAAAGACAAAAGGAGGAAACAAGTTGGCTGTTGCCTGTTCAAACCTATATATTCTAATCACTTAAAATCACTCAATGGTTCAATTATATTCCAGCCCATCCAAAATATTAAAAAAAATTTAAGTGATTTCTCTTCGAAGGAAGTTATATATTTATTTACAGTTTGTAGGTTAAAGGATGAGAGTTCAAATTTCAGCGAAAATAAAAAATTATTTGGTGATTTCTGTTAAAAATGATGAGAACTTTCGGACAGTTTCTTTTTGGAAATTAAAGAGAAGTTCAAAATATGATTCCTTATTTAATCAGTCAAACTCTTTTACTAGTTAGTTCTCCCATATCCGAGAAAATATATCATTCAAAGCTAACCCCAAAACAGGACAAAGCTTGGCCCTTTTTTATAAAGATAAATCGACCTTATGGGCAACTAAAGATAGGGCTCAAATTTTAGCGGAAACAAAAATTATAAGGCTATTTATATTTTATTTTTTTTTCAAAAAAAAAAAAAAAACCAGTCCAAAATATGACTCCCTTCTATTGATCAAGACAATTTCTTTTACTTGTTATTTCTTTCCGTAACATAATTGATATAAAACTTGAGGAAAATCGACCACTCAAAGCTGACCTCAAAACAGAAGCCCCTTCAGAGTTATACAGAGCTTGGCCTGCTTTTACAAAGATAATCGACCCCCTGTTCATTTAAAAAGAGATTAAAAAATTGATCTAAAGATTCACTTCTATTTCTAAAGAAATTTCTTGATGATTTCACTCATATTTCAGATATTTCAATGAAATATCTTTTTCTTTATCAGTCTAAATTTCGATAAATCGATTAAATTACCTAGTATGTACATTGTTGGAAGATTATATATATATATATACTTTTTTTTTCGTCTTAATTTATGTAATGTCGTTTGATTGGACATGAAATTTAAGAAATATGGAAATACTTTTGCAATGTTACAAAATTATTCTTAAAACAAAATGAATTCTTAAATAGAAGAATACACCTTTGTGGACTTTTGTGGAATAAATAAGACTCAATAAGGGTAAATTAAAATATCAATAGTATTATTAAATATTTTTTAAATAAAAATGTATCTCAATTTTTTTAGAGACTAATTACAAAAAAAATTATCATATAAATTGAGATAGGTAAGAAAGAAAAGAGGTCAAACCATCAAAATGGACACAAAATTATCCAAACATTCCCATTACATTTATTTATTTATTTTATGAAAAGGACAGAGAATCTTTGGCAAGCAATTTTTTTGATACGTGAAAATGGGGGCATTGGTGCATGGGATAGAAAAAAGTTGTTTATATCCCATTTATTGCTCTATAGATCAATCAATTGATATTCTCTTAAGCTTTCACATTTTGGAAATTAACATGTAATAAAAGGTAGATTTATCTAACAAAGGAATATATATGGCTTGTACCAAAATTCTTTTGTTAGATAGATCTAGATATCTTTAGGTAACATATTTCTAAAAAAATCTAGGTACCTAAATATTTTGGTAATCAGGATTAATCCATATTAATATAAGATATTTCCAAAATATTTAGGAAGAAGATCAGAGGAATATGACTTGTACCAAAATAAATATCTTTTCAACTATAATTAGTGTAGATATATATATATATATATATATATATATATATATATATATATAGTGGGACATGGAATATGTGTAAATGCTAAAGTATGTCAGTTTATGGGCAAACAAAGCCAGTTGCTTTCACTATAGTTTTTCTTGCAAAATTATTAAAAGGGGTGGGTGGTGTTTGGTTGGCTTTGACAGCTACTCTTTGAATTCACATATTACTGGGGTTAAACCTAATAATGTCAATTGATAAATGGACAACATATAGCTACTCACTAGTATTTTGCTATTTACCCCTATAGATGACTTTAGCCTGGCTCTCTTGTGACTTGTCAAATCTTTTGGTAGATCCCATTTTTGAACCCTTTTATTTAACTCTACAAATTATTTTTTTGGGTTTCTCATTCAACGTCTGATATCTATTATTGGGGTTTTCACTCATTTAGATCTCGTTGTGTAAGGTTCATTAAAGAAAAAAACATTCTCTCTAAGAATTTTTTTCATTGCCTATAACAAGAGTAACTAGGCGAGACATGCCGCCTTTTGAGGCATTTTATGAATACAAGTACATGATTTCCCTATTGATTATATGCTGAGATGAAATAGGGAGAGACAGATTTTTTAGGCCAGAGTTTGTATAGGAGAACTTTTTCTTCAGCCGGATTAATACTTCAAGACTTCTGAGACCCTTGATTGAGAAAAGAGGGATCATATTTATCCCACTATAGTTATTGGCGATAATTTTACAAATTAAAAGCTTGAAAAATGATCAATCTTGATTGATTGGTTGACAATGTTTGAGGCAAAATTTTAAAAAACTAAGTATTTGAAGTTGAAGTTAAAAAAGTATTTGATGAAGTTGTCTTTGAGCTTGAATTCATTTGCATAATTACATCAATATTTAGGTGTTACCACGCATAACGGTTAAAAATTTAATATTTAATATAAATATATTTATCTAATTACGAAATTTTAGTAGGTCAATTTGATTGATTATTTGAATTTTTACCTTATCAGTGAGAATTCAATTCTCCACCTTATAATTCCTTCCCCCGTTTTCTCTTATCCTACCCTCGATAAAATTTTTAAAAAGACATTTACCTAGCTACAATGTTTAACTTTCCCACAAAAAGGTGTCCATCAAATCTATGCATAATTAAAGAGAATATTGTGCTTGTTTTTGTTTGAAATGCTGGCAATTTTTTGAAAGCTTTCTTGTTGGTAGCACATCTTTTCTAGTTCAAGATTCAAACATCAAAAGGAGAAAAGAACAATTGTGCCAATAATACAACTAAATCAATAGTTTTTCAAATTTATTGACACACTTCAACTTTAGCCAATGAAAATTCGATGGTTACATAGTCAAATGTCCTACCACTGTATATAAATTATTTAGTTCACACTTTGAAGCTTTTCTAAAATGGCAACTGTTTACTTTTCCTGCAAAATTTTAGGTATGTCAATGCAAATAACTTTTCACAATGCGCTTTCTGTTACTTATTAATCGGTTCAATAGATTTCAAACACTAATTAAATAATAATTATATATTATAATTTAGGTGTGTAATTAATAATTTTATTATAATTTAAATATATTTTTATATCTTATTCCTTAGATAATATTTCACCAAATGGTGTCATGTCATCAAATGATTAATTGATTAAAATCATAGCCCGAACGTAATTTTAACTTGGTGTTATGTTATTCGTTTTAGGCTAAATCGCATGATTTTTCTCGAAAGATCACATTGATCTTTAGATTTTATATGTAATTTCTATTTCTTTTCAGCTAATAATATGAGACTTTTTTAGCATATTTAAATATCTCTCTCTAGAACGAAGTTCCACATAACTCATCACCATGATTTTGAGTTTATTTGGAGATTTATTGCACGCCACTCACATCATTCGATATTCTTTTTGTTTATATGCCTCTCTAAGCTATGAGTAAAAGTAGTAAACCGATTTGTGGACAAACAAAGACAGTAAGTCTAGACATTACCACACTCGGCCAATTTCATACTGTATCTTGTCAAATTATTGGTTCTACTATTAGTTATGGACTAATACGAATAAAAAATATTAGGGAAAAAAATTAAAATATTATCCATATTGAATCAAACTTATATTATTGTACCTTAAAAATCGCATATGAGTAAGAGAATCCCATATTAGTAAGAAAATCTCAACATCTTTAAATAAATTCTTTTTTTAATCGATGCAAAACTTTATTTATACGCCTGACAAGATTAACTCAAACTATGTGTAATCCGAATACTACCTTTATGAACAAATAAAAAGTTAGTTTTAATTTCCGCCTTGAGTTTATGATGATTGGTGTTAGCCCCCATTATTAATTGTTGCAAATTGTTGGCTTATTAAATCCTTCATATAGCTGTTAATTTTAGCTTATTAAATCTTCATCATAGAGTGGGTGGGGAAAAGTTGGAGAAAAAATAATTAATTCAATATTCTCTTAGAAAATATATGTTACTAAAATAGGAAAAAGAGTACTTGGTGGGGAAGAATAAGCACTAAATGACAAACTACACTTTTTCAGGATTGGGATATGGATGAGATCTATAGAACATGTTAGAAGGAAAAACTTAGAATATTTAAGAAATGTAGATATGCAACTTGTTGAAACTCATTGATTGGATGAGAACTGAGAAGATAAGGAACAAAAGAATCATAAAATATTCCTATTAAATTTATAAAAAGATAATGATAATGGAGGATATGACATTATTTTGAAGAATTAAATTTATAGCTTTTAAAGTTCCAACTTCTAATGGTTTCTCACATGGAAATGGATTTTGAGGATCAAAAGTGATGCCTCATGGGCCATAATGCAATGTACTAGAAAGTTGAAACCATATATTTTTTTGTCACATTTTTCTAGTTTTCTTTTACTCTTATTTCTTCTGATTTTCTTAAATTAAGAAAATATGTAGGTAGAAGAAAATAGACCACTCATTGTGACTAAAGAAAAAATATTGTGCTCTTGAAACATATTGTCCTCTTGAATAGAATCACTTAAAAATAATTTCACTTAATAAAGAGTTCAAATATGAATTAATCAAATCTCATTTTGCTAAATGTAATATTTTTGGTTTCACAATTACTTATTAATACTTAATAAGTAAAATTATACAAATCTTATCAAGTATTAGATTATACTTTTTGTCCATTCGTGACTATTTATTAGTTTGTGAGAAATCTAACATCATCTATATTTTATATGAAATCTTAAATGTTCGTTATGATATTCATTTGAAATAGTTTTGTGAACGTGTCACTTTATTGTTATTCAATTTATTGTTAGTTTTAACCACTGTCACTCAAGTTCACTGTAAAAAAGAAATTATCACATGTAGTAACTATTGCTAACTACCACTTTCATGATCTTTCATTTTTTCTCAATCACCTGTAACATTTATCTTCACTCCACAATCATAGTTATCAACCACAATTATCAAACCATCTACCAATTTTAACATTACAAATTATCTTTATCATTAAACTTCTCACTATCATTATCATCAATTATTTATACTATATTCTTCGGTAATCATCACCATCAATCACTTTTATTATTAACCTCCACGTATCAGATAATTAGCACTTTCAACCACAAGCTAACTTTATTAGCCATCACTAGACATCCATCACTTATGACTAACACTAACAACAACTATTAGCTATCCTAGCACAACCAATATCGCCAACTCTCTAGTAATCGCAACCTATCACCGAGCGTTTTTCCTTGGAGATGGAAAATTCGCTCGCCAGATTTTATTAATTTGCAAATTCTTCCTTAGTTAAAAGAATAAAATTGTCACCTTATAGCATCATCTTTAATCTTATTATCGTCTAATAATACTGTAACTAATTCTTAAATTGTGGTTTATCAAAGAAATTTTTCTAACACAATATGAATGAAAAGTTTCCTTAATATTTTTCTAAAATAAAATTTATTTATTAATTTATTTTAATTATATGTTTATTAATTAATAAATTACATATATTCAGATGACTAGAAAATAAAAACTCTTAATTATTAAGTGTCTAGATCTAAATTAAACCTATTAGTATGTTGAATTTTGAGAAAAGTCTCACATCGATAGTTAATTAGATGGATGAACTTTTTATATGAACTTGGTTAATTCTCCCATCATAAGCTAGCTTTTGGGGTTGAGTTAGACCTAAGATCTATTTCTTAACATGGTATAAGAGCAGGACCCATCTCACTTGATGTTGAGCCCTCAAATTAAATTGCCTACGCACCAGATGTCCAACCCTGAGCGTGAGGTGGGGTGTTGAAGATTGAAAAAAATCTCACATTGGTAGTTAATGAGATGAGTGGCCTTTTTATATGAACCTGGGCAATCCTCCCAATAAGCTAACTTTTAGGGTTGAGTCAGACTTAAGATCTATTTCTTAACATAATATTTATATATACTCAGAAAATAATATTCATATGTCTGATATTAGTTGTGAAGTCTTTCGGTAAAAATTATACATTGGGAGTTTGTCAAGTATGATCCTATTTATATCTAGTTTCAGATTTATTTAAATCTTTTCACGCTTGTTTCCCACCCCATTTCGTTCTTGCTTGTGTCGTCTTGGGGCCCGTTTGCCAAGAATAGTTTACTTTTTTCTGAAATATTTTTTGAAGAATTATTTGAACATAAAATTGTTATAATAATTTTGAAATTTTTCAAAGTTTCAAAAACTTCAAAATGTTATTTTCATAATTTTCACTCTAAATCACTAACAAAAATTCCAAAACAACTCTAATTAGTAACAAAAATTCCAAAACAACTCTAATTAGTATTTGTATCCAAACACAACTTTAATTTTTAAATATTATTTCAATTCGAAGACATAATACTTTTTTCCAAATTTTACCCTTCTTACATCCAAATGCTCCCATATTTCGGCAAAAACACGATTCTAATCTGCAAAACTCATCAAAGGGAAACGTAATGTGGGCTCAAGAATTCTGAAAGCCCACAAGACTCATAAAGTCGGTTTATATAGGGCTATCTTGAACTTAAAACCCAAATACTAGTTTATGGGCTTAAGGACTAATTAAGAACCCAAAAGCCCATTATGGGTCAACTTAGTCTGTATCACGGATAATTGTTCAGCCCAGCCCAATATAGTGGGGCGTGGGCCCGGGTATCGCGAGATGAGAACCGTAACGTTTGGCTATGTGTCTCCCTCTCAGCCTCTCTCCCGCCATTCCTTAAAACACCGTAAAAACCATACCAAAATCAAAGCTCGAAAATGGCAACTATTTTGTCAACAAACCCACTTGCTATTCGATTATTCCCTTCAAATTCACAGCGTTATTCGGTACTTTCAAGTCTCAATCTTCAACTTTTTAAATTTTTTTTCGTGATTCATTGTTTTCTTTTTTAAATGCAGTGTTACTTGCATAGAACAATGAAAATCGGGCAATCAGGGATTCACATTCAGACAAGTTATCAAATTTCTTTCATGAGTTTCTTACAATTCAGAAAGAGGTTGGGAAAAATCTCTTTTATTGATCAAAATCTCTTAAGAACTCTCAAGTAGTAGTGCCTTATAAAACGAGACAAAGGGAAGATTGTATTTCTGTATTAATTCTGAACAAGAAATGAAGAATATAATAAATCTCTGTTAGTGATGTTCAACTATCGGTTTTTCGAAAGATGACCTACTAATCATCAAGTTAATTGTTTGGGTATATTAAGCAGGAGAAATTTCATATGTGCAGTCAGTAAAGATGCTGAGGAATCTTTCAAAAAGACCGTGGAGGTGGATAGGCTTATAGATACACTGAGGGAGGCAAGTGATAAGGAAGTAAGTGGAATTGCTCACAATTTTCTTCAAGACTTTCTCAAGCAGGCATATTTATAGTGGTGGTGTGTCCGGGCCAACTTGCCCGCACCTCGGCTAACTTCCTATTAGTGCATGTAATGTGTAACTCTATTCACTGAGGCTTAGACAAATAAGAAGAAATCACCTAATGTATTTTGCCTAACTGTGATTTCCCCATGGTACATTCATGCTTGCTCTCGATCTTAGATTATACTCATCTTTATCGTAATGCATCACATTTTGGTGTTCAATCATGTTTTTGCATTCCATCTGCTTATACTTCTATGCTCAATTTTATTGTTCAAGGACATCAGATAATTACCTTTAACAACAAATTTTTCCTATATGGTGGCAGACCTTTATCGGACTATGAGCCACTTGTTTATCTCAATATTGTAAAATGAAAGGTGGTTGATAATTGAAGCGTTCTATTGTTTCACTTCCTAAAATGATCTCCGATAATTGAAGCGTTCTATTGCTTCCACTTCCTAAAATTATCTGTGATAATTGATGCGTTATATTGCTTCCCCTTCCTAAAATGACCTCCTCGTGACCTAACTAAGTCAAATTAGCTTAGTGAGTTTCGGATTTGGTATGGATTGGCATCAATCCTGTTAACCAGTAATTCACTTTAGAGTAATAACTAATAAGACCACAAGTAGAAAGGTAATTCTACCATCAGATGTATACTTGTAAAATATCACTGCAGTAAGACCAATAATTACTCGATGACAACGAGAATAATTGCTTTGTGCTAGTTTTTATATGGCATGTCTCTGATTTGCATTCTTTAAAGCATTCCAAGGGACCACTGTTGATCAGTTGGCAAGATAGCTAATAGGAAATCTACTGTGTACCTGCAGCAACTTCTAGTTTGCACTTCTCTTCTTCTACCTGCATTCTATTGCATGCGATATCTTGTTAGTTCAGAAAGCACATGGCAATGTTGTAGTCAATCATGAGGCTGCTGGCGTGGTTTCCAGTCCTTTATATCAATTAGTTTGCCTCTGTCTCTTAATTGGGGAATGCAGGTCAAGGCCTCCCTTTCTAAAATAGTGTGCCTAGTTAGGATCAACCTCTGTAGCGTCTGTTCCTGTGTAGTTTAATTTGGTGGATTATAGGTTTGATTGTCCTGATAAGCTCTTTATTTTTGTGAATCTGAACTTGCAATGGTACTCTTAAAGAGCTATGAAATAGATAGCTATACTAGTCATCAAATTTCTCTATCTGAGCTTTGATCTACATTGATGGAAATGAACCTTTATCTTTCTATTATGGTTGCAGCTGCCACAGCTAGTTGTGGAGAACGTTCTCGCTTTCAACGAGAGCTTTTGGATAAGACTTGCAGCAAGAGCAGACACCTGCAAATCCGACGATGACAAAGCATGGTTCCATTTCTTATTATTTTCAGCTGGTTTATGCATCATAGCTTCTTTCAGCTTGCAGAATAAGCTTTGTTGACTTTCTTTTACAGAAAGACTATGAAGAGCTGGCATTGACAGTAATGAGCATCGTAGATCGTCTTGTTCACAAGACAAATGTATATATTCTATCTCCCTTCTGGACTACACATAACAAGTGTATATATATTTGGTGCCTATCTGATCACAAGTAACTTCTCTTTAGCATCAGAGTAAGGTCTGCACATGCTATTGGAGTGATGGAGATGAACAATGAGGAGAAACTGTCAAGGATTTTCCTATTGTCCTATTAGTGTGAAGTCCCATGTGATAATCCACGCCATGGTTGAGATCCCTTTAGTATCATTACACATACCTTGTACTTGGCACATGATCAATGAAAATAACGAATAGCAAAGCTAAGAAAAGAAATTTCTTGGGTATTTCTATATGATAAGATTTTAGTATAGGATGAGTAATTTGTGTTCTTCCATCTTCCTCACATCTCCACACAGATAGCATGTCTCTCCTTTTTCTTCTCTTTCTATTCTCAGCCCTCATTTACCCTGCCACATAATAGAAGGTCATTTGGAGCTTATGACCACAATAGTAATAGTTTTTATGCTATCTATTTCATATGAGCAACAGGAAGTTTCTAATGGCATTTCCTTTCTCCCTGCAGGAAAAGATAGAGGCATCTACTGACGTGCTCAAAGCAATCTTAAAACCTGTGGTTGATGAAGTGGAAGAAATTTCTTGGCCTCTAAGTGATCCTGAGGCTCTCAGTCTTATGGAGAAAGTATGTCTTGTCATCCTGTCTTATTTGATCTAGTTTTTACAGTGAACTCTTTTGATATGCCATGCCAGAGTCAAGACTTGAAGTGAACATCATCTTCTTAAGAGTCAAATGTAAGGGGGTACAAGGAGGAGGTTCAGTAATAGAACTATGCTAGAGTACTTATTTATTGGGAAAAAAACTATGCTAGAGTTCTGTTGAGTGTTCACATAGTCTATTGTACATAGAATTTCTTTCCTTTTTGAGATTCTTTTTTAGTTTATGGCTATTTCTTGTCAGTGTTTTTGTTTTCTTTAACATTCAGGAAATAAATCAAAGGGAGCAAGAAGGCCAGCTTGATGAAGGGTTCCTCGCAGAAGTCAATGCACAGCTGCGGCAAGTGAGTCTGTTTGAGTTAATTTTAGATGGAATGATCTGAGAGATTCTTGTACTTGTCCCTATTTGTAATCCGAAACCCTGTGCTTCATGAGGTTTCATTTAAACCCCGAACATGTTCAAAATGAACATTTAAAACCTCTCTGACCGTTGACTAAGTTTATGTGTCATTAATATAGCTGAGTTGGATAAAGTGCGTAACTGCAGGGTTTAGGTACAAGTGAAACAATATTATACATTAAAAAACATTAAAATCATAAGAGAAAATAATAATGAATTAAGAAAAGGGGGAAAACATTTAAACAAGTAAAAGAATCCCGGTTCTTTCGCTCTCCTCCTTCTTCCCATCCGCTCTTCGGCTCTTCCCATCTTCTTCTTCCCTGTCGACCCCCTTCCCCCTCTCCCATCCATATCAATAAAGAAATACAATCTATCAATTTCTACAGAATGAAGAACACAAAATATATGTATCTAAACTCCACTTTAACGCAAAATTTTTTGATTAAATCTAACCCACTTCTGCAAATCTTCTTTCAACAATAAACCTTTCATTGCAACACAACAATAAAAGCCCAGTGTCCAATTTGAAATCCCTCTTTTCCACACATTAACTGAAACACCAAAAAGGGTTAAACCTAAAATATCCCAAAACACATCAATTTCTAATTTCTTATGCAAAATTAATCTCAAACTTGCACCAAGAATTATGAAAAAGATAATCCAATTCGGAAAAGATGGTCATAATCTCACTGTTTTTACTATTTTTGTCTTTAAATATGTGCTTTTAACTCCGATAGTATCTTGCATGTAGATTTCTGATATTATCTATTGTTTCTTGAACCTTATGTATTGTAGTATTTTTACTTCAGATAATGTTTGACATGCTTTGTGTCATCCGTTATTTCCTATCTTGCATTACTTTGATTTGTTTATCTTTGAGTCAAGGGTCTTTCGGAAATAGCCTCTCTGCCTCTGAGGTGAAGGTAAGGTCTGTGTAGACTCTACCCTCCCAAGACCCCATTTTGTGGGATTATACTGGGTTTGTTGTTGTTGTTGAATATGTGCTTTTAGATGGAGAAGGAAGTGGTGGTGGGTGGAAGAGGCAGAGATGTGAGGGTGGAGAGAAAGAGAAAGGTTTGATATATATTATTTTTCTCTAAGAAAAAGGCAAAAATGATGTTTTTCGTAAAAGCTATTTTTCTATAAAAATAAATGATGGTATGACATTAATTTAGCTAGGTGGATCTTTATGTCTTCCATGTCAAGACAAGTGAGCAACACACGGAGTCAGCGGGGTTTAAAATGTCCGTGTTGAACATGTTCAAGGATCTGGATAAAACGTGGTGAAGTACAGGGTCCGAGATTACAAACCGGGGACTACTACAAGGGGTCTCTCAGGCCATTCCGCCTTAATTTTAATGCCTTGTTCTGTTTTTTGGTTTAAGTTTACTCTAGATCTTTGTGTGTTGGCATTATCATTTATTTTAATGCATATTTTAATGTTTTCTTTCTCTGTTCTAGGAGGCAGATTACCATTGATACAGAGAAACTTCTGCTGAAATTGAAGATTCTAACTTGGACCCCAGAATTCACTCTTTTACCTTTCATGTATGCAAAAGAGAGCAATCTGTTGGGACAGCTAGAGACACATGCCCAATAAACAAAATGACATAAATAGTAATGGACAAAAAGAATGTATAAACGGAACATATGTCTTTTGGTTATAAGAATGTCCGAGGAATTAGAAGATTCTAACTAGTTATCTGGATGTAATGTTTCCAAACTAGCATATTCCTCCCTTCTGGCTTGCCATTTTGAGTTCTTCTTTTAAACTGAAACAAAGGTAGTTTTGAAAATAGAAATGGTCGCCCTACCCCACCGTGGCCTCCTCCTAATACTTCTTCATTCATCAGACTCACTTCCTCAAATTTTATTGCGGTTCCCTGACAACCTCCTTAATAATAAATTCACCCCCTCATTAGTATTGGAACTTGTTCTTCTCCCTATTCAGTCTAGACATTATCTTGATGCATCAATTTGTTCCTTCTGTAAATGGTTATAAGCTTGATTTAGCAGCAAAATGTTTTTATGTCACAAGCAGAATGCATTATATGAGGAATGACCCACTATAATGCACTTTCTTTCACAGAGAATGGATAATAGTACTGACCTTTTCATTGTGTAGGCTAAAAAAGATGGGGACAAGCCAGGACTTGAAGCTATGTTACAAAAGGTTCTGCAATTGTATGCTTCCAGAGTGCTGTCAAAGCGGAGTTATGCGAAAAAAGGTCTCTTTATTTCTTAACTCCATTTCACTTAGTTGTCAAGTGATGAACAAGTTTTGTGTAACTTATAGGCCATTTGGATAAATCCTTTGTAACTGGGAAGTATAGTCTATGTGTTGGTTTGCCGGCATGTTCAATCTGAAAACAAGAATTTGTAGTTTAGAATCCTTGCTTTGCTTTTGGTGCAGGAAATGAAGTGTTGAAAGCTGAACAGTTTCTTGAGACCATTATCAAAGGTATCTCTCAGTTGCGAGCTAGTTACAAAACCTGCATCAGGGGATTCATACTTGTCGAATTGTGAGACCACCTCATCTATAATTTTGAGTTGTTAGAGATGACACCACTTGTATTTGTTTAATCATGTCTTCAACATACCTCTTCACATGCAAGCTTAATACTTTAATGGGTTGCCTTCCCAGTTCACCATCAAAGGTGTATTTCAGGCACTGATAAAGCCTCATAGATAACATGGAGCAAGAAAGAAAAAACTGAGATATGAGGCATAATGAGCAAACTATTTGAGTGGAACGGAAATGGATCATCTTCTCAGCAACTATACTCTAAAGTGGAGGATTTTTGAGTCTTTGTTAATGGAGGTCACATGGTGTCATAGGTTTAATTCGTACACCGTATCAAGGTCATTGGTTTACAGTAATTAACATCACGTGACAAGTCAAATGTTGGGGGTTGGGGACTAATCCTCACAGGGTACTTCTCTAACTCTTCACACTAAGGTAACCAGTAGTTTCAGATACCACTAAGGTAAAATACATATTTTTAGGGGCAAATGATGGGGCAATTAGACTCTTTAGAGGCAATGAGTTTGTCATCTAACATTGGCATTGGACATACATTACTAATATCCCCAATGGAGTGTGAGAAGCTTTTACTCACTCTCTACGGTTTTTTTACCAGTAAAGCAATGAAGGTCAAACTTCCTTATGACTTGACTATACAATTGCTTCATTGTGACTCGTGAAATTCGCTTACCCTTTGATACAGCACCAGAAGAAGAATGGAACAAGCGCTTGCTAGATGGCATGACTGTTGGAAAAAGTGATATTTCGCCTGAGGAATTGTATGCTGTTATTAAGAAGAGAATGGAACGAACTTTGATACGTACGGTAGGGATTCAATAGTTGATTTTTGCTTTCTGGCATTCATTGAACTATTGTTGACATGGGTTACTCTCTCTGTTTCTCTCTCAGGAGGGCGGTTCGTACCAGCAGCGAGTTCTGATTGAGTATCTGAAAGGTATCGAGTCAAAAGCAGGGGAGATTGTCAGAGTACTTCAAGGTTGAGACATGGTAGTAAACTAGTAATTGCACCTGGAGGTACCATAAGTCCACATTCTTTATATGAAAAGCATGATGACATGCAGACATATATTATCATTTCTTTACCATGCATTACTGAGCCGCAGCCTTTGTAAAGCAATTTAACCACAATCCACGTCCTTGAGCTATGAGGTTTCTATCATGTTTAACGTCTTCCATTTTTGTCGGACCATCGGTATCATCTCTTTTCTCCCATCATGTCTTGTTTTTATCCAATTTTTCCTCACCTGCCTCCTGTTTGGTCCCCTGTACATTCTTTAACCTGTACATCCGGAATGACAAATTTTTCTGAGTGCAATACCGCAATGTGGCCTGCAGTTTTTTAAATTGGATTTGCATGGCCTGCATTAATCCGTTGTAAACTGGTGGAACTGTACTCCATGTCCTCTGTTAATGAAATCTATCAATTGGTTTTGCTTTCATAGTTAACGACTGAGCTGGTGACCTCGCTGCAGCAAACTGCATGCTTGGAACTTTTTGATTTAGTTACCAGTAGATCAATCATATATGAAGCTACTTCCTATATATTGTTTTTGATGACTGCAAATGTACTTTCCTAAGGTGAACAACTCCACATTTGTAAGAGTTAGCTACTTTATTCCACATTTTTTTTGCTTGGTGTATGCAGTTACTGTCTCTGCAGTCTTAAACTCAAGTTGCATGTGTCTTGGTTGTATTTGCTGTTATCTTATTACTACCTACCTTTTTTTTTTTTGATAACCATGTGTCTGGCTCAACCTGCATGCACTTCGGCTAATTCTACAGGATAACTACTACCTCCTATTAACACACGTACCAGGAAGAACTTTTATTTTATCAGTGTAAATGATAAATGGATTGAACTTGCATGTGAACTTTTATTCCATCAGTGTATTTAACATTTAGTAGGTTGCATGTGTTATTTTCAGGATTGCTATTCCACTCATTATCAACAGTTGGCTATAGATATTTTTTGGGTGACATGGTGATCTAAAAATGCTTACTCATACTATATTAGTTCAATCTAAAGCAAATAATACAGTATGTTGATATCAATTAATTGAGTTTGAGGGTACATTGGAAACCTCTCTGCCTCATAAAGTTGTAAGGTCTGTGTCCCTCCTCAGACTTCACTTGTGAAATTATACTGGGTATGTTATTGTTGTTGAAATAACTTTACCGCTATCCTCTCATGAGCACTAGATGCGGATTCAGAATTTTAACTTTATTGAATTGCAAGTCTTGTTCGGATCGATATCTTTGAACCCTTATAACAAGACATATGGGAATTCATAGTTCTCATTCATGATATACTCTTGAGCCAGTTGGAGGATTTACATGTGAATTTCCTCAAAGCTTTGCAGATATTACCATTGCGACATCGAATAGACTTTAAATGCGAATCCTTGCTGTTAAGTTTACATGATTAATCAAACCATGGTTTTTTTTAACTTTTATCAACAATATGTGTCCATATGATCCCTGCAGGAAATAAATGCAAACATTATCATTTACCCCTATGTTTTCAGTGTTTTCCTCGCAAGTCATGATTGTCCCTAACAGGTGAAATTAATTATATAAGAACTATATAGACAGTGCTATAAAATATGCAAACATTATATTTTACTTTTTCAGTGTTTTTCCTCGTAAGTCATGATTGTCCCAAACAAGTGAAATTAGTTATATAAAAGTTGGGCATAATACATGAGCAGATTCAGACTTGGCTTCACCTAACTAGTAAGCACCCCTCCAGAGTATACATCTAGACATCTCAATTTATTTTTACTGTATCAGTTAAACGCTTCAACTTATAAAATGATCATCTACATACTATCAAAATTTATGTGTCACGTCAAGTTGGGTGCCAATAAGCCACAATAGGGATGAGTTGGAGTGTTTAGTTGGCAGTTAAGATTAAATTAAGGTGTCTAGATGCGCGCTTTTGAAGTTGAAGTGCTTATTTGCCGGTTAAGATTAAATTTGAGTGTTGTTTATATATTATGCCTGAAATCTATATAGACACTGCTATAATATAAAATTACATCAACAATATAAAATATATAATATTTGTAGAATACATTTACATTATATAATTTATAAGTCCTAACCTTTTTCACGTTTCTGAATCAAAACGACACCGCTGCTGATGCTCTATTAGGGGTTGTTTGATATGGGATATCTTACTATTAAATTTGAAATATTAAATTTATATTTTGTTTAGTTAAAAGTATAAATTTAATATTAATTCAATAAATATAAATTTAATATTAAATATTTCATTTTATTTCATAAATTTAATTTTTATTTTATATTTTAAATAAAATAAAATAATTTAAAATTTATAATTTTAAAATAATTTAATTCACGAATCAAACTATCCTGAACTAGAGTATGACGTTTGAATATTTTAAGACTAATTATTTGAAAGAATAAAACAATCAATCTGTTACCACATGTTAACTACATTAATAATATACAAATCATTTACCCGAAATAAACAAATCATTTACCCGAAATAAATAAATCCTAGTAATTTTATTTTTCTTCTTCCATCTTTTCCTTCTCCACATTTCTTGGTCAAACTTGTCCAAATTCTAGTAGAAAAAAAGAATTGTTTGGTTTGTGCTGTTTCACGTTTCTAGCTAAACGGCACCGTTTGGGATATTCCATCCTACTATTTCGGTTTATGCTCTCTACAGAACGTAGCAAATGAAAAAACAAAAATTGCACAATACTAGCAAACGACACGTAACTGAACCAATAGAAATGCAGCAAATAAACAGGTGGACATAACAAAACTGCCACGTCATCTAATCTGCTCTCCTTATTACATGTACATCTTTTTCTTCTCATTTTTCACAAGGAAAAACTCCTCCACAAGTAAACTGCTAAAATACAAACCCTCATCGATCTTCAAGGGGAAAAAAAAAAGAAAAATCAGAAGCCAATATGTTGAGAATCCTTGGAAAAGATCTCAGAATTTCAAAATCAACAACAATGGTCTCCAGATCTGAGGCAGAATTCGAAGCCCACGATGTGTTCGAAGACTTGTCTTCGTGGGAGTTTGTTAACCCTTCCGATGATGAACAAGAAGACAGCTACTCCTTCAGTGATCACACTGATGATGATGGAAGTGATGAGTTGATGTCAAAAGAAGATGACCCATGTGAAATTGGGTCTCCATCTTCTGATATCTCCATGGTATCTCCCTCGCCAGTTCAAACAATGGGTGCATTGGTTTGCCATGTTGGGTTTGATTATCATGATAGTTCTCATGATGATCTGGAGGAGGAAGAGGGAGAGGAAGAAGAAGATTACGACGATGATTTGAATGATGAGTTGGTCCCCAATTGGTTGAGTGATAAATTTGGGAGACAAAGGATTAGAAAATTGGGGAAAAGGGCTTGTTCCAGGATGAACAAATCCAAAAAGGGGCCTTATATTTTCAATAGGCCAGGATGTGTTCATGGCAAACATGGACTTGGTGTGCAGCACAGTTATGTCTAAAGTAAATAATTGCAGGTTCAACATGGATGAACAAAATGGGAAGTTTTAGGTTAATTTATTAACTGGAATCATAGTTGATTTGATCTGAATATAATCTTGATGTATTTAGGACTGGTGGAATTAGGTTGATTTCTAATTTGCAACTCTTTAGTTTGCTTTCTAAGCTTTGTCTACTTGGATTTGGATGTAAATATCTGAATTTAGCTAATGCAATTTGAATTTCAAGATCCAATCTTTTATTTGTCCTATGGCATGTTTGACTTTAAGGAAGAAAGGAGAGAAAAATCAGTTCTCGGTGGAAATGACAATACATTTGGAATTGGTTCCCTTATAAAATACTCCCCAATTCAATCGAATTATAAATTTACTGGGGCTCCTTTCTTTATGGTGACAATATGCTTCTCTGTTTTTCATATTTGCCAAGTTGTTTCATTTATATTGATTTCTGTATTTATATTTATCAACTTATCTCAACTATAAAGAACTTATCCTATAAGACGAGTGGGGTTTCGGGAGGACATCATACTTAGTCTAATTCCACTAGATGAGTGGTGTTTGAGGAGGATATCATATCAGTGTAATCTCAGGAGAGTGGGGTATGAGGAGGACATCATACTCAGTCTAATCCCACGAGACAAGTGGGGTTTGAGTAGGACATCTTACCATTGTAATCTCACGAAACGAACGGGGTTTGAGGTGGGTGGTGTGTACTCCACCCGTTGTTTGAGAGCTATGGGAAAGTTTATTCTCGTAAAGACTAATGACTTGCTGTGTTTGTTGCAAGTGTTGAACACTAAATAATTTGGGTGGTGATCCGTATATATTTTATTCTATACTTTATGATCTTGCTTTCTCCAACAGCTAAAGATTGGAAGGTTAATTTGTTCTCAGTTTTTCTTCAAACTGATACCAGCTGGATTTGCTTGTTATTGTTATCTTGCTTCTAAGGAGGTTTTTGTCCATTCTATCTAGAAAGTTGAAGTTAGTACTCTCACATGTTTCAAGTGTATTACAAAAGGGAATATTTATTCATTGCATACGACTACAAGTAAGAAAAAAAGCTAAGGTCTTTTGGTGGCAAATACTCCTGGTGTCTACGCCAATTTAACCTTAAAAAAGGATACAAGCTGCTGCGGTGCACAAAGAACACATTGCACAAAGTATTCTGCGTTCACGTATCTATCAGGAAAAGAAGAAGCAACCATCACAAAAAGTCAAAATACATATCACTTAACTATCATCAATTAGAAAGTAGTTTCTAGTTGCGACAAGGAACTAGATGGTAATGGAAAATATTAGGAATCCCCTAGTGATAATATTTTGATAAAGTTGTCACTATCTGAAAAGTTCAAGTAATCATGAGTGATAATATTCACATGATGTGAAGTTAAGGAATCAATTGGCACCTATTTCCACACAAAAATGCAAACAAATACCACTATTTTTTATATATTATAGGTTGGTGATAGGTTGTGAGGCTGCACTATAAGGAATAAAGAATTTTGGTTTAGGTTGAAGTAAGCTCTAGAATTGTCATTGGACAATAATTTAATTAAAAAAGAATAGGCATTTGGCATCTTTCCGTAGGTTATTAGTTGACTTTTGATGAGCAAAGGTGATTAAAGTAACAAGTATAAAAACTTGTTAACCCAAAAAAATTCTAGCAATCCTTCTAGCTTTGTTCCGTTATTATAAATTGATTGACCAGAACATCTTACTATAATCAGATTGAGGACATGTTGGTATAATTAAAGTCATTTCTGAATAACCATCAACCCTGAAGCGTGAAGATATGTAGCCTAACTTCAGATAAGTAAATGATCTGAATGTGTGTATCATATATAATAGCAGTGGTAGTCCAACAAATACAGTCAGCTTTACCCCTTAAAAAATATACAAAACACAAAGAGAGGTGTAAATATAGAATATAAAGAGAGAGAGAGAGAGGGAGAGAGAGGGGATACAATCCAAATTCATATAGGAACACATACATTTGTTTGATATCTCAAAATATAGAAATACAGAGAAAGAAATGATGGAAATACAAAATACAGAGAGAGGTATACAAAGAGGGAGAGAGAGAGAATAGGGAATGAAGGGGGGGAGGGGGCAGAGAGAGAGGAGAGAGGCGAGCTAGATTAAGTAGAGATACGAGAGAGGTCTTTTATTTTTTATTTATTGGCCTAAAAACTATTGCAATATATTATAAATATCCAAACTATAGCTCTTGAAACCTAATTTAACCCATATATTAGCTGCTTTTGAAATTTCATCTAATATTTTGGCATCTATTTCTTCTCATATGGTCCTTGAATTAGTTGTTGACATGTTGTATCATCATTCATCAAAAAAAACTTGTGGATGCGGCAGTTTCGTGCGATGGGCCTGTTTATCAGCCCAATCAATTGGAAACCAATGAAAGAATTGGAATGTTTTCGTTTGGAAACTTACTGTACAGTTCGGCCGAACTTGTATATCATTTGATTATATATATTATATGTATATTTATATTTAAATATATAAAATCTATATATTCTACAAATTAGATCACTTAAAAGTATTGAAATGTGATTATCCCACTCCATTCTCAAAGATTAAAAGTCACATCTTCTTTTTCAGGAGGTGGTTGTGGAGAAGAAAACAAATGATGAGGTCAATCACAAAAAGATATCCTCGGAGACAAGACAACACGTACTGATTTGGTAATACCACATGTTGTAGCTATCCATTTGGACTTGCATACAATATTTGAATTGATTCAGTAAATCAAAGTATATACTATTTGAAGAACTGTGCACATCCTATATATAGTCGAACAGTGACCACGTTACGTTTGTGAGAGTGAAAATTTTGGATGTTGAATTTTTTAATAAGTTTTACTAGGGTCCGTTTTCTTTTCCTTCTATCTTAACTATCCGAAATTCATAACTCACTAGAACTGATTAATTCGGAATTGCCTCGAGCAAACCACTAAGTGATAGGTTGGTAGATGCAATATTAGAAATAGAGATTTTTTCTATCGGAAATCAATGAAAAATTTGTGTTATAACACATAATCTTTTCACTCATTTCCCACCGAACTTATTCACTGGGAAAATGCATGGTGGGAAACAGTTTCCGGCTGAAATAATGGGAAATTTCATAATTTTTTCATGTGAACACACTATTATTTTTTTTCCCACTGATAATCGGTGAAATAGTCACTTAATATTTTTCTGCGGGAAATCAGTGGAAAAATAATAATTTTTTAGTAGTAATGTATAAGAATAATATTGAGTAGGGTGTATTAGTAATACTTGTATTAGTTATGCTGAGATTATTTCTTATGCATTATTTGATTTGGTGTGTTAAAAATAACATTGATTGCTTATTGCATATTGGTGTGTTAAAAAATATTATTTGTTTATAAAAATACCCTCCACAAATAAGATAAAAATGATGTGAAAAAAGTTTTGAAGGAAATTTGTGTCTTTAACTATGCTAGTGCATGCATTAAAACCCATTGCATTACCAAATACATAACTTAATACCAAATAGAGTGTATAACTAATGTTTGCAGTAGTTATACATAGATTGAAAGAGTATACCAACAAGGTATTAGTAATACATTAATGCATGCATTATTTTTTCTAATGCATTTTACCAAGCGACCACTAAAAGAGTAAACCGCTCCTTATATACGAAAAAGTTTTCCAGTACAAGGTAGAGGCTAGAGCAAATAAAACCCAAAAAAATTATTAAAAAGGTGGCGGGCAAGGAAGGAATCGAGGTTTTCATGAAGAAAATTCAAAATATAAGAAAATAAATACATGAAAAAAATCAAAAATATTCAACTGCTACTATATATACGTAACAATAATTATATGAGCTCAAACATCTGATCAAAGAGTCCCCTTGTGCTCCCTAGCTCCATTCCTGATGAAGAAATTCCAATTATGTCCCGCCACATCTCCAGGTGATAATTGAACTAGGATTTCTGAGTTAAAAATATATCTAATTCCATTTTCTCTGATATATTCATAAGTTTGATACCCACTGTGTGATTATGGCCTTTGACGTGAAAATATTCAATCTACTCTCTTTAGTGTATATATTCCTATGAATTATATCAGCACAAACGTCTGAAAGAATTGAAACCTTACCATTTTGGTTTATTAGTGGAGAATCCAATAGAACCAAATAAGAAAAAGCCAAAAGAAGAGGACATAATGGAGAATCAAATGAAGAAAAATGCCAACTAATTAAAAATCTAATTAATTAAACAAGTTTCTCACAAAGCGACGCAAAGCGATTGACATTTATTTTTAACATGGCCAACATGTTTCTAATTGCAAAAAGTTTAAGCCACTCACTTCTTTTCCTTCCTTCCTTTTAAGTTTAGTTTCTGTTTGGTTTTGCTTATCATTTATAAGTCAAAAGTCATCAGTTAGGATTTCTAATTACTTATAATTTTTGATATATTTTATTATTTTTGCTTAAAAATAAGTGCTTAAAAATAGTTTTTATATTTATCCAAACACCATGAAAATGCTTAAAAGTTATTCTGTTTCAATTCATGAGACATACTTTTTATTTTAGTCAGTCTCAAAAAGAATGACATATTTTTATATTTAGCAACAATTTAACTTTAAAATACCCATTCCATCTTTAATAACATGATTCATAGCCACACAAACATTTATGATATGTTTTGGACTATAAATTTCAAAAGTCTTTATATATTTTAAATTTTATATTCAATCAAAATACATCATGTAAATTGAGATACGAAAAGGTATTTATATTTAAGAGTGACTTGATAATCATTTGTGTACTGTGTAGGGTTGACTTTGTAAGTTGTATTTAAGGGTGTGGATAATAGATCATGAATTCAAATGAAATGAAAACTATAGGAGATCAAGCATGAATATTTAAAAATATTGTGTGACTTTTTCTTATTTATTTTGTATAAGTTTTGATAAGTAAATTATTTAGTATCAGTATTATGAAAGGTATCAAGTATTTTTAATCATAAAACATTCCTCTTTATAAAAAGTATTTAAGTATTTTCAACCATGAAAAATTCCTCTTTATAAAAGGTATTTAAGTATTTTCAAACATGAGAAATTCCTCTTTAATTTATGGGAACTCTTCCACGTACTGAGTCCCTTTCATGCATGTGAAACCTTGACATCGCTAGTTTGAGGGATCAAAAGGGGATAAGTGCACAGATGGCAGATTTTGGGGTCATTATTTAAGTCATGTCATAAGTTTATAAATTTTTATAAATTTATCAATTTAACAATTTTAAATATAAAATTAAAATTGCAAAAATCCGTATCTGATACAATAAATTTTGTTCAAAGTTGGTAGTCACATATGTACTGAACTCAGCCATATAAATGAAGTTCTGACATTTATGTGTGATCTTGGTCATCAAAAGGAGAACAAATAGCCTTAAAGTATTGTTTCATGTCCTAAAGATTTTCGAGCATTGACTAGTTCAACTGAATAGTTTTTTGCTTAGAAATGATACCTAACAACTTTTTCTTTTTTTTTTCAAATTTCAACTATCCAATAGTACACGATTCAATATCAAAATTAATTTTAAATAAACTCAATTTGAAATATAAATTCAAAATACATTAAAAAGACTCTAAGCACTAAATTTTCAAAATATCAATAAATTTAACAAACTCATTCTACAATAATAATGGTTATTTTCCAAATAGAGCCCGTCAATCACCATGAAATTGTTACTCAAAAGTGCAAAAGTTTTAGGGACCAAGATGAATAATGAAGATTCTCAAGCATAGGAATTAAAAGACCTAATTTTAATTAATTTAAGAGAAAATGTAATTCGTCACTTTATTTTTTTTGATAATCAATGTAAATTATCATTAACAAGCAAAATAAAATACCAAAACATCACCTGATCTCCTAATCACTTTTTAAGAAAGATGTTAAAAGAATTAAGCCTTCAATAAAGCACTAATTACACATAAATTTCTGCAAGAAAAAAAAGCTCCCACTTCTCATCAAATATTACGAGGACAAAAATAAAAATTTATCGATATTTGAGGAATTAAAAGTACAAAATTCACTAGGGAAATAATAACTGTCCTTCTCATTACCTTTTTTCTTACCTTTTTTTCAATATTTTCCAATGACACAATTATCATATTCAAGCCCCACTCCTTTCTTTTCCATCCAAATCCAATACCCTTCACATCTTATCTCTTACTAATTCCTAAGGCATCTTGTGTCACTCCTAACTTCACTTGCCCTAAAAATTTATGTGGATTTCAGTTGACACTTGACAGAGATAACACGTGTCTCCACCCCACCCCCCAGCCCCTACAACTTACGGGACATTATCAAACCAACACATGGCGAGCTTGAGCATGAAGAGAATTGTAAATGGTCCAATAATGCAGGCTATCATATGTTGACTCGAATCCCATGTATCTTTTTATTTTTGGTTTTGTTATGATGATGATGATACCCAATAAAAATGAAAAAGAAAAAAGAGAGATAAGAGAACTGTCTAACTTGTCAATCACCTAATTTCTTTTCGGAATCTTAATAGCTTAATTGATTGGCTATCTGAATTTTTAGAAAATTGTTGATGATCCTTGAATTTTTCACTTTGTAATTCCTCTATCATTTCCTCCTCCTATTTTTTTAGAAAAGACACTCTTGAAATTCTTTTTTCCAAAATGTATGACCTTTTCTTACTAAATTGTATTTATAGACAGATCTGACAGTCAATCTCCCTTCTATCTTTACACTCGAGGGCAATTTCTATCAAGTTTCTAAGAAATTTTTGTACGTCTTCATTGCCTTTTGGAAAGCTTACGCCTCATAGAGACTATCCATTTGAAACTGTCCCTTGACTCATAGGACCTGACACAAGATTAGAATTTAAATAATTTTGAATAAAATTTAATTCAATAATCGTCAAAAGCTAGTAAAATTGCTTCTGTATAACATATAAACACAAAAACACTCTTATTTAGCAAACCGCCAACTTGTTTCCAAAATTCTAAAATGCCTTTTTTCCCTATATAACTTTTTGTTGTCTGGCTTTGTTAAAGCAAACAAAGGAGTGATGTACACATTCTATACAATCTAATATCTATATAGTATGGGAAAGAAAAAGGAAAGCAAGATCCAAAAGAGGGACACGTTTTCCGTAGCTATAGCTCTGATTATAAAAGAAGATACCACAATTTTAATTGAATAAGGCAAGGGAAAGTAATAGAGAAGTGAAAAATATATGAGAAAAAAATTATAAAGGAAGCTAACCTTTCTCTTTACTAAATATTTATGAGTTAAATATTTGATGCTATGACGGTGAAAAGAATTTTTATATTATTACGTTAAATTGAATGACTGATGTTAACAAGGACGTGTCTGATATGATAAGTTAAAAAAATAAAGTAAATAAATTATAATGAATTTAAGTTTTTTACATTATAAAATTAATCTAAATCATCTTTTATATCATTGAGTCATTTAAAAAAATAATTATAAATATTTTTTTTAAAATGCAAGGTTTAAAATCTTAAAAATAATTTTTTTTATTTATTATAATGAATAAATATAATCTGATGATATCAATTAAAGTTATTTATAGTGAGGATGTATAATTAGTTGATTATTCTTCTTGATAATACTTAAAGGTCTTTACCCTCCCGGTTTGTCGTTAGTGCGGCTGGCAGATGGAAGGGTCAAGGAAACCGAGGGGCTTTCTTGAGGAACATAGGCCTGTTACCTTCTCCTATTATCAATTCAAATAAGATAACATTAAACAATATGGTCATTTATTTTCCAAACATGGAACGGATTTTTTTTTATATATTTAAAATAATCTATTTTAGGAGCTTTTGCTTTTTTTGCTTTTTTGATAATTCAAATTTACAATTTTAATATTAAAATTATATATTAAAGTGTATGATAATTAGTAGGCATAAAGTAAAGAAAATGATGGCTTTATTCTTTATAACTCATGTAATCACTAATGTCACTATCTTCAACTAATTAACCCACTACACCATAAATAACAATCCACATCCTTGATATTTACTTGTCGAAGAAATCCTACACTTATATAAAGATGTTTTCTTCCTTGTGTTGATTTATAAGATACATGAAAATATAAGAAGTGTGGAAAAGTATTGAAGTGTATTTTGAGGTTAGTATAGTGAAAGAGAGCTAGAGTTGAGACAAAGAATAATATTCTAAATTAATTCACTATATAAAAGAGAGTAATTTTATATTGAAAGAAGATGTTTTTTTCTTGGAATTTTTTATTCTTCAACTAATCCAGAGTTGTTTGAGTCATACAACATTATTATATTTTGGAGAATAAGTCAAGAATATTACTGTTGGATCGATAAAGATTATACCGTAGTGGACTTGAATCTCCTTAAAGAGAGCGAGATATTTGTGCCGCAATCTGAATATTTATTTATTTATTTTATTTTCAATTGTTATTTATTATATATTCGTTGAAGAATAAAAAAAAGTTTCAGTATATGAATTTGGACAATATTTTCTTTATAAATTAAATTTTAGGATGAAGTTAGATCCAAAATCCATTTCAATTCATATTTACCAACACTTATAATTGAAGATAAAAGAATGCTGAACAACCCTTTCACTCATCCCTCGTTACATTTTTGGCAGTGATCTTTCCTGTTTGTACCTAATATGTCTATGTCCTTGCCTGTTTCTTCTTTAATATTTTACTGTCCTCAACAGTACTCAGTAATTATTTCCTCAACAAAAATGAACATCTCTTTCCATCTTGTGCAATATATTGTAACTGTTGTCACTGACTCACTGTAATGAACTCCAAAGGGTGAAGGCAAATGATCCACACTGTATCACGTGTACGTACACATAACAAAAAATTAAGAGTTTTCCTTTTTTCTTTTTCGAGTAAAAAAAAATTCGCTATTGGTGGAAAGGTACCCGAAAAAAGCACGAAAAGGAAAGAAAAGAACCCCCAAAAGCCCCAACATATAGTACTCTAGAGCCATGAGCTCTTTTGGCCGCAGAAAGAACCAAAAAACCAAACACAAATTCCCAAATCTAGGAACAGAAACTTAACAACAACACACAAAAATTAAATTTCTAGAAGTTAAAAAACCAAATGATGAAATCAATTGAAATGAGTGTTAGTGGGCAAAAAGCAAAGAGGTTAATTTCAATATGATGAGGGAAGATCAAGGATTATCATCATCAAGTAGTAGCAGCAGGTGCCAAGACTGTGGAAATCAAGCCAAAAAAGATTGCACATATATGAGGTGCAGAACTTGCTGTAAGGGCCGAGGGTTTCAGTGTGAAACGCACGTTAAGAGCACTTGGGTCCCTGTCTCCACAAGGCGTCCAAGGCACCATCTTCACCATCATCAGCACCTTTCCACTACTATTCAACAACAGCAACAGCAGCTTCAAGCTGGCCCAAACCCTAAAAGATACAGAGCAAATGAAAGTCAAGGTACTTGTACTTTACTATTGTTGTCCTCTCCTCACAAACAGTCTTTGATAATTCAGTATAGACTATAGATAGATCTCCCCACACTCATTGCAGTCTGCTCTTGCATCTTTAAATCTATTGTCAAATTGAACTATGTGGCCATTTTGATTGCACAATTTCTTCTAAAAGCTGTTTTTTAAGATTTATTTTCGTAATGGGCGGTGGTAACAGCGGAGCTAGAATTTTTATTAAAGATATTCAAGATATAAAGAAATTGGCACGCAAAGAAGCCATAATTCTCTTATCTATTATATATACCTAAGATATTAAAAGTGTCACAATTTAGTGATGGAGTCGGGATTTTTAATAAGGGATTCAAAATACAAAAAATAAACACACAAAAATGTTAAGAAAATTCAACATCTATTATATATACATAAAAAATAATTTTAAGTATAATTTTTTGCCAAAATGAGTCCAAATAGTTCAATACATAATAGATAATGGATGGTAATTAATAATAACGGATCTAAAATTTTCACTAGTAATATGTATTTTATACATAAAAATTATTCCGTTGTCTTAGTGCTCCGCCCCGGGGTGGCGGCGAGAATTCAACCCAAAACTCTTAACTGGTCAGATATGTATCATGTTGATCTATGTAACTTTTTCTTTAAAAGCTTAAGCTATTTAGAATAATTTAGAAGATTATATATGTTCACTACTTGCTATGTACAGAAACTATGAAACCCTAGCTATTGCAGCTTTTCTCGGTGTATTTGCTGGCAATCAATGTTATGATACTATTTTCAAAATTACTTTTACTGTAGTCTTGTTACTACTCCTGTTAAATAGCTCATGTTACACCCATAAAAGCCCCAACCAGTCAACCAAAAAAAAAAGCAAAAGAGAAATAAAAATATTTTGCGCTATTAGCTAGTGTCAGTGTACAACAACAACAACAAAAAACTCAATGTAATTTCTCAAAGTGAGGTCTGAGAAAGACAGAATGTACAGAGACCTTATCCCTACTTCAGATATAGAGAAACTATTAGTGTCAGTGTATAGCAATTGAACTCTGTATTTAAAATTCGTGTGTTATTTTTGATGCAGTGATAGGTGATGAGGAAGAAGGAGGTGATTTTCCAGGGGAAGTGAGTTTTCCAGCAGTATTTCGATGTATTCGTGTAAGTTCCATAGACAATATGGTGGATCAGTATGCTTATCAAACATCAGTGAAGATAGCAGGACATGTTTTTAAAGGGATATTATATGATCAAGGACCTGATCATCATCATGAGAGTCCTCGCTATAACAATAATATTATGGCTGGAGAAAGTTCCTCAAGTGGCTTCCATCTTCAGCAACCTCCTAATGTACCTACTTCTACTGCTGCTGCTGCTACAACTTGTCCACATCCACCAGCTTCGACTTATCCCAATCTATTTAATGCTTTGAATATGCCTGGTACGCAATTTTTCCAATACCCAAAATCATCTTGAAATAAACATTCATTTAATAATTCGATCAATTTAACTTGTATACGTTAATAGTGTCATCACTGTATATTGTTAACCCCGTTGTAACGGGTTATAAATTTATTATGAATGATTATTTGTATTTATTTTTTAAAATGGGCTAATTTATATTGTCATAAAAGTTGAATCCCTCTAGTTATCTCTCGGCATTTTGTTATGTGCAGTGCCAGGGTAAAAGTTAAAACAACGTGCATTGAACATTGAACAAAAAGGAAAGTGCAGAAGGAAAAGAGAGATTGAGAGAGAAAGAGAGTCATATTACTTCCTCCGTTTTAATTTATTTATTTAATTTTTATTTAATAATAAATAAAAGAAATTAAATCTAAATATATTAAATTAAAAATATATAAAATATATTAAAATTATTTTAAATATGTTATTTAAAAACTAAAATTAAGAATTAATTTTTTTTAAAAAAAAAAATTTAAACTAACTAAAAAGAAAAGTATTAGAAAACAAACTAAACAAAGGGAGAATTTGTTTTGAATTCCAAGGAGGAATTATTGGTCTTTTGTCTGCAAATTTAATATTGATCCGTGATAGCATATGGTTCTGCAGTTTGTCTTATCATGAATTTCCCACATCCCCATTGTTTTTTCTTTGATTAGGGGAATTAATTATGTCTGATTTACTGGTTGTTTATGAAGATAAAAGCCGCTTTTCTCCTGATTACCCGTTTCTTTGCCGGCCTAAAATGCATGCATCCATTTAAATAGTCAGAACACAGAAGGACAATAAATGAAATATTATGTTTTAATTTATTTATTTGATATTATCTGAGCATGTCATATCTTGTAGTTTTTGGCTATGGCTGAAAATACGAAGAATATATTAAAATATTTTTTAATATTATGATCTTAAATTTGTCATATAAAAAATTATTTTATATTGAAATAAAGAATTAGTCAACAAACAAAAATAAAAATTCTTTTAAAATCGAAAAATAGAACAAACAAATTCAAATTGAAATGGAAGAACTACTAGTAACTCTTAGACATGTTTTAATGCTATACTCTATACAGTATTGCTATTGTATATATATCATTTAAATGAGTTTTGTTGGCCTCTTACCAAATTAGAAGAAAATGGTTTTTTAGATTTTTTTTTATTGTCTAAAAAATGAAGATTTTTTATGTATAAAATAAAGATTTTATTTTAAAAAATCATAAAACCTTTTTAAAAAGATTATAAATGATCAAAAAAATGAATTCTATTCATAATTAGTCATAATAAATTAAACTAGCTAGCTAGTTAATCTGGAAAAAGAAAAAAGAAGAAGAAGATATGATTACTTGATACAACAATTTAAATTACATTAATAACGCAAGCACATATATGTTACCCTATCCGTCTCAATTTACGTGGCATATTTAGAATTTTGGAAGTCACCGTCAAAATTTAAAAATTTTATATTTTGTATATTTTCTTTTAAACTTTGTATATTTGAATTCACCGTCAAAATTTAAAAATTTTAAAGTTTAAATCTCAAAATTCTAGAGTTGGCAGTGACTCCATATTCCGGCAACGAACAACTAAAAGCCAACGTGGGGAAGGAAGGTCCCTTTCTTGATTTCTTTTGGAGTTAAACTCTAAAGGAAATCATGCAAGAAAGTAGGCAGTGATGCTTACCCACTACAGTTGTCTCCTTGTTGCACGTAGAAAGTTCAACATATCCTCCAATACTTCAAAACTCAACTACAGCCTTTTATATCATTGCATTTGCTGATGTTTTACTTTCTGGTATTGCAATCATACTCATGCGTGGTTACAACGAGAAAGAAAATGTTAGAAGAAATGAAAAATTCTCGTGTCGGTGGTTAATGAGATGGGTAGCCCGTGGTCTCCTTGTATGGACTTGGCAATTCTCCCTCACAAACTAATTTTTGGGGTTGAGTTAGACTCAAGATCCATTTCTTAACAAAAAAATTTAAATGGGACTCCATCCGTCAATATAAAGGTTTTTGACTGATCACAAAATTTAAGAGAAAAAAAGACTTTTGAAATTTATGATCTAAAAATAAGTCATAAAATTTATGTGGCTAGAAATTATCTCATTAAATATTAATTGAAAAGTGTAAAATTAAATTGTTACTATTAAATATAGAAAGATATATATTTTCTTTTTAAAATTAACTAAACAAAAAACGTTGCATAAATTGAGAAAAAGGAGTACTACTAATTATGTAATTAAGTTCTCACCGGAAACTATGGACAAATAGGTATCATTGTCTTTATACATCTCAATTTCCTAGCTAATTATTAATTATGTGTAATGCTTGTGGCCATCTTGTTATAGGATTATTGATTCGTGGTATATGTCTATTTTACTTAAGCACTTCTATGACAATAATATTAGAGCCTTAGTTGACAAATCTTCAATAATAAGCAAGTGTAGTTACACATTGATCATTCTAGCACTTTGGGCATGAAAGGGAATCCCTCATATCAGTATATGGGAGAGGAGGACCCTCAAGATATATTTGATTACTTAATTATCTTGAAGTGAAAAAAAAAAAAGGGATTGGGTGGGCATCTTGTGTTTAGATGATAGTGACTTGGAGCAGAAAAGCAGCTAGTAAGCCACAAATGTTTAACCTTTTATGCTAAAGAGATTCACACACACCCCCAACCAAAGGAAAAGGTTGATGCCACTATCAATAACACAATGTTGGAATATATCCCACTGGTAGTACTCATAGAGAAAAATCTAATATTAGCCCCTTCATAAATTACAAGTGCATTTTGCAAATTAAAGAGGAGTGTATGTTGACATATGTGGCTATTATTTTTATAACCATGGTGTCCTGCATCCACTAATCTCATGAAGTTTCTGTGCTACTTCTGTCCAATATAGATGTTAGGTAATTTTGTTCATCAAAACTCAGACAGATAGATGAGAAGATATCATCTAGTATATATATTTTTAATTTTTGTTGGGATTTGAACTTGAGACCTTAAACTTCTTAGCGTAATACATTTCATTGGCCACTAGGCCATACATTTGGAGGCAAAATATGTATCTATTTTATTTTGAAGTGTTTCGCCTATGAAAAAGAATTATTAAGCCCACGCATGTGAGGGACGTATCTAAATTTAATAAATCAAGAAAATTAAAGCACGTTCTTTCTAATTAACAATTTATATAACTTTGTTCGGATAAAATGATCACACGTCCCAACTTACATATTAGATATTACAATCTATCTTAAAAAAATTCTCAGAGTGCATTCTCACTCAAATGCACTTAACTTCTAGATGACTTCCCCATTTAGTTCATTAAAGAACCCTCTTTTTAAGGAAGCTAACTTTTTCTTTTGGAAGGGGATCCAAGCAAGCAATTTCCTTCCCTTTTTTTCCTTGTTTCTTAAGCAAACAAACATGATATATATGGAGGCAAACCAATATAGCTTTAGGCGGTACAGATGGTGATGTTTCTTTGATTATAAATATGGTAGGAACTTTAACATGTAAAATTAATTAAACCAAATATATACTTACTTTAGTGGCTTTTGGGGACCAGGCACATGATCAAGAGCTTTTTTCTAAAGGAATAGTATCCATAGCAAGTTTTTTTAAATTGTTTTTACAAGTGATCTTTGGACTTATTGAGGAGATAATGATAGAGTACTGTGCTTTTCCTACCACCACATGGGCACCCCCCCGCCCCCCCCCCCAAAAAAAAAAAAAAAGAAGAAGAAAGAAGAAAGAAAGAATCAGTACCTGTACGGAATTCATGCATGTAGCCGTTCTTTCAAATTTTATGGATAAATTAACGAGGGACAAAATTATCTGCATCTTTAAGTCTTTTTGTTTGCACTCTACCTCTCATGTTCATCCATTTTTATTTGTCCATCGTATTAAAAATAAATATTTATTTTTATTTATTAAAAAATATCAAAAGATAATATAGAATTTAAGACTTATTTTATCCTTATAATTGTGAAGTATAATATTGCTCATTTTCAACATTTAGATAATTTATAATTATTAATCAAGTGATGATATAATAAAATTATCATTTTATTTATTTATTGTTTATTAAAGAGTGAGTGTGCCAAATTAAATAAGAACGGGGGAGTAATATATTTCTCTCTTTTTCTGCCAAATTAGTGGTCCAGTGAATTGAAAATATAGATTTATCTCTATTTTTTCAAATGTGCGGTGAAATAGTCAGGTCTTAATCCTCTTTGATAGCTAGGGATATTGCTAAGTAAAGCCCCCAATTTTGGATTTTCTAATTTATATGTAGTGAATTTAAATTAGTCGGGTCAGTTAATTTCAAAAAACAGCGATACTTGAAGCAAAGAGAAAACAATTCTATAAAAGCTTAGAAATTGCTCTTTAATATCTTGATCATGAGTTGAGTGTTTGAGCTCATCATTAAACTCCATCAGCTTCATATATAAATTGAAATTTAATTTACAGATGTTGAATTTTCTTTTGCGCAATGTTGTCATTCTATCCATATTTAAAAATTAATATACAGATGTTTCTCCTTTGGATTTAGTCATGGATTTATTAGCCACATGCATGCCTGTTAATTAGGTTATAAATTTAAGGTGAAAAGTGAAAACTACTCCACTATCAGATCCAGAAGAATGATACACTAGAAGATCAAGACAAATTTGAATGGACACTCTTGAAAATTGAGTTTATTAATTGATGATCAGGTGAGGGTGATATTGGATTTTAGGTTAGATTTATTAAATTCAAACCATAAGAAGAGGTTTTACTCCATCCATGTAATTTAACTTCTTGGTATGACAAGTTATCCGTCCTACTCATTTTCATGTTACTGATCAACTTTACTCCCTTTCATTTTAATTTGTTTCTTTGATTTTGACTTGACACGAATTTTAAGAAATTAAAAAAGATTTTTGTCTGTTTTATGGTTTTAAACTAAAAACATGTAGAATGTACTAAAATATTCTTTAATTTTGTGATTTTAAACATGTCATATGAAAAATTGAAATTAAAAATTAGTTACCGATAAAAAAAAAAGACTTTTTTTTTAAACACATTGAAAAGAAAAATGGTGCAAACAATTAAAACGGAGGAAGAAGTTACCATGGGTTGTTGTCTACATTTGTGTTTAGATGACCTGACAGTTTTAAAAAATTCTACATGATAGTTAGTTTGTTTATTGCTTATTTGGCTGCTACAACAAGGGGATTTTAAGGGATAAGTTTCTGCATTGCGAGTTTTCTTTAACACTTGCAAATTACAACGTAATATTTTATAGTGCAGTAACATGGCACGTTGATATCGTAATTGCAACTGTGCTGGAGCAAAAAGATACCTTAGTCTAAATCGTAATCATCAGGTTATATCTTAATTAAGCTTTTCGATTTTGTACATATTGTGTGTTTTACTTGATTACGAGCTTGAATTCAATGGAGTCGTGATTTTTATTAAGAGAGTTCAAAATATGAAGATATAAATACGAGAAGCAGATGAAAAGAAGTTCAACATCTACTATATATATATATATATATAATTAAAGTAACCATGTATAAAAAGAGAATAAGTTTTAGATGAACCCCTCGGCCTACCTGGCTCCGCCCTAGCATCCATTCGGCCATCTAGTAAATATGTATAAAGTATATAAATTGTGTATACTTTATATTAAATATACATATACACGATATATACATTATCAATGCATATGCTAATGTTGGATATATTTCAATCATATTAGTAAATAAATTGATGGAATGATATATATCTGTAACTTTCCCATACCTTTTTGTACTGTTAGACACTTGTGAGATCATTATTGAGAGTTCCCAACGTTGTGCATTGCTCTGCGTTTTGTAATTTGTACCTTTACGTTTGCGAGAGCTTCAAGACACCACAAAATATGGCCGATGGCCCATGAGGGATAACTTGTAAAATCTTTTCAACGCGTACGCAAACAATTTTTCAAGCAGCTCCTCAATATAATCTGCTTTGAGAAAAGGAATAGTGTTTTTGATTTTTGGCTGAGCCAAAATTTAAATTAATAAATTTAAAATATAAAGTAGTAACCAAGAAATTAAAGAAGATTTAACATTAATTATATATATTAACATTAATTAATTATATATATATATATATATATATAAATAAAAAATTTCAGTAAAGTAATAAATTGACTCCCTTCTAAGTTCGAATAAGGGCAACTCCGCCCGTCTATACGGCATGTAGCAAATGACTGATCAGAGCTCGAACTGTTGGAATGACAAACTTCTTTGTAGGAGCACTTCCTCGGTAAGATTGTGAATTAGTATTTGTCAGATTCATAATTGTCGGGTACGATACGGTCATATGATTTTTATATTTAAAAAAAGTTGAGAGTTAATTAAGAAGAAGAATTTAACTTCAAACACGTAAACAAGTTGATTTTTTTGTTTTTATTCAGTATTTGATATTTATTTTAAAGTCTGACTAATTCGAATTTGTATCAAAAAGTTTCATTTAGTGGGATAAAGCGTTCCCTAATTGAAAGCAACTCCAAATCCCAAACTCAAATTTAAAACCTCTAAGTATAAAGAAATACGTACTACTCCACCCGTCAGGGAAACAAGTCATTGGAGAATGAGGTTACAGCTTATTAGTTATGCAAATCATCCAACATTGCTCAATTCCAACACTCAAATGGCTTTTGTTTCCTCTCTTATTACATTTATTTGCCGTGATGAAGCCAAAACTTCAATAAGGAGATTAAAAAGAAATATCTTATCCTAAAAAAATTATATATATGCATAAAAAATATTCTAATGCTATTTATATAATATAGTTAATTTTTTCAATAAAGATGTTTAATTGGACCATTTTGCACCCCTCTACCATCGCTCCTTCCCGGAAAAATAAAAATAACAGTATGTAAGACAAACGACAGACTAAAAGGAGTGCCAACTGCCAAGTGTATGAGGAACAAAAGAATTTGACTTTGAGACATGGATGATAATGCCTCCAATCAGATTTTCGTCGATACATTCTCTTCTAATTATTAGTAAATTAATCAACCTGCTTACAGAGAGTTGAGTACAAACGCGATGCAGAATTGGCTTCTTCCATTAGCTATTTGTCAAATGGTCAATAATTTGTTACCCTCTCAAACAATAAATAATCAAAGATTTTTGGGGGATATATATAATATGTGATTAAACTAAATAAAGTTTAAAATGTGAGCTAGCTAACAAGTTTTGCTTTGATAGGAAAATTAGACAAACTTTTAAATTTATATCTAAGTCTGTTTGTGTGTACCAATCAAGACAAATCAAGCAAGCGGAATCATAAAATTCAATTAATTAGTTGCTGGGTTATTTTTGTGTATTTGATCTGGAAAAGCTACTAAATAAGCAAAATTCACCCACCAAAGGTTTGTGGTAAAGTGGTAAGAACTTCTTCATTTTTAATTAAAAATTTTAGGTTCGAATCTTGAATATAAAATCGTCTTTGATAGAAAGCGTTTTATCTCTCAATATGAGACTTTCCAACATAAATCCGAATTAATCGAATTTTAAAATAATTTCGAAATACAGATGGAAAATCCCCGCGCACACACAGAAAAAGGAAGAAGAGCAAAACCCAACTGATTAACCGATTAAAAAAGATTATGAGTCTAGTTACTTAACAGATCTTCCTATTGTATTGATGATATATTTCTTTTATTTCTGTCGGAAAAAAACAAAGGGCCACCACTCAATTAATCGTGTTCAAAAAAATGAAAAAGTTAAATGCATTGACAGTGTCACTGCAAGAAAATGCTAATTTCCAACGGATATTCCTATCAAAATTTGTCTTGTTGATAAGCGATTTTTGGCATTTTTTTTTGTTGGAAACGTTATAGAAATTTATATTTCAATTTTCCAAAATTATCAATTAATATTTTTATAAATAATTAACCTAAAGTTAACTTCTAAGTGATCCGACAATATAAATCTCTTATTCAACTGTTAATGTATAATCTATATACTTGCATTGAGTGTGTGTATGGCAAAATCATGAAAAGTTTGTGCTAGAGTCTCAAACAACCACTCGTCATCTAACACAGACTTTCATAGTAACTTCACATCACTATCTTGTACTCCGACTTTTAGGTTTTGAGTTATTTTTTATTATATTTTCCACGATTTATAAATTTGAGATGTTGATCATGACATATTTTGTTGTTTTTACTTTTCTATTCTGTTTATTAATTAAAAATAATGATTATAAAACTGATCCTGATTCGCCTACCAAACTTAGATATAGATGCCCTTGCGACATTATAAATTTTGGATCGTGATAATTCTATCTCTTCTATATCTACTTGCAAAGCAATTACTAAACCTATCCATCTACTATTATTAATTTTGTTTTAGAAAAAGAAAATGGAAGCCCAAAGTACTAGGACTGCCTTACATACGGCTTCATGAAACACAACACAATGGACCCAGTCCATTTTCGGTAAGCTTTTTCAATAACCAAAGAATCTAAAAGCCCAGGCCCAATCGAGAGCCCATAATTTTCCTCCACCTTTAAGCAAATTGGCGCCAAAAGGCACCTCATTTTCCCGCCAAAGATAACCATCACATTAACATTGAAGCCTCCCTCCACAAATCGAGCCCTAACAATTTCTTTCTTCAATCCCAACCAGCAGTTCTTACAACTACATCCGGGCAAGCTAAGGCGAACGGAGGATGGCTTCCGACTCATCTCCGGTCAACACTCACGGCGGTAAGTGCACGGCATCTCCTCTGTCATCAGCTCCAATGTTTAGCATTTATCTCCATAACAGAAAAATAAAATGGACCAGACTTTGGGGTCTGTGGGTTCTTGAATTTGTTCTGTCTATCATAAATGTTCAATTTTTTATTGCATATTATATATAAATGATCCAATTTCAAAGCAGTTGGTTAGATTGAACCTGATCTGTGTATAAGTTTCTCAGAAAGAATTTGAAATGTACAGGTCCATCTACACCAGATGACTCCATTTCAAGTCCAATTGGGAACACATACTCTTCTCCCGGTGACTCCGCTCGACGGAAGCGTGGCCGCATCTCGGCCACATCCACACCAGTTGCACCGTCAAATCGGCGATTCACAACTCCCGAGGCTACACCAACACCGTCGAGTACTAATCCACGTCGAGGCAGAAGAAGAGCATCCTCCAACACCCCTTCTGGTGCTGCGACTCCGTCCTATACCTCTGATGTTCCGCCTTCCTCAGAGGGCGGGGAAGGTGATGATGCCGATGAGGCACCGCCAATGTATGTGTGGGGCACAAACATCAGCGTACAAGACGTAAACGCTGCAATTCTCAGGTTTCTTAGGAACTTCCGAGAGGATCCTTCTCAAACTGAGGGGAAATACATGAGGGCAATTCATCATGTAATAGAAATGGAAGGCGACTCACTTGATGTTGATGCCCATGATGTGTTTGACTATGATGGCGATTTGTATACCAAAATGGTCAGATTCCCACTTGAGGTTCTAGCAATTTTTGACATTGTCTTAATGGACATGGTTAGCAGAATTAACCCACTCTTTGAGAAGCACATACAAGCTAGAATTTTCAATCTCAAGACGTCTACTTCAATGAGAAATCTCAATCCATCTGGTTAGTTGCATTTTAGTATGATATGAATTTCTTTTAAGGATGTATGATACCTGGAACCGAATTGATTTGTATGCTCTCCTGGCAGATATTGAGAAGATGGTGTCACTCAAAGGGATGATTATCCGTTGTAGTGCAATTATTCCAGAGATAAGGGAAGCAATATTTAGATGTCTTGTTTGTGGCTATTACTCCGACCCAATTGTTGTAGACAGAGGTTGGTTGACTAGGTGGAATTTACTTCCTTTTGTCCTTTAGAAATTCTGGTTTCTGCGTGCTAAAATTTGACTGTTATCAGGAAGGATTAATGAGCCCACAATATGTGGCAAGCAAGAATGTCTTGCAAGGAACTCAATGACTCTGGTTCATAATAGATGCAGGTAAACATGACTACCTCTATATCTTGACTGATCATACTTGTATAAGGTGGTGATTTATTTTTGGTCCGAATTTGATCAGCTGAAGCCTATGTTCAAAAATATATTTATTCCCATCTCTCCTTAATTGAGCTGAAGTAGTTGCACTTTCTTCAAAGTAATACTCAGTCATCCACAAAGTTTAAGTGGTTATTTATTTACGCTTGGTATAAAAGAAAGTTTTTATCTGCTGTTTGTGTCTCGATCCACAAATTTACTTGTGATTCTGATGAGCAATTTATTCAGTTTGCTCTCTAGTGCTGAAAGAGTCTACTTGCTGCTTGATGCAACAAATTTATTGCTATTGTAGTTGAACGATACTAGCATTTCACTTGGACCTGTGATATAGTGCAGGAGGAGGGATTAACTTTCAAACTACAACACCATGTCCAACAAAATTCTACCAACTATTCCTGATCTTCCCTTTTAACCAATTCATAGTGGTGTTTGATTTCCTTTCACACTTTATTGCCCTCTACATCTTCAACATATCTCAGCTTGTCTTGAGGCATCTAGCTTAACATCTTTGCACTTTAGTCAGGGGATTTAGACCTTTTTATCTTGTTGTTGTGATGACCATGATTAAATAATTTATTCCTCTTACTCAATTAAGCTACAAAAATTTCTAATCTAGAAGAAATAACTCTTCCCTGTGGTTCAACTGGTTTACAAGTTTGATCACAGTCTAGAATAATGTACCCCTGAATGTTGGCTAACCTTATTAGCCTTCAGCATTTTACGGGAGATTTAATTTAAACGTGTTTTCCCATATGCTCAATTAATCACAATTTTATTCAACTTGTTCCTCGTTGCCACAGGTTTGCTGATAAACAAATCGTGAGAGTTCAAGAAACACCAGATGAGATCCCCGAGGGAGGAACACCTCACACGGTAAGCTTGTTGATGCATGACAAGCTGGTGGATGCTGGAAAGCCAGGTGACAGAGTTGAAGTAAGATTTCATATTTTATAATGTTTCTTGTTGGTTCTGTATACATGTCCAACTTTCAGTTCCTTTTTTTATGTTGATACTTCAATGGTTATTTTTTGTTGGTTAGGTCACTGGAATTTATCGGGCTATGAGTGTCAGAATTGGGTCAGCACACAGGACTGTAAAATCATTGTTCAAGGCAAGTCTTCCTATGTGGTTGTTTTGAGTAGTTTGATGATTGGGCAGTCTGCCATCATATATCCAAATTAGACTCTAACAATATATAGAAACTGATTGGACATCTTTTGATTCCAGACTTACATTGACTGTCTTCATCTTAAGAAGACTGACAAGTCAAGAATGCATGCAGAAGATCCAATGGAAATTGAAAATGGTGTTGTTGGAAACGATGAGCCTCTTGACAATGAAGAAAAGGTTACTCTAATTGGACCTTCTTGCAGGATAAGTATGATCCAAGTTTTGTTTATGAAAGGTTGTTTTGAAATGACAGGTGGAGAAATTGAAAGAACTGTCTAAACAGCCTGATATCTATGAAAGGCTGACCAAGTCCTTGGCACCAAACATTTGGGAGTTGGATGATGTAAAGAAAGGTCTTCTTTGTCAGGTACTACGACAGTCCACCTTTTGTGCTCTGAATGCTTGTTCTTTTTAATGAACATAATATATTTGATTTATCCAAAAATATTTATCTTGATACTGATGGTTAAATTGAGTTTGAGGTGTTGATTGTTAAGTGGTCTCCATGTAGCTCTTTGGCGGAAATGCATTGACCTTGCCGTCTGGGGCAAGCTTCCGTGGTGATATCAACATTCTTCTTGTCGGTGATCCAGGAACCAGCAAATCGCAGCTGCTCCAGTATATTCACAAACTGTCTCCACGTGGTATATACACAAGTGGACGAGGAAGTTCAGCTGTGGGGTTGACTGCCTATGTAGCCAAAGATCCAGAGACTGGTGAAACTGTATGATAATTGCTTATTGCTGTTTCAATTGACTTTTGGTAACATTGATGCAACTGCCAAAATTTGGTTTGACAATTTACTTCACAGGTCCTTGAGAGTGGGGCGCTAGTCCTGAGTGACAGAGGAATCTGCTGTATCGATGAGTTTGACAAAATGTCTGACAGTGCCAGGAGCATGTTACATGAAGTGAGAATCCAAGCTCGTATTTCTTCCTAAACGTTAAATCTCATTTTTCTTTATAAGATCAAAATAACAGTATATGCCATCAAATCCATATTCAAAACAAATTGAAATGTTTTTCATTCATCTTTTTCATTGATTTCTCATTAGGTGATGGAGCAACAAACTGTTTCAATTGCAAAGGCTGGAATTATCGCTTCGCTTAATGCTAGGACTTCAGTATTGGCATGTGCAAATCCAATTGGCTCCCGTTACAATCCCCGTTTATCTGTCATTGATAATATACACCTTCCACCTACCCTGCTGTCAAGGTATAGTTTTGCAGAAACTGCCAACAGGCACCAGTAGTTTGATTTATCATCTGTTTCTTTTAGCACAATGCTACTGGCTGTTGATCTACATCTCGGAATTGGATATCAGCCACTTGGTGCTTGAACTGGAGGCTTCTCTGACTAATCTTTTTGTGTTTCAGATTTGATTTGATATATTTAATTCTAGACAAAGCAGATGAGCAGACCGACAGGCGCCTTGCAAAGCACATAGTTGCTTTACACTTTGAAAACCCTGAGGTTGGTTGATCTGTTTCAGTAAATTTTCCAATTCAGTAGCTTGGTAAGGAGTATTAATTCGCTATTTAACTATCCATCTCTGCAGAGCTCTGAGCAAGAAGTGATTGACCTTCCAACGTTAGCTGCATACTTGAGCTATGCTCGAAAACATATACATCCACAATTATCTGATGACGCAGCTGAAGAATTGACTAGAGGCTATGTGGAGATGAGAAGAAGAGGGAATTTCCCTGGCAGCAGTAAAAAGGTCTATTTTTAAGTTGATTAATTATTATAAGTTTCATTTCCACGTTTTTATTTTGAAGGATACTGATGCAGATTATTATATTTTGCACTCTTCAAATAATCCCCATATCCATGTGGTACTCCCTGGTATCTGAAATGTGATCTTTCACAGGTTATTACAGCCACACCAAGGCAGCTAGAGAGTCTAATACGCCTTAGTGAAGCTCTTGCTCGGATTCGTTTTTCAGAAAAGGTTGGTATAGCTTTCCTAGTGCTCGTCTTTATTTTTGGACTTCACCTCATGAAGATGCTATTGCCACTTTGTGCAGGTTGAGAAAAAAGATGTCATGGAGGCTTTTCGACTTCTAGAAGTTGCCTTGCAGCAGTCTGCAACTGACCATGCTACAGGTATAACATGGACGACCCTTTTTATAGTCTACAGTGACCATTGTCTTCATATCTAGTAATATCGGAGGACACACTAATTTGAGTATTCTGTGACACCTATCTTTACAACTTGCTTCGCATTAAGGTTCCATCTTTCTTATTGCTTTATTTAATAGTCAGACAGATGAAAATGACCATGCAACAATTTATACCTTGTATCTAACCATTCTCATTAGCTCTATCCTTTTGACTATGATTCTTAGTACTTCAAAGTAAACTTTTGCTTTAACAAAGTCTTAAGATTCCATCAACTTAAAGGTTGCCTTTCTTGTCATGTTCAATTGAAAACTCATTTCTAATATTGTCACCTCTTTCAAGTATTCTGAGCACTTGCCTACTTTGAGTAGGAACCATTGACATGGATCTCATAACAACTGGAGTATCTGCAAGTGAAAGGATGAGAAGGGAGAATTTGGTGTCAACCACCCGCAACATAATTATGGAGAAGATGCAGCTTGGGGGACCATCAGTTCGTTTGCTAGAGGTATGTGGACTTGTTGAAATTATACTTTAATAGCACTTCGGAGGAACTGAAAAGAAATTCAGTACTGACTTTTGCTTGCTTCAATGTATAGTTACTGGAAGACGTAAAGAAGCAAAGTTCTGGTGGTGAAGTTCACCTAGCAGATGTAAATTTCTTTACCACCCAACTCTCTCTCTCTCTCTTCTGCTCTTTTGATTGAAAATCATCTAATGTCTTTTCCCTCTTGGTGTTACATCAGCTGCGAAATGCACTTGCTACTCTCGCAAGTGAAGGGCTGGTTGTTGCTCATGGTGACACTGTGAAGAGAATATGATGAGAGGAAACCAGGAGCGAGAGGCTTTTTTCAAATTCATTGCTGAGGAAACTGAGGTCGATATGCACATTAGCATTATTTGCTAGAGCACTCACAGGCACTCGGCCATATCCGCTGTCTACTTAAGAGTGCCCTTTAAAACAGTTAGCCATATTGTAAGAGCAATGTGTAGAACTTCGCAATGTAGTGTTGTCTTTGAACTTTATTTTAATTAAGAGCTTGGCTGAACTTGAAACCTGAAAATCTGTATATTAGAAATTAGATGATACGTGACGTGTTCAACATCGCTTCTTTTGGCATTTATCTATTGAGGAGTTGATAAAAAAAAATTAAATTTCCAATATATGAAATATATTGAAAATATAATTAAATAAATAAAATTATCTTGTTTCTAACATCTTAAACTATTAAATAAAATAGTCATGAACTCTTTATGGACTTGAGACTTATTAAATTTGACGCAACTGGTTCATTTAACACTCTTTGAAAGTGCAACTCTTTTATTCATAAAAGCAGGGCTGTTATCAATTGTTATTTCCATCCGTAATGTTCTTTTTTCTTTTCTGAAAAGGTGGCAAATAGAAACACGAACGAGGAGCGGAACGTAGGTAGAAATATTATCAACAAATTGATGTGGCTGGATGGAGGGACACTTGGAACGTGCAAGTTTGTTTGTTTCTGTCTGTGGGCCCCATATACCATCATGTGTTCATTACTTGTCCGCACGTGATCCTCCTCCGGAAATTTCGTTTACGAGATTTTTAGAAGGACCAGTCTAGGCGAACACATGAGATTTCTGGCTCCAATAGTCTTTTTATGGGTAGAAATAATAATTTTGTATAAAAAAATTATAAATAATTTAAAAAAATAATCTAATAGTAATTTATTTATCAAAGTAGATGGTTCATTAAAATACGTCCAAATAGATAATAACAAAAAATGAAAATTGAACACTCAGTCTCAACATAATAAAATTGTATTTTTCAAAGAGATCTTATGATTCGTCGGTATCGTTTGAATATTACAAAAGCCGTGCTTGATATATATACCATATTCTATGTTATGTGGAGTTTTTGCACTTGTAACAATTGGATTGGTGGTACACTATTTAATATAATAAGATTAAATAACATATTAATATATTGTATATATTTTTAATTTAAAATAATAAAATTAAAATATATTTTTAATTTATTTGAAATTTAATATTAAGTCAAAAATAGATAAATAAATTGAAACAAAGAGAGTACTATTTTCATTTGGTATATGCCATTATTTTACTTGTATAAAAACTGATTTTCTAAATCTAAAAATGTCTATTACGCAAAAATGTACAAATATATGGTTTTGTATAAACAAATCATTCAAAAACTATACAACAAGCTTAGTTTAGTGATTAAATAGTTTGTTATTTAGTTAAGACATTAGAACTTTAAGAATATAAATGAAAATTCCACGAGCATGAACAAAATGACAAATTAATACATCTTTTAAATGTTGGAAGTGTATTCTTAAAACAATATTTTGAATTATTTCCTTTAGCATTTTGAATAGAGGTAGATGAAGCTTGTAACATCGACTTCATCTTAATTTAAAATTTTTAACACATAATATATATTTATGAATTTATTTAAATTATAATAAATAATATATATGAACTTATAATTTTAAAAACATACTAAATTTAATACTAAATATTTAAATATTAAATTTATAAAATTTAACCTAAATTCGCTATTTATTTGAATCTCAATGACCTTTATGAAGTATATGGAGAGAATAAGAAGTAAAAGTAACCCCAAGAAAATTAGAATATGGTATGAGACTTTCATTTCACCTCAAAATTACAGGGGTGTATAGTTGCATTTATAAAACTTAAGTTGTAAGCAATAGTTAAAGACAACAAGAAAGTCGGGGGGCGAAATAGAGAATAACAAAAGTTTTTACATCAACAATAATAAATCCGAATAGCGTGAATAATGTGGAAGCGGTAAGAAAGAAATAAGTAAAACTCAGCTACTCTTTCATTACTGTGTGATGTGATCCATATATCATTGTAGAGGAGAGAAGAAAGTCAGAACACAGATTTGAAACTCGGAGGAGCAGAAGAAGAGCTACAATGGCGGAGCAAGGTGGTGGGGGATGCTGTCCGCCGATGGATCTGTTCCGTTCAGAGTCGATGCAACTCGTGCAAATCATCATTCCGAATGAATCTGCTCACCGGACAATCGATTACCTTGGGGAAATCGGACTTATTCAGTTCAAAGACGTGCGTTTGTTCATCTCTATACTTTTTCTTTTTCTATGTTTATTTGTGTGGTTTGTGTTTGATGTAATATTGTCCTGTAGTATTGGATAATTGTGTGGACTTGCTGTATGGCTAGGGTTTAGCTGTTGTTTTCTGCTTTATTTAAGTTAATTTTGAACGAAATTTGAGATTTAGGATTCAGAACAATGTTAGAGCTTATTTACTTTCTTGTTTCTGCGCGATTGGTAAAGAATCGGTTCAATTAATCGGGCATTGACATTATAAAGTTTGAACAAATCGTTAATTCTAGATGTTGTTGTTTCTATCCAATGTTTTCTTTTAATTTTTGCGATGCCTTTATTTACAACTAGAGATTTTGATTAAATTGTAGATTTTCACATGGTTTCTGTATGTTCCTTTGCATATACAAATCACACAAGTCACTTAAAAGCAGGATTGGTGTATTTTAGCTAGTCCTATGAAGTGATATTACAGATCAAAGAAGGACTTTGAGTTGGTAGGTTTGAACTTTTATTATACAAAGGCGTGTAAAGATGGATATGCTGTTTTCAGACTCTCAGTACTGATTTAGTTTTGGACTACGTACTAATTTTTCCATTTTTTCTTCCTTCCGATTTTTGAGTGGGCTGGCTCTATTGACTGACTTCATTTGAGAATTGAATATATATATATATATATATATATATATATATATATATATATTAATTAATTCTTTGTATAAAATATTGAAACTTATCTTGAAACTTTTGCAATTTTAGAAAAATTTCCATCTAAAGTTGACTCGTCTCTATTGCATCAAATTTACTGTAGTGTTGATATTTAAGGAACATCACACAAAAGAAAAAGGCACTGCAATATAAAAACACACGCAGGGTTTATTTACTTAGTTTTATCTATATCTTGTATGCTCTGCAATGACTTTGTTAGAACTCTATTTCACGATTTTGCTTCCAGACAGTTGCTTATGCAAGCTGTCTTTGTTATATTTATATTGTTATAGGGGCCTTGGACTTGTTAATTATAATTTATCAAGTGGAGTGACTGTGCATGCATATTATGTTTACTGTTTACTGGTTTATGAGATTTTTATCCTTGCATTTTATTTATCCAATTTTCGTTTTCTTACAGTTGAATGCCGAAAAGAGCCCATTTCAACGAACATATGCTAATCAGGTATTTCATGAAATAGTTAATAAGCCATTTGAATTCCATAAAAGTTCACTCTATTGTACTCTCATCTTGCTCTTTAAGTTTTCCATTCAGTCACATTATAGGTATCAAAATCTGGCTAGTTATCTTTTGGGATTATCAGCTGTTACTTAAAGATAGGGGTAGGAGAATTATGTTGTTTATTATTTTTGTGGGAAAAAGGAAGAAATCCTCTTTGTGAGTAGAGAATGCTATCAACATAACTCATACCGTTTCTAACTTTTACATTTTCTTATGTTCTTTCCATCAATCAGATTGTTGTATTTCTTTTTTGACGGATTATTCCATTTCACTCTTTTTGACTAATGTTTCCGCAGCATAGTATTAACTAAAGGGATTGGTGATATTAACCCAATTAGTAAATCCTGGTCTGAGGGGGCATAGATGTACTCATTCCATCCATGTTGCTGTCTTGTTAACTTTTCTTTTTTTCTTTTTTTGGATAAAGGTAATGTTAGTCTTGTTAACTTCTTTATAGGACCTGAATTGTTTTGCACTGAAAAGAACCTTCTTTTGAATGACTGCCTATGCTCTGAGCTTCCACAAAACATCCCATCTATTTCTTGTTCTTTCTCTAGAGCCATACGACAATGGTCACGCCTTTTTGCCTAACAACAGGTAAAGCTCAAAAGCTTTTTCCTGCTCCTGTTGGGGAGATGCCAACCATCTCTCCTTTCTGCGAACACAATATTCACACCCTCTTCCATTCTTATCATGTCTGTTCCTCATGGTTAGGGGAAAGAAACAAAAAGAGGAACAAGGGGAGGATGTGCCATTCTGCTGTCATTCTTTTACTTTAACTATTGGAATATGGGAGGACTCACAATAATATAATCTAGCTATTTTCTCCTCCCAGTGAAGTAACTAACTAAACCTTAAGTGTCATGTTCACGTAGAAATAGCCTTATATACCTTATTCTCCGGCTTACAATTAGTACCATGAAGAGATAATCCTTATAGAGGTAAATCTTGGTGGAACAAGAGTAGCTCAAAAATTCACTTCTTGAACCTTAGGTGTGATTCTTGGTGTTGCTATAGATTGAAGGAGAATTTGATGTTAGAATTGTCTATAAGTTAAAGGAATCTGTATTTAAGATCAGGGAGAACTCTTGCCCTGCCTTAGGATGAGATAAGAAAATTTCACATTGCGAACCCGAATTAGAGACCTTAAGGTTCCTTCTGTGCATAAACACATTCTACAACTACCACAACAAAGGTGTTGGAACTTCTGAATTTTCCATCAGAAACAGTCTTACGAGACGTGCTCATTTATCAGGAGAACTTATTGTGTTGTGTCAAACTGAAAGCTGCAGTGTAGGTGGTAACTTGAATGACCTTGAGCATAGATGCCACTGAGTCACAAATTGCTAGTGCCTGATACCTTTTTTAATTGTGAAATATTGTTAGGTGCTGTCTTTAAAGATGCTTGTTTATCTTTGTTTGCATAAATGTTCTTCGCTCTTGCTATTCAGAACTGGTAACTCTATACATATAACACTGTGTTCATTGTAAAGATCAAAAGATGTGGAGAGATGGCTCGTAAATTACGTCTATTTAAGGAACAAATGTCCAAGGCGGGCTTGTTATCTTCTTCTGTGTCTGCCACACAAGTTGACTTAAGCTTTGATGACCTTGAGGTATGTTTAGTCTATCTGTTTGTATGTAAATTGCTTTTGTTCAATGGGTCAACACAGCTTGTTTGTGTACTAGGTCAAGCTTGGAGATCTTGAATCAGAGCTGATTGAAATGAATGCTAATGGAGATAAGTTACAACGCTCATACAATGAGCTCGTGGAGTATAAACTTGTTTTGCAAAAGGTGCAGTTTCTTGAATTGCCAACGCAGAAGAATTTCTAGAATTGCTTAGTTTCCTATTTGACTTTAAAAATGAATAGCTGATTGCCAATATAGTATACAATAATTTTGAGCATTCTATATGTTTTCTAGGCTGGTGAGTTTTTCCACATAGCACAGAGCAGCGCTGAAGCTCTGCATCGAGAACAGGCATCAAATCAAACTGGTGAACAATCATTAGAAACTCCTTTGCTATCAGAGCAGGTAAACCTTGATATTTAGCAAATTGTATATTTTCTTCCTTTGGAGTAACTTTGTCGGTGGATTTGAATTCTTAGGAAGCAGTGACTGATCCATCCAAGCAAGTTAAGTTGGGATTTATTACTGGACTTGTTCCAAGAGAAAAATCGATGGCCTTCGAGAGGATTCTCTTTCGTGCTACCCGGGGTAATGTGTTCTTGAGGCAGGCTGTAGTTGAAGAGCCTGTCACTGATCCCGTTTCTGGAGAGAAGGTATATTTCATCAATTTTCTTCTGTAGGGGTATTATTAATTATGCATGTCAAATGTCATATTAACTTTTGGGAAGATTCGTGGACAAAAATGATTCAGAAAGCATGTCTGTTATCTAGTAGTTTAATCCTTGTTTGCAACTCAATAGAGAGTTTCTGATCACATAAAATCAATGGGACACCTCTATGGTAAACTGGATGTTCGTGATATGACTATCTAATGGTCTAATTGGATGTTTGTGAATGTGGATTTGGATTTTCCATAGTCTTATAGTGCTCTCTGCCAGAAAAATTTTAAGAAGTACTTATTCTTTTTAGAAACTTTAATTAGTATATGTTTTTTGTGAGAAAAAAATGTTTTCTTTTGAAAATCTATTTGCTTCTTGTCAACTTTGTAAATCACAAATATCTGATGATACATATTTATATTTCCTGCAATATCTATATACTTGAAGAAAAGAATACATTAGTGGACATTTGATATGAAGATGTTATCATATCTTGGAGAAAAAATAAATAAATATGATTCACGCAGAAGTTCTGCATCATTTAATTTGATATGAAGCAGGGTTGATTACAGTTGCTCCCTACTAGCTACAATCAGAAACTTGTTTTTCATTTTTGTTCAGACTAGCATTGATTGGCTAACCAAAGTATGATTTATTCTTCATTTCTTACTCTTCGGATAATTTCAGGTTGAGAAAAACGTATTTGCAGTCTTCTTTTCTGGTGAAAGAGCAAAGAGCAAAATTCTCAAAATATGTGATGCTTTTGGAGCAAATCGTTATTCTGTCCCCGAGGACCTTGGTAAACAGGCTCAGATGATTACTGAGGTATGCATCTCATCCTTTATTTTTATATTTTCTTTATGTTTCCAAGCCATCCTTGCTCCAGTTCCTTCCTCCTATATTAAGTCCCTTCTCTTCTTTTATCAACTTGGTTAATTTTGAGTAATTGGGAAATCTGACACAAAATCATCTATTTGTTGATGTTAATTATAATTCTCATATTGTTATTGTTTAGATGAAGTTGCTTTCTTCCTAATCTGGCATCTCATACAACTAGTTGGTGAAAGTCTGGGTCTGTCTAGTTGATACTTCTCATTTATTTGGAATACTAAAAGTGAAGTACGTCTACAATGTCCTTTGCAGGTATCTGGAAGAATTTCAGAGCTAAAGACAACCATAGATGCTGGCTTGGTGCACCGGGGAAATTTATTACAAACTATTGGCAACCAATATGATAGATGGAACATTTTGGTTAGTTATTGGACAAGGAGAAATATTATTCTTCTCACTAGCAAGTCTTTTTAACTTCTTGAAGAAACCTATTTTGCAAGTTTTGTTGTTTGTAGAGCTTTTATTCCATAATTTGATATGAATGGTTTAATGTTTGTCTATCAGCTTTTGTTCTATTGAGCACATCTTTTTACTTATTTTAGGTGATGAAGGAGAAATCAATTTATCACACACTCAATATGCTTAGCATTGACGTGACCAGAAAATGTCTGGTGGCTGAAGGTTGGAGTCCTGTTTTTGCAACCAAACAGGTGACTATATTTTTGTCTTTCATTTCTTGGTCATGGCACTTGGGTTCATGTATAGGATGAGAGACTAATTGGAAGAGGAGAGTATAATTGTCTTATGATAAGATCTGGTGATGTCATCTTTTAGTACAAGACTTCACTCCCTTTCCTTAACAATCAGAAAAGACTTCTCTCCCTTTTCTTGATATTTCTTTTCAATTTGGTATTAGAAAGATGTCCACTTCGGCATATATATAAGCATGTTGACTCAGTAAATGATGTATGATTGTGCAGATTCAGGATGCGCTGCAGCGGGCAACACATGACTCAAATTCAGAAGTTGGTGCAATCTTCCGAGTTCTGCGAACTCGAGAAATGCCACCTACATATTTTCGAACAAATAAATTTACTTCTTCTTTTCAGGAAATTGTTGATGCATATGGGTGGGTCTCCAGTCCCAAATTTTTGATTCCTTTTACGAAAATATACAATGATTTTTCTCTTTTTTAATAAAGAGAACTGGTTGTTTTTATGGGTCAAGTATCTTTCTTCTGCAACTTGTAAAGACTGTAGATTTATTGGTTGTTATCTCTCTTGCAGTTTCTGATTTGTAGAATATGTTCTTTTGGGGTAACAAAGATTAATACGAGTTGCAACGTTAAAAAACCATACTCTCCCTTATGATCACTTAGTACCTGTCCCCTCAAGAATAACTAATATCTACTAGTCATTTAGCAACACAAATGCATATTGATTGTGAACAGGTATAACTTAGCAATTCAAATTGCCAACATCTTTTTTCTTTAAGCTAGTAAACATTTTTTCCATCAAGAAATGAAAAGTTTTGACTCTGCAAACTGTGATCCCAGAACTTAGTATTTTGTGACATTGATCAATCATGTTTATATCCGTACATATATTTAATTGGGATCCTTTAAATTTTAAGTTCTCTTAAAACATATCTATCATATGGCCTAAAGAAGCCTACCACTATTTACTTCTGTATGTAGGCGGTGAATTCTGTTTATTCTTTTCATTTGATGTAGGCGGTGAATTCTGTTTATTCTTTGTGTTTGACAAATGAAAGTGGCAGCACATACGAGGTCATAGGTGCTTGCATTTCGAGATATTCCCTTCTTTCTTAAGTGATAGAAGTCCTAAGTTAGATTTAATCTTTATACTATTTCTAATACTTGTGATGTTATTAGTTTTCATATTCATGCTGTTTTATTAACTGTTGCAGGGTGGCCAAATATCAGGAAGCAAATCCTGGTGTTTACACTATCGTCACATTTCCATTCCTTTTCGCAGTTATGTTTGGTGACTGGGGTCATGGTATTTGTCTGTTGCTTGCGACCATGTTCTTCATACTCAGAGAGAAGAAATTGTCCAGTCAGGTGACTACTGCATTTATTAGCTATTTATGTATTACAAATTACCTAGTTAGATTAGCTTATAGACTCAACTGGGGATGTCTGTGATCTCTGATACATCAGTTTGCTAAAAACCATAGGCATCACCCCTTATTTCCCTTGTAACAAACACTATAAAACATCCCTTGTAATAAAGCTTAGGGGTGTCGTTTGTTGTGTAGTGATTGCAACATGCTAAGAACTAGGTCAGCTTCTTATAATTCAATTGTAAAAAGTAGATGTATTGAAAGTTTAATAATTTGGTGCAATGAGGACTTCTCTACTGATGTTTATGTAATGCTGGAGGTTTTAGAAACCTTACTTCATAGGATTCATACCCAGCAATGCTTGTGTACGATATCTCAGTACAATCCCTAAGCTTTAAGCTTTTAGTATTAATAAAATTACCTTATTCATCAAAACTAGGTCAGCTTCTTAGCTGAGAAAGGAATGGTATATGTTCATCAGGCAGGTATTACTTGAGGTACCTTTAAATAGCACAACCATTTCATAGTTTTAACAAAGGAAAAAAGATCTACATGGGTTACAGTTATTAAGTTGACAATGTATATATCAAATACAGTCGCTCAAAGGTTCTCCAATACTAAGAACATTTTTCTTGGAAGATTAGCAGAAATCTGAGTCCGTTGGTCTAGCATCTTCCACATTTTATCGTTATTCTCTTGTGCAGGGTCTGGTAAATTGGGTTATACTTGTATTAAGAATATTCTTAGAACTATTAGTTTGTTATAGTTTATGGCAGTGGTGGATTTTTCCAAATGAATTACGCCCTTTGTGCTGGAGCATGAATTTAAACCACTTTTATTTGGAACATGATAAATAATGATTCATGAATGCAGAAACTTGGAGACATCATGGAAATGACTTTTGGAGGGCGATATGTTATATTTATGATGTCCCTCTTCTCAATATACACGGGCCTGATCTATAATGAGTTCTTCTCTGTGCCGTTTGAGTTATTTGGTCGATCAGCATATGGGTGTCGTGATCCTTCTTGCAGGTATGAATTTGTTATACTAAATTTTTGATAGCTTAATAGTTGTTTCCTTAATACCTTCAGTGTCTATCTATTGCATGTTGGCTAATCCTAGTCAGCTTGATTGTAGGGATTCTACCACTGCAGGCTTAATCAAAGTGCGTGACACTTATCCATTTGGTGTCGATCCAGCATGGCATGGTACACGTAGTGAGCTGCCATACCTCAATTCATTGAAGATGAAAATGTCCATCCTTCTTGGGGTGGCCCAGATGAACCTTGGGATAATTCTGAGCTTTTTCAATGCTCTGTTCTTTCGCAATGGTGTGAACATTTGGTAAGTTCCGTTGTGTTTGGGTTACAGTCCCAAGATTTCTGGCAGTTACTTATAGATTTGGATGTTGCAATCAAAATGTTGATATTTAACCGAACTTTGCATGTCAGGTGTCAATTTGTTCCGCAAATGATATTTTTGAATGCTTTGTTTGGATACCTGTCCATCCTTATCATTGTGAAGTGGTGCACTGGGTCCAAAGCTGATTTATACCATGTAATGATATACATGTTCCTTAGCCCGACAGATGAGCTTGGTGAAAACCAGCTTTTTGCTGGTCAGAAGACAACTCAGGTTAAGTATCCCTTCATACCCTCACTTGTCTCTTGATTTCTGTTATTTCTATTGGAGATGTCTGATTTCACTTTGTTTTTTGATAATATTTGGCCAGCTTGTCCTGCTACTCTCGGCCCTTGTTGCTGTCCCATGGATGCTTCTTCCCAAGCCCTTCCTATTGAAAGCTAAACATACAGTATGCTTGCTTGCCTTGTCTCTTTTCTTTTTTCACTTATTCATAAGCTTCTCTTTGTTGAATTATAATGATATTTGGTTTGCTACTTATTTAGAGGCACCAAGGACAGTCCTATACGGCACTTCAGGAGGCAGAAGAGTCGTTATTGGTGGAGAATAGTGATGATTCTGGTCATCATGAGGAATTCGAATTCAGTGAGATTTTTGTTCATCAGCTCATTCACACAATTGAATTTGTACTTGGAGCAGTCTCAAACACAGCTTCTTACCTTCGTCTGTGGGCCCTCAGGTATGCTTGAGGAGTTAGGATGTGTCGATCTCCTGCTTTACTCTGGTAACACAATTCTTTGTTTGCTTCACACAATTCTCTGTTTGCTTCTATGTTGGAAACCTCACTCATAATAGTTGATAGATTTTGGACAAAATGCATTGTCGTTAGATTTTGAGTTCTTGATTATTTGTTGGAATTATTAACTATTATGGGTTTATGTGGTTAAATGGAAGCTCTTCTTAAATCTCCATAAGCAGTGAGATGCTTTTTGTTTGACCAATAGGGGTTTGTTTAGAGGCTGTATGAGAGGATGTATTGGATAGTGGCTGCACGGTACTAAGCTTTCTGTATTGGTATGTCATTAATAGGGGAGCTGACATTGTCAAATAACCTAATTGGGAAAATTGCCTCGGGCTTATATTGTGGAGAATCCATTTGATAATGGTGCTGGAAATTAGAAGAGCTAGTCCCCCCTCCCCCATTGGAAACCAAAATTTATTTGTATTAAAAGACCATATATCCTGTACTTCATTGTAGTTGCCCAAAGCACCCCAACTATTTTACTGTATATCCTGTTCATAATTTGCATATTAGTTAATCCCCACGATATAAACAACCTTGTATTATCTCATCAGTGGACAAACTACCCCATAAATATTGTTACGTGTCACCTTTTATTAACAAAGAATAATTTCCTATGTTGCTTTTTTTTTCAGCCTTGCACACTCTGAGCTGTCCAGTGTATTTTACGAAAAGGTTCTTCTTCTTGCCTGGGGGTAAGTCACTTGTTCTATGTTCGTTTGCTAATAGCTTTTTAGACTAGTTTTGGTGTTGGTTCATATTGATCAGACTTTGTGAAGTGGATCTGTGCTTAGAAAACAATACATGTATGGTTCTCTGAGAATGAGCTGAATATTCTGGGAAGAAAAAATGATATACTAATATAATACTAATACATTTTTTAAAATTTATTTATGCTCAGGTTCAACAATGTCATTATTCTCATTATTGGCATCATTGTATTCATCTTTGCCACTGTTGGAGTGTTGTTGGTGATGGAAACACTCAGTGCCTTCCTACACGCATTGCGACTTCACTGGGTGGAGTTCCAAAATAAGTTTTATGAGGGAGATGGATACAAGTTTAGTCCTTTCTCATTCACATTGATTGATGGGGAGGATGAATGAGGAAGCATATCAGAGATGAAGCTCGCTGTTTGTAAAAGAATTGTGTATGCTATTCTTTTTGCTTGAATGGTCATCTTAGTGGAGGGGATAAGATTTTTTTTCTCCTTTTCATTTTTGGTGGGAAGGAGCAGTATTCTGTGAACACGCTCCACTCTATTTGTTTTATTGGCACGAGAGAAATAAGCATTCTGCATGTGAGGTTCACAGCAATGAAAGCAGCATCTGTGCAGCTGCAACTATTAGATGGTATAATAAGTTATTTATTAATTGTATTGTTATGTTGTGTGATCCTGAAATATTCACTGTTTTGTGCAACAGATATGCTGGGATCAGTTTGCCTGTAAATTAATCATACCGCCCTATAAATATGAGCGTTTCTATTAGTAATGAGACCATGTGAATACATCCGTTCTTGGAGAACTACACCCCCCCACCCCAAACCAAACACTCCAAAAACCCGAAATGGGAAAATAATACTAGTATGTATTTCTTATTGAGCAAGTGAACACAATATGTGTGGTGCGTTATTGCTTATCAGTTCCTTATGTAACTCTGATCCTGATGCACTTGGTTATGTTCGTGCTGAATGATTATTGGTGAGAAGGGCTTGATTGGAGAGAGTACAACCGAGTTGTTCCTTCTGGATGACTTGCTATGTTGTTCCAAAATATAGTTTAGATAATAGAGTTGCTGGGCACACCCAGGATCCTATTGAAAAACAGAAAACGCCTGTGATTCGCATAGATCAGTAGAGCTCGAGATGAAATGTTCTGTAGAGTGCAAAAAGAAAAAGAGACTACCAACGGCCGTTAAGTGATGACTGAAACACATCAATTTCCCGCATCCTGAACGTCTATCTAGTTGTGGAATCTACCCGGTTAATGAGCAAAGAACCGAGAGGACAAATGTGCTTTATTTTGGAGTTTTGTTGAATTGGAAATAATGAAATTACAAATCTACTTCTTGTTTGAAGCAATAACAATTCGCATGTCCCAAATGATGGGTCCAGGAAAATACTAGCTACACTTAATTTACATTGATAGTGTAGTCGGTAAAGATAGAAATTGAACTTTACTATAAGCTGGTACTAACAGCTGCAACTGTTGAAACCATTGAATCCACTCCACAAACATTCCGGCCTCTGCAGATTTTGTAGTATCCATTTTCTCCCCATTTCTCTCCCCATGAGTTCTTGATGATCCAGTATGGTTTCTCCTTCATTCGTATGGGAGAAAAGCCAGTACCATAGCCAACTAATAAGACACCATGATCTAACTGCTTAGAGCATATATATGGGCAGGAAACTCCACCAACATATGTCTGCATGAACACTGCATTGATAGCCACTGCCAGCCAAGAAACAACAACATTTCCAGAATTAGTTTATATCAATGAAAAGTTTAAGTTAATGGCAAGTGTTTTGAGAGGCCATTTACCAGCAAGAGGGCCATTCTTGACAAGATTAGCAGCAATTTGTTCTTCGTCAAGGGAGACAATACTAAAGTTAGCAACTTTAGCTGCAACCTTGGTGTTGTCAAACTTGCAGGTAGCATGATCGGTGCCAGTGTATGGATAATCTTCTTCCCGCATAAGTCCACCAGCTTTGAGAGTGTATTCAAAGGCACTATTCATTAGCCCACCATTGCACCCAGAGTCGCATGAACCTTTTTCTTCTGGATCACACTGCAGGTACGTAATGCAAGCCAAATTAGTCTAGACTTTACATATTTCAGGGAGATTTGAGGACACTATAATTTCTAAGTAAGAATTTCATTTGACCCTATGGAGTAAATACTGCAAGTCAGAAGTCTTATTATGCTGTCTACAATTCCAATTCCAGTTTTCAATTGGCATACTGAAAATAGCAACAAAGTCAAGCCTAAAGCAAAGAACAACTAAAATAATCATAAAAACAAGCCAACTCCCCCTACCTTAAAGTGCGTCCCCCATCCCGGCCCTCTGAAAACAAAGAGGAAGAATGAAAAAAGAAGTCCGTAGAACAATACGGTACTTGAAGAAGTAAGAAAAAGTTACTGAAAGGTTGATATCAATAACAGCAACAAAGGAAAAACTCAATTCTTAACTACATGAGGTCAATTATAGACTCCTTTCAGTTTCACTATATACAACAACAATGCACACAGTTTAATTTCAGAAGCAGGATATGGGTGGGTGATGCATATGTAGCCTTACTGCTACTTTGTTAATGTAGAGAGGTTGTTCTGATACTCCTTCAATGCAAGTGAAGCTACATATTTTACATTAAACGCCAAGCTACTTTCCTCCTTTGTTTCGGCATGCAGAGTAGATGGAATCATTCATCCATATAAATATTAAGTGTTCCATACTTAAAGTGAAAAAGAACTTGAGCAAGCACTTTATGCTGTTTCATGTCCTCGACGCTATCACATATCTTTCTTAAAACTGATCAAACAATAGATAACACATATGCTAACACCCATCATCAACGCCCATCATAAGTTACATGATGAGAAGGGAAAGAGAAAAAGGACTCTACAACATAATAATGTCAGAACAAGATAAAAACAAAATTTTTATGCCAATCTTAAATTCCGTTCAAATCAGTTACACTTCTAAATTCAGAAACCATATATAAAGAGAAGCTTTTTTAACCAGAAAAAATGTTAGGTCATGTTTAAGCTCTATGCTAAACAAGAAATCAATTCAGGATACGCCTATGCTGCTATGCAGCATATATAGAATGAAAGTGACCAAAGGGAAAAATGTCAAACCTCGTGATCACAATCCACAAGTTGCTGCTCGCTGAGGCTAAGAAGTTTCCCTGTAGCAAGAAAGTTGGCACCTTCTAATGCACCAGTGGTACTAAATGACCAGCATGAGCCGCATGAACCCTAGTTTTTCAATAATAAACAGCAATTACGTTATCATATATTAATTAATCATGAAAACACAGCACGTATCAATCTCGCAGAGAGACACGAACCTGATTCTTCACTGGCGTGACGGCACCGTGCTCTCTCCAGTCGAAATCTGAAGGGAGATCCTCGGTCGGAAGAATCGGAGCTTTATTGGCGTCAGAAGGAAGCCGGAGCCGGCGGTTAACGCCGAGAAATTTCCGGCGGAATTCGGCCGGCGTCATATCGGAAAACTGAGTCACGCCGTGGACAGCGGAGGGATCGAGCTTCTGGTGGCGCGTTGCACGGCGCAAGTTAGCCTTAAAAACTGAGAATCTGTAATGATGCTCCTCATCGGAAGCGTACGTTTTGCCGAACCTCCGCTTAAAAATTGTAAAGTGATGATCAGCGTTTAGCAAGTGATTATCATCGTCGCCGACGACTTGACGAATTAAAATATCGTCGTCGCCGGCGTTAATGTCGCCGTTAACGGACACCAAAAACGACGTCGCTAAGAGGATAGAGAATAGGAAAAGGAAAGAGAAACGAAGAGCCATTGTTGATTTAGGAGTTTTGTTTTCCGTTCTCCGAGTTTCATTTGCTATATATATACACACATACACAACAACATGTAGTATGTATGACCACCAGTCTCCGAAAAGCAGAAGGTTGCTTAGAGGAGAGGTGAATGATATCCAATAAGAGAACGCCACGTGGTGAGTAGCTATTCGCTGAAGGAATGGTAGTTGCTTCTCGGCGTGGGTTTAGGTAGTTTTTCAGTTTTGAGTCTGTTATCGGAAATATACAAGAAAAAGAAAGACCGAAAGGAAGAAATTATCCTGAAAAATTGTCGCCTTTAACAAACAAAGGTCTTTCCAAAAGCAAAACATATAAATTAAATAAGTAACAATGATTAGTTTATAGTTTTTATATTTTAATTTATGCAATATATTTTGATTAGATATACAAATTTAAAAATATAAAAAAATTTAAATTTATAATTTAAAATAAATTATAAATATTTATATAATTATAAATTATTTTATTAAAAATTAAGAAAATATTTTAAAATAAAATTATTATTAAATATAAAAATATATTATTCATTTTAGGACTAACTAAAAGAAAAATATGTCACATCAAATCAGAAAAATACTCGTTTTCTATGCCTTTCTTTATTAAAAAAGTGTCGAAGATTTCTAAAGCGTGTTCGGTCGGAAGGAAAGGTTTCCGGGGAAATATTTTTGAAAAAAATATTTTTTTATAAAAATAAATAATTATTTATTTATTTTTTTATAGTTGATATATATATATAAAAATATTATTTTACGAATATTTATATTTTAAAATAATTATAAGAAAGGGATGGGGTTAGAGTAATGGATGTTGTAGGTAGGAAGAGAGTGGATGATTGTGTGGCAAGTGTCCGGTAACTAAAACGGTAGAGTAATATTAATTAGGGGTGTTCGTAGTTTAGTTTGGATCAGTTTTTGATTAAAATTAAAATTAAATTAATTTAGTCAGTTTTTAAATTTTTAAAATTAAATAAAAGTAAATAAAATAAAAAACCATTGATTTGGTTAGGTTTTTCGGTTTATAACTAGCTAATAATAAATTAATAATAGTAAAACAATAGATACATGAGATAATTATTTCAAGTGAACATTAGGAATCAACAAATTTCTCCCTACTATCATGAGATGAATGTATCTGAATCTTTTATTATTTTTCAACACTATTCTAAAGTTTTAGTATTTTTAAGTTGCATAAATGTAGAGGTTTTTTCACTTCACATGTCTAACAATATACAACTTTAAATGGAATGATCAACCTTTCAAAAAATCAAAGAGGCAAACGATAGAAGAATAGATGAATATTTTAACAAAGAAAAAAAAATCGGCAATATATCACACCACATATAAACAATTAGGTTTGGACATATTTTTTAAGTAATAGAATTTAAAAGTGTTGCAGTGCATGTGAAATAAAGTATATTAAAATCAAATTAATGATTAAAAGATATAAAATATTTATAATTATTTATGAAAAACTAATAACATATATTTAAATAATTATAAAATTTATCGGTTCGGTTTGATTATTTCTTCGATTTTTTTAAGTAAAACTAAAACAAAAATCAAATATTATCGATTTTTAAAATTTAAAATCAATCCAAACCCAATATCGGCTTTTTTAATCGATTTGATTTGATTTTTCATCAAACCATGAACACCCCCAAGTAATAATGGCTCGACATGCTTAATACATAAGAACTAGACATTTAAATTTTACAGAATATTTCAAAATAAGAGTCTATTTTAAGTGTTTTTAAGTTAAAATAGCTTTTAAGAACTTTTGTAGTGTTTGAATAAGTTTCAAACACTTATTTTTAAATTAAAATAACAAAAATAAGTTAGAAGTCACAAAGAATCCTAACTTATAACTTTTGGTTTATAAGTTGTCATAAGTCACACCAAACAAGTTCAGTTGTCATATTTCAATTGAACACCTCAACTTTTGATAAGGTGTTCCAATTAGATATTTTTGGTTTAAATTTTGATTTTAATTTTTTTTGTATGTGTTCTCATTCGTCAATAAGATGTAAGATTCCAAACATTTCTACTGAACATTGATGTGTATAATTAAAAGATATAATATATAATTGATTTAACTATAATAAACAAATTACAAAACACATATTTTTTTTAAAAAAAATAATTAAAATATAATTTAATATAAATATTTAAATAAAATATTCTGATAAATTTAAAAATGGAGCATGCATTAAACCAATAATAAAGGAAATCCGATCTGAAGTCTAGTTAGAAAAAATAGTTTCAAATTAATTAGAAACAAAATTTAGCAAATGCAGTCCAAATTTAAGTTTTCATACATGTAATCCCTCTGTTTCAAATTAAATGTTGTTTAAATTTGTTTGTTTTACCTTCTTTTTTAATTTATTTTAAAAAATGCCTTTTTTTTCTTTTTTTGGTAATTTTTTTTTAAAATTTTTCACGTAACATATTTTAAATCATAAGATCAAAGGATTTTTTTGGTATACTCAACTTATTTTTAGTTTAAAATTACAAGATTCAAAAGTTTTCTTAAACTCCATGTCAAGTCAAAATCAGACGAGCAAATTGAAACAGAAAGATTAATTGTCTCCAATTATACCATTATATTAAAAAACTATTTTTTCAAATAGGACTCAATTCTAAATAATTTTTTAAAAAAAAAATAAATTGAAACAACTTAGTAAATTGTACTTGTATATATAATTTTTCTTAACAGGTGTGAAGTGAGTTAAAACAAACTTAATTAAGGACAGAGGGAGTAATAGCTTAAGCTTAACAGCTATAACGGTTCCCTAAATGTATTGACAAAGAGTCTTTAACGTATTCAATAATCAATCATCCAAATATAGTTAATTTCTTATGTCACTCTCGACCAAGATGGGGTTAGCTTGAACAGAAAGAAAGTCACTAGAATCATAATAACACGGGGATTGAATAATGTATAGAATTAGTATATACTCCCTCTGTTTTTTTTCAAAATTGTTATGATAAGATTTATATATTTATTAAGAAAAATTAATAAGAATAGTAATTTGACTAATATAATCTTATTAATTTTTTCACATTTTAAAATGACTTTAAGTACTAAGAGTAAAATTAGAAAAAACATAGCCAATTATCTCTTTAATTTTAAAACTAGCAAGTAATTTTAATATAACTAGCAATTAAAATGAAACGGGGGAGTACTTTCTATTGTTATATTTGTTTTATCGGATTAAAACAATAAAAATAAAAATCATAATTATAGTATAAGCAATACCAAAAATCTATAAAAGAACTCGACAGAAATTCCAAGATTTTTAGCCAAACAATTTTTTTTAGCGGAAATAATGTTCCAACTTTGTATATTTTTTCTGTTTTGTTTCGAAGATACAATAATTACTTATTTCAATTATATATTTCTTTTATCAAGCTAAATTTGTCAAAAGTTGGATAAAACTTCATTATTTTTAGTCAAATAACAAAAAAAGGACTGATATGATGGAGTTCCAATTGTGTATCATTATGCCTAGTTTCATATTTACTTGTCTAGTATTAGATAGCACCACTATACAAAATAGATGTCATAGCTATTTTGTTTTTCTGTTTTCATTTTTAGTTAGATTACTCAAATAATCGTTGGTTTAAAATCTATCTTATTTCTTATAATTTTATTTAAAGAGTTTATATATTGTCATTAATAAATAAGCTTTTCCATTGATTCATTAAACGTTCATATCCTTGAGAACATCGTTCTTAAAGTGTGCAAACAAATCTTGAATTCCTCTTCTAAATGAGAAATATTATTTCTAAAAGTTTCTTGTAAATTGAAAATCAAGAGTACTAGAACCACATGGCAAATAACATTGTAAGAAATACTCGGTAAAATAAAGCAAGTAAAAGAGGATTTTGTCATTTTATGTATTGTTATTTTCATGTTGCCAATACATATAACGTCATTTTACATTGTATTCTGCATAAATAAATACAGAGAATAACAAAATAATTATTGCGGAAAATGCTTTTCATACGGAACTACAGAAGTTTGGAAGTAACTTGAAAATTCACATAAAAATGTATTTGAAGGGATGCAAACTTGTAGAAACAGAAAACCATAGCTGGCTTTCGAATCAATTTGAATTAGCAAGTCAATAATCTATGAGAACTTAGCTATATACTTAGATTCCATCTGTACAAACTTTCTTATGCTTTCTGCTTTCTTGTTTATGCTGGTTTTCTCTGCCTCAAGTGTACACATCAAAGCAAATATTCTAATGTTTCTTGTTGAACCTCAAAGTAAATAGAAGTAAATGCCTATACACAACTCTAGTTTTTAGACCTTTTACTACTTTGGATATCCCCGAAGAGGAAAAGAATAGCTAGCAAAACAAAAAAAACAGAAAAAAATTTGACAACCCTTATGCAGAACCTGGAAGCAGAATCACAGCCACACCAGTGTTGATAAACTCTTTTTCCGCAGTTGTAGCAGAAATTGGCACCACACCTACATCCAGATGAAAAGAGAACCGGATTTAAAGTATAAAACTTGAAAGTTGAACCCTTTCTCCACTTCTTATGGTTAAAAATCAGAAAAAATCACTTTTAAGTTAAAAAGTGTACAAGCATGATATATCAATCAAATTCACACAAAATATATCTTTCTCGATGCCTGTGTACCTTTATAAGGCCTCAGATGAACAAAACGAGAAGAATGGAAGAATTGCATAAGAGAGTATATTGAATATTGATACGATACACAAATTGCAGAATTATAAGAAGCTATGTCAGGAATTAAGATACGAACAATATTAGACACTTAATATCTCACATACGCTGATATCTTATGTCATAAACCTGGTATATTTAAAAACGCAGATCTAACGAGCAACTCCTTTCCTCCCAGATCATTCATTTGGCTTCACAGGCTCTTTTTACTTTGATAAGCTATTTACAAGAAAGTAAGGTCTAAAATTGAATATACAGGGGCCAAGCTGATTATCTCACGTAAAATCCCCTCTTAGTGTTCATAGCCGTTATCTTCTCCCTTGTTTCTTTCCCGAAGAAAAGTAAACACTAACACAAATAAAATAAAAGGATAAGCATTTCATTTGTGAGGAAATACACATGCAATTAGAGCCGGATACTTGAAAACTATGTGAGGAAAAGGTCTGGCTACTACAAGTAAATATCGATTGGAACATTAACAAGACAAAATTTTGCAGATCAATATAGTAGATACATGATCTAGTCTAAGGATTCAAATGTATGTTTTCCTCATTCCCAACCCATCCTCTCTATAACGGTCTACATGATCAACAGCTATCAATGTCAACAGAGAAAAACATAGCAATTGAAACCTCAGATAAGTGGAAACTGAGAAGTGGCATTAGAAATATATTAGGTAAAGTTTCTGCTCATATTACTTTCTTATCATGTATAAGATAATTCTTCTTCTCATAGAACTACAGGATGCTTCCACTAACTTCCTGTGCCCTTCATTCCTGTAGCCACATTGTGGAACATTTATAGGCCTAAGATTTTATTGGGCTTTTTCATCCCTTATTTTGAAGCTTGCTAATCAACAGCATATTAGCAATTTATCCCTGTTCGTGAAAATACAGAAATATAAAAGTACTGGTTCACATAATCTATATTGCACCATTTAAAAATCGCATTAAGCAGATACTGAAATGCCACAACAAAGAGATACCAGTCTTAAAAAATTTACTAACTAGATATACAGTGAAAGAAAGCACTATTAACCTATTGATAGCTAAGAATTCTGCTGCCAAACAACAACTTTTTGGTCCACACTCCAGGGAGCCATGGATGCAGGGGAGGAATCAATGTTACATTTTATTTTTCTTTTGGTTGTAATAGCTAAATGCAAATCCTCAAAATCCTATCTTTTCTGTCCGCATTACTTTCCCGGAAGTTAAAACCTTATCAATCAATTACTTGTGCTTCAATCCAAAACTTCCGCTCTATTCGGACCAATTCCAATTCAATACTAAATATTTGCATGATTATTTTGTTTAGGTCTTCAAGATTGCACCCTCATGTGGGGGCCTGATATTTTCTTCACGACCCATGCACCTAGAAATTATTAAATCAAGGACCCCTACCCGCTCTACTGTGGGATATGTTTCTCCCTAATTCTTCTCAAAAAAACAGAAGAAAATTATATTAAACAAACGTCAAAACTACTACTAAACCGCAAAATTTTGCAATTAATACCAAAACTATGTGCAAAAGGATCATAAGGTCCAGACTCCCGTATAATCCAAACCTCAGAAGTTATATTCATAAGTCTGATTGTTTTTCCTTTCTCAACAAGATAATCAGTGTAATCCCTACCTTTGTAGGGTAGAGAGGACGTTTCTGACAGAGCCCCAGTTCAAAAGCTGCTTTTTTTTTTCAAAATTAGATTTTTCATATTCTCTGTATTAACATACAATACTTAGAAAAGGATGAAGCTAATTTAATCAAGAAAAGGAAGTGGAGAGCAAAAAGCAAATAATACTAACCTGCATTTAACAATTTTGCAACCTTCAATAAGTTCAACAAAGTGGCGACATTGTGGACACCTCTTCCACTTATTAAGCTCAGCAACCACACCAAATACGACGTCGTTTCTGTCCCTCAATTCCCTACTCTCTTCACACTGAAACCCAGCGTGCCATGGAAGCTTACACTGAAAGCAAAAACACTTCTTGCAATTTGGGCACTGCGATCGCTTCGCATTCCCACCACACTCATCCAGAATCAAAGCCGAACAATTCCGATTCGGACAGTAACACTGTGCCAACCCTAAAACAGCGGCCTCGCACAACACGTCGGACCATTTAACAAACAGCTGGGGCCCCACAAGATTCCGGCAAGAGATTGGGTCCAAAAACTGGTCACAACTCAGAGACGGACAGGGAATGTTGCCGACGTTGTCCTCAAGCTTGACGGAGATGTACTTCACCATACAATCGATACAGAACGGATGAACACAGCGATTCCGGTTCTTGAACTTTTTACTGGGTAACAACATAGGCTCGATACAAATTTCGCAGGTGAATAATTGGGATTCTTCTGGTATTTCTGTCACTGGCAATTCCTGTTCTTGGTTTTGTCCTGAGTGATTTTGGCCGATTTTTTGCTGTGTGTTTCCCATGATCAGCGTCAAAATTGTGAGTGAAGTGGAAGTGTTTGATATTTTTAATTATTTTTTGTATGAGCAAAGGAAGAGTCACGTTTTAGGTCGTCCTCTTATATAGTAGAAGTAGACAAGTAGTAATATTTTTCCCGAAATTTCCCTCCACGTATAACTTTTGCAGTTACGCCTCTTTTTCAAAATTAGCCGAACTTTCTTGGAATTGGAATATTCACAACCTAAAAAGACTTTTTATTTATTTATAAGTTACTTCTACTGCTTTTCATGATTTAATACATAGGGTAATTTAAATTTGTCATACACAATAAACTCATAGGACCCGAAAAGAAGACCCCTAGCTAGAGTTTAAATATCGGTACTTGAGTTTAACTACTATTTTCACTAACCATATAATGAATATTACACGAAAAAGAAATTGACAACAAACAGTTAAATAACGTTTCAATTTACACGAAAAAGATGAATATTTTTTTTTCTTCTCTCGTATATACTCTCGAAATTTATCTCCTTATTTTTTTAATTATATATTTTTGTCCGAAAGAAAAAGAGATAAGTTTCGAGTTAGTACATTATAAGGAAAAGTATAGGTAAATTTGGGGGCGATCTTTGTATTTTACTGAGAAACTTCGTTCAGCTTTTCACGTAACTCATATGGGAGAAAAAAGGTGCAAATCTTTTTGCTATATTATTGAATTAGTGAGAATGTACATACAGGTAAATGTTAATATATGTAGGAAACTTCTGCGATCGTTCCTCTTTTCTTTTGTTGGTGCCTACACACTCTAAGTGAAGTGCATGACAATTACCGTACTAAACAAGGAAGGTACATGTAAGAGAAATATAACTTATTCACACTTAGGTGTTGTTTGGTAATTGATTAGGGTTGAGCAAAAATTAATAATATATGAATTAATTAGCAGCGAATATATATATATATATATATATATATATATATATATATATATATATGATTATTTTATATATGGAGTAGTTATGATTTGATTATTCATATATTAGTTATTTATGTATTAAGGGATGATTTTGTAGATGGTTAGGTTTATGTAGACATTACTAATAGAACAATTAATTATAAGAGAATCTGTAATAGAAAAATTAGTTATAAGAGAATCTATGTATCATTTTATGCAAAATTTATAGCCCGTTTGGCCAAGCTTCTTAAATCAGTTTATTTTGAGAAGTGTTTTTTTTAAAAGTGCTTATAAAAAAAAGAATTTTTTTTATGAGAAGCAGTTTGTGTTTGACCAATAAATTTAAAAAGCACTTTTGAGTAGCAATTAATGTTTGGCCAAACTTTTGAAAAGTGCTTCTAAGTGTATTTTTCACAAAAGTGCTTTTCAAATAAGTGTTTTTGAAAAGAAGTTACTTTTTTAGCTTCTGAAAAACAGTTTCTGCTTCTCCCTAAAAGCACTTATTTTCTTTCAAAAGCTTGGCCAAACACCTCATTTTTTTAAAATCAGTGCTTTTTTAGAAAAAATAAGCACTTTAGGCCTCTCAGAAGCTTGGTCAAACAGGCTATTAGTTATTCATGTACTCTATTAGTTATTTCACCTTTTATATTGCATAAAATAATACATAGATTTCCTCATAACTTATACATATATTAGTTATGTGGGTTTCTAACTTATAAACCAAATATTGTATTAATTTTAGGGTAAAATCATTTTCATCTCCCAACTTTACTTTAAAAATCAAACTCTCTCCTCAACTTTGAATAATAGACATTCTCCCTCTTTATCCTAATTGATTTTCTAAAATATCTATTTTACCCTTGTTATTTTCAATCCTCCATTTATGTAATATCTTTTTATCTTATATATAATTATTTTTTAATCTACATATTTATAGTTTCTTATTTAAATTCATAAAATTATAAGTAGAATAATACTTCTATCGAATTTGTCACAAAATCTAATGCTATTTAGTATTTCTTTTAATTATTGTTATTAAAAAATTATATGCATTAAATGTATAAGTATGTGTATATGCATGTGTGTATTTATGTTTCTCCTCTTTCTTATCCTCTATTGTCTATATAAATAAATAAAATTTGATTATTATTAATAGAATATTTCGTAAATTATAATTTAAAAATAGTTTACACTATAAATAAATAATCTTTAAATTGGTCTTTATTTTATTGATTGTTTTTGTATTTCATGCATTGAAATATATTTATAAAATTATTATTACCTTTTATTTTTACTTGTATAAATAAATGTTAGAAGTTTGATTATTATTAATAAAATTATTTTTTATTCTGCTAATTTACTTCATTATAGAACGTCATTAATTTATATACTCAATTAGTATTTTTTCTATTTTATCCCAAAAATTAATATTTATTTTTTTATCAAATATTTTTTACCTAGATTGAAAAAAATATTATGATTTTAAAGAAGTAAAAAGAAGAAAACAAAGTTGATAATGTAAGGGTAAAACATGTATATTAAAAAGTTAATTAGAATAAAGAGGGGAGAATGTCTAGTGTTCAAAGTTGAGGAGGGAGTTTGATTTTTAAAGCAAAGTTGGGGGAGTGAAAACGATTCTCACCCATTTATTTTTTTCATAAATAACTTTCCTCTTAATCAACTATTAAACGTGGTAATACTTATACAGCATCATGCATAACTCACCTCCAAACTAGCTAACAAACGACCCCTCGATGTTCATATTAAAATAATTAAAATCATGTTTAAAAAGTGTTCCTAGGGCGAGCTCTAGGGTGGGGCATAGTAAAAACGCACTGGGAAAAGTATTGCGAGGCATAAGCCCCATTAACAGAGGCGGATGCAATGTTGAAGCTATGGGTTCCATTGAACCCATAACTTTTAACGTGGAGTATAAATTTATGTGTAAAATTTATTAAAATTATAATAAATAATAGGTATGAACCCATAACTTTAAAATATATTGGGTTCAATCATAAAATCTGAAAAAATTGAACCCATAAATTTTAAATCCTGAATCCGACTCTGCCCATTAATATTGGCGTACGCTTAGGCTTTGGAGATTTTTTTTTCGTAAACCTAGAAAATCTCTCCTAACTAAAATTGCTAGACAAGTTATAAATTAATTCTAAAAAAATATAAAATTCACGGAGAGATTATTTTCTAGCCCTTTACAAAAAATATAATAAATAAATAAATAAGTAAATAATTTTATGAATTTTTTACAAGAGATCCTTAAATTTACACATAAGAGATCATCACTTTACCGTGTAAGAAATCTGAAAAAATCATTTTCTTCTGTTTTGTAAAAAAGCAAGAATATCTCATTTCCTCCTTATAAGTTTTGTTCTTTCACTTCGTCTTTTACGGGTTAAAGGAGAAAAATAATCAACTTGCAAACTTTAAAGCAAAAATGCATCATCGTTTATCATTTGTTCTAGTTTAATATTTCTGATTGTAAGTTTCTTCTTTAAATTTTTTTTTACAAGTTAACTTATTAATTTTTACTCAACGTTTAAAAAAATTCTAATTAATATTTTAAGATGAGCAGTTCTGACTATTATTTTTAATTAATATTTTAAAATAAAGTATTTTTATATATATTTTCATTTATTTTATATTTTATTAAATTTTTTATAATTTTTATATAATTTTATTTTTTTATTATATATTTATAAAATATTAAATATTAAAAATTCATGATATTGACGCGTCGAGGCTGACATCTTACCCCATATCAAATAAAATGCTTTATCTCACGTTGGCACTTTTTAAAACACTCATTAAAATATGACAGGCGTTACCTTTATCACTAATAATAATACTAATTAATTAATACAAAATATAAGCATTGAGTGCCTTAAATGACTTGAAACTGCAGTACGTTTTGAATAATTAAAATAAAATGAAAAAATTACACAATATAGTACAAATAAAACAATATTTATAAATTATGATTAAATTTTAAATAATTACAATATCTAGCTATATTTCAATTAATTGATTCTTTTTTTTGTATTTATTAACAAATAAGAAAGAAAATTCTTAATTTCTCTCCAATCTAGCAAATAAAGAAGAAATCTTTTAATCTCGCTCGCTTCTCTCCTCTTGCTCCCTCGCCTTTATCCTCTCTCTCTTATTCATCTCTCTTCTCCATCTCTTTTTCGCTACCTCTCTCTCCCCTCTCTCGTTCTTTTTTTTTTTTAATTCAACTTGAGCCATGCTCATTTTATTAAATAAAGCAGAAACCAAAAGTTTTACATTGAAAACATAAAGCCACCAACCCCTCTTCTTTCCTCTACTCCGAAAAACTAGGATTTCCTCGTTATTGTCGGCATGCTTTACTCCAATCGATCCTTGAAGCTCCTCTTTTTTTGGGTGATTAATCGACCACCCATCACCAGTCATCTCACATCTGTAGCTCAAAGAGGTAAATTAAGCTTCTGTCAGCTCCATTGCTTCTTCTTCATGCTCTGACTTCTTTGTGTTCTTCAGGTGACTGGTTCAAGAATTTTGAGGTCTTCCAGGTGCTATGACAACAACCGATGAAGGTTCTTAGATGCAGCAGAAGGGGAAATCCAAGTCGCTCCGCCTCTGCATCGTCTAGCCTTCATCGAGTGCTTCCATATCTGATGCCTGCTTTTGCTGGTATCACCTTTTTGTAGCTACCGTAGATCTTATTAGGTAGCACCCCACTTGCCGTAAGACATTCTATAAATATAAAGTGGATTTTTGTATCTCTCTTCATGCATGTGACTGGATGCTTTGTCTCTTTGCTTTTCTGGATTTAACTCGCAGATATGTATGTTAGATTTATCAGAACTTAAAATCTTCTTACTTACTGTTGGTAGTTGATTGAAACTCTCGTATATCCTTCTTCTTTCATGATTGTATGCACTATTAGCTAGACTGTCTGCTAACTGATTAATCTCCCTGAGTATATGTCGCACTTAAATATTCATGGTTGGTAGAATTTCAAAAATCTCATTCATTATATCCGCAATTTCCCAAGGCACTTTCTATTTCTTTAGCAAAATTTTTTTGCAGACGAGTCTGTTTCTAAAATAATGCTCTCCTGAGTATTATGACAGTATCTCAGGGCTTGTCTCACTGCTTTAGCCTATGCTACCATGTTGGTAGTTATACCATTCGTCTGAGCTTCTGCAAAGATTAAGTTTCCATTCTGATCTCTAACACAATATCCATATGCACTCAAACCTGGATTACCTCTACTAGATCCATCTGTATTGCACTTCAACCAACCTCTCCCTGGTTTCTCCCATCTTAGAACTGTATATTGAATACTAGGTTTGTATTTTTGCATAGTTTCAATCATGTCCTCCCATCTGCAAGGTATCTCCCATCCTGGATATTTAAGTTGAGCATAATGATGAATACCTTGCTAGCATACCAAAAGCAATCTTTGATAATTCACATCCTTTCCATTTTTCCTTGCATTCCTTCTTTTCCATAACTCCCAGAGCAGTATAGGGGGAACTGCTTTACAGATCTCCTTGAACATTTGATTTCCTGGAACATTCCACCAATCTATAATTATCTGTTGTAAGCTCCTTCTTCAACAATAATCTCGTTCTTTCTTTCTCTTTCTCCTCTATCCCTTCTTTTTTTCTCTCTCTCTCCATCTCTTTTTTATGTGTTATTCTTTTTTTCTTTATATTTTCTATATCACGAATTATACAATCGATATAAGAGGGAATGGATACAACCTAAATGCACGTATTAATACAACAAATACAGTCATCTGACATCTCAAAAAATATAAAAATACAAAGAGAGATGTGAAAATACAGCATATAAAGAGATAAAGGATACAACCTAAATACGTATATAAATACAACAAATACAATTGTCTAACACTTTAAAGATTATAGAAATACAAATAGAGAAGGGTGAAAATACAAATACAGAGTTGAAAAAATAATATACAGAGAGAGAGAGAGAGAGAGAGAGGGGCGAGGGAGGACAAAGAGAGAGGAGGGAGGGAGGGAGAGAGAGAAAGAGAGATATGAAAGATCATGTATTAATTATAGCATGATTTTTGGTAATTTGTTATTTTAAAAAGATAGTATTACATATTTAACTCAACACATTAATTAGTGCTTGCATTTAATACATTTAAATAATAAAAACATTACACCCGACACATTAAATATTATCATATTTTATAAATAATAATAATATTACTGCATAAACCTATTTTTGATCAAAATTATATCATTTATGTAATTTTCTGAAATAAAATTTATATAGTGTTGGTTATAATCATCCATCAAAGATAATTTGGCACTGTATGTTTAGTGTGACCAGCAATTGGCATGAAAAGGCCCATCTTTAAGCATATGCCACATGGCATACGAATTACGATATTCGAATTCAATATTTATGTAAAACAATTGATCCCTAATAAGCAAAATCATTTTCCTTTAAAAATAATAATAAATTATTTAATACTCTTGTCTCTCTTTTAATTTCAACCAAAATTTATTCTTAAAAGTAACAAAAATTACATTCTCCTTACAAAGTGTTTATTTTCCTCTATTTTACTCATTTGCGCAATACGGGAATTATTCTTAATATGGTTATCTTAAAATCACAAGGCATAATCTTGGTAAAGCTAAAAAAAGTTTTTTGGTAAATTGGGGGGAGGGGGGGGGGGGGGGGGAACGGGATAATACCGGTGCTAACCCTAGCAAATTTTTAAAAATTTCTCTGATCAAAATCGACATTTTATTAAATGCATCTCAGAGTCTGACATCAAATGACCAATAAAATAATTAAAAAAATTTAAATTAAATATTTAAAATTTATATTAATAAAAATGAGCACCTTGTTTAACGTTGAATGAGGTGGTACAATCCATTAAACATCCGTCTGTTGCAATATATATATATATATATATATATATATATATATATATATTGGTGCATTTCGTTGTGCTTCCAACGAGATCTTACTGCTTCATGATACTTTCGCCCGGTATGCTTTTACTACACTCAACCCTAAGGATTGCTCGTAAAAACACCTTTTAAAACACTAACTAGTAATAAAGTTTTGAAAAAATATGAGACATATTATTAGTATATATAAATGGAATAATATGTATACATATTGTTAATATATATAAATGAAATAATATGCATACATGTTATTAATATACATACTGGTCTATTGTATAGCTGAAATAATATGTATATATATTAATGTATATCTGGTCATATAACACTAGTTTATTTGAAATACATTATGCTAATGTACATAAAATATATATATATATATATATATATATATATATATATATTTTAAGTTGAAATTTTGATATCTATTATCATATTAAGGTAATTAAACTGTATCAAAAAATATGAGATATAGTTTGATCGAATATTGATTTTAATCAGAGAGATTTAAGGATACAACATAGATCATTTTATATAGCACATATTTTTAGTTGAAATTGGTATCTGTATCATATTCAGTCAATAAAATTGTATGAGATATATATTAATAGAATAGTGGATTTGAAATTTTAAATTACAGAGATTTAAAGATACGATATATATATATCATTATGTATATCACATATTTTGAGATGAAATTAGTCTTCATTATCATATTCAATCAATAAAAATGTATTAGAAAAATATAAATATATTTTGATAGAATATCAATTTTGATTAGAAAGATTTAAGAAAATGGAATGAAAAAGAAGGCAAATAAAAAGAGAGATTTAATGTTCAAGTATTGTTCAATGGTCTTGTAGATCCATATCACGTGTATGTTTAAATTGAAAATTACAACAAAATGCATTAATTTTTACCTTTTTAAACTGCAAAATAAAGCAAAGTGTACTATAGTGAATTTTCTTAAGAAAAAAGTTTAAAATGACATTTTGTGCTAAATTAAGAAAGATTTAAGGCAGCGAGATCCTCTCTCTCCTATCAATTTGTGCTTGTTATGGAATACTTTAGCAGGTCCTTGAAGACACTTGCATAATAACGCTTTAAAGTATCATCACAAGTGTAGGAAGTTGAGGATTATCCAGTTAGGATTTGCAAAGATCTGCTTTTATTTTCCAGAGGAGATCCAGAATTCATATATCAACTGTTTGAATGCTTTAAGAAGTTCTCTGCTGCTGCAGGGCTGAACGCTAATCTAAGCAAAAGCTTCATTTATTTTGGAGGTGTGTCACAAGATCACCAAGAACAAATACTGCAAATATTAGGATTCACCAGAGGTGTAATGCCTTTTAAATATATGGGGGTTCCTCGTAGCAAAAAAAGGCGACCTATTATCCAATGTCAACCATTTTTGGATAAAATAATGGAAAGAATAATATTATGGGCAACAAGACTACTCTCATATGCTAGGAGGGTACAACTTATCAAAAGTGTCCTCCTATCTATCCAAAATTACTGGTCACAGATCGTTGCGCTTTCAAGTAAGGTTACTAAACTGATTATTGCTACTTGTAAAAGATTCTTGTGGACAAGCAAAACTGAAGTCTGCTTTGGAGCAATTATGTAAACCCAACATTGCAGGGAGATTAAATATCATAGATATTGAGTTATGGAACAAGGCAGCTATTGCTAAGCTGTTGTGGAGTCTTAAGTCACAAAAAAGAACTATGTGTGAGATGGGTACACAGTTACTACATACAGGCAGGTAAGTGTAGGAAATAACACCTAAACAAACATCATGGACGCTGTTGAAGATTTCGAAGGCCAAGCAATATTTTGAAGCACATGGATATGGCTATGACCAGTACTTTTCACTACACAGCTTCTCAATTCAACAATTTTACAGGGCATTGCAAGGAACATTTTCAAAATTGTTGTGGAAAAAACTAGTTTGTAATACCTATTTGGCTCCTAAATTGATATTCACCTTCAGAGTAGCAACGCTGGATAGATTTTATAGTAGAGACAGAATTGCTAGACGGGGCATGAGCAATACAGTAGGACGTGCACTACGTAACAGTGGACTGAAAAGTGTTAATCATATTTTCTTTGAATGTGCATATTCAGAGAAAATTTTTGGAAGATGGTGCTAAAATGGAGTACTTATGTGACAACCAACAAGCTGACAGCAAGAACTGGAATTGATCGCTACAATTAAAGGGAAACAACCTGCAGCTCAATTGTTTAGGATGGTGGCAGTGTATTATATGTATCACCTGTGGAACGAGAAAAATTTCAGGATCTTCCAACAGATTGCTAGGGGTGCAACCATACTGATTAAGGTTATTATACAAGATGTGTGTCTCAGAGGTAATATGAATGCAGGTGTTGAAAGAATGCTAAAGAACATAGACCAATATCCTGTATAATGTAGCAACTTAGTTTCTTTGAGTAAAGTTTGAATAGCAATGGCAGTAGACTGGCCAGACCAAAAGGTGGAGGTAGTTTTATTTTTATTTTTTTTATTTTTTTTGCTTGAGCAATATTGTAATACTTGGTAATAAATAATTAAAACACGTATTTTACTATTTATATGATATATAATATACAATATTTTGAATAAATATATATGTTATTGTACTTATATATTACATATATTGCACTATTATATATTATATATAATATTATTTGTTATGTATTAATTATAATATTATTTGTTATGTATTAATTATTATATTATATATATAATATTATTTTTATATATATTACACAATAATGTTTATTTATTAAAAAAAATTAAAATGACAGGAATATGCTTTCGGACTTTTTGACCCGCCAAACCTCTTTTCTTAAAGATCATAATTCGATGCTTCCTCTATCTTTAGTTCCGTTGGAAATTGGGTATCAATAATCTCCTCAAAAATTTCTTCAGGCAAGGAACGCCCGATAGTATTTATGGAAAGACGATTATTGACCTCCCTACTGTATTCATTTTCTACAAGTATCCTTTTTTCTTTTCCTAAGAAATTCAAAAATTTCCCAACATATAAATAATGATTTTTTTTTGAAGTACAAGATTTTATTCTCTTCTTAATTTCTTTTAATGTTAGTGTTTGATCATCTTATTAAGTTTGAATCCTTGATCATTAATTTTTTCGGAGAAAAGATTAATAAGAATTATGAAGACCATTTCAATAAAATCCTATATGGAGATGATGAAAGATTTTCAAGTACAATAGTTGTTTGGTGAATGGTGCATTTTGCTCTAATTTTCCATTTATGAAAGTACATTTTTTAAAAATGGTAAGAAACGTGGGTTATAGGTTGACGGCAACTCTCTACCTTCTTCTTGGATGGATAAATGCAAAGTTATTGAAAACTTGAGACCAGTTTTCCAATCTCAGATTATTCTCCGGAAAAAATCAAATCATGGATGGTTCAAGCTTAACGGTAGCAGAGGAGGCGGCAACGGAAGAGGAAGGGAAGGTAATGACGGCGAGGGAGGGGAGCAGAGGGGGAGGATGAGGCAGGGGAGGGGGTGGGATGGCGTGAAAGGGGAGGGGTGAGTAGGGTTACAAACTAATAAAAACTTTATGTAAACAATAAAACTTAAAACTTTTTAAAATTAATATCATTAACACTAATTTTTAAATTATCGTCTCTTCAATAATTAAAATTTGAATTGCTTTTTTCTAATTTTAAATCTTTCCTATTAACCTTAATTTATTCACCCAGTATTTTGAAAGTTTTTAACACCTTCGACCGGTAAATTATTGCTCTCAACAGTATGAAGGAAGAGTAGTATTACTTATTTATTAATTTTAAATAATATTTAAATTTATATACATAACATAATTTTTTAACAGAGGTTCTCTTCATCATAATTCCTCCACTATTTGTAAGTATAAAATAAAGTACGTAGATCCAACTTCGGATTCAGTCTTGCTTCGCTATTATTGCTATTTTGCCATTTTGTTTTGTTTTTTAATGGTAAGCGACCAATTATTTGATAGGATTATTTGGGATCAGAGTTTTCTAGCAAAGTTTCTTTTCAATAATTTATAAACAAATAAAAAGTTGAATGGGTGACTTTGGATCAGTTTAAAAAGCTGAATTAAAAATTTATAATGTTTTTTTTTCTTTTTCCATCTAAACATTAAATATTGTTATACTAAATTTATACTATTGAAGAATAGATAAAAAAGAATTAAAAAAATTTGGTACCTTTCAGCAAACTTTAATAGCCCCGAGCCACCAGTGCACCCCTTATATTTTCAATTAAAATTTATAGAATCTCAATTAAGACAACGATGATAAACACAATAAAATCAATGAATATGTCATTCAGTTATCAAATGTTAGTAAAGTTAGTTGAACAACTCGTCTGTCTTACGGGGATTGCAACATAATTGATGGTTTAAAATCAAAATATATTAAAAGATTTTTAGATTTTTTTAAAGAAAATTAGATCTCTCGCTTTTTTATAATTTGAATAGAAAAAATAGTCTTTTCAGATCTCTTATGTGTAAAAATGATGATCTCTTGTGTATAAGAATTAGGATATTTTATAAAAAAAAATTATAAAATTAAAAATATTTGTAAAAGGCTAGAAAATTATTTCTCCCCAATTTATGATATACGAATTAGACGCACATCATGATATTAAATTTTTCTCTGTACAAAATTATGATATTAAATGAAAATAGTAAAAGACCGAGCCCATATTCATCAAGTTTTGAATCTTGTGTGACGCTTACTTTAGGGACTTTTTAGTTAAAAAGGACACGAATAAACTTATTTCTGATAAATGGATCAATCATATGACAAAAGGGAATATCTAATTTAAAGAATATGAGATAAAATTTAAAATTATAATCGTGAAAAATATGAAAATAGTTTTTACATAGAGGAAGAGAAAAACAGAATTGATGAAAAGGTGAATACTTTGTTTAATTTAGTGAGATTTTTTTTTTATCGTATTAACTCATTCAAGCGTATTACTTCTAACAAATTCTAAAAGAATATTAAAATGTGAAATCTTTTATTAATAATTCTATAAATATGTATTATATATTATATATAATAATATAGTAGTATCTCATATTTTTGAGCCTTAAATATTTGGAGACACAGGCAAGGGCTTCACTTGAAAAAGTTTTATTTATGTTTCACATGTCATGTAATACTAATTTGCATAAGACGAAATTATTTTCTAATTTTTAATAATTTTTTTAAAAAAAGTTATGATCTTTTTATAAGATATATTTATTTTACAATAAAAGATCATCATTTTTACATATAAGAAATTTGAAAAGACCATTTTTCTTTTATTCAAATTATAAAAGGTTAAAAATCTCATTTCTTCGTTTGCCTCTTATGAATTAAAAAGGAGGACTATTTTTATATGATGTGAGTCGTGCAAACTATATCGAGAGAAGATGTATCTCCCGAAATCTGAAATAACTTTTATAGATGATTGTTATTTTCTCTATATTCTTTTACTTCTCATATTTTGCTTTTTGATAACCAAATTATATAAATTTTAATCAATATTTTAAAATATATATTTTCATTATATTAATATGCGAAGAATCATAACTTATAGTATTTTTCATTTAATTTTCAAACATCAAAATTTAAAATTTAAGCATTAAATTAATCTCATTCAATTTAGTTTTAAAAATTAATCAAATTACTCTCATGAAATAAAATGTGACAAATAAAAAAACCAAGAGAATAGTTCCTCTATTTCAAACTAATTAGCGTTCTTACCATTTTAGTTTGTTTCAAGATAAACGGCGTTTCACATCATCAAAAACATATTACTAATGTTTTTTCAATGTTATCTTTATTTATAAAAGGTAATTTTTGCAATATCAAAATACTATTAAAGAACTACATCTTTTCAACATATTTATTAAAAATAAATTTATAAAAGTATATCTTATTTTCTAAGAATGAGTAATTTTTTTTAAAAGATGTGTTCAAATTAAAAATATTATTTATTTTAAAATTAAAAAAATTATATAGCATGAGCAGTGGAAACATATCTCGAGGGAAGATGTAGCTCCGGCAATCTGAGGTAGTTTTTATGCATTGACGTGTGAAAAACGCTTTAAATAGTTGCACGTGAAGTTGGCCGATCACCACAAGTTTGCAAATTACCGGAAGAGTTATGTGCTTTCGTTTTCAAAATCATTGAAAGGCTTGTTTGAAATTCTTTTTCAAATTAAATACAAGCTATGATATATTCCCTTTTTTGGTAGTTTCTTTACCAAAAAAAGGAAGAAAAAAAAAAAGAAAATGAGTTGCTGATAGAACGATCCTAATCATACATTACAATGCTTATCTTTTTATAAAGAGAACTGAGAGGCTGAAGCAAATTGCATCCACATTTTCACTTCCTATCTCTTTCTTCAGAAACTCTTAATTTCACGTGCTTCTTTTTAAGGAGATATTTATCTGAAAATACGGTAGGCAAGTAAGTGCATATTGTGAGGTCATAAATAAACGCATAGGAAATTTGTGCATAATATACTTGTTTGTATGTTCGTTTCTCTCTGTTTCAGTTGTCCATTCCATTGTTTTTGTACAACGATCCAAAAAAGGTATGATACTATAGATGTTATGTCTCTGCACATGTGGTGGAGCGGATTGAACTCTTTTTTTTTAATAAGAGATTGTGATTTCAAGTTCTGAATTGAAAGAGAGTGTTTTTTCAATGGGTCTACGATGCTAGTCCGAATTGATCGAACTCCTATACCGATATGAAATAAAGAATAAGAAATTAAAAAAAAAACAGCAATATTTTCTTATTAGTACTTTACAAAAATAATAATATACTTTTATGTTTGGGAAAAAAAAATCTAATTCTAAACTTTTTAAATTTCAAATATACTTATTTCTTAAACTTTTGTGTCGTGTCAAACCATATTACACAATTATTTAACAAAACAGAATTGAGAAATATAGCTATTTCTTAATAACAAAATAATATTTGGACAAAAACATTGCTAATTGAAATACAAAATAATTTCAACATCGGATGCTAACTTCGGTAAGTAAAACTTCTGACATAATATGATGAAGTTATAAAAATTCCTACAATTTCAAATTAAATTTAGTTTAAATTTTTGGAAAATTCATAAAATTGGAGCCTTTTATCAGTTCAAATTTGACAAAAAAATTTATATAGTTTTCACTTAGCTTATGATACTTATTTCACTCTTGATATATAATCAAAAAAATAATAATAAAAAATTTAATATTATTATACTTATAATCCAGACTCCACTTTGTGGAACTATTCTAAAATTGTTATTATTGCTATTATACTCATGACATTTGAAAAAAAAAATATTTCAATATTACAAACTTGAAATATTCTTGAAATTAATTTAACCTATATAAGATCAAACTTTATGAAAATTTGTGAAATTTGAACTGCCACAATTCAAAATTTAATAAATTTTTCTTGGAGATTGAACTGCACATTGTGGTAGAGTTTTTTTGTATTTTAAAGAAGAGTATTTTTATTCAAATTTATTTCGCATTTAAAGCAGTTAAAACTTTAAGGGGTCAATGGTAAAGCGTATAATAATAGCACTGAATATAGTGTATTAGTATAACATTATTTCTTATTCATTATTTAATTTGATGTATTAAAAATAAGTTTATCGTTAACCATATTTATTCACATATTAATAACTCTTATATTATTAATATCACAATTTAGTATATTAGTTATATATAGTATATAGAGTATATAATTAATTACATATATTAAATACAAAAACTGAAAGTCTTATCAAACAAAAAATTAAATAATATCATAACTAATACATATATTAAATTCTCTAACACATACTATCAAATAATTTCTTCCTAAATAGTTTGGAAATGTAGGCTAAAATTCAGTTAAAGGTCCAAAAAATGACTATTTGTCAATTTTATCCGGTATGTTCAGTTACTTTCTCCGTTTCATTTTAATGACTAGATATACTAAAAATAGTTATTTTAAAATATTTGCTAATTTCAAAATTCAAGAGATAATTTATCATGTTTTTCCATTTCTTATCCTTAGTACTTAAAGTCATTCTAAAATGTGAAAAAAATTATTATTGTATGTTTTAAAAAAATTAATAGGATTATTAATCAAATTATCATCTGTATTAATTTTTTTTTAATGAGTATGCAAATTTTATTCCAACAATTAAAATTGAACAGAGAAAGTAAAAACTTATCTTTACATATAAACTCGCGCATTTGGCACGTGTATGCACGCCTATATAAAGAAGCTTTGCTCCTATTTGTGACATAGCCTCTCTAGCAAAGAAGTACAATAATTAGTATATATTCTTTCTTCGTGATGTTGAGGGGAAAAACAATGGGATTTTCGTGGTACTATTTTCTTGGACTATTACTTTGTACCATAAGTGTATGCAGAGGAGGAATCACCAGCAGTTATGTTAGGAATGTGGAGAGTAGTGAGGATATGCCTCTTGATAGTGATGTCTTTAAAGCCCCTCATGGCTACAATGCACCTCAGCAGGTCTCTTCTACTTCTCTGGCCATTTAATTTTCAAAGGTGGAATCAAGATTTTTAATTAGTTTATGAATTCTGAATTATTATTTTTTATATTTATTGAGTTTTAAATAAATTATCTATGCATATTAAATGAATTTTTAATATAAATACAAATTTAAACTTAAGTTCTTAAATTCTATCAAATTCGTAAATATTGCAATTCTAGCTCCGCGCACTCCAGTATTTTCTCTTCTATCTTACACTAGTAGCATAACTCTTCACTCTTCAAGTGTGAAATGCCTATTCATAGATGAACTTAGGATAAATTTTGTTGAAGGAGGAGCTAGAATTTAAGGCTTATAAATTTAGAATTTTAATCATTTTAAGTTATTAGGTTCTAAATTAATAATTTGTACATATTTAATAAATTTTTAAGACAAATATAAAATTTTTAAAAAAGCTATTCAGTTTCATCGGAACCAGTAACAAAACGCTAGGTCCAGCCTTAAATTCTGCGGATTTAATTGAAATTATTATCTTCGACTCTAAATCATGTATGTGTAAGAAAGATTTAAAATATGTTATACTATATACATAAAAACTCATTGGGTCTAAATCCTGTATTTATGTCATATGTTTATTAAATTCACTAATGTGGATGGGAGAGAAAATCCTCCTTTCACTTCAACAAAATCTTTGTCACTTGTAATGTAAGAGTGAAATAGCTGCTGTGCTCTGTATACATGGAAAATGCAACTAGCCATTGCTTGCCTTACTAATAGAAGGGTTTTGACAGCTTCAATTGTCTGTTTCCTTTGTTTAGTTGATAAAGTGAACACTTTCGAAAGGTAATTAAACTTATCGTGTATATGAAGGTTCATATAACACAAGGAGATGACGTGGGCAAAGGAGTGATTGTTTCTTGGGTGACAGTAAATGAACCTGGCTCAAATATCGTATTATATTGGGAAGCCAATAGCAAAACTAAACAAAAGGCAAAAGGAACTTTCACTACCTACAAATACTACACATATACTTCTGGCTATATTCATCATTGCGGCATCCAAAACTTGAAGGTGAGGTTTGTTTTATTTTTATTTTATTTTTTTATTATTTTTTTTGTATTGAAGGCGTTTTATAAAAAAAATTATAGTGTAAGTTTAGGTTAAAGCATTTTTTAATATTTTGAGTACTGATAATTTATTGTACAGTACTAATTTATGATTTGTCTTTTAAACATGTATAGTATAATACCAAATATTACTACATGGTTGGAATTGGACACACAACGCGAACTTTCTGGTTTGTTACTCCACCACCAGTTGGCCCGAATTTACCATATACATTTGGTCTTATAGGTACGTAATCATTAACTATACTCGTTATAATTTCTCCTTTTCCAATTTCGATCAGGTCCTTCATGGGGATTAAATTGAAATATGGTGGGGTGTGAATAAAGTTTTATTTGGAAGTCGAGCATTACAGAAAAAAAATTGAGATTTTTTAAAAAGAAATTGTGGGGGTTTGGCCTAAAACAGACAATAGATATGGTTTAAGAGTATTTTTGGGGTAAAATTCATAAACAGCTATTTTGCAGCTTCTGTAATCCAAAAATAACAACTGTCATGAAATTTCAGATTCTTTGGGTAAAATTCCATAACATTAACCTTACCTCAAATTTTAAGCTCTGCAGCACACCAGTCAGTTTTGGGAACCTAACACTTCTACAATGTACTTCTTGCACTATTTGCTTGGATACCACAACAGTAGGTCTCACACTTTGCTGGAAGATTCTATTATTTCGTTCATGCCAGATATAATAGACACAACACGCCAACACCATTTTATGCACCTGATTCTTAGCATTTTTGCCATTAACATACTGACCAGCCCATTCTATTTCAGCAGACCAACCTAGAGCCTGTCTATGTATTCCTTGCCATCCCAACAACTTAGTCCAGAGAGTCATTGAGTAAGGGCATTGAAAGAAGAGATGGCCGACATCCTCATAATCAACAGCATTGCACAAGACACGTGATTTATCAGCCACTACACCCTATTTAGCCAATCTAGTACTGATATATAGTTTTCCGCGGACAACATTCTAAGAGTGAAATCCATTTTGGGAAGCCAAAGTTGTTACATATCAATCTCCTACAAGGTACTTTGGTGAAAGTTCCCCTGAGCCTTTGATGCATCTGCTTAACAGAGAAAAACATCCATATCCAATACATCTTGTTGAGTATAGCCGGCCTCAAATATGGATGTATTGAATCTTGTAAAGAAATGAATCTTGGACCTAACTTAACCCTAAAAGCTAGCTTATGAGGGGAGTATCGCCCAGTCCATATAGAGAGACCACTCAGAGGCGGACCCACATGTGTTGGTGGAGATGCAAGTGCACCCGTTAACTTCAGAAATTTTTTTGTATATATATACTTACAGAAGGATTATATATTAGTTTGTGCACCCTTAAATATAAAGCCAATTTGGTACATTGGTTTGACATGTGTCTGTGAAGTGTTTGCTTGAGTTTGACTGCCCAAGTTCAAATCCCCTCAATTATATTTTCTTGGTTTTTTCCACAAAAAATGCAGATAAAATAAACTTTACACAATAGGTTTCGAACCAGGAATCTCAAGATAGTTATTTGAGTTTCATGACCATCAAACTATATATCATATTAGATTTTATATGTGTCTATTAATATTTTTCGATGAAGTGATATCGTTACAACATGACATCTGTTCGACTAACATGCATATCTTTGGTTGTGCTTCCGTCATCTTCAAATCCCAGGTTCGCCTCTGAGACCACCAATCTCATTCACCACGAATATGATACTTGTTTCATTGTTCAAACAGATCCATAGCCTGTCCCTTTTTTTTCTTGACAGAAATTTTAGAAATATTTATTTATAGCAGCCTTTTTTTATAAACCATTGTCCACTAAATTCAGAATCCCAACAGTCTTTGGCAAACAGAGTTTGTGTCATGTCCATGACGCTTTCTTTGAGTTTTCAATTTGGCGAGTCCACAAGAACTTTCTACAGATTGCCTCTGTCATCTGGATGATCTCTCCCCTGTGAAACTCTTTTCTACATTATTCTCAAAAAAAAAAAAGTAGAGTCTTTCCGAGCTAATTGCTTATTTTATTCTATCTTGGAAGAAAATAATTCACTACTTTAAATACTCTGAGGGATTAAATTTCTCAAATATACATAGTAAATTGGTGGACTCTGAAATTAATTTTCTGTTTGTATTCCTTATTTTTTTCGAACACAAAGGATCTCATGTCTTACTCTAAATAATAATTGGTTGGCCAAAGTGAATATAATAATAATTTTTTTAAAAAAAAGAATATTCTCATCAAGCTTGCTCTTATAATATGCATAAAGTTTGCTTTTTTATAATGTGTGTGCAGGGGATCTTGGACAGACATACGACTCAAACATGACACTCACTCACTATGAAATGAATCCAACGAAAGGACAAACAGTTTTATTTGTTGGAGACCTGTCTTACGCAGATAAGTATCCAAATCATGACAATAACAGATGGGACACTTGGGGTAGGTTTGTTGAGAGAAGCAATGCTTATCAACCTTGGATTTGGACTGCTGGTAATCACGATGTTGATTTTGCTCCTGAAATCGTAAGTCCTTCCTAAGCAAATTCAATTTTAATTAAACTCAAAAATACTGAAACCATTTTAATATGTTGTCTATATAAAGTAAACTTCTTTATTTTTCAGGTTACAATCCTACTTTAACGAAGACCGATTCCATATATAGTTATTATTTAAGTTATTGATAGTGTGAGAATTCTTTAATTTACAATGTTCATGTCCAATAAAAGTCCAACTTATTCGATTTTCATTAGATTCACTTAATCATTTACTAATTTTCAACTCAAATGTCTCAATGCTTCTATTGTTACAAAATATAGAAATAGATGAAGTAATACACTTTACATTTGCTAACTTAAAATATTAGATTCACTTCTATTTGTGTGCCTACAAATGCTACTGAAATATGGATTCTATGAGTTCAACTAATCCAATATTTTTGATATTTAACTTGTGTCTGTGAGAGAAAAATCATTAAGGTTTTAATAAATATTGAAAACTTTCAAATCCATAATTAAAAAAACACAATAAATTAAGTGGAAATAATTTTAAAAATTGAATTCATGATATGTTTAAATCTCGAATTCACCTTGGCAGTGACTAAGAATGTATTATATATTTGTGTTTGTACTAATTAATGAAACGTTTATACATGTTGGTTGCAGGGTGAACCAGAACCGTTTAAGCCATATACTCATCGATATCCTGTTCCTTACAAAGCATCAGGAAGTACTTCTCCTTTGTGGTACTCAATCAAGAGGGCTTCTGCATATATCATCGTTTTATCAACATATTCCGCAACTAGTAAGCCACATGAACATTAATTACGCAATATAAAAAAAGAAGAAGGAACAATTCGATAAATTTATTATTCACTCATATAATAACTTTTTATTATAACTATACTAATATATATTCAATCCACTCCAATTAGCTAAATATACTCCTCAGTACAAATGGCTGGAGGCAGAGCTCAAAAAAGTCAATAGGGAGGAAACTCCATGGTTAATTGTTCTTATGCATTGCCCATGGTACAACAGCTACGACTATCACTACATGGAAGGTGAAACTATGAGAGTAATATATGAGCCTTGGTTTGTAAAGTCCAAAGTTGATATGGTTTTTGCGGGTCATGTTCACGCGTATGAACGATCGGTAATTAATAATCTCTTTTTACTACTAGCTAGTATTTTTTACTCACACCAAATATTTATATCAGATTAATTAGTTTACTATAGTTAAACTTATAATATTTTGCATATATATGCAATAATCTCTTCTTCATTACTAAATCCACCTCTTCATTTTTTTTATTAACGTGGTGGCAGAAACGTATATCGAACGTTGAGTACAAAATTATAAATGGAGAATGTACTCCTGTGAACAACCCGTCCGCACCTGTCTACATAACCATCGGTGATGGAGGAAATATTGAAGGCCTTGCCACAAAGTAAGATTAATTGCTAAGTTAAATTATTCTGAAAATATCGATTATATCCAAAATAAATGTGTTAAAATAGGAATTGAAAAAAAATTTGATGGTGGGTACATGTTTTATCTAATTTTCAGATTGACGGAGCCACAGCCTATGTACTCAGCCTATCGTGAATCAAGTTTTGGACATGCCATATTGGATATTAAGAATCGAACTCACGCCTATTATAGTTGGCATCGTAATCAGGACGGGTTTTCTGCAAAAGCTGATAGCTTCTTGTTCTTCAATCGTTATTGGCACCCAGTTGATGAATCTTATTAATTAATTGCCGCATGTACCTCAAATCTTGATTCTGGGTTTAATTTTCTTCCTTTCTTCTCTGTCTTAAGACATAAAGCAAATTGGGTGTTGTATACATTATATCCATGTAATATTCCAGCCTTCTTGGAGATTTCTGGAATGTACGTACTGTTAATTTGTTAGTGGAGATGTATGTTGTCCTCAAATACCCATTGTTATCTTTATTTTATTGTTAAGTTATTGACTACTTTGTTTATATAAGTTCTAGATGAAGTGATTTATTGTGTTGGTTAATTAAATGATACCTTATAGAAATAATATTTACGATAAATAACAAGAATATCAAATCTTTCTAACGTGAAAAATCTATTATCCGACAGAAATAATATAATTTCATTATAAATGAAGAATTTAATATAACTTTTCACTGCTATATATATATATATATATATAAAATTAAATTATTAAAATGAGATAGAGCTTATAAATTTGAAATTCATAAACTTTAAGGGTCTGTTTGGAGAGTCATCTGGTAATTAAAATTAGTGTAACTATTAAGATAGTAATTAAACAGCCTAATAATTAGGCAGTATTGTAATTATGATACTATTAAAAATTATTATTTTTTCACTGATTTCCCATTGAAAAATGTTAAGTGACTATTAATCGATGGGAAAAGAAAAAATAGTGTTTTCATATGAAAAAAACCATGAATTTCCCACTATTTCAGTGGAAACCCACTATGCATTTTTCCAGTAAACAAGTTTGGTGGGAAATGAGTGGGAAAATCATGTCTTATAATACAAATTTCTCATTGATTTACGGTGGAAAAAATCTCTATTTCTAGTAGTGTGATGACATGTTTTTTGTCATAATGTAATCACAGTGTAATTACAAACCTATTGTTTGGTTGTACAAGTGTAATTCTCAGTTACATTAAAATTTTAAAATAAAAGTTATTTATGCAAAATGTAAAACTAATATTTAAAACATATATGTCTTTATAAATGATATTAAATTAGATATTTAAGATACATATTATCTCGTGAAAATATATTAATTAATAAGTATATATTTTTAACTAATTTATAAAAATAATTTATATATATTTTAAATTAATAATATTTTATTTAATTAATTATAAAAACTAAAAATCTCATTTTTAAAGAACATCATGAAATGCATGATTGATTGAAATTTTTTTAATATTATAAATATAATGTGACAAAATTATTCAAGTATATGACAGAGTAATCTGTCAATTCTAATTGGAAAATAATGATATGCAATCAATATAGCAAGTCAATACTACTAAAATAAACAATTAGAACCGAAAATATAACAAAATTTCAAAATTAAAAAAAATGTTAACATAATACTCTTATGTTAAATTTCAACACAACTTAAAATATTTTCGAACATAAGTTAAGTAAATATAATTCCAAAAAAAAGAAGAAAAAAAAAACATAAGTCTATAATATCATTCAACAAAGAAATTCTACTTTAATCCAAAAAAATAAAAGAAATTAGAAAAGAAGCAATTACACGAATCGCAAGAAGTAAGAAGAAATGAAAGATAAATAATATAAATACAAAATATATTAAAAATTAAAAGTAAAATAGAAATAAAAATGAATTAAAATAATAGAAATAAAAAAATAAAAAAAAAAGAAATTAAAAAAATAATTTTTAACTGCATTATGTAATTACATGCAATTCTCACTCCTCTGAGAATTAGAAAGCGTAATGACCCTCTCTCAATTACATCTAATTTTCTTAACCAAGTAATTATTTGATCAAATAAATAAATTAAACTATATAATTACACTCAATTATACTTAAATTTAATTCTCAAATAACTTTACAAATAGACCCTCATCTTAATTACAGTCTATATTTATATTAATTTTATATATATATATATATATATATATATATATATATATATAAACAAGATACAATTTAATAACAAATTCAAAACGTATAAACTTCACATGATCGCTCTGCTCCATTTATTGTGTTTTGAAATGAGAGCCGAGGCACCTAATTTTTATAGGATTGAGAGCCACTAACTTCAACCAATCAAAATTGATTCTATTTGCACTTCTCAAACTTTTTCTGCGAATGACAAATGCTCACCGCCCATAGCATGAGCGCGACTTACTGCGTTTGCATACAACTTGTTTTCATCTTTTCTCTTCTATTTGATCATCATTTGATTTGTTCAATGGTGACCTCACATATTGGAATATCGCATTTCCCCTTTATAGAAATGTTTGGTGAAACAGGTACCTATAATATAGTCAAGTGACCACTTATTTAATATAATAATATTTAATGTTTAGACTGAAGAAGAAAAGGGACAATTTAGTATAAATAATTTCTTGTTTAAACTTGTTCGTTGATGGAAATGACTTCTCCAAAAAAAAAAAATTATTTAGTAGGAAGTACGTTTTGTTCCGTTTTTAAAGTTAAGTGATCCAACAGGACATGTTCAATTTTCTTTTCTTTAGGTAAAGTTTTAAAAAAAAAAAAACATTGCTAGAAAAACGATGTTTCTAAATAATGATATCAAATATTTTGATTGATTGGTCAACAGCCTACTTAAACATTAAGGCAGAATACCAATAATTGCGAGAAGAAATAAAAAGGGTGCACCACATTGTACGATTAAACAATGGAAGGAAGTCGTGTTTAGACACGGGACATTCCTAAAACGGGAATCTTTAACATCGATATGGTCAAATGATAAGAGTTAATAAAAGAAGAACATGAGATTTCTTATAAAAATCATAAAACAATTTTTTTTTATAAGAAGTTAAAAAATCATTATAAAATTATATAACAATAATATGAGCTATAGAATGGGCAGAATATACAAATTTTATTCTTATTTTGTGAAAGATAAATAAATTATTTTCAAAATAAAATTTTATTCAATATAAATATTGAGATTTCATTATCATGGAACGAGATTTAAGGATACTTCTTCATGCATTGGACTATTGTGCACCTTCAATGTTAAAGTTTTATTAATTCATATGATTCACATTATAGCTACTAGATTATTTCCATATTTGTTAGGCATACGTAAGTTAATTTATGTGCACTTTTATTTTTTATTTGTCTCATATAAATTAAAATAGAGAAAATAATTTATTTGTCTTAATTTGATTAGACGTAGAATTTAAGAATTTTTTTTTAAAAAATTAAATCTTGTGATTGATTGTTAATATATAATATGTAATATATTAAAATATATAATGTAATATATTAAAAATAAATTATGAAATTAATATTTTTTAAACGAATTTGAAAATAAATAAATTGAAAAAAAGAGTGTTGTAAACAAAAAAATATTGTGATCAAAAGTCACATGTGGACGTCATTGTCGGCATGAGGCCAAACGCCTTCAAAGGACGGGCACATTGGTTCAAACGCGATGTATCTACTGCGATACAGCGAATTTTTTGTTAGTCGCGAAGTCAACTCTACTGTGGGGCCTATTTTAAATATGCGATATAAAATTATTATTAAAATTATGATATGAAGTTAGAATAATATATAGCTGAAGTTTTATTTTGATACCTAAAATTTGAAATTAGTAAATTATATTTGTTGTGAAAATTATTATGATGTTCGAATATCTTAAAGAGTCGCATTGATAAATCGTAAATCTTGATATTTCTTTTATAAATAAATATTTGTGATTATAGACTTTTAAATATATATAATTTTATAAAAATTCACTAGTTAACATGAAAAATAATTAATTATTCTTTAATATAATCTTTTCACATGATTCGGACAATTTATTCACCCTGAGCCTGAATTCATTTCGTAAAATTTAAAATAATAATTTTTTTTATAAAATATAAATTTATGAATTAAATTCTTATTTTTTAAAAATTAAATCATAATCTAAATTTTCAAATAATATCTTTTGAAATATTTAAAATTTAATCTCATATCATGATCACAAATCACATGAAATGGCTGATCTGAGTTCATTACTTCTTTATCATGTCAAAACGAAAGCAAAGACATTGGCCCCAAGATGATTGTAGTTTTTTCTTCTGGTTTTCCCACTGGTTGGTAGGTTGTCTAAGAGCTTAGATTAATCCCAATCCAAATGTCAATTGTGGACTATTTAATAAGTCGTCGACTTTGATCCATACTTATTATCGTACAAAGTCAGAATATTCCCCGTAATTCTAGACGGATATACTCGAATACAGATATCTAAATATACTTCCTGGATGCATATATATAGGAGCTCCTACTCTTGGTTAATGTGAAAGTTGGGTTTTCCCAAAAGATGGGTGCGTCAAGAATGGGATCTTTTGGGTTTTGCGTTATTCTGATTCTGGGTTTGATTCTCAATGAGTCACTTTTATGCAATGGTGGAGTCACCAGTAGTTTTGTTAGGAAGGTTGAGAAGACAATGGATATGCCTCTGGATAGTGATGTCTTCCGTGTCCCTCCTGGATATAATGCGCCTCAACAGGTATCTTCAAATTCTCCTTTCTTTTTCTGTTTTGCAATTTGTATTTATTCAGTTAGAGCTTTTAACGAACATCTTTGATGCATCATAGAGATTGATATGAACTGTTGTTTTTTTAAAAATGGATATATTGATGCACTTTTCACCTTTTCCCCCTTTTGTTTAATGGGATTCAGTATTCCTTTTACTTTATGATTTTGTTAATGGGTGATAGGGGTCAAAGAAAAATATAGTAGAAAAGTAATATCTCTGGGAAGGAGACTGATCCAGAATTTAAATTTGATAATTTCTTAGCATTGAACTCATTGTACTCGTGAAATTGAAATTATGGGTTCATAATTTAATATTTGTCAAAATTTTAGTCTTCTTTCACATGTAAATCAGTGTGTAAAATATTCAGTTCAGTTAAGCCCATCAGACAAATGCTGCCTCTGCCTCTGCTCTGAGATAGTGTTTAAATTTTTGTTATCAGATGTAATATGTTCTGTTTATGCTGGTCTCGTTCATGGAATTTGTTTTATTTGCCAATTGATTCTATTTGAGGTTTCTTTATAAGGTTCACATAACACAAGGAGATCATGTGGGAAAGGCCGTAATTGTTTCATGGGTAACTGTGGATGAACCTGGTTCAAGTACAGTCCTATACTGGAGTGAGAAAAGCAAGCAAAAGAATAAGGCCAATGGAAAAGTTACTACCTACAAATATTATAACTATACTTCTGGTTACATCCACCACTGCACTATCAAGCATTTGAAGGTGAATATTCTTTCTTTCATTTCCTTTTTTGGGGGATAATTTTGGTTCCTTGAGAATTTGTAAACTATTTTTACCCTCTGAAAGGATGGTCAAACTTACAATGGATTTAATACTCCTTTTGCAGTTCGATACCAAATACTACTATAAGATTGGGATTGGGCACGTGGCACGAACTTTCTGGTTTGTAACTCCTCCAGAAGTTGGGCCTGATGTTCCATATACTTTTGGACTTATAGGTAACAATTTCAACCAAATTATTGCTGTTGGAGCTTTCTTAGGTTATTTTACCATTACTTTGAGGTGTCATTCATATTGTGTTTTCTCCAAGAATACTAAAATAAAGAGGGAATGGAGATGCACATTGATGTACAATGTTATCTAGACCCCACATCTAGGAATGAAAGAAGCATAGTCTCTAGTTTATTGTGTGAAACAGCCTTTTTCTGAAGGGGAAGAAATGTTATTATCCGCATGTAGCATAAACTCTTTGTTACATGGACGTTATACATACAACATGCTTCTTCTCCTTCAGTACAAATCTTGAATTTAGTACAACGAAAACTTCTTTGCACATGTAGTTACTTACAAAAGAAAAGGAAAAGTAAAAGCATGCATGTTGTTTTTATCATTTGTGTGGCATTTCTCAGTCAACCTGCATTTCATTACAGGGGATCTTGGTCAGAGTTTTGATTCAAACAAGACACTCACACATTATGAATTAAATCCAATTAAGGGGCAAGCAGTGTTGTTCGTAGGGGACCTGTCTTATGCTGATAACTACCCTAATCATGATAATGTAAGATGGGATACATGGGGAAGGTTTGTAGAGAGAAGTACTGCTTATCAGCCTTGGATTTGGACCGCAGGAAATCATGAGATAGATTTTGCTCCTGAAATTGTAAGTGATACCATACTAGTTCCCTTCTTGCTTAAAATTGTCTTCTAGTGTATTTCATGGATGCTTTAATGGTTTAACCTAATATTTTCAGCTGGATATAGATCCTTATTGATTACAAACTGCTAATATTAGCTCATTGAGATTGAATGAATTCTGGACCTTCAGCAATTGAGAAAAAACTGTGTCAACACCCTCTTTGCTTAAATGGATGAACAGAAAGAATACTTAGTTGCATGAATTCTACATTCACTTCACAACATTATACTTTATCTCAACCAGAGATTCTGCTTTCTACTGCTAGTTTAAGTACATTGAGTTTGTTGAAGCTGGCATCTCTCTCTGTTCAACCAAAAAAAGAGAAAGGCGTTGCCCAGCTATGCGAACGAAGTTGCATGAAGTTCATCTTGCATGCTAAAAAATGACAAAATACTCGAGAGAGACTAATAATGTGCAAGCATCCATGCTTTAGAAAACATATGGTTACTGTAGTTAATTAATTGATCTCCACAGCAAAAATGACTTTCTGCTTTTCCATACATCTGATATTATGCTCTTTAATGTCCTGGTTTATAGATGATTTTGCACTGGAATTTTGATGAATATATTTTCATGCTGCCTGCAGGGGGAAACAAAACCCTTCAAGCCCTATACTCATAGGTATCATGTCCCCTATAGAGCATCAAACAGCACAGCTCCACTTTGGTATTCAATCAAGCGAGCTTCAGCATATATCATAGTTTTATCCTCATATTCAGCATATGGTAAGGATATGACATTCATGCGAGTTTTAGCATTGATTTGAGTTAAGCACTGGTCTTCAATTTTTTTTTTCTTTGTGCATCTTAGATAGTGTGAATAGAAGTAATCAACCAGAAAGTCTGCTACTTTTCCAGTTCTTGAAGAATTAGTCCTCTTCTGACATGCTTCTTGAAAAAAGTTTTGTAGTAGCATATTTCAGTATTAGTGTAGTAGCATATTTCAGTCTAAGTGTCACAATGGCAATTTATTGATGTCTATCTTTTGTTCCCATTCAACTGGCTTCCTGATAATTCACAATGCATCTTCTTGGTCTCTTAAAGGCTATTCAGAAAATTCAGGGACTATGGATTTGTCTTCTTACAGTTCCTTTTTCCTTTTCAAATTTTAGGCAAATACACTCCTCAATTTAAATGGCTTGAGGAAGAGCTACCAAAGGTTAACAGGGCTGAGACTCCGTGGCTGATTGTTCTTGTACATTCTCCATGGTATAACAGCTACAATTATCACTATATGGAAGGGGAAACCATGAGAGTAATGTATGAGCCATGGTTTGTGAAGTACAAAGTGGATATGGTTTTTGCAGGTCATGTTCATGCTTATGAGCGAACAGTATGTACAGCTCACCCAGTTCATATGTAACCAAGTGAGAATCATAGTGGTATCTTTTATAAAAAGATCTAATTTTCTGTTGTGTTTCAGGAACGGATATCTAATGTGGCCTACAATGTTGTCAATGGAGAATGCACTCCTATTAGAGATCAATCTGCTCCAATTTATATAACAATCGGTGATGGAGGAAATCTTGAAGGCCTAGCCACCAAGTAAGATTAATCAAAGTCTAGAAAGTTGTTTTATCTGTTGTGATTGGCGTTTCTGTCAGACAACTAATCAGATATCTTCTACACTAATCTCAGCATGACAGAGCCACAGCCAGCTTACTCTGCATTCCGGGAGGCCAGTTTTGGACATGCCACTCTTGCAATCAAGAATAGAACTCATGCTTATTATAGTTGGCATCGTAATCAAGATGGTTATGCTGTGGAAGCTGATAAGATATGGGTTAACAACCGTTTTTGGCATCCAGTTGATGAGTCCACAACAGCCAAATCACGATGATATACACGACTCGTGTAACACTAGATTTCATCCTTCTTTTCTTTCCTTTTCCTCAGTAGCATCTTGTACTTGTTGCTTAGTCTGCAACCAATAAATTTCATCATTTCAAGCTCTTGCGGCCTATAATTTGTACAACGTCCATATAAGGATGTGGCAGAAAAGTCATTGTGAGGAAAAAGAAGTAACGTCCGAAACGAAAATTGAAGGACGTATATTTGTTTATAGTTACTAATTTATCCAAGTATTTAATGTGATTTGGGTTGTCAAATTAAGCCGCGACCGTGATTTTTACAAATGAGTTTTCCAAATGAGACCTATAGAGGCAAGACAAGCTAGTGGGTGTATAATTTCCATATGTATATATGTTTCCAAATGAGACATATGGAGGCAAAATAAGCTAGTGGGGTATACAATTTTCATATGCATCTAGCACAGAATATGTTAAAACAAAAAATTATCCTTGCAAGGTATAAAAGGTAACATCAAAGTACAAGTGGCAAAATAGATCATTTTTTCATGAAATTCAAGTAGTACTTTATACATACCAGTTACAAAATGACTTGACTGTTTGCCTTTTACAATATTAACATAGTAAAATATTGGCATCTAAAGATACTTTTTTTGAATCAATAGTTCAGAAATGTCAAAATAAAAACAAGATTTTTGTTATCTTCACATCATCTGAACTTTTCACTTTTAGTTTTAGACAATTCAATAATCCAAAAAAGGAAAAAATAAATGTCAAATTTACTTGCTAGCTTCATAACAGCACCAATATATCCCTTACGTAGGTGGCGTTTGGGTTATTTTTAAGTTGCACTTTGAGATAATTGGTTTAAGGTTTCAGTTTTAGGAAAACATAATTTTGGATGAACCGTTTTGGAAAAGTGCTCATATTTTAAAAAGTAATATTGAAAGTCCTAAAATCAAGTATAAATGCTTTCCAATTAATGAAATTGAAGCGGATGAAATAGAAGAAAGAGGGAAAGAAAATGAAGGATCAAGGTGCAGTTTTTAGAGAAAAAATTAATTTTTTAGATGCATCTTGGTCTTTTATAAATTTATAACTTGATGAAATCTTTGTACAAAATATTAAATTATATTTTAGCTTAATAGCTACTTTACCGCTCCACATATTACTTTTTCTTAATTGAAATTATGTTCAACTTATATATTCCTAATTCATTTCTTCTTTTTTTTCTTTTAGTCTAATTTAACTCTCAAATTTTGACAAGTTGATAACATATTTGAGACATTTGTATAGGTTTGGGGCGTAAATGAGATTTGGGACAACTAGAAAGGCTTATTCTCAATATTTATTCGGAAGTAAACAAAGAATCGGAATGTTTTGTGGAAAGAAAGGGGTAAAAGCAAAATAATAGGGCGCTTCTCGTAAAAGCATTAGATTTTCGGGGGAGGAAATGATAAAAACAGAAAGAAATGGGAGTTGATCGCTACAAACTAAAATTTATAAGATGCACCGTCACCCAAAAATTGGCGGAGTTGACGGACATTAGTCGTCACAATTCACATTTTAATAACTCCGTTCTCAGCCATCGCCGAGAGAAAAAAGAATTTCAAAAGCGCTTCCTCCACGATCTGGTTGCCGGAGGAGGCGATTTTTTGAATGAAGAGTTCACCTGAATTTCCCCGAAATGGCGGAACCGACAATTCAGAGGAGCTCGTCTGAAGGTCATGATCATGAACTGAAGGAGGAGAATATTGAGAAGAAAAAGGACTCCACTGCAAATCTTGAGTTCTTCAGTTGTATGCTTCAGCCAGCGCCTGCCGATTCAGATCCAAATTACATTGGAATTCGCCGATTCCTCCTTCATCGCAAAGCTGAATCCGGTGTGCTTCGTCGCAAGGTACGCTTCTGTCGCGTGTATGCACTAACACGTGATGACATTTAACTGCATTATCGCTGCAAATATGTGTGATTTCTCTCAACAAACAAATATTATATGCATCCGTATTGTACGTATTGACGTTCTTTTTGTTTGTTTTACTTATTCATTCATCATATACGTACTGCTTTCCTCGTTCAGGCGTAAATAGGATCTCATTGTGAACAATTCATTGCTTACTTGATATACATTTGTGGCACTTTCGGTTTATTTCAGTTCAAATTTATTTTTGTGGTTCAGGTGTAAACTATATGCAACTTTATCCAACATTTTGATAGTAGGATCTATGTATTTGTTGGGATTAGTTATGCAGTGACCTGATAGAACTTTATTGCTTGTTTAAGGACTGGAGATGCAATGGAAAAGGATACATAGCTTATCGTAATTATATCAGTAGGCCAAGGAATTGGGAGAGCTTGCAAATACCAAGCCGCTCAAGCACCCCAGGGAACAGGTGGTTGAGATCTATCTTCATTTCTTCTTGTAGCATGTGATCCCTTTTTTGCTTAGCGCACTTGAGTAAGACTCATAATTGGTTATTTACTTCTTAACATTTGTGTAACTTCCATTTGTGGTGTCAAATCACTAAGAACACTGTTGAGAGGTTGAATTTTGGAAATGCTAAGCTTGCTAGAAAGAGAAACTCAGTTGACATAAATGTCCGCAGCCTTCAAACTCGAAGGTCTATATTTGCAACTATTTTTTACAATACTTAGCAAGCCATGGATTTTGAAACTACAGATAATAAGAAACCTTTGCGACGACTTGCAAAGTCTAACAACCATATTGATGACTTTGCTTCTTAGTATGAAATTGTTTAGAGTATGAATTTATCACTGTACAGGAGGGCCAAGGATATATTCTTCATTTGCTTGACATACTGGTTATTAATAATTTTTGAGCTCTTTAGGCACTATAAGAGCATGAGATTCTGGGAGAATAATCCTTTAACACAGAAGTTTTATAGAGCTATTACTTTTTTAATGCCCATTATTGATTGTGGAGGAAGGAAACATAATATCTTTTGTTGCATGTAGCTTTTCTACCATTTCAGAATTGTTTTGACATCATTGAATTTTGGGGAATGTAAAACTTTAACAACACGAAGCATTATATTTATTTATTTTATCTTTTTTTATGTCATTTGTTGAAGTTCGTACTCCATACAATCTGACATCAGGATAATTTACTGGTTGATGCATCAGTGGGCGATGGATGCCTTCACCAAGTCCAGTTTCACAGTTACTCGAGTCAGATAGCTGGAATTCTTTAAAGGTATGTGCGTCATTTGATTGTCTTTGACCAATTCCTTTTCCTTCTTATTGCTTTAGCCTATGTTGCATCGTTTTACGACGAGTATTTGACTATCCATGACATGTCATCTAAATGTGTTTGGATAATAAATTGATCTACAACCTACGAATTACGGTGAAGGGTGAAATGTTGTTAACCTGCACCTTCTGAATATTCTTGAGCAGTCCCCCGTTATTTAGAAATGAAACTTAACTGTAAACCTATTAACTCTTAAATATCTTATAATCTCCTAATATTAATATTTTGAATGTAAACCTTATGTGTTACAATACTTCATTTTGGAATACGCGCTAAAAATATGATCAAAATACTTATAAAAATGTACTTTCAAATTGTAAAATGTATTCTTATAATTGTAATATGTATTATTATAATTGTGGAGAATTATGTCCTTGTCAAAAAATTGTTGGGAATTCATGTTTGTTTAAATACTTAAGTTGACTTACTTCTAATAAAAGCCTGTAAGTTTATTGGAGATATATGTGGCATATATGAATTGACTCTTTGTGGCTTTAATGATATGCTTGTTTACATTTGAAATCTGTCTAGCATTTTCTTGGTGACCCTTAATGTGTTAAACAATCTTTAATTCTTAAAATTGGAATCTCTCATGCTAATTGCTTGATAAAGTTGGTTTAAGTGCTCAATAAGTTTATTAAACTACCTATTTTTGCTCACTTGTACATATGGTTTCAGTACAACAGTACAACCTATGTACTGAATTTTACAATCTAAAAAGGAAAGGTTTATTAAGTTTAAACTACCCCTCTGCCTGTTTTGAATTGAGATTTTGACCATGGAATGCACTATTCTCTTTTTATGTTGTGGAGAGTGTTAAGTGGGGGTGAACGACAGTGTTATGGTATGCTTGTTTTGTTATATATCTTTTTAGCGTTCTCATTTTTCAAATCTGCATATGTCTATGCTAGCTCCATGTTTGACATTCACTATATTTGTAGATGTATGTTAGTGTCTCCTTAAGGTCCTTTTTGCAAATAAATCTCTTGCACTTTCTCTGGAGATGTTGAATAACATACAACTCATATATAGAGTTACATTTAGACTCTTGGAGTTGACTGTGTCATAATATACTCCAGCATGGAGATGATACGAACATTCAATTGCTCAATTTGCTCAATCTTCTTGGTCTATAGCTCTTACATATGCACTTACTGGATTAACTTTTAGCGGAGGTGAATGCTAAGGTTATTGCTAAATGGATTTGGTCGAGTTTAGGTCCTTACCAGCCATATGCCAAATGATCTTGGCGTGTCAGTCATAGAAGATCGGAATAGGTTCTTTCTGGTCATTATAGTTGCATGACAAATGAGAATTATCCTTGCACAATTTTCACCATCCCATGTTTATGCAGGATTTACGAAGTCCCAGTCAAGCAAGTCAAGCATTGAGTCGGACAACTAGTTTCAGTTCAAATGCGAGTGACACTGATGATCGGCCACGTAGAAGGGTGGAACCTGCATATTCCTTTGTTGGGATGCATTGCATTTTTGACCAATGCAAGGCCACGGGTAATTATTTCTCTTGTGAGAATCAGTCATCTCTTTCTTCATCTAGCTTTATATTAACTTACTAATCTAATTTTCAGTTAAGGTTATAAAGTTTGGGCATATGAGTTCTGATCTACTTGCATATGGAGCAGCTGATGGCAGCTTGACAGTATGCAGTGTCTCCATGCCCCCTTCAGTCATGAAGCAGTTAATAGGGCATTCAAAAGATGTCACAGGTTGGATTAACTGGTATTGATTCTGCAGTCTTGTCTTTAACCTCGTATTCATATACCGGAATTGTTTGAGTTGTACTTCTCCTTTGTAAAAATGTGTTAGAAATATTGTCTTAAAGTTGTAACCATAGTCTTATATAAGTTGCAATCAGCATCCGATATCATTGTTGTCAAAGGCAAAAGGTGTAGAAATGCACCAAAATCTAACGGAGTTTTAAACTTAAAGCTCAATTCAGGTGCTTTAGTGAAGAAACTGCTGAAATGAGTTAACACAAAAAAGTTATGGGTAGGAGAATCTAAAGAAAATGTAATTAGTGAGGTATTGGTAGCAAAACCATGTGGAAGAATTCAACTCTCTTAGATCTCTGATTCAGATGCAAATGTTAAGTTGCTAAGTACCTAATTCAGTATAATGTCCGTGTTTCCTAAATCTTAATTTCTAATTTCCTATTTCTAATCCATAATTTATCCATTCAGTATGTATCTGTATGAATACTAAATCATTTTGATGAGCGGTATTTATGTTTAGTTCTGCCTTACCACATAGTTGCTAATTACCTAATTCAGTATAGTGTCCGTGTTTCCTAAATCTTAATTTCTAATTTCCTATTTCTAATCCATAACTTATCCATTCAGTATGTATCTATATGAATACTAAATCATTTTGATGAGCGGTATTTATGTTTAGTTCTACCTTACAAGATAGAGTTGTTAGTTCTTTGAAATCAACTAAAGTTTTTCCAAGGTTGTTGGTTTGCTAGTTTTTTCTAAGGTGCACGCCTAGGTCCTCACCATAGTTGAAGCACCACCTAAGCAATGTGAAGCTTATCATGCTTTGTATCACACTTCAGGTTAGGGGTATGGGAATGGAGAAATGAGTCTTCCCAGTATTGGTTGGATTAAGTTGGTAGAAGCATAGACAAGGTTTAACCAAAAAATGTTATAGAAGTTCTGACCAGTAAATAGGTCCAGAATCCTCAGTTGACTTTTTCAATGTCCAAGTGGAAATGGTTTAGTAAATCTCATGTCTTCTGTCCTTATGATTTTTTATTCTCCCACTCAACTGATTAGCATTTGAATCAAAACTTTGAAACATTGAAAAGAGGGCACCGTGAGACGTGAATCATAGGAATTGTTTAATACTCCATCCATCCCAATTTGAGTGGGAGTATTTGACTGGATATGGACACGGACACAGTTTAATGAAGAAAGGAAGGCTTCTGACACAAATTAATTTGCAGAAAGTACCAAAAGTATTCTTAATACCAAAATACTATGTTTGCAGTGGGGGCTGTAGTAAGGGCAAAACAAATTGCAAACTGGGATGGAGAGAGTAGCTCTTCTGCTCAGGGGAAGAAGTTAGCACCTGTAGTATTTGTTTCTATCGCATTGTGATTCTTAATAACATGGTCCATTTTGCAATGTCTTGTTTGATTTTTCAAGGTCGAACTAGTACTTCCAAGAACAGGTCATTTTATGTTTTTTTGTTTTCATCATTTTTCTCAAGTAGTTTTTCGTTAGATTCATTTTTAACATTTCTTTTTTTCTTGGCTGAAAGTTAAACTATTCAATTGTCCCTCAAACATTTGGAATTCTTATCCATTTGGGTGGTTTGATTAATGTTCTTACTTTAGTGCTGCTTATAACCTGATACTGTCTCTATTGATAATTTTGAGTTTTACATTATTTATTTATTGCATCTTTTTTGATAAGGTGGAGACTTGCCTTATATAGGAGCCAAAGCCCAAGGAACCCAGTCACCAAATCTATGGAAATGAAAACGCGTTGTTAAGGCCTAAAATATTAAAAACAGATATTGTTGTTTGTCTAACATCTTCCTCACGTATATATGACCCACTAAAATAGCAGTTTTATTACCTTATAAAACTTAAGTCATTATTATTATTTTTGTTCTGATCCAAACTCTGATTTTGGTGGTGGTTGTTAAGCCTCATTTTGAGTTGATAGGAAGCATTTGCTTTGATACCCTGCTTTGCCTAAGAGCTTTTATCATCACACGAGTCTTTTAATGTTCATACTTTTTAAGCCTCTTATTTCAAATTTGATGTTGCTTTTGTAAAGAATCCCTTCTCACAGTTTTCTGGATATGCAAAATTAGTTCATGTGTTTTATTCCCTATCCCAATCTATTGATGGTCTAAACTGAGTAATCCAGAAAGCCAGAAAACCGTGGTGCTCTTATAAAGTTTCTTTTAATGTACTTAGCATTCCTTTTGGTGACTCTAACCGCAGGTCTTTTTCTCAGTCAAGGGTGACGAAGTGCTGGTTATGCTTTATATATGTTTAACATGTTACTGATATCATTTTCAAAATCTGTCCTTTTCCAGATTTTGACTTCTCCACAAACAATCAGTACATTGCATCATCTTCAATGGATAAAACTGTCAGAGTATGGGATATTTCTAGAGGCCTTTGCATTAGGGTGATTTATGGAGTCTCTTCCCAGCTTTGTATTCGATTTCATCCTGTAAGTGGACAAAGATGTACATTTTGGTTATGGGTAAACATTTTGGCAATCGCCAGAATAGATTTCCTAGATGATATTCTTCATAGTTTTTCGAAAGGCATGTTTGCATGCAAATTTCTGGTGTTGTTGTCAAGGAGTGTTTGCATGTGTCTCCTCCTTGTGCTTGCAGTACAATAAACCATCTTCTTTGGCTCCATGTGTTTTTTAGCTTTTTTCTTTTGCTATTGTATTTTGTAGTTGTTATCCATTCAGTAGACTGTATAACTTATTGCAGAAAGCACCTTCAAATTCTTTTTTTAAGACTTGGCATTTATATATGCATTTAAATAACTGACTGAAATTAGTTCTTTCTTTGTTGCCTTTTTTCTTCTCTTTTACAGGTGAACAATAACTTTCTTTCTGCTGGCAATGCAAAAAAAGAAATAAATGTAATTATCCTTTATGTTTAGCTTAACGCATTTTAATTGTTTAGATCTTTACTCTATAAATTATTGTACTTATCCTTGTTAGATTTATTTGCTTAATTAAGGGAATACTTTTTCATGAGCACACAATAAATATACGATAAATATTTAACTACCTTCCAGAGAAAGAGGATAGAGCAAAGAAAAGTGGAAAATGTGCGCAGCAGTCATCATGGAATTAGATTTTTAGAGAGAAACAATGTTTCCAAAATGCATTAAGGTACACTTGTTTTTCATCCCCAAGGGGTTGGCTGAGTGATTGAGGCACAATACAATCTTGAGAATCTTAGGTTCGAGTCCATTGCCACAGTGCCCATGACTGGGTACGCAGATTGACTGACATTTGTGCTTGTGGGCTGTAGTAGGGGGATGCCTGGTGAATTAGTTGAGGTGTACGCAAGCTGGCCGGGATACCACTGTCTAGGAAAGAAGATACAATAGTTTTTTCATGAACACCCACAAAACAAGCAGTTTACTTTGAACTGAAAGTGAACAGATCAAACCTGCTGATTACTAAGATACAGATGAAATTTGGCTGTCATTGACTTGAATTTCACTGGAGCATCAGAAGAAGGCAACATTTGTGAGAAGCACACAAATCACTTGGTAGTTTACACATGAAGCAAGGATTTGACCTTAAGCTTGTAGGATAAGCACCAAGAAAAAATACAAATTTATTCAGGGAGACATTCTAACCTACTAGAGTATTTCTTTTGCTTCTAAAATTGGATTTTGGATTTGGATATTGTTGTACTTGAAAAGTAGGTTACTTCATACTTATACACTTGCAGAAACTGTGTCAGAGGATTCATACACATGTTCAAATTACTTCTGAAACCTGAATGACAGTGCATCTCTGTATATATTTGTTTCACCATAGAGAATATGTCACAGCCTTCATTTCGCTCTTTATCTTCTCACCTAGTTGAGTGCTAAATTTTAAAATTAACATTCAGGTGTTCAATTTTAGCACGGGGAGAACGATCAGTAAAACTGTCGTCGATGGTGAAGTCACTGCCATGGACCACGATCACACTGGTCAGCTTATTTTCTGTGGTGATGGTCAGGTTGCCTGCTTTGTCCTTATTATTTTTTATTGCAGTTTCTAGTCCTTTCTGTACCAAGACTTACTATTTTCAGCTTCATTATCTGCAGGGATGTATTTATGCAGTTAGTATGAACTCCCATACAGGTGCATTATCCCGAACTCATCGGAATAGAAGTAGCAGCAAGCACAGGTCTGCTGTTACAACTATTCAGTACAGGACATTCTCTCTGCTGGCGCGAGGACCTGTCTTGCTGGCTTTTACTCGTGATGGAAGTTTGTCTTTTTTCAGGTCAAACTGAAATATGGGTCTCTCATTTTGGTTTCTCTTCTGATTCTTTTTTTCAAATCATATTGAGTGTATTATGGGCTTTTGCAGCGTCTCTTTGGAGATGCAAGGTTATTTGACACTTCGGTGCTCACTGAAACTGGCTCCGCGGCTACACAGCATTCGTGCTTCTTTCTGTCCTTTACTTTCACTTGAAAAGGGAGAATACATAGGTATGCACCGGATTTGTTCATAAAAAGTTTGCTCTCTTCAAAGCTGCTTCCAATTTGTAAATCTCTACTTGCCTTTTTTCCCCCTCGAGATCCTAGTATTGTAGTCTTTTGGCTAGCCAAGTTGGAAGTCATTTTCTGGTGGAGGGGTTTGTTTTGGGACAAATCCCTTTGTTTTATTGACTTTGACTTCCAACCTTTCAATTTCTGTTGTATTTACAATCAAGAAGATACTCAAAATAATGAAAAAAATTGTGCTTGGAGTTTACAATAGAAGGAAAGAAATTCCTAGGAAGCCAAACAGATAACATTGGAGGAAGTCCTAAAGACTGTCTTCGGTTTCCGACGTGCATCTTATTCTTATGGAGGGAAAAAAATGAATAAGTTCCAATTACTTAGATATATTGTGTTTCATTCATTGGGTTTCCCTGGTAACATCTACTTTGTTCCCTGAAGCTTCATGGGATATAAACATGTTTTCAGTCTGCTATTTATGAATTTCTTCCAACTGACTTGGTTATTCATTCTATCAATTTGAAGTTGCTGGAAGTGAAGATGCTAATGTTTACTTCTATGATTTAACTCGGCCAAGGAATACATGTGTTAACAAGCTTCAGGTATGAAAGATAGTGGAGAGCAAATTTGATCTCCAGACTTATAACATCTTTGACCTTCAGGGAAAAGGAATTAATAAATCGGGCTGTATTTGACTGCAGGGTCATGGCTATCCAGTAATAGGTATTGCTTGGAATCACGGAGAGAACTTGTTAGCTTCCTCTGATTTTGGTGGCACAGTCATCGTATGGAAGAGAGCAAAAACAGCTTAACATCAATGGCACAATGCAGATCCGAGCTAAAAGCAGTTCGCACGCTATTTGTCTGTTGGATTCTGGCGTGGAATTTGTGAGAATTGTAGTTTTTCTTTCAGGCATATCAGTGTAGCTAACTGAAAGTTTATCAGGAAACTCAGAAAGTGTGATATCAGGCTTTTGCATACTGATAGCACAGTTGTATGTCAATTTTTCCACTGACTTTGTACAATGTGTATTTGGATGTCAGTGAATTGGAAGGAATTACATGATTTCTTCAGTCAAAAAATGCCATATCTATCACACACACATTAGATACCTTCCCAGTTAAAGCAATGATCCAATTACAGATGACACCTGCATCGTACATGCGTTGCGTGTACCAGGAACACCAATGCCCGAGTCCAAACAATTAAAGGGTGAACACTCGACTAATTCAGTCGACACACAACACAACTAAGAAATACAGCATGCAACGACCAAGAAAAGGCACAAGCACAATATCAGACACCCAAGAGTAGTTTCCGTAGGGGAAAAGTTAGCAGCAGGTCTATTGCCTCAAGCAAATGCCAGCACCTATTTACAGTAAATAACACTAAAATTTTAATTTATTATAAACAGCACCCTAATAGAAATAACGTGGAAGAACAGAAAAGAAAACCTACAGTAGATAATTTACACACAACCAAACACTTCCTCGACTTACTTAAAGGAAAGAAGGTGCATGCCTATCAAACCAGTAGGCAATACAACGTTTCAGTCAGTTCCCCTTTACATCAGCCCCAATCAAACCAGTAGGCAATACAACGTTTCAGTCAGTTACCCTTTACATCAGTCCCACATGATTGTTGCTTCTGATGCAATTGCCTCAGTGTTTGTTTGCATCCCGTTGGCAAATAAGAGAAATGTTAAAGTTCCTCCAGCATAGGCAGAAGTATCACCTCCGTCGGCGTTTGGTCTCGACCTGAAATACTCGGATCAAATTTTGAAAATTGAGGCTTCAGTAGCATATATAGGACAATAACCATCACATTAAATATTAAATAAAATCTATAGAACTCCAGCTAAGAGCTGATTTAGTCAGAGTTATGATTCTTACACTGAAAATCCAGAAGTTAACTCCCACAGAAAAAGATCAGTCATCCAAAAAGAATATTAAATAAAATCTATAGAGTTCCAGCTACTTTTGTTCAGTTTATTGAAAAAATCATTTCAAAACTAAAGTCCCAAATGCCTAGAGAGTTATTGAGTTTAGACCAATTTCCTGCTGAACAATACTATACAAACTGATTTCTAGAATTATCAAACTAGGAGGATGCAATCTATTATGGATTATCTAGTAGAAAATTCTCAGTCAGCTTTTGTCCTTGGCAGGGTCATTACTGACATCATCATTATGAGCCATGAATTGGTGCAAGGGCATGCAAGAAAAGGAATTTCACCAAGGTGTATGTTGAAGGTGGATATGGAAAGCATATGACTCATTAAAGTGGCCCTACTTGGAGCAAATTCTTACATGTTTTAAGGTTTCCTCCTACATCTGTATCCTGTAAAATGACCTGTTTGAACACAGTTTCCTACTCTTATCATTATTAATGGCCAACCATCTGCTCCCTTCCAGCTAGGAAAGGACCAAGACAAGGAGACCCTGTGTCAGCTTCCTCTTTTGTCTTGGCTATGGAATATCTGACAAGGTTGCTGAAGACACTTAAAGAAATTCCAGATTTCAAATCCCACCCTAAATGTGGAAAGTTGAGAATTTTCCAACTTGGATTTGCTGATGACTTGTTGTTTTGCAGGGGTGATCCTATCTTAGTACAATTGCTTTATACTACCTCGATCCCAATTTATGTGATGTAATTTGACTGAGTATGGAGTTTAAGAAATAGGGGAAGATTTTTGAAACTTATGGTCTAAAACAAGTCATAGATGTTTGTGTTGCTACAAATCATCTCATTAAGGGTGAAATAGACATTTTATAATTAAATTATTATTAAATATGAAAATGTGTCATAAGGAAAGTGTGTCGCATAAATTCGAACAGATGGAGTAACTGTTTTCTCAAATTCTCTTAGGCCTCAAAATTCAAGACTAATTGCTAACACTGAGAAGAGCTCCATTTATTCTGGGGGTACGTCAAGCTGATCAGTGTACCATCCTTCAGAGTTTAGGACTTACAAAGGGTGAACTCCCCTTTAGATTACCTTGGGGTCCCTCTCAGTACCAAAAGGACCACTTTGATCCAGTATAAACCACTACTGGATAAAATACTAGAAAAATCATGTGCTGGACTTCTAAGTTTCTAGCCATTGCAGGCAGATTGCAATTGATTAAGTCTCTTCTATTATCTATCCAAGTGTTTTGGTCCCAAATATTTGCTACAAAAAGAAGATTATCCAGATGATTGAATCACTTTGTAGAAGATTCCTCTGGACCGGGGAAGCAAAAATGTCCAAGAAAGCCTCATAGCATGGGAAACACTATGTTGGCCAAAGACTGCTGGTAACCTAAATATACTTAAAGGTATATTTCTGGAATAAGGCTTCTATATCCAAGATGCTATGGAATTTGTGTAGAAAGAAGGATACTCTTTGGATCCAATGGATACATACCTATTATATAAAGGGAAGACAGTTTGGAATGTCCAGATCCCCCAAGCCTCTTGGCTTGTACAGAAAATACTTAAGGCTAAGGAGACATTTGAAGCTGCAAGTTATACTCGGATGAAGTTATCCAAATGCGCTCTTTCTCTAAAGTTCTTTTGAGGAAACTTATATGCAATAACTTGGGAGCATCCAAATGGTGCTTCATACTCTACCTTGCTATCAATTATAGGTTGCTCACCAAGGATAGATTAGCAAGGTGGAAAGACATGGATGATTTGTTGTGCCCTTTTTGTGAGGTGGAAGCAGAGACCACTGATCACTTAATTCTTTGAGTGTCCTTGCTCTGTTGTCCAATGGGAAAAGGTGCTGGCCTGGCAACACATTAACAGTGGCTCTCTAGGTTGGAATACAATGGGAAATCTCACAAGTTAAAAGGAGAAGCATAGGTGCTGCTATTTTCATAATGTCCCTGGCATGCTGCTCCTATAATATAAGGATGAAGGAAGAATAGGAACAGAAGGATTTTTCAGAATCAGAAAGTTGCAGTTGATGTTCTGGTGAAACAAATAGTCCCGGAAATACATTGTTGTGGTGCTAGGCACAGCAAGATAAGGAGTAAACTTAATAGTTTAAATTGCTATCCTTTTGTCTGAGGGATAATAGGGCGCTATGGTTGTATTGGATGACTGGTAGTGCAGGTTTGGGGGTTGTCCTAACTTGCGATTTTTCTGCTTTCTAAAGTTAACTTGGATTTTACAACAACAACAACAACCACCCAGTAATATCCCATCAAGTGGGTCTGGGGAGTAGATTGTACGCAGACCTTACCACTACCTTAGAGGTAGAGAGGCCGTTTCCGGAAGACTCTCGGAAACTTCACTACTGTAGTATCATTGTTCAACATTCTTCCATAGGATCGGAAGGCAACCTTACCCAATTTTTTAATTTTCAGTAAGAAATAGACTCAGCTCAGTTAGAACCTCACTAGCTGTGTCATTGCCCCAAGCACAAAATACTCTCAGAGTGTATATGAAATAGTCTCGGAATGTATATGAATTTCCCTTGACCAATTAATTTTTGCTTGGAATCAGACAATATTCAGCATTGAATGCTCATCGGAGAATCTCTTTTTCCCAGATTTTGTGTCACCGGATATATGTATTGAAAAATCAAGCCCATTTTTCACCCAAGAAAAAAGAGAACTGCTTAATAACAGTATGTTGTGCATATATTATGGAATGACAAGGTTAATTAAAGAAGTGAAGGAGAAGAGAATGAAAAGGATGCCTAGAAAGACTGGTAGTACCTTGCTTCCCTTAATAAAGCAGTTTTGTTACTGAGATATATTTTTTTATCATCAAAAGAGAAAATTTGCCTTACCATCATGAACTGCCAGGGTGGTTTGAGAAGATAAATTTTAAAAAAGATGTATAAATCTGAGATTAAAAGTGATGAGTTTTTCCTCTTGCATTTCGCTGGTTTATCTTTTAGTTCCAGTGTTCTCCTATCAATTACCTTTCTTCACGTTTGATCTTTCAAAAAGAGCTTTGAAGTACTCAGATCTCTTTCCAACACCCCCTCATCCTCTACGACTTTACAATATTATTCTAGTAAAAGCTAGTGATTAGCTGACAGTATTGTACCTCGGCTAAGGACCAACTTCCACTACTTAAGATTGTCGAATCTAATCTACCTTGATAACCTAGCTTGCCGCATATAATGACATTTGCTATCTACTTTTCTTTGGCATGACTAGTATGTTACAAAGATGACCGGTTACATACCCTCTTGCATGTATAGTCTAAAATCAACTAATATTTTTTGCCTTTGTTTTTCCTACCAACATGTATGGAATGAATACAACAAGCTACATCAGTGAATGGAGGCCAAGAAAAATAGAAAATGAGGGACCTACATCAATTTGGATCATGGAAAGACAGATCAGAAAGGTAACCAGGATGCTTGTGTTAATCTAGCAATGGGCCCACCTTTATATCAGAATGTCTTGAAGTAGCATGAGAATTTTGCAATTTCTTCTGATCTTCAGATGAACAGTTTTGGCAAAAGAAGTGGTCAAGTCTCTTGGCTTCCTCTGGCGTCATGTCTATACAATTAGGGTGGAACCTGGACGAAAATTAAACACACTTAGTTGCAGTCATCCAGATGTTAAAAGTATATGCAAGTGATGTTACCAGTTTTAGGAAAATGCTTTGTTGCTTAAGAATCTTCACACATGAATGACTTCAAAATCATGCAAATATGCTAGCACAAAGCTCAACTGAAGACATGTTCAGCCCTCAAACTAACTGGAAAAAAAAAGAATCATACTTTCACTTGAACCCAGTCAGGAAAGGTGATCAAGAATATGTTATATTCAGCTCTAATATTTCTCCTACACCTTGGGCATCCTTCTAAACAAGATTTTCAATACAGAAAAATACACACCTAGCATAATTAAAGTCTTGACAACCTAGATAGCTAAAAGACTGCCGTATTTTGGGCTTTGCATTCAAGACTATGATTTTATGTTTTCGAGCAGATATTCCTGAAACTCTTCTTGCGTTCATTCTTCTGCCCAACCACATTTGCAGATAGATGGAGAGATGAAAGTTCAATACAAGCAAAGTGAAAAACAGAACAGACCAATCTCCAAACATAATATGAATGCTGGTGTTCCAACCACAATGGAACAAATTGATCAGATATATCAAAACCTTCTGAAAAAATGATTTATGATGAGCCAGTACTTTTCACACTAATAATTAATTTCCATATATCAGCCCTCAGGATGGATTAAAAAGCTTTATTAACCTTGGTTTTGGGATTTGATGATTTGATCCTTCGGATTTTTTCTTATATCTAAAAATGAAAATTTTGTTCCCTGCAATGAACCAAGTGTGATAACATAACCATAAGACACGAGTATACCACTTACTCGGTGAATTAAAATCATCAGTCTGAGTCTGAACTAATATCTTTTTTTCTTATAAGTACCTCAATATCACCAACATCAATCCTCCATCAACAGAAATACTCAGAGCAGACACTTGCACTGGACAATAAGGGCATGTAACACTACAATTTAAATATACGGTAGCTGCAGCACTCTACTGCACATCATGAATTATCTTATCCCGGAGTATGAAATTCCAGTTCCAGAAGCTCTACCTACATAGTCCTAACCTGTTGGAAATTGGCTATTAGAAAACTAACTTTATTCCCCCCATCTCAATGATAGAAAACTCTTTTCTTTTCTTTTTTACAAAAAGGTAATGATTGTTTGACACTTTCATTTTCAGATCCAAAATGTCTGAAACCATTATAATTTCTATACAACTTTCAAAACTTCAAGAATTCAAATCCATTAAACTATTTTAATTTTAAACATTGATGTAATATTTCACTATTTTATTATATTATATTACGTTTAATAAGGGTGGTGTCAAGAACAAGTGAAGATAAATTAGTCTGTCATTTGCTTTTATGCAGACGACACTGTGATCTTCTGTGAAGCAAAAGTTGAACATATCAACTTCATTAGGGTGATCTTACTTGTTTTTGAAGCTGTCTCTTGTTTATGTGTCAATTGGAGGAAGAGCAGCCTCTTCCAATCAAGGAAGTGATTCAGGTGCGGGTTTTGGCCAACAATTTGGGGTGCATGGTAGAGAAACTTGCAATGGGCATGCCATTAGGAAACAGGCACAAAGATAGGGAGATTAGGGATGGGATTGTTGAGAAAACAAAGAAGAAACTTGCAAACTGGAAGGCACTATACTATCATTTGGAGGCAGACTCACCTTGATCAATACTGTGTTGGATTCTTTGCCTACTTATGTCAAGTCTCTCTTCCCTATTCCAGCTAAAGTGGCGAAAAAGTTGGACAAGCTCAGAAGAGATTTTCTGTGGTTAGGGAACAAGGAGGGCAAAGGTTATCACCTAGTGGACAGGAAGACTGTGCAGTTAGATAAGAATTTTGGTGGACTGGGAATCAAGGATTTAAGCAGACAAAACAACTCTCTACTTATGAAGTGGCTTTGGATATTCAATGGAGAACAACTGGCTCCATGGAATGAAGTGATCATAAGCAAGTATGGCCAGACAGACCATTGGTGCACTAATGTTGTATCTAGTGCATATGGAACTTCACTGTGGAGAATTATCAGGAAACTTTGGCCAAAACTGTTAAAGAACATATGCTACAGGGTGGGAGATGGCAACAAAAATACTATTCTGGAAAGATTTGTGAAATGGCTTTTTTTTTCATTTGGTGTAAAAATGAATATCCTTTCGAAGCTGAGGACATTCCTTGTGCTTTAGAATACTTATGAGTAGATAGATGGTAGCTTTTGCTTTATTGACTGCTACTTGTAGTTATTACTGGAATACACCTTTGGTATAGTTCTTTTTTTTTTTTTTTTTGAATCTGCACCTTTGGTGTAGTTCTTTGCTTATAATATATATGTTACCTTCTCAAAAAAAAAAAAAAAAAAGAAGATTGTAGTTCAGGTGACTTTGATGCAGGCATTCCCTGATTTGTTCAATATCTCTAATATTTTAATATGCCTAATGTAACAGTGGCTGAAAGCTGGTCCCAACAAGGATGGTATATCTCTTTTAGAAGGTATTTGAATGATTGGGAGGTAGACACTTTTTGGGGAACTAATGCAAGTTCTTGAGGGCTCCAGAGGCACCTCTATCCCTCCCCCCCCCCCCCCCCCCGGGACACTATCAGATGGAAGCATGAAAATGATGGCTTCACGGTAAATAGAATTTATAAGAAGGAACCTGAATTGCAGCCTGAGGACAGACCAGGCCCATGAAACAAACCTGAAAAAGTTTGTCACCAACAAAATTCAAGTGCTTTGCTTGGTTGGTGATTAGAAAAGCTTGCTCACTCATGAGAGATTATAGAGAAGGAAGATTCAGATTGCCTCCAGGTGTTTTTTCTGCTGTGAGGAAAGAGGGACAAATTGTCATTTGTTTCTTCATTGCAAAGTTACCTCACAATTATGCTCTCTGTTTCTAAATTTAACAGAGACCAAGTGATCTATGCCTGAACACACAACAGATCTGTTGAGCTGTTGGATTAGGAGAAGGGACAGTAAGAGCCGGAAAAAATGGTGGATAGTAGTTCCATCTAGTATTTGGTGGATAATTTGAAAGGAAAGAAATGAAAGATATTTTGAAGACAGAATCAACTCCATTCAGAAAGTCAAAGAGAACTGCATTGCAACATTTTATTTTCGGTGTAAAGAAAATTGTATAGAAGAAGCTGAACAGTAGTTGATCTTTTAGGTTCTTTGTAAGTAATCTAGGTTGATTGTAACTTTTGGATGTCTCCAACATGTCCTTAATGCTGAGGAATACGACATTACCAGTTTCGGAAAAAAAGCTTATCTTGTTGCTAAGGGTTAGATAAATTGGAAAAATCACTATTTCAAATCATTGCCTAAATAATTTTCACTATTTCGAATAACTTAAGCTTCGTGTATAATCAAATACCATCAAACTAAATGGCCTAAAGGAGTATTAAATTATAAAAGGGGAAGCCTAGTGCACTAAGCTCCGCCGAACCACACAGGTCTATTGCATGCAACCTCACCCTACATTTATTTTCACAGCTCAAACTCGTGACCTCCTGGTCACATGACAACAACTTTACCAGCTACTCCAAGGCTCCCCTTTGAGTATTAAATTACGTGGACCAAAAAAAAATGATGGAAGCACACAAGTTGGAGTCTCTGAAGAGTTGGCAAGACCATCAAGAAGATCTGGTTGATGGTTAATGATTTCTACAATTATTTTTTGGTGCTTGTGGACTGAAAGAAACAGAAGATGTTTTGATAAAATCTCAACTCCAAACTCAAGTGTTTACTTAGTCTGTTTCGTTGGGCTAAATTAACCCTTGTAATTAGCACAGACCAATTTTTGGAATTTGTTAGCTCCCTAATCATAGATCGACACCTTGTATAGGGACCTCCAAATTCTCATATACATTTATTTTGTTTTCAGCTGTAACTTTGCATCTATTTGGTGCCTTTCTAATGAAATACCTTACTTCATCAAGAAAAAGCAAAGAAAATTCCCGTATTTTTTGGTTAAGGTAAATAATTTTCATAACGACAGGAAATTTCCTATATACAAATAGTATAACAAAAAGGGGAGAATCTACAACATAATATGAACGGATGACATCCAATCTTCTATGCACATTGGAACTCCATGAGTGCACCAAAAAGAAACAAGGAATGAGAATGATCAGATCTTAAAGCTCTGATCACAAGCTCATGTACCTCAAAATTATCCTATCTTAACTTCCCACCAACACATCAATGATTACAACCAAAGATGGGCTATAGAATACTACTTCCCTCCTTTTCATTTTACTTGGCCCTTATACTAAAAATAGATTTTTCTTTTTATTTGTCTAATTAACAAAACAAAAGATAATTATCATTTTCTTCCAATACTACTCTTTTATCATTAAATAATCACATAAAGTACTAGTAGTCAAATTTAGATTTTCAAAGTATAATTTATAAGGTTAATTTAGGTAATAAACACCTAATAAATACTTTCCTAAGAGGAGTGTCAAGTCAACTTGGGCCAAGTAAAATGAAACAGAGGAAGTAGCTTTTAACTAGATTTAACATCATTGAGAGTCTGTCATCTTAAACTTCATCTTTCTCAGTCTAGATATAATTGTTGACGCAAAAAACTTACTAACACCTGATTTTTACATCAAACCCCTTTAATTTACCATGATTAAGTAATAATTTGAGGAGAGAATGTGTTAATTAACTATGGTTAAGTAATAAAAGGCACATGTCATACATTTATTTGGCTGGTGTAAACTCAGGGTATAGGCAAATTCTTTCTATTATTTAACTACCTGAACTAAGCATATCAAATCTGACCAGCCTTATAGATATGCATAACACATCAGCATACACAATTAAAGATATAACAGAAAAGCTAATTGCAGTGCAGAGATCTCACGGCCATGTAATAGGGAACTTACTACCTTTTTTGATCAGTATAATAAGGCACTTACTGCTATCACCTCAAAGGAAACTTAGTTTTTACACAACAGGCAAGGCAAAAGAAAAATAAGTGTTTCAAAGTAGAACATTAATTGCATTGCACCTAAAAATGTCTGTGTAACGCCACTATGTGGGTAAACTTGCTCCCAACAATCGAACAGAAGGCATACAACATGTTAGAATCAATCATGATCCTCCATCAGGAAATGTCTGAGTAACTCCACATAATCATGAACAGCTTGAGTTGCAGATACTGGTGCAATTAATGGCACAACTTTTCTTCTGAAATTAGCTCTTGCACAATATCTTGACTTATCAAGAAAAGAAAATAGTACACACAGAGAATGCAATAAAACATAGGAAATAAGCTTTGAGATTGGAAACTAATGCATGACCTATACTGTTTATCAGCTATTATAACCACACTATTTTGCCTCTTATGGAAACTTTAAAATTTGAGAAGATTTGAAACATAGTGTAACTGAGAATTTAACAAGAAACCGGATCATAATATTTACCTGCCTAAGAAAAATGTGAAGAACCAGACTTACCAGTCGCTGCAGCCCTCACATTGAACCATGAGGTCATCAGGATTGTATGGCATTTCACATTTACAGTACCTGCAGAATTGGGAGCAAAAAGAATACTTAAACGATAAACCAAGGTTAATAAACATCATGTAGCTAGTATTGTAACTACATAATGTCAGATTCTGAAGCACAGAACTATATGAATGCCTTTAAACTGAAAACTTTATTCAGAAAAATCAAATACTGCTCCTCAACAAGCTATTACTGAATCATTTCTTTGTTATATTGCGAAAATCTCTTTCAATGTACTAATTATATAGGAGACAGTAAGGAGAAAGGCCCCAATTTTCATCAAACTTTGTACATACACGGCAACTCTGTCGGGATTAAACGCTCCGGTAGAGGAATTGTACTCGAAACGGCAAAAGAAATCTTCGTTGCCAACGGCGTCGAGTTTGGTGTAGCTCTTGAAAGTGTGGACCGTACACTTGCCTTCAATTGTGTCGGCGCTTTGTATATCGTAGTGATCGGACATAAAAAGTTCCTTTGAGCCGTGAAACTGACGTCGGCCACCGATCGACTCCTCCGGACGGTAGTACCACCGGACATGGAGCCTGACGTTGCCACCTCTGCTGTCGGACTCAATCTTCTCAACTCGAGCAACGTACGACGGCTTCGAAGACTCCGACGGTCGCATCAACACGCAGTCTCCGGCTGAAGAACGAAGTCAGATGGCGCAAGTTAGATTTTCCGGCGAATTTCTTTTTCATAAATTTTTTGTAAAAATTGGGAGCAGGGATATGGAATAGAACTTACCTCGAATGGTCTTGTTGATGGATTTAACAGTATAAGAATCTAGGGTTCGACGATTCGTACGAGTTTTAGCCATGGACTGAATGAGTGTTGTGACGAAGAAGACACACTACAAAAGTCATGCGCCTGAAATTGTTTGCAGAGAAATGCGAACCGAGCCAAGCCAGCGTGTACCACAAGTGCTTTTTATATTATTTTTTTATTATTAAAGTTGCAGGAACTCCGCATGAGAAAGACTTGATTGATAGTCATGGTCGGCTCAGGAGTCTAGTAAAGCCTTTGTTTGCTCTCAAGATTCTATGATTTTATTTTTATTTAAATAATGCCAAATTTTGTAAAAAAAGTAAATAAAAATTTTTATAAAAAGAGAGAGAAAAAAAGTATACTTCTTAACACTACAAATATTTTAAAATTTTGAATTAAACTATTTAAATCTTCATATTAGTAAATAAAAAAATATTAGATTAAGATTGAATTAAACCTTACTAGTAAATAATAGTATTATCATGTGATCAAATTAGTTATGCTTTATAACAATACTACACAATAAATGAGTGAAACTATAACACTATTTTTTGTGTATGTCTGTTTTAGATGCATTACAGTTTGATGATTACAGGTGTTAGAATTTTATTATTGGCATAAAGGGATTGAAAGAAAATTTGGATAACTTTATTTTTCTTATTTCTAGTAATTATATATTGAAATTGTTAAATCTGATTACGATACATAGAAATGATTTCTCATTCACTTTATATGATTTTATTTTCTTTTTAGTTTGTTCTTTTCTTTTAGAAAATTCTTTTTAAAATTACAAAATAACTTAAACTTAAATTGTTCATTTGACTGTTAATAACATTTTTTTTATAATCATAAAAATATTATGACGTATTTAAAATCACAAATTAAAAAAAAAATCTTGATTCTAAATATTCATGTCCATTCAAATTGAAATAGATAAAACATAATCTAGCCTATAACAAATTCAATGAAGTAGTTTTAAGAGAACACAGAGAATATTTTGTAAGTGACTAGCGGCTAGATTTAACGAGGCTCATTAAGCTGATGCACTTCGTAGTTACCAGCAAAAGAATCTATGTTCATTCAATTTCAATTTCATCAAGAATTGACGAATGGAACTTTTCTCATGTTTTTGAGACTTAAATCCTTACCATTATGCCTCTATAAACTATTTATGTATCAAAGTTGATATGGACATAAATAATGGATTTAAAACTTTAATTTTGATTCGAACATGAAATATTTACCATATGAAAAACGACTTATTTTATTCTCTCTGCCCTCCATCCATTTTTTACTTGTTCACTATGCGGAAAATAGATATCCATTTTACTTGTTCAGTTTGGAAACTAAGACATAATTTATCATTTAGTTTTTAATTTATCCATATAGTTATTTCCCAATATATTTTTCAAAATATTAAATTTATTACAATCAGAGAATAATATAATAAAATTATCATTCTATTTATTGCTTTTTAGGGGTGTGCCAAGTCAATACTAGACAAGTAAAGATAAACATATAAAATATTTATTTGGTAATATTATTTTTGTTAAGGAGATGTAATTTACTTACATGAGGCATGTATCACAAGATCTAATAATATCTTGAAAATTCGATCTCTAGTGTGAAAGGAAGAAGCAAATAGAGTTCTTTTTCCAACAATAACTTCTAAATATATACATAGATGACGAAGACAAGCAGTGACACAGCAGCCACATTTTGAACAATGAAGGTTCAAAAGCAGATAAGCTACTATTTATTGCCCAAAAAGAACTAGCATAAGAGCTTTTCATAGAACCCTTTTGTTCTATGAGATAAAACTCACACCAAACTCTACTTTTTAAATAGTAGTACCTAAATAATATCATATCTATACATATGTAATTGACCTTTTGACAAGAGAAATCCTTGATGCATCCCCACCTATTTCCTCAAAAACTACCAGCAAGTTTCCAGAAGGCTTCAACCAAGATCGAGGAACATGGTACCTAAAAGAAAACAATGGGTTAAAAGAGTTAGCAACTTAAGCTTCTGATAATTTATCTGCTAAGGTTCAAAAATACTATGGATTTAACTTATATACAGCATAAAATGATTTTCACTGTCTGTGTATTTCAACTTGTTGTAGCAGGTAACTGTGTTTATTTCTAGGTTACTAATCCCGCTATTTATGGACAGCTAATTGAATTTATGACCTGATAGTTAAAAATTCTTTTGCATTGTGTATATAAGTTAAACTCATTTACTATTGATGAACAGCATACCATCTTTGAGTTGGCTGGCCACAACCAGAGTGGCACTTTCCTTGTCTGTATGTCCCTGCATAAGTGCAAGGGCTGCAGTTACCAGTGGCATAAGCAGTCCAGTATCTTCCGATGCTCTGCCCATTGATCCATACTTGACCCTTTCCCATACTACCCATGTCCAGTGCTAATGGCTCACTTCCTCTTGGTGCATTGAAATATACCTGAAAATTTCATGAAGAATCTCAGTATTCATAGTCAAGATCAAGATTCCACCTTCTCATTTCTCAGTATTACAGATCTATGCAAACATTATTCAACTCTTAATATCAGGAACTGTTATTAATTCTGATGTTTCAAAAGTTGCAGAAAATAGTAGAGTGATTTCCATCAGTTTGAGTATATATTTTAAGGGTTCTTATTATTAAATTTTACTTGTTACTAATCATCTGTGAAGCAATTCAATTTGGAAATCTTCTATCCTGTCATCCATATAGAATGAAGCAAACATATATACCTTGTACCACGTAAGAGGTTGTCGCTGCGTTGCTATCAAAGAGCCTCCCACCCATTCAGCAGCAGAAACTGCATTTGAAACCAAGTTCATGGCCTCACCTCTCAATCCCACCTGCACAAAAACATTTGTAGTTGTGGTAAGGACCTCTAAGATGCCAAAGCATGAATATAAAATTAGGATATGTACCTGATACGACCATTTCTGCCATGATAAGTCCCTTGGACCCTTGTCTAGCCCATGAAGCACGACTGGTCCAAGGACTCCTGTACTCCATGTCTCATAACGTGCTCCGTTGTTCTTCAAATACAACAAACCAAGACACAAAGGTGAAAACCCAATTTTGGCAAGCAAGATAATGGTGAGTGATTTTATGAGATCCAGAAAATGCAGAAGTATCTCCCCACCACTCATGCACCAACTCAAGTTGTTGCTACTGATGTTTATTCCAAAATAAAAATTTGTCATTCATTCCTCACACATGTCATAGTTCTAAAGTGATATTTCACTGAGGATCTTTGATCTCTTGAGTGCCAGTCGTAATAAGAGACTAACCGGCAATCCAACAGCCACGCTGAGTAGGGAAATTCTGTTTATTCCCGCATGCAGGTTAACACCTCCTGTAAATGTGACTCTTCGGTTTTCTCGGTTTCCATAAACTGAACCTGTAATTGAGCCATGGAACTCTTAGAAAGAATCCGACATTTGATGTTTCTCAACACTAAAAATGTTACCATGAGTCAACTAAAGGAGAGCATTTGCACCTGAAAGCCGTCCATTAATATACACATGTAAGGCATGGCCTGCTGACTGCACAGTAAGAGTCAAATGTTGCCCTCTATGTAGAAATGATTCAGCTGAATTTATCTCAACACTGAAAAGTTAAATGACATGGTCAAACAAACATACATACACGTTTGTCAGCAGGCATATAGAATGTTTTTGTTTGTACCTAGTGGTGTACCAAAGGTAGTCACTCGCATCCCTGGTAACATTTAATTGCTCCAAGAGACCAACAACAGTGAGCTTTGAATCCGCATCAATGGTGGATACATCTTCGCTAAATGTTTCCCAAGAGCGTAGTTGTACGTTTGTGGGCAGCATTTGTGCAGTTGATGTCTTAACTCCAACCTGATTTGAAGGGCAAGAGATCTCATCACAAAATATTTTCAGTAAATAGACTGCAAGTTGGCAACTGAGTACTTCCTATGCATCTTAGCTTCAATTCTCATCTTTGTAGATCACGTTAATGTTGATATTTGATACTTAGAAATTAATTTTAGATACCTTAGTTTTGTTTTATTACATTTGTACCCTGTATATAAACAGGGGTTTACACATTGTACTAAGTCGGTTGGTTTATTTTACAGATGAAATAAAAGGTTTCTCTCTCTGATCTTCCTCAACCCAATTCTGTTAGATTGTTGATTTTCTCTTCTAGATTCCACTTTGTAACAGTTAATGGGAAGAAAAAGCCAAGAGTTTGTTTATTAGACACGGTTGTCAACTTAGTTATGAAGTGTTATTTGGTTAGAAACTAGGGAGTGAATGCGAAGAATGATTACAACCTAATGTTAGCTACAGGGAGAACATTTATTAATGGATGACTCTTCAACACCAATGAGTAAAAGAAGAGGATATACAACAGGAGTAAGTAACCATCTTGATATATACATACCCTGGCAGTATTAAATACAACATTTTTACAGTCTGGAAGAATGCTTATTGACCAAGGTGGCAGGTCATAATGTTGGTGCTTAAATGTCACCCTTGCAATTGAACTCAAATGGTAATTTGCAAGAAAAGCAGCACAATGTCCAGAGCCAGAAGAAAATACATGTGCCTGCAAAATGGAGAAGATTTTAGAATTTTAAAAGCCAAACAATTATGAATTGGATATGTAAAAGAATGTGTCAATGTAACAAAAGAAAGAAGAAAGAGTTATTGATCATCTATAGTCATTAGAAATCTAAACATTAATGTGCATATTCATCCTTGTTGACTCAGGGGCGGATGCAGATATGGAATAACGGTGAGCCTGCACCTACTCATAGTTAAAGTACTTTAAGACCCCATATTTATTGTAAACTCACACCTACCTCCACAAAAGGAGTAGTGGTGTGTGCCGTGGTACTCCACTGGCTTAAACTTTTGGATCCGTGTCTACATTAGTAACCACCCTACCCCCAAAAGTCTAACGAAAAGAGTCAGAGGAAAGACAAAGAAAAGGAAAAATATAAGAAAGGCACCTGTTCATAGTTTCCTAAGGCAGTAATGGTAGGATCAGCAGAAACCAGTGCTGGTTCACACAACTTGATTGCCTTATGAAGCTCCTTCAAATGGTCATACTTTGGCTGCCTAATCAAACCTATAAAATAAGCATGGAGAATTAATTAGTATATATGGAGAAAGTTGTACTACATGTGAAGTTGTGCGTCTAAATGGGTATTAGCTCAGTCTCTGACCATATTCATCAATAGGAGCATCATAGTCATAGCTAGTAGTGATGAAAGGCCCTCCAGCTGTTCTTCCAAAGTTGGTTCCCCCATGATACTGTAGAAAGAGGAAAAAGGAACATTGGTCTAGGTCAAAAGTACCATTACAAGTTGCGTGCATGATGGATTTTGTAGCTAGTAAAACTCTTGATATCATTTTTTTTATATAAGAAAAACTATAGATATCCTTTTTTTTAGAAATGGAAAGTGCAGAACTCTTGATATATATCATTTTCTTACATTCATTTGGTAAGAATTTGATATGTAATGTCGGGAAGAATGAGCAGTACATAAAAGTCACTGAATTTAACAGTTTAGACTTGGTGATGGGTCAAGATGAAAATTCAGACAACTATAGAAGATTATTTTCCGAAGCAAGGGGCATTTTGTTTTATAAGTTCCATAGTGCTTTATAGTTTTGAGATTCAAACAATCTTGCTCCCAAAAATTTCATACATCCAATTAATAGATATGCACTTTTAAGCAATGAGCGCATCATCAATCAATATAGAACTTCAGAGAACTAGTTATTAGTTAAATTCCATTATACAGGAGCTGCAGTAACGAGATTTCAAAAGCTGGAGGAAATCTACCAACCATATAATAATTCACCAAAGAGCCTCCTTTTTGAACGAACCGAGCAACTGCAAAGGCCAAATCTTCAACTGGTCGATGATGAACTGGACCGCCAAAATCATCAAACCTTTACAGAAGAAGAATCTTAAGAAAAATCATCCCAACATGGAAAAATATTTATCACACTGCAAATGCCGAAGTATCTTGAATTTACCAGCCACTCCATGCCTCTGTCCATATCGTTGGCTTGTTAGGTTTGTTAGGGGAAAAATAATCACAGTAAAAACCATTGCAGGTGTTTATCTGTCACCAAAATGAAGATTTAAGTATAGCATAACATTAGATAATTTCAAGCATTCAAATCCGCTTTCCTGTATAGTTGCCTTTCTATATGAATATTTTCCAATTGTGGTAATTATGAGGAGCATCGAAATAACAAGTTGAAATAAGGAGCCAAAAGAATTGAGTGCTGCATTCAGTTTATTTAATGAATGAAGCTAAGCCTGTCTTGTATAGAACTTCTTACCACTGGATCAGGGGCATCATCCTCCTTGCACATGATCCACGGGACCCCAGTACCCATTTCAACAGCCATTTTAGCCGCCCAAGTCATGTACGCATGACCAGGAGCACCATATTTTTTTATTTCTAATCCATACTCGTTCTCAATCTGCATCAACACTTCTAAACATAAGTATCTATGATGCTTCATCATTGCAAAGCACCATACTACACAAGGGATGAGGAAACAAAACAGATGAGCCAGTCTATAAGTTTTCTCACATATCATTAAATTGCTTAAGGTACACACCAGATGCCTCAATAATGGGGCTTTTATCACTTGGTCATGAGTGAAATAGTAGAAAATCATACCTGAGACAGAATGATAGGACCACCTTGGGTCTGAAATAGCTTCTCATTCTTCATCATTTGGACAATTTTCGAGGTGAATCTTTGCATTTCCCTCTGCAATACAAAAATAACAGTCCTCTGTGATTTAGCTTCCAAGATGTTATACTTTTTCTTTAACCAAAATTCTACTACACATTAGGATGTTTCAAGCATACTACTTTCCACTTGAACCATTGCCATAAATGCAATCCCCTTCAGAAGGGGTGTGTGTGTGTGTGTGTGTGAGAGAGAGAGAGAGAGAGAGCGAGACCTTGAAAGGTTCATTATCAGTTCTGAAGCTGATACCAGGAACATACTTCAACCATACCGGAAAACCACTGAAATTAGAAAGAAAAGAATAACAGAAAAATTATAGAAGAGATTATGGCATTATAAAGGAAACAATATCATAAATCAAAGCTCATAGAGTAATAGTTTGATAACAAAATCAAGCTTACCCGAAATTCCACTCTCCACAAATATAAGGCCCAATTCGAAGATGCATATAGAGCCCTGCCTTCTGAACCAGCTTTATGAATCGAACTAAATCATTACGTCCCTCAAAGTTGTACTGAGAAACCCACAAAAATTAAACATTAATATCGCATTTTAACCAATGCTTCTCAGAAGAAGAAAGAACTACTACTATATGTGGAAAAAAAATAAAGATTTGACAGAAGATATATTCACAATAAGCAATTTAAACAGGAAGATTGAGTAAAGTACATTGCCAGGTGAAGGTTCATGAAGATTCCAAAACACATAGGTTTCTATAACATCCAATCCTCCATCTTTTGCCTTCTGTATAATCCCCTCCCACATCTGCATTTTGTCCATTGTTAAAGCCAGACGACACAAAAAAGAAAAAGAAAAAGAATTGAAAAAAGAGCAAAAAAGAAAATGTCATACATCAGGGGTGCTTCTGGGGTAATGAATGGAACCAGAAATAAGAATTTTTCTTTGACCATTGATAATGAGAGACTTCTTATCATAAGTGACACTGCAGTAACCAATCTCGGACTCAAAAATCAACACAAAAAATAGCAAGAACAATTTGGTACCCATTATATACTTTAATTTACTTGAGAGAAATGGGAAGTGGGAAGAGAATATGCAAAATGCTTATCTCACAACAATGGTGGAGAAAGCAAAGTGGGAAATAAAGAAAATGTGAATAAAGAAGAAAGAGAGAGAGAGAGAGAGAGCCTGCAAAAGTGCAAACAAATGAGGACACTGACAAGAGCGCTCAAAGGCTAGGAATGTCTGTGACAGATCATCACAGAGAAAAAAGTAACAGTATTTTGGATTTTGTTACTCTTGCATTTAACAATACAATGGGTCATAAATGTCACTGAAGGTTGGGTTTTGTATTTTGCAGCAAATGCAACTCCAGAGTCCCAATCTTTATAGATACAGCCACCGCCGACCTCTCGCTTTTGGTTCTTCGATAAATTATGTCCTTTCTCTCTCGCTCGCAAAATTTCTAGATTTTTTGGCTCTGATTTTAAATATTTGAATTTTTTAAGTTAATATTTTATTTTTATAAATATGAAGATTTTATAAGTTGTGAAATTTTTTACTAAATTTTTATATAATTTTATTAAATTCAAATGAATAAATTAAATTACAGTTCAGAAATAAGATATCGGAATATCTTAAGACTTTTCATATTGATAAATTACATATTTTCGTGTTTCTTTTATAAATAAATATTTACGATTATAACTTTTAAATACACATAATTTCATAAAGATCCACTAATCAACAACTTTAGTAATTAGTTATTTTTTAATATAATCCAGTCACATTATACTAACAATCGCTTCACACCCAGCATGAGCCATTTTTTTGAAAATTTTAAAGTGATTGAATCTTTTTTAACAAAATATAAATTTATAGGTCAAGTTTCATATTTTAAAAAAAATTAAAATCTCAAATTTTGCTTTTTTGAAAATTTGAAACCATAATTCAAAACCACATATTCAAACATTAATTTAAAATTATAATTTAAAATTACATATCTAAACACCTATTTAGTCAAAATCTTGTGACTGACCTAAATTTTAATATTAAAATTTTTAAATTAACAATTCAGTAATTTAACATACAAGAATCGTGACTTCAAAAAAGTTTCATTTCGCCCTTTTATCAAAAAGAAAATCTATAATGTCTTGGCTCATAGACTAAGGTCGCTTAAGGGTACGTCCTATATATTCAAAACTAAGTGGGAGTCTCATGTTGGAGTTTATTTTTGTGTAAATCATTCCGACATTTAAAACTTATTGATAAGACTAAATCAAATTATATTATATTAAAAAAGAAGAGACTCGTTTTATTAATTAAAAGAATATTAAAATGATTTATATTAATAGTGATGGATTTAGAAATTTTAAATTATGAATACTCAATTATTTTTAATTTAAAGTTGCTTTTAAAATTAGATGTTAAATTAAATTAAATATTTATTAATTATAATGTTTTCTATATAAATATAATGGTGTTGGCTCCAAGATGTAATGGGTGCTCGAATACTCATAAGCTTGAACATATATCCGTTTATATAAGTATTAAGTTCGACCAAGAGTTAAAAGAACATAATTCATTTCCTTTTTTTTAAGTGGTAAATTCATGACTTAAACTTAATAAATTTAAAATTTATTTCAAGTTCATCGAAAGTGTAAGTTCAAAACTTAATTATGCACTTCTTTTTTTAGTAATTTTTGCACACATACATATATTTAGGACAAAAATAATAGGTTTAATTGAATTCAAAATTAAGGGTCTAAACTGGTCTCTGTCCTTTGAGGTACTGGTGGAGTTATATTCCAAGTCGCATTTCATCTTCTTTTCCCTTCTCAACATCCCAAGATAAATTATAAAATGTTAAATGAAAAAAGTTCCAATTCCAAATTAATAGTACTCCTACTTGAGTATATCCATTCATGAATGCTCTATAACTTTTGGATATAAAAATAGAAAAGGCTTTCGTGTAAGTTTTAGTTTCATTTTGTAATATAATTGTCTTTCTTTTTTGAACAAAAAAAGATGGAATTGAAATTATTGCATTAACTCTTTTGGTCCACCAGACATTAAATAGATGATATCTATATCTACTTGTCTAGTTTATGATGGCAACATCCAGAGAATTGGAATTGAGAGATTGTAAAAGACGCAAGATATGTATTATGTACTTTTCTCTGTACAATGTTTAATTTATATTTCAACAAAGAAGAAACTTTTGACTTCATTTACTGAGAATTTTGGCAATGTTTTCTAAGAAGGGCAAGGGCACATCTGGTATTGTGTTTGAGATTTTGCTTTTTGTTGGCAAAGCACTGTGGTGCCGCCGCATATAAATTTGGAACATATGATATGACAGAAATCTTGGAATGCAAAGAATTTATCCGCACACTCTCAGCATGCATCAAATTATATTAATTTAAAATGTGTTTGATACAGAAAAAAATAATTTTTTTACGAATTATATTTTTTAAATTCTCTCATTTATTCAGTTAAAATTATTCAAAAAATTTTCTTAAAAAAAATTATTTAAAAAAAAAATAATATAAAATAAAAAAAGTAAATTTTATAAGTAATATTTTACATTAACTGTCCCTCTGTCCTCAAACACACTCCGGTAGCTTCCATCCTTGCCGCTCCATACTCATACCCTCATCTACTATATTGTATTTGTTTAGATTATATATAACGTTTTTTGAATAATATTTTTTATTTACCTACTAAACACTAAGTAAAAAAACTCACTTATTTTCCTATAAATATTTTTCTTTGTACCAAACACACCCTTATTATAATTAGCAACAAATTAAGATAAGTATATGTATTAAATGAACTATAATCAAAGTAATAGGAGTAACACTTTATGTAAAGATATATATCTTGTATTCAAGAGTTTCAAGATTTGTTATTAGGAGGGGCGGCTCAACCCTAAAGCCATCAAAGCAGTGACTATAGGCCTCCCAAAAAATAAGACCGCAAAATTATTTATTATCTATAAAAATATAAATATGTATATATTATTAGTGTTAATTGAAATCCTTTAATAGTTTGTTGTCAATTTTTGATCAATTCTTATGCACATATTTTCAAACTTTATATTATAATTTTAATGTATTTTTTAATTTTGTTTAATTCACTTTAATTTGAATTAATTGTGTTTTTAATTTTGACTTTCTAATATTTATTTCTTCAATTCTTTGAGTGTTTCTAGACATTTCAAATTCAAATTAATTAGAGTATTAAACGATTAGATTTGAAAATGTATTGTCTTATCTTTCAATGTCGTCTTCTGAAGCATAACAATCGCTATAATTTTGATTATTTAGACCTATTTTTAAAATTAAAAGCAATACAAGATAAAATACAAGTAAAAGATGATACTCTAATTGAGATACAATTTAATCAGGAGAAGTCTTAATTATTGTTTAAAATACTTTTACTTATTTAAAATAGTTTATATAACAATTGATTCAATCGAAAGAAAATTTCAAAAATTAAAATCAATAAAAGCTTACCTATAATCAAAACACTTTTCATGTTATTTGATGTACAAAAATTTATATATTTCTATTAGTGTCTTATGAAAAATTAAACGAAATAGCTATATTGTCACTTAAAAGAATGATTATCAAAATATACTTTATCTATTTTAATTTGTTTGTATTACTTTCATTTTTTAGTCTGTTTTTAAAAAAAGAATGTCTTTTCTTTTTTGACAACTCTTTCTCTAACATTTCACATGATATGTTTAAGACCCTAAAATGAAAAAACAATATATTCTACATATCTTTCATTTAAACTCACAATATTTAAAAGTATTATTTATTTTCTTAAATTTCACGTTAAGTCAAAATTAATCAAATAAATTAAAACAGAGAGTAGTTAACTATTATATATATTAAAAAGTTATGAGAATTAACATCAAATAATATATATAGAATAAAAAAGTTTATCAAAATAAACTGAAAGACTCATTTTAAATTTTGGCTTTAGGCCACTATTCAATTGAGCCGTCTCTAGTTATTAGATTGCTTGTGATTTGGTTTTGTTAACCAAATATATAGTTGAAAGCTTTCATTTGTAATGATCAATAACTGAGCTGTCAAGTTAAGCACATTACACCCTTCCTTAATTTCAAGTTTCATAGGTCCCTTTAATAGGTAATTAATTGGGTATAACTGCTTTTTATCTTTTGGATCAAACTCAACACTTAGTGTTAGATTTTCTGTCAATTCTTTCTGGCGTAATTCACCAAATTTCATATTATTAATAAATTGAATTATTGGTTAATAAAGACATTGAAAATAATTAGTAGGAGACAATTTATTTTGTATAGCTGATTGGCCATCATATTTGATTATGTCATACTTGTTCAAGTTGAAGCGACTTCAATAGTTCATCACTATTATATTCCTGGTACATTTTTTTTTTAATGAAGAAGATAAATTAGTTACATGTATAAATGAAAAGTAAAATACTGTGTTATCACACGAAAACTATGTAGTTTATTTATTAAACAAAATTGTTAATTAGTAGCTCATTCAATTTTATAATTGAAAATTCTGATTCACGATTCAATTTGTAGTAGCTTATTAACATTAAAGTATGAATATGTTGTGTCAAATCGTCAAATAACTACTTCTTGTCATAAATAACAACTTACACTTTGTAACGGACACAGTAATTTTCATTCGATTATTCCTATGCAATAATTAAGATGGTCCACTGTCATTATACACCAAGACTGTCTCAATTATATAAATGGTTGAGAGTGGGAGGTACAATACCGCTTCCCCATATATAATAACACTTTTGATTCTTCAGTTTTTGTAAATTTTGATTTTGATTTTTTTGATATCTGATTCAGCACATTAAATCTTTAATTGATTAAAATAATATGTATTTTTGAATTTAATCTTTTTGAGTAAAAAATACGTTATATTTAAATTATTTTTAGAAATACGTTATCCTAAAATATTGAGTAAAAATTTAAGTTTAACATAATAGATGGATAATCAATTCGGTGAAATGGTTAATACTTAAGGAAATATGATTATTTCGAGAGCAAAGGAATTTTTTTTCAAAAAAATGCTAATTTCAAGTAATAGAAGGTTAACTGTAATCCCACATCGGATAGGGACAAGAACCCTGCACTCCTTATGACAGTTGAGCAATTTTCCTACCTTATAGTTATCTTTTGTGATGTGAGTAGTAGACATTGAAATTTTATGAATTTAAAAATACGATTCTTTAAGACTAGTCTAATTAATCTTCAAACTCTAAGATCTTGCTTGTAGAGCATATGTAGACATCGAATTATCGAATACTGCTATTATCAAAGTAAAGACACAGAGTGTTTAAACTCGAAGAACTAAAATTACTAAATTAGAATCGATTAATAACATAGGGACCATAAGTCGACATTGCTAACGCTTGTGTATATGATGTAAAGTAAACATTAATCTGGAATAGCAACAAAATCTTAGAATCTCGCACCTCCCCGCCTCAACTTCTTACATATAATATAAGCATAATTATGATATATAATAAATCTGACATTGTTTATTTGCGTATAATATCCCTAAACCGTCAACGTCAATACGGTACCAAAATTATAGAGCAGCAGGTGGAGGTCAACACAATACAAAATTATAGAGTAGTAGTAGTAGTAGTACCAGATTGCTACTACAGTACTTTAATGTCATAATCCTAATATTCTAGGGTTAGTTGTAACAGTGTTGACAGACAAAAGTGATAATATACTTTAGAATAAAGAAATAAGAAGAGGGGTCATGAGGAAAGTGGAATATATATATATATATATAAACATATATCCCATAAGCGGGGTGGACATAGGATGCTTCCCATATATGTTGTGTTGCCTTCATATCAATGGAAGAAGAATTACTACTTTTTTTGAAAAACTTTGGCTAAGGGGAAAACATGACCCACTTTTCGACGCCCCATGTGACCCTTCCATGTTCACAAGGCTTTCTTCATTTTTTTTTTGTCCACATTTGCAATTTGACGATGCCCAACATTTTTACTACTGGGATTTTACTGAGTGATCTATAATACTCACAATTCACAAACAAACAACTTGAGAGCTGCTGTATATTGTCAATTTGTCAGTGGTAGATTCAATTATTGAACATTGGACGATGAATTTGATAATAAAATTAACTTTGTTCTAATTCTATGTGATAAAAATTTAATTATATAAAGTATCTATTTCTCTGAAATCAATTTAAGATATTTAACGCAAATTTTTATGTTTAAAACTATATAAAGATAAATTTAAAAATATGATATAATAAAATTTAAATATAAATATTATATTTAAACTAACACAATACAATATAATAGATAATCAGCCATCCAAACAAAACATTAGAATCTTTGTCCAGTTATTAAAATGAGAGCTTTTTTATCGCACTTTTATATGACTCTAATCCCAATTCAACAGTTCAATGTTCAGACATTACAAACTTCCGAGTATGCACTCATAAAATAATATTTTTTTCATCAATGTAACATATTTATTTTTTAATTAATTTTTTAAAAAATATATATTCTTATATTTAGAGATAATTTAATTTTAAAATATTTATTTTATTTTTAATAAAATTATTTATAACACACAAATATTTATAATTTATTTTAAATTATAAAATTTAATTTTTTTAAAAAAATTAATATTAAATAAAATAATATTAAAATAAAATAATATTAAATAAAATAATATTAAATAAATTGAAGCGAAGGAGGTATCACGTTTTTTACACGCAAGTGGAAAAGCCAAAAAAAATGTAGAAAATAAGAAATAATAAAGAAAGAAGAAGAAGTAATATATCTGATTACTGTCGGTTGTCTTTGACAGCTCCGTGAAATAGTAGTGTTTTATTATTGCATGTGACTATTGGTAAAATAATGTGTGGGGCCAGTTTGCAAAATGGTTTAAAAAGTACTTCTCTTTCTTTCTTTGTTTTGTTCCATTTGTGTACACTCAAGTACTTGACATCTACATTAAGCTTCTCAAATTTATTTAATCACTAAATTGCATAACAAAATCCAATAATTGTGTTGCCTGAAAAAAGAAATTGTTAGCTACGTATAGAAAAATATCTATGTTAAGCATGAATCGACTACTTAGTGACTAAATAAATTTAAGTATAAATGAGCTGGAAATTAGGATCAATTCTTATCATATATGAACATCATAGTCAATGTTTATTATACGTGAAACATCAATTGACTATACTAAACGAAGTTATAGCAGAATATAATGTGATTTTTTTTTCTTTTGGTAAATAACATGATGTGACATATTTTTCTCGAATTGTTGGTTTATCATATGCCAGTGGCAATGGGGCAGAGCTGGGGTTGATTTGGGGGAATCTTTATTGTGGGCCGAGTCCTAAATGACATGAGAAAAACAGATAAATATGTATGTGCAATTTTAGAAAAACTAGATTAGATGCAAGCAGGTAGAATTTTCTTTATTTTTTTAAAAGTTGATCTTATAAAACTTTAATATAATTAAACAGACAGGCCAGATTGTAAGTAAGTGGACAAAAATCATATAAAACGAATGAAATGAGATCTAACAAGACAACCCCACCACCTTTCCCCCACCCCCCACCCTATTGTCATCCTTGTAACGGATGAATCATGATTATCATGAAGAATTATCTAAAGAAAAAAGAAAAGCTATAGAGTGCCGTAGTGAACTATCTTCATATACCTTTTTCTTCATTATTTGTGGGAATTTATTGCTTTCAGTTGGATAAAGTTGGATGAGGATTATGTGGAGGCAAAAAATATAGTATTATATAATATTGAAAGGGAAATTGAAAAACATATTAAATGCAATCATCATCATCATAAAAATGATCAAATAATATCAAGTCTATGAAAAGGAGCAAAAGACAAACAAAGATGACAAGTGATTTGAACTTAACGTTTAGATAGAGCTATTGACGTGCATTGATTATCCTTGCAAGTTTCAATTCATTCATGGATAAGTTTTCAGAACCTAAAAACAAAGAGAGAATTGGATAAGCAAACTGTCACTATTCGAGCAGTGAAGATGTTGTTATCTTATCAATGATATTTGTGTGCCCGTTATATTTATGACCACATGCAAGTGATCGCTCATGTTCTCGATGATAATATATCACATCTATATTATGGCAATGTCCAAACTCAAACGCTATTCCATTTTATCTACTTTACTTATACTGAATCGTGCAGAACTTGCTCTTATACACTTAATTTGTTGGCCCTCATGACACTTCAAAATGCCACATCATCAGAGACGATGGTGTCGCATGGGCCTATTGAAACCCTTTATCAGAAAATTATACCATTGGTATCAACCCCGCTAATTCAAGAAAAATATCTAACATAAAATATGTTTAGATTGACTTATTTTCAGTGTTTTTAAGTCAAAATAGCCTTTAAACACTTTGTTCTCAAGTCAAAATAACAAAAATAAATCATCAATTAAAAATTCTAACTTCTGGATAAGACCATCCAAATAGGCTCATAGCAATAAAGAGATTCGACATTTTTTCAATCCCATTGTCTCTAATGCTGTAAAGGCCCCTGGTCTTAGGGGCTAGGGGCAGAACGTAAAAACAATTGCAAATAAAAAAGAAAAATAGAAAGTAAATCTTTGACAAAATTGTTATCCCGTATTTTAAAACTAAAATTGTTATAGGATATTTTAAGGGGAGAATACAACAAAATACAAACCAAAATTGATAACTCTCAGCTATTCTTATCACCAAATAAAATGAAGCTACAGAGGAACACTTGTGAAAGGTTTAGGATTGGAACCACCTCTTAAGCTGTTTAGAGCGCTGCTGGCTACTATCAGTTTGATTAGAACTGTTGTGTGTGAATTTGGATCTGTATTGTTCAATAAGCATATCTAGCTTGTCTACTCCATCTCGTCCAACTGGGTCTTTTTTCTTTTTATCCCTTTTCCTGTTCTGTAAACTGATATTTTGTTTCTGTTGATTAGTTTTATCCTCAAACTTCCTCTTTTTTGTTCTCACTGCAACGTCTTTGTTACGTTCACCAAACTTGAGGGAAGCATTATCTGATCTTTCACTCCCAAAGCCACCGTGCTTTTTTCCTTCTTGATTATCTTTTAGCTTCTGTTTTGCGCCTCTTAGCTTTTTACCTTCCTTCTTGTTCTTGTTCTTCTCATCTCTTTCTTCTGCAGAGATGGCTCCTTCAACACCTTTGTTTTTCTGTTGATCTCCATCTTTACTATGTGAAGCTGATGATATAATGTCTTTCCCTGAAGTGGCACCTCTGACACGCTTGTTTTTCGCTTCGTCTCTATTCCCTGCAACTGATAGCGCGTCTCCTGTGGCCTTGCGTTTTCTTGACTGTTTATCGCGGGGATCCCGTTCATTTGTATCATCATTTTTCTGCAAATCTTCTTTGTTCCTGGTATAACCTTGCTGCTGAAGTTTCTGCCGAAGCTTCATTGTTTGGATATTATCAAGAGCAAACTCCACTATTGGACGATGCTCGGGACCAAAAGTCTCTGCAAATAGATAAGTACTCAGATAAATCAAAAACTTAAAATGTTAGAAGTATCCAAAATACGTATGCAATATCTAACAAACTAAATGCACATACCAGGATTGTTGTTAAGAACTCTCAAAGCCACAAGTGCATGTTCATGCTCTGAGAACTCGAGAAAAGCTACTCCTCGAGAATGATTCTTTGCCACTACTTGTCCTTTTTTCCCGTCCTTCAAAAACTTTATCTGCAACACAGGATAATTTAATGAAGTTGCAAGAATAATATAGCCAAACTGCAAAGAGTAAACTTCAAAAGAAAGCTCACCTGCCGTATAACAGGCTTCTGCTTAGTAGCACGAGAGGTAACTGCATCAATGCAAAGTGTCTTCAGCTGTTTTTCAGTCATTGACTTGGGAAGATTGTATATGATCAGCCGTGTCCTTGACACATGGAAGTTCGGGGACTTCAGCTTGATAATCTTCTTTTCTTGCAGCCTATGTGAGGAACTACGTTAGCATCGCAAGCTATGGAGGAACTTACAGAACATTTTAAAACTGCAATAGAACAGCTCCACAACTTTTTAAAGCATTCTGCATCTAACACAACTACTACTACTACTACTACATCACAGTAACAAACAAGTATCCTCACTGCCATGTTACTCCAATTAAACTCATCTCATGCCAGTAAAAGCATTCTGCATCTAATGATTTCAAAAAAGCAAAAGTGCTGCAAAGACCATAGAAAAGAGTAGAAAGGTGAAGTAATTATATATTCACCTAATTTATTTGCTAATCAATTTATTTTCACAACCTAAAATGAAAGGAAAGGAGTAGATATTCTGAGGCTAATCACACTGGAATGTTAAAAGTATAAAAAAGGAGAAGACCGCTTGTTAACCAGCTAGAATTTTGTAAAAGAAGTAGCCTGCTAGAATTATTGTAAAAGAAGTAGCCACCAACATGAAATGTGGCCTGCAGAAGCAAAACTAAAAATCTTCAAACTAGCAAAATCACAAGGAGTCGCTTCTCATAATTGCCATTACTTGTGAAACCAGTAGAAGTCTAAAACCATAGAAAGTTATCTTTTATCACAAGAAAATTAGCCTCATCATGGAGAGATTTTCATTTAACAAAATATGTGAGATACCAACCTATTTTGAGTTCACCCTTGCATAGTTCAAACTCTTGAAAGATACTCAACATGCCTCTTTATAAAATTTAGGCAGTAAAGCCTTGTATATATAGTATATTCATATAACAATATCAACCAATACCAGTTTTATCAAAGGAAGTTCAGGAATATAGGAAAGAAAAAGAAAATCCATGTCCTTATTTTACATAAATAGACTGAATCAAGTGCAAGCTAGGGTTCAAGTTCCTCAAATTGCCATACAACAGTAAAATACTGATTAACTAAAAGGTTTTACAAGGACTTATGCTGCACACCTTGGAGTTTTTCATGGTCTAGTGCCTTATTCATCATCCTGAACTGCAATTCCTAAACATTTGGTAAATTTTATTAAGTTTATGCTCTCCATTTTAACATGTAAAGAAATGGACCTTGGACCTAACCCAACCCCAAAAGCTAGCTCATGAGGTGAGGATTGTCAGGATCATATAACGAGACCATATCCACATCCTACAACAAATGTGGGGGGAGTGTGCACAACAAATTATGGTATTAGTGTTACCCATCCCAACATGGAGTAAACCATGAAGTGGGATAGGTATCACTGATACCATGTAAAGAAAATGGATCTTGTTCTTAATTTAACCCCAAAAGCTAGCTCATGAGGTGAGGGTTACACAAGACCATATAACAAGACCAAATTCACATCCTATAGCCGATGTGGAACAATTCAAAAAAAAAAAATCTAGCTTAAAGTAGGCAATCGGGAGGAAGATCAAGGCCAACACACGAGACCCAACCTTCCGTACTTCTAAGGAGAGTTGGTTAAATAAATGAAAAGAAGAGCCATAGCTCTTCTACTTTTCTTATGTGGGACTACTATCAAATGCAATTAGCAGATTCCTATCACGAACTTAATTACCAGCATGTCACCTTTCATTGACTTGATGAGGGGCTCCAATTCTGTAACATATTATTATTACTATCACAAGTGAATATCTAACTACTCCTATCATATATTACTTTTACGCTCTGGTTACACAGACTTCTTTTAAAGGATCACTCTTGCACTATGAATCATTGTCCCATATCATGTTAAAGAAGCTTGCCAAAAAGGAGTCATACTCAAGAAACAAAGGGAGGTAGTTCAACAACAACATACCCAATGTAATCCCATAATTGGGGTTTAAAAAGGATAGAGTGTACATAGACCTTACTCCTACCTCGTGGAGGTAGAGAGGTGGTTCCCGAAATACCTTCAACTCAAGTACCGCATATCAAAGCAGTTTGAAAAAGAAAATACAGAAGTAAAGAGGACATAGAAAATAATTGGGAAAGCATTACATAGCATTCAGAAAACAAGAAACAGTACCAGCAACCAAATAATGCAATAACCAAAGCACACGAAACATGTAGTATCAGAAATCGTAGGACTAGAAACTACAAGAATAATGCTACTACTACTGGTATGAAAGGAGAAAGGTAGTTCCTAGTCTCCAAAAGATTATAGATGAACTCAGCTGATATGAGGTTAATTGTTAGGATGTGCATTATCAAAAGCATGTTAACCTTTCAAGATTGACTATCTTGAATATAAGAAAAACCTTTGTGAGGCTTACCCCTTGCGCTTTGACATATCACTCACTGAAACACCTTCGGCAGCTGGGGTGCCCTCCAAAATAAGACCCTCCTGTTACAGAACAGAATCAAATTTATCCACATCAACTTAAAAACATCTCTTGTAAGAAGTTAAATGCCAAGACGGCATCACCAATAGAAGCCAACCTTTGCCAGGTAAAGGTTGCGATGGTCATTATCCTCCTTTTTGGTCTTCTGCAACTCCTTATCATGAGCAGCTTTCTTGTCCAAGGCCTTCAAAATCTTTAATTGCCGACCCTTCAGAAAGACACCTAAACCATCCACAACACTGGCAGCGGAAATAGCAGCTTCGGCAGATGCTGCTGTTTTAAATTTGAGAAATCCAGTACCCCTTGGTCGTCTGCAAGATGTAGAATAAGTTTACTTGGAGCCACTAGACAACAAAGTGTTTTAACACATAGTAGTGCTCATACTTGGTGACTTGGTCAAGAACTGGAGCAAAGTACTCCACTTCACCAAAAGCAGAAAATCGTTGTTTGACTTCTCCATAATCAACATCAAAAGGAAGGTTGCTAATGAAAATTGTCCCCTGCAGATCATCTGCGCCCTCACTCTGCATAGCAGTAATCTCTTTGCCCTTGCCTAAAACGTTGTCTAGTGCTTTATTCGGAGTAGATGCATCCAGCGGTTCATCCAGCAGAAGAATAGTTTCAACTTCCTTTCCCTGCTTGGGAGGGCTTGAAATATCATTTGTGGAAGTAGCTTGCCCTAATGAAGTTGGAGAAATGAAGTTCTGGAGAACTTTTTTCGCAATGTTTGCTTCCTCATCAAAGTCAACTTCAGTCTGATTATCTTCTTCTAAAAGGTCAGAATCATCTTCTGACCCTTCAGCTTGCTGAGATTTTCCATCAATGTCAATATCATCATCCTCCGTATCACTACCACTATCATCTTTCACGCTCTGTTCTGCAGAAACAATAGTGTACATTGAATTATTTCCAAAACTCATGAAGCAAAACATTTAAGAGCATAACAAAGTAACTGGCATAGCATTATAACATCATCACCAAAATTATAAAGAGGAGGTACTAGCTGCGGAACAGTTTAGATGAATATGAAGAGACAACCATCAAGAACTCAATATTCTCTAAATCAGACCTCATAAAGGGTTTTTTTTTTAAAAAAACACCGCGAGGGCTATCCTTAATTATACCCTTGAACACTAGGAAGAGGAAATGACCCAGCACCTATACAATGGCGGTGTATTTGGCAATTTTAAGGTCGATTTAACGGAGGTTGGATAATATGTTGATGGGCTGCTAAAAAGCGAAGCAAAGATACTTCCAGCATAAGGACAAAGAGAAACATTTTGAGGAAAAAAGGGGATAAGAAGCTCAAAGCATAATCAAACACCGCTTCCCAAATACCTAAACTATTGGTAAGAGGTCTCAACAAGTAACCCTCATTCACACATTATGTGCCCAGACACCCAAGGATTTTTACATTCATTCAACTTCAACTTCAGTCCTCAACGAACTTATATCACTTCTTATATGGAAAGGAGAAAGTTTGGACACCAGGACTTCAAGGAACCAAGCAAAGAAAGACTTGCACACATGGATCTTATATTCAACAAATCAAAACTGAACCCAACTCAAGACATGAAGATTTTGATGAAGCATATGAAACGAAATTAGCATTCTAAACACATTTGACTAGCAAAGCCAAAGCAATTAAGATACGTTAAGAAGTGATCGTCCATATTTGAGGCAGGAGCAGAAGTATCTTAATCATAAATTGTAGCCCGAAGAATGCAACAACCTACTAAGAATAATTAGCATTTTAGTTTCAGCGTGTACTAGACAGGTCTGAGCCCATTGCAGCTCAATGCAAAATTGCCTTTTTTTTCCTTCATCTTGTGCAAACCTCTGATCCACGTGCCACTTGAAACAGACCTTGACTTGGAGCAAGGAGAAAAAACTGAAGAACCTATGGCTTGAGGGATTTTCTAAAAGCTAAAAAGCACCACATACAGATTATCTGCGTTAATTTTATGCCTCAGGTCTGCTCACTATAATATTCTTATCAAATTGGTGATTTCTCAAGTACACTCACTAAACTTAATCAAATAAATATAGCCAAAGAATTTTAAAAAATCAATGTTAGCCACCTAATCTATATCCTGACTTGACTCAATGGTGAATTAGCTTCAGAGCTTGATAAATTAAATAATTTTATAAAAATGTTGGGGCACTAAAAATCCTGTATATGTGAAGTATGCTAAAAAGTAGGATGCCACGTTAGTACTTCATTTCCATGCCTAAGACAAATTTGCTTTATATGATTGGATTAGGCAAATGATAACACAGCTAGCAAAATATAACAGGATATTCTCAGACAAAAAAGGAGGCGCTTACCATCTTTTGCAGATGCTGAAGATTGACCACCAGATGCATAAACCTTTTTGGAAACGGCCCAATCAACCGCAATAGTTCGTTTACTCAATGTTTTCCCATTAAATGTCTTAATAGCCTAGAAACAGATATAGAATAACAAATTAGGAGTTAAACAAGATAAGAATCCAAAGGTATAACCAAATAAAACTTCACAGTGGTGCAAGCTCCTCCCGTGCATTGTACGCATAAATTGGAAACACTAGCATTTTATGATTTTTATCATTTACATATTCCTTATAAAAGAGAAACTCTGGTCATACTTATTCAAAGATGCAAACTACAGCAAAATGTATAATTCCTCACTATAACAAGGAAAATGTTCAATAAGCCTTAAAGCACATAATAGTTATGTTTGAGATATTGTGCTAATTTGTGCTGCAAAAAATTATATGATAACACAAAAGCACCCTATGCATAAAGGGTAAACATGGTGAGCAGCTACATTTAATTGTGGTATTACATCAAATCTTACAGTGAGAGGTCAATGTCAATTGTACTCTATCTCCTTCCTCTTTTCACCGATATGGGCAGTTTATTGACAATTCTACCTGACCCTTATTCTCCAACAGCATCAAAGTACATCTCATAAGTTCCTCACAATCCAGTATATAGAACTTGCCAGAAGACCAAGATTACCTAATACGTAGATCACTTTGGTCCGTGGAATAGAACTAATGAACCTAACTGTAATAAGCCAAAGGTTTCTTTGGACCATACCTTTTCTGATAACCAAGAAATCTCAAATCTCCAAAAAGACAATATGGTGTACTGTCCGAAACTGTGTATCATGGGCATCACAACCCCTTCAAATCCTTTTCCACTTAAATAACATATTTTGGTCCGAAGAAGGGTTCGAACTCGTGACATGTGCCTAATGCACACATCACGTTCTATGCTATTACCATGAAACAAAGCCCTGGGGACCTCATCTAGACCATACCTCAAAAGGTGCTTTAAGAAACCTTCTGAGAAAATTTATAACCACATTAAGAGAATATAACAGACTTAAGATAGTAACAAAAAAAATATTAATCGACCCTTTTTTTTTCTACAGCTGAATCGAATTTTTTAAAAAAAGTTGGTATTAAACTGTAAAAGAGAATGACAACAAATTGGAATGTAGGTCCATGATGCAATAAATGTCTCCGGATTGATGCACAGAAATTTTGCAACTTGCTAGATTAGCAAATCATGAATCTGAGAAGACTATCAAAACGAGAATCTGTTCCGATGTAATTCTCAAACTTCAAAAGGGGAATAAACATCCTTTTGGACTTCATTTCTTTGAGGATGAGGGGAATTCAGAAAGAGGCTAAAAGCAAATTCATCAATTCTTTCGAGACATGCACATCTTCACAGTTAACTTTCTCTCAGATTTTAACAGCTTTTCAATTCAAAATAGAAGAAAGCCTTTGAATCAACCAATTTAAAGCCTTATTAATAAAGCAACTTGATATGAATGTGAAGTTCATACATTCTCTGCATCCTGCTTCGACGTAAATTTGACAAATGCAAATCCCTTTGATAACCTGAAAAATGCTAACTAATGGTTACTAATGGCAATTGACAATAACAAACTTGAAATTGTAAAGGAAAATCCCTTACCCTGTCTCAAAATTCTTAGGAATAAACACATCCCACACGAAGCCAACTTTCGAAAACATATCTTTTATCTCATTCACTTTGGCCTATGTTTGATTGTCAAGTTCAAAGGTCAGAGGCTCTGTGAGCACAGATGAATACAATGGAAAAAGGAACACTAAAATTGGATAATAGACATAATAAAGTAAAGAGCAAAAGGAAAGACCTTAAAAGGAATGTTCCTCACTATAAGTTTCCACCTTTGAGTCTTTGAGCCCTGGCCAGAAATGTATTAGTAAGAAACTGCAAGTCGATCAGTTGAATATAACTTCTTACAAAATTAGGCAGCTTGAAAACTGTGTCCAATAAAAATGGAACAAGACCTCTTCCCAACAAGAATGTCGCACAAGCTGTTATACAAGTTACAGAATTCCGTGAACAACGGCAAGAAGTTACAATCCAAATAAAATCGGATTGAATTGGAGTTTTTAAATTCGATTTTGGATTAACCTGTTTGGATATTTCAGATTTTCGGTTCTGACTTTTGTGCCTTTAAGGTAGGCAATAGCAATTAACAGCCTCAATTCATCTAATAGTTTGCTCCTTAGAATGTATAACTTTCTACAGCTAACATCCTGTTGCCCATGCCGTTTAATTCCATATTGGACTTGATACTATAATGGGTAGGATCGTAGGGTACTAATCTATTGAACTTATTAGTATTGGACACATTTGACATCAGTAGGGCTGAATATAAAGTATAAAAATTACGGCTTTTGGGAATATCCTAAAATCCGTAGTACTAAATTTGATATCCAATCCAAAATCCGTATAATTTAAAAATTAAATCCAAAATCCGTATAGTTTAAAAATAAAATCCAAAATCCATCCATAATCCAAAATTTGATTGGCAGGTTCAATGGCAATGAGATGGGGATTCATTAGCTCATTATTTAGTATGAATCAGTGAAATGACAGAAAATCCATATCAAATATCCAAAAGGTTTAAGACTTCGGTTTGAATTTTGGGTTGGCCTAAACTATGCCCACCCCTGTATCCAACTATTGCAAAACTGCTTAAACATTTCACCAGGGAAGCCAGATCACACGACAAAAGCTAAAAAAAACATAGGCATTCAATTAGCTGAAAAAGATGACAGCAACCTAACCTCTCCACCAAGTTGCCGTGCCCAAAGTGTTGCTCCATGGACTTCCTTTTGGTGTAATGATGCAACACAAGCTTGAGCTGATTTGACACTGGTGAAAAGTACAGATGAAGCATCCATTTTACAACCATCGTGTGCTAACCCTAGAATATTCATAGATTTGTAAACCATATCAGCTTGAGTCAAATAACATGTATCTTATAGCTTTCCTGTGAATTCATGACCTAACTTGTTTCTTCTAAGGTAAAAGTAATCACTTCAAAGCCAAAATCCTCAACAGCTTATTGCTCACTCAATCCATCGAGATCACAAATCAAATTAAGGAGTATAAACTCAAAAATTTTAGACTTTAGGTAAGTATATTTGCTAAAGAGACCTTAATCATCAGTCAGAGCTAAAGAAAAAGACTGTCATTATCTGGTCCACAATAACTGCAATTGAGTGCTGAACATCGACATATTGAGAACAAAGCAATGAGAAACACTTAACTGCTTCAAGCTAAAGCAGAAACATTGGTAATCCCAGATAATAACCTGTTTACATGAATATTAACTTATACGAAGAAAGAGATTTCGCCAAACAAGTTTGGAGACCCTGCATGTTCAATGACTAAAAGAGGAAGCCAAAAGAGAGAATCAAGCTTTATATACCCAATACAGCATGAAAATATCTGACCAGGAAATTGAGCTAAAAAATTGTCAAAGAATTCGACCTTATAGAGATATAGTGCCCGGTGCAAAGAGTATAAGATATTTGTACTTGATTCAGCAACTGCCCTTTGAAGTAAGGATTGCCTATTTAATAGAGATGTAAGCATATCATAGCTACTAAAACCTTAACTCATTCTTCCCCTTTCTTATTGCCCTTCTTTACAAACATAAGAATTTTTTGATGGCTTACATACATAAGAAATTATATCAGACTACTTTCTTTTTCCCAGTACTAACCCTAGCTATTTTCCTTCATTGTATCAGATACACATTGAAAAACAAGCACATTTTTTTAAGATATTAATGTTAAAGAAATCATTTGCGATGAAATCTGGTTTACAAAAAAGATCTAATAGCCTGCGGAAGCAAAAGTAGATGTCCAAAACAAATGAAAAGTGGAAGCATGTTTAAATGATTTTACCATGATTTTCAATTTCTTCTTTTGGAAGGGGGTAAGTAACAGAACATAAGGTGCCACACTCTGCCGCAAGCTGGTGAGCCTCTTTTGCCATATCCGCATTTATAATACCTCCTATTATAACTGTCCTGGCGACCCTGTTCAACATGAAGGAAGACATAAGTACATAAAGTAGGAGTTATATCAGTCAACTACAGGAAAGGAAAACTACACAATCACTATTCAACATCCAAATGCATAACTTCCTAATGCCAAAGAGTGATGTGGTATGGCTGTCTCTCCTTTGATAACTAATAATTAGTTGATGTGGGAGAAACTCCCTTCTACAAGTGGTACAAAAGGTACAACACCTACACAAGAATACAGTTCTTTGAAAAAGACACTCAACCATCTATGCAAACAGGAACATCATGGGTGCATTAAAAACAAAAGGTTTTCTCTGAGCTATACAATATCATTTTTTCACCCTTCCTCAAAAGCGTGATATGCCTGAGTTTTTAATTAAACAATTTAAGCACAACGAAAAAAAATGCTCTTGAAAGCCAATAATCACTTCGAGGCAAATTCTACATGAATCTGCAGCTAGAAAATTTAGCTCTCAAATAACTGTGTGAGCACACATAAAATTTTATATTTGGTAAAAGAGGGAGATTAAAAAGGTCATAAGTGATTATTAGTTTAAACAAAGGTCAAAATAACTTAGCACCTAAGTAGTGCCTAGACATACACCAGCATCACGTCCGACAGAAGAACCCAAGAGCGCAAAATTAGACAATCAAGACAGAAATTAAAGCATTAATCAACCAAAAATGAAAAGAATCTAGAGTAACCATGGAAAACCTAGCCCAATGTGATAGCACAAGTGCATCAACACTTGTCATTTAGCAATTTACAGAAGATTGATCCACCAGTCACTTGAGTTTTAGTACTTCATTTTTGGTCCTTAAATACGCTAACAATACAACATAAACTCTAGAATACAACTTGTTTGGGACTGAGGAATTGTTGTTGTTGTTATCGCAATACCAAAACTATTATCAACAAAATTGACAGTTTCCAAACCGATACTTATAACTAGGTTAAGCATATTATTTTCAGAATCAAGAGAAATAGCAAAATTTAACAAATGAAAGTGCAGCAATATCAAATACACAACAACATGCCTCTGCTTTCCTGAATAATTTCCTTCATCAGCTGCACCATTACAAAGCAATGCAGCCTTTCTTTTTCTAGTGGGTTTCCCTGAGATTGCTGTCCACATTAAGTTACATTGCCCAGGGCTGTTAGTAAAGAGAAATCACAAGACTATTGATTGAATTTTGTATTATCCAATAATCTAAAACAAATAAATATTAAATACAGAAATCATTAACTCATATGATACTTGTCATTGAATGTAAAAGTAAATCGTCTCAATTGATGAATAAATACGAAATTAATGCAAAGTCTTTTCTTTTAGAAGTCTGATATATAATTTTTTATAAAGTATATAAATTATCATCAATGAAAGGGTCAAAATTGGACGTATATAAGAGGTATACCAAAAAAAATAAAGAACCTACAAATATTTATTCTATGATTATGTGAGTCTAACATAAGTATTCACTTGAGATGAATATCTGTCGAAGAAAAATGTATGAAAATGAATATCTAAAATATGTTGGCTCTTAACTTTGAGTTCATGCATTATTGAAACGTGTTATATAGCATGTCATGACTCATTAATAGCCATTTTCAAATTAGTGAAAAGCCAAGTTGGTCTCCAAAGGTATGTATAAAAGACATGCACTGAATGTATTAAGACATCCTTTAATTCTGCCATCAAACAGTTTAATATCTAATAACTTGAGGCATTCAGTTTTTAGTGAATCATTGGGTTGTCAGATATCAATTAGATACTAAAAAGCTACATTTATATTGAAAATAACACTCGTATGCTATAGCTCTGAACCTGTTCTCTGTGGGCTTGAAGCTTGTTTGTGCTCAACTACTTCAGTAGCAGGACGATCAAGTTTCTGCGGGTTTGAAGCTTGTTTGTGCTCAACTACTTCAGCAGAAGGACCATCCTTACCGCCTTTTGTTTGTGCAGTGCTTTCTAAATAATATAATTGATAGAAAAGTCAAACAAGCAACATTGGAGTATTTTCTGTTAGCGCAATTGTCTTTCATAAATGTGGCACAATTTTCTATTTGAAACTAAGGTAGCACAGTACCTGTTCCCTGCAGGTTTGAAGCTTGTTTGTGCTCAACTGCTTCAGTAGAAGGATCATCCTTGCCATCTTTTGCTTGTGCAGTGCTTTCTAAATATATAATTGATAGAAAAGTCAAACAAGCAACATTGGAGTATTTTCTGTTTGTGCAATTGTCCTTATTAAAGTTGGAACAATTTTCCATTTGAAACTAAAGTAGCACAAACCTTGATCCCCCTTCGATTGACGTTTTTCACGAGGTGCCCGCTGCATAGCTTGCTTAACTCTAATTTTCCTTCCTCCAACCACTGATCCATTTTTTACCTCGATGGAACGGTTAGCGTCATCTACGGATGCACTACGACAGCACATAAAGGAAGAATAAGTTGCACAATATACGAGCCACATACACAAGATGGGAAACATATCACTGAATAGGATTCTCTTATGTAATTTTTTTCTGATAATGGTAACATGACTCTCTTAGGTAATTTATAAACTACGAAGCAATGCTTCAATCTATAACTTATCTATATCAAATCATGTAAGTTGGCATCCTGCATTCAAAAGTAACAGATTTTTTCCAGCATAGGCTGCATGTTAGACTGAAAATCAATTTTGGAAAAAGTTCATGTATATTAGAGTAAGAAGAACAAGAGTTCTGAATAACTAAAAACAAAGTAATATATTTTACGCAGAGAATGAGCAAAGGACAAGAACCCCTTGTAATTCTTTGCATTCAGTTTCCAAACTATGCCAATGAGATCAGAAATTTGAGCAGGCCAAGACATTTCAACAGGAGGAAAAAAAAAAGGTAGTATTGAATGCATTGACTTACAATTGGACAAAGCCAAAGCCTCGGTGTTCACTTGAACCTATTCATATAAAAGTGGAGTAAATTGGATAAGATACATCAAGATATCAGAAACTTGAGATGAAGACCTAATTAGTTTTCAATAAAAACTGAATCCTAGTATTAAAGGAATAAGTGCTCATCAGTTACCTCTTTACTTTCACTCATAGCGACAACTAAAATACTAGGCAACTTAAAAACAAAATCGTTACTTGTATCTAACAATTGAATTGTAAATATTTAAGTGAAATTACCTTTATTGGTAACCATAAAGCACCGCCTAATTGGTCCAACTTCACTGAACGTCTCCTCCAACTGCAGATAATTAGTAGCTCGATAAGAACAGGATAACTGAACAAAACTGTGTGGTGAGAATGCATGTGTTCTTTTCTTTTTGGTGCCGAATTGCAGCAAGCAAAGAGCTGAATGTCATTCTTAATGGGGAAGACAGAGAAATTACCTGAGCATTAGTGAAAGAATAAGGTAAGTTGTTAACAAAAATGGTGGAAGGTGAATGTTGGCTATCGCCACCAGACATCGTCTTCTTATTCTTTCCCATCTTTTCTGTTGTGAAGAAACCGAAGGAAAACCAATGGCTTTTCTTATTTCTTCGCCAATGAAATTGTTAGGGGTTTATAGTACAGGGTTTTAAATTTCGGGTAAGGACACATCTGGTGGGCTCAATAGAGAGTGGTTCGGTCCGGGAAGTGAATTGGGCTCGGCCTAGAAGGTACATGTGATTCTTGGTCCAACACAACCTCGAGGCTCAACAAAAGTGGGCCGACATTGTTCGTTCGTACTAGCGATTTCCAACTTCCTTCAATATCTCAACATTCTTTGACTCTTGAGCAATGAAGTGCAATATAAGTGGCGACAATAATTATTCTTATCCGGTGTTTACGCTGAATCAAGTAATATATATTTTATAAGTAAAAATTAAATTTAAAATATATGTCACTTAAACATAACTAAGTAACACATCTTGCATTCACTGATATACAAATATTCATACCCCAAACACAAGTGTTCAAACATTATGATGTTTAAAAAACTTTTACAAGAAGAAACAAAAGGGGATAATTGATGCACGTTTTTCAAAGAAATATTTCTATGTTCTCAAAAAGTAATTTTTTAGTGCTTTATTTCTTCTTCTATTTTGGATCTAAGAATAGTACCTAAAGGATCTTGCATTAGTCATTTCCCTTCTCTTTTTAGGAAATTTTTTTCTCATAGTCATGACAATATAAATTTCCGATGAGAAAACTACTTTTTAGCACGATTTAGAATTGAAATTTTAATTTGGGAAAAGAGGCAAATATACTTCAAAAATTTATGATTTATAGTGGATATATTTCTCATTAGAAAAGTGATACATATATTCTCGTAATCTAATAAATAGTGTATATTTACCCTTTTTGTTAACAAACTAAATTTTAAAAAAAATCCTAAAGTTAGTTCTTTAATTTCAAAAATTTCACGTGGCTTTAAAAAATTACTTCGCCAATTTTTTTACCCCTTCATACTTGCGCCAACTAAAAAAAAATTCAATCCCTTTTTTATTCAGACCTGATCCAAACTCCTTTTATAACAAAGTATAAGAAGGGTCTGGAAGGTTAAAAAATGGGTGAGGCAATTTTTTAAAACCACGAAATATTTTTGAATTTTTAAAAATAATTTTAAATTATGCACCATTTATTAAACGACATAAAAAAAATATATATATATATATATATATATATATTTGCTCTAAATTAAAGGGCATATTTACTCCTTCTCCATTCCCATTTTCTATGTGAATGAAATTTTTATACCCAATAAATATTTTTATTTATTTTATATATAATTTCTTGATAATATTGATTAAAAATAATAAATTTATATTAATATTTGATTTCACGAGAATACCTCCATGTAAAAACAAAAACTTTACAAACACAACATCCCTATGATCCAATTTTTTGTAATTTAAGATAGAGTATAAATATTCTTGTTGCAAATTTTAATTCGTATATTTATTTATTTTACTTTAGAAGAAAAAAAAGAGAGAGAGAGAGAATAAACATGAAATATGCATCATTCCAAGATCTTATATAACTTTCTTGCATTGATCTTGCATTTTGAACTTATAAATTACTTGTATTTTTCTTATAAATTATTATAATGTCTATTATTTAAGAATCTCTCCTTTATATTTTAGCTCTTTTTTATTCTTTTTTTTTTAAAAAAAGAGTATTTCTTGGTTATTGACAATTCGGATTTTCATTATATAAGAAATTTGAATATTATTTAATATTGAAAACTTGGAAAACTAATTTTGTTATATATATTTGTGTATGATTTCAATATTATACAATATGTATGTGTTTGGTGATTATGATAGAAACAGTGTATTTGTAATTACTAATTAATTAAGTCATAATATAAGATGTGATATAATTTATCCTATAATAAATCGGTGTGGCCTATTATTTTTGTGTGACAATAAACTCAAATCTAAAACTTATATACATGTATATAAACTTCTTAACAAAAAATCAAAAATGCTTTTAAACTATATAAAATTTATTTATTCTTCATTTATTGTTTGGTCCTAAAATGTTTCTGTCATCAAGATTTTGATCCAAAAATATTATCGTCGTTCATATTTTGATCCAAAAATACTCATATTATTACTTTTGGATCAAATAGCTTTTTAATGAACATATTATTTTTTAAGAATATTCTTTTTCTAATAAAAATATTGTAACTCATTATTAATTTTCATATATATAAAATCACAATAATTCATTATTAATTTCAATTGGATAACGTAAAAAAAATTCTAATAAAATAAGAAATATTTTTATTTCTTAATCTTTTCTGTATCGAAGAAGGATAAACATTTGCTAACACAATTCTTGGTTTTAAAGTTAAAACACATCAATCATAATGTCATAAAACACGAAAATTTATTAATATCTTTAGATTATTATCGATAAAGCTATTGTTGATCCTTTTTAAATTTTAACTTTAAAAATAAGAAATATATTAACAAATGTTTATCCTACTTCAATTCAAAAAATATAGTATTTTTTATTTTTTAAATTTTTTCTATTATTATTTAAATAAAAATTAATGATGAGATTACTATGATTTATATATATGACCTATATTACCAATTTAAAAAATACACATTGTTATTTTATTTTAATTGATAGAATGAGATAAAGAAAAAAAAGATTACTTCTCGTTTTTATGTTAGTTAAAGAGATTTTAGAAGAAAATAAATTAGAAAATGATTCTTTAAAAATAATATTCTGTTTTAAAAAATATCTTTGAATATATATATATATGTTTATCATAAAAAGGGCATTTTTGACCCAAAAGTGATAATAAATATATTTTTGGACCAAACTATTAGAGTTTATGTGCATTTTAATATTAAAGTGCATTATATCTAGGCATATTAGTGGACATAAAGTGGAGAAATTAGTGTCATTGTTCCTTATAACTCATGTAACCATAATAGCATGTTCTCCACATTATACCATACTAATTACTCCCATCAAACATCAAAATATTATCCGTCATCTTAACATTTACTAGATGGAAGAAATATTACACCTATATAAAAGATGTTTTGTTTCTTGTGTTGATGTATGCAAAAAGAAGATAAATATGAGAAGTGTGAAAAATATTGTGGTGTATAGTATTTAATTTGAAGTTAGTGTAGTGAAAGAGAGAGTTGAGAAAGAATAATTAATATTCTATGTCTTCAACTAACTAACTGTACAAAAAAATAGAGTAATTTTTATGTTGAAGGAAGGTGTTCTTTTGGTGGAGCTTTGGACTTATCAACTAATCCGGAGTTGTTTGACTCATATATGACGTTGTTGGGTTATTTTATCCTGGAAAGGACAAGTCAAGAATATTACTACTAGATCAATGAAGATTATACCGCAGTGGGCTTGAATCTCCTTAAAGAGAGCGAGATATCTGTTCCTCAATTTAAATATTTATTTATTCTTTTTTATTCATTTTATTTTCAACTGTAATTTATAGTATATTCACCAACACAAACTATTAACAATAAGGTATCTCAGATCAAAACTAGTAATGGTAAAAATATTTTTATATCAAATTATGAACAAATGATATTTTTATTTAATTTCATATAACTTAAATATATTATTATTTTTTTTATAAACTTTAATCTTTTTTCCCACTATATGACTATACAATATACACATAAGCAACCTATATATTAGTCTTATTTTAACGTTATTAAGGGGTCCCAATATCACACCAAGAAGTTTGATAATCGAAATATAAATTACTTTTAATTAGATGAGAACAAACCCCTTAGCAGGTAATCAAAAACACTCCTTCCAATTGATTGTGGCCACGTGTTTAATTAATTTGGTTACGTTAGGAGTATTCATGTTAAGGTGGCCATGTTTTAAATTTTTTTACATACATAATCCCGTTTTAGTTGAAAATTCCGACAATCATATCAATAATTTAATGGAAATATACAAGACAAAGTCATAGTGGTTTTGTTTAATAATTTTTTCTTGGATTTTATAATAAGCTAAAATTGCCGGCCTTTAGGCATATCCTTAAAGGTGCATGAATTTATATAATGGTGTTTGGTATCAACACTCAACTAACTTTACTAAATTCATTTAATTAATGACTTGTTTTTATTAAATCTTTATCTGAATAGATACGTAGATGGGGTGTGCATCTATTGGCAACATGCATTTGTTTTTCGTATTATGTCACTGTGACGGGATAAAAACTTATCTGTAATGCATTGTTTATAACAAATTAATATTATTTTAGCATGGTTAAGTCAAAAAATAAGAATAGAATAATGTATTTATTTACTATAATTTAATAATAATAACATAAATCAATTAAGATATGTATTATATATTTATTGAATTAGTATAAATTCATTAATTTTTTATCGAGTAACAGTGCATTAAACTTTGGGTTTAATATATTGTTTTACGATGGTAGGAGCTTTGGTAAAATGGAGTAAGACTTCCACTTTTATGCATATTTTTCTTTTTGAAAATGTCAAGTTGCACTCGTATTGCACGAGTTAATTATCATAGTAGCCAGACATAAAAGGCTATGTTCACTGTGGAAGAAAATATTTGTTAATATTTTTATATTTAGTTGGTCAAAATTTTTAGAAAATATTTTTTATAAGAAAATAAGTTTTGACTTTTTCAATAAAAAGAGAAAAATAAATTCCAAAATTAACAAGCATTAATTGTATCCCTCACTCTTCAACAGGAGTCATCTTTATTCTCCCTCGCAGCATTCCTACCACCCCACACCTCCATCCCAAGTAATATTTATATACATACATATATATATTTATTTATAAAAAATATATATATATATTTTAAATAATATTTTTTTATTTATCTATATTATATTAAAAGTGTGAAGACCTTTATAAATGTTGATTGAATTTTTTGCCCTTCATTAAAAGACATCGCAATAGATGAAATCGTCATTTACTATTCTTTTTAAATTATTATTTTTAATTATTATTTTACCACATTAGATTAAGTTTTCTATTTTTTCTAAAATATTTCATCATTTTAGGTTTTCTATTCATAGCATAACTCTATTTATGATAAACTTAAAAAACAAAAATTCATCAAATTTTCACCACTCTAAAAAATTTCCACGCCAATTATAAAAATTTTCTAAGAAAATATTTTTCCCTTTTTGATAGTCACATTTTTTTCCTTTTTGATATATTTTTTCTTTGATTCTTTTTTTACCTTTTATGATAGTCACGTTCATCTTTTATAATTTTTTTGTTTGGAAGATTTTTTACCAGTTTTATAAAAAAAAATTCCAAATTTTGTTTTCCTTTTTGATATTCACATTTTTTTTCTTTTTGATAATTTTTCTCTTTGAAATCTTTCTTTCTCTCTCCGACGGCAATGGATTTTTACAAAAGTTTTCTTTTCCTTTTTGATAGTAGTATTTTACTTTTATAAAAAAAAATTAATTGTATAATTCAATTCATCAACTCTTTTATATCAATATGTTTGATTCAATCTCCAATTTTGTATGTTTTCGTATTTCCTTGTCTTAAAATCTATCCTTTCTTTTCATGTTTTGAATTTTTTTTTTCATGTTGTGGATTTGAAGAAAACAATCGTAATTGTTATGCTAGCTCAAATTATTTATATTTAATATAATTTAACTTGAAATTGACTCCTTTAGTTGAGTCTAATATTGATATTATATTATCTTCTTTAATTGAATCTAGTGTTGATATTATGTAATTTAAAAATTTATTTTATTTGTAATTGATATTCTTAATCTGCTCATACAGTCGCAAGTTTCATCCATTCAAGTAGAGTAGTCTCCTCATTTCATAAAATAGTTTTTTTTATTTATAAAATTATGATTTAAAGAAGATAATAGTAATTGTTAGGCTAGCTCAAGTTGTTTATATTCAAAATAGTTAACCTAGACTGTCTCTTTTAATGAAGTCTAATTATATTGATACTATGTTATCTCCTTTAATTGAATTCAATATTGATATTATGTGATTTAAAATTTATATTATTTGTAACTGATACACAAATATCATCTATTCAAGTAAAGTAATCTCCTGATCTCATAAAATAATTTTTTAATAAAATTATATATTATTGTAATTATAACTCTTGTGCCACAATTTATTTTAGATAATCTTCCGATGAAATCTGAAAAGGATTTCGTGTAAGAAAGAAAAAGAAATTATCAAAAAAAAAATAAATATAGTTAGCAAATCTCTCCAATTTAAAACTCATAATTTTTTTAAACGTAATCATTTATCAATTTGAAATTCACAATTTTATTTCTAAATTCTTATATTATCACACAAATATATATTTTAAATATTATTTTATGTTATTTTTATAAATTTATTCTTATTAATATTAAAGACACACGCAAACACATACACTAAAACTAATATAATAAATACACAAATAAATTCACTTATTCTTTTATAAAAAATATTTTTTTTATACCGAACACACCTAAATATTAGAGGCTTAGGGCCATAATACGAAGAATATAGAAAATTTCAACTGCGCCAAATTCAAAAGAGTAGCTGGGACACACGTCATTGCATGATCTTTCCGGGCACAATATTTGATTAAAAAAATGTAGGGCTAAACGAGTCTCTCGTGTAGTTAATTATCCAGTTAACTAATTTTAGTTAAGCCGCCCTACTTAATATTCGAGGAGAACGTAGCAAAATTTCTTAAAATAGAGTACTTCTCCTCATATCCTTATTTATTTACTATATTAAAAATATATATTTATTTTATTTATTATTTATCATATATTAAATATTAATTTTTATATTTTATTTTTAATATTAATTATTTATTTTTAAATTATTTTTCAAAATATGACAAAATATTTAAATTAATTATTATTTCTTAAAAGCATATAAGAGTGTTTTTGCTAGTCTTTATCTACTCTATGCGTGAAAGATGAAATACATAACTTTAAAACTTCAAACTTTGCCTAACCGACAACTTGTATTGTTGGTTTGGGTTTAGATAAGGCTAAATGATAAAGCTAGGTGAAGTTAAGAAGATAATTATCTAATTGAGTCTAGTACACGTTGAATTTCTTGGTGTTTTATTGTCTTATTATGGAAGAAAAAAGTGACAGTACAATTACTACTTATAATTACTCATTGATTGTAATATATCTGTAAAACACAGAGATAATTAATGTACTTTGATGCTGAAAAAAGGATGATCAACATAGAAGGAAGAAGTAAAATATTCGTTTTCATAGAAAGAAAGAAAAAACTTAAGGTTTAGCGTAGGTATTTTAATTTTTATGTTGTAATTATTTCTTCTTTTAAGTAAATTAGTTAAAAGTTTGAAATTATTTTCATTCGATATACCCTTCAAACAACTTCTCCAATATTTTATCAGAATTCCAAGCACTGAAATCATTTATGGCCAAAAAAGAAAAAAAAAACTTACAAATTATGATTTTTTTTCAGAGGGCAAAGCAATATAAAATATAAATATTGTATACATTGAATAAGAAATAGTAAAATCAAATAGGAAACAAGACATTTTGTGGGGAAAAAAGGATTTTTTCCACTCGTCTTGTGTAGTACTCCTAGTTTTGAGTTGACATGCATTTCAAAAGTTTGACTAATATATTATATTTATTATTTGTAAAAGAAAAATGTTAAAATATTAATTGAAAAAGAAGCTCATATTAAAAGTTAGTAAAATTTAAAAGACCTCACTAGTTCACAAATAATAATTAAACAAAATTTACAAATAGGATTTGTTAAATATTTTGAAACGAAATACATAGTGGTAAGGCTCCAATGAACGAGATAGTTCCACTATTAATTAGAGATATGAAGTTCAAATTTTGTGAATAAAAAATCTGGCCTTTTATAGTAGGGTGCCCATTGTCCTTTAATAATTTTACGTGTCAATAAATAATCAGTAAAGTGCCAATAAATTTTATAAATGCTATTTGGAAAAGATATGCACGCAAATTTTATTTTAGAGAGACTGTTTTCAAACAATCTTATGCTCAAGTGCGTCAAATCAATAATCCTATATGATTCAAATTGAATATATATTTATTACAATAAAAAAGAATTGGCCCCTCAAGTGCATCAAATCAATAATTTTATACGATTCGAATTGAATATATATTTATTTAAAAAAGAAAAATTGGCCCCCGGTGGTTAAAAGAAAACAAATATGCTAAGGAAGTCATGTATGGTGGATATTGCAACAAAACATACCTTCAAATACATGCTTAAGATGAGAGGAACATCACAGAAGTCGAGGAGTAAGAAAACAGAAACTTAGAAAAGAGAAGATAAGAGAAAGAAGCTAAGACAGGTTTAATTTTAGGTCTACGTACCAACTGGTAGTTAGAGATTTGAACTCCTTAACCAAACATAAAATAAAATAAAAAAAACTAAATAATTCAAGAAACTAAGAACAAACAAGTAACAACAACAACAAAGATGTTGAAGGATAAAAACCCCATTAAGGAAAAAGATAGAGATTGAAAGTGAAAGTTCATGATTTTTCATGGGAAAGTTTCTTTTCAGTTCTTCATATAAATAAAGAAAAAAAAAGGAACATTTTTTGGAGCTTTCATGTAGATATAGAGAGAGAAATAAAGAAAAGTGAATTTAGAGAGAGAGAGAAATAGATGTGTACACGTGTGATATTTTGTATGGTTCTGTGGAACTCTCACGTGTGAATAGATAAAATGATGGATAGAGAATATATGATAAATAAGAAGAGTACTACAGGGTGATGATTTTTCGTACTACTATGTATTAAAGGTTAATTTTTTTTTTATTTTTAAAAGTTCCATTTTTTGGGTCTTTGGAGTTTTTTATTTCTTGGTCATTTTGACTTGTGTTATGCCTGAGAACTAGAAAAAGAGATGGTATTTGAGTATAGGGATCAGAGTTTTTGCTTTCAAGAAGGAATTTTTTGGTCGATCGAAGCTTTTCTGTTCCCCAGAGAAGACACAAATATTGCAGGTTTTCAGGTAAAGTATTATTATTACTTAAATATTTTCTCAATTTTGAGTCTTTGACTTTGCTCCCATCTTCTGTAAAACAAATGGATTCTTGTCAGTGGCCAGTATTTAAGAAAAAGTTTAGTACATAATTAGTAAATAATAATTCCCAATTTGCTGCTTTCATGTGACTATTATTGGGAAATGGTTGCTGCTGAGTTTCATTAATCTCTAGTATATTGTGTTGCCTGGTGATTGAATGGGTTCAGAACAAATTATCTGTTACAGGGTTTTATTGTTTTTTTAAATAGATTCTCAACTTTTTCGTATACAATTTTTGGTTTGTTGTCTGCTCAGGCTTGGGTTTTTGGAAGTTATAAGCATTGGGAAAGATGGGTGTTTCAATATGTTAATGATTCATTATTTATGCTTGAGTTGATTTTGAATTTGGGTTGATTGGAATCACTTTACATTTCTTCATGAAGAGACCTTGTAAAGCGAAACATATATAAATAAACATGTGCAGCAGTTGCAATACAGCTTTTGGAGTTTGATATTCATCGTGTTTTGATCATGTTTTGGTATCATCTTGCCTGAGTTTGAAATTGGTGAATTGCCTAAAACATTCGATTAGAGTCAATTTGAGGTGTTAATTGATGAATTTCATGTTTCTACATAGTTTAGTGCCATAGTGCAAGTACTATAGTAGTGCATAATTCTCTGTCATTTTCGTATCGATATCTTAACTTCCCTTTTGCAGGATGTGTAACTGGATAGTCAACCTTGCATTTGAAACTCAATAGTTATTCATCTCCAAGTAAAATAATTATTGAGGAAACCAAGGATGGCAACTTATTTTCCTAGTCCAAACAATCAAAGAGAAGCTGAGACATTTCAATATTTTAGGCAATCTTTGCCTGATTCTTATTCAGAAGCTTCAAATGCCCCAGAAAACATGACGGTGTTCATGAACTATGCTTCTTCTGGGGCATATTCAGATATGTTGACGGGTGCTTCCCAACAGCAAAACAGCTGCATCGATATCTCACCAGTTGGAGCCACTTGTTCCAACACATCACAACAAGAAATATTGTCAAATCTTGGAGGATCACGGATGGGGTTTCAGGATTTTTCTGCATGGAGAGGTAGCAGAAATGAGATGCTAGCTGTACACTCCATGGGTGCGGCTGATAGTGTCCTTCAAGTTGCACAAAATGTGCAGGGTCAAGGACTATCCCTCAGTCTTGGCTCCAATATACCATCCGGAATTGGAATTTCACATGTCCAATCTCAGAATCCTAACCATGGTTTTATGTCGTTCTTGAGTCCTGCTTCATCCATTCCAGGTGAAGGTAGTGGTGTCAACGTATCCTTCGGAGATGGTGATAATTCCCAACCAAAACAACAAAGAAATGCAGATTATTTTACTTCGGATTATCCTGGAAGCAACTCGGATGCTATGAAAGGGTATAATTATCCATATGGTACGTCGAGTATTGCAAGGACCATTCCCAGCTCAAAGTATTTGAAAGCAGCTCAGTATTTGCTTGATGAGGTTGTTAGTGTCAGAAAGGCTATCAAGGAGCAAAATACTAAGAAAGAGTTGACAAAGGATTCCAGAGAGTCTGATGGGGATTCAAAAAATAAATCATCAGATCCTCCTGCAAATGGGGGTTCAAATCATCACGAGTCCAAAAACAAACAAAGTGAACTTTCAGCTACCGAGAAGCAAGAATTGCAGAACAAACTGACCAAGCTTCTGTCAATGCTGGATGAGGTATGACCCTACAGAAAATAGTGATTTGTGTATCAATTTTGGTGGTCTTCAAGGTTCTTGTGCATGTCTTGCTCATTAAATTTATGGTTCTAAACTTTTAATCCTCTACATCACAAATTTTTATTTTCTTATTTCAATTGATAATTGCGTAAAAGGAGTCAAAAGTAGTGGTTTCAGTACGTTATGGACTTCTTCGATGGTTCACATTCATCTTTCCGTTGGCTAACTTGTCCCATAAGACCTTTAACTGTGATGACATCTGCTTCTTTTGATATACTGCTATTTGACTGAGGAGATTACGATAAATAAAGCATCTTATTTGATGGAACTTCGACTTCCAGACAGCAGTTAGATAGCTGTTCTTAAATATATCTCCATGAATTAATACAATTGCTTAATTTAAATAATCACTTCATAGGGATATTAATAGAGAGTTAGCTGTTATAACAGTATCATTACTATATTTTCAGTGAGTGGCTTCACTAAGATAGCAAAGTTAATGATTATAACGCATGACTAACTGCAGTATGATACAAGATATACTCTTGGGTCCTCAGATTCAACTGGCCATTTTGACAGTGATGGTTTAAGAAATTTGCACCAAGAAACTGCTAATTCAAAAACAGCTATAGTCATTTATTTCCTTTTTTTCCTCTCCCTTTCTTTTCTGCCTGCTGCTAGAATGACACTAGATGTGTAGCTTGGCAGCTAATCACAGCGGCATAAATTTGTGGAAAGACCTGCAAACTGTTCAGTTTCTTGACACGTGATGGAAACATCAAACATGGGTGATACCGTGGTGTCGCATCTATCTTTGACAAATAGTCAGTTCCTAGTGTAGGATAATGGTTATTTGTGTTCAGTTAACGAAGGGCATTTCTAGTACACGGACATCCTTCTTTTTATTCATTGAGAGTTCACAACTAGGATGCAGTTTATACCTTTGGAGCAGGTATTATTCCTGAATGTAAATTCTTCCGTCACTTATTTCTCGTATGTGTTTAGATTTGTAATTTAGGAGCAAAACTGGGATCAGTGCCAAGACTATGAATTCTGGAACTTAACCATTTTGTTTCTTCTGCCATCTGTGATTTGCATAAAGTGGAAGTTGAACTATGGTGTATTGTCACAGATTGATAGAAGGTACAGACAATATTATCATCAGATGCAAATAGTGGTCTCATCATTTGATGTGGTAGCTGGAGATGGAGCAGCTAAGCCATACACAGCTCTTGCTCTCCAGACAATTTCCAGACACTTCCGTTGCTTGCGCGATGCAATATGTGATCAGATTCGAGCATCACGAAGAAGTCTTGGAGAGCAAGATGCTTCAGAAAACAGCAAAGCAGTTGGAATATCACGCCTGCGTTTTGTGGATCAGCATATTAGACAGCAGAGAGCCCTGCAGCAGCTTGGTATGATGCAACAACATGCCTGGAGGCCTCAGAGGGGTTTGCCTGAAAGCTCTGTTTCAGTTTTGCGTGCTTGGCTTTTTGAGCACTTTCTTCATCCGTAAGTAGATTTATTTAGACAGCATCTAGCAGGCGTTGTGAAACTTTTCTTGAATTTGAATTGTTATGTGACTTCAGTCATCCAATTTATCCCCGAAAAAGAACTTTGGTCATCTAATTTGTAATTGTTTCTTTTTTGCAGCTACCCGAAAGATTCTGACAAAATAATGCTAGCAAGGCAAACTGGCTTAACGAGAAGTCAGGTATAAGATCTTTCTATCTGCAAATGCTGAGATATATCAGTCTTTCCTGTAGCCAACAAATGGCTGTTTATGTTCAAAAGAATTATTCTACAACTATAACAATGTGCAAAATCGATTTGTGAAGACTCTCTAAGACAGTGCCTATCATCAGATATTGAGAGCTGGCATGCTAGAAATCGACTATTCTCATCTCAGGATGACATTTTTTCTTCAGCACGTGTATTTTTGTATCTGGAACATCTTCCATCAGTCTTTAGTGAGTACATTTATCCTAATTTGGGCAGGAACTTTCGTGCACTGAACAAAGTCTATAGTTTCTTAAAGAAAAGCTCATTTGGTTAAAAAATAGCAGGCATTTGCCTGTTGAAAAGTCGCATGCATTTGGTTCATTTGTGTTGATGGACTTCTGGTTCTGGCTCAATATTTCGTTGATGAACTGGTGTCACGTTTCAGGTATCAAATTGGTTCATAAATGCACGGGTGCGTCTTTGGAAACCCATGGTTGAGGAAATGTACAAAGAAGAGGCTGGTGATGCTGAAATAGACTCAAATTCTTCATCAGAGGTTGCCCCAAGACGTGCAACGGAAGACTCAAAAGTTGAAGAAAGAGAAGAATTGCGCCAGAATGCAGCCTCAGAATTTCAGCAGTACAACAGTAGCCAAATGTTGGAGTCAAAATCTAACCATGAAGCTGATGTAGAAATGGAGGGAGCAAATAAGGCAGAAACTCAATCTGGAATGGAAAATCAAATAGACGAACCCCCGCCTGCTATGGATAATTGCACCCTTTTTCAGGACGCGTTTGTTCAAAGCAACGACAGATTCTCAGAATTTGCTAGTTTTGGAAGTGGAAATGTCCTAGCCAATGGAGTTTCACTTACATTGGGATTGCAGCAAGGTGAAGGAAGCAACCTACCGATGTCCATCGAGAGTCACGTTAGTTATGTACCATTAAGGGCAGATGACATCTATAGTACAGCACCTACTACTATGGTCCCTGAAACAGCAGAATTCAACTGCTTGGATTCTGGGAACAGGCAGCATCCATTTTGGCTCCTACCATCTGCTACATGATTTTGTAGCATGATATGTGATGTAGAATTGAACTGCAAATTTTGAGAACATCCAAAAAGAATTCACCTTCCATCGAGTGGTTGGTTTGAAGCTTACAGTAACAGTATCTTTGATCACTGTTGTAATATAGCAGAATATTGCAGGGAAAGTTCCCAGGTTGTTGTTAATTCTGTAAAGTCTGTAAAGGTATGACAGATTTTATTGTTTTGATCATTGGAATTTATTATATAGTCAATCCCGACTGATTGAGATTGAAGCGTAATTGTTGTTGTTGAGTTGGAATTTGTTACTATATATAGAGTTTCTGATCACTTGGGCTCAGAGTAGTCCCATATGGTCTCTTCTTTCTATCCCCAAGCAGAAGTTTGGGAGCCAGCTTCATACCAAGTTTTGTGTTCACTGTTCACCAAGAGGGTTAGGGTAAGATTCCATGGTGGTAGATCTCTACGACTTATTCTGCTAATCAAGCCTAATCAACCACATAATTCAACCAGTCCTCTCTTGAGGTGTAATAATAATGAGAGTGGGGACATAGCAAAATAAGAAGTTTTGGAAATTGAAAAATATTTACAGCCAGTTTAAACTTTGACGTAATCTGGACAAAACTAATTGTCAGATCGTTAACATGCAGTCTGCAAATGACACAGCATTTCCTGTCAGATCTTTAAATCTTTCATTGGCATAACGGATCCACCATTTGTTAGATGACCACATCTGCACTTGAGGAGCAGTTTGATACTTCTCAATCACTATTTACCTGAAAAAGAAGATAGAAATCAGAAATACTAGTCAAAATACCATAAAAAAGTATTCGCTAGAACGAAGTAGTTCTCACTGACCTTTTGTACAGAGCCACCACATCTTCATTGAGACGTGATGATTCCAAGAACAAATCTTCACAGTTGTTGATATCGACGGTCTCCATTTCAAAATCGGGCTGAGCATAACTCTCACTCCACTCGAACCATAACTTTGCAATAGACTCCTTTTTGAAACAAGTTGCATGATCTTCCTCCTCAGGTGAATCTGAGGCCACTAATCTGTAAGTGTATACTTTCCTCTCCTGGCCTGGTCGGAATGCACGTCCTATTGCTTGACGGGTTACTGATGGGTTGAGATGCACATCCAATATGATAATCCGCGATGCCCCGACAAGTGATATTCCTTCGCCACATGCCTTAATTGAACCAAAGAAAACACGAGCATCAGCTGAAGTGTTAAATCGCTCCATTGAAGACTCCCTGCTTTCTGAGTCTGAATCACCAGTTATCATAAATATTTCCTTTCCCAGATTGTAACCCTTAGTCCTAACAGTCAACCTCTCCAAGAACTTTAAAGGCAAGAGGTACTGGCTAAACACTAGCATTTTTTCACCTTTTGATTCACACAGCTGCAGCAGATTCAGGTAGAACTTGGCCTTCACTCCTTCCCTCAATTCCAAATTCTCTAACAGCTTATCAATCTTCTCTTCATCAACTCTATCTTTAACAGAATAGTTTCTTGAAAGGCTCTTCAATTGTGGGTGCACATACACTGCACTTCCTTCAGAACTGATTTTGAACTTTCTTCCCAGTTTCTTCAGCTCTGCAACTTCACTTTTCTGCTTGGGATGGAGCTTTAGAAGGACAGTGTAATCCACCAATCCTGGAAGTTCTTCGAGGAAATCGCCCTTGTAATAATGAAGCACTTTTTCGGTCATTTCCCGCAGACCTAGAATGACAGCACTCTTCCTTGAGAAGTTGTCATCCTTTAACAGTGTATGCTCCACCAGCTCATAAAAGTCATTGTCGTTACTTTTCTTCAGGAGGTTCCTTCTATTTGAGCTGGCCACTTTGCTTAGGATTGTCCTCTTAATGCTTCTGGATGTTTCCAGCTTGAGAAATTTTGGACGCACAAGGTTCAGAATGTTAAAGACCTCTTTAACATGATTTTGGTATAATGTGCCAGAAAGCACCACCTTCAGTCGTGTCTGGACCTTCTCAAGTGAAGTCAAAACATCAGTGTCTTGGTTCCGGGGAGTGTGCCCTTCATCAAGAATGAGAATTGATGGGCACTTCAGCAAAATCTCCTGACAAGCAGCTGCAGTCGTACTACCAACATTGTCGCACACAATTGTTGAGAACTGCTTATAGCCTAGAAACAGAACACTTCTTTCCTGTGACCATTGCTTCAGAACTTCCAATTGTTGAGATCTATTATCTGCTTTTACCGAGTAGAAGTCATAGAGGGGAATTTCATCCACCTGCCACCTCAAGAACTCTTTCTTCCATGTAGCCAAGATTCCTCTAGGTAACACAACCAAAGGCCTAGCTCTATCATTATTAGCCATGAAGCTTTGTAGGAAGCTGATTATCATGAAAGTCTTGCCAGATCCAGGGGCGTGAGCCATGATACAGCCTCCTTTATCTCTCAACAAGTTGCTAACAAGAAAATTAAATCCCTCAACTTGGTGAGATTTCATCTGTTTCCTATGTCTTGGATGAACACAAATTTCAGTCATATCAATGTCATCAGAAGAAATGATGCCATCAAGGAGGAGTTCAGTAGGCCCTATATCCTTCACTGACCGACCTTCATAGTGATATGTTCTTGTACTCCTGGCAGCCTGTTAAAAATGCAAAACTATGTCCTTGAAAATAATTCCAGATACTTATACTAAAAGACATCTAATTAAGTCCATGATTTGTATTAAACCTGCCCAAAATGTTACCTCAAGACTTGTTAAGACAGGGTCACAGCAATGAGGTAATCGAAGATTTTGATAACTTAAACACCTCCTAGAAAATTATTGTTCAACACCCATATCACTTGTGAAAGAAGCCATACAATTTCGACATTTAGTAATTATGTGGTAGTATCTAAAAAAAACTAAAAAGTTCCATCTTTCAGTGAAGGAAAATACCAAAAAAATGTACACACTAGTTACTTTCAGTTCTCGCCCGACATTCGTTCCTAAGTCAAACAAACATTAATCTAAGACGGCAATAAACTAGGGTAACACTAAAATGACAGATGTTATACAACTTAATATCAAGGTCAAAAGCAATTCAGATGATTTAGCAAACAAACAGTTAACAGAGAATAATCATATCAATGTGCTAATGTTTTTTCAAGCTTCTAAAAGGTGTAAAGAGCAAGATCCATAGCAAAAGATGATCAAGGATTGACAGCCAGACCTTCGAATACTGAAATTCTATGATGGTTTCAATGCTTCTCTTAATGACTCCACATACACGACACACATAACCAATATCATCTTTCAAGATGAAGGAATGATCGCATTCGTCCTCCTCTTCAACTGTATGCTCATCCGGTGAAGGTTCAGCAGCAACATCCTATTTTTACATGCAACAGAGTTCAAATATTAACATAGAATATCAGATAGCCAAGAAAGAATCAATTTAGATATACAAAAAGGCAAACGATTTGACTCTAACATTAGAAGAAATACTCTCTTTAAATTGCAAGTGCAAGTGTTTTTTGATGTGATCAAATGTACAAACAACTCTGCGGGTGGTAAAAGAAAAATCAACTGTAAGGTGATTTTGTAGATAGATAAACGTCGATACAGCAAATGTTTCTTAAATATGCTTCAGATTTCAGAAAGGTACTGAAAGCAGTATAGTCTAATATGATTTTAGAAGTGCATACAGATGTATAGTGCTAATACTGGTCCAAGGTATAATGTGATCTCTGTTCAAGCTTTGTCATTTCTATTCATATTTTAACTTTTACAACTATATGCATATAATCATGAACAATTTGGCAAAAAGGTTCACAAGAAGCAAAAATGGAAAGAATTCACTTTATGAAGTAAATTATGAAAAAGACAAAAGAAACTAACTAAAGCGTATGAATCATATTATTATATAAGTGGGAAGCCCCATAGTTAAAAGTTGAATTAGGAAATTACCCCTGTTAAAAATTAAAATGTTATAATTAATTAAATATTAAATAATAATATTTTAATTACTTGAAGGTCCAATTTAATACATAAAATTCGATGTATATTATCCATAAAACTTCTCTATGACCACGAAAGCTTTTTTTTCCCCCCTTTCATTTTCTTGTGTTTTTTAAGAAGAAAAAAAAATTTAATTCTCTTTAAGTTTTCTTCCTTTTGAAAGTAATGACGGAACATTATACTTCTAATTAATATAGAAGTTAGAAACGTATTTTTTCAATTAATGAGAAGTTGAAATGAATCCAATTAATTAAGTTAGCAATGTGAAAAAGTTTTAACCAATAAACTTTGAAGCTAATATATAAACACACTTATGTCATTCAACATATACTTCTTATCATAAGCGGGTACAATTTTCAGCTACATTCTAATTAAGGTCTAGATTGTTCAGTTTAATTTGCTTGATCCATTTGAATGATGATCTTTTTTCTTTAATTAGGTGCTAAAAATGGTATAATTTCACCTAAAGAAATAATTTAGTTGTATATATGTGATTTGGTGTTGGATGATGTAATGATGTATGAATTTTTGTTTTATTGTTATGTTAATACTATTAATTACAATTTTTTTCCAGCAAATCATATTGCTTCATCTTTTTTATTCATTTTTCTAATTTGAGTTTATTATTATCTTTTAATTAATTTCTTGATGGAGGATTTTATCAACAGTTTCGAATTGTTTAGAACATTTAGCTTCAAATAACTTGAAAAGCTAAATGATTCGGGACTTGGTATATTTTCGTTAGCTGTTGAAGATGGTGCATGTTTGCTTATAGATTGTTAAGCGTGATTCGGATATGTTCTATCTTGAGTCTTGTATAACATTGAAGGAAGGAGCACTTTGGTAAGTTAGTTAAGCTAGAAATTAATTAGCTAGTAGTTAGCTTAATTTTTATGCGGTGTACATGCGCAACGTGCGTGTCCAGAAACTAGTAATAATGAAAAATGTCAAAGAATCCAAAGTTATATTTCATAGTAAACACTGATTTTCTAAACATTCATGGCTGTTACTTCCTAATGATGTAAGGGGCTTATTAGAAAGCTGGCAACTTCAAAGGATACCTAGAGGTCTGAAGCAGATATGGAAAACCATCCCAGTTTTAATCTTCTGGACTTTATGGCTGGAGGGGAACAAGGCTTGTTTTGAAGGGCATGGAATTTTCATATCTAGAGCTAAGAATAATTGTTTGCATAATCTGTATTTCAGATGTAAAAGCAGTATGTTAGTTAGTCTGGATCAGTACATGGAATTTTTGAAGTTGTTAGGAAGGAAAGAATAGCAGGCTGTCTGTTTGGACTGTGGTCTCTTTACATTCTCAAAAAGACAGTAACACTGAATAGGGCATCCTCAGTGCATCTGTTGCTTCTTTTTCCTTAGACAATGTCAACATCAGGCCATAGAGGAGTTCCATCCCTATATTGTACATGGCTACACAGCCAGGCCAGGCTCAAAAAGTGCTCACCTTAACCAATCCTAGCTTATTTTGTGCATCCCTTGTTCCTTTTCGATATGAATTTCTTTTGAAGAAAGCATTGGTGCACAGTAAGAGTTGTCTCCACATGATCAAGAGGTAATTAGTTCAAGCCGTGGAAACATCCTCTTTCAAAAGGTAAGAGCACAAAGAAAGTGCTGGTATTTACGAAGTAATAAGATTTACAAAAGGTACTGCATTCCCCTACAATCCTGGAAGGATGACTGGAACATAAAAAACGAAATTATCTCATATACTCCCTCCATTTCAATCTATATGGCAAAGTTTGAAAGAGCACAGAATTTAAGAAAGAAAGGAAGACTTTTGAAACTTTTGGTCTTGGAAAGCTACCATTCTTCCCAAAACCGATTAAAGAGGAAAAGTTGCCACATAAACTAGCATTTGAATTTTCACAAAGAAATTTTTGTAATTCTTAATTCCCCAGCTCCTCAATTGAGATTGCATCATCTCATCATCACTCCGGGAGGAGGTAATGAAGCTTTCTCCTTCACAATTATCCAATTCAGTAAACAAAACTCCTCCAAACCCAACCTACCCCCTTTTCCGGAACTCTCCCACTCTGCTTACCTTTGTTCTCTAATTAGTGAGAATAAATGGCCATTAAACTGTGAGTGCAACCCCCCACCCCAATTTCACAATTTGAGTGATTTGTACTAGGACTCCAAGAAGCTAATGTCCAACAAACTTAATACCAACACTGAGGCAATTTGACAAACAAAACTCAAAACAATTCATATAAATTTACACGCTTTGGTCCAAATTGATGCTTTATTGAAGCAAATTGACAAAAACGAAATTCAAAACAATTCATAGAATAATGCGTTACATGTTTGGAACAAATTCATCCTTCATGTTTGTCCCTATTTTTTATAACTGTGGTGTATGGGCCAGCTTGCTCAGTGGGTGCACCTCGACTAATTCCACGAGATACATGCTACCTCCCGCCAGCAAAGGTTCCGGGTAAATCTATCCAACCACCTAGTGTTTTTTTGCCCCTGTTGGAAATCGAACATAACACCTCATGGCTCTCAACCTACTTCATTGACCACTAAACCACACCCTTGGGTGCTTCCTTCATGTTTGTCTTTTATATGCTTGATTCTACCATTTCTTTCCATTCATGTTTTCACAAACTTCTCTCAACAGGTATTCTCTAACCAACATAATAGAAGCCAAGCACCTTTTTACGCTATAAGAAGTTGGGCATCAACCATCAAGTTTGCTCCAAAATTGATTTGAGGAAAATTTACAAAATAGGCCGGCTTTTAAGGGTTTCCTTATGCACTATACCAATTTCCTTATACAAGTAAAGTCCAATTAACCTATGTAGTTAATGGTGTGGCAATCATTGATTTGATCGACTTATTGCATAATATAACACTCGTTACAAATGATATCTTCATGATTCACCAACTAGCTATCATAAATATCAATAATTTCTTATAATTGAATAAAAGGGCAGTCTAGTGCACAAAACATCCTGCATTAGCAGGATCTAGGGAAGGGCTGCACCCCAAGGGGTGTAATGTAGACAGCCTACTCTAATGTAAGCATTAGTGGCTGCTTCCACAGCTCGAACCATAACCTATAGGTCACATGAAGACAATTGAATAAGGAACTAATTTCCGTTCAACCTACCAATAAGCAGATTTAGTTTAACAAGTATTCCACCTCTACATCTTTCTGAGCAAAGTCAACCCACTCTACTAGATGGCCTTCTCTTGTAAAATACCACAACCTGGTGATTACTTGCAAAAAATTAAGCAGACTATTATCCCATTCATTGTCATCTAAACAACCTTTTTCTCATTTATTCTGAAACTGAAAAAAATTGAAAATGAACATTTCTCATTTATTATGAATGCTTCTAGACAGTTTTCTTCTTATCCATCATTCCCAACTAATACACAATACTTCGTCTTTCCAGCACGCATTTCATAAATCACATCATCATAGTGAGTGTCAGCAACTCTGTTCTCTGTCATTTAACACCTAATTTTTTCTTAATCTTCTTCACCCCTCAAAGGAAAAAATAAACAAAATGAAAATCCCTAAGTGCACGGTTACCACAAGGAGGGACCATTTAAGTATACAGTACACACCTTGAAGGTTGAAATGACTACAAAAGCTTTTCTGATTAAGTGATATGTCTATAAATATTGCATGCTCAGGCTTAAAAGTTTAGCTGGGAGAATAACGATACATATATAAACAATGGAAACGTCCAAAAGAAGCTGATAAACTAAAATTATCTGCACAGAGAAAGTATCAATTCTGTCCTAAATTGCTAGACACTATCCAGAACTAGCCTCACATATATAGTGGCAAGAATCTAACAAAGAAGAGAGTTGTCATGGCTGTAGGGTCGAATTTACCAAAGTTTTGACTGTGGAGCTGAATACATTATCAAATAAATGTACCTTTGAGAATTCGAGAGCAAATGACATCTCATTCCATATGTCTGTCAAACCTTCATCAGGCTGCTCGGCACCATCATCAATCTCATCATCATCTTGTACACCGACATAAACGCCTTTATCTTTCTCTATTTCAGCTTCCCCAGCAAGGCTTACAACTTCTATCGAAGTCTGTCTTTCACCATAATCCCTGCCCTGCATTATTAAAAAAAGATTAGCAACGAAGCATAAGAATAAATAAAAATGACGCAAGAGAACTCAGATCAATCATAAACAACAATATATAAAACAAGATGGTGTTGAATTTTTATTTTTGACTGGCCCTCAAGAATTTGCAAAAGCATTATTGAGGGGAGGGAGAAGTAGGTTTGGAGGAGAAAAGAACAGTATTTAACTGAACATGTCAAAGTGTCCTAGAATCCCTTAAAAAAGGGAGAAGGATCTCAAGTTAGAGAAGATTTTCCACATATTCTGTGGTTCTAGGAGCAGGAGGAGCGAAAGGGGAAGAATCAACAATCAATTGCTTTGTGGTGATAACTCTTTGAAGTTCAACTTCCACCCGCTCTTTGCTATCTCAGGAATATTGGAGGTATTGGGTGCGGGAGGGAGAAGAGGACTAGAGATCACTTGTGTTGTGGGAATAGAAAAAAACATAAATCTCACAGTAAAATTATGCGGAAAAGTCATCAAAATGATTTTAAGTTTTCAGCCCAATCTTGTTACCAGATGTTATTGAAACAAGATGAGCCTAGACGCAGAATTGGCCTTGGAATCTAATTTGGAAGACCCTAGCTCCACCTACGTGACTTGTTTTGGGTGGGTGAAGCTTAGATTCTTGTATAACACAAGATAATCTACGAAGAAGGGGGTTTAACTTATGCAACAGATGTGCTATGTATGAACAGGCCATTGAATCAGTTAATCATCTCTTCCTTCACTGCAATTTGGCCTGGCAAATATGGAATTTGTTCTTTAATCTTTATGAAGTCCAGTTGATGATTCCTAGGAATGTGGAGTAACTGCTTTGTAACTGAAATGTACAGAAGACTAAGAAATGATATACGAGTATGGAATAATATTCCATTGTGTGTATTGTGGGCTATATGGGAAGAATGGATAGGAGGATTTTTGAAGGGTTAAAGATTGTCATTGCATTTCTCATGTTACACTAAAATGTATCCAGAATTTATATTGCTAGAGTATAAGGAAAGATGAACTGAATATGTGATATCCTTGAACTTATGGACCCCTTAAAGGCTTAGAAGGAGCATGTCAATTGCACCAAGATCTTTTGTACAAGTTCAGTAACTCCTTGGTACAGTTTATTAAATTAAATTTTACCTTTCATAAAAACAAGTCTGTTACTAGGTGTACAGATCAAGGAGTAACAGTTTTTAAGAAATCATTTCCTGAGCTCAACATCACAGAGAACAAGGAGAATACTCAGTATTCATCACCAAGAAATCATAATGATCTGGTGTTCTTCAGACTTGTATAGCAGTAATTAGCAAATGCTCTTTTACAGCCAGTATCAGCAGCTTTACCCTCGCATGACCTCCATAATGTAGGATGAAAACTCAATACTGAATGTAAATAGCAACTAAATTTATTGGGATAGGAAACATCAACACACAATTCAAGACATCTTAACTTTAAAATGCTGTCTCAGACAGTTAAGAGTGTCTGACGAAGTTCCCAACAATCCTATATTAAACACACCTCACAGATGATCCAAACATATTTTGAATTCTTTTTGCATCAAATGAAAGATGTATGATGATAGATTGGTCTATCGATACGTTAGAGAGAGTCTCTTTCTCAATCATTGCACTGGATTGTCTAAATACTCAAATCTTTATGCACACATATAGGTATTTTCAAACTTCACATTCCTTGTTTAGCCTAAAGATGCTGCCTATTTATAGTAAGTCATGAGCTTAACTCAACAGGAAAGATCATTCTAGAATATACTAACCATAAAATCCTTAATTTGGAAGTCAATAACAGCATTGCTTAAGGGCATCCCCTGGAATGGAGAAATAGGATATTTCTGAGAGTGAATCCCCTGAGATGGAGAAATAATTTCTTTCTGAGTGTCTTCATCATCTGAATCAATAATAACCAGCGGCCCAGCTGAAGGTCCAAAACGTGCAGAAGAAATCATTGGCCCTGTAGCAAGGTAGTTAGCTTCCTGCCCGTCCTCCAAGTCAATCACATTGGTGGGAGGCTGATTTCCCTTGAAAGCCCCTTCACAGTCCCTTTCCAATTCCAAGACTTTGTTGGGAAGTGAATGGTCACTTGCAAAACAAGAGTTCACTAACTTCATTCGCCGCGCAATAAGGTCCTCAATCTCTCTGGTGACACTTCCAAACTTCCCGGAATCTAACACTTCAAGCAAGTCTGGAATTGCAAAAGGATCGGTGCGGTTGAAAACTCTTGAAGACGCCCTTTCTTTTTCATGTTCGCATACTTCCCGCCAACTAGCTGCAGCAGTAGGGCCACTCTGGTTTCTACTTTCATCAAATTTCATCTTTTTTATCCCCTTAGGAAATAAATCTGTTCCACAATAAAAGTTAAATAACAAGGCACGAGATCAGAAGACAGGATGACAATTGAATATATGACAAGGTAGGGATAAGGTCTATGTACATCCTATCCTATCCTCTCCACCCTCCCTAGAATCCACTTGTAGGATTACACTAGGTTTGTTATTGCTGTTTATATGCATGAATAATCGGAAGCCAATTGCATTACTCACTACAATTCCTTCACACAAATGGGACTAACTATTTTACATTTTGTATTGTACTTCATTCCTTTTAGGATCGTGCCAAAATGAAGTCTACATCTTCAAAAGGATGATTTCAATATGTTTTGTAACTTATAAAAGTGGGATGCACAGTAACTATTTCTTACTCCATTTCGAATTAAACATCCACCTCTTATAGCTTACGCAAAAAATAATATCCACTTTGTACAGACAACTTAAAACATTGCATGATATCCACTTTAATCTTCTCCATACAACTATTTCTCTCATTTGCTCAACAAATACAAATAATTCAAACTTCCAACTCCTCACTCAATTGAATACAGACCTATAGATAGAGCAACATAGCAAAATAGATATAGACGATTCATACGGCCGGCCCAACTAATTTGGGGCTGAGACATGGTTGATTGACTGATTGATTTTACTTTTAACAAAGATGCAAGACAAACTAGATCTTGTTTAATGCCGCATAGTGAGTACATAGAAAGACTCCCTTACACGTGTGTGTTGATATTATGGGTATCCAGAGGAAAAAAAGAGGGAATCTACCTCTGGGGCTATACGGCTGTAGCCTTTTTGCCACTGGGTTAGCATAACTGCTCCGCCATCCTTCAGTGGCTAAGTCCATTGTCACTGTAATTCGACAAAAAAGACAAAAGATCAACACAATGTCGGTATTACTTCAAAAGGAAAAACACATGCATGCCAATGTCAACACAAACAGGACATCCCCGTCTATACCAATTGCTGCATGATCAAAAACCCATCACAAACCCATCCGTCAAACTTACTTTTATTAAGTATAATATGCGTTTAAAAAAAAAATCACACAATTTGTAGAACGCAACGATGAATAAGAATAACCTGAGTGAAATTTGAAGCGAAAAAAGAAATTATGGGGATTTTGGAGAAAGAAAGTCAGTAATTTGAGCAGCTAAAAAAAGGGGGTTTTGCAGGACATCTGATTCAGATAGGAGTTAGCGGGTGAAGAAACATCAATTGAAGAAAACAATTTTAACAAACCTGGGGAGTTACTAGTAGAGTAGACTGATGAAGAAAAATAGCTGGGGTTTGCAGGTGACAGGCGTTGGCACTTGGCTGAAAATGGTGCCGTCGACTCGTCCCAGGCTCCCAGCTTTCTTTTCTTCTTTTGATTTTGTTCCTTTTTTTCCTTCACTGTGGTTGCCATTAAAAAAATGGTTCTAGGGCCTACTCCGGGCAACACCTCTCTAGTAGGGAATATAAATCACCGAAAATTAAATTATTAAATTGAATTTTGGAAATCATTCTCAATAAATTATTTATTGTGTATGTATAAATAATATCAACAAGTAATTTGCATATCTTGATTGATCTATGTTGAAAATTTTAAAATATTAGTATTTATAAGTAAATTTAAATGTCTTGATTGATTTATGTTGAGAATTTTAAGATGTTAGAATTTGTGAGTAGAAATCTAAAATTTTTTATATGATTTTTCTAAAAGCTAATTATATAAAATGTTAGATAAAGTATGACTTGATCTTGCTAAAATATCATCTTCTTTAATACGTAATTATAGAATTGTCGAACCGTAAAAGTTCAATGTGTGATATCTTCAATTACCCATTATTGAATTATAAAAATCAAACCTTTAAAATATTGAATTAAATATCGAACGTTTACCCCTACTAGTAAGGGTGTTCATGGATTAATTAAAAATCAATTCAAATCAAACTAAATAATTAAATAAATTAATATTTACTTGGATTTAATTTGATTTAGAATTTAAGAAAAACGATAATATATGAATAATTTAATTTTATTAAAAATAAATCGAAGAAAAAATTAAAACAGATCAATAAAGTTTAATATATAATTATATATATGTTTGTGTGCACGCACGCGCAGCGCGTATGTGCGTGCGAGCACATACGTACACACACAAAATATATATTTATTGTATAAATAATTTTAAATAAAATTTACTTTATTTGCGATTGTTATAAAATATTTATTTTTATATTTTTTGCTTTTTCATTATTTTTCTCTTGATCCTCTTTGTGGGGGGTTTCTCAGCCACCGCTAGAAGTCATTACCATCATCTCTCTTTCTCTCAAGCCATTATTGTCTTTTCCATTCGCCAAACACCATCTCTTTCTTCAACCCCGGTGACCTCTTTTTTTTTTTTCAATGTCATCTTTTCTTCTTGTTTCTTGAAATTCAAAGAAATTTAAATAAAATTCGAAGTCTCTAAATTTCATATCCATCAAAGTAATGGCTGAACGAGACTTGATGTTGAAAATTTAAATTCTCAGATGATTTGAGTTTTCTATTGATTTGAATTTCTCAAAAAGTTTCTACTAATTTAATGTAAAGGGGAGTTTTTGAAATGTTTTTGTTGGATTTAATATGAAAGTCTCTATGTAATAAAAATTTAAATTGAGAGGTTGGGTGTTAATAGTGGGAGAAGGAATAGGTAGAGTGGAAAAATAAAGAAGAAGCAGGAAAATTTTTGAAGAAAAAATAATTTAAATAATAAATGTTGTGTCATATGAAGAAAAAAATGTTGTTGTCATATGAGTCCTATAAAGTTGGAGTGTGCAACAATATTTTTGAGAAAAGTTAAAGTATATTTTTGAGTTATTTTTTTTTTAATTTATGTATATAATTCATCAGTTCGATTTAATTTCTTCTTTGATTTACTTTTAATAAAATCAAATCAAATTAAATATTGTCGTATTCTTTTAATTTAAATTTAGATCAAACCAAAATTAAATAAAAAATTATTTTATTTAATTGGTTTGCTTTGATTTTGAATTTGTATTGATTTTTAGCTGAACTATGAACACTCCTGATAGTTTCTTTGAATAAATGAGTTTGAATTTATGATTTATTAAGAAATGAGCTTAAGGTGTAAAGTCCATTACCTTATTATAGATAAATAAAATTTCGATAAAAGAATATACAAAAAAAGAAAATCTTCTCTCAATACAATTTCTTTGCCCCCTCGGCACCTAGCAAATAATAATTCCACTTCAAAATAATTCAAAAATTGTCCAATTTTGGATAGTACATATAACTTTTTTAATTCTAGTTTTGTGTGTATTAGGTATGATAATTCCACTTCGTTCTTACTAACACTAAAAATGGTATGATAAAAGAAATCAATTTCAAAATTATACCCTAATTGTTATAAACATATTTCTATTATAGTGAATGTCTATAAAGGTATTTGTATTGTAGTGGATACATGTGTTTATATTATAGTGAAAGTCTATCTTTTAGAGAAAAGATAGGAGAAATTATCCCTATAAATAGAGGAGTTCTCCTTCATTATATTTCATCCCATCAAGAGAAATAAGAACTTCTTTTCTTCTCTCTTTCTCTATAATATTCTTGTTCTCTCTTTATTATTTCATAACACATTATCAGCACGAGTCTCTGCCTTGAGCACTCACTTTGAAAGATCTGAGGTAAGAAAAATCAAAGTTTCTTTGAAAAGATGAAGGTTAGTAATTTTTGATATTTATGTCTTTACTAATAACAATATCGTTTTTGTATGTGAATTTGAAAGGAACGACTTATTGATTCACTTTGCAATTCATATCTCATATTTGTTCCAGCAGAATAATATTGTGAAAATATATTTGTTCCAACAGAACAATATTGTGAAAATATATTTGTTCCAGCAGAACAGTATTGTGAAAATATATTTGTTCCATCAAAATAATATTGTGAAAAAATATATTTGTTCCAGCAGAACAATATTATGAAAATATATGATTGATATTAATTTGATATCCATTAATGAGCAAGAATGAGAATTTGCAAAAAAAATATATGATCACTAGAAGTGATAATATTTTTATAAGCTTGTTACAATTACAACTGAAAATATGTAAGACAAATCATCTATGTTATATGCATATCTTGATTTGCTTCCAAAGTAGCAATATATTAAAAGGAGTTTTAAACCATCAAATTTAATATGATAAGTCACCTTTAGATAATTATGTTCCATTCCCGAAAAATGAGAACTTTTGATAAATATTGCAAATATAGATCTAATACAGATCTAGTCCCTGAAGTGAATGTGACAATACTTAATAAAATCTTGAAATTTACTCCCGAAGTAGTAAATCTGAAATTTACTTTCAAAGTAGTAAATCTGAAATTTACTCCTAAAATAGTAAGAATTTAACAGTTATTCCTGAAGCAGTAAGATTATTCAAAAGTAAATCTTACAATTTACTCATGTCTTACAATTTACTCCTGAAATAGTAAAACCTGCAATCTACTCTCGAAGCAATACTAGAAGTATTTAAGTAATATTAGATAGTGTAAATTAATGATCAAGGTCTGCAAAAGAACCTGATTGTTTGTCAACAAAAATCATGACACCGGTAGTGTCCAAATAATATTATGAAAAATAAATTGAAAGCTCATGAAAAGTTTATTTATTATTATGTTATTCATCCCATATTATAGTACAAGGTTGTTATGATTAAAACACAAATTGTAGTAAACCTGAAGTTTACCAACAATAAAAATGGTTATCATATTGAGACTACAAATGATTGAAAGATTACATATCTTCAAGTTACTATGAATAAGAAATATGTATATGAAAAATTACCTGATTTGTACTACAAATATACGCATGATGAAATTACATGCTATAGTAACCAGAAGTTTACTAGTATGGATTATTATCAGTTGACATGACCATTTTGATCATCCTGATATGATGTGTTGATTGAGTATCGCAATATATATTGAAGAACTAGAAGATTCTTCAAGAAATCTTTTGTGTTGTTTGTTCTCATGGCAAGTTGATTATACCAGCTAATGTTGGGACTGAATCCCTAAATTCTAAAAAGTGTAAGTGGTGAATATGAGCCCATTCACCTGCCATTTGATGTCTTAAATTGATGCATCTATAAGATGGTCACATTCACGTTTATTGTCAACCTATAGTTTGACATTCACAAAGATACTTACTCAATATTAATTGCGTTAAAGTATAATTTTCAGACTGTGTAATAAAGACAATTCATCTTGATAATGTTGGTTTATATCCAAGGTGGTTTGACATTGAATGTGTTGACCATTACTTATGAGAACAAAACTCAGTGTGTTGGTCTATGATATGATATATTATATACAAACAACACTTGTATTTATTAGATTAAGAAATTATGATTAATTCCCCCTCTGTTCAACTGGTTCAGGGTTAGGAACCAAATGTTTTTCATCAAATAACTTTTGATGTGCAGTATATAATTAATGAATTTATCACGATGCACACAGATGAATTTTCAAAGGTGATCGGGGATGCATGTTAGTTCTACTAACACGAGAGGGAGAGAATAAGCAGCTAAGAAATATACTGTGAATTATCATTTGTGATTCTCATTTAAAATAATTCAAGTTAAATACCTGAAGTATTTATATTTTCATATTTCAGCTGCAAAAACTCCTATTATATTTATGTCCCTGAAGGACAGAGTCTACAGTATGCATGAAGCATTGTAGATCAATCGGTTTCTTTTGCAATTATCTTTGAAAAAAAAAAGAATGGAGCAAATAATCATAATAAGGAGGCAATGTGCTCTTGAGTCTACGACCTAACACTTCATGAAACCTCATGAGAGGTTTAGGTACCTAAGAAATACATTGAAAGTGATGAGATCTCAATGGGTTATGTCCATTTGCAAAGCGATATAAATGATATACCGTCAACGATATCTTTGATACAATATAGCGCGCAATATTGTAAAAGATTGTGAGGCTCTGAATTCTACATTTATTAAATCATGTTGATGTAGAAATAATTATCAAGTGAAATGATGCATATTGATAAGCGTAAAGCTTATTGGACCTGTAGTCCAGACATCAAAAGATGTTAAGTATTTAAATACTAATGAATGTTATCACTTGATAAAATTTATATAAAAATCATGAAGAATTCAAAATACCTGAAGCATTTACAAGTTTTTGCAAACTTCTTCATAATTCTTATATGAGGAAAAGCAAATAAGAAAACAACATCGGAATTTGTTGTACTTGTTATTTATGCTAATGACATAAACCTCATTGCAACTCCAACAGAGTTTCAAAAGGCAATTGATTATATAAAGAAAGAATTTGAGATGAAAGATTTGGGAAAGACAATTTTGTCTTGATCTGCAAATTGAACATTTAGCAAATGATATCTTTATACAACAATCTGCCTATACTAAGAAGGTTGCCAAACGATTTTATATGGATGAGTCATATTCATTAAATACTTCGATGGTTATTCAATCACTTGATGTGAATGATAATTTGTTTGATTTCAAGAAAAGAATGAGGAAATCCTTAGTCCTGAAGTACCATATCTTAGTGTGATTGATGCACTAATATATCTTGCTAATACCACAAGGCATAACATTTTGTTAATTTATTAGCAAGATGATCTTGTTAGTTATGCTAATGCTAGGTATTTATCTGAATCACACAAAGCTAGATCTCAAACTGGTGACGTGTTCATATGTGGAGGTACTGTCATATCTTGAAGATCTACAAAGCAGTCTCTTGTAGCTACTTCATCAAATTATGCTGAGATAATAGTTATTCATGAAGCAAGCCGAGAATGTGTGTGGTTGAGGTCCATGATACATCACATTAGAGAAAAATGTGGTTTGAACTGTGACAAAGTACCCACAATTTTATATGAAGATAATGCGACATGCATAGCACAACTAAAAGGAGGATTCATAAAAGGAGATAGAAGAAGCACATCTTGCCAAAGTTCTTCTACACATATAAGCTCCAAAGGAATGGTGATATTAACGTGCAACAGATTCGTTCAAGTGATAATGTGGCTGATTTATTCACCAAATCTCTATCAACTGTAACTTTCAAGAAGATGGTGCACAAGATCGGGATGCAAAAATTCAAGGATATTCTCAGTAGGGGGAGTTAATACGCGCTGTACTCTTTTTCCCTTACGAGGTTTTGTCCCACTGGGTTTTCCTTGTAAGATTTTTAATGAAGCAGCCAAAATGTGTATTATTAGATATGTGTACTCTTTTTCCTTCACTAGATTTTTTCTCACTGAATTTTTTCTAGTAAGGTTTTAACGAGGCACATTATCTATCAAATAGACATTCAAGGGGGAGTGTTATAAACATATTTGTATTATAGTGAATGTCTATAAAGGTATTTGTATTGTAGTGGATACATGTGTTTATATTATAGTGAAAGTCTATCTTTTGGAGAAAAATTAGGAGTAATTATCCCTATAAATAGAGGGGTTCTCCTTCATTGTATTTCATCCCATCAAGAGAAATAAGAACTTCTCTCCTTCTCTCTTTCTCCATAATATTCTTGTTCTTTCTTTATTATTTCATAACACTAATACGTTTTATGACTTATTTTTACTTTAAGTCATTCCAAATTTCAGTTAAAGACCAATATAATAGTTATGAAAAGAAATAATAGAATAAATGTTTAGTTGAAAAATTAATATGTATATTTTTATATTTCATAAGTTGACATTGTATAAAAATTATCATTTAAAATAGTTAAATTAATGTCATAATCTCTAAAATAATTTCTTACACAAATTTTTAAAATTAAGAGCATTGTCTTTAACTTTAAATGGTTGGCAAAATTATTCAAGGACAAAATTGGCTCATTTCCCCTTATTTTGGAACAACTATTAGAATGACGGATATTTTTTTATCTGTTTTGATGGTTGATAGGTATTCTTGAGCCAAAATATAACGGCAAGGGCATTTTTTGCCCAAAAATATAACGAGGGCTAAATTTAACCTATTTTCAATAGTCAGGAATATTTTTGACCCGTTACCCTATTTTTTAAAGAAAAAAATCATAAGTTATACGATAAAATTTTTCAGAAAAGTTATTGACATACTTAAAATTTATGGGCAACCTAGTAAGTAATAACTCTTATTTCCGTTAGACATGTGATATGAAATCAAATTAATATGAAGTTAAAGTTTTATCTGAAAATGAATTTGAATTTTTTAACTTGTTATTTTTTTCATAAACATGAAAATCCCACGAACTGTGAAAACTATAAAAAAAATTAAATTATTATACAATCTTACCAAATGAGCAAACCGTAGTTCACAAACAAGATATCGAAATATTCTAAGGTGCAATATTAATATCTGTGTTCTTTTTACAAATAAATATATACGATTACAAATTTTCAGATACACATAATTTTATAAAAAACCACTAGTCAACATAGTAATAATGTTATAAAATAATAGAGCAAGAAGAAGAATATTATAAAGAAAGAGAGAAGAGTTCTTATTTCTCTTGAATGATGAATTACAATGAATGAAATCTCTTTATTTATATAAAAAAATTAACTTGGTCCCAAAGTTATTAACCCTAACTTACCTTTCAAGAAATAGACATTCACAATAATTTAAAAATATATTTATAATTAGATGTCTATTTGATATATATTGTGTCTTGTTAAAACCTTACTAGAAAAAACTAGTGGGAAAAAATTATAGTGAATGAAAAAAAAATACGCATATCTAATAATACACATTTTTGTTGTCTCATTAAAACCTTACAAGGAAACCAATTGGACAAAACCTCGTAAGGAAAAAAGAGCACAACGCGTATTAACTCCCTCTAATAAGAACAACTTTGAATATTTGCATCCCGATCTTATGCACTATCTTTTTGAAAGTTGTAGTTTGTAGAGATTTGGTGAATAAATCAGCCACATTATCACTTGAACAAATCTGTTGCACGTTGATATCACCATTTTTCTGGAGCTCATGCGTGTAGAAAAGCTTTGGCGAAATGTATTTTGTTCTATCTCCTTTTATGAATTCTTTCTTTAATTATGTTATGCATGCTACATTATATTCATATAAAATTGTGGGTATTTTATCACATTTCAAACCATATTTTTCTCTTATGCGATGTATCATGGACCTCAACTGCACATTCTCGGCTTGCTTCATGAATAGCTATTATTTCAGTGTGATTTGATGAAGTGGCCACGAGAGACTGCTTTGTGAATCTCCAAGATATGGCAGTACCTCCACATATAAACATATAGGGTCAGATAAATACCCTGCATCATCATAACCAACAAAATTGAGACTACAATTGTTAGAATAAGCCCATATTGATAGTTCCTTTTAGATAAATGTTATGTGTTTGATCCCATTTCAATGCCTCATAGTAGGAGCAGAATTATACCTTGTTAACAAATTAACCGAAAAGGTTATATCGGGTCTTGTAGTATTAGCAAAATACACTAGTACACCAATTGCACTAGGATATGGTACTCCATGACCAAGAATTTTCTCGTTCTTTTCTTGAGGTCAGAATGGATCCTTGTTCACATCAAGTGATCGAACAACTACTGGAGCACTTAATGGATTTGCTCCATTTGCATAAAATCTTTTTAACACCTTTTTCTGTATAGGCATACTGACGAATAAAGATATCGTTTATCAAATACTCAATTTACAAATCAAGACATAATTTTATCTTTCCAAGATCTTTCATCTCAAATTCCTTTTTTAAATAATCAATTGCCCTTTTTGAAGCTCTATTGGAGTTCCAATAAGGTTTATAATATCATTAACGTAAACAACAAGTATGACAAACTCCGATGTTATTTTCTTTATAAAGACACATGGGCAAATTTCATCATTTATATAACCTTCCTTAAATAAATATTCACTAAGACGGTTATACCGCATGCGTCCAGACTGCTTCAAATCATGCAATAATCTTTGAAATCTAACTGAATACATTTTTCTTAGACTTTGAACAACATGCTTCAGGCATCTTAAATCTTTCAAAAATTTTCATATATATATCTCACTATCAAGTGATCCATATAGATAGACCGTAAACACATCCATCAAATGCATTTCAAGCCTCTCATGGATAGTAAAATTAATAAGACAACGCAATGTTATTGCATTCATAGCTGGAAAATACGTCTCTTCATAATCGACACTGGATCTTTGTGAAAATACTTGTGCAACACGACGTGCCTTATACCTTTGTATTTCATTTTTCTCATTTCTTTTTTTCGCACAAAGACATTTATAGCCAACATGTTTAATACTATAAGGTGTTTGAGCTATAGGTCTAAAAACTTCACGCTAGAAAAGTGAACTCAGCTTTGATTGAATTATTTCTTGCCATTTTGGCCAATCATTTATCTGTCGACATCCTGTGACAGATTGAGGTTCAAAATTCTCACTATCTTGTTACAACATTATATGCAAAGACACAATCCACTACTATTTTCAATTGATTAATTCCAACATCAATTGAGTTTATGGATAGTTCCTCATTTTCTTGAGTCTCAAGCTCATTGATTTCTTCATGAATATCAAAATTGCTCAAGTCTTGAACTTCCATGTGTGATTCTTTTGTAGTATCATCTTGATCATTTATTTTTTTTTCTAGAATTTCGGTCTTTAGAACCCAATGGTCTAGCACGCTTTAGGCGTGCTTTGGACTCATTAGTTATAACACTAGTAGATGGTCCTAGGGACGTCAATTCGAATTGGGATATTCTTTGCAGGAATATGTGATTTAGTAATCCTTTTCAAATTTGTAAACGTGTCTGACATTTGATTTGTTGTCACACCCCACTTTGGGGGGTATGACGGGCACCTGGTGCCTGCTAGACTCTGGACTGCTAAATGGTCCAGCCTGAGCACATCTGGTACTTCGGCTGGCTTTGGCTCTATTTCAAGAAACAAACAGGCTATATAACGGCTGTAAATACAGCCTCCGGCCAACTGGCCTGTATCCATCTGTACCTGTAACAACAGCTAACCAGAAACAGACTTGTAACAAGGAACCTATGCGGGCCGACAAGGCCACCATACTGTCTAGTTATTTGTAACTCAACACAAGACTGCTGTAAGACTACGTGACCGGCAATGTCACCACTACTGTCAAACTAAGTCCTCACACGGCCAACATAAACTGAAATGCTAACAGCTATAGCCAACTGCACAGCCTCACACGACCGGCTCAACTAACCACAGGGAAATATATACAGACTGCAAGCCTTTACGAATACTGTAAGACAATAATAGAAATAATCGGGACTGGGCCCCGATCTACCCATACTGTACGACAAGAGAAAAGGAGCTACACCTCAGGGAATCAGACTCCGGAAGACAGGAGCTGATGACTCACTAGCTGGCTGGAATCACGAGGGATCGACTCCTCGTCCGTGAGTACCTGCAGGCAAGCAATGCAGCGCCCCGCTGAGCATCAGTACCACAGGTACTGAGCATGTAAAGTAAACCGAAATATGCAACTGAAATGAATGGCAACAATAACATGACATATAAGCAAGAAGTAGCTGAGTCTATCTAGCTGAGGATAACTGGGGAGAGTTTGTTCATTCTGTAACTAACTGAGCGTACCTGATGACGTGTTGTCCTACTGTCTATTAGTATCTAATAGCACATATCAATATACATAATAGTATACACAATACCTGACCGACCCCCATAAGCCGAAAGGTGCCAACCAAGCAAGCAATCTATATACCCCTACCGGGGTCTAAACCAACCAAAAATAAGTCACTCCACTCATCTGATACGGTGAGCTCCTCCTACCGGTCCCCTTGGGTACGTAGCTCAGGCCTTGGCCTCTGACAATAAACTGTGTCTGAGTCCGAAGACTCCTGCCTCTGGGGCAGGTGCGCACGGGGTAATCTGCTGCTGTATCTGTGACTGAAACTGCCCCTGGGTGCAAGCACGCAATAGGGTGATTTTATAAAAATCTGTATATAAAATTGCCCCCGGCCACAAGCGCACACAGAGTGGTCTGCCCCTGTAAACAGGGTGTACTGGCTCTGCGCAGAGTAAACTGAACTACCCCTGCAAGCAGGGTGGTCTGGACCGTATTATCATGGTGGTCGGCCATCATCGTCCTTTAGGCGGACGGCATCGCCCAGCTGGTGGCGGTAGCTGAATCTGGTATCGACACAGCTATAACCCAGGGGCGGTGGGGATGCTAAAAGGGTGCCCACATGCCATAACAAGTCTCAACATACAAAACACACATACAGCAAGCATGCTCAATGAAAAAAATACTAACCATATTCTCTTCTTTTATCTCAAGGCCAGTCTGTATTAAATAACTGATGCTATATTATGTTTTACACTATTTCTGATTGCTGGACTAATTGCTACCTGGCCTTTATCTGTCTATCTGATTATATCTGGATATAACTCAATAACATAAAACATGCCATCTATAACTGGATATAGCTCGATAATATAAAATGTACCATCTACTACTGGATACAGTCTTAATAGATGTAATACGTATTGCCTGAATATCTATTATTTTGATTATCGCATGATACGTAATAATATACTAGCATGCTTTCTGGAAATTGTACCAAAATCGTTCCTGTACGCTGGGTATCGGTTAATAACCTTTATTCTATTTACTTTCTAAACTGTACTTCCTGGCTTGCCGAAAGAATAGCTTTACATACTTGGTTTCGGAGTACTCGACTGACCGATGTGATTTTCGTCGGTACCTCTACTGTTTCTCCCAACTGCATTCATAAATATGTCAATTAATACTAAATATAGCTTTATTCCAAAGAACAACGTCACTTTCGATATAATTATAGCCTAAACTTAGGCTTTTCGAAAGACGGTCAAAACCTCGCTATTTTTCAGAATTTCAGAAGGGAGAAGTATTCACTTCACAGCTAGGAGCACATAGACACTAATTTGGAGTAATCTACTTACTTTGGTTCGGTAGCTCGACGATTCGCCGGCCGTATTTCGCGAAACAAAAACTGTAGAAATGCTCTCTGCTGCTAAATACCTCGGTACCTGAGGTTAATTTGAGTTTAGACTTCGTTTGGCAGCGTAATTGAACGATTATATATTAATTTCCTTCGTCCCTCCCTGTCTCACGTTCTCTGGAAATTGTTTGTGAAAATGATGACTAATTTAAGGGAAGCTATTCACTACTTAAAGGGAACAATTATTAATTAAAGGAAATTATTGTTAATTAAAAGAAATCATTATTAATTAAAGGAAATTATCTTATGGGAATTATTATTAATTAAAGGAAATTACATTACAAACTGAGCTCCATATACCTGGACACTATAAATCGCATTTTACCTTGCGACGCGCCGACTTGGCGCTTGTCCGATCTTTCCCCGGGCCTTTTTCTAGCATGCATGGCTTTCAAATATTCTTAACCAACACGTGAATAGGCCATCTATGTACCGGAAATTTTACGGGGTATAACATTTGTAATTTTCTGCAGGTGAATAATCTTTTGTACTTCTTGCTCACAAATAGAAGCATGTGGATCAAGATGAGACGACGATAGATTTTTTCACAAAATTTTCCTTTTGATTTCTCTATTTTCTCCCCTAATTTTGAAAAAAATTGTCTCATCAAACTGATAATCTACAAATCGAGCAATAAACCTATCTCCAGTTAATGGTTCAAGGTAGCGAATAATGGAAGGCGATTCAAACCCAACATAAATTTCTAACCTTCTTTGAGGATCCATATTTGCGCGATGTGATGGTGCAACAGGTACATATACAACACATTTAAAAATTCTCGAATGAGATATATTAGGCTCTTGGCTCAAAATCAATTATAATGGAGAAAATTTATGATAGTTTGTGGGTCTGAAACAGACAAGTATTGCAACATACAAAATTGCACGCCCACAAACATAAATGGGCAACCTTGTTTTCATAAACAATGGTCTTGCTATCAACTGCAGATATTTAATTAATGACTTAGCAAGACCATTTTGAGTGTGAACATGAGCCATAGGATGTTCAATTTTTTTTCCAATTGATAAGCAGTAATCATTAAATACTTGAGATGAAAACTCCGCAGTATGATCAAGGCGAATGGATATAATTTGATTATCAAAAAATTGTGTCTGCAATCGTATTATTTGTGCTAATAATTTTGCAAACGCCAAGTTGCGAGTTGACAATAGGCATACATGAGACAATATAGAAGAATCATCTATTAGGACCATAATGTATATAAACGACCCACTGGGTGGGTGGATAGGACCACAAATATCCCATGTATACGTTCTAAGAACGCAAGGGACTCAATATCAACCTTTGTTGGTGATGGTCTCACAATTAACTTGCCTTGACAACAAGCAATACAAGAAAATTCACCATTTGAATTTTTTTATAATTCGTCTCATCTATATAGACGCAAGATGTCCCAGACGATCATGCCAAAGTATGAGAATATTGAAATTAATAAACTTCTGGTTTACTATAGAATGTGCCTCAATTGCACTAATGTTTGTCCAATACAAGCCAGAAGATAAAGTAGGAAACTTTTCTATAACACATGTCTGCCCAGAGACATTCTTGGTGATACCAAGATATTCAAGATTCATCTCATCCATTTTATTGATATAATATCTATTTTTCACGGATATCTTTAAAAGTTAACAAGTTTCACCCAGACTTAGGAGAAAACATTACATTGTTTATGATGAATTTTAGCTCTCTTAAGCAAGAATATAATAATTTTTTAAAGCCTTCAATCAAATTGGTACTACCAGAAATCCTAGTAATATTTATCTTGCCCATATTTAAAAGAGAAAAATTATTTCACGTCTTTGAATATCGTATGTGTTGTAGCAGAATCAATCAAACAAATGTCTTCATAATTGGACAACTTGCTTTGAGAATTATCCATATCTTAGCCTTTAAATTTTGAAATGGCAGAGTCTCGTGCCGATAACGTGTTTTGAAATAATATAGCAAGAAAAAGAATATTATAGAGAAAAAGAGAATAATTTTTATTTCTCTTGAGGGATAAATCACAATGAATGAAAATCACCTTATTTATAGGGGAAAATTAACTTGGTCCTAAAGTTACTAACCCTAACTTTCCTTATAAGAAATAGACATTCACCATAATTAGAAAATATATTTACAATAAATAACTAATATTCTTTAATATAGTCTTTTCACATGTTAAGGACAATCTCTTCACGTCGAGTTGAGTTTTTTTTTTTTTTTTTACAAAAGTTTAAATAATGAGCTTTCTCTTTTTTACAAAATATAAATTATAGATCAAATTTTATATTTAACTTTTTTTTTAAATTTCAAATCACGCTTTTTAAAAAATTTAAAATTTAAAATTATAATATTAAATCGCAAATCCAAATTCTAATTTGAAATTGTAACTTCATATTACATGTCCAAACTCAAGCTAATATCACCATAAAAATTGATGTAACCAAAAGTAGATCATCCATAAAGATAAAAATATGAATTTAAACATTAATTTTCATTTAAGAAAACTTATGCAAAATATTTATCAGTCCAAAGTTCAAACACACACCATACTCTTTTTTCCACGGGTGAATATTAGTACTTTCAGAAAAGTTTAAACAGGAACCAAAATCGACGCGTTATGCCATTAATTAATTGATGAAAAAGGAGGACATATGTTATGTCGAGGCTATAGGGTAAAATTGAGTCAAGCGAGCAGCAAGAACCAGTGGTTCCTCTTAATCCCAAATAACATCGTTTTTTCACTTTGGCGCCCTTTCCTCGAATCCCTCCGCTAAAATCCGTCAAGATTCCTCCCACTGTTCCCCCCTCTCTCGCTTCCGATTCCCATTCCATCTCCCTTTCCTATTTCAAAAGATTTATGTAGTCGACTCATACTATTTTCACAAAGCAACACTTATTTCTCTGGCGTCTCTCTCTCTTCTCAATGGCTTCCGACGAACAGTTGTCTGCAATTAAGGCAAGTATCTGTCTTGTCTTCCAAAAAAAAGAGAGTTATTATTGATGTTTTGGGTACCCCTTTTTTGGTAACTTTGATGGGTTTTGTAAGTTGAGGGAGATATGATGTGTTTTTTGTGTTCTAGGGTGCTAAAGTGCTCATGGTTGGTGCTGGTGGTATCGGGTGTGAGCTGCTTAAAACCCTTGCACTTTCTGGGTTTGAAGACATTCACATCGTAAGTAAGATTTAGCCCATCTTGGGTTTGCCTGTTTTTTTTTTTTTTTTTTTTTTGATATTTACTGTTTTTGAGTAGTCCATGATTAGATTTTGGGTCAAGAAAATTTAGGGCTTCTTTGCTAGGGTTTCTTGAATACGTTTAGTTGCCTTGTAATTGTTAGGGTTTCTTCCAGTTATTCCATTGTGGGCTGTGCATGAGGAGGAAGTGTTGTTTCTGTACTGGGGCTGACCTAGTGAAGAGCTTTCGGCTCTGACCTTGTATATATGTGCAAATCCATTACAATTGGTATATAATTAGGGAACTTGACACACTGCTTCAAGAGAGCAGTTGCTGCATTTGACATTTTCTCCTCAAGCTAGTTAGAACTTTGAACCAACTGGGACCCTCCCCGGGATTCTCTGTTAGCACAATTCATCTGTTTTGGTTGTCATGGTTTGGGTGAAGGGACATGCTTGTGAAAGTTACGTAGTAGCCTTGGTTACCTGAGCAATCCTGTCGCACTGTGAATATAGAAATTTACTATGTGGTTAGGAAACATCTTTCTCTTTTGGATTATTGACTAATACATTGTTCATTCTTTCTAAGCAATCCATATAACAAATAGAGTGAGAACAATTTGATTCAGCTCATCAAATGATACTGCTGTCTCTAAGAAGGCCCATGCTATAGCACAGCTAGAGCCTTCTTTCCCCGACTCTCAAGGTATTCTCTTACAGTAATATTATTAAGGAAGCCGGTTTACCTTATAATAGACAACTGGAAGAATGACAGGAAGCTGTCTATCTTAGCTTGGATATCTCTTGCTACAGCTTGCGTTGGATTCCTAGAGTTATAATAGCTTTTAGAAATATATGCATGCAATGTGATCGTCTTTATTCTGCAAATAGGAAAGAGTTTGTCGTTATGTTTTTTTATACTTGATTTCCATTGATAATGGGTGCTGCCTCGTATGTTGGAATTACAAGGATCAAAGCTTGCTTGGGTGAGATTCCACTATGTTGTTTGGTAGGTTGTGGAAGGCTGCTGATTGCAGATTTTCTTGAAAAAGTAGAATCCCACATCTTGGGCCTAGAGAGGGGGGGGGGGGGTTAGGTGCTTTAGTTTATTTAGGGGTAAATCAACCACTTATATTTTATGATTCTATTGAGGCTATTCAAATGTACATTTGATTCTGGAGAAGGTCAGAGGGCTTCTGAACTCTGTGGGATTCTGCCTCATATTATTTTGATTCGCTTTTCATTGAAAAGTTTTCACTATCCTGTTTCTTTGTGAATTAATGATAGTTTATTTAGAATATTCTGCTTAAAAGACTGTTTTTCCATTTATATTATGTGAGCCCATTGTATTGCACTATGCTTGTATCTCTTTCTAACCTGGTTTTATGTAATTTTGTCTATTTGCAGATTGACATGGACACAATAGAAGTCAGTAACTTAAATAGACAATTCTTGTTTCGACAAAAACATGTTGGACAATCTAAGGCTAAAGTGAGGGAATCACATCAATTTTTTTCTCGTTTCCATTTTCATGCAGATTTTGAATCCTTAATAACAATCTCAAAATTTTTACCAGGTTGCTAGAGAGGCTGTCCTAAAATTTAGGCCTCATATTAAAATTACACCATACCATGCAAATGTAAAAGATCCAGAGTTCAATGTGGATTTTTTCAAGCAATTCAATGTTGTGCTTAATGGCCTTGACAATCTAGATGCTAGGCGACATGTGAACCGCCTTTGTTTGGCATCCGGTGTCCCATTAGTTGAAAGTGGGACTACAGGCTTCCTTGGCCAGGTAAAGTTAAGTTTTTCGGTTTTATTTGATGGGGATCACACAACTAAATTTCATTTGACTTGCTTATGCTTCTATCTTATATTTGCAAGTCTGTATATTTCTTGGCATCTTAAGATCTCTTAGCAACATTCAAACTAGCCATGACCAGCCTAAAATGTTATAGAGGAAGTTACTTGAAATGAAATAAAAAAGATGTGAATAATCTATCATATTTCTTGAATGTGGTATTCTCAGGTCGTGGTTATGTAATTATCAATTGAAAGGTGCTACTGAATACTCAGTGTTTTATTTTCATCTTCTAGTGAAAATAGCTATTATAATACCAATATTTTGATGTCGAGTGTACCGTGTGAGGCTTAGGAAACAGACTCATGAGTCTGAAAGGGAAAAGAAACTCGGTTTGTAGTAAGATATATCAAGATTTTTTTTACTATTTAACAGAAACTTACCGAATATGCATGTTGATTGTTGTCACACTTGTTACATCCAGTAAATTTTGATTCCTTTCTTCCCAGACTTGCTTGGAAAATTGAAAATATTTCGGTAGCCGGGTGGAGTTAGCCAAATTTGATCAGATTATATGTCTTCTTCAAAAGAACTCCTGCAAAAGCTTGCTCTTCATGCGAACAAGTTTCTTATTCACCTCATTCTTTTGAAAGATCGATCAATTTTCTGCTTTTCTTTGGAGTTGTTTGATTCAGACTTTCTAACTAAAAGGTCAACCTGTTTATGCACCCTCTAAGATCACAGAGGAAATACATAATCCTGTAGCTTTCTGTGTTGTTAAAGGTCTGACTTTCCTATCTGTCTGTTTTTTTTTTTTTTTTTGTGGTCTTGGTTCCATAGTGTATTACTATATGTTCTGCTGTTTCTATTTATCAACTGACTGAATTTCCATTCAACTCTTACTAGTTCTGAGATTCTCATGGTCTACTCTCTTTTTTGTTTTGGGCAGGTCACAGTACATGTGAAGGGTAAAACAGAATGTTATGAATGTCAGCCTAAACCAGCTCCAAAAACTTACCCTGTCTGTACAATCACAAGCACTCCAACAAAGGTACTGACAAGTCCTTAATCCTTTTCTTTCTTAATGTAAATTTGAGCTGAGCCAATCTGTGTATCTGTATTTATTTAAATGACATTCTGGTATGAGTCTTGATGAAAGAGTTATAATTTGTCACCATATTGCACATTGTAGTATGGTGCAAATAATAATGTTTCACTTATTAAAAAAAATAATTGCAACAGTGTAGTATGTAATTTTACAGTGAAGTAGAGTTACGTGCTTCTGTTCTTGCCGCTATGTGCCACTTTGTCTTTATAAGTTACTTCTGTAAAATATTAAAAAGCTTATATGGGTATTCATCACAATTGTACCTAATTTTTTGATAAATTTTATAAATTTTCATCACAATTGTACGTATCATGGCTCTTTTACAAGCGCTTTTGCCTTGAACATTTTGCTTTGAATTGTTTTCTGCTTTAGTTTGTTCACTGCATCGTATGGGCAAAAGATCTGCTGTTTGCAAAGCTTTTTGGGAACAAGAATCAGGAAAATGATCTAAATGTGCGTTCTGCTGATGCTTCGAGTTCATCAGAACACGTGGAGGATGTTTTTGAGCGTAGAGCCGATGAAGATGTCGAGCAGTATGGGAGGAGAATATATGATCATGTTTTTGGTTACAACATCGAAGTAGCATTATGTAATGAAGAGACGTGGAAGAACCGTAATAAGCCTAGACCTGTATACACCAGAGATGTATTGCCACCACTACCAGTTGAACAGAATGGTAACAAGGATAAAGCTTCAAACACTGGTGACCCCACTTCAGTATCTGCAATGGCATCTCTGGGCCTTAAAAATCCTCAGGATTTATGGAGTCTAAGACAAAATTCTGAAGTATTTCTCGAGGCATTAAGGCTCTTTTTCCTGAAAAGAGAGAAGGTTTTGATCCCATACCCGCCTTTGATTCTTTTCTGATAAAGTAATCAAATTTTATTCGGAAAAGGAAAAAATCGCCTGTATACAATCCACATTCCAATTCTTTTTTCTTGTACACATGCTTGGATTTCTATTTCAGTTAGTCTATATTCTAATGATTTCTGTCTTTACCACTGTTGCAGGAAATTGGCCAGTTGGGTTTTGATAAGGACGACCAGTTGGCTGTAGAGTTTGTGACTTCTGCAGCAAATATTCGTGCCACTTCTTTTGGGATTCCGTTGCATAGCCTTTTTGAAGCTAAAGGTATTGCTGGCAATATTGTTCATGCCGTTGCAACAACAAATGCCATCATTGCAGGCTTGATTGTGCTTGAGGCAATGAAGGTGTTGCAAAATGATGTAAAAAGCTATAGGTAGGGTTGGTTCCACTATCTCTGCTTTTACTGCAGTTTTCTTTATTTTGAAGCAGATGGTTATATTTTGGAGATCCAATTAAAAAAAGGTTATATTTTGGAGATCAACTAGAATAACCAAGATATCAGGTACTCTTGCCAGCTGTGACTGATTTCCACATGCTTTTATAAAAGCGATCTCGAGAATGCTTCCTGTCCTATTTTTCCACTCCCCACTGCATTTTCCTTTTTATTTTTGGTCAAATTTGTGGAAGTGCAGCTTTTATCGTCTGACAGGAGATCAAATGAAAACAACTGTAATGTAAACTCTCCAACAATTAATCATTTGGGGCAGCAATAAATTCAGTGGTTATTATAAGTAGTGATTACGATTAATGAAGTGAGTAACCATCTAATCAAAAAGCTTAAACTGTTAGAAATTAATGAGGACACTTCTATTATCTATTTTATGAAACATGTCCGTTAATGTGATCATGATTTTTCTGCTTGGTTTGGAAATGTTTTTGTTAACGAGTGGTGAGACTCGAACTTAGATTTTTGCATGATCTACGAGTTGAAATGTGTGGCCCATTCTAAAAGTTTAAGCTGTAAAAAAGAGAATATTTCTTTATTAGTATTTTTTGAGGTTTGAAACCATAATTTATTAATTTTTATAAATCTATCAAAAAATCTTTTCTAGAAATTGGAACTTGGTCTCTTTGACGCAGAATCCATAGGAAAGTGAAAACCAATAAGTTGTAACAGAACTATGAAATAGTCTCGGAGTTTTCTTTCTAAATTTATTGATTAAAGGGGGTCTCAAGAACAATGTGTATACAGTACTAGAAATATCAATTGAAGTACACTAATGCAACAACGTGTTTGTTGAAAATTGTTAATTATCACTAATACCAATATAGGGATAAGTCTGAGATGTAGAGAATCTCTAGTTTTGTAAAATTTGGTTGGAAAGAAATGGGCCCAAATAGTGCTTGCATAGATAGAGGATTCATATAGGGGATACTAATTTGCAATTGAGGATTAGTTAATTAATCATATATTGATTAGTTACTATAGAAAATAGTTCACTAAAGTCAAATCAATATCTAATAGGTGTTTGCACTAAAGGATGTGACATAGTGGTCAGTGGAGTGAGTGCAAATTTTGGAGACTAAGATTCAAATCCTAATAGAGACAATTAGGTATTTCTTTGCGCCTGCCTTAGCCTTGTGAGCAGAGTTACCCGGTACCTGAGTTGATGGAAGGCAGCAGGTACTGGTAGAATAGTCAAGTTGTGCACTAGTTGGCTTGGACACTATGTTAAAAAATAACATAGAATTTGCTGATATATACTAACTGTTACCCTCTCAAAATAAAAAAATAATACTTTTTCCGTTTCAATTTGTTTGTCTTACTTTCCCGTCTCTCTCTCTCTCTCTCTTTTGACAATTCTTTAATTTAAATTTTCCACATGACATGTTTAAGACCACAAGATTAAAGGACATTTTGATACATTCTACATATCTTTAGTTTAAGAACACAACGTTTAAAAGTCTCCTTTACTAACTTAAACTCCGTGCCAAGTCAAAAACAAATTGAAACGGAGTGAGTTGTAATTTTTTGCAAATGGTAAAACTGTACAAAATTGAAATGGTACCTCTTTAAAGCATCGTTCAATGCACACGACCTTGTTTTTCCTTATACCAACCTCTCATCTTCCCCATTCAAAAAAGAGAAAATTTAATTAAGCTGCCAATGCCTTGTAAAAGCTAAAAGAAGGAAACTATCAAAATACTTAGGAAACAACTTACCATTTATCTGTTACCATTTTTTTTTTTGAAACAACTTACCCTCAAATGCGAGGAGTTCCCAAAGATGGATTTGACTTAACATTTCTCCAAAGATTTTACCTACCCTTTCTTTTAGTTAATGTTATTAGCTAACAAAATAAGGACAAAATTCCTATCTGAACTAATCTATCGAGTAGTTGAGATTTGAGAACAACTTGTGTTGGTGTGATACACGGACAATGATGACTGTGTCTTTTTGTTAGGTACTGTTTTATAATATCGTGTGCACTCCCTTGCAGGATGACTTATTGCCTTGAACATCCCTCAAGAAAGATGCTTCTCATGCCGGTGGATCCCTTTGAGCCAAACAAGTCTTGTTATGTTTGTTCTGAGGTATGCTATACGGTAAAGTATAGATTGTCTACCTTATGGGATTTTATTTTAGCCACTACATTCTGATTTAATGCAAATCAATGAACAGACACCTTTAACACTTGAGATTAATACTCATCGTTCGAAGTTGAGGGATTTTGTTGAGAAGGTTGTTAAAGCAAAACTTGGCATGAGCCTCCCATTGATCATGCATGGGGTGGCACTTCTTTATGAGGTGGGTGATGATCTTGAGGAAGATGAGGTTGCAAATTATGCAGCAAACCTTGACAAGGTAAGACACTGTCTTGTCTTTGTAAATATGTGAAGAAGCTTTATAGTTATTGGCTGATAAGATACTTATATAAAACCCTTAGGTGCTTTGTGAGCTTCCCTCTCCAGTTACTGGTGGCACAATTCTCACAGTTGAGGATCTTCAACAAGAGCTGAAATGCAGCATCAATATTAAGCACAGGTCCTCCTTGTTCTTATTCTGTGTTGTAGACTCATCTTGTTAAATGGAGGAAAGAGAACTGTGTAGTGTATTTCCTCAAATTTGCCTTCACATTGATTTGTACTTGTCGTACTTGGTATTAGCAATAGAGAGTTAGCTGATGATCTTTCAGAAGTTAAGCTGTTGGTGAAACTTGACATGATAGGTGATTCAAGTTTAACTACTTGTTATGATTTTTCCTCTTGATTCATTCATATCCAACTACTCTTCCCTCAGATTCCTTCACACCCCCAGAATCCAACCTTAATGGCTTGCTCCTGTGAATCTCCTTTTTAGTGGTTGTTTCTCATAGCCGCCAACCCTGGTAGAACACAATTTTGTAGATGTGTACCACTTCACTCATAATTTTCGAATTTCTGCTGGATTAATTTTATGGTCTGGATTAATGCATAGAAAAATAAAGAAGAGAAAATTGGTGTTGTTAAACCTATTGTGCTTATTAAACCTAACTTGGACTGGTCTTATGGGGTGGAGTGTTGGCCAATTAAGAACTAGAACTTCCATGTTCAGAAGATGAGGGTGACGCTTAGGTGGATGTGTGGATATACTAGGAGGGATAAGATTAGGAATGAAGACACTGGAACAAGGTAGGAGTGGGCTCTGTGGTGGACAAGACGAGGGACATGAGACAAATGGTTTGCCCATGTGAAGAGGCCCTAGTGAGGGGGCGCGAGAGGTAGGTTATGGTGGATTCGAGGAGGGGTCGAGGTAGGTTGAAGAAGTATTGGGGAGAGGTGATTAGACAATATATGACACATTTTGAGGTCACCTAGACATTGCCTTGAATAGAATGATTTGGAGGTTGCCGATAGCCTAGAAGGTTAGTAGATAGTTGAATGTTGTCTCGCTTTCCTGCGGGTTAGACTTAGTGGTAGTTCGATGCCCCGTACCTGTTTCTTCTGTAATACCAGTAATATTATCAGTTTTTGGCGTAGTTCCCTGTCGTGTGATTTATTTTGCTACTGATTTTGTCTTGTATTTTGGTTATCACATTACTTTGTTATTGTTACTGTTTCTTTTCCTATATGCTATGTGATACTTCCTCTAATACTTGTTATATTTCTTTCTTCTATATGTTCTTTGATATGTGTCTGTTACCTAAGCCGGCGGTCTTTCGGAAACAACCTCTTTACCTCCGTGAGATAGGGGTAAGGTCTACGTACCTTGAAGTAGTATGTTGTTGTTGCCTGGACTAGTCTTGACTAATGGTTGAAATATGATACATAGTTAATGGACAAACTGGATTCAGAGTCTTTACAGATCTTTCATTTAATTGTTGAAGAGATGTCCTTGACTTGTGGGGGATTGATTGCTCTTTGTCAAACTGGCTAGTCAGAAAACCTTCAAGTCTCTGTGTGTTCTCCTGAAAATTCCAGATCTTATAGGTGGAAGGAGTGCCCCTATTACTTTTTTTCTCTCATTGTAGCTCAAAGTCAAGGTAATGCTCCCTTCTCACAAGTTCACTACCCCCACTTCCTTTTTGAGTTCTTCCAGTATGTACCTAAAACTTTTTCTATACACTTTTCTGCTATGGGACCCACTTTTATACTAACAATGGTTCTTTGAAGTATAATTGAGTGGCAGCACTTGTGTTTTAAGCAAAGTTCAATTTCATCAATATATAAGTGGTCGAGCCTAATTCTTAGATAGGACCTTGATACTTGAAATCTCTTTTGGTAGACTTCTTGTATATGGGCATTGCCCATATTTTGTTAACACATCCTCTTATCTAATTGAATACAGTCAAGGCAGTACTTGTAGTTGTGCAATTAAACTAAGAATTAAAACGGGAAATAGGTTAGATGTTTTATTGAGATGCTACCAAATGAATGGGCCTTTGACATTTTAAAATTCATTTCTAAAATATTAGAAAGGAAGCTGGAATCTCCACCTTGGCTCGATTAAGTTTTTCTTGATATGTTCGTAGCTTATTTAATAAGGTTTTTGTGATCTTGGTTTTCCCTGTAAAGAGAGTTCGCATTATTTCCATGAAGAATATAACTCCTTCGGACATAAGAAAATGAAAATCCTAACAATGGGGAATCTGTTGGCGATAATTCTTATTAGATATTTGTGCTGCAAATTGGGCTAATCACTGTTTGACTTGGTTGGAGAAATTACACATAGGGTAGATGCTCCTTCACCTACTTGATGCTATGGCCCAAGTCACGCGGTTGTGCTTTGGTGTAATTTTTGTTCCATTTTCTACTTTGATGTTTTCATTTTGCTTTCGGAGCCCCACCCATTCCATAGTATGAGACGTGAAGCGTTTGAAATTTTTGTGTACTGGATGGTTTGATCTCTTTCCTTCTGTATTCCTTTTGGGGGACTTGTCTTGGTGTGTTGTTACATTGCTAATGAACATAATTGAGGGCATTCAGTAGGCAAGTACTTGCTTACTGTGTTTATTTTGTCAATTGACCTAATATCCTGAAGATTATTTACTTTTTCAATTCTTTTTGCTCCACAGCCTCATTTGAACTGTTATATGATTTAATGTTTGCAGAGAGGAGTTTGATGAGGAGAAAGAACCTGATGGAATGGTTCTCTCAGGATGGACACCAGCTCTTGCAACAGAAAAGAACAAGACATCGGACAACGGCCCCAGCTCGTCCAATGCATCTCAGACAGTTCCACTGGAGCCGGAGGATGATGATGAGATAGAAATTATTCTCAAAGATCCTGAAATTATTTCTGCTGGGAAGAAAAGAAAGTCATCTGACATTTCTGTTGCTGCCGGTTCAGAGATATCCGGTGTTACTAGTGAAATGCTGACTAAAAGCAAGGTGGTAGAGGATGATAGTCATAATGATATTGTCATGGTTGATGGAAATTTAGACACCAACAAGAAAAAGAGGGTGCAATAACTATTTTCTAGATCTTAATTTAGCTGTGCATCTGTCTAACTTTGTACAATATAGGGAGAAACATTAATTCTTTGCCCACTTCCTAACTTGAGTTGATCTTTAGGTGCAAACTTTATAAAGTTTTGATACTGGCATGATGCCTCCAGTGACTCCAGTTCTAATTTTCTCACTTGGAGCAGTCTTGATTCTGACTTGACAGACAACCATCTAGGTAGATGTGATTCTCACTATTTTACATGGTGCTCTCAAATCAGGTGACTCACTATTATGTCTCCGGTCTTTAGTTACTGTTAGTCTGCCACGACTGTATTTCCTTCCCCTCCCCCCTCTTGTTAATGTATCCATTGGATGTATAAATTCTATTAGTAGAAAACCCCATTTGATGGCCTCAAGAAAGTTACAGATCATTAGAGGCTTGACATGGATTAATTGCCAATTTTGTTTCATATTATATGCCCTCAGCAGCAGAGCTTGAATAACAAACTATCAAAGTGATTCAAATTACTCAAGAGCCTGTTGGCGCAAATAGTTACATTCAATGAGCACGTGAGACCCATCAAAACTGTAAAAAGCACAGAAATAGTGCAAGAGAAACTATGAAGTAAACATTACTATACAATATTACATTATTATTCAGTTATTAATTTTTTTTTCCATCTACACATCCAGCATTTTATGTTAGGAATACAAAACAATCAAAAAGATAATCTCCAGCTATTATGACTCATTCTTGGAGAGAAACTGCAACGAAAACAGCAGAAAAGTCATCAGTAAAAGAGCTGGCTACAACTAATATACATATAATTCATCTGGGACATACTAATTGAGATTTTTGTATCATCATCTCTGTCAAAGTGATAGTGGGAATCATCGCCCGTTAAGTTCAGCAAATTGAGCAAACATTGCAGTTCCTGAATGATCGTCAATTGTTTGAAGTTCAGCAGGATTTCTTGTCTGCTCAGGTGAATAAACTGGCCTGTTGTCAGGAGTCGAAGGAGCAGAGGCTGGGGCAGGAGTAGGGGCAACTATAGCAGGAGAGGCTGGGGCAGAAGATGCTTTGTTTTCTTCTTCAGCCTTCCCTTGTAATGAGGCTTCTTGCAGCTGCAAAGCATATTCCAAGTTCCACAGCACATCACCCATGCTAGGTCTATCAGCACCACATTCTGCCAAACACTTTTCTGCTGCTTCAGCAAATTTCTTCATTGACTCTGGGTTAATTTGTCCCACAAGATTAGGATCAATAATCTTGTCCAACAAGCCTTTTTTCTTCCATTGCATTCCCCATTCTGCTAAGTTCACTTGCTCTCTTGGAAGTGCTGGATTAATGGCAGGACGAGCACATAGGGCCTCTAGAAGTACCACTCCAAATGAGTACACATCAGACTTGTCTGTTAGCTGCTGGTTGCGGAAGTACTCAGGATCCAGGTAACCAAAACTTCCCTTCACAGCTGTACTTACGTGACCCTCGTTGCCAACGCAATCTTTTGATAGCCCAAAGTCAGCCACTTTAGCTACTAAGTTCTCATCTAAAAGAATGTTGGTGGTTTTGACATCTCTGTGGATAATTGCTGTAGAAGCACCTGTATGGAGGTAATGAAGCCCACGAGCGGAGCCAATGCAGATTTCTAGCCTCTGCTTCCATGTCAAAGGTGGAAGGCTCTTGCCATAGAGATGATCTCTGAAGGGACCATTTTGCATGAACTCATAAACCAATATCATCTCTGTGTTTTCATCACAATAACCAATCAACGACACCAGATGGCGATGTCTGAGCTTAGATAACATCTGAATTTCAGTCTGGAACTCATTGATACCTTGCTCAGATTGTGGATTGCCTCTCTTTACAGCTACTTTTGTTCCATCATCAATTTCTCCAAAGTAGACATTGCCAAAGCCACCAACACCAATTATGGCATTTGAATCCCAATTGTTCGTGGCATCTGACAATTCAGCAAATGAAAAGTATCGGCCTAGCCCCATGGTTGAAGAGAAAAATTGGCTCTTGCGCGACAATGAAGTCTTGCCTGTCATAAAACTTGTATCTCCAGCATGAAGTGGAAGCAACCAAGAGGAGAAACTATTCCTTTTTTGCCAATCCTGAGGCCTTTTTTGCCACTTGAAAACTATAGCACCCAAACCCACAAACGCTCCGAACATCATAGCAAAACCAACGTAAGCCACTGTTTTGCTTGGGCCACTACTCTTCTTTCCGTCAACACCATAATCCCCATCAAGACCACCCAAAGAATTATTCATCCTAAAAACCTCAAGACCATTCAGGATTGCATTCTTGAATCCTTGAACATCATTCACTGGTGAAACCTTTACACTGAGCGGATTAGATGCTGAAGATGAATCTATAACAAAGTCCTTGTAAAAAGCTGTGGCCAAATGCTGTGTCAATGATGACAAGTCTAGCCCGGAAATAGCCATCTTATCGTTAATGTACACGTTGAAATATAGTTCATTGAGCGTTTTGCTAATGATGTCGCAGAAGTGGAGGCGAATGAGGTATGAATACGAGGTATCAATATCCATTGTCCAAGATATGTTGAAATTGGGAATGGAAGTTTCTGAATCAGCCATTTTTACTGCAGAACCGTAAACTGTGGGAGGAGCAATTAAAGGCGACCCTCCTGCCGTTGGATATTGAATGACAGAGGGTTGAACAGAAACCTCCTGTCCTGTGACATTATTACGGAATGGCGCATCGGATAACCAACTTCTCCCTAGAGTATCATTTGTTGCATCAATGTATGAACCTCCAACATTAAGCCTATAGGTGGTTTCGAAATTACTATTGGTAAGATCAAATTTTTGCGAGACTGGGAAAAGAAGAGGGACAGAATAGTCAATTAATTTGCCTGGAGCAGAAACAAACTCAATGGCGTTGATGAATGCAACTGAGCCTTGGGAAGGTGCAAATTTAATGGCATAACGCTCTATTGTTACATTTACAAGAAACTCTTTCATAATTGCTTCGTTTTTCTCTATTTGGTAGTCACGGAGGAGAACTAATTTATCCACTGAAACAGAGAATTTGGCGGTTTGGAGATTAAATTCGTTGTTTTGTACAGGGAAAAAATGAAGACGGATCCAATGCAATCCAGGACTACTCACATGAAATGTGTAAGTAGCTTCACTAACGAAAATTTTCGCTCCGAGGTATATAGGTGAAGGTACATTTTTATTGTCAGGTGAAGAAACCTGAATGTCACGTCCGCTATAGGCTAAATATTTGCCTGTGTTTTGATCAGGCTGAAACGCGCGATTTCCTGGAAGAGTGGTAGGAGAATTGGATCCACAATCAACAAGGTAGTTATCTGATGGTGTGAATGCTGGAAAAGATTTTGCAGAGGCAGTAGAATCTGATTGTGCAGAAACTGGAATTACACTCGAGGGGCCGAGGATAATGAGGCAAACAAACGCCACGAGGATATTGGCCATTATTGAAGACAATGACAATGAAATAAAGGGCAGTGGTGGTGATCCCCTAGGCATTTTTTTTCATCTCCAGCCCCTCCCGACGAGGATTTGGGGATGAAATTTGAGAAAAAAATTGTCTAATACTATGAATGGAGGGGGGTATGAAAGAGAAAAAAAAAAGAGAAATAGATGAATGGTGGAAAAGAAAATAGAGAGATTTGAAATCAGTCTGTTTTTTGCCAATATTATCGCCATAATTGTGGGGTGCGGAGATTTTTGGCTTTGGTTTCGAATTTCTGTTACCGTTGGCGCACTTATTTTCTTTACGCTTTACAAAGTTTTAGTGGTTGAAATGGTTAATGCACCTGTCTTTTCTCTCCATTGTTCGTTTTCAACTTCATGTATTATGGTAAATTGAGTAATTTCACTCTCCATTAAAACTTTAATAATCTTATTTTGTCGTTAGAAAAAAGGTCTTATAGTTGCGCTTGACACCTTGACGGAGCTCATACTAAAAATCTCAGTTTTAAGTTGTGGGTTAAATATGAACCCGCTAAAACTTCAACGCCATGATTTTTCTTATCTCAAGAGAAATAACTTAAAGTTATTTGAATATAGTGTTATAAAATTTTGATTTAACGACTTTGCAATCACACACAACATCATTGTCCACTTAAGCTTTACTTATTACTGTATAAATTAGATGAAAGAAAATGTTATTTACGTAAAAGTTGCATTTGAAATCTAAATAGCTATATTTGTTCGTTTTCTATTACACCATCAGTGAATCAAAAGTTCAAACTCGAAGCAAATCATGTTACACTTCTCTTCCTATTTTTGGGCAAATAAGTTATTACATAACATTTAATTTTTTGTCAGATCGGCAATACGAAATCGGGGGGTGGGTTGAAAGCAAATTTATATAAGCAGGAGAACTTTTTTCTTATTTCTTTGGTCACTTTTTTCGGGGTATGTTGATCATAATTTTTTTTTTTAGAATAACTTTTCACTTTATTTGAAAATTATGTTTGATTATTAAAATTTTAAAATTTAATTTAAAGTTATGTATTAAATTTGAAATATAATTTATAACCTGTTTTCTAACTCATTTTTTATTTTTATAATTATCTCTAAGTACATTCAAGTATAAATATTAAATATTTTTTATAAAAAATATAATAAAATAAAATTTTATTTTTCAATTCTAACTCCATAAATTTTAAATAAAATAAAAAATATTTAAAATCTATGATCAAACTACCTATTTAATTATATAAAATTACACGTTTTGCTCTTAAATGAGTTAATCTACAATTTTTTCTCTTTGGTAATTAAAATTAGGTCCGATAGGAATAAGTTCTTTATAAAAATATCATGTACGTATATAATTTGTGAAATGTTCTGATAAAAAATCTAAATTTATGACTATAAAAGAATTATTTATTATTATGGACAAAAATAAAGACCACACAAAGTAGAGACGAAGTGCAAATGAGACTACTTTTATTGTGTCTCAGTCTTTCCTCCTTTATTGGGCTCTGCGCTGGGCTTAATAAAGTCGCGAAATCCCAGGGCCCAATAAGAAGCTCATTATCTTCCTTACGAATCGTATAATTACCCCAAGATTATATTTACAAACAACGGCAAGGAGATTGTATTTTCTTAACAGGGATCTATACGTTTCTTGGTCCTCAAGTCGAGAGGTCACTCGGATATCAGATAGCAGTTCAGATCTCTGAGCAAAGGGCTATGGCGACCGAAGAAGACGCCGTTCGACGCCGTACAGCACTCGCAGATTATCGGAAGAAGCTTCTTCAGCACAAGGAGCTTGATGCTCGGGTTCGAACAGGTGCCATTCTCAGAAATCTTAAACCCTCGCGCTCTTGTTCTGACATTGATTTCGGTTGTTGAAGTGTTTTTTGTAGGTTTAATATCATCAATTACTATTATTTACTCCTAAATGTATTAAATTCGTGGATGTTAATATTCAGGTCTTTTATTCTTTCCTTTTTCCTTTTATTTTAGGTAAGATTAGATATTGTGTGCTCTGCGGCAAAAGAGGAAAAATATAGTTATTGACACGAAATGTTTAATGCTAGTAATATAATGCAGGAACTGTTAATGTGATTAAAACCTGCCTCGCACATGTGCGAGATTTGTTTTGTATGTGCTTCAAGCTGTGATTTCTTTGTCTAGAAATAAACATTACTTGAAAGAAGACGAAGATTAGAGAAAGTATCTGAGTGTCATTGCTTGGTATAAGGATCTATTGGTGTTCTGTGTTGCACTTGTGATGGCGTACAGATTAGAGGAAGCAAAACAAATATGCAGAAGAAAACTGACAGTAAAAGATAAGGAGAACTTGAATTATACGGAATAGAACAACACAAACTCAAGTATTAACCTAACTTGAATCGTCCTGACGATCATTCAAACCCAAAGAAATTGCGATAAAACTAAAGAGAGAATATATAGAAAGTATAATCAGTCAATTCGAAAACAAATATGAAAGAACCTACTTGTTAATATGCCAACCAAGATTCGATCTAGTAAAAGAAAGAATCAAGAGGGAGAAGAGATGAGCTCATACAAGAAATCTTATCCTAAAGATTCAAGTTGAAGTTCAATAAGTACATATGATCAATCCCTACGCTGGAAAGCGTCAAGTTTATGCTAAGCTTCTCATAATTCAACTTCTCCAAAATTAAGATCCTAAGTCCTAACCAATGGGATGATAACAAGTATTTATATTAATGACGGAATGCTAAAAAAGACCAAAATATCCTTAAAATAAAAGTTCTAGGTTGGCTAGGAGTAACCAACCCCCCTGCATTTTTGCCCACGGCTCAAATCACTTGACTGAAACTTTTCTACTCTGCGCAACATATTTTGTGCTGCAGCTCAAATACGTGCAATAGTTTCAAGTTTAAAGCACTTTAACGCCAATTTTTGGTTTCTTTGGTTCTTTGTATGACTCCATGTCATCTTCCAATGACATTTCAAGCACATGAAAGTAATTGTAAGGTATTTCCAAGCCCTCTAGCTCATCTTGATGCATGCTTGCGTTGGAGCGCCCCCTTGGACGCTATCAATTTCCAACAATTCAAATTAGCCAATGATGACGGTTTTACTTGCTTATGGTAGGTAGATAAGTGTGTTGGGGTAATTGAGTTTGTATTTAACTTTAGGAAGAACTTTTAATGATAAAAATGGTGAAAAATCAAATAAGACAAGCCAATGCAAGTGAACAAGTCCATTAAACTACATGTAAAAGTTACTTCCTTTTTACAGCTTCTGACCTCTGTAGTCCAAAATTGTTTCTGATCATTCCTTAAGTGCTTCATGCATCATAGCATTTTAGCTTAATTGTTTCAATCCTTTTGCTGCATATGTATTACACACAGATATACATGTATGTATGTATGTGATTTTGGAAAGTAAATGTTTGTGTGAATCTTCAAGGTTTGAGGTAAAACACGGTGGCCTACTGTAGGAACGTTTCAGAAAGATTAAATTTAACAAATGTTATTGCTACATATCTTTTCTAAGTTGTCTGTAATTCTTGCTTGTTGGATGATAGATTCCTTTTCCAATAATCAACAGGATCTTTTAGGGGGAAACCATTCACTAGATTATGTCAATTCTTCTGGTGTTTCCATTTGTTAAGATTTTGTTCCTTCACTATAATGCCTCTCTACTCCACAAGTTCAAGTGCTACTGGGTTGGGTTGTCACACTTTATCAGTCAATGAAGTATAGCCTGATGATCTATTTAAGCATGCTTTGATGTATTTTAATTTCATAGAATTATCTATCCTTTTGTTCAGAAAGGATGTAGTAGCTATTCTGATACAGATCCCTACTATAGATCTCTCATAAACCAAAGCTTCTTATTGGAAATGGGAGCTCATGCATGTGCCCGCCCAATATATTCTCTGCGACTCTGTCCCAAATTTCCTGGAGTTTGTATAACTTTGTTTGTGATACACCAGGGATTGAGAGAAAAAGATATAGATCAGTTCTTTTGTTATTAGTGATCATGAGGCTAGTGATACATTTTGTAGTACTTCATGATTGTTCCGTGATATTTCTTCCTATTATGTTGTGTTCCTATAATTTAATAAGCAACTTAATTTCCTGTTCCTGCAAAACCTCATAATATTCATATTCTTTTTAATCTTGTATTATTGTATTTCTTCCACTGATTATAAAGTTACTCTCCTCAGTGAGAGAGAACTTGCGGGCTACCAAAAAGGAATATGCTAAAACAGAAGATGATTTGAAGTCACTTCAGAGTGTTGGACAGATCATAGGAGAAGTGCTCCGACCTCTAGATAATGAGCGTTGTAAGTATTCTTTATCCTGAATAATATTCATTTACTTTTTTAATCCTAGGAATGGACTATTGATCACAAAGTGTTTAGTTTCCTTTTTTTTTTTTAACAAGAAAGAAGTTATTAAGAAACTGGCATAAATTTATGGGACTAATCAGTACCTTCCATTACCTTTTCAGTGATAGTAAAAGCTAGCAGCGGTCCAAGGTATGTGGTTGGCTGTCGCAGTAAAGTGGACAAGGAAAAACTGACTTCAGGCACAAGAGTGGTTCTCGATATGACAACACTTACAATCATGCGGGCACTCCCCCGTGAAGTTAGTAGTTACTATTTTGCTTCCAAGCATTAAGCGTCTGGCCGTCTGGGCCTACATTTAAAATTGTTACATTTGCCATCCCCAATTTTCTTATGATGAGAAATTGATGGCAGGTTGATCCTGTTGTATACAACATGCTTCATGAAGATCCTGGCAACATCAGTTACTCTGCCGTGGGTGGACTGTCAGATCAGATCAGGGAGCTGAGAGAATCCATAGAGTTACCTCTAATGAACCCCGAGCTTTTCCTCCGGGTTGGGATTAAGCCTCCAAAGGTAAATCATTCAATATAATTTTTCCGCATTCTTATACATTTGTCGGCATGGGCAGAAATGCTTTTGCTTGTAATTTCTTAAAGGTCTGTCTCAGGGTGTAATTTTTCCGCATTCTTATAACAATCACCAAGGATTCTGTCTCAGGGTGTTCTTCTGTACGGGCCACCTGGAACGGGCAAGACATTGTTAGCCAGGGCAATTGCTAGCAACATAGATGCGAATTTCTTAAAGGTCTGTCTACTAGAGTTTAGTTATATCTCCAGTCTAATAGCATCTCGTAATGTGGGCTTTTATGATTGGTGATTGGTGCAATTTGTATCAAGTGCTATTATTGATATGTACATTGGTGAGAGTGCCAGATTAATTCGTAATGTGGGCTTTTATAATTGGTGATTGGTGCAGGTTGTATCAAGTGCTATTATTGATAAGTACATTGGTGAGAGTGCAAGACTAATTCGGGAAATGTTTAATTATGCTCGTGATCACCAAGTAAGACTTCAAACAGATTTGTTGCATATATTGGGAATGTTAAGCTTTTATGAATGATTCCAGAGGTGTCTTAAAATGTTGACACTTGCTATCTTTATTTGTAGCCCTGCATCATTTTCATGGATGAGATAGATGCAATCGGTGGACGTCGTTTTAGCGAGGGAACCAGTGCAGACCGCGAAATCCAAAGAACGCTCATGGAGTTGCTCAATCAATTGGATGGATTTGACCAGCTTGGAAAGGTTTGTATTGATCTTAAACGTATATTTCCAAGAAAATGTGTTGGGATTTTGTTCCATTGTCCACAATCTAAGATGTGCGTCCTTTCATAGTCTCTTTTTGAACTCTCCAAGTTTGATTTACCCTGCCTTACCAAAAAAAAATTCTTCAAGTTCGATTGGGTTTGCTGATTAAGGCAGGAAAGATTAGTTGCTTATTTTAGTATACGGTGGGAATCTGTTCATAAGATGCATCATTTAAATGACCTATGCTTGGGTTTCCTACTTTTTTTTTAATTTTTTTTTTTTTGGGGGGGGGGGGGAGGGGAGGGGGGTGTTGGATGTGGAATTAGGGACATCAGGGCTCAAAGTTCTTTTTTCAATTCTTGAAATTTCAAGCACGGAATTACACAGTTATTTTTTAACATACTCGTCAAGAAGAGTAGAATGCATGAAACAGGAGGGGGATATTGTTGTTCCCCTGAAACTATTTAATCTTAATTCTATTTTCAGGTAAAAATGATTATGGCAACAAATAGACCCGATGTATTGGACCCAGCTCTTCTTCGACCTGGTCGGTTAGATAGAAAGATAGAAATACCCTTGCCTAATGAACAATCGAGAATGGAAATCCTCAAGATCCATGCTGCTGGGATTGCCAAACATGGTGAAATTGATTATGAGGCTGCTGTTAAGCTCGCTGAGGTTTGCTAATGGTGCTAACAAGAAACTATTATACAGCTTCTATTGCATCAGAGTTCTGATGACTTGGTTTATCCTTAGGGTTTTAATGGGGCTGATATGCGGAATGTTTGCACTGAAGCTGGTATGTTTGCAATTCGTGCAGAGCGTGATTATGTCATCCATGAGGATTTCATGAAGGTATTTGTCTTCTTTACAAAGTTTTGTTAGTAGAGCGGTAATTTTTTTATTTCATTGACTGGCTGTTTTCTAGTTCACCCTATGGAGAGGTCTTCGCGCTACCAAAGTGCTGGGTGGTGTTTATTAAAAGAGAAATTTAGTGACTCATGGTAAATCTATATTCACATGCTATTATGTGAATCACTCTGGTTTTAGATTTAGTGACTCATAAATCGAAGAACAGGGCACAATGGAAGAAACAGATTCGTGTAGGTGATAATTACTAGTGGAGGATAAGTTTTAGACTCGTATGGAACTTTTATTATTTTTATTATTTATATATATTTTTAACGCATTTTCACCTTTATTTTGTTTATTATTATGATGATATGATATGAGCTTAAATGGTGAAATGAGGATTCATATAGCCGACACCAACAATAAGTCGAAGATTTCAACGTTGTAACTTAGTTTCAGAAGATATTCCTTCTTGTTTCTACTTTATATTATTTGTGTTCTCAAATTCTTTTTCCCTATTTTTCATTGTTAGAACTTTGTTCCAGAAGATATACCTTATTGCTTCTACTTCGTTGGTATTAGTGTGTTATTAAGTTTCTCTTTATCCTGTTTCTCATCTTTCTGAGCCAACTATACCTGTAGGCGGTAAGGAAACTGAACGAAGCAAAGAAACTTGAATCAAGTGCACATTATAGTGCTGATTTTGGTAAGGAATAAGCAGGAGCGCAAGGGCCATGGACCTATTTCAATGGTATGATAATGCTGGATGCGGTCTTCAGTTTGCTGTAGCATTTGAGTTTGTTTATTCTGTCTGTTGAAGGATGGTAGAGTAGAATATAGACGGTGGATGTTTATTTGCTGTATTTGCGTTTCTATGTACTGAATTCTGATTGGCATTAGGCCCAAAAACAAAAATAATCATTACTCTTAATCCTGAGGTGGGGTATTTCCCCTAACCCAACCTAGGAACGGACCGGAGGGAACCACGGCATGAGAAATGTCTGCGTCTCGTCACAAGGCTCATTTTTCGTTGTGAGTCATTAGTAAATACAGCAGAGGGTTCCAGTCAAACTCTGTTCTCAGCTCTGGATCGTTTGTTAGAATCGTTTAAAACTTGAAGCGCAAGAGATTTATCAATTGGTTCAGCTGGTAATAGAATATACTTCGGGACAGAAGCAACAACATCAACAACATATCCATTATCCAGTATAACCACCATAATTAAGTTTACAATTTAAAATAATGTACAGACTCGATGGCAAGTAATGGAATTGAGCCTATACAGTGAAACATAGCTTCCTCTAGTGCCACTGCAATGCATCTAAAGCTTGCTGGTGAACTTGTTTATCACCTGCTGCCACTACATTGAAACCTGCCAATTGAAGTCGGGATATAATTCATATGTCGACTTGGAGGCATATTTAAGACATCCAAGGTTAGCTTCTGAATATGAAATGATGATTTAAAATGATAACAGAGCTAAGAATTACTTGTGGCTGCTGAACCAGCAGAAGCTTTCCAATTAAGTTGTTGTCCTTTCCAGTTGGTTATAATTCCTCCAGCACCTTCTATTACTGGTACAAGCGAGAGGAAGTCGTATGGCTGAAATTATTTGTTTTGACATCAGCATAGAGATTATGAAAGTTAAAAAGCAATTTAATGTCAGTGGCTGAGGGAAGTAAAACAGCAGAAGTTTCACCCTGCATCAATATATTTATCATGTAATAGGGATATACTGATATGCCGAAATTCCAGTCAGTTACCACTCCACTGACATTGGACATAACCAATGTGAATATGCTTGCTGTCCTCTATGAGGGAAAAAGCTCAGTATACATTTGGTAAGTGTATAATCATATCTTAATTAATCTAGGAAATAGAGCAGAGAGCAGAGTAGCTGACGTTATGACCAGACTCTATTACAAGATCCACAAATCCAGAAGCCAATAGGGCATAAGCATAGCAATCACATCCGTACAGTGGAACTTTCACCTGTAAAAGAAATACAGGAAGAGATGAGAATTCATACTGGAGGAAAGAAAGTGCAACTTATTCAGTCTCTTCTTCCTAGTTAGTTTCCTCCTCCTCAAATCTTCTCGTTGCCCTTCTTGTTCCTTCCCCATAATACTACATACCTTGCTTCTAACACGAGCAAAGGCAATCTCAGCGTCCCCGTTGAACAAATGTGGGCTAGTAGTGTACCTGAACTTGAAAGAATATAAATGAGAAAGTAGATGCAGCTTTTGGTATCCCTGATAAATTGAACAGATACACAGAATACAAGTACTTGAATGATGCTCCACTAATAAGAAAGGGAAAGTAGCAGATTTCCACTCAAATAATGGTTGGCAGCTATTCTTTAGAAGGGGCCTCAGTGATTCGCTAATAGATGAATTTGCTCAATTGACACGAATGCTGGACAGTGTTAAATTCAAGGGTAGCAAGAAAGATTAAATGTTTTGGACTGCAAGCAACGATGAAAAATTCACTGAAAACAGTTAATACACTATGCTACAGAAACAACAAGGGATGTATGAATCAGATTGGCCATGGAAAACAAAAGCACCTGTCAAAGTGGCATTGCTTTGGGTGGGTGGCAGCAAAGGAAGCTTGTCTAACACAGGATATTCTACAGAAGAGAGGTATTATTTTAAGTAATAAATGCTACGTGTGAAGAAGAGTTAGAAACAGTCAATCATCTTCTTGCTCATTGCAAAGTGGCAAGGCAGTGTCGGGAGTTATTCTTCAACAGGTATAGTATTAATTGGGTTATGCCACCAAATGTAAGTCCACTGGAGACATGGCAACATCAGACAATGGCTTAGAGTCAGCAGTCAATATGGAGAACGATTTCCCCATGTGTCTTATGGACAATATGGCTGGAGAGAAACAGAATTTGCTTTGAAGGGACAGAACAACATGCATCCGGGATAAAATATAGATGTTTTCGAATTTGTTTTTTTGGTGTAAAAGGAGTTTATGGAAAACCTGGATGAGTATTTAAATTTCCTAGAAGAGATAGGACATATGTAGTTCTTTTTCTGCTTTCGGCAGTAGTTTAGTATTGTTACCTTCTTGGTACCTTCATTCATAAACATTTACCTTCTCAGAAAAAACAAAAAGCTGAGTAACAATGTTGTATTTTTGTAGAGAAAGGGTTCCAAGGAGAAACATACAGGTAAGCTTTTGAAAGACTTGAACAATTGCGTGTGGAGATTTCTTGCCCATTCAAGGTAGTTCGTCGCCCAATTAAACCAGTCCACCTCTCTCTCAGTACAGGCTGGTTAATAACGCCAAGAATCTAGAAAAGCAGAAATGAAGAGAAGATCATGTAGACCAACTTTCGAAACCACAGTTTACCTGCGTAGTGTGTTTCACAGTCTACCATAGCATAAGCTAAGCAGATTACATATGGTATCATAGGCTGGAACTCTCATTACACCAAGGAAAAGCTAAATAAAGTGGTTCAAGAGCTGAACACAAAAGTCCTAACACGAGTGAGCCAAGATGGCAATAAGGAAAAAATCACCTATAAAATATTGCGTTGACAAATACTAAGATATAAAAGACAAAAACATCTACATGATATTGCTAATTTCTTAAATGAACATCAATATTCCAAATTCAGGATGAGGGAATGCCTATACAAGAGTACAACTAAAATGGCTAATGCATACAGGAACTATGCATATACCAAAGGATCTAGAACTTCACCATACTGAGACAACTGAAACGAAGAGGTGATTAAGCATGTTCTCAAAATGGATATTCAGTTGTATTTAGTCCACCAAACACAAAATGGATGTTCTTAATTTTCCTTTTTTTCTGTTATATTTTATTTATAGATTCTTGAATACCTATTTCCTTTTCCATTTTTATAAGTTAAACATGATTATATCTTCAACTGAGAGCAAATTTTGTTAGCTACAGTTAGAAATCAAAAGTATGCCAACAGACGCCTGTCTTAGGGTAAAATGACTTGACTAGGCTTCCGCACCAGCAAATGCTGTCCAATGCCAACAGAGTTTGGGAGAAAAAATTGATAGTTGGCAGGACTAATAAGCAAGCTTTCATTGATCTAGTAGCGAGCAAAGTTTTTTATTGATACAAATACAATCAACTGGCTGCGATTCATACCGGTTTACCTTTGTACAACAGAGCAATAAGAGTGCCAAACACGGGTTTCCCTGTCAGTAAAAAGTATCCCGATGAATGCATATTTGAACTATAAGTTGAACAGAGTTGATATGGAAAGACAAGAAGGTACCTGTAATGAAACTCTTTGTTCCATCTATTGGATCTAAAACCCAAACATACTCTGCAGTTTCCTCTTGACACCTCCATCCCTTCTCCTCTCCATAACTATCACCAAGCAGTTTAAATACAAATTTTCAGCAGACAAACATACACAGATGGCATGATACGTGAAATAGAGACAAAATAAATCCAATATAGACAACACACTGACCATGACTCGTTGCAGAATATCAAGAACAAAAATCTATAAGAGTTGCATTGACTCGTACCTCTCAAATTAGAAGAGTGAATGATATTTGGCTATTACAAGGATGAGCTTATCATCTCGTAAAACGAATGCTCTTTTCTCAATTTTAACCTTCTGTATTGGCATCATACAAGTAAATAGATTGACCTCTACCAGTTAAAACTTATGAGACCTCACTTTTATTCTATTACAGAATTATCAAAGTTCAGAGGCAACTGTTGAGAAGTTCAATTCAGAGATCGGAAAATGTTTAAGTATTATACAAATCTTTTGGCTGCTTGACATTTGTTACAGCCAAGAGGAGCTTCAGGAAACTGGTTTCACCAACTAAGATCATTTAACTGTACTGTCTCTCCGCTTTTGGCTCTCGATAGAGAAAAATAGAAATGTTGCAAAATAAGTTTCCAGCGAGTGCATAACCAAAAGGAGATGGTGACCTTTTCCCAATAGCGAGTGTGAGGTTATGTTCACAACTCACAAGTCTCGTGTGCTAACTGTCATACTAAAAGCAACGACACAGGCCACATTCATCTCCGGCAATTGACTCACTAGCAATAGGGAAGTTTTAAATTTAACGCACGCATTATAAATCAAATATCATAGCATTATCAAAACGAGAACAAGCAAACTTTTGATAGCTTAACTAACTTGGACTGGTCTTATGGGGCGGAGTGTTGGCCAATTAAGAACTAGAACTTCCATGTTCAGAAGATGAGGGTGACGCTTAGGTGGATGTGTGGATATACTAGCAGGGATAAGATTAGGAATGAAGACACTGGAACAAGGTAGGACTGGTCTTATGGGGCGGAGTGTTGGCCAATTAAGAACTAGAACTTCCATGTTCAGAAGATGAGGGTGACGCTTAGGTGGATGTGTGGATATACTAGGAAGGATAAGATTAGGAATGAAGACACTGGAACAAGGTAGGAGTGGGCTCTGTGGTGGACAAGACGAGGGACATGAGACAAATGGTTTGCCCATGTGAAGAGGCCCTAGTGAGGGGGCGCGAGAGGTAGGTTATGGTGGATTCGAGGAGGGGTCGAGGTAGGTTGAAGAAGTATTGGGGAGAGGTGATTAGACAATATACGACATATTTTCAGGTCACCTAGACATTGCCTTGAATAGAATGATTTGGAGGTTGCGGATAGCCTAGAAGGTTAGTAGATAGTTGAATGTTGTCTCGCTTTCCTGCGGGTTAGACTTAGTGGTAGTTCGATGCCCCGTACCTGTTTCTTCTGTAATACCAGTAATATTATCAGTTTTTCGCGTAGTTCCCTGTCCTGTGATTTATTTTGCTACTGATTTTGTCTTGTATTTTGGTTATCACATTACTTTGTTATTGTCACTGTTTCTTTTCCTATATGCTATGTGATACTTCCTCTAATACTTGTTATATTTCTTTCTTCTATATGTTCTTTGATATGTGTCTGTTACCTAAGCCGGCGGTCTTTCGGAAACAACCTCTTTACCTCCGTGAGATAGGGGTAAGGTCTACGTACCTTGAAGTAGGGGTATGTTGTTGTTGCCTGGACTAGTCTTGACTAATGGTTGAAATATGATACATAGTTAATGGACAAACTGGATTCAGAGTCTTTACAGATCTTTCATTTAATTGTTGAAGAGATGTCCTTGACTTGTGGGGGATTGATTGCTCTTTGTCAAACTGTCTAGCCAGAAAACCTTCAAGTCTCTGTGTGTTCTCCTGAAAATTCCAGATCTTATAGGTGGAAGGAGTTCCCCTATTACTTTTTTTCTCTCATTGTAGCTCAAAGTCAAGGTAATGCTCCCTTCTCACAAGTTCACTACCCCCACTTCCTTTTTGAGTTCTTCCAGTATGTACCTAAAACTTTTTCTTTACACTTTTCTGCTATGGGACCCACTTTTATACTAACAATGGTTCTTTGAAGTATAATTGAGTGGCAGCACTTGTGTTTTAAGCAAAGTTCAATTTCATCAATATATAAGTGGTCGAGCCTAATTCTTAGATAGGACCTTGATACTTGAAATCTCTTTTGGTAGACTTCTTGTATATGGGCATTGCCCATATTTTGTTAACACATCCTCTTATCTAATTGAATACAGTCAAGGCAGTACTTGTAGTTGTGCAATTAAACTAAGAATTAAAACGGGAAATAGGTTAGATGTTTTATTGAGATGCTACCAAATGAATGGGCCTTTGACATTTTAAAATTCATTTCTAAAATAAAATACGTTAATGCACCGCTAATCATTAGATTATGATAGACTCCACTATGAGCTTCACATATTAGAAAGGAAGCTGGAATCTCCACCTTGGCTCGATTAAGTTTTTCTTGATATGTTCGTAGCTTATTTAATAAGGTTTTTGTTATCTTGGTTTTCCCTGTAAAGAGAGTTCGCATTATTTCCATGAAGAATATAACTCCTTCGGACATAAGAAAATGAAAATCCTAACAATGGGGAATCTATTGGCGGTAATTCTTATTAGATATTTGTGCTGCAAATTGGGCTAATCACTGTTTGACTTGGTTGGAGAAATTACACATAGGGTAGATGCTCCTTCACCTACTTGATGCTATGGCCCAAGTCACGCGGTTGTGCTTTGGTGTAATTTTTGTTCCATTTTCTGCTTTGATGTTTTCATTTTGCTTTCGGAGCCCCACCCATTCCATAGTATGAGACGTGAAGCGTTTGAAATTTTTGTGTACTGGATGGTTTGATCTCTTTCCTTCTGTATTCCTTTTGGGGGACTTGTCTTGGTGTGTTGTTACATTGCTAATGAACATAATTGAGGGCATTCAGTAGGCAAGTACTTGCTTACTGTGTTTATTTTGTCAATTGACCTAATATCCTGAAGATTATTTACTTTTTCAATTCTTTTTGCTCCACAGCCTCATTTGAACTGTTATATGATTTAATGTTTGCAGAGAGGAGTTTGATGAGGAGAAAGAACCTGATGGAATGGTTCTCTCAGGATGGACACCAGCTCTTGCAACAGAAAAGAACAAGACATTGGACAACGGCCCCAGCTCGTCCAATGCATCTCAGACAGTTCCACTGGAGCCGGAGGATGATGATGAGATAGAAATTATTCTCAAAGATCCTGAAATTATTTCTGCTGGGAAGAAAAGAAAGTCATCTGACATTTCTAATTTAGACACCAACAAGAAAAAGAGGGTGCAATAACTATTTTCTAGATCTTAATTTAGCTGTGCATCTGTCTAACTTTGTACAATATAGGGAGAAACATTAATTCTTTGCCCACTTCCTAACTTATGAGTTGATCTTTAGGTGCAAACTTTATAAAGTTTTGACACTGGCATGATGCCTCCAGTGACTCCTGTTCTAATTTTCTCACTTGGAGCAGTCTTGATTCTGACTTGACACTATTTTACATGGTGCTCTCAAATCAGGTGACTCACTATTATGTCTCCGGTCTCTAGTTACTGTTAGTCTGCCACGACTGTATTTCCTTCCCCTCCCCCCTCTTGTTAATGTATCCATTGGATGTATAAATTCTATTAGTAGAAAACCCCATTTGATGGCCTCAAGAAAGTTACAGATCATTAGAGGCTTGACATGGATTAATTGCCAATTTTGTTTCATATTATATGCCCTCAGCAGCAGAGCTTGAATAACAAACTATCAAAGTGATTCAAATTACTCAAGAGCCTGTTGGCGCAAATAGTTACATTCAATGAGCACGTGAGACCCATCAAAACTGTAAAAAGCACAGAAATAGTGCAAGAGAAACTATGAAGTAAACATTACTATACAATATTACATTATTATTCAGTTATTAATTTTTTTTTCCATCTACACATACAACATTTTATGTTAGGAATACAAAACAATCAAAAAGATAATCTCCAGCTATTATGACTCATTCTTGGAGAGAAACTGCAACGAAAACAGCAGAAAAGTCATCAGTAAAAGAGCTGGCTACAACTAATATACATATAATTCATCTGGGACATACTAATTGAGATTTTTGTATTATCATCTCTGTCAAAGTGATAGTGGGAATCATCGCCCGTTAAGTTCAGCAAATTGAGCAAACATTGCAGTTCCTGAATGATCGTCAATTGTTTGAAGTTCAGCAGGATTTCTTGTCTGCTCAGGTGAATAAACTGGCCTGTTGTCAGGAGTCGAAGGAGCAGAGGCTGGGGCAGGAGTAGGGGCAACTATAGCAGGAGAGGCGGGGGCAGAAGATGCTTTGTTTTCTTCTTCACCCTTCCCTTGTAATGAGGCTTCTTGCAGCTGCAAAGCATATTCCAAGTTCCACAGCACATCACCCATGCTAGGTCTATCAGCACCACATTCTGCCAAACACTTTTCTGCTGCTTCAGCAAATTTCTTCATTGACTCTGGGTTAATTTGTCCCACAAGATTAGGATCAATAATCTTGTCCAACAAGCCTTTTTTCTTCCATTGCATTCCCCATTCTGCTAAGTTCACTTGCTCTCTTGGAAGTGCTGGATTAATGGCAGGACGAGTGCTTACGTGACCCTCGTTGCCAACGCAATCTTTTGATAGCCCAAAGTCAGCCACTTTAGCTACTAAGTTCTCATCTAAAAGAATGTTGGTGGTTTTGACATCTCTGTGGATAATTGCTGTAGAAGCACCTGTATGGAGGTAATGAAGCCCACGAGCGGAGCCAATGCAGATTTCTAGCCTCTGCTTCCATGTCAAAGGTGGAAGGCTCTTGCCATAGAGATGATCTCTGAAGGGACCATTTTGCATGAACTCATAAACCAATATCATCTCTGTGTTTTCATCACAATAACCAATCAACGACACCAGATGGCGATGTCTGAGCTTAGATAACATCTGAATTTCAGTCTGGAACTCATTGATACCTTGCTCAGATTGTGGATTGCCTCTCTTTACAGCTACTTTTGTTCCATCATCAATTTCTCCAAAGTAGACATTGCCAAAGCCACCAACACCAATTAAGGCATTTGAATCCCAATTGTTCGTGGCATCTGACAATTCAGCAAATGAAAAGTATCGGCCTAGCCCCATGGTTGAAGAGAAAAATTGGCTCTTGCGCGACAATGAAGTCTTGCCTGTCATAAAACTTGTATCTCCAGCATGAAGTGGAAGCAACCAAGAGGAGAAACTATTCCTTTTTTGCCAATCCTGAGGCCTTTTTTGCCACTTGAAAACTATAGCACCCAAACCCACAAACGCTCCGAACATCATAGCAAAACCAACGTAAGCCACTGTTTTGCTTGGGCCACTACTCTTCTTTCCGTCAACACCATAATCCCCATCAAGACCACCCAAAGAATTATTCATCCTAAAAACCTCAAGACCATTCAGGATTGCATTCTTGAATCCTTGAACATCATTCACTGGTGAAACCTTTACACTGAGCGGATTAGATGCTGAAGATGAATCTATAACAAAGTCCTTGTAAAAAGCTGTGGCCAAATGCTGTGTCAATGATGACAAGTCTAGCCCGGAAATAGCCATCTTATCGTTAATGTACACGTTGAAATATAGTTCATTGAGCGTTTTGCTAATGATGTCACAGAAGTGGAGGCGAATGAGGTATGAATACGAGGTATCAATATCCATTGTCCAAGATATGTTGAAATTGGGAATGGAAGTTTCTGACAGCCATTTTTACTGAAGAACCGTAAACTGTAGGAGGAGCAATTAAAGGCGACCCTCCTGCCGTTGGATATTGAATGACAGAGGGTTGAACAGAAACCTCCTGTCCTGTGACATTATTACGGAATGGCGCATCGGATAACCAACTTCTCCCTAGAGTATCTGTTAGATTACTGGTTTTGATGCTGTCAACCTCATACAGGGACCTGATCCCTTGTGCTGGTGTGACTCAATTTTGAGCTGGAAGGGAAAAGACTTTACAGTTGGAAAGTTTGCTTTTTGGCTGTCAGTTGGTGAAGACAATAGTGTGCAACAGAGCAGCATGGAATCATAGCAGCACCTAGGCCAAGTTGGTCACATGTGCTTGACCAAAAAGAGAGCTTTCTAGTGGGTATCATTACTACTCTCTCCTTTTATCCATGTGGCTAGTGGGTATCATCAATACACTCTCCTTCTACCCATGTGGATGAAAGGAAGCTGAAAAGATATAAAGGATAGAACCCAACAACTCTTTCCATCAAGAGAAATCATTCAGAAAAATTGATCTAAAAAATAAGCTTATTCTTCTCTCAAAAGGCAGCCATTGTTTCCTTGTTTCACAGCAAGAATCAAAGAAAAATAACTCAAGTTTTGAGGCTGCCATTGAAGGAGAAGAAGTGCACTGCAAAACAGAAACCTTGTATTTCGTACAAGTTTTATTTTCTTGTTTTTCATGAGTTGTTTTTCTCGTTCTGGTCTGCTAGAGCTAGTAGACATTTTGGCTAGAGTTAGCCTTGTATTTCAGTTGAGTTTTAGCTGAAGTAGAGAATATTGAAGTCTTGTAATAGAGGTATTACAAGTGGGAGGTTAGGAGGTTAACCTCTTAGTTGTGTACTAGGTTTTGTAACTTTTGTTGCTCAGATCTAGTAGTGGAGTTTGAGAAATCCTACGAGGTAGGTCGTGGTTTTTTACTTCCAGTGAGCAAGGAAGTTTTCCATGTAAAACTTCGTGTGTCTTCTTCTTACTGTTGTATTTTCGTGTACATGTGTCTCTGCCTCTGTGTAACCTGATAGAGGGACCTGGTCCTGAGTAAGGTGGTCGACCCATATAACTCAACAATTGGTATCAGAGCAGGTGCTTTCTAAAAGGTTAACACCTAGAAAGACTCCTGTAAAATATGGCAGCACCACCAAATTTAGAAGAAGGACAGTCTACTACCAGACCTCCCAGGTTTAATGGCCAATATTACGGATGGTGGAAAACAAGAATGCATGATTTCATCATGGCTGAAGATTGTGAGCTGTGGGATGTGGTACTGGATGGACCTTATGTGCCAATAAAAACCGTAAAGGAAGGAGAGACAACCATCTCTATTCCCAAAACCCGAAAGGAGTTTGATGATCATGACAGAAAACTCATAGAAAAGAATTACAAATCTAAGAAGCTTCTTGTTTGCGGTATTGGTCCGGATGAATATAATCGAATCTCTGCTTGTGAGACTGCAAAGGAAATATGGGACTGTCTCAGAACCGCTCATGAAGGGACCAGTCAGGTCAAGCAGTCCAAAGTGGATATGCTTACCACTCAATACGAAATGTTCTCCATGAGGGAAGGTGAATCTATTAAAGAGATGCATACCAGACTCACGTCCATCACTAACGAGCTCTATTGTTTGGGAGAAGTGATCAAGCCAAGCAGGCTGGTCAGGAAGGTACTCAGTGTCCTCCCCAAGTCTTGGGAGAGTAAAGTTGATGCGATCACTGAAGCTAGAAATCTGGAAGTCCTCACGATGGATGAACTCATAGGCAATTTAAAAACCTATGAGCTCAAGAGGCAGCAGGACCAGAGCAGGAGTGAGCTGAAGAAGGACAAAGGATTAGCTCTTAAAGGAGCTCAAGCAAGCTCCAGCGAAGAAGATGAAGATATGGCCTACCTAACAAGAAGGTTTCAGAAAATGATTAGGCGAAGTGGCAGCCTTCCTAGGAGGACAAGCTCGAACAAGGGACCTGGTTACAATGATCTGTGTCACAAATGCGGCAAACCAGGTCACTTTATCAAGGACTGTCCGATGCATAAGATGGATTACAAGGAGTATCTGAGAACCACTGCCGAAAAGGCCCAGAAGAAGGACCGAGTCCCTGACAAGTTCAGAAGAAGAGCTGCAGCCGACAATATAGTCAAGCAAGCTCTAGCTGCTTGGGGGAACTCCTCAGATGAATCTGATAAGGAGGATGCTGTGAAAGATGCTTCTATGATGGCTGTGGAGGATGATGACTCACCCTTTGACTCAATGTTTGCCTTCATGGCAAATTCGAATGGAGATGAAGATGAAGAGGTAACCTTCCTTGACATTAAAAAGAATCTAAAAGACTATAATGGGAAAGAATTGAGGTCGCTAGCTTGTGTGTTAATTGACTCTTTTTATGATCTTACCAAAGAAAAGGAAAGTCTGAATCAATATATAGATAAACTTGAGCTAGAAAAGGCGAACTTGATCTCAAGTTTGGCAGAACTAGAAGAGAAATGTCAAGAGCTAGTCAATGAGCAAAATGCCTTTATTAAAAAGGGAGGGACTAGTGACATGAAAAATGCTCAAAAAGAATTCGAAGCTGAACTGAAAAGGTCACAAGATGAGCTCACTGTAATAATGAAAAGAAACACTGAGCTTGAGAAAAATGTGATCCAACTGAATGCTGAGCTTGAAAGATCGCTTAAATGGAATGCCTCTTCACAGATCTTACAAAAATTAACCGGACAAAGATCTAACTCCGGTGAAGGGTTAGGTTATAAGAAAAGTAGTCCTCCTTATAATCCTCACAGTAAATATGGATCTAATCCTGATAATTTGCTGTGCACACACTGTGGTAGGAATGGGCACCTTAAGTCTAACTGTGTATCGAGGCAAGCAGCCTTAAGAAAGACGGTGATTAGTAAAGGAGAATTAGGGACCATAAGGGGACCTGGTTCCAAAATGTCTCAGATCAGGCTGCCTGAGTGGTCCAAAAGAAAATTGATTTATCCTCTGTCTCGGTACTGGGAACTCAAGCTGAAATGGGTTCCCAAGTCTAATCTATAATCTATATGTGCAGGAAGGAGTGAGAGAAAGCAGTCGGAAATGGTATATGGATAGCGGCTGCTCAAAGCACATGACTGGAAATGTTGATAATTTTCTCTCACTCAAGGCATATCAGGGAGGCTCAGTATCTTTTGGGGATGGCAAAAAGGGACATATTCTTGGTGTTGGGAAGATTGGAAAGACACTTGCCCATGCCATAGAAAATGTCTTCTATGTAAATGGACTGAAGTACAGCCTCCTGAGTGTCTCACAAATCTGCGACAAAGGAAATGAAGTCAAATTCGTTTCAGACCAGTGTACAGTGACAGATCTTCAATCAGGAAGAGTTGTTTTGACCGCAAACAGATGCAAGAGCATGTATGTTGCTGATCTTGATTCAGCTGCTAGAAATGGGCTTAACTGCTTAAGCGTGGTGGAGGATGAAGCTACCTTGTGGCACAGAAGGTTGGGACATGTAAGTTCTGTTCTTCTCAACAAGCTAGTATCCAAGGACCTGGTTCGAGGACTCCCAAAGGTGAAATTTGCTCAGAGTCAGATCTGTGATGCTTGTGTTCAAGGGAAACACACCAGGTCTTCATTCAAGAACAAAAAGGAAGTGAACACCTCCAGACCCCTGGAGCTACTACACATGGATCTGTGTGGACCTGTAAAGGTTGCAAGTCGTGGAGGAAAGAAGCTGATCCTTGTAATTGTTGATGACTATTCAAGATATACCTGGGTGATGTTTCTTCGCACTAAAGATGAAACATTCCCCACCTTTGAGTCATTTGCAAACCAAATTCAGGTGAAGCTGAACTGCAACATTGCAGGGATCAGGTCCGATCATGGAACTGAATTTGAAAATGCCAAATTTGAAGCTTTCTGTGCTGCCAAAGGAATCAGTCACAACTTTTCTGCTCCCAGGACTCCACAACAGAATGGAGTAGTTGAAAGGAAGAATCGAACTCTTGCAGATATTGCTAGAACATTGCTCATAGATGGAGGTGTGGCAATGTCATTCTGGGCAGAAGCTGTCAACACGGCCTGCTATGTGGTCAATCGGTGTCTAATTCGGCCATTACTTGGAAAAACTCCCTATGAGCTGCTGAATAAAAGGAAGCCGATGCTGAACTACCTCAGAGTCTTTGGGTGCAAGTGTTTTGTGCTAAACAACGGCAAGGACCATCTAGGGAAATTTGATCCCAAAAGTGATGAGGGAATTTTTCTAGGATACTCATTAAATAGCAAAGCATACCGAGTCTATAATAAACGGACTCAGTGTGTTGAAGAAAGCATCCATGTCGTATTTGATGAAAATGGGAAGCTGAAGAGCACAGAAGCACTGGGTACGGATGAATTTGAGGAACTGTGGCTGTTCCAAAGAGATGATGTCAATCATGATTCATCTGAAAAACCTGACATCACAAAGAACTCCCTGCAGAATGGAGATCAGACCACTCATGATGAAGCAACAGAACACATCAGCGAAGAGGAGGCAGAGAAGGAAGATGATGCAGAAGGCAACCCAGAAGAGGGACCTGGTTCCAATTCTGGAGAATCTGCTGGAACTGGTTCCAATTTTGGAGAATCTGTTGTAAAGGGATCTAACTGGAAACACAAATCTTCTCATCCTCTTGACAACTTAATGTCTCCATTGGACACAGGAATGCAGACCCGATCCAAAACTCGAAACACATTTGCCTCATCAGCCTTCATATCACAGATTGAGCCCAAGAACATCAAGGAGGCACTGAAGGATGTGGAATGGGTGAATGCTATGCAGGAGGAGCTGCATCAATTTGAAAGAAGCAAAGTCTGGCACCTGGTTCCAAAACCATCTGATAGAACTGTTATAGGAACCAAGTGGGTCTTCAGGAACAAACTAAATGAGCAAGGGGTCACCATCAAAAACAAGGCTCGACTGGTTGTTCAAGGGTACAACCAGGAGGAAGGGATTGATTATGATGAAACATTCGCTCCAGTAGCCAGAATGGAAGCCATTCGCATGCTGATTGCCTTTGCCTCTTTCATGGAATTTAAATTGTTTCAAATGGACGTCAAAAGTGCCTTCCTAAATGGGTACTTGAAGGAAGAAGTGTATGTGAAACAACCCCCTGGTTTTGAGGATATTGATAGACCACATCATGTATACAAGCTGGACAAGGCACTGTATGGACTGAAACAGGCTCCAAGGGCTTGGTATGAAAGACTATCAAAATTTCTTCTTGATAATGGTTTTAAGAGAGGAAGAATTGACAACACTCTTTTTCTCAAAACAAGAGGAAGAAATCTGCTTATTGTTCAAGTCTATGTTGATGACATTATATTTGGAGCCACTCTTGATTCACTCTGTGAGGATTTTGCAACGCTCATGGGAAGTGAATTCGAGATGAGTATGATGGGAGAACTTATGTTCTTTCTGGGGTTACAGGTCAGGCAGGACAAAGCTGGAACAGCCATCAGTCAGCAGAAGTATATCAAGGACCTGCTCACAAAATTTCATATGGAAAGTGCCAAACCAATTGACACTCCCATTGGGACTGCTTCAAAACTGGATAATGATGAACCCGGTCCTCCAGTAAATGAAACTATGTACAGAGGCATTATTGGCTCCCTGCTTTACTTAACAGCCAGCAGGCCAGATATTGTGTTTAGTGTGGGTATGTGTGCTCGATTCCAAGCTTGTCCTAAGGAATCTCATCTGAAGGCTGCTAAGAGAATTCTCAGATATCTTAAGGGGACCTCTGATTTAGTCCTTTTCTATCCATCTGGAGGTTCCTTTGAACTTATTGGCTATTCTGATGCTGACTATGCTGGGTACCTGGTTGATAGGAAAAGTACCTCAGGCATGGCTCATTTTCTGGGTTCTTCACTGGTCTCTTGGGGATCAAGAAAACAAAATTCAGTGGCACTCTCAACAGCTGAAGCAGAATATGTGGCTGCTGCTTCATGTTGTGCTCAATTACTGTGGATTAAGCAGCAACTGGAAGACTTTGGAGTCCTGACCGAGTGTGTCCCTTTGATGTGTGACAACACCAGTGCTCTGAATATGGCTAAGAATCCAGTACAACACAAGCGGACTAAGCATATTGACATCAGACATCATTTTCTTAGAGACCATGTTGAGAAGGGAAATATTCGTGTGGAATTTTGCAGGACAGAAGATCAGATTGCAGATATCTTTACCAAAGCCTTGAATAGGGACCAGTTTGATAAAAACAGATTAAGGCTGGGCTTAATCAAAATGAATTAAATTCTCCCTCTTCTCTATCTAAGTGTTGACTCTCGTTTTTGGCTATGATCTGAATGCAGGTATCCTTGCTAGTTTGCTGTGGATGCGTCTAACTCAGTTCTATACCTCCCTAGGTATACACGCATGGTGGATGTAAGGAAGGCTGGACTTAGACAAGTCAGGGACTTTGGACTGCCTGTTCAACCTCATAAGGGGACCAGGTCCTATCAGGTCAGTATTACTTTGTCACTTATAAACATAACTTGAGAATATTGTAAGAACTGCCCTTACCGCTTGTTTCTTCCGGTATCCGGTCATAAAGTAAGTGTTGTATCTACATCCAGTTCAAAAGTCTCTCTGATTAGACGTGTCATAACCCCTCTTAAAACCCTTTCCACCTTCCATCTTTCCTCTCATCTCTTTAAACTGCTCTCTGCAAATAACCTCTTCAAACTTCCTATTCCTCCATCTCTTACTCACCAGATTTCTTCCAGATATAGGACCAATGAGTCTACTGAGCTGTCCAAGGAAGCCAGGCAGCTTATCTTGCAGAACCAAAAGGTGTTACGGGGCAGGGTATTTGATCCTGAAATTTGTGACATGGAAGGCATGGCTGAGCTGGTGGAAATGGTCAATTACCAAAGTTGGCGACACTTATTTGTTCCTCCAGTTCCTGTTTTACATGAGAATGAGGTCAGGAAATTTTATCATGAGCTGGAATTTGCTGATAATGGTACCAAGATCTACAGTAAGGTGAGTGGAGTCACCTTCATGATAAATGAGCAGGTTCTAAGTTCCATCCTTAAGGTTCCTAATAGAGGGATCAGGTCTGTCGATGGAGAATGTGCGCAAAGGCGTTTTATTTCCATGATTGCCAAGCTTGACAGAGTCACAGGGGAGAGAGTTCTCAAGAAACAAATGAAGGGTGTGTATCAACTGCTGTTTGAGTTTGTAAATAAAGTACTTCTACCAAGGGCAGAGAAGAGGACTTGATTGCCTCGCAAGAGAAGTCCAATGAGGCTGAAATAGTTTGTCTGAAGGCGCACCCAGTAGAGGACCCTGGCACCATCTCCTCCCTCAAGGAAGAGAATGAAGCTTTAAAGGCTGAGGTTAAAGATTTAAACCAAAAACTGCTTACTGTCAGTGATCCTCTCAAAGCAGAAAATGAAGCCCTGAAGGTTGAGGTCAAGGACTTGACTAAGAAATTGCTTACCCATGAAACCTTCAATGATCGCCTCTCAGCCCTCTTACCCAGACTACCCGACTCTAAATGATTTTCCTGCTCTCTTATCTCCTTCCTGCTTTACTCTCTTTCCCACGATTATGGACAGTTCTTGTATGATTCTCTTTTGTTATGCTAAGTGATAATGTAATACTTTTCTGATTGCAGGGGTTGGCTGTTGCATTATTCTTATTGTCTATTTGTTTTTCTGCCTTTCTTATTTCCATTAGTGTCAGTGTTGCCCCAGTGGCCATGAGTTAACTCATCTATGCATTCTTGTCTTGGTTTACTGTTCTCTTCTTTTTTATGATGCCAAAGGGGGAAGATACTAAGACAGGGGATACTAAGACAGGGGGAAGACGCGGATACTAAGACGTGGGGAATTATGCTGACAGGGGGAAGACTGTGAAGTGTGTTAGATAAAATGTGCAAAGAAGGTTGTCAAGGTTGTCATCATCAAAAAGGGGGAAATTGTTAGATTACTGGTTTTGATGCTGTCAACCTCATACAGGGACCTGATCCCTTGTGCTGGTGTGACTCAATTTTGAGCTGGAAGGGAAAAGACTTTACAGTTGGAAAGTTTGCTTTTTGGCTGTCAGTTGGTGAAGACAATAGTGTGCAACAGAGCAGCATGGAATCATAGCAGCACCTAGGCCAAGTTGGTCACATGTGCTTCACCAAAAAGAGAGCTTTCTAGTGGGTATCATTACTACTCTCTCCTTTTATCCATGTGGCTAGTGGGTATCATCAATACACTCTCCTTCTACCCATGTGGATGAAAGGAAGCTGAAAAGATATAAAGGATAGAACCCAACAACTCTTTCCATCAAGAGAAATCATTCAGAAAAATTGATCTAAAAAATAAGCTTATTCTTCTCTCAAAAGGCAGTCATTGTTTCCTTGTTTCACAGCAAGAATCAAAGAAAAATAACTCAAGTTTTGAGGCTGCCATTGAAGGAGAAGAAGTGCACTGCAAAACAGAAACCTTGTATTTCGTACAAGTTTTATTTTCTTGTTTTTCATGAGTTGTTTTTCTCGTTCTGGTCTGCTAGAGCTAGTAGACATTTTGGCTAGAGTTAGCCTTGTATTTCAGTTGAGTTTTAGCTGAAGTAGAGAATATTGAAGTCTTGTAATAGAGGTATTACAAGTGGGAGGTTAGGAGGTTAACCTCTTAGTTGTGTACTAGGTTTTGTAACTTTTGTTGCTCAGATCTAGTAGTGGAGTTTGAGAAATCCTACGAGGTAGGTCGTGGTTTTTTACTTCCAGTGAGCAAGGAAGTTTTCCACGTAAAACTTCGTGTGTCTTCTTCTTACTGTTGTATTTTCGTGTACATGTGTCTCTGCCTCTGTGTAACCTGATAGAGGGACCTGGTCCTGAGTAAGGTGGTCGACCCATATAACTCAACAGTATCATTTGTTGCATCAAGGTATGAACCTCCAACATTAAGCCTATAGGTGGTTTCGAAATTACTATTGGTAAGCAGGAGAACTTTTTTGTTATTTTTTTTGGTCACTTTTCTCGGAGTATGCTAATCATAAAAATTATTCAATTTTTTGTAGAATAATTTTTCACTTTATTTAAAAATTATGTTTGATTATTAAAATTTTAAAATTTAATCTAAAGTTATGTATTAAATTTGAAATATAATTTATAACCTATTTCCTAACTCACTTTTTATTTTTGTAATTGTCTTTAAGTACATTCAAGTATAAATATTAAATATTTTTTATAAAAAATATAATCAAATACAACTTTATTTTTCAATTCTAACTCCATAAATTTTAAATAAAATAAAAAATATTTAAAATCTATGATCAAAACACCTATTTAATTATATAAAATTACACGTTTTGCTCTTAAATGAGTTAATCTATAATTTTTTCTCTTTGGTAATTAAAATTAGGTCCGATAGGGATAAGTTCTTTATAAAAATATCATGTACGTATATAATTTGTGAAATGTTCTGATAAAAAATCTAAATTTATGATTATAAAAGAATTATTTATTATTATGGACAAAAATAAAGACCACACAAAGTAGAGACGAAGTGCAAATGAGACTACTTTTATTGTGTCTCCGTCTTTCCTCCTTTATTGGGCTCTGCGCTGGGCTTAATAAAGTCGCGAAATCCCCGGGCCCAACAAGAAGCTCATTATCTTCCTTACGAATCGTATAATTACCCCAAGATTATATTTACAAACAACAGCAAGGTGATTGTATTTTCTTAACAGGGATCTATACGTTTCTTGGTCCTCAAGTCGAGAGGTCACTCGGATATCAGATAGCAGTTCAGATCTTTGAGCAAAGGGCTATGGCGACCGAAGAAGACGCCGTTCGACGCCGTACAGCACTCGCAGATTATCGGAAGAAGCTTCTTCAGCACAAGGAGCTTGATGCTCGGGTTCGAACAGGTGCCATTCTCAGAAATCTTAAACCCTCGCGCTCTTGTTCTGACATTGATTTCGGTTGTTGAAGTGTTTTTTGTAGGTTTAATATCATCAATTACTATTATTTACTCCTAAATGTATTAAATTCGTGGATGTTAATATTCAGGTCTTTTATTCTTTCCTTTTTCCTTTTATTTTAGGTAAGATTAGATATTGTGTGCTCTGCGGCAAAAGAGGAAAAATATAGTTATTGACACGAAATGTTTAATGCTAGTAATATAATGCAGGAACTGTTAATGTGATTAAAACCTGCCTCGCACATGTGCGAGATTTGTTTTGTATATGCTTCAAGCTGTGATTGCTTTGTCTAGAAATTAAGCATTAGTTGAAAGAAGACGAAGATTAGAGAAAGTATCTGAGTGTCATTGCTTGGTATAAGGATCTATTGGTGTTCTGTGTTGCACTTGTGATGGCGTACAGATTAGAGGAAGCAAAACAAATATGCAGAAGAAAACTGACAGTAAAAGATAAGGAGAACTTGAATTATACGGAATAGAACAACACAAACTCAAGTATTAACCTAACTTGAATCGTCCTGACGATCATTCAAACCCAAAGAAATTGCGATAAAACTAAAGATAGAATATATAGAAAGTATAATCAGTCAATTCGAAAACAAATATGAAAGAACCTACTAGCTAATATGCCAACCAAGATTCAATCCAGTTAAAGAAAGAATCAAGAGGGAGAACAGATGAGCTCATACAAGAAATCTTATCCTAAAGATTCAAGTTGAAGTTCAATAAGTACATATGATCAATCCCTACGCTGGAAAGCGTCAAGTTTATGCTAAGCTTCTCATAATTCAACTTCTCCAAAATTAAGATCCTAAGTCCTAACCAATGGGATGATAACAAGGATTTATATTAATGACGGAATGCTAAAAAAGACCAAAATATCCTTAAAATAAAAGTTCTAGGTTGGCTAGGAGTAACCAACCCCCCTGCATTTTTGCCCACGGCTCAAATCACTTGACTGAAACTTTTCTACTCTGCGCAACATATTTTGTGCTGCAGCTCAAATATGTGCAATAGTTTCAAGTTTAAAGCACTTTAACGCCAATTTTTGGTTTCTTTGGTTCTTTGTATGACTCCATGTCATCTTCCAATGACATTTCAAGCACATGAAAGTAATTGTAAGGTATTTCCGAGCCCTCTAGCTCATCTTGATGCATGCTTGCGTTGGAGCGCCCCCTTGGATGCTATCAATTTCCAACAATTCAAATTAGCCAATGGTGACGGTTTTACTTGCTTATGGTAGGTAGATAAGTGTGTTGGGGTAATTGAGTTTGTATTTAACTTTAGGAAGAACTTTTAATGATAAAAATGGTGAAAAATCAAATAAGACAAGCCAATGCAAGTGAACAAGTCCATTAAACTACATGTAAAAGTTACTTCCTTTTTACAGCTTCTGACCTCTGTAGTCCAAAATTGTTTCTGATCATTCCTTAAGTGCTTCATGCATCATAGCATTTTAGCTTAATTGTTTCAATCCTTTTGCTGCATATGTATTACACACAGATATACATGTATATACGTATGTGATTTTGGAAAGTAAATGTTTGTGTGAATCTTCAAGGTTTGAGGTAAAACACGGGGGCCTACTGTAGGAACGTTTCAGAAAGATTAAATTTAACAAATGTTATTGCTACGTATCTTTTCTAAGTTGTCTGTAATTCTTGCTTGTTGGACGATAGATTCCTTTTCCAATAATCAACAGGATCTTTTTGGGGGAAACCATTCACTAGATTATGTCAATTCTTCTGGTGTTTCCATTTGTTAAGATTTTGTTCCTTCACTATTATGCCTCTCTACTCCACAAGTTCAAGTTCTACTGGGTTGGGTTGTCACACTTCATCAGTCAATGAAGTATAGCCTGATGATCTATTTAAGCATGCTTTGATGTATTTTAATTTCATAGAATTATCTATCCTTTTGTTCAGAAAGGATGTAGTAGCTATTCTGATACAGATCCCTACTATAGATCTCTCATATACCAAAGCTTCTTATTGGAAATGGGAGCTCATGCATGTGCCCGCCCAATATATTCTCTGCGACTGTGTCCCAAATTTCCTGGAGTTTGTATAACTTTGTTTGTGATACACCAAGGATTGAGAGAAAAAGATATAGATCAGTTCTTTTGCTATTAGTGATCATGAGGCTAGTGATACATTTTGCAGTACTTCATGATTGTTCCGTGATATTTCTTCCTATTATGTTGTGTTCCTATAATTTAATAAGCAACTTAATTTCCTGTTCCTGCAAAACCTCATAATATTCATATTCTTTTTAATCTTCTATTATTGTATTTCTTCCACTGATTATAAAGTTACTCTCCTCAGTGAGAGAGAACTTGCGGGCTACCAAAAAGGAATATGCTAAAACAGAAGATGATTTGAAGTCACTTCAGAGTGTTGGACAGATCATAGGAGAAGTGCTCCGACCTCTAGATAATGAGCGTTGTAAGTATTCTTTATCCTGAATAATATTCATTTACTTTTTTAATCCTAGGAATGGACTATTGATCAGAAAGTGTTTAGTTTCCTTTTTTTTTTTAACAAGAAAGAAGTTATTAAGAAACTGGCATAAATTTTGGGACTAATCAGTACCTTCCCTTACCTTTTCAGTGATAGTAAAAGCTAGCAGCGGTCCAAGGTATGTGGTTGGCTGTCGCAGTAAAGTGGACAAGGAAAAACTGACTTCAGGCACAAGAGTGGTTCTCGATATGACAACACTTACAATCATGCGGGCACTCCCCCGTGAAGTTAGTAGTTACTATTTTGCTTCCAAGCATTAAGCGTCTGGCCGTCTGGGCCTACATTTAAAATTGTTACATTTGCCATCCCCAATTTTCTTATGATGAGAAATTGATGGCAGGTTGATCCTGTTGTATACAACATGCTTCATGAAGATCCTGGCAACATCAGTTACTCTGCCGTGGGTGGACTGTCAGATCAGATTAGGGAGCTGAGAGAATCCATAGAATTACCTCTAATGAACCCCGAGCTTTTCCTCCGGGTTGGGATTAAGCCTCCAAAGGTAAATCATTCAATATAATTTTTCCGCATTCTTATACATTTGTCGGCATGGGCAGAAATGCTTTTGCTTGTAATATCACTTTGACGCAACCAAGGATTCTGTCTCAGGGTGTTCTTCTGTACGGGCCACCTGGAACGGGCAAGACATTGTTAGCCAGGGCAATCGCTAGCAACATAGATGCGAATTTCTTAAAGGTCTGTCTACTAGAGTTTAGTTATATCTCCAGTCTAATAGCATCTCGTAATGTGGGCTTTTATGATTGGTGATTGGTGCAATTTGTATCAAGTGCTATTATTGATAAGTACATTGGTGAGAGTGCAATATTAATTCGTAATGTGGGCTTTTATAATTGGTGATTGGTGCAGGTTGTATCAAGTGCTATTATTGATAAGTACATTGGTGAGAGTGCAATATTAATTCGTAATGTGGGCTTTTATAATTGGTGATTGGTGCAGGTTGTATCAAGTGCTATTATTGATAAGTACATTGGTGAGAGTGCAAGATTAATTCGGGAAATGTTTAATTATGCTCGTGATCACCAAGTAAGACTTCAAACAGATTTGTTGCATATATTGGGAATGTTAAGCTTTTATGAATGATTCCAGAGGTGTCTTAAAATGTTGACACTTGCTATCTTTATTTGTAGCCCTGCATCATTTTCATGGATGAGATAGATGCAATCGGTGGACGTCGTTTTAGCGAGGGAACCAGTGCAGACCGTGAAATCCAAAGAACGCTCATGGAGTTGCTCAATCAATTGGATGGATTTGACCAGCTTGGAAAGGTTTGTATTGATCTTAAACGTATATTTCCAAGAAAATGTGTTGGGATTTTGTTCCATTGTCCACAATCTAAGATGTGCTTCCTTTCATAGTCTCTTTTTGAACTCTCCAAGTTTGATTTACCCTGCCTTACCAAAAAAAAAATTCTTCAAGTTTGATTGGGTTTGCTGATTAAGGCAGGAAAAATTAGTTGCTTATTTTAGTATACGGTGGGAATCTGTTCATAAGATGCACCATTTAAATGACCTATGCTTGGGGGTTTTCCTACTTGGGTTTGTTTTTTATTATTTTTTTTTTTTTTGGGGGGTGGGGGTGGGGGTGTTGGATGTGGAGTTGGGGACATCAGGGCTCAAAGTTTTTTTTTCAATTCTTGAAATTTTTGTAATTTCAAGCACGGAATTACACAGTTATTTTTTAACATACTCGTCAAGAAGAGTAGAATGCATGAAACAGGAGGGAGATATTGTTGTTCCCCTGAACCTATTTAATCTTAATTCTATTTTCAGGTAAAAATGATTATGGCAACAAATAGACCCGATGTATTGGACCCAGCTCTTCTTCGACCTGGTCGGTTAGATAGAAAGATAGAAATACCCTTGCCCAATGAACAATCGAGAATGGAAATCCTCAAGATCCATGCTGCTGGGATTGCCAAACATGGTGAAATTGATTATGAGGCTGCTGTTAAGCTCGCTGAGGTTTGCTAATGGTGCTAACAAGAAACTATTATACAGCTTCTATTGCATCAGAGTTCTGATGACTTGTTTTATCCTTAGGGTTTTAATGGGGCTGATATGCGGAATGTTTGCACTGAAGCTGGTATGTTTGCAATTCGTGCAGAGCGTGATTATGTCATCCATGAGGATTTCATGAAGGTATTTGTCTTCTTTACAAAGTTTTGTTAGTAGAGCGGTAATTTTTTTATTTCACTGACTGGCTGTTTTCTAGTTCACCCTATAGAGAGGTCTTCGCGCTACCAAAGTGTTGGGTGGTGTTTTATTAAAAGAGAAATTTAGTGACTCGTGGTAAATCTATATTCACATGCTATTATGTGAATCACTCTGGTTTTAGATTTAGTGACTCATAAATCGAAGTACAGGGCACAATGGAAGAAACAGATTCGTGTAGGTGATAATTACTAGTGGAGGATAAGTTTTAAACTCGTATGGAACTTTTATTATTTGTATTATTTATATATATTTTTAACGCATTTTCACCTTTATTTTGTTTATTATTATGATGATATGATATGAGCTTAAATGGTGAAATGAGGATTCATATTGCCGACACCAACAATAAGTCGAAGATTTCAACGTTGCAACTTAGTTTCAGAAGATATTCCTTCTTGTTTCTACTTTATATTATTTGTGTTCTCAAATTCTTTTTCCCTATTTTTCATTGTTGGAACTTTGTTCCAGAAGATATGCCTTATTGCTTCTACTTCGTTGGTATTAGTGTGTTATTAAGTTTTTCTTTATCCTGTTTCTCATCTTTCTGAGCCAACTATACCTGTAGGCGGTAAGGAAACTGAACGAAGCAAAGAAACTTGAATCAAGTGCACATTATAGTGCTGATTTTGGTAAGGAATAAGCACGAGCGCAAGGGCCATGGACCTATTTCAATGGTATGATAGTGCTGGATGCGGTCTTCAGTTTGCTGTAGCATTTGAGTTTGTTTATTCTGTATTTTAAATTATGTAAAGCAGCAAACCTTTCTCTGAAAGCCAGCGGCATTTATTGAGTTTCTCATGATGTCTGTTAAAGGATGGTAGAGTAGAATATAGACGGTGGATGTTTATTTGCTGTATTTGCGTTTCTATGTACTGAATTCTGATTGGCATTAGGCCCAAAAACAAAAATAATCATTACTCTTAATCCTGAGGTGGGGTATTTCCCCTAACCCAACCTGGGAACGGACCGGAGGTAACCACGGCATGAGAAATGTCTGCGTCTCGTCGCAAGGCTCATTTTCGTAGTGAGTCATTAGTAAATACAGCAGAGGGTTCCAGTCAAACTCTGTTCTCCTCACTTCTCTGGATCGTTTGTTAGAATCGTTTAAAACTTGAAGGAAAGCGCAAGAGATTTATTAATTGGTTCAGCTGGTAATAGAATATACTTCGGGACAGAAGCAACAACATCAACAACATATCCATTATCCAGTATAACTACCATAATTAAGTTTACAATTTAAAATAATGTATAGACTCGATGGCAAGTAATGGAATTGAGCCTATACAGTGAAACATGGCTTCCTCTAGTGCCACTGCAATGCATCTAAAGCTTGCTGGTGAACTTGTTTATCACCTGCTGCCACTACATTGAAACCTGCCAATTGAAGTCGGGATATAATTCATATGTCGACTTGGAGGCATATTTAAGACATCCAAGGTTAGCTTCTGAATATGAAATGATAATTTAAAATGATAACAGAGCTAAGAATTACTTGTGGCTGCTGAACCAGCAGAAGCTTTCCAATTAAATTGTTGTCCTTTCCAGTTGGTTATAATTCCTCCAGCACCTTCTATTACTGGTACAAGCGAGAGGAAGTCGTATGGCTGAAATTATTTGTTTTGACATCAGCATAGAGATTATGAAAGTTAAAAAGCAACTTAATGTCAGTGGCTGAGGGAAGTAAAACAGCAAAATTTTCACCCTGCATCAATATATTTATCATGTAATAGGGATATACTGATATCCCTATTTTCCAATCAGTTACCACTCCACTGACATTGGACATAACCAATGTGAATATGCTTGCTGTCCTCTATGAGGGAAAAAGCTCAATATACATTTGGTAAGTGTATAATCATATCTTAATTAATCTAGGCAATAGAGCAGAGAGCAGAATAGCTGACCTTAAGACCAGACTCTATTACAAGATCCACAAATCCAGAAGCCAATAGGGCATAAGCATAGCAATCACATCCGTACAGTGGAACTTTCACCTGTAAAAGAAATACAGGAAGAGATGAGAATTCATACTGGAGGAAAGAAAGTGCAACTTATTCAGTCTCTTCTTCCTAGTTAGTTTCCTCCTACTCAAATCTTCTCGTTGCCCTTCTTGTTCCTTCCCCATTTTTTGCCTGTCTGGATTGCACATTAGCTAGAACTCTGTCCAATGATTTTCTTGCCATAATACTACATACCTTGCTTCTAACACGAGCAAAGGCAATCTCAGCGTCCCCGTTGAACAAATGTGGGCTAGTAGTGTACCTGAACTTGAAAGAATATAAATTAGAAAGTAGATGCAGCTTTTGGTATCCCTGATAAATTGAACAGATACACAGAATACAAGTACTTGAATGATGCTCCACTAATAAGAATGGGAAAGTAGCAGATTTCCACTCAAATAATGGTTGGCAGCTATTCTTTAGAAGGGGCCTCAGTGATTGGCTAATAGATGAATTTGCTCAATTGACACGAATGCTGGACAGTGTTAAATTCAAGGGTAGCAAGAAAGATTAAATGTTTTGGACTGCAAGCAACGATGAAATATTCACTGAAAACAGTTAATACACTATGCTACAGAAACAACAAGGGATGTATGAATCAGATTGGCCATGGAAAACAAAAGCACCTGTCAAAGTGGCATGCTTTGGGTGGGTGGCAGCAAAGGAAGCTTGTCTAACACAGGATATTCTACAGAAGAGAGGTATTATTTTAAGTAATAAATGCTACGTGTGAAGAAGAGTTAGAAACAGTCAATCATCTTCTTGCTCATTGCAAAGTGGCAAGGCAGTGTCGGGAGTTATTCTTCAACAGGTATAGTATTAATTGGGTTATGCCACCAAATGTAAGTCTACTGGAGACATGGCAACATCAGACAATGGCTTAGAGTCAGCAGTCAATATGGAGAACGATTTCCCCATGTGTCTTATGGACAATATGGCTGGAGAGAAACAGAATTTGCTTTGAAGGGACAGAACAACATGCATCCGGGATAAAATATAGATGTTTTCGAATTTGTTTTTTTGGTGTAAAAGGAGTTTATGGAAAACATGGATAAGTATTTAAATTTCCTAGAAGAGATAGGACATATGTAGTTCTTTTTCTGCTTTCGGTAGTAGTTTAGTATTGTTACCTTCTTGGTACCTTCATTCATAAACATTTACCTTCTCAGAAAAAACAAAAAGCTGAGTAACAATGTTGTATTTTTGTAGAGAAAGGGTTCCAAGGAGAAACATACAGGTAAGCTTTTGAAAGACTTGAACAGTTGCGTGTGGAGATTTCTTGCCCATTCAAGGTAGTTCGTCGCCCAATTAAACCAGTCCACCTCTCTCTCAGTACAGGCTGGTCAATAACGCCAAGAATCTAGAAAAGCAGAAATGAAGAGAAGATCATGTAGACCAACTTTCGAAACCACAGTTTACCTGCATAGTGGGTTTCACAGTCTACCATAGCATAAGCTAAGCAGATTACATATGATATCATAGGCTGGAACTCTCATTACACCAAGGAAAAGCTAAATAAAGTGGTTCAAGAGCTGAACACAAAATTCCCAACACGAGTGAGCCAAGATGGCAATAAGGAAAAAATCACCTATAAAATATGGCGTTGACAAATACTAAGATATAAAAGATAAAAACATTTACATGATATTGCTAATTTCTTAAATGAACATTAATATTCCAAATTCAGGATGAGGGAATGCCTATACAAGAGTACAACTAAAATGGCTAATGCATACAGGAACTATGCATATACCAAAGGATCTAGAACTTCACCATAGTGAGACAACTGAAACGAAGAGGTGATTAAGCATGTTCTCAAAATGGATATTCAGTTGTATTTAGTCCACCAAACACAAAATGGATGTTCTTAATTTTCCTTTTTTTCTGTTATTTTTTATTTATAGATTCTTGAATACCTATTTCCTTTTCCATTTTTATAAGTTAAACATGATTATATCTTCTACTGAGAGCAAATTTTGTTAGCTACAGCTACAAATCAAAAGTATGCCAACAGACGCCTGTCTTAGGGTAAAATGACTTGACTAGGCGTCCGCACCAGCAAATGCTGTCCAATGCCAACAGAGTTTGGGAGAAAAAATTGATAGTTGACAGGACTAATAAGCAAGCTTTCATTGATCTAGTAGCGAGCAAAGTTTTTTATTGATACAAATACAATCAACTGGCTGCGATTCATACCGGTTTACCTTTGTACAACAGAGCAATAAGAGTGCCAAACACGGGTTTCCCTGTCAGTAAAAAGTATCCCGATGAATGCATATTTGAACTATAAGTTGAACAGAGTTGATATGGAAAGACAAGAAGGTACCTGTAATGAAGCTCTTTGTTCCATCTATTGGATCTAAAACCCAAACATACTCTGCAGTTTCCTCTTGACACCTCCATCCCTTCTCCTCTCCATAACTATCACCAAGCAGTTTAAATACAAATTTTCAGCAGACAAACATACACAGATGGCATGATACGTGAAATAGAGACAAAATAAATCCAATATAGACAACACACTGACCATGACTCGTTGCAGAATATCAAGAACAAAAATCTATAAGAGTTGCATTGACTCGTACTCTCAAATTAGAAGAGTGAATGATATTTGGCTACTACAAGGATGACCTTATCATCTCGTAAAATGAATGATCTTTTCTCAATTTTAACCTTCTGTATTGGCATCATACAAGTAAATAGATTGACCTCCACCAGTTAAAACTTATGAGACCTCACTTGTATTCTATTACAGAATTATCAAAGTTCAGAGGCAACTGTTGAGAAGTTCAATTCAGAGATCGGAAAATGTTTAAGGATTATACAAATCTTTTGGCTGCTTGACATTTGTTACAGCCAAGAGGAGCTTCAGGAAACTGGCTTCACCAACTAAGATCATTTAACTGTACTGTCTCTCCGCTTTTGGCTCTCGATAGAGAAAAGTAGAAATGTTGCAAAATAAGTTTCCAGCGAGTGCATAACCAAAAGGAGATGGTGACCTTTTCCCACTAGCGAGTGTGAGGTTATGTTCACAACTCACAAGTCTCCTGTGCTAACTGTCATACTAAAAGCAACGACACACGCCACATTCATCTCCGGCAATTGACTCACTAGCAATAGGGAAGTTTTAAATTTAACGCACGCATTAGAAATCAAATATCATAGCATTATCAAAACGAGAAGAAGCAAACTTTTGATAGCTTGACTAACTCACATAGCATGGGAAGGGAAATTCTCTTGAATTATCTTCACCATGGATTCCTCCGCCGCTTGATCAGCAATTGTCACCGGACCTTAACCACAAATTTCCATAAATACAATTTTTTTTAAAACAATTCTCTGGAAAACTAAAATCCGCAAGCAATTTATCCACGTAAAATCAACGAAACACTCACTTAAATCTTCTTTATCCAGAATGTCGAAGCTTTTCCGGAAGTATTTGCGGATAACTTCACCAGCAGCATCAGCAATTTTGTTACTAACAGCGGCGAAATTGTCGAGCTCAGAGTCCTCAACTCCTAAATCAGCGATTTGTGCTTGATTAGGGAGGAGCACACAATTCGAAGTCATCGTAGGCGCCGACAATTTGATTCCGTGTGAAATCGGGAACGAATTGATATCGGAATGTAGAAAAGAAAGCGAATCGGAGAAGATTCTCCGGCTATTAGAGCCGGAGACGACGGAGATTGACGAGGAAAGAGGTAAAGAGTTGCCGCGATTCAGAGAAACAAAGGGAGATTGCGAGCGCATTTGCATCTGCATTTGGAGGGTTTTTATTTAATAGGCGGGAAAAGATGGCTTCACGAGAGAAAGATGGGGTAGGAGTTGAGAGTGAGAAGGAGCACTAATGGCTAAAAGACTAAAGCGGCGTATTGAAAAGGAAGCTGATGTGTTTTTCCACTTGTCTTCACAATCACAAGCACACAACAACAAACAGTGCGGCCCAACTGTTCGAAGTGTCAAAAATAATTGGCAAATATAATTTCTACACTCAAAATTAAAGATTTTGAGATTGGGTAAACGTATTTTTCTCTTAAGAGATCATACAACAAAAAGTTAGATTTAATCGAAGCAATAAAATTTATAGATACCAAACACTCCTCAAAGATTAAAAAAAAAACAGCTTATTCGTTAATATACCAGTTTCTCAACCGAACGTTTCTTTAAGTTGTTTTAGTGTGCATATTTTACATACTCCTAACTTCGGTTCAATTACATTACGTGAATTGAGACAGTTCACTAAATCAATTACATTATGTGATACATTATGTGAATTGAGACAGTTCAAATATATTAGTGATCTAAAGCAAAAATTAAATAAAGGTATTAAACTTAAAAAAAATAAATTAACATATTTTTTAACAAAGTTTACTTTTCTAATTTATTAAGATATAAAGTTGTTAACGACTTTTTAATTTTTAAAATTAATAATATAATCAATACATTTAATTTTTCCTGAGACAGTATTACAAATATGTCAAACTTCTTCTAATAATTCTCTCCTTTTATATTAATTTTATTTTATAAATAGTACTTACTCTGTCTTGCCTTTTGTTTAACCCTTTAGAGCCGCGCATGATGTGAACAATATATATCAGTGTGTTTATCAAGTTAGTTATGATGTCTATGACATCATAAGTTGGGCGTTTCCGAAGGAGGCCTTAAAAGGATATGATTTTTCAATAGAGTTTACCAAGTTAGTTATGACTTAGGTTATGTCCTCTATGCTTCGTGTCAAGGTGAATTATGAAAGATTTGGTTATTTCAAAGGACAGAGGAAATTGAGACGAGATGATCTCATATCACTTCTACTACTTGTTCTTGTTATGAAATATCTGTCAAGAATTCATAGAATTATGAGTTTACTGCCTGATTTTAAATTTCACCCTGTTTGCCAGCAAGACATCTGACATATCTGATCTTTGCTGATGAACTTAGTCTTTTGCAAGGGAAGTAAAATCAGTGACTACAGTGGTTAAATCAATAACACAACTCTAGAAGCAAATATGGAGAAGTCAAGAATTTTTTATAGCAGGTGTATGAGAAGACTAAGGAGATGTTACATAGTAAAACTGGATTCACGTTAGGTTCTTTTCCAAATAGTTATTTGAGATTATCTCTTATCTTCTAAGAAGTGGACAAAGCTGGAGTATCATCAATTAATAACTCAGACAATCACTATACCACTTACTCTTAAGAAACTGTACTATGCAAATTATAATAGCAGTCCTATTCTAATTCGCAAATTTTGGGTATCAGTTTTTTATATTATCCAAAAGAGTAGTTACTGAGGTGGACAAAAATTATAGGAACTACTTATGGGGCAGCTCTAATGACGAGCAGAAAATTGCTTTGGCAGCCTGGAAAAAAAGGTCTGTATGCCTAAGAAGTATAGGGGCTCAACATTAAAGGCTGCAACAATTGGAATATTGCTTCTGTTGGAAAAGTAAGAAGCAATTGTTATCAACGACTCTTTAGATGTTTAGGAGGTTATGTTTTTGTTCCTTCTTTGTTACTAATGATAATAATATTCGCCGTTGTGATCAAAAGACATTATAATAGTGTACCAAAATATTATAATGTTAATGTCCCATATTATATGAAAACGCATCTTAAGAGGCCTTAAAAGGCACTTATATTATATGAAAAGGCTTTAGAAAGCGGTATGGTCGTTTAAGTACAGGATTCCCTCTCATTAATAACACCAAATTATAACGTACAAGATCAAATTGAACTAAGAAAAATTGAACATATATAACACCAGTATATATCCTTCAGTAGGAAGGAAAAACACTTTAAAAGTTTTTCTTCTAAACTTGCACCACTGCTCTACAATCAACCAAAGCAAATGCTACAGCATATACCCACAAGTGACAAAGCTTCCAACTACCCACAATATAAAAGAAATTTTAAAAAAAGTTCCCACACAAATGCAACATTCTTATTTCATTATTCCATTTAACTATATTTACTGGCTAATTAGATCTAGTGATGGTTATGATGACCGGGTAACTTCTCCTTGATCTTCTCCATCATACTCTTCTTCTCATGCTCATGGTGCTCTGGAGCAGTACTAGTGGACATGGCACTCGTAGTCGTCGTCGTTCCAGTACCGTGTTGGTATGGTTCCTCCTTGGACTCATCCTTATGCTTCCCACCTGTTAATTTGTCTTTTATCTTCTCTTTCAGCCCTTTCTTCTTCCTCCTTCCACCTTGGCCGTCATCCTCAGACTGCACCACAGTAATTTTAACAGTGTTATAAAGCAAAATATATAACAGCTACTCCAATTAAATTTACATATTAGAGAAAATGACTTCCCAAAGAGTAACACGCCTTCACATAAATTTGAAGCAGGATTATTTAGTACTCAAAATGCGAAGCATGTATGACATGCATATTTAATTAAAAAAAAAAAAAAGTAAGAGATCTCATACCGAACTAGAGCTTGAACTGCTAGAGCGGTGAAGCTCCATCTGTTGCTGTTGCTCCGACTCTGTTTTCTGGTGCAACTTTTCACCAGTTGTCGGAGCACCAGCACCTAACACGGCGGTGTGTGGCAACTGTTCACCAGTTGTCGGAGCACCAGCAACTACGCCGGTAGTGTGTGGCAATTTTTCACCAACAGATGGAGCACCAGTTGTTGGAGCAGCAGAGCCTGCAGTGGTAGCAACCCCAGTAAGGTGCATGGGGTTGCCGTACTCATCGGTCAGCTGCACTGGATGGCCGTATTGGTCCGTCAGCTGAATTGGGTTTCCATGCTCATCACGTAAGTCCGCCATAACCCCACGAAATCTTTTTTAAAAGATAATTGAAAGGGAAATTTAGAACAAATCGGAGATCAGTTCTTTTTTTCTGTGGACTAATGAGTGATTTTACATTTAAAAAGGGGAAGAGACGGTGGAGCATCAGCTGCTTCTGCATGTGTGCATTTAACTGGATAGTCACACGTATGCAGGACCAGCACCGCGTAAGCTGCCTGGAGCTGCCACGTAGGAGAATGAGGACACGTGTTCGGTGTAAAACGACAAACGAATTTGGATTGTCTCGTTTCATTAGCGTCAGATATGATTCTGCTCATCTAATCCATGGTGGACCGGTAGAGGACAATCCAATTCTTACAGAGTTGTTATATTAGATAGGCTTTAAAAATTAAAGGGCAATCCTGGTTCATGAATAATCTCAAGTTCAGGCGAAAGGTCATTTTAACATTACATTGGAGATAATTTCGTAACACAATGATCTTTTACCGTTTAAATTCGGGACATATAGATTATATTGGAATATTTTCATTGTTCACTCTAAGATATTTTTTTTAATTATATTTATTTAATTTATAGCTTATTTAGTTAATTTTTTAAAATTAATTTATTTTGAGAAATATTTTTTTAAAAATACTTTTTAATGAAAAAATAATTTATGTTTGCGCAATACATTTCAAAGATATTTTTAAATCACAAATAGTATTTGATCAAATTTATTAAAAATACTTTTAAGATTATTTTTTTTAGATGTACTCAAATACTTATTTTCTCCAAAAATTTAATTAAACACATCACTTTTTAAAATAAATATTTTTTTAAAATAATAAATATTTTTGAACTCTCAAAATTTAATCAAACAAGTTATTAATAAATTATTGCATGTCATTAACACTTCTAAATCATCATTGTGTTTATTGTAAAAAAATATATATATACTTACAGGCTTAAGTAATTTGAAGATTTCATCATCTTTTTTCTTCTTTGTAATCCAATCCAATGTTCTCCTTTCTCTAAATTTAAATTATTGTATGTACGTGTTGCCCTGAGACCATAATTAAGCGGCTCGTCTTTCACAAGCTTTTTGTGTCATGCCCCCACCCCCCCACCACCCCCCACCCCCAAAAAAAAAAAAAACTCCAAGCCTACCCTTAGATAGACCATTTCAGTTGATTTTCCTTCTGTTGTACTCTTTTCTGGTGAAGTGCAATTATATTTCATTTTCAGGCAGAGCGCAATTGAATGCATGTATCCAGGTTTATGCTTGCATCTGTTATGAAGAAACAAGTGTAGTTGCTGTACAAATGAGGATTGTGAAAGGTGTAGCTCTAACTGATTCTTGAACACAATACTAAAGATAAGGAAATACACAGACAATATGTTACCCCGTAGCAAAGGGCTAAGAAATCACTACATCTTTACGCAGGCATATAAATGGTCAAGATACATGCTGCAAGTTTAGATTTTAGAGAGAAGCACTTTGAGCATACAAAAGTCTTGGGGATAATTTCATGCCCTTGACATGGAACAAACCAAATTTGAATGTACATGAAAAAACTACCAGCTGATACTACACATTTTTTTTCTTTTCCTATAATAATGAATTGATCAACTTGTATTGTATTCCCAACTCCTTACATTGTATACTTCGGAAGCTAACCTAGATTCTGGGAATCCATATCCGCCAGCAAGATCCTGACGCTATTATGCCTCTCTACTATCCTACCAAGGTGAGAGAGCTCATCCATGGCATCTGCAATTCGACAACAACGCAATTCAGCAGTCAGAAATGAGATTTAGACACGTTAATACAGAAGGATCTTTGTGAATTAAATCTATCATAACATCAACTGCACTTCAGAAGAATATAACATGCAAGAGAACATTATATGATATCCCCAGATGAAATTTCTTCGGGAAGATAATTTATGTTGTTACCCATTATCATCCACCAGGCGTTACTCCTTGCTAGATCTTGTCCAGAAAAAACCCTTTTTCCTAGTAGAAGGGTTCTCAGAAAAGGATTTTGTCCCCTTTGAACCAAATGAAAAATGACGCAGCAAGAAGGGCTTTCCTGAAGAGCTCTTCATGCTGGAACTTGAGCTCATCTTGAGGCGCCTTCCACCATGTCCGCTACTTTTCTGTCGATCAAATAGAGCAAGATTTCCACTAAAATCACTGTCAACAACCCGATTCCTGAATCGCTTTCGAGCTTTCAAGTCCATCTGACTTCTCATTGCTTTTTCAGACATCTTCAGTGCCTGCTTCTCCCCAAAAGTACAAACAGGACAAGCTGGATCATACTTGTTGGCTTCTGGTGTCATACTCTCCAAGCACTCAGCATGGAAAACGTGGCCACAAATTAGTACAGAAACAACAGCAAGTTCATTTGCGGACCATGAAGACCTCTCTGTTAACAGCTTTGTACAAATGCCACAGGTTTGGAGATCTATAGAAGGTGAACCAGAACTTCGACCACTAGCTCTGCTCAGCTTGTCACGATGGAAACCCATAGATTCACTATCAAATGACCACCTATCTCTACGAGGATTTGTAAGTAGGTCAGAGAAGGCAGGAACAGACCATCCATCTGACGATCCACCATTTGAGCCCCTGGTTGATTCATTACTCCAACCCGGGAGCACGAAGGATGATGATTCTTCAGAAATTGAGAATGCAGGTGACTTTATTCCTGGTATATGACTATCAGAAACTCGCCATCCCAGCTGGTGGCCAGAAGAATATTGAGGCAAAGGAGTAGAACTGGCAGGAAGCAGCTGACTTTTTGATGATAAAGGGGATGTAGATAATGATGAAACAGAGGGAGCTGATGGAGACAGCTTTACAGGAGAGGGGTATGGAACTGCTGATGACTCAAATGATTCTTTGACCTAAATACCAAAAGAAAATAGATAAGTCAAAAACTTACGATACATGTCTGGAAAGTATCTTCAGCAAAAGCTAAAACTGCCTTGTTCTTACCTCGGTGGAATTTCTCACAATCGATGGATCTGCAAAGGCAAGAAATGACTGTTATCTTACAAAGTACAAACAGCATATTATTGTCAACCAATACAGCACATCAGTTTTTCTTTCATGTCATATAGAACCCAAGGCCAGGAAACAGTGTCTTATTTTAATGTCCTGAAGAATAATGCAATTGACATTCCATTTCCTACAGAACTGACAAATTAAAACCACCAAACTGTTTGCCTGCACAACAAATGGTCATCCTCAGCCATTGGTCACAATCAGATCAGAGATGTTGGGGTACAAAGAGAGATGTCTGTCTCTAAGACATGTAAAATAGGTCATAAAACTAGGCATTATAGTAAATTTATGTTGAATTGAGCATGACAATTGGTTTCCAGCTTCAAACATGACCAAATTCAAGGAGATGTGCCAATAATGTTTGAATACCACAAAGTCAATAATATCTTACAGGAGTTTTCAACTAACTGCCTAGAAAAGATAAAGCATAATGAATTTATGTGATGCTCACTAACTGACCATGTAAAATTACTTTGTCTACGGCAATTGAATAAGAATTAAGACCAGACTATTAACTAGAAAGGGAAGCTGACTCAGAAGCCTCATCATTACATATCAAGCTATATTTTTGTGGTATGAACAGGGGCAGGAGGAACAAACCAACTTCCAGTTGCCTCCCCCCAAATAAGTGTCAACATCATTCTTTTCTTTAGTTTCAACATAGGTTTGAAGACAAAGCCCCCAGGCTTTGGTCTAGTGCCAAGACTGTAGCTTGTGATGTCTAGGTTAAGCACACGTCAGGGGTTTGAATCCGGCAATTCGAACCCCACCGCAGACAAAAGCTTGGTATTTAGGTGGAGGGGGGTAGGGGAGGATAATCTATCGAATTTTGAACCATGCGCCACGGACCCTGAGACATTTCTTGGTTATATTTATATAAAAAGGACTATAGGCATTTCACAAATAAAGAGAGTTTTAAAATGGCAAACCACAGGTCTGGTTTGATTGACCTCCAACTCCAACCAACGTGTTTGGGATTCAAACCAAAAAATGAGCAATGAGGGAAAAGACAACTGTTGCTTCCTTGGCAAGTGGTCTTTGGAGTTTACCATATCAAAGAAATTGCAAACAAATGGAAAATAAAAGTTCAGCACTACTACCTAACAGCTGCAGAGAATGATCACCAAGAGCAGAACAAAATCTATATCCAAAGAATAAAGAAATATCAAGCAACTTTGCAGAACACGAAACCATTTATTGCATAATCTTGCTTTTGAGATAAAAGAGCGGGGAAGAGAGAAAGTAATCATCTTCTTTCATTACTGTATAATTGACTCAAAATTCAAATCAAATCATTTATTCATAGAGCACAATAATGCTAGGAGATAAAAGTCAGCAGCACGATATATCATGGATTCATTTACATAAAAAGAATGCTTGGGAGATCAAAAGTTTCTACTGGTACAAGTATTTGAACCCCAATTTCATGAAAACTAAACCAAAGCTTTTAAAACCAATTATTTATATTTGCACAAACAGAACCATAAGAACCAAGGACCACCTACATCATTTAAGCTAGTGACAAGTCAATAATTTACTTCAGCTCTCTCCTTATGGAGTGCAAAAACCAGGTCAAGAACTAGACTATCATATCCTTCCATTCAATCTCACAATGCATACACAGAGAAATTGAACAATCCATTTTCGTGCACTTTAAGGGAAAAACAGCGTGGAAATCACAGAGAAAGAAAAAACGGATTGCAAGCTTTTCAATATACAGTCAGTACTCTCACATTCCTTTTATTTTGGACAATCACAAGGTATTAACACCTCCCATCAAGCAAAGTAAAGAGAGAGCCATGTTGAGGTTTACCAGATAGAGGAAGTGTCGAGTTCCCCGTGTTGCAATCAGAAGCTGGTGACTTCTGCAATGCAAGTGATCGAAAACTATCCAATGGACTACCCTCTTCAGATGCATATAGGGTTTCTACAGTTGTTCCGGATTTAAACTCTAATCTTTCATTTCCACCAACTCCATCAGATGACCAATTGAGTGATGTCTCCTCGCCAGCAACACGTCCCCGGTTATCCCAACGAAAGCTCCATGAAGGCGAGTATCGGATATTGCTCTGTAAAGTTTCACTGGTTGATCCATTTATAACCGCTCTATCTCTAGCAGCAACACAACAAGCTGAACCCATGCTTTCTTAGGCACAAAATGTGAAATTCATAGGCAGCTAATAGTCACATTAACAATAACACCAGCGTGTTCACTCCACAATGAAAATTTGAGATCTCAATATTCTGAAACAATAAAGATAAAATGAAGTCAAAACTCAGAAAAACAAACTATCAAACAAGGGATGGACACTCATAACTTGTAAATGTGCTTATGTCTACAATGCATAATCCTTTTGGTACACAAAAGATAAGAATCCGAAATATCAATGAAAACAAAAAAATAATAATAATAAAAATAAAAGCAAATGACTCCAGATATGCTGCTTTAATACATTTTATATTACCTTGACAATTTCAAGGCAATTTAAGATCCCACTCTCCGTGCTCACAACAAAACATCTTATAACTAGTGGTGGCATTTTAAAGACCATTCAAGACCTTACACTCTTTACTCTGATAAATCACTCTGGCCCCCAACAAATCCCCCATAGAACACTCACCCAAATGTGGCCCCCTTACAACACAATACTTGTGATCTACAGAGGATGCACACTGCAAAAGCTGGGAATCCAGGCGGACTTTTTAGAGAGAAAATGCTTTCTGGAAAAGCCAATATAAAATTTCATATATGCTATGGCAATAAGTTGATAATTTTGGAATAAGAAAGCTCAATTTTTTTGGGCTCAAAATCAGACATCAATTATCAATTATCAGAATCCAATGATGGCTTCATCAAAAGAAAAACATGACCGTGAAAGAGAACATCATAGTGAAGAATTGCAATACCAACAGCCAAACATTACTATCAATAAAACTTCATTACGCAAATCAGGTAAAACAGTGAGTAATCTCGAAGACACTTATTAATAATTGCACAAAAGTACCGTCTGCAATAAATACAGCTTACAGGATCCATATAACCCCGCGAAGATTTATTTCACCAGGGAAAAATAATTTTAAAAAAAGGAATGAAAACTTAAAATCATATAAACAGAAGCTAAAGTCCATTTCATCTGCTACTTTGTAGGAAAAAAATATTGAAATGGAAACCCAGTCGCAAAACCCCTAAAAGTAAGCACCAAACACTATAGAGGTCACAGAGATCCGAAATAAAAGCCGAAAAAAGCAGTCATAACAGTCCAGGAAAAAAACAAAAATCATCTACGAAAACCTCGGAATTTCCATATATATACTCATTAAACCAATCGTACTCGTATCTATTCATAAGGCTTAGACACATTTCTACAGATAAGATAAGAAAATATACAAATAAATCCTTATAGATACAAGCAATAAAACACCGACACTACAAATATTAAATCGCCGTGAGCAAACAAAACGATGTGATCGAACCTACCGTTTCACCGTCCGGCGGCTGTCGAGCTCGTCGAGGTGAGGAACAGTGAAGGGGTTTTTAGGTGGGAAATGAGGCGATGTGTGTTAGATATGTAGAGAAAGAAAAAGGGGTTTAGAGTGAGAAAAGGTTCTGATTCTTCTTCTGACGAGTTGCAGAGGAGAGAGAAAGACAAATAGGAGTGAGGTCGTTTTAGACGGCTAATTTGGAACTCCGTCCCCCATCTGTAGCCCGTTCGGCCGCGAAGAATCGTTTGTTTTCACGGCGTTAAATTGAGGCATCTCAGTGGCTCTGCTTTGTTTGTTATGTCTGTTAAAGTTACCCTTTTAACCCAAAAAAGAAAAAGAAAAGAAAATCGACGGTAGAAAATATAACAACAACAAAATATTAATATAATTTCATAAATTAACTTTAAATCTTCAGTATAATTTTATAAGCTGTATTAGAGCAAGATGGATTATACATAATTTTACCTTTACTTTGTAAACTTAGATACATAAGTAAACTATATTAAATTAAATATAAAAGGAAAATAAAGTAATTACAATAGTCAAATTAAAAATAATAGAGAAAAAAAATATTAATAATAAATGTGTTATAAAATAATAAAGAAAGACCAAGAATATTATAGAGAAATAGAGAAGGAGAGAAGTTCTTATTTTTTTTTATGGGATCAATGAAGGAGAATCTCTCTATTTATAGAGATAATTTCTCCTAACTTTTCTTCAAAAGATAGACTTTCACTATAATATAAACACATGCATCCACTACAATCCAAATACCTTTATAGACATTCACTATAATACAAATATATTTATAACACTCTCCCTTGAATGTTTATTTGATAGATAATGTGCCTCGTTAAAACCTTACTAGAAAAAACTCAGTGGAAAAAAATCTAGTGAAGGAAAAAGAGTACACATATCTAATAATACGCATTTTGGCTGTCTCATTAAAAACCTTACAAGGAAAACCCAGTGGGACAAAACCTCGTAAGGGAAAAAGAGTACAGCGCGTATTAACTCCCCCTAATTAGAACATCCTTGAATCTTTGCATCCCGATCTTCTGCACCATCTTCTTGAAAGTTGCAGTTGGTAGAGATTTGGTGAATAAATCAGTCATATTGTCACTTGAACGAATCTGTTGCCATTGATATCACCATTCTTTTGGAGCTCGTGTGTGTAGAAAAACTTTGGCGAGATGTGTTTCGTTCTATCTCCTTTTATGAATCCTCCCTTTAGTTGTGCTATGCATGCTGCATTATCTTCATACAAAATTGTGGGTATTTTCTCACATTTCAAACCACATTTTTCTCTAATGAGATGTATCATGGACCTTAACCACACACGTTCTCGGCTTGCTTCATGAAAAGCTATTATCTCAGCGTGATTTGATAAAGTAGCTACGAGAGACTGCTTTGTAGATCTCCAAGATATTGCAGTACCTCCACATATGAACACGTAGCCAGTTTGAGATCGAGCTTTGTGTGGGTCAGATAAATACCCAACATCAGCATAACCAATAAGATCAGGACTTGCTAACAAATTAACCAAATGTTATGCCTTGTAGTATTAGCAAGATATATTAGTGCATCAATCATACTAAGATATGGTACTTCAGGACCAAGGATTTCCTTATGTAAGAATTATGAACAAGTTCAAAGAAACTTGTAAATGCTTCAGGCATTTCGAATCCTTCATGATTTTCGTACAAATTTTGTCAAGTGATAACATTAATTAGTATTTAAATGTGTGACATCTTCTAGTGTCTGGACTACAGGCCAATAAGCTTTATACTTATCAATACGCATCATTTCACTTGATAATTATTACATCAGCATGTTTTAATAGATGTAGAATTCAGATCCTCACAATCTCTTACAATATTACGCGCTATATTGTATCAAAGATATCGTCGATGGTATACATTTGTATCGGTTTGCAATTGGACATAACCCATTGAGATCTCATCACTTTCAATGTTTTGTTAGGTACCTAAACCTCTCATAAGGTGAAGTGTTATGTCGTAAGCTCTTCAAGAGCACATTGCCTCCTTATTATGTTTATTTGCTCCATTTCTTTTTTTCAAAGATTATTGCAAAAGAAACCGTTTGATCTACAATGCTTCATGCATACTGTAGACTCTGTCCTTCAGGGACATAAATTTAATAGGAGCTTTTGCAGCTGAAATATAAAAATAATTTTAGGTCAGCAAATGCTTCAGGCATTTTGACTTGAATTATTTTGAAGGAGGATCATACTAATAATAATTCACAATATATTTCTTAGCTGCATATTCTCTCCCCCTCATGTTAGAAAAACTAGCATGCATCCCCGATCTTCTTTGGGGAATTCATCTACGTGTATCATGATAGATTCAATAATCATATATTACACATCAAAAGTTATTAGATGAAAATATTTGGTTCCTGACCTAGAACCAATTGAGTGGAAGGAGGATTAATCATAATTTATTGGTCAGCATACAAGTGTTATTGTATGTAATATATCATATGATAGACCAACTCATTAAGTTTTGTTCTCATAAGCAATGGTTTAACTATTTATCGGAGCCATTTAATGTCAAACCAGCTTATATATAAACCAACATTATCAAGATAAATTGTCTTGATTACACAGTCTGAAAATTATACTTTTAACTCAATTAATGTTGAGTAAGCATCTTTGTCAATGTCAAACTACAGGTTGACAATGAATGCACGTGTGACCATCTTATGGATGCATCTACATAAGACATCACATGGCTGGTGAATGGGCCCATATTCTCCTTTTACACTTTTCATAATTTAGGGATTCAGTCTCATCATTAGCTGGATCAACTTGTCATAAAAACAAACAATATAAAAGATTTCTTGAAGAATCTTCTAGTTCTTCAATATATATATATATATTGCAATACTCAATTAACACATCATATCAGAATGATCAAAATGGTCATGTCAACTGATAATAATCCATACTAGTAAACTTCAGGTTTACCATGACATGTATTATTTATTTTAGTAAATTTCAGATTTACTATGTCATGAATTTCACATTAATAAACTTCTAGTTTACTATAGCTTGTAATTTCATCATGCGTATATTTGTAGTACAAATCGGATAACCTTTTCATGGTACTTTGGAGATATTTAATCTTCCAATCATTTGTAGTCTCAAAATGATAACCATTTTTATTGTTGGTAAACTTCAGTTTTACTACAATTTGTGTTTTAATCATAACAACTTTGTACTACAATATGTGATGAATGACATAATAATAAATAAACTCTTCAGGAGCTTTCAATTTATTTTTCATAATATTATTTGGACACTACTGGTGTCATGATTCTTGTTGACAAATAATCACGTTCTTTTGCAGACCTTGATCATTAATTTACACTATCTAATATTGCTTAAATACTTCTGGTATCATGAAAGCAAATTCAGACACTGCAGGTGTCAAGAAATAAATAGTAAATATTGAGTTATAAACTTCATTATTTCAAACTTTTACAGCTTCGAGAGTAGATTGCAGGTTTTACTACTTCAGGAGTAAATTGTAAGAAAGGAGTAAATTGCAAGATTTACTTTTAAAGAGTCTTACTACTTCAGGAATAGCTGTTTAATTCTTACTACTTCAGGAGTAAATTTCATATTTATTACTTTGGAAGTAAATTTCAGATTTACTACTTCGGGAGTAAATTTCAAAGATTTTATTAAGTATTGTCACATTCACTTCAGGGACTAGATCTGTATTAGATCTATATTTGTAACATTTATCAAAAGTTCTCAATTTTTCATTCTTCAGGAATGGAACATGATCATTTAAATATGTCTTAACCACATAAGGTATGATAACTTAAAACCTCTTTTAAGATATTGCTATTTCGGGAGCAAATTGAGACATGCATATATCGTAGATGATTTCTCTTACATATTTTCAACTTAGAAACAATTTTGAATGTTGATGAGCTATACTCATGAACAGACTTATAGTCTTGATGGATCCAATCATATCGTGTCATTGGGTGTATGACCATCTTCAGGTGGTCATACCTTTCTTTTAGGCTATTCCACAAAACAAGTGGATCCTTAATCGTGAGATATTCAATTTTAAGAATTTCGTCAAGATGATGATGCAAGAATATCATAGCCTTAGAACGATCTTGATTTGATGTTTTGTTTTCACTTTTAATGGTATCTCCAAGACCCACTGCATCCATATTTTCATAAGCTTATTATAATTACATGTGAAAATATTATCACTTCTAGTGATCATATATATATATATTGTTCTGCTGGAACAAATATATTTCCACAATGTTTGTTCTTCTGGAACAATTATGAAGCATGAATTGCCAAGTGAATCAATAAGTCGTTCTCAGATCCATAAACACAATCGATATTCTTATTAGTAAAAACATAAATATCAAGAAATACCGACCTTCATCTTTTCAAAGAAACTTTGATTTTTCTTAGCTCAGATCTTTCAAAGTGAGTGCTCAAGGCAGAGACTCGTGCTGATAACGTGTTATAAAATAATAAAGAAAGAACAAGAATATTATAGAGAAAGAGAGAAGGAGAGAAATTCTTATTTCTCTTGATGGGATGAAATACAATGAAGGAGAATCCCTCTATTTATAGGGATAATTTCTCCCAACGTTTCTCTAAAAGATAGACTTTCACTATAATATAAACACATGTATCCACTACAATGCAAATATCTTTATAGACATTCACTATAATACAAATATGTTTATAACAAAATGTTAATATTACTGAAGTAAAAAAATAATAAGTAATATTAAAATAAAAAAAATAAATAAATTTTTTTATTTTAATTTATTTGTCTTATTTTTTTCTTAATCTGTTTTTAAAAAATATCGTTTTCTTTTGACAACTCTTTAATTTTAATTTTCTATATAATATTTTTAAGATTATAAAATTAAAAATATTTTAATACATTCTATATATATTTTAAAATTATAAAATTTTAAAATTTTTTATTTTCTTATACTTCATTTCAAGTCAAATTCTAACAAACAAATTAAAACGAAAAAGTGTAGAAAAATACCTAGTAATAATAATACAGAAAATAAATTGTGGTTCCTCGAATTGGTACGTTGTGTTTCAGCTGTTGTACACCAGGATCTATGTTCGCTATTTCTTTAATTTGAAAAATTTGTCAGAATGGGACGGTGAAAAAAGTGGGAGCTTTGAGCCTTTAAAGTGATCTCTTATGTCGTACGCGGAGTGCGCAGTACGCATTCCATACCTTTCGAGTCACAGGAAAGTATCATAAAATTTGAAAAATTAATTTTGGGATTGATTCCTTAATTATGTCATGTGAGTGGCATATTCATCAATAAATTGCAATTAATTTGGGAGATTGTCTTCTTAATGGAATCTACAAATTTTTTGGACACCTTAACTTGCTACTCCTTCAGATAAGCTTAACTTGCAATTAAAATATGTATTTTTTTTCTTATTTAGGTGTGATAGATATAAAGGAAAATACTTTTTTTTTTAAAAATAAATAATTTTTTATTTATTTTCTTGTATTGAATATGCAGATTAAATATTATTTTAAAAACATTTATATATATCTAAAATAAAATTATGAGAATGAAGTAGGTTAAAGAGATGAGTGTTGTGGGTGGGGGAGGGGGGAAGGGCAGTAGGGAGTGAGTCGGGGTTGGGGTTGAAGGGAGCGAGCGGGTTGAGAATGAAGAAGAGATAACGTGACTTATTTCTTTTTTATTGAGGAAATCATTCTTTTTATTTTCAAAGAGTTTGCTTTTCTAAAGAAGATATTTTTTAAAAAGTTCAATCAATATTTATAAGAACCTTCGTGTTTATATAATATTATGCATATATTGAATGTTAGATTAGTTGATGAAATCTAAAGAAATTACCGAAGATTGTTCCACCGAAAGATTGTACTGCATCTTCAAATGAAACAAAGTTGTTTGAAAAAAGTAACTGTAGAAAAAGTGACTGTTACATTCATGAAATATAGTGTTGTCAGTGAACTCAACATCAATCTCCTTATTTATTGGTAGAAAATTACGATTGACACTATTAATGCGTCAGTTTATGATGTAACAGATCTTTCTTGTTGTAAATATTTTTTACACTTTTCAATATATAATTTTTAAAAATTATAGCATAAACTTTTATACCCTGCAAAAAATTAAACTTTAATGGTGTGTGTGTGTGTGTATGTGTGTATGTGTGTATGTGTGTGTGTCTATATAAATATATATACACCTCTTTGTCAACTAATGTTATACTTATTCGTGTGCTTTTGTTCACTTTTTATACTCTTTCACTAATCCAACTCCAATTACTAAGACTTTTATTATCCAACGAGAATCATATCGCCTTAAGTTGTTAATTTACATAACCTTGTTCACGAAATCCTTTTTAGGTTCTATTGTAGTATTATCTAAAATAAATTGTGCACAAGAGTTATAATTATGATAATTTATAATTTTATTAAAATAATTATTTTATGAGTTGAAGAAATTACTTTACTGAATAGATGATACTTATGGATGTATGACTACATAAAAATATCAGTCATAAATAACACAAAATTCTAAATCACATAATATCAGTATAAAACTCAATAAAAGGAGATAACATAGTGTCAATATTAGACTCAACTAAAGAAAACAAACTAAGTTAAATTATTTTGAGTACAAATATGCTGACATAACAATTACTATTTGTTTTTTTTCGAATCCACAATATAAAAAAAAATCTAACATGAAAAGAAGAAGAAGATAGATTAACACGAAAACGTTCAAGGTTGGAGATTGAATCAAAAATGTTAATCTAGAAGAGTTCATGAATTAAATTATGCAATTATAAATTCTTTTATACAAGTGGAAGAATTTATAAATCAAAAAGAATTTAATGTATAAGAATATTAGGATATTACTATTAAAAAGAAATATTTTTTTAAAATCAAAAAGAGAAAAAAATAACTTGTGAATATGAAAAAGGAAAAAAAATAATTTTTGTAAAAATTCCCCACCATCAGAAGGAAAAAAAAAGTTTCCAAATCATAAATGGTAAAAAATTTCGTGGAAGTTTTTTTTCCTTATTTTTTTTTAATTTTAAAATTTATGTTATAAATAGAGTTACACCATAAGTAAAAAATTTAATATGATAAATTAAGATAAAAGAGAATTTGTGATTATCAAAAAGGAAAGAAAAAACTCGGCAATTTTTTAAAATTTTTTTCTTAAATTAACACCATAAATAGCATTAGGCCATAAATAGAAAATTTAATATGATAAATAAAGTGATGAAAATAACTAAAATTAATAATTTTAAATAATAATCGTATAAAAATAGTAAATGATGATTTTGTTCATTGCGGTATCACTTTGATGAAAGACAAAAAATTCAATCAACATTTCTAAGGGACTTCACATTTTTAATATAGTATTGATTTATGGTTCAAAGTATCCTTAATTATGATCTAATTTTATAAGGCATAACTTTTTAAAGAAGGTTTGCCTTGGGTAGTTCTATAATATTTGATTCGCAAGACAAAACTTTTTAAAGACATAACTTCTATCACCGAACTTATGCCTTGTGATATTATTTGTGTCAATGAACTGATATCTTGGACATAACTTGTACCACTGAACTTATACCTTGAGCTTAATTTATCTTGCCTTTACGCATAACTCGTGTCGCTGTACTTGTGCTTATAGCATAACTTATGTCTTGAAACATAAATGTCACTAAAAACATAATTTATGTTTTGAACTCAATTTCTTTTGCTTTCAGACATAACTTGTGCACTGTGCATAATTTCTTATGCCTTGGGGCATACCTTGTGCCACTGAACTTATATCTAGGATATTATTTTAACTGAACTTATGCCTTATAAATTTTCTTTTGTATTATTAACTTTTTTTTTTACTATTAAAAATGTTTTTAATTACTTAAAATCTTAAACGATAAAAATTAAACACCTACCATTTTAAGCAAATGACCCCAACAAAGGAGCAAATTTCACCAATTTCTCTTACTTAAATTATTTTATATTTACCTATATTGAATTGGGTCTAATATAAATATGGAACGCCGTGTAAAAAATTATGAACAACTGTGAAACAAAAAGGGGTGGGACGGAATTCGGGATGATTTTTGGTGGGGAAGATGTTGAAAGTCTTTAGCTGCCTGTCAAATCAAATGTGAAAAGATCGCACTAACAAAATTCAAAGACAGAAAAAAACGAGATGGAAAGAAAAGGGGAATTGGTCAAAAGCATACGGTATGACTCATTGGAAAATGTGACGTCCAAAACTCTTTAGTTTTCCAGTCCACACATATGAAAAGCACGCAATTGCATTATACGGTTGAGGTAAAATTTATGAATTTTCACCGCGCGGTAATCTCAATCGGCATTTGACTTTCTTGACAAAATAATCATAGAATCATCTTAGACTCTGAAAAACCATGTGTTTTATTTTTCGAAATTTTACAATGCGGTAAAACATCAAAGTCGATTCATTTATCGACTATTATTATTTATAATTATTTTGTAAATATTTTGATAGTACTCCATTCTTTTTAAAATTATTTTATGTGTATAAAAAATTAAATCCATGTTTACTTCATAAGCTTCAAAATTTGAACAGTGCATATACAGATTCTTAAGTGGCATTGAATGATTAGTTGGAAATTTAGAAAATATCATCTATTTCTTATGGTGAATATTTTTGATTGAGTTGCATTGGTGCGTTCTCATTATTTTATGTGTTTTTTTAATATTTGATTCGACTTTTGAAGGAACTCTTTTATTTGTTTTTCAAAATATAATTTGCACTTTAAAGAGAAATTTTGAGTAAAATTCAGCATTATTTGGTAATAACTTGACATGACGTGGTAAAAGAAAATTAAGTATGATTATTTTTGCTCTGATATTATATTGAACTGTATGACGATTTCATCTAAATAGCTAAAATTATTAGATAAAATAGATTTTTATTATTTAATTATATTCTCAGCTAATATAAATAAGCACCCATTATCTATATATAAATTAATAATTTTCTTTAGAAATTAGATAGACATATAACAAAAGAAATTTCTCTTAAATAGAACTATCAGACTCTTTATTCTACTATAGAAACAATTTATGAGTTTTTACCAAATAAAATACAATGCTTCTGCAGATATTCCACGTTACAAGCTATACATAGTAATCAGCTGAATTTTCTCGTCAAAGGTCGTGAATTTCAACAACTTTTATTTATGCAGAAGAAAGAAATGTTGATAATAATATATATATTTTCAAAAAAGGGCATTAAAATAGGGTGACGTTTACTGGTTTAGGAGATTAGTCAATGTCAACGAATAAAAAGGAAACAGGTTTATGGCTATTTCAGTAATACGTGCCACTCTCAGTTGTCACCTTCATGCATTTTTGTTTTATTACTTTGTATTCTGCAATTTGCCTCACGGAACCTCATTAATTATCTGAAAATACGAACTTTAGGAATAGTTCAATTTAGTGCAAATTTATAGTGAAGACATTTGTATTATTATGGTTCGTTAGTCTTAGAAACAATTATGCCAGACTAAGTAATGTAGATATTATAATATAAAAATTAAAAATGTAAATTCTGGATAAATTATAATGCCTGTAAATATGTTTTTGCTTGTTTGTTAAAAAAATATTGTATAATTATGCCATGTATTAGTCCTATTTTTCATTTTCTTATTCTGCCTTCTGTTATTCGTAATACAATACACAAATTTTTAAGTAACTTATGAATTTTATTATTTATACCGACAACACATATAATAGCCAAACAATTTATCGTCTAATCTAATATTGTATGTTCTAGAAACATCGAAACGTAATCAAACATTGTATATAGAAGTTTAGGATTTTTAAATTATGGGGTATCACTAAAAAAAATGAAAAAAAATTAAGTGAGATTCCTAATTCTTTAGGTAATTAACTCAGTATTCTACCAAATGCATCAACTAGTTTTCTTGTAGTATGAGTTCAGACAGATAACATTATATTAATTTTTAAAAATATATAAAATAAAATGTTAATTTTACGAAGAGACCACGATCATATTTTGCACGTAATACAAAGACTGTGTTGTTAATGTGGATTTTGTACAAGTATGTAAAATCTTATACATGTAACCAAAATCAAAAAGAGGGAAAAAGACGAAGGTGAGAGAACGTTTATGATTGAAATAAAAGTTGGCTTTGTATTAAAAAACTATGGTCCATCTTTAGAGACAAGATGATATAAATTTACTTTAAGTGCTATATATGTTGGCTTCTCATACTTTGGTCACCTTTTGCTTTGCACTTGAACTTTATTTTGGTAGTCGATAGTGTTTTAATGTCTCATTAGATGTTGAGAAGGAAAAAAGAAATGTCCAAAAAAGTATGGCATGTGTAGTATATATGGTGGGTTGTTCCAAAAAGGCAATGGTGTGAGTATGACCTAAAATTCTATGATTCCTATCATGTATAAATTTATTCGTTATGTTGTGTATACTTGCACATATAACTTACATGGGATGATAATTAGTACTACCTAATAACACAAGAGGGGCTGAATTGAGTTTTGTTTGATTTTCGCTAATTACGTGAAAAACAGTTAAATATATGAATAGAAAAAATTACAATTTACATCATTATGGAATTTGCCCCAACTTCCACTAAAACAACGAATCTCAACATAATGCAGATTACAAGAGATCGCAATCTAGGAACTAACTCTAATCCTTTCTATAGCAACCTACACAAATTGTTGAATCCCCTCCAAATTTCTCCTAACTTAGAGCTTAATATTTCTAAGGTTTTACCTAAACAATACTTTTAAGAAATCTGAAATAGTTACAATTCAATTACACTCCAAATACAAGATATCTAGACTTGAAGACAGTAAAACATATGAATATGAAGCAGGTTCTTCAATTTGATCCTTTGTATTAGATTACATTTGAACAACTACTTAAAACTCTCTTAGATATGCTCTTACTTATGTTCTTGATTTCTGCCTTTTCTCTCTTTATAAGTGAGAGACTGAGTTTCTTTAGTAAAAGACCTGCATATATGTAGCAAATAAGTTAGTCATAAGGAGATGTGCTAGTGTTTGTGATGGAGAAAACTTCCTTGCTTGACACACGATTCGTTATTAATATACATTAAGAAAGTCCAATTACGTGTGAAGGATAAGCACATCATTGACTTCAAGATCTTTGATATCACAAGACTCCATTATTCTGCGTCTACCCTAGACTGAATTCTGGAATAGAACATGAAATAACTTATCTGATTCACTGAATATAGACTACTTGTTTCATGTTTACGCATTTGATCCGGCCCATAACTTCTCTCAGGGTGTGTGCTCAAACTCTAAGTTACTGATACTATTTTAAATGAAATGCTAATTTTAAAATGCACCATAATTGAAACATTGAAATGTTAGTGTCAGTATTTGTAAAGTTAAGTCTGGAACACAAATTTTTATTTTAAAAAAAAATTGTAAATGAATGCTAGTTCACTTAAATACACATTGAGTCAATTAAACTTTTATAAAATTTGGATATATTATCTTCAAATTCAGCATTTGCAAATACTCAATTAGTTAAGAGTTTAACACCTTGTTTCTGTTTTGCTTGCATAAGTGTATTACGACAATAATAATCATCTTGCGTGCCGTGGTGGTTGGTTAATTAAGAGTATTATTTAACAATATATAATTGTGCAAATGAACACGATTTGTATCTATTAATCAATATTATCTTAAAATGATTAGTCCAAATTGTTCAACCAACACTGATGATTACGTTGGTACGGTTAAGAAAATTGTGAGAATACTTTGAAAAATATATTCTCATCGTATATGTCGTGAAGCTACATCATTCATTTCATTCTTATAATATGATTTAATAACCTTAAATTTCATAGGTGAAACCACTCAAGGGTGTTCCAATGCACATCTTTCGTCGGAAAATTATATGGCATAGAGAGGTTAAATATTAACTATTACTTATAAATTTATATTTAATTTTGCACACTGTTAACTCAATTGAAAAGAAAAATTTGCACAATATTAATTAAATTTATGAGTCCGCCGCTATTCAATTTATTCATTAATTATTATGATAATAAATTTCAATAGCTTGCGAAACAGGAATGTAACATCAAAGATAGAAGAATTTCAAGTTCCTAAGCATATGTTTTTGATTAAAACATGTCACTAGTTTTTATAAAACCTATACAAAGATGGAAAAACAATTGATTAGTTGGCAAAGGAGAAAAGACCTAACAAAACGTAAACAAATATTAAGCAGAATCTTGCACGTAATTTTGATTCCTGATTCCTAATTTCCTACTGATTCTTGTTCTTATCTGGTGAGAAATGTGATTGAGAAATCTTGTATGGAACGCTTTACTCCTTCACTGGATCTATGCATTTATGCAATATAAATATCGAATACTGAATAGTTAAATTTAAGAGAAAAAAAAAAACTGATCTGCCTAGTCAGTATGAAAAAATATATATTTCAGGCTAAACACGCACAGACATCTGCTCGTCGTTTAATACTACTTTTGATGAGGACGACGACAATGCTTCTTCACAATAATGTAAAGTTTGATAAATGTAGAAGACAGATTGTGAAGCAATTTCTATCTGCGATACTGAGTAATTAACAGGGGACCGGTAGTGCGTACCCAATAAGAAGTACCTCAATGCAAGCGGATGGTACAATTGAATAACATCACGTATAGTGAAGAAATTGCATAACGATTTAGACATCTTCTCACTGTTATTCGTGACGAAACCATTATGCATCCAGTAGCTAATATGACTCTCCGGGCCGCAAGCAGCGACGCTCTGCGCAATCTCGCTTTCGTGGCGAGTGAGGGAAAATTAAATCTATTCCACCACCATGTATATCGAAAGAATGTGTTAGATAGTTCACGCTCATTGCACTGCACTCTATATGCCAATCCGGTCTTCCAGGACCCCACGGACTGTCCCAACTTGGTTCACCAGGCTTTGCAGCCTTCCACAAGGCAAAATCAGCAGGATTTCGCTTTCTCAAATCGACCTCAACTCGTTTTCCAGCAATACTATTTTCTAATTTCCGCCCAGCTGATAATCGACGGCCGTACTCCGGAAAACTATCGACGGAGAAATAAACATCTCCGCCAATTTCGTACCCGCAGCCATTAGTTATAATCTTACCGATCATATCCTTAATGCTCCATATGCTCCGTAACGCGCGGCTGAATAGTGGGCAGAAGGCACTGGAGATCGTGCATGTCTTTTAAAAACTCTTGGCTGAATCGAGTGCTCAGTGCAATCGGATCATCAACTTCAGATTCTTTAGCCCGTTTAATCACCTTGTCATCTATGTCTGTAAAATTTCGAACATACACAACATTGTAACCCAGGTATTTCAAGTCGAAAGCGACATAGGCACGGGCATGATCCATGTGACTGAAATCGTACGGTGCAACGCCACACACATACATCTTAACCTTGCCTGGTTCCTTCGATTGGAACACCTCTTTTTGCTTTGTTTTTGAATTGAATACACAAAATTTAAAAGTATCATCCGCAATTGCTAATTTTCTAGCAGATCGTTCTCTTTTTTTTTTTCGGGTACGTTAAGAATAAACTCTTTATTTGAATTTATAAAGTGATGGGCGGTGAAAAAACCTAATTAAGAGTCCTATATTGATTAGGTTTTGCAAAAGGATAATCATTAATCCTTTCCAAAAATTAAAATCGACTATTTTTATTTATTTATTTATTTATTTTTTAAGTTCTTCGACTTTTTAATGCATGAGTCCAATTCTACTAGGGGATCCTTTGCCCCTAATTATTCCTATCACAACACGTTCCACTTTTACAGTGGGGGAAAACAAATACTTCCTCCTTTTAAAAATAAATAAAATTTTGAGCCGCAGAAATATTTATTTTTATATATAAGAAATTTAAAAAAAAATATTTTTTTCTATTCATTTAATAAAAAATCAAAAAATCTAATTTTCTCTATTTTGCGTCCTATAATTTTGTGCAAAAAATAATAATTCTAAGTGTGCAACTAAATTTAGAAGCACAAAGAATTCTTCTTCCGTTAAAAAGAATCTGCAAGTCAATTACACACTAAAATAATCTTTTTAGATACGCATTAAAGGAAAAAAAATGACAATTAATTTTCTAATAGATTTAGTTGACTTGCTTTTTTCCCGTTTAAATCGTGGCTTGTAGTTTGAAAATTAAAAAAAACGACTAGAAGTCTAGAACACCCCTGCATCAAATATTCTAATAGCATAAAATTGCACATTTTATTCGTTAAATAAGTTGCTTTTAATTTTAATTTTTTAAATTAACTAATATTTTATTTTTATTTTAGCGATCGAATTTATACTTAGTGAGATATAAATCTTTTAAAAACTAAAATTATATTTAAATATAATTTATAAAATATTACAATACAAAAATAATGGGATATAATCAACTTTATCTATATTAAGTAAGAAATTTATTTACAATATAGCGATACTTTTTATTTATTATATATAATAATAAGAAATTATTTATAAAATATGTACAAAATCAATTAAATAAATAATTAGTAAATAAATTAGATTCATATCATGAAAATAATATAAATAAAGTCGTCTTTCCTAATTTGCTCTTTTTTTTCCTCTTTCCATCTTCATTCAAAATTAATATATAATTAATTTTTGATATTATTTTTGTTTTTTTATTTTTTTCATTCGATTCGTTCAATATTTAATGCACATGCTAATTTTTAATATTTTAAAACTATTTTATATGAAATTTATATACATCTCATACATGCATAATTGTGATCACACATATATCAAAATTATATTTATCAGATTTCATATAAATATAAATTTTCAATATTTTTTAAAAGTGTACATAATTTATATATGATTTAAACACATGCCAATACTGAATTTCTAATGTATACAATATTTATACATATTTCATACACACATGTCAATTTTTACATATAATTCACTCACAAATTTCGTATATTAAAACTGTATGTAATTGGTATGGAATATGTATATCTCGCTTAAGGTTTTTGCTCACTATTTCATGTATAAAAATTATATAAAATCAGTATTTTATATATATATAAATTTTTTTATGTTAGATATCTAGAAAAAAAAATGCTTATCAAATCTCGCTCGCGTTCCATGTATAAATTATGTAGGAAATATTTATTTTTTAGCATAATTAACTTTCAAATACACATTTTTGGTAAAAAATAATTTCACATTGAAATATGTCATTGTATTGTGATAAAGAGAGGTTGCAGTTAGATTATGCAGTGCGAATAGACACCTCTCTACTACCAAGAACCGGGGTCAGTGTTATTTGGAATTCAGACATATTGGGCTCAATTGTTCATTCTGCCAGCAAAGGTGATGAAGACTATAGAGGCCTGTTGTAGGAGTTTCCTTTGATCAGGTACAAATGCTATATCAAGGAAATTAAAGCACTAGTATCATGGAGCAGACTTTGCCTTCCTAAATCAGCAGGTGGACTCATCCCAACATCATCAACATGCATGAAGAACTGGAACAAAGCAGCCATTATAAAAATTTGCTGGGATCTAGCTAACAAGAAAGACATTCTATATATGGATCAAATGGTTACATTCCTACTATGTGAAGGACCTGAATTTCCTAACCATGCCAGTGCCCCATCAGGCGAGTTGGATGGTTAAGAAAATTCTGAATTCAAGAGGACATTTGGGAATTATACAGAATCAAAGGCAGAAACAGCAAAAGTGTATCCAGCAGCATATCTACATTGAAATGCATGGAGACTCGCCCAGAGTTCCTTGGAAAGTGTTAATGTGTTCTAATCATGCCAGACCTAAAGCAGTATTTGTGATGTGGCTATAGCTTCAAAATAAGCTTTTAACAAAGGATAGATCAAGCAAGTGGAGAATGATACAGCAGTTTAAGTTTCCTTAGTATAATTGAGTAGTAAGGAGTTTGAGTTGAGATACAGAAGACTAAGGTGTGGTCTGACTGGCTATGTATTTCTTTACCTGGTAAGCAATGATATTGTTAGTTACCAAAAAAGAAAAAAAAGAACTGGAATCTCTTCTTGTCATATCTGTAATTTCTTAGCACGTTATCCAACCGTAAGAATTTGTTATGGTGAGAAGGAGATACTTCTAATGCGCCATTGAAAAGATGATTTTGTTGCCAATAATGTACATAGATTCAAAGAACTGATGCTATACCCAAAAAATTAGATGAAATCATAACAAAGAAGATTCATTTGGAGAAAACCAACTTCCAACGGATGGGGAGAAAAAATGAAAAGAATATGGTAAGTAGCAGATAATCTGATTTTCTTAATCTTAAAATTAGCCCAAAAATTGTGAGTATGTTATTAATTCAAATCTATTATATTTTGTAATATAATACTAAATTGGTAAAATATTAAAAAATATCTTTGTGTTTTACAATATAAGATCTTAATTATTTATAATAAACAATATATTTACTTTATAATAAAATGTGTAATAATCTAAAAGATGTATATCAACACATTATTAGTTACATAGACGAATTTCTTTTGCGATTATTAGTTGTAATTTTTGTTAGAAACCAATTTAAATCTCCACCAAACGACTTTCAGTTTTGTATACAAACACAATTTTCTTGGATTATTTTTACAAGTACAAGCAATATCTATTCCAAATTTCTCAGTTTCACCACTCAAATTTTATAAAACTAAAACTCTAACCACAATTTAAGCTTCAAACACAATAACAAATCGAATTTTGAACTAATTAACCATCAGAAGGACGTGGTTGGGTTGAAGAATAAAAGAAATAAAGTGACGTAACTTTCAACTTATATACAATAATAGCCAATCCAGGTAAGGGTTAACAAGTGAACTATCTTACATTATATATATATATATATATATATATATATAAAAGGTAGACTTGATAAAGAAAATTTAATATATACTTGTAATATCTAAAATTTAACATCTATATACCACATAATTTTCCAGTAAAGATGTGTACTGTTCACTGAATCACTCTTCGCCTAAGGTGACTCTACGCTCATGTCTGATATACACGAACACGACAAGAAGATACATGATTTATTTGTTTTCTTATATATATAATTACACGGATTATATATTACAGAGGGAGAAAACTACATCCAGTACTCACGCAAAAATATAAGCATAGTATATCTTACAGTACTATATATATAGCTGCAAACATATATAGTAGTAGCAATTAATTAACGTAACACATATATGTAGTAGTAGCTAGCTAGCTAGGGTGATTCATATTAAACTCAGATTAGGGTTTCCACAAACCCTAATAATAACATCATAATTAATTTGGTATGAGCTTGAAAGGAGGTTTGGATAGTGCAGGTGTTGGGTCATATCTTCCATAGTCCTTTGTGTTCATTTTAAGTAGCCTTTCATGGCGTAATTGCTCCTCCTGTTCACATACAATTTATTTGACGTGTTATAATATAATTCGAAAATTTAAATAAGGAGAAAATGTAAACAAAACACACAAACAACAACACTATATCTGACGAGTGGAGTTTGGAGAGGATGCTGTGTATGAAGATCTTATCCCTTACCTTGTACTAAAGGTAGAGAGATTATTTCTGATAGATCTTTGGCTCATATAAAGCAGTTCAAAACAGGTTTAAAGGAAAATTTGAAAAGCCATGCTGAAAATAATGAATAAAGAAATAATAATAATAATAACAAAAAATAATATAATAATTGAAGTAAAGGAAACGAACCTCATGGGTAGTTGCAACCAGGTCTTCCTGTTCAAAGTTGCTCAAATAAAACCTCGAATGTCGACCTGCATAACAGCAAAAAAAAAAAAAGGTGGAAATTAGAATGAACTAACACTGACTGAATTAAGGAAACAAAACAATAAGATTTGTATAATTACAAGCATTAATCTATAAGTAATTAATGTTTTACATATATATCTATATACACACACACATACATATAGGTCAAAGTCGATTCATGGAGAACTTTTAAGAGTTTTCCCTAGTTTCAAGCTTCTGCTTTATTACACGTACAACATGCAGTGATAGAATTAGAAATTTTAACGAGAAGATTCAAAAAATGTAAGAATATGTTACATACACATGGGATTTGAATTTGTTAGTATGTATATTGCCTTTAATTTGTTGATTCAAAGCAAGACAATATACTAATACATGAAATAATAGTATCACATACAAGTACATAAGTGACCACTAAAAAAACACATGTAATTTCCACGAAATTTATACAGAATCAGTCGATAATATGCTCGTTAAAGACTATTTCTGATGGATTTTCAACAGATACTGCATAATAACGGCGTTCCAACGAGAGCATTCGTGGAAAATCCGCAGATTTCTAGTAGTGAATCATTATAGAACTAAGTTTTCCTTTGCTTAATTAATTCCTCAAATAAACGTACCTGCAAGTGAAGTTGAAAAAAAGGATGCAGATATGAGAAGGAAGAAGAAACCAATTTTCTTGAGTAGCATGAGTTCCCCCATTATCTTTTTGTCAGAATTTTTAAAAATTAATCTGCAATATATTCTATCTTTTTCTCTGGCACTCCTTTCTTCTTTAGTTCTTTATAACTTTCTCTCTGTTGCACCATACAACATTTAAATATATAGTACTATTTTGCTCTAAAGCAAAGTCATTGGCATGCTTTGGATAGAAATTGAAGGCAAATATTTTATCTAAAGAATTGAATCATCTTTATATGCTTTTGGTTTTAAATTTGTAAAAATTATCAAAAAGGTGAGTGGCACCACTTTTCTTTTGTTGGGGCACTATTAGTCTAAAGAGTTAGTGGAATTAATAATTTAATATATCATTTAATTAACTCCAAAACGAGGAGCATGGACCCCTAATCCAAGTTTCACTGTATCCCACTTTGTTTCTAGTGTTAAATTTCACTTTTTATAAATAATTATTTATATTTCAACATCTCATTGCATATTAGCCTCCAAGTACATTTCCAATGATCTTTCCTCATGAACCAAATTTTGGTTTGCTAATCACAAAACACTAGAAAAAAAAAACAATTTAGGACAAATTAAAATTAAAGTCTTTAAATCAACACACGATTCCTAGATTCAAACCTACTTGCAAGTTAAATTGTGATAATAGATTGATACTATTACTAGTGTAAACTTTGTGTACGTCCCCAATATGCATCAATTAGCAATGCTTAATTCCTAAGAGCCAGCAGTGTATTGTTAGCGGTATGTTTTGAACTCATAATAGCTCATGAATATGGGATCATCGAGATTGAAAGGAAGCTATTTTAGTTTAGTAATAATATAAATGGGATGTGAAACTTCTCAAAATAATTAATGCATATATTTATCAAAATAAAAAAGAGAGAAAGATACACTACTAAAAAATCACTATTTTTTCATTGAAATTTCCCACCGAAACATATCAAGTGGCTATTCCCACTGATATCGGTAGGAAAAGAAAAAATAATAGTGTTTTTACATGAAAAAATCATGAAATTTCCCACTATTTCAGAGGAAATCTGTTTCTCACCATGCGTTTTCCCAGTGAACTAGTTCGATGGGAAACGGGTGGGAAAATCATGTTTTATAACACAAATTTTCCATTGATTTGCTGTTACACCCCGTAAATTCCCGACACATAGATGGCCTATTCGCATGTTGGTTAAGAGTATTTGAAAGCCATACATGCTAGAAAAAGTCCCGGGGAAAGATCGGACAAGCGCCAAGTTGGCGCATCGCAAGGCAAAATGCGACTTATAAGTCCCACAATATACAACCCCCACTTCGGTTTTAATTGATCATTTACCTTAAATTATTTCCAGAACTCGTGAGAAAACAGAGAGAAGGCGAAGAGTAAGGTAAATTATCGTTTGATTACGCTGCCAAATATAGTCTAAACTTAAATTAACCTCAGGTACCGAGGTATTTAGCAGCAGGGAGCATTCCTACGGATTTTGTTTCGCGAAATACGGCCGACGAATCGTCGTGCTACCGGGCTAAGGTAAGTGGAATTGCTCCAAACTAGTGTCTATGTGCTCCTAGCTGTGAAGTGAATACTTCTCCCTTCTGGACTTCTGAGAAATAGCAAGTTTTCGACCGTCTTTCGATAAGCCTAAGTTTAGGCTATAATTTTATCGAAAGTGATGTTGTTCTTCAGAATAAGGTTATATTTAGTACTAATTGACGTATATATGAATGCAGTTGGGAGAAATAGTTGGAGTACTGACTGAGCCTCGTCCGACAGTCGGATAACTCGAGGTTAAGGTATGTGAAGTTATTCTTCGCCAAGTTAGTAAGTCTTAGCTGGTAAATCATAGTAAACTCCGTATTTGAAACTCTCGAAGTTGAATGTTGAGAATTTAGTAAGTCTAATAGATTCTGAGTTATGTTGCTGTATCGTATTCAGTCCGAAAGTTAGTAAAGCATGCGCCAAAGGGCGAGTTAGCATTTCAGATTCAGTATAGCTTATTGTATGATTAACAAGCATGTTGTAGAATAAAAAGAAAGACAGTTTTATGGCTACAGACTAGCTATTCAGACAGATGGAATATTGGCTACAGGTTAGCCAACAGTTAAAAAAGGATTTTAGAATCAGTATAATCATCAGTAAAGAATCAGTTCAGTATAGAAACAGATCAGAATAAGAAGTTAGATTTCAGATAGTCTTTTCAGCTATACATGCTTGCTATTTATATGTGCTATTGGCTTGTTGAGACTTGTTGTGGAGTGAGGGCCCCTTATTGAGAGTCCTCGCCGCCCCTAGGTTGGTAATCGTGTCGCCCACTGAGCGGGTGGGTTTACGTCACTCCAAGGAGTGGCATGCCGTCCCTAGATTGGACGAAGATGGGATGAAGTTTTCCCCATAGCAGTCTGATCAGCATTATAGGTGCAACTCCGGTTTCAGATAGCCCTGTTGAGTTTTGTGTCCAGGGAACCAGACCCTATCTGTTACTGTCTGTACATTCAGTTATTATAGGTGTAGCTCCGGTTTCAGATAGTCCCGTTGAGTTGTGTCCGGGGATCCAGACCCTATCTGTTACTGTCTACACAGGAGTCCTCTGGACCCAGATACGGTTGCTTATATCGGAGGCAATGGCCCAAGACGGAGACCCAGGGGCCGGGTAGAGGAGCTCCGAAGTGAGCAGATGAGTGGAGTGACTTATTTTTGGCTGGTTTTGACCCGAGTAGGGGTATATAGATTGTTTGCTTGCTTGGCGCCATCCGGCTTATGGGGGTTGGTATTGGCTCTTGCTTGCTACTTGTATATCTATTTATGTGCTATACACTAGTTACTAGACAGCAGGCCGTCGCGTTTACAGGTACGCCTCCGCCTTATCAGTACAGGAAGCATGATTCAGTTCTTATCAGTTTCATCAGATACAGTTATCTCCAGTCATACAGTTTTGATATATATTCTATCTATATTCAGTTGTTTTAGTTATATTATTTCAGTTTCTTTGCATACTCTGTTCCAGTGGTACTGACGCCCAGTGGGGCGCTGCATTACTTGCCTGCAGGTACCCATAGACGAGGAGGCGATCCCTCGTGATCCTAGACAGCGCAGAGTCATCAGCTCCTGTCATCCGAAGCTTGATATTTCAGAGGTTTATATCATTTCATTTTTTTGTACAGTACGGGTAGGTCGAGGCCCTGTCCCGACCATCTTATCAGTATTCCTAGAGGCTTGCAGTCTGTATATATTTCCCTGTGATCAGTTGAGCCGGTCGTGTGAGGCCGTGCAGTTTGTTATAGCTATCTAGCATTTCAGTTTATGTTGGCCGTGTGAGGCCTTAGTTTGACAGTAGTGGTGACCTTGCCGGTCACGTAGTCTTACAGTAGTCTTGTGTTGAGTTATAGACAACTAGACAGCATGGTGGTCTTGTCGGCCTGCATAGGCTCCCTTACATTGACATGTTTCTGGTTAGCTGTTATTACAGGTACAGGTGGCTATAGGCCAGTTGGCCAGAGACTGTGTTTACAACCGTTATATAGCCCGTTGTTTCCAGAAATCTGAGTTAGAGCTAGCCAGGCACCAGTTGTGCCTAGGCTCACCAGTTAACAATCCAGATCCTACTAGGGCACCAGGTGCCAGTCATACCCCCAAGGCGGGGCGTGACAAACTTGGTATCAGAGCAGGTCCTGTCCCAGGGAGTCTGCAAGCCGTGCTAAGTAGAGTCTTGTCTATGGATGTGTTATAGGCAGGAGGCTGCGAGGCATGATAGGATGGTTACCCTTTCTTCTCAGTCAGTCATGCTTTAGAGCGGTACAATATAGGGTTGAGTCCCTAAAAACTTATCGTATTCTTTGATTACAGATACAAAGGCAGATCAGTATTACCCTATCAAAGGCAGAAGATCAGATATAGTAACAGAAGAGGGCATCAACCAATTACATGATAACTACAGCAGCAGGAGGAGGTACCAGAGACCTCCCGGCATGATACCTTTATCGGTACTATTCCATGTATACGTTGATAACGTCAGAATAGGAAGTCAGAAGTATAATGTACATACGAGTTGACTTATTTATTAGATATATAAGATCTGGTTAAGATATCAAACAATATCATACTATCAGATAAGTGGAAAAAAAAAGAGAGGAAAATGCAGGGTTCCCATATCCGTCTTTTCAGATGTAGTACAGTTCCATGTCTTCGTATTATAGCAATAAGAAAAGGGTATTCCCACCTCTTGACCTGATTCAGCTTAAAGACTATATTCCGTAAGGGGCATAAGACTTGAGGTGAGGTTGCCAAATCAAGCAGTAAGTGTTAGAAAGTATAAAGAGCCCCTATGATTACGTGAGTAGTGCAGACCCTTATGATAATAAGCCAGTAGAGAAAGTAAGACTGTTAGCTTACCCGAAGCAGGGGTAAAAGATCTGTCAGTAATGAATGCCTAGTAATAGTCAAATTTGAGTCAGAAAAAGGCCAAGTCCGCCATATACGCTAATAGATAGTAAGATATACCTGCAAGATTATAGATATGATTCAGTTGTGATATCGAAAGGGTGAGAGGTCATGTGAATCAGATAGGTCTGACTGCAAGTCAGGGGAAGTATGAACTGATACTTGACCAGTAATCTTATTAACAATGAAAAGCAGGTACCTTGAACCCCAGAGTTCAGCTTAAGCAAGATGAGGGGAAGAAGCAGGAATGTCAGATCTTGTGGGGAAATTAGGATTACCCCCAGATTGATAGAATATCGTATTAAGGATTAAGCCTCGGGCTGACAGTAAGATTGCGGTTCAGAATACCGCAGTATGTCCGCTTATGGAGAAGTTAAGAAATTACCGATACAGCAATTCTAATTTGTTTCTCACCATACGTTTTCCCAGTGAATTAGTTCGATGGGAAACGGGTGGGAAAATCATGTTTTATAACACAAATTTCCCATTGATTTGCGGTGGAAAAAAATCTCTATTTCTAGTAGTGATAATATTCCTTCCGTTTCAATTTGTTTGTCTTACTTTTCTTTTTAGTCCATTTAAAAAGATTGTCTCTCTTTTTTTTTTTTTTTGAAAACTCTTTAATTTCAAATGACATATTTAAAAAGACCACAAGATTAAAAGACATTTTAATACATTCTACATATTTTTAATTTAAGACCACAAGATTCAAATATTTTCTTTACTTTCTTAAAAATTCATGTCAAATAAAAAATAGACAAATAAATTAAAACAACAGAAGTAGTACTATTCAATAATTACTCCAATGACAATAGTGAGGACAATAATTTGTACTTGTCAAATGATAGAATGTATTGATTTGTCTTTCTAGGTCTATCTATTAATATCTGTAAATTTGAACAAGTACGAGGGAGAGAAAAAGAAACCACCTTGAACTAATAGTAGTAGTAACCACAAAGCTCAATAAGAACAATGCTCGATGAATAATAGGGTCTTTATAGGATGTGTTTTTGACATGTAACTGGAGCTTTCACATAATATTAGTTTTACAGGTAATATTTTTATATTTTTACAATGATAGTGTTTGAATTAATTTGCATGCACATACTGATAATTCTACTTAATATCTGCTATCCTTAATTGGTATATGGGCTTGATAACTGTTAATCAAAACTTAGGTAAACAAAAATAAATTGTATAGGGATTAGGGAGTAGTATTTTTCATCAGGGACTAGTGAGCAAAGGAGGAGATTATAAGGTGAGAATTCGAAACTAAATCCTCACCAATAAGTTAAATGCCTTGGTCATTTATAATTTTCATATCATTTTATCGACCGCTTAATTGTGTTCCCTCCGTGTCAAATAATTATCTATTGTATTTCTCTTTTTCCCGCTCTTTAAAAAAATATTAATCAGGAAGAATTTTGGCAATCTTACCTTTATTTATGTCTTAATATATAATTATCTTTCTTTGTGGCATCGAGCTGTTCTTTTTATTTGTCATCGCTTCACAATTGAAGTATTTATAATCGTAAGAACAATTACTACTAAGAATAAGTAATTCTATCTTGAACTTATAAAATGATAATTAATATTTTCAAAAATCATGACACATAATTTGAGACAGAAAAAAATACCACAAAAGGAGATAAATTAAGTAAGCATAAAATAGCATTTTGGGGATTAGTGCTTTCAATTATCCAATACGACAAAGAGAACCTACCAAATGCCATATTGAAAGGACAGTGGTGGAGGATAAAGTGAAGCTAAGCACTATACTCCTTCTAATCAATTTGATGTATTTATTAGCATATCATTGGTTGATTATAAATCCCAATAAAGTTAGTATTTAATTTCCTCCCCCTACCTGCATTATGTTTATTAGTAGCGACTTGTCATCTGGCTATCGTACAGAATAATAATTCTAGATAAATTAATGGTGCTGCAAGAAAGTATCCCACTTAGCTTTTCATCCAGTGACCGTTATTGTCACTGTAATTTTAAATTGAACTTATCTTGATATTTTATATTAGGTAATTTAAATTGAAATCCTTGTTATTTATGATTTTTATCCTTAATCAGTTATTTTAAGCTCGAGTTATGGTTATAGAAAATTTTTAATTAAAAGTATTGCTATTATAATGAATCCTGCAATATTTAGATTCTAATACGAATACTGAATATTGGATAAATTTTCTTTTAAAAAAGGCGATTTTCTTTTTAAAAATAACGGGATAAAAATATCTGAGAAAAATGAGATATTTTCCAAGCACCATAGCCAAATACAATAGAATCTCTAATTCTTTTGCATACCTATATGTCATTTACATAATTTTTTTTGGTTCAATTTACTACCACCCACCAATAAAGATACCGAATAAATCTGTAGTTCAAAGTTTGAAAATATGAAAAGAACCCAATTTTTCTCTCCTGCACCTCCAATAAATATCCCTTGAACATAGTGTTCCAAAGATTTGTGCTTATATGACAATGATCTCCTAACACTACTTCCATTTGGATCTTTCAAATATTCTTACCCTCACCTTTCTTTTCAATTCCCTATTTTAAATAAGAATGCGCAAATTTGACTTTTGACAACAATTAACATATTGAACAAAAAGATTATGCCATTTAAGTTTTATCCAACTAAAAAAGTTGAATAGTTCTTAGTGCTTATGTATTGCAAAGTCAAAAGTAATTGAATGAAAGCTTGCATAGAAGACCCAAGTCTCATTTGTTATTTCTTCTTTGCTTTTTGACTACACATTCCCAGTTTTTAAAGCTCCTCCTTTGGATCCCACGTATCAACAGATAAAAGAGGTAAACAAACTAAACTAATGCTACTATAAGGATCTCACCTAATTATAGATCATTTTTTAAAAAAAATAATAATAATAAACAATATCCAACAAGAAAGTGGTAAACTTTGAACAGCTTAATATTAAAAATAAAAATTTAAAAATTAAAAATTAAAAAAGAAGTGTTCAACAAAAGGTCAAAAAAGTATGCACTCAAGAAAGCAAGATTAGCCCAAAACTAAAATCGAGCAACTAGCTGTCAGTACGATTGTATCGAGCCATCTCACCACGCTTCCCTACTCCTATAACAAATCAGTACACTGAAATGCAAATACGGATCAGAAATGTTGTCAGGATCACAAAGAATAAAGAGATGTATACCCAGATAAAATCAATGTTTTCACGAGAAATAAGTCGAAGGCTTTCCAAAAAACTGAGATTCTGGCCGTAGAAGGATTGGTAACTGTGTCTGAAAAACAGGGAGATACAAAAATGTAATAACAGAGGCGCACAACATTGAACAACTACCGATCATAGATGCAGCTGTTGTAAGTCTCTACACCAAAAATTACAGTAAAAAAAACTTTTATCTTCATTTTGAGGATGGACCGCTATCTACCATGTCCATGTTTTCACTGCGCAAACTGCTATCTCTTCTGTACATTGGCTTTGCACCCTGAGAGAACAAAAGGAAGAGTGTTTACATACCATGAAGAATCTTAAAATTGATGCGAAAAATAAAATATCTGTTCCACTTAACAATTAGTGTGCTAACATTCCGTTCCCTTTTAAACTACTTACTATTATCTTTTATCACCCAAATGACTATTGGTTTTCAGTTATATCTATGTCACTATTGGTCATACATCAAGATCTCAAAACTGTTATTGGGACACTACAATATGATCATCTTTTAATTCTGATTTCTGGGACGAACATATACAAGTTATGAATAGAAAGTCTAAAGCAATCTTGTCTTGATGAAATGTTCATTAAGAAAAACCTTTGGTTCACACTCACCTGAAAAATAGTCCCCAGCTTTTTCATGGCCCTAGCACGTAGCCTGAGAGTATCCTTGGGAACATTGGGTTCTTTAAGGACCTAGCCGGATGAAAAAAAAAAGCAAAATAAGTGAACTTCATAAACATGTAGAGGTTCCTCATTTCATAAATATGTAAAAAAGCTAAAAATTGCACAATTTGCTGCTGTAAGTTACAGAGTGTTCAGTCAATAGAAAGTCACAAAGATAATATAGAAATATAAAAGGCTAGTTGCGATCAGATTAACAAAATAAAGTGAAATGCTCAGGACGGACAAGAAGACAAGGATTCTTAAGCAACAAGGAGAGAACAGATCCTGCTGAAACACTGCAATAATGAAATGTTACTTGAGAAAAATTTTTCTCAAGAGATTTATTTGCTGTTTAATCTTGTCTAGATTCATTCCATCCAATTTGAAGTTAATCTACTTGATTGAACCATAACTATATAGGCAGCAGCATCTCATGACCATAGCAAGTCATAACCAAGTATCTTTCCGCAATTTGAGCAATGATTGGATATAACAGAAATAGATTAAATAAGAATTGGCAGGCTTACCGCTTGGCAAACACGTGATAAAGTTAACTCAATATCCACGACGTTAATTTGCCAAAGTGATTTAATCATGATATCTTTCTTTTCTTCCATTGTTTTGATTGCATCCTCTACTTTGTTCTCCTCATGGTACCTCTTCTGTTCTTCTTGTATTTGAAGTAAAGACACAGCCCCTAAACATAAACCAAAAGCAGGTTACTGCTAACTGTACTTGTCAGAAAAAAGGGGGAAATTTACAGCTAAATTTTATCTATGAAAAGTTGAAAAGTGTAAAGCATGTTCAGTTTTCGTCACCTGAAGCCGCCATTGCTTGTGATTTTATTAGGTGTCCTTTGTCCCTTACCCATTCTGCCAAAAAGGGTACCTTCATGTATCTTTTTGTTTTCCCAATTTCTTTTGCTGCTTGCCTTGTGTAGATATAACCAATAGTGTGCAGCATAGCCTCACCAAAAGCTGAAAATATGACCACACAGAGAACATATCTTTTCAAAAACTGAAGGTCCTCGATAACTGATGGACACATCATATAATATGATCATAATTATTAGTAGTAGTTCAATAACACAAACATTAACAACTGGTCCTCTGTCCCCAAACTTTCATTGCCTCTAATATCTGACTTGGGACTGCAAAATAAATAGTTGCATCCCAAAGACTATAAAAAAGATGGTCCTCAAAGCAGACAAATCTCCTGATCTCTTAATTTTTTCCGAACCAGCTCATCAAAAGCATTTGAAAAACTGTGAAAACAATTTAATGAAATGCTGCCACAAGACAAGAAGGCAGCACCTACAGCCTTCCGAGAAAGCCTTGGGGCAAAAGCCAGAAGAGAAACCTCTGAAAACATGACAGTATTCAAAGGAGAAAGATACAGATTGTTGTTCTAACCACTGTCAGAAGACGAAAAGCGACGACGTGGTTCTGAAAATGGAAAAAGCTAACAGGAGATCCAACTCAATTAACAAGACTTGCGGTGAATGGCAAGGTTGTAGAGAATTTTGGAAGCATCAAGGAAGAAATCTTATAATTTTGCTAGGAGATCTATATTGAAGAGGAGAGTTGGGGATCCTAAGTATAGACATGTTTTTATTCACAAATTGGATAGCCATTCGAATTGGTGTTAAATAATGAAAAAGATATGGACTACATAACGACTATGATGATTGAAGGTGTTAAAACAGGGATGAGGTAGACCTAAAACACATGGAATGAAGTCGCCTCAAACGATCTACCTTATCTCAAAATCCAGTTAGTTTGGATTAAGGCTTAGCTACCGTTACGCTTGCATTAGGTCCGTCGTTTACCAGGACCTTTTAGATTTGATTAGAAATTTGTATGCTGATGCAAGAATTAGTATCAGATTTAGAGAACTTCTACCTTCATTTTTTTTTTCCCAATAAGTAGAGACTTCTACCTTTAGAGGAAGCCTAATAGTCTTATATGAAAAATTATTATGTATTGGAATTAAATAGGCCCAAAAAGAGCAGCATGCATATAGTGGGTGCTTTATGAGGCCAACTAGTTCAAAATATGGAGCACATTAATTGATTAAACTTTTAAAAAAACAAATAAGGGACAAGCAGGTAAAACAATCTAACAAGCTTGAGCAAGATGTTGCGCTTCTGATTGTGCCCATTGTAAAAACTCATCCTTTCGGCCTTCTACATATGGCTGAAGATATTCTTTTAAAATTGTTGTGAGCTTCTCCACCCTTTCCCTTTGCAATTTCTGTAGTAGAAAGAAGATCGCCTCAATCTATTGCATGAACAATTGAACTTTCATGAAAACCCTGTGAAAAAAGAATACCTTCAATTTCTCCTGAATGTTCTGCCTACGAAGCTCGGGAACAATTTCGTCCTCTTCATCTTCAACAGATTGTATGGACGCCAATCTAAGTTCCCCGACATAATCAATAAATACATCACTCCCAAACAGCATTCCAAATACAGCTGCAGGGTGCATCAAATCCCTGACAAAGGAGAGAGACAAATTAAACACATAAAAATAGTTTTCTCAGCCTGAATTCTTAGAAGGATTTTCAGTTTTCTTACTGCTGGGACAAGTTGACTAGGAGCCTCTTACAATTTTTTGCAGAAAAGATCAAGTATGAAGTAATCTTTGACAAAAATAGTTTGAAATTAACAAAAGGGCCAAGAACAAATGGATGTAGCTTTAAATAAAAAAGGGAATAGAATAAATGACCACAGCTTTTCCCATTGCACACTTACTTCGGCATATCTTCTTTACCAAACTTGTCATAAAGTTCACGTTTCTCGGGATCACTCAGCACCTGATAAGCCTCCCCAAGGACCTTCAAAAGTGAACAATAAGCAGAATAACAATGAGAGAAACAAAGGAAATTGTAAAGAAGTTTTTCTGACACCACTCCACTCATATAAGCACTCCCTCCATCCCATTATATTGTTAAGCACTTTGATTCATCGGATGCTTGGAACATGTTCGAGCACATGTTCTGTTTTCAACCGTCACACGTAGCCTGATGACCACATGAACCCAAATAGGAGCCGATTGAGATTTCTACAACATTGCTGCTTTCACGAAATTTAAAGTATGGCAACTCAAGGGTCCAATGCTACCTAATTGACAAGTAAAACAAAAAGATCTAACAGATCTTAAAGGTTGTACCTGGAAATTACGAGCAGCTTGTGGGTCCCCAGGATTCTTGTCTGGATGTGTAGTCCTTGCCTAAAATAGAATTAGATATTAGTGCAAGTGAAAATTAAACTTGATTCTAGAGATATCTTTGTACAGATAAATATCAAGAAATTCTTACTGTCCAAAAGAAAATTTTCAAGGATAACTCAGGGTTCCTTGCAAGTGTAAACTAAAAAAAAGTAGCTCTAGGCTAACTCCGGGACCCCCCCCCCCCGACCTGTATGCATCACATACTTGAAGTGCGGAGGATGTCTTGGAATCAGACATATATACTAACAAATAGTTTTCTTTCCGTACTAGCCACTGATGTATTATGGTTACAACCTGTTAGTCGTAACACAAACTTACATGGTGCTATCTAGCCTAGAATTTCAAGAAAATGATCCTTTTGTCTTTCAGCATATTGTTGCAACATTGAGAATAGAAACTGAAAACACTAATAAAGAGCATAGCTTTAGGAATTGCATCCATGCTGATAACAGAAATCCAACCTTGTTTAGATGGCCGAATATTGTGATAAACAGACCAAACAAATGCACATCAAAACAACAATTGTGCCTCAATCCCGAGCAAGTGGGGATCAGCTATATGAATTCTTCCTGTCCATCTATAGAACTAGAAGTTCTCTTTATTTTCTAATAGCACATAAATATCTAACTAGTCTAAAAGACTCCTTGCAGACATTGGATCTAAAGTAAGAACTTAAACATGACTAAAAGAAATGCACATCCCAATAGAAAATAAAAAACAAACACAAAACTAAGTTAAAACAGAGAGCAAGTAAATTCAATTTCAGGGAATTGTACATGTTTGCCGATAATGGCGGATGATCATCAAGTAGATATAAATGTATCTTCAACAAACAATACGATTGCATTCTCAAAATTCATAAGTCTTCCAAAAAGGAAAATATAATCTAAAGTTATATCACCTTAAAATAGTAAGCTTTCTTAATTTCAGCAGGAGTGGCGGTTACACCAACCCCCAATATGTCATAGTACTCTGTGTCCTTCACCATAGCTAATCAAATGCAAACTTTCAATAGACTACAGACCTGCAATCACTCAAGGGAGAGCAGAAAACAAATAGTAACAATTAACTCAAAAATCAAATACAGATACAAGGTCACAAAAATTCAATAACCAAATACTAAATATTTTAGCCCAAAACATAATAAAAGACATGAAATGTGCCATTAAAATCCAAAAACCAGAATCTTATGGGGAAGCTTGTTTTTCTGAACACATAACTGAGGGGGAAAACTGAAAGAAACAAAATTCAGAAACGAGATTCCCCAATTTGATCTAAGAATGAGAAAAATTAGAAGGAAAAACTTACCGTGTTTCCAATTTGATAAAAGGCTCTAACTTGGGACTGATTTTCCCAGAAATTTGAAAGCTTGTAATTGGGTGTATAAATCTTGATGATCTTCAAATATTTAGACGTGTGGCTATAAGTTGCTTAAACGCGTAAACCAATCGCAAATGCTCCAACACACAAAGAAACCTTAACCGCGGATTCTGCTAATAACAAGTAATATGATGATTCGTAAATTCTTGTCAACAGATTACGACAAAGCAGATTCTTTGATTCACTTTTTTTTTTCTTTAAAGAAAAAAAGAAATTATGCAAAAAGTGGCTTTGTTCTTGGGGCGGAGCTTGATCTGCAGGCTTCGCCCGACAGCGATCGACAGCCAGTGCAGAATGAGTGGGCTTCTGATGATGAATCGGCCCAGTCAGTCAGATTGGTTTATTGAGCTCCACTTCTTTATTTTGAAGATCGTTTGACATAGGAATAGATCCGTAAATAATGGTGTAAGGGATCGCGCGTGTAACGGGACATACAGCAATTAGCTTTAAAAAAAAATAGATTTTAAGTAAAAGTATTTAAAAATAAAAAAATAAAAAAATAAAAAAATTGAGTCTGCTAATTTATAATTTTTTATTTATTTTAAGTAGTTTTAAATTTATTTTACTTAATTTTTAATTTTGTCAAAGGAAAAAAATTAAAAAAGATATTAAAAGCTAATTTGATCAATTTTTATCCGATTCAAACAGACTCCTTGTTTTATGAGATTAGTTGTTTTATTTTTTTATATGGGATAGTTAATCTCATATTTTAGTAAAAATGAAGGAATAAAATATTTTTAAAGTTAAATAATATTTATATTAAATATTTAATAAAATAATTTTGTATTTTATTAAAAATTATCAATCTTTACACCGCATATCAAAAGATCTGAATAAATATAGTACTAAGTTTATTCTACTTTGTCAGTTAATTATATTTATAGCACTCCAAATTACCTATCATTATTGGACTATCAATAACTCTTTTTGTCCTAATTTACGTGACATTTTTTAGTTTCAAAAATTAAATGAGTTTTTCTTTGACCATGATCTCTTCATATGCCTTTTAAATATTTTAACTTAACAATTACTATTGATTTTTAGTACTTTTTTCGTAATTTTTCAAATATATAAATTTGAGTTTTTAAATATAAAAAAAATTTAAAAATTCTATATTCAAATTCATGCTCAAAATTAAAAAAATTTAACTCTCAAAAATCGAATAATACCACATAAACTGAGACAATAGAAATAATATTTATCAAAACAAATTTATTTGTAGTTATTTGACAATAACCAAAATATAATTGTGCAAAATTATTTCTACAAGTTGAGTATATATTATAGTGTATGGTACACATGATCAATCGATAAAAAATAATTATAATTACTAGTTAAATATTCACTAACTACGTTTTATGTATAAGCATTTAAAAGCTATTATTTGGATGGCGACTATACATTATAAAACTAAGGCTAAATACATATGTTGCCTCTTAAACTTATCTGATTTTTCCATTTAAACAATTGAACTCAGGTTAATACATATTGCACACCTAAACTTCTTCAAAAGTGTACCAATTAGATACATTTTGCTGATATATCAAATTGTGTGTTTGCCACTCTCTTTGAACATGTATGACACCTAAAAATGGTTAATAAAACACTTCTACACAATATTTGAAGTCGTTCATTTAACTCCTCTAATAGCAACACATTTAAAAAGCTTCTCTATCCAATGAAAATACATACATGAAGGAGTGTATGTATGTATATGAATGCATGCGTTTTATTTTATAGTTGTCTCACAAAATTATGTCGCCTTAATTTAGGTGTCTAGATGAAAAAAATCAGACACGTTTAAGAAGTTGCATACATAAATATTTAGTCTAAAATTAAATAATTAATATTTTTTTATGTTTCAACTAATTACGTATTTTATCTGATTTAATTTATGTGAACTTATTTGACTGAATATAGAATTTTTAAAAAAATAAAAGAAAACTTTTTAAATATGCCATTGACTATAAGATATTTGAAACATATGATCCTAAGTAAAAATGCACCTAATCTAGGTAGGTTTGAATCTTTAAATATCAAACCAAATTAATTATATCGGGTTTTTAAATATATAAATCAAATTAATAAAAGTTAAATTTTTTAACTTTGATATTTTTTAGGTTTCTTGAATATTTTAATTTTTTTTTCGGATAAAGTCTTCATACAAAACATATAACTTATATTTGAAATATTTCTTTAATTATAGTAACATATAACTATCTAAGTTATTTTATAATTAAGCAAATAATACAAAATATGATATGAGTGATGAGACTATACTAAAATATTCAGCAAAAAAGATAATGAATCAATATAACATAAATATTGCTAATTAATAAGTTATAATAAAAATGATCATACTCTAAAAGTATTAAGTCATGCTAAACAAAGTACAAATAATAAGTATTGATCACATAACTAATCATTAAAACAAAAGTTACATGTGTTTTCATTGTGTTAGTAAACCTGCAAAATTAAAGAATAAATATCTAATATTATTGTTGTTTCTAGTGTTAAATCATTCCATTTGTTATTATTAATATTGATTTGGTTTTGGTTTGAGCATTATTTGAGTTAATCACATACATCTATGAGTTATAAAACTTATTGGATCATTCAAAATTTTAAATCCAAACTTGAAAAACTATGAAAAAAGTTTAAGAAATATTTACAAAAATTATATACATATAATGTCGGGTTGGTTTGGTTCAGTTTGACTTTTTTAGTTAAAACCAAATCAAATCAAACCAATTATGATCTTTTTTTTTTTCAACACCAAATCAAATTGAATTAAATCACTACTTGAATTTTTTTCTCAATTTGACTCGGACTATCAAATTGATATGATTGATCAATTTTCTCTGTACATCCCTATTCCTAAGTATACAGTATCTAGAATATCATTTGGACCAACTCGGGGTTTAATAGAACAGTGGTACTCAGCCCATATAAAAAAATTCCATTTTGGGTCAATATTCAGAGTGGCTGCATCGAGAAGGATCCACTATTTGGACCGCATTTCTATCGAACTACGGGCCGAGATTCATATGGTTTGTCCCATATAGCCCATATAGTCCCGCCATATATTATCCTCTTTAAATATGTTATTCAAATGGCATAAAAGGAAGAAGAAAAGTTATACAAAGAACAAGGACTAAAATGTCGAAGGGTTGTTGGATAGGAGTAACTCAATAAAGTCAAATGTAGAAATAATATTTTTTACTTTCATATCAAATATTAAAAATATAAATATATTTATTTTTAAAAATACTATTTTCCGTGTTGTCTAAAAACTTAAATTATCCGCAGGTGAAAAATGAGGAAGGGATAATTGATGAAAGCTTGAAAATCCGATCAACACAAAGATAATAAAGTGAAAATTTTGATGCATGTGATGAGGGACCATGCCCAAAAAGCCAGTGATTTTCTGAGCCAGTTTGAGTACCTTTGTGTAACTGAATACGGCTTTCCAAGTAAGGTAACCCCTTCGATATATTTTATTTGTCATATATTTATTTTACACGTTTTTAAAAAAAATATTAACTTAAAATATATTTTAATTAAAGTATTTTTACTTATTTTTTTATTCTAATTTAATATAATACTGCTTTCTTTTTCACCACATTAATTGACTAAGAATGAAATTGAAAACTAATAATTAATAATATTTTAATTTTTTAAAACGATAAGTATTCCCTTCATTCACTCTAACTTATCTCGTTTAGATTCTACACACACCTTAAAAAAGTAATAGTTGACTTGAATATTTTACCATAATATCCAATTAGGTGATACAGTCAAACCTTTCTATTACAGTCATTTATTATAATATCATTTCACTATAACGGTCTGATTTTCTCCAAAATCGATTTTTCATGTTATAGTTTAATTCTCAATAACAACATTCTACGTATAACAACAGTGACGTTTATTATAGCAGTACACTCTTTGTAAAATTACCCCTTTATAACAGTCATTCTCAAATATTATGCAATAATATTCTATAAGAAATATATTATGTGTAAATAAATATTAAAATGTTTATGATAATCATCCTTAATGTCATGCACATAGTAAACTTCAAGTACAAATATCGAACAAAAAAATATTATATTAAAATTGTATCCACCGATTATGATCGTAACTTCATGAGAAAAGATTTTGGTTTTTTTACATTCATATGTTTTCTATTTTTTTTGATTAAAATGATTAACAAATACATTTCTTCTTCTTGGTACACAAAATTATTAAACTAGATATTTGCGTATTTTTGTTTATAACAGTTAAATGAGATCTAGACATCAAATGTCAGTATACATATATAACAACACTTCACTATAACAATCATAAGATTTTCAGACACTGTCACTATAGAGAGGTTTGATTATACTTAATTTTGATCCTGAAAAATAATTTGAAGAATGAATAATTAATGTTAAGAGTAAAATATAAAAAAAGGATATTTAATTTTGATACACTAAGAATGACAAACTAAAATATATTTATAATATAATAAATAAGAAAAAAAAATTTAAAAAAAATTCTAAATAATTATTTTTAATAAGCATAATAATTAAAATGAACCAGAGAGATTGAGTATACTTTGCCTTTTTAAGTGTAGGCTTGGGGTTGAGGGGCAACAAGTTTGTCATTTAAATGTCAGCAAAGTGAGTGGTGCATCAAAAAGCCTAGAGACCTGAATTTCACTTTCTTTTAACTTAATGGATGGCCATCACACTTCACCTTCGATCTGACAAGTCTTTTGACATGCTTGTCTATCTCTTCTTCCCCTTTTTTCTAAGAGGATCTTCAATTTCAAGTCATTTTTGTGCATGCGTATCACTGCAATGTTTATTTTTAAAAGGAAATTTTTGTCCAAATTTTCCTCTTTTATTATATCGAAATATCATTCTTTACTTTACACGTTATATGTGGAGGTGAATCATAAGATATTTTCGTTTTTACTTTGCATGTTATATGTTGAGGTGAATCGTACCTCTTTTTAATTAGCGAACGGTTTTGTATTTGCCTTATTTTTGATTGAGCTCTAACATAAATTGAGTGGATTTCATGTATTACCATACTTCAATTAAAAAATTTATCCATCTACTTTTAAATATGATTTCAAATTTCCCCACGTGTCATACTTCAAATTTGAGCTCCAATAGCAAAAACAATAACAACATATCTAGTGTAATCTGACAAGTGGAGTCTGAGAAGAGTAATGTTTACACATACCTTAGGAGATAAAAATGTTGTTTCTGATAGACTTTCGACTCAGGTAAAAACATTATAACGAAGTTAAAAAAAGAAAACAATGGGAGTGAAGAAGCTAACACAAAATGTTAAAAAAAGCATAACAAAACATACTAAAAAGGAACAAGCACTACAACAAAATAATATGATAATCGAAGTGTAAGAAACATAAAATAGTAACGGAAATGAAGTAATAAGAAACTTCTAAAGTAATACTATGACTACTAGTATAGAAGAACACGCGTGACAATTCTCAATTATTTTGAGCTCGATTAGCGCATAAATTAGAAGGTTATTTTAAATCCTTTTTTTTCTTTTTTAAGCACAAGTTGTGGCCTATCGGTCTATAATTTTACAATTTAGTTAAATTGACCTATAATAACAGGTAAGAGTGTACCTAGAGGTGTAAAATTTTGAATTTCCTTTGGCCAAACAATCAATTTATATATACAAAGATCAATTAATCATTTTTACGTATATATATACTAAATGATTAATTTTTTAAATAAAAATTATGCCTACGTCAGTGACAATAGATACTCTTCATAGCAAGTTTAAAATAGGAGTAATGATAGTGTGCAGCAGCACATACTACACCCTTCACTGATTAACTAGTTGAGCCAGTACTACCACTTCATAACTTTTAAACTCAAAATCCGAGATTCTAGTCAAAAAAAGGCTAATATCTATAGTGGAGCCCATAATTGTATTGTGTAGGCTTTTTCCCCTCAAAGGAAAATTAAGCAAGTGTATAGAAGTAGAAGGGGACCCTGTTAAGAAAGAGAGGCACCTAATTCCTGTGTTGGTGCAAGAAATGGCAGGCTGGGAAATTCTGGTAATATTCCTTTAATCCTTTCAAGAATGGGGGGTTCATATTTGCAGGAAAATGGCCAATTTGTCTTGTCACTATTCATTACCATCACATTGGAACCTTTATGACTATGTATCCCTTCATTCTACTAAATATTTGGTGCTCTCCACGTCCTAATTTGCTAATTTTGTACTTTTTTCTATTAGGACTGATTATTCTGTCCAAGACATATTTAGAAATATCGACCAAAAATGAGCTTATACTGCACTGCCTCACACTGATTTTTTTTTTTTAAGTACATCTCACACTGATAGTAAGATTTAGAGGGTAAAAGAAATATCGATTGTGTGCCTGTTAACAATAACGTAAATTTTGCAGAACCAATACTGAAAAAATTGATCTAAGTCAGTTCTACTTCACTAGAAAATATAACACTGATACTCACAAACTATATGCCCTTTTTGTTTTGTGTGTTTATTCTCTTTGCTATCTTACAATTTTCCATTGCATGGAAAAATATTATTGTTTCTTTCAAAAGAACAAGAGAGGAACCAATTTTTGGGAAAAAGAAGAAGTTGTGACCTTAAAATTAACTGACACAAGTTTTAAAGTTATAAGTAGTGGTAACTTTTTTGTTCTTATCTTATTAATTGGATCGATTCAGTTTATATGAAGCAATCCGCGATCAGTTATTCAACATTATATCAATTTGTAGATGACTATAATTCTCGAGTTCGACTGATTTTGAAAATAAATAAATTCCTAGCAAAGAGCATTTCTCTCTCTCTTTCACATATGATTAGAAGCAGGGGTGAAGTTAATGGCACAAGGAGCTTCATTCAAATCTCCTTAGTCGAAAACAACGTTAGTATATATAAGGTCGATATTAATTTTTACTCTATATATAATAGATGTTGAATCCTCTTTTAACTTTTTTTTATATTTACTTAGGGTTTTAAGTTTTGTATAGCATAAGAAGGTAAGCTAATTTTTTATAATATCAAATCATCCAAAAGGTATCTGCAGAAATTAACTAGCCTGCATGTCAAGTAAAACTTATACATGCAATTAATTATATGAAATTAGGATTTCCATGTACATATAATAAATTACACAGAGAGGATCTCTCTACAATACCATTTTTAACTTTTGCTTTGGCACAAAAGTCGTCTTCATATTGCCTCCAGAACATCAATATGACAGATGACATGCCTCTATTAGGGTTCTTAATTAATTAGTTAATTGCTATTTGATTCAATATTTAACTTATCACTAATTATAAATCAAAACTAAACAAATATGCCGTCTTTTTCTGCATTGATCATGTGAAGACTTTTCAAAGTGTATGGCTGGCCACATGCTATCACATAACACTTCAATTTTATTTTGTTGTTAAATAATCTGTGCTAATATTTTATGAAATCTTGACAAAAAAAGACATGACATGAGATTTCATCATCTCTGTCCCTTTGGTAAAAAAAAGCATGGGCCTAATTTAAAAGTTTTATCAAAAAAAATGTCATTAATTAATTTAATTTCCTGCAACTTCATTATACAGAACACCATTCTCCACCAGTCAATATGAATAAAAGTAGAATATAATAGAAAAGTATCTCAGATCACAGTGGTTCGGAAATTTAAAATTTAAATTTTATGAATTTGGATTTTAGAGTCTATTTTATATTGATTTTGTGAGTTTTTTATATATATATAAATATAAAATTTTAATTAAAATAATAAATTTGATAAAATCTTTAACCAATCACTGGAAAACTAAAAATTATTAGAACGGGCATAGTTTAATTTATTTAATTATATCTTTAATATATAGTTTCCCTTGCAAGTCATTTTGTTGTTTTATCGGTTAAATACATGAATAATGGCATTTTTGATCCCTCGATTATTGATAAACTCTACTTTGAATCTTTATAATATTTAGTTAAACTCATTAAATCTTGAATTAACTAGAATATGTGTTTTTGGTTCATTTGATTAGGAAATATGTGACATTTAGACTATCTATCACTCTCAAATATTTATGGAATAACTGATCAAATTTGACACGATGCATTGAATAATGAATCACTCAATAATCATTGGAAGATTCATAGTCATAGGTGTTAAAAGTGCACAAATTAATTAATTGAAGATTAAATATGTTTAACAAAAAATTACAGGAATCAAAATAAGAATTTATCAATATAATGGACTAAAGGTGCTAATTTCCATTTTCTTTTTCTTTTTATAACCAACGAGGAAAAGACTTGAAAAAGAACTTCAGCCAGCTCTTATATTTGCAAATATTTACACTCTTTTGGTGCAACTTTTCTGTATTGTAAGTCTATAAATATGGTCTCAATAGCAATTATAGCCAAACATGTAGTTTGAAGCATCAAAGAATTTTTCTTTTTGTGTTCATATATCACTTACCTTTTTTTTTAAATGCTAAAAAATTACTTTTTAATATAAAAAATAAAAATGAAAATACTATGAAACACCTAGATTTGCTTAGTGGAAGATACACTTTTTTTAAAAAAGAAAATCTTGATCATAAAAATAAAGCAAAGATTAGTTTGTGTGGTTTTAAGTAGTTTAATGAAATTAGTTTATTGTGAAGAAGAATATTTGGACAAATTAAAGTTATTATTCTCTAAAAAAACAAATAAATGAAAAAAAAAAAAAACACCATACCATTGGATTTCAAATCTTTAATTTTGATGATATGCTATATTCGAGATGATAGAAGAACGGTGCTCTTTAATTCTCTTTTAATCTCTAAATATACTTTATTTGCAAAGAAAATTGCCATTAAAATAATACTACTCCATTTGCTTTTGAATGTGCTTTATTTTCCTTCTTTCTAATTTCCAAAGTTGTGAAAATTTTCCAAAAAAAGGTCTTGATTAAATATTCTCTCTAATTTAATTGAACAGGCATTTGTTATTCAACCTGAATTCAGTAAGACCATTTTTGGAAGATGATTATTACACTTCAACACTGATAATATAAGAACTTTTATACGATCAAATCAGTCAAAATATCACTTAGGATAGTAGCTTGTAAAAAGTAAAGTTGGTGACCCAAAAAACTAAGGCTAGTACTAATTTGCTATAACACTCAGGTTATTTGATAAGTGGAATAAACGATTATAATCCCATAACTAGTGGGATTATTTTATCTCATGTTTTATAAATTTTTATTTCGAAATTAATAATTCTGTGATTGTTTATATCATATCTGTGGTATTATTTTATGTCAAATTTTATGTGGGATAACAATTTTAAAATTATTATTTTTAAATATAAATAGTAAAGTAATAAATTCCTCCTTCTCAAAAGAAAATTAAAATAAAAGTTTATCTCTATTAATTCAGTTTAAATCACATAGATATTTGATATTATATATTTAGTCCAATAAATTAAATATCTATCACTAAAAATATACTCATTAATAATTTAATCATTATTTAAATCTCAAATTATAATTTTAACATAACTTATTTTTAACTAAACGACCGTAAAAGAGTCTTCACGTAAGTTAAATCCAATTTCTTTTTGTGGCTTTGTTTTTGACAAGGGTTAATTCGAGTTAGGTGGGGGAGGCACTATAATTAATTAACCTGTCACTTCACGCGTGATCAGATTAATGTAACAGGGATTTGTGGAAATAATTAAGCATTATTGAAAGTGATTAAGTGAATAATGACCATGATTTGAGCGTTTATTTGTGACTAATAACATGACAGCATTGGTCATGTCTCATATCAATTTTTTTTTGGTTACTTTTCTGAAAGGAAATAACTAAGAAGAAAGAAAATAAAACACGAGACGTGTGATATAGGTAAAGAGAACTAGTTGGGTGAATTAATTTCCACTAAGCATCTTTTACTTGCATTATTTTTGTTAATTAATTATTTTCAGTATAAAAACAATGACACATTTTTTTATTCAGCAAATGTTTATTAACGTTATTAACATTCTACCTCATATTGAGTTCATTTATTTGACAAAAAGTCTATCAAAGTTTATTTTTCTCGATAAAAATGTGAAACTATGTCACATAAATTAAATAAAAGAGAGTAAATTTTACTAGACAGATGTACAAAAATTTTGGGACTGAAGTTTTAATATAAAATTATTTTTATTAGTAAGCATTTTAATTTCAAAATAAATTTTTTTGATAAATATCTGAATTTGATCAAATTTTATTTTAAAAATATCGGGCAGGAAAAGAAAAATCAAGTTTGCATCCCATGTACCATATTCCTCGTGGACACTTTTTTCACACGAAATGAAAAAAGGTGACAAAAAAAAAAGATTAGTGCTAGTTTGTTTGTTAAATGGCTACTTTGATTTATTCCAATAACAATGATGAGAAAATAGTTACAACCTAAAGTTTAAGTGTAGGGTTCCAATTGCGTAAATGTACCCTATTCTTTAGAAGATATTTTCATATTCTTAAAACTTATGCAAATATAATATTTGAGACCAATAAAATATTAAATTGCTTTTAACATTTAAAAAATTTTAAATTATAATTTAAATATTTTATAATAAAAATCTTAATTTGCTAAAAGAAGATATTTAAGTAGTAATGAAATTATTTACTAAATAATTATCTCAAAACTCATTGAAAATTTGAATATTAATTCTTCTCCCGCACTATTCATGCATCCATCCCGCCTTAAAAAAAATATTTGAAAAATAGAAACTATTGACGACAGTAGAAAAAGTGGATGTACAACACTACTATATGTTTATATTTTGTTTCACCTAGAAACATGCAAAATTTAACATGTTGTTGTCCTCTAATAATAATAATAATTATTATTATGTTGTATTAACACCGTATGCTTTTTCAATTTTTTATTAGGAAGTGGGAAAAGCATCGAATCACGTTCTATTGTTCCTTTAACATGGACTTAATTATGTGGCATTATACAAGGATCTAGTGATACTATTTGTATATAACTAGGATTTGTACTTTGTGCTGAAGACTTTGTTCCCTGCACGTGCCCCTTGTTCTTTACTCGAAAAATTTTAATAATTTAGGTGGTTGGCTAAATCACTATTAAAAATTATTATTTTTCTATTGAAAAATATTAAGTAGCTATAGTCATTGATTATCAGTGGGAAAAGAAAAAATAATATTGTTTCCACCTCAAAAAGTTAGGAAACTTCCTACTATTTCAATGAGAATCTGTTTCCCATCGTGCATTTTTCCAGTGACTGATTCAGTGGAAAATGAGTGGTAAAATCATGTTTTATAACACAAATTTCACATTAATTTACAGTGAGAAAAATCTCTATTTCTAGTAGTGAATGAACTTTCATCTTGTTAGTGAGATTTAAATTCCCTACCTTATAATCTGCTCTTATTTTTCTTTTCTAACTCCATTTTTTTATTTAAAAAAAAAATTGTTCTTTATTCTTTTTTCTTTTTATAGAGTCAGATTATTCTCTTTTTTGTTTTGGAAAATTTTATTTAAAAAATGGATCAAATAAATTAAACTTTAGAAGAAAAAAAAAAGGTGTAATATTTTTGAACATGTTCCGTAACTTGGACAAATTTGGGTACTTTTTCAAGTTACATAATTTCCCTCGATAGAATATCTCTAAAATTTGTTCATTCAACTTGACCATAATATCATTGTCCTTTGTCCCTATCGTTTTTGTTGCATTATTTCACTTACGGGTTTTTTGTTGTCTTTACTAAAAATGGTACTCAATTATAACTCTAGGTGGATTTTCAAAATCTAATTTATAATATAAATATGATAATTTCGTTTATTACTTTAATATTTTATTCTAAAATTTATTGAGATGATTTTTTATATAATTATTCAACTAATAGTTATTATCTCAAAAAGTCACTTATTTTATTAAAGAAAATTAAAATTAAGAAATAAAAATAATTTTTTAAGATAATGACTATTAATCGAATGAACACATGAGAAATCGATTTTAAATTTATATTTAAATAAAGTCATTCAAATATTTGGATGAGATGAGTTCAAATACGATAAAATAAATGTAAAATATTCATATAATTGTCTCCAACTCAAAAAACTGAGGAGCAGTAGAAATTGCAAGATATTTTTTTCTTTTTATTTGCAAGATAACTGATATAAGTCATCTATCAAATTTATTTTCAATGTGACATTACTTCAATGTGCAAAAATTCAAATAGTGCATACAATATTTAGTGGTTGTTATTAAAGAAAACAGAAACGTCAAGAATATATTAAAAATTATTTTAAAAAATTATCGACCAATCGAAAGCAAAATAATATCAATTGCATTAATTTCTCCAAAATAAAACAAAAAGGCCCTAAGATTTGGACATTTGGATGCTTTGAAAAGGAATAGAGAACACATTTCACATGCAATTTTCTTAATAACCATTAACCACTAATTAGTATCTATAATTGACACTTAGGGTGTGTTTGGTAGTTGGTACCAGGGATATTAATGTTTTTCTTCAAGGATAAATGGGGTGTTTTTAGAAAAAAAAATTATTTCCTAGTTTTTTAATAAGTAAGCAACAAAAATATTATTTATTTATATATATTTTGACCAATTAAATATGAGAAAATCGAAAAATATTTTTTGAAAATTATTTTCCTCCATACCAAACTAGGTGTATTCACTATGAAAAAAGAATTTTATCCTAAATGTATTTGTATATAATCTAGATAAATAACATGAGAGGTAAAAATGAAAATGAAGTTCGTTAAAAGGTGGAGAGCACTCAATTAATTTAAAATGCTCATTTATGAAACTTATTTTTTATACCTCTACAAAAAAGAATAATTTTTTTTATTTTTAAAGAATTTATTTGTTTTAAAAAAATATTTTATAATTTTTTAATTAATTAAATATTAAAAAAAATTATAAATATTTTCGTCTGTGCCGAACGCACCCTTCAGGTCGAGAATTAGCTCAATTATCGACTGCCCCCATGCACAAAATAGGCAAGAGATAAGGATATATGCTAAAAGTGCTCCCAACATAACTCCTCCTCTCTTAAAAGCAAACAAAATTTGTTTGGGGGGTTTTGGGGTGGCTAGGGGCTTGTGCGTAAGAGGAGCAAGTAATTTATAATTTAAATTTTATGAGTTTAAAATTATATGACGTAACTTCAAATATTAATTAATTCAAAATTTAATATTCATATATGTATAGTTAAAAAATTAATATATTATTGAATTCAGCCAAATCAATATCTAACGCTCTCTGTCTGCCCCTACTTGTGTGCGGAAATCTAATTCAGACGTAATGCTTGTATAAATTCATTGACAAGACAACATCTTCTTTATTTGAAAACTTTATATATATATTTTTTCCAATAGTCATAATAAAGTATTGTAATTTGGTATAGTAAATGATATGGAATTCTTTTGTGGATTTTATTTTGTGGGGGAGGGTGTTTTCAGAAAAAGGAAGGAAAATTTGATGGGCTGTAACTGCACAGATCAATTGTAGTTGTACTTGTCTGAAGAATCAATGATCGTCAGAGCAAAAGCCAAAAATATCTCGAAAAAAAAAAAGAAACTTTGTGGGTGGTGTCAATGCACCACTTTTATTATATGACTAACTATTTGTTAGATTCTGCTATGCTATTATGTTCTTCTTCAAGAATATGTTCGCAGAGATAATTATTTTTGTTATGCAGTTAAATTTTTTTATAACAATATTATTTATGTATGTATTTTTTGATAATTATAATAAAATAAAATTATATAATATAAAAATTAATTTTGAAAAGCTTTATCATTATAACTTCATTTGAAATCATTAAGAACAAGGTAAATATCTAGCTGTATTCGATATTTTCGTCACGTTTAGAACCAATGGCTGTGCAGAATTTCCATCAGGAAATTCATTATATATGTGTGCGGAAAATCTAAATTTTATATATATAATATAGTTTTTTTATTTTATTTAAAGATTAAAAATAAAATAAGAATACATATTGTGTAAGTATAATTAAATAAAAAAATAATTTGTATTCGCACTCATTTTTTGCACATTTATACAGATAATAATTAGTTTCATTTACTTAGATGATAGATTGTCTAAATCACACAGTTAAAAATATGATTTTTTCTGCTAGCACGAAAAGTTTTGTCCACCGTACTATTTTATTTTTAGTTACATTTACTTGAGAGTTAGGAAACAAGGAGTAATTCTTGAAATAGTTTTTAATGACACTACACCAATCAAGAAAAAGACTTGCCAATTACAACTGCATCAGTCCTTGAAAGAGAAAGCAAAGATGAGATTACAAACCCCACATTTACAAGAATACAAATATTCCTTGAGAGGATTTATTCTTAATAATACTACTTGATTAAAAAGAGAAATCTTAGCAAGAGCACTAATATTTCTACTACTTGATACAAGTTGATAGTACATATTTTTTTGATCTTAGATCTACTGCTGAAAAGAGGATTCTCTCTCTTTTTGATTCTTTTTTCTCTTCAACCATCCCATGTCCGGAACCCACTGAACCAACTAATATTTTTTTTTTTCTTAGAGCATTCCGAAGTCACTGGTCCGACTAATAATGTCATGTCAGTACTGCAAGACATCTGCAGTCATAATGGGCTGATTGGCACATAGATAATTCCAAGAATTGGTCATGTTGAACCCATCAACCATAGAGTCAATTGGTGCAAAATTGAAGCTGTAAGGCTCATTGTGGTCCATGGCAAGTCCGTTAGTACAGTTGTTGTTGTTGTTGGCATCCAAGAAAGCAATGATTTCATCGAGTGACTCAAGCCTATGGTTAAGTTCACCTAATTGAGCTCTCAAGATTGAATTTTCAGCCTCAACATTAAGATAATGTTGTGTGGTGACATTCATACTTGTCAAAATCTGGTTGTTTTCTTTTCTCAGAGTTGCTACTTGGGTCATCAAATCATCCAAATGTTTCTGTTTTCTCATCCTTGATCTTCTAGCTGATTCCCTGTTTGATATCATCCTTTTCCTCTTCCTCTGATCCATTAGTTGCTGAAGATCTTCTTCTGACCCTGAGTTCTGAAGAAATGATGACCCTGATGATGTACCACTTGATGAAGCCATGACCAAAACTTTTTCAAGATTTAGAAATAAAGAGATAAAATTAGAGAAAAACTAGCAGGACCCAGATGGAGTTTTTGACTTAGAATCAGAAACAGAGTACAGTGAAAAATATTGTAGACTTATCTTCTTTTTTTTTTACTTTCTTTATTATTTATAGATAGCAGTAATATATATAGATAGATAGAGAGGTTAATATATAAAGAGTAGTAGTTATTTAGGGGGCTATGAAATGTAGTAAAACCAGTAGAGGAAAACAACAGAGAAAGATTGCACCAAATGGGTCCTGCGCCTATATGTGGAATTTATCATAAACCCCGAAAGAAACAGTTCACTGAGAATTGCAGACATGAATTTCAAAGATTAGAAATAATTGGGGTAGCATCAAGATTAGCTCTAAAAAGAAAACCCCTTTATGATTTTGTTAGTAGAGAAATAAATGGCAAGGCTTTTTTCTCCTGTTGAGAGCCCAGCCTGATAACAACAGAAGAAAATGAACAACTTTAAAAAAAAAATTGAAAAGTTTCTTGGTTTTTCTTCAGAAATTTTGGAACCAAAAGATCATAAGTTTGGCAGAACAAAGGAACAACAAAAGAGAGCCTATGAGGAAGAAGACGTAGAGAGAAAAGGAAGGAGAAAAAGAGAGGGGTTAAAGAAGGTGTTTTGGCTGGGATTTTATAGCACAAAAAGTGGGTGTCAACAAATTAAATAATTTGTTCAAATGGAAAAAAAGTTCCACTTCATACTTTTGTAAACAAAAAAATATTTTCCTTAATTCACTTTTACTGGTTCATTATATTATAAATATAATTTTTATTTATTATTTTAGTATATTAAAAAAATATTTAATATTTATTATTTATTTCATAATACTTAAAATTAATCATAAATTAATATAAATATTATAATAAAATATTTATATTAATTATTATTTTTTTAAATAATGTAAAATTTAAACTAGACAAGTAAAAATAAATAGGTGGAGCAATTTTTAACTCGTTATACATGAGGATTATGGTTAAATATTAATAATAATAGCGTTTTTACGTCAAGTCAATAAATACGTGATATATTTATATATTGACTTTTATCATTTAATTATACTTTCTCCGTTTCAAAATAAGTGATGTTTTTAGTTGGTGCACACCCCATAAGAAAATCACTCATTTCTAAAAAGAAAAATGAATTTACCCACTTATCCTTAATAAATATATTGAAAAAGATGTAACTATTTATTATTTTCTTAATTATGTAAAACTCACTTCATTTAAATAAAGGTAAAATTAGAATAACATCATTAATATCTTCTTAATTATGTAAAACATCACTTATTTTTTAAACAAAATCAAAAGACTAAAATATCACTTATTTTGAAATAAAAAGTAATAATAAATAAACATACATTCTCACCTCATTAAATTAGTTAATTATTTTCATGATTCGGTGTAAACAATTTATCTTGGAACAATTCATGTTTTTTTCTATTAATAAATAATCTCATATTTAAGCTTTTAACTATTTTGGAGCTTCAAACATAAATTAGGTCAATTTCACATGTTAAATAAATAAAATATTTTAGAGAAGATATAATTTAAAAGCTCCAATAGGTCAATGACTCTAGGAAATGATTTGTTCACGCTATAGAAACGAATTACTTAAAAATATAAATAAAGAATATATTAAGATATTTCTCATTGCAAGCAAGAGAGTGTTTTTAACTTCTTCTTTTTTTTAAGAAATGGAAAATAAAAAAAGGAAAATAAAAGTGAAGTATTAAAAAGGAAGTTTGGAATATAGTGTGAGAATAGGAGGGGGGGTGGGGGTGAAAGGGACATTGTGGAGTGGGAGCAGAAACCTCCACGACCGTCTAGATCCAGCTGGGGAGCAACAATATCAATTAAAGTTAAAATCTTCTGCTATTCTCTTACCTCGTTAGTCCTCTTAACTTTTCCCCAATTTCAATTAAGCCCCCAATACCTTCGCCATTTTCTATTCATATATTTCATTCGTTTAAAAATAAATAATATTTTGACCTTTTAATTTTATTTCAAAATAAATGATATTTTATATAATCAAAAAATCATTAATAATATTTTTTTAATTTTACCTTTATTTAAGTAGAAATTTTTTTTATATAATCAAGAAAATATTAAAGAGTTACATCTTTTTCAATATATTTATTAAGCGTAAGTGGATAAATTAAATTTTTCTATCTAAGAAATGAGGAATTTTCTTATATGGTGTGTTCAAGCTGAAAGCATCACTTATTTTTAAAATAGAGAAAGTACAATATAATAAAATAATCAATATTAGGAGTCTTTTGATCACGAGAATTATTTATTTATTTAAAAAAATTAATATGTGTAAATTTAATTTCAAATTAGATTTTAAATTTGAAAAAAAAAATGCTTCGAATTCATTTTTTTTAGGAAATAAATCAAATTATAAGAAATTAAATTTATTTAGAATTTGAATATTTATTTAATATATGTTTAACTAAAATTTATAATCAAATTAATATAAGAATAAGTTATTCTATTTTGACTTAGAGTAGACTACATATTATTATGAGTAAGGGTACTGCTAAGTGCTAATTATTTTCATGTTTTGAAAATTTGTGGAGATCGTAGAGAAGCATCCAGAGATTTATAATTAAAAAAATTTTACTTAATTTTCAACTTTATATTTATAAAATTAAAATAAAGTATTTTTTTTGCTAAAAATTATAATCAATTATAATTTTATTTTTAATTTTAATTTCATAATTTTAAATAAAATAAAAATATTTAAACTATATGATCAAACGTCTACTATGTACTAGTTATTGGGAGTAAATTTCTTAAAACATTAAAAATATTATTGTTTATAAAATTTATTTAGTTTTTAAAAAAATTTATCTTCAAAAAAATTTCAAAATTTTACATAATATTTATTTTGACTCATAAAATTTTAAATTTTGAAAGTTATAACCTTTAAATCCAAATACAATTTTAAATTTCACATACATGTCCAAAGGCAATTTCCCTCAATTTCAGACTTTTACGTGTAAGCAGTTTATTGTAACACGTGCATCAATCAATAATAAAAGGTAATCACTACCATCAGTTCACATTATTTATTTTAAAAACTTTTTGCACATCTTTTAATAGGATGTTTAATTACGTTAATTATAAAAAAATTAAATTATTATTTGAAATAAGTTCAATTAGTTAAAGAACTTAAAATAACTGATAAGGAACGAGCGGAGCAAAGCAATACAAGGTACGTAAAAACTCAGCAGACGTATATTTATCACATAATGATTCAGTTATGTATATTTTAATTTTAATTACACTAAAATTTCAGTCATTTAATTTAATAATAATAAGTGTAAATAAATATTTTTAAAAATAAACTATTAAATGGGCTGAAAGAATTGCTTCTCCCATCTTCGACAAGTAGTACTCCTCCATTTCTTTTTAGTTGCTAGATAAGATTTATATATTTTAAAAAAAAAATTTAATTAATATAATTATATTATTAAAAAATATTTTTAAAAATATATAATAATTATTTTTTTATATTTTAAAGTAACTTAAATATTGAGAATAAAATTAAAAGAATTAATTATTTTTAAAATTTTAAAATTAATAATTATTTTAAATTAATTATTTTTAATATATTTAACAGGTAAAAAAATAAAATAAAAATATTATATCACTAATACTTTCCAAAAAGGTATTAGTTATTCAAAGGCAAAAAGTGTGTTTTTTCCATTTCTGGAAATACCGAAAAAAAGAAAAAAGAGGACGAAGATGTAATAAGCTCCAAGTGTCCAATTCCGTTTCGGTCGTATAAAAGTACGCAAGGAAAAAAGACAATTAAAACAAGTTTGCAAGGACCATTATGAATTACAATAATCATCGCGAGTATAATGATAGATATTTGGAATTCTCTAACGACAAGATTAAAAGTTGATTTAGTGAGTTAAAGAATTTAAAATTTATCTTGAAATTTCACATTTAAATTCTAAGTATTATAACACTGATTAAAGTTACTATTGCTTCTTCTTTCATTTACAGAACAACCTTAAAAGTTGTAAATTTTTTTCTATCAATTGTAATTCTCTCTTCACCACCCACGTGTGGACAATCTACTTAGTTCATAACTACGTCTCTTATTATATAAGAGAGAAAATAATTTTTTTTCTTTTATTTTAAAATCTATTAATCCTAACAAGTGATCGCAGAGTTGATTATTCAAATTTTTCAATGCGAAAGCTTATTTCTGACTATTTTAGTGCAGCTAATCAAAATTTGTCACCCGCTATGCTTAAATTCGATTCTACTGAAAAAAATTTAAATATTTTTTATTTATTTAATTATTATCAAGCAGTTTTTAAATACTAAACAGACCACCTTTGTATCAACGTAATATTGGTGCTGGTCGTTAAAAAGTCTATTTCCCAACTGTAGTTAGAAATTAAATTACAGTAAGCTTTTTAACTTTTCTTCTTTACATCTTTTTCTTTTCAATTACTGATACTACTTTTCTCATTTTTTAATAAATGCTTTTTTAGATGTGACATTTAAAAATGACACGAGGCACCTCGATTAACGTAATATCATTGTGAATTGTGATGTGTAGGTAATCAGTAGTATTAAAAAAGCTTTGGAATTTGAAAGCAGCATGCCACCACACTGGAAATTGTCCGAAATAGCCCTAATTGATTCAGATTTCCGTACATATTCGGTGGTAACTGTGTCATTTCATTTGCGGACCATTCAGATTCCTTCAACCTTTGAGTCTGTGTTTGATCTGCAGATCTCTGGCAATGCCACTAGCAATTCCAAGATATATTTAACATCTTTATTTTTTTTTTTTGGCGCAAAATGGTACTTCGTTTTACTTCTATTTTTTTTTAAAAAAAATGCATGTAAAAAAATATTCATTTTCATTTTTGATAAAAAAAGTTTTGACTTTAAATTTAACATTAAAGCGATATTTTGATACATTTTGTCTTCTTTTAGTCTAATACTATAAGATATCATTATTTATCTTTTAAAATTTTGTATTATTTCAAAATTAGTCAAGTAAATTGAAACTCCATCTATTATATTTTACTTATTTTCCTATATTAAAAATAGTTTTTCTTTCAAAAAAATTATTCCACTTCAGCAAATCATTTTTTTTAAATTATTTTCTTCAAATATTATCGCTGTTATTAAAGTTAATAGGTAGTAAATTGGTATCTCGCTTTTAGATTAGTCTTGATGATGATTTGTTTGGCTCACCATATATATTTCTCCTTTCATGTCACTAATATTGACGGTATTCTCCTAGTTGTTGGTCCCTCATTTTTTAATACTATCTATTATTTTTTGTGCTGTAATTATAGTATTACTTTATTATTTTTACTGGTGTTATTTTTTAAATTCTATGTAATGTTTTATGAGTTTATTTGAATTAATTTATTTTATATTTTTTTAAATTAAAATATTTTTAAAGCATTTTTAAAGTGTTTGGGTCAATTTAAAAAGTGTTTTTAAGTATTTATTTTTAAATTAGAATAAATAAATTAAAAATCCAAACTTATTACATTTGGGTTATAAATCATAAGACTAAGCTAAACAAACAACCCTGTGTTATTTGCTATGCCTTCTTTATGTTTTGTATGTCCTTCCTTATACTGCTCTGAAATGAGATATTGGAGTTGAGAATTCATAAAAAATAACCTCTCTGTCTCCACAAAATATGTAGGTATGATATGCATGCACTTAATTTTTTTTTTATACTAGACATATAAAATTTAGCTGGGTATGTTGTTGTATTACCGTTTTTATTAAATGACTATATAAAGTAATCATAGTTAAACTTCAATTTTTAAAAATATAATAATAATAACAATAATTTATATTTCGTATAATCCACAAGCGAACTCTGGGAAGGATGGTGTTTATGCAGACCTAACCACTAATTTGTGAAGATAGAAGGGTTATGTTGTGTTACACCCCGTAAATTTCCGGCATATAGATGGCCTATTCGCGTGTTGGTTAAGAGTATTTGAAAGCCATACATGCTAGAAAATGGCCCGGACAAAGATCGGACAAGCGCCAAGGCAAAATGCGACTTATAAATTGCATTCCAGAAATGCGACTTATAAATTGCATTCCAGAAATGCAACTTATAAATCGCATTCCAGAAATGCGACTTATAAATCGCATTCCCTGAATGCGATTTATAGTGTCTATTATATATAAGCCCCACTTCGGTTTATTCCTTTAACATATCATAATTTACAGAAACTTCACGACAGAGAACAGAGGAAGACGTAAAGTATTGATAATTTCCTTTCGATTACGCCGTCAAACGCGGTCCAAACTCGAATTAACCTCACGTACCGAGGTATTTAGCAGCAGGGAGCATTCCTACGGATTTTGTTTTGCGAAATACGGCCGACGAATCGTCGAGCTACCGAGCTAAGGTAAGTAGAATTGCTCCAAACTAGTGTCTATGTGTTCCTAGCTGTGAAGTGAATATTTCTCCCTTCTGGACTTCTGAAAATAGCGAGTTTTTGACCGTCTTTCGATAAGCCTAAGTTTAGGCTATAATTATATCGAAAGTGACGTTGTTCTTTAGAATAAAGCTATAGTTAGTATTAATTGACATATTTGTGAATGCAGTTGGGAGAAATAGTTGAAGTATTGGCCGAGCCTCGTCCGACAGACGGATAGTTCGAGGATAAGGTATGTAAAGCTAGTTCCTTCGGCAAGTTAGTAGCTTTAGCCTTGTATAGTACAATAAACTCCGTAGTAGAATTCCCGGAAGTGGAATGTTAAGTATTGTGCGAGTTCAGTAAACCTAGTTCGCGTTGTGATTCATATTCAGTCTGAAAGTTAGAAAAGCATGTGCCCAAGGACAAGTTAGTAGTTCAGATTCAGTACAACCTATTATGTGAATAGCAAGCATGTTGTAGAATAAAAAGGAACAGATTTTCATAATAAAAGTCAGTAAAGAAAGATCTGATAGACAGACAGTTATGGCTACAGATTAGCCATTCAGACAGATAGTATCATGGCTACAGATTAGCCGTACAGTTAAACAGAGATTGCAGAATCAGTACAATTAGTAAGAATCAGTTCAGTATAGAAACCGATCAGAATAAGAAGTTAGATTCTAGATAGTCTTTTTTGAGTTATACATGCTTGCTATTTCTATGTGCTATTTGTTTGTTGAGACTTGTTGTGGCATGTGGGCACCCTTTTAGCATCCCCACCGCCCCTGGGTTATAGCTGTGTCGATACTAGATTCAGATACCGCCACCAGCTGGGCGATGCCGTCCGCCTAGAGGACGATGATGGCCGTCCACCATGATAATACGGTCCAGACCACCCTGCTTGCAGGGGTAGTTCAGTTTTCTCTGCGCAGAGCCAGTCCACCCTGTTTACAGGGGCAGAACACTCTGTGTGCGCTTGTGGCCGGGGGCAGTTTCAGATACTGATTATTATAAAATTACCTGTTGCGTGCTTGCACCCAGGGGCAGTTTTTATTACACACCCCGTGTACACTTGCGCCCAGAGGCAGGAGTCTTCGGGCTCAGACACAGTTTATTGTCAGTGGCCAAGGCCTGAGCTACGTACCCAAGGGGACCGGTAGGAGGAGCTCACAGTTATCAGATGAGTGGAGTGACTTATTTTTGGTTGGTTTAGACCCGGGTAGGGGTAAGTAGATTGTGTGTTGGTTGGCACCTTCCGGCTTATGGGGGTCGGTCAGGTATTGTGTGTATTATTATGTATACCTCTATGTGCTATTAGATACTGATAGACAGTGGGATGACACGGCATCAGGTACGCTCAGTCTAGTTATAGAATAAATAAACTCACCCCAGTTATTCTCAGCTAGTTAGACTCAGCTACCTCCTGTTTATATGTCATGTTACTGTTGTTATTCATTTCAGTTGTGTATTTAAGTTGCTTTACATGCTCAGTACCTGTGGTACTGACGCCCAGTGGGGCGCTGCATTACTTGCCTGCAGGTACTCATAGACGAGGAGGCAATCCCTCGTGATTCAAGTCAGCTATTGAGTATTCAGCTCTTGTCATCCGGAGACTGAATTCCAGAGGTGTATTTCATTTTCTTTTGTTGTACAGTACGGGTAGGTCGGGGCCCTGTCCCGATCATTTCTATTGTTATTCCTAGAGGCTTGCAGTCTGTATATATATTTCCCTGTGGTCAGCCGAGCCGGTCGTGTGAGGCCGTGCAGCTTGTCATAGTTATTTGTTATTTCTGTTCCTGTTAGCCGTGTGTGGCCATAACCAGTCAGTAGTGGTGACCTTGCCGGTCACGTAATTATTTAGCATGTTATTGTTGAGTTACAGAGAACTAGACAGCATGGTGCCCTTGTCGACCTGCATAGGTTCCCCTGTAGTAGTATGTTTCTGGTTAGCTGTTTTTCAGGTGCAGGTGGCTATAGGCCTGTTGGCCGGAGGCTGTGTTTACAGCCGTTATATAGCCCTTTGGTTCCAGGAATGTGAGTTAGAGCCAGCCAGGCACCAGATGTGCTTTGTCTCACCAGGTGCCAGTCATACCCCCAGGGCGGGGCGTGACATGTTGTTTCTGATAGACCCTTACCTCAAGTAAAACATTTTAAAGCAAGTTTAATAAGAAAATACATTAGTGAAAATAAATGGAGAAAAGATCAGTAATAACGTATTGGAGAAAAAAATAACAAGTAATAATAAAAATAAAAGAAACTGATAATAAGAGAGCAATAATAATAACAATGTTGCTAAAGGAAAGTAGAGAACACTTGACTATATACTAATCTTCTTCTTTAATCCTCGATCGTTATACACTCCTATCTAGAGTCATGTCCTTTGCATGAGTGTCATGTCTTATCTAATCACATCTTCCTAATACTTTTCTGCCTACCTCTATCTCTTCTCATACTTACCACGGCCAACCTCTCAAATCCTCACCGGGGTACTTCTCCTCATTACATACTCGAACCACTCAACTTCATTTCCTTCATTTTGTCCACTATGAAGGACCGAAGGTTACTCCATCTTGTCCCTACTATCTTCGTTAATAATTTCATTTCTCCTAATATGCTCGTACATCCATCTCAATATTTTCATATTCATTAATTTCATTTTTTAAATATATAAATTCTTGACCGGCCAACACTTTAGCTCATACATGATTAGTAAAAATAATTTAATAAAATGAACTTCTAGTAACTAGTAATTTCTGATGAGAAATACCAAGTCAACAAAAACTTTATTAGGAGTTCTTTGCCAAGTCAACAAGAGGTTAATAAAATAAATCCCTAATAAGTAGCTTCTTAGAATAGTGAGTTCTTTTTCTATAGCTATATGTATTCATAGTTATTCCAATTTATATTCAGTTCGATTTAACTTATGTGATATCATTTTATTTCTGTATGGCTCATTATTTCATTTATTAAATCTTTTACACTTTATATATTAGTTGAAGATTAAAACTTTTGAATTTAAACGGATTTTAATAAGGTGTACGTGCTATGTACATTAAATCTGAATACACAAAATTTTAATTTCAAATTCTTTTTTTTTATGCTTTATATATTAGCTTTCTTACTAATTAAAATGAAAATATTTACATTCACTTTTTTTAATTGATATATATTAGTGTCATGAGTCTAGATGTGGAATCTTCAGTAGTGAAATTGGTGTCCCCTACGGAAGTGATGAAAGATGATTGATGATGAGAAAAAGACAGCAACGGTGGTGGAGCCATTGTTTCAAAGTAACAGGAGCTATATCAATTCAGTTTTATAATTATTCGCTTGGAGTTGTATTTATTGAATACAATCTATTTATTTATTCAACTCACTTATAACAACACATATAAATTTACTTGATATATCACTCAATCAAGTTGTATCAATAATTTTGCTTTAGATTATATCTATTCATTGAACCTAATTATATTAATACATATAATTTTGTTAAATACAGTGATTGACGCCTCAGTGTAAAGAATAATTATCAGACTAATATTTTTCCTTTTATTACATGAATAGTTGCGTAGAAAAATTTATTGATTATAAATAAAAATGGTAGTCTGACACTAGCTTAAAGAATTAGGCAAACCTTTAGTAAATAAAAAATTGAAGTATACATATATATATAACGAAATATGTCACCAAATATGAATAAAACATTTAATGATATGGCAAATAAAAATGATCTATGATAAATGTACACATGTGCACAGCACGTGTGAATTATTTTAGTTTGGTTAGCTATGCGAAAAGCATTAGTCATAAATATAGGTAGTAAATTAGGTCTGTTTTTATTTGTCTTATTTTTTATTACTATTGATCTTAAGTCATTGTCATGAATTTGAAGTATCTTATTCTGTTTTCTTGAATTTGGGTTATTCTAATTTTTATGAACAATATGTGATACTTCTTCGGTTTCAAATTTTTTTATTTTATTTTTTTAGCTTGTAAAAATTATTTTGTTTATAAATTTTTTAATTTTAATTTTTATATGATATGTTTGAGATTGTAAAATTAAATGTTATATATATTTTTAATTTAAAATCACAAAATTTAAAAATCTTTTTTATTTTTTTAACTATGTGTCAAATCAAAGATCATATGAATAAATTAAAATGGAGGTAGTACTATATTTACATTGAATATTACTCCCTCAGTCTCAAATTATCTGTCTTTATTTTTAAAAAAATAATTATTTTAAATTATTTATCGTTTTAAAAGTTTAAGATAAAATTAATTATTATTTTTATTTTACTGTTAGTATAATTTTTTTTAAAGATCACAAAATCTTTGAATACGGTGTTTTTGAAGTCGTTAGTTTCGTTTATAAGATGTTTATGTAGATTCTCTACTCATGTCTATTGATAAACGCGAAGTAACTTTAATAATCACACACTCAAAATAAAATAGCACAAAAATTAAATAAATATTTAATAAATGAAAAATATAAACATAAATAAAATTAATATAATAAAAATTTTTTAAATATTTTTATCTAAAATCATGTTAAATGATATAAATTTGTGTGACATAAAAAATAATTTGGGAACATATATAAAAGGTGAGATTATTTAAATATTATGATTATGATTGAAATTATTTAAATATTTTTTTAAGAAGAATTGAAATAGAAAAATAATATAATATATTTAAATGGAAAAGAAAAACAAATAGAAGGTATGTTCACTATCTTCAAATCAAAATCATTTATATTCTTTCTATTTTAAAATAAATAAACTTTTAAAATATGATATACTCTTAAAGAATTAATTAATAGCATTAATTAATGAATAATTTGTCAATATTATTTTTTATTTGTTTAAAGTTTTTCTTCAAATTAGAGATACTTGAAAATCAATTAAAGAGAAGAATAGTTTTAAATAAAAGTAATAAATCTTCTTTGATTTTTAAAAATTTATTTATTTAAACAAATAAAAGAATAAGTACTGTTTTGAAATAAATCTAAAATTCCAGTGTATACCTTTTCACGGATCGAAAGAAAAAAACAGTTCGATCGAATATTTATTTTTAAATATGAGCTTGAAAATTCCTTTGTAACTCACGAAATTTCTTCGCAGTGGCTCCCTTACGTGCCTCACCTCAAACTACTATTTTAACTAAAATTATTTATACATATATTGTGTATACTTGAATTTTGTGTTTTTTAACAACAACAACAACAATTATTACTATTCTGTTTAGTGGACAACCATAATTATTACTATTATTTTTATTTCAAAATTATTACTTTCTTCATTTTATTTTAATTGATAAATATATTAAAAATAATTATTTTAAAATTTAAAAAAATAATATATTATATATTTTTTGAATTCTATCTTAATACTTAAAGTCAGTCTAAAATATGAAAGAATTTATTGTTGTATGTTTTCAATACATATCTATCAATTAACAGGGTTATAAGTAAAGTTGGAATCTCTATTAATTTTTTATTAATGAGTGTGCAAATCTTATCCTAGCAATTAAAATAAAACAGAGAGAATATCATGTTTTGTTTATTGAGAATTAATTTATTTTTTAAAACTAAATTAATTTAATATTTTTAAAATTATGTAAAAATATTATATGTTATTACTATGTTTTATATTAATACACTAAAAATATATATTAAAATTAATAAAATTTGCCTTCTTCCGGGAAATTAGCCTTCAATGAAGCATCACCGTTTTTGCTTCATTTCTGTCTCAATCTAATATTTTCTTTTTTTTAAAAAAAACATGAGTTTTTGAATCGTACTTCTATTTGTTGGAGTTAAAGTCAATTCCTAGTGATAAGTTTAGAAATTTTATTCTCCTAACCAATTAATTTATCTTTTAGGTGTGATTATGTTTTTGGCAGACTTGAACAGTTTGATATTAATGGAACTAATATCCAAATTAATAATTAATTTGGTTTTAAAAAAAATTAAAAAGTGTAAAAAAATAGAGACCGTCCACTTCCTAGGTGAGCCGCAAAAGGCAAGTTGGCTCTAGCAAAATGACAATCACTGTCTGGAGTGCAATGTGTTATACATTTTCAATTTTTATCACTTTCTATACAGAAAAAGAAAAGAATAAAACATTGATTAATTATGACTAATTCTTCACTCAAAAAATGGTCTGATACAATGTACATTTGGTCCTTCCAATCAAATGTACTTGTCGACAAAATTATATGGGTAGGTGATTATTGTTTCATCCGACATCGGTGCTACAACTTGTTAGAAGATCGTGGACAATTATCTTCTCGTGAGCTAACTTTTAATTAATTAAATAAAATATTTGTTTTTTTATAGAATATTAAGGTAAAGCTTATTTAAATTATTATTTATTGATGTTGAGCCTCAATAATAATTTGTTCAATTTTATTTTCAATAAAGACAGTTGACAATTAAATTCAATTTTGATCATTGTTTTCATACCGTAATAGTGCAAACAAAAAAAAAAAACTTTCGGCTCCAAGTTGTTCAAGTATAGTGGCATTGAGTTTCTCAATCCTTTAACTTAGAATTAGTTATTTCTATTTTTTCGATGCGGCATGTAAGGGATATAATTTAGCGTAGATAGTCAATTTGACATGGTGAAAGTCATCTTGATTATTTCTAAGCCCTATGTGAGTTTTTGTAGTTGGATTTGCTCCCCCACCGTTGTTCAACGAGAATGGATAAGGCTCGTAGGATTGACGTGATGGGGTAGGGAGGTCTATATTTCTGGGAGTGAACTCCGGGCGATATGAAATTTATGGATACAAGTTATGAGGTGAAAATCTCATGTCTGATTCTATAGAGTGGTAAAAAAGAAGACTTATCTGTCAACTTTTTCATTGGCACCCCCAAAAAATCAAACTCTGCATTACGTAAAGTTGCCAGAGTACGATCAACCTCTGGATTTGAAATTACTGCTTATATACATGGTATTGACCATAATTCACAAGAAAATTTTATAGTCTTACTAAGAAGAGAAAGGGTTAAGGATTAACCTGGTTTTAGATATTACATTGTTCCAAAAACCTTAGATGTTGTCGGAGTAAAGGATCGTCAACAATGACATTCTAGTGCATCGTAGATTCTTATCCAAGAATTATATCATTTGATGATGCCATGTGAATTGCTAAAAATATGTCAAGTATATGGCTAACCCAATAATAAAAGTTTCGTAAGAAGATTTGAGCAGACTACCATGAAATAAAAAATTTCATATCTAATGAAAAAGAGATGAATGAGTTTCTTATATGACACCTTGAACAAATTCTCTCCTATAAGTTAATTTTAATTTTTTGATCATCCAACAACATATGATTGGTCATTAAAATTACCATGTTCAGCGATATTTTAAAAAAGAATTGTATCTTTATAAGTTAAATGACCTTTTAAATTTATTTCTTAAAAATGATCAGTTAGTTATTTTTCCTCTAGATGATTGTTCCACTTTACCAACAATTTTGGAGGGAGGCATAATATTCATTGACAATGTCATTCTTCCTCATGCATATCTCCATATGTTTAGAGAATTTATAAGAAAAGAGAGGAACTTTTTATGAAAATCATAATATCAGATGGGTTGTGATAATATTTCGAGATTCAAACTCATAAAATTCAAATTTAGCATTCACTAATTTATTATCTCTTTTTATGATCAGATTACAAATTAATACTTATAATATTAATTTACCATTATTTATTTTGTAAATGACTTGATTCTATAAATAATTTTTTTACACTGTTAATATATAAAAACTCTCTCTTTTTCAATTAGTAAAGCAAAAGATGGGTTCTCATGAAAACTATAAATTCTATGAGTTATTATTGCTACAGATCTATCTATTACTTTTTCTTCAATAATGTTAGTGGTTCCATCTTGCAACGTATGGGATTTCATAAAGGATATATATTTTTTCTTATTTGAACTGAGGAGATATCTTCTTACTTAAGGTATGCAATATATATATTTTTTATTTTATTTTTTATTTCAAAAATAAGTGTTTCATTTGTCAAAAAGAAATTATCTCAAAATAAGTATTGTTTTTTTAGAAATTTAAGACAAAAAATAATACTTCGATTTTCTGAATTTAACTTGGCACAACATTTTTAAAGAAAAATTTTAAATGTTATGATCTTAAATTATAAATATAAAAAATATATCAAAATATTCTTTAATCTTGTGTTCTTAAATATGTCACTTGAAAAGCTAGAATTAAATAGTTGTCAAAAAGAAAAAGAGACATTATTTTTGGAACAGATTAAACAGGAAAGTAAAAGAAATAAATTTAAATGAAGAAAATAAATTATTTCCAACTATATCTTTGTATTAAAGAGCTAATTCTTCTTAATAGTGTTTAATTCTAAAGAAAGATTTATAAAATATAAATAAATCTAGTAAATTATACCTTACATTTATTATTTTTCTTGACATAAAATAAGTTAAAACAGGTTGAAGAAATATTTATTTGTTAAATTTTAATGACGATCATAGTATTATTCATGAATCAACAATTTATATTTAGAGTTCAAACAATTTTATATACTACTTCTGATTATTTTTGCTATGTTTGACTTGACATATTCTTTATAAAGTAATAAATAAAATGTAAGATCCTTATTCATTATAAATCATTTAGATATTAAAAAATAAATAATAGTAAAATTAATAATAAAAGTAAAACAACTATAAAATAACAAATTGTCTCTTGATTTTTCAAACTAAATTAATAAAAATAGAGATCTACTTCCTTCACAGCTGGGATCGACAATATGGACAAGATCGATTTTTGAAAAGCCATTCTAAAATACAAACTTCATGATAGACGTGGGAACATTGATTAATGCCAGAAACAATCGACCCTGTCGAAAATTCTTCCCTACAAATCGAACAAATATCCCATAAATTTGAACAATCCTCATATCTCATCCTCTTCATCCCTACTTCTTTCTGTACAAGTTCAAACTTCTTAATCCTTGAATCCAATTCTTTTTGAGCCCTTTCCCATGACTCAAAATTGTAATTTTCGTCCATATTATTATACATCTCCATAAATTCCGTTTCAGGTAAACAAGTAGTCTTCGTAATATCCAAAGCCATGTACCCGTCTTTATTATTAGAAACGGAATCCTTCGTGCATCGAGCGAGCGCCAATACTTTAGAAATCAACGTTTCCGTATCTAACGAGAAGGGGACATTCATCAAAAATATAATTTTCGATATAATGTCGAAACCATCGTGGTCAGATATAATATTATCGTGAGGAATCCAAAAAGAGTATTCAGCTTTGTGATCTACGACGTAGCAAGAAGAAATTAGTTTTGAGGAAAGACGGTTAACGCGAACAGTAACCTTAAGAGGGAAGCCTGGGGTGTTACGGGAGTTTCTGTTGACATCCAATTCGCACATATTTGACCTTAATCGTGTACCGCCGCGGTGTGATTGTGAACATGTAACGCACACATTAGTACCTTCATTGTACCTGGAATTTCCTTCTTGAATTTCAGGCAAATCGTCTATGGTTAATATTTTCGGCATAATTGATAAAATTGGTTGAGGACAAAGGTAACTCTTGCTGCAAAAATTAGCAATGACTCGTGCAAAAGAGATAGGGAGGTATTGCTTTTTATAGTTTGCAGTAAATTATTGGATCTTGAATCCTAAACAGAGTTGGATTTTTTTTCACTTTTTCTCCTAGTAAGTGTGTACTTACTGCAGTAACTTTTTCCAATCCTAACAAAATTGTATTTAAGATTTTTTCCTTTTATGTTTTCCAAATCCCGCATGTTTTTTTCCCCCCTTTTTATGAAGCCTTTTGGTCAGGAAATAATTTTTCACTTTATTTTAAAATTTAATATTTTGTTATAAAATTTTTAAATTCAACTTGGAGTTGGATTCAAAGTGTTTCGACATGTTTTCTGACTTTCTCTTCATAAATTTTAAATAAAATATTTTAAGCTCTGTTTTGCTGAAAAAAAAAGTATATTAATTAAATATAATTTTATTTTCAACTTTATAAATTTCAAATAAAGTGAAAAAAATTTGAAATATATGGCCAAAGTTTGTCAAAGTTTTCTTTTACCAGAACTTATAATATGTTTTTTTTTCAAATGCAATTCTGTCCTATTTTACACTATATAATTTAAAAAGAACTTTACGATTTTGTCTTTTAATTTTAGATTTAATTAGAGTTATATGAGCTAAAGTACTTAATTTTATTGGTTAAATGTGATAAATTTCAAGGTAAGAATATCAAACTGTTAAATATGAAACTAGCAGAACTGTGGAATATAAGAATAATTTTCTGTATTCCTAAAAAGTAGTTGTGGAATTGTGGCTGCTCTCTAGTTCAAGATTCCAACTATGTATTGGGCCTGGGATGCAGTTCCACGCGGGCCATAGCTAAAAGGGCCACCATTAAGTTTTGGAAGCCCACTTTCTCTGCATTTTATACTCCAGTATTTATTGTGTTGGACATGCATTTCTAAGAGGTTTAACCCAAGCTTCTAAGAAGTCAAAAATGTCAAAAAATTTTTTACGGAAAATGATCAAAGATATTCTTAATCTATGAAAAATGGCTTATGAATGCTCTTATTTCACTTTTTGGTCTAGAAATACCCTCAACCTTTGTTTTTGGCTCAAGAATACCCCAAGGTTATATCTCAGATAGTCACTCAACAAGGGTATTTCTCTTAGAAAGTCACTCAACTTTATTTTCTCAAAGAGCATATTCTTATTTTATTTTAATGGTATAAATAAAGTATAGTAATATTTTCTTAGAATATGCATGATTGTGATTTATTATATTTAAAATATTATCAAAAACAATGAGTATGTTTAAAATATAAAATATTTATATTGAAAAATATACCATAATTATAAAAATATTAAAAACAAATTATGGGCATCAATTATATTAACGTTGCTAAAGATTTAAATATTTAAATATTAAAAAAATTATAAATAATTAAATTTGTGCATGTTAAATAGTGTGTATTATATAAAATAAAGTTGACTGACTTTCTGAGAGAAATATCGTTAGTTGAGTAACTTTCTGAGAAAAATATTCTTAATTGAGTGCCTTTTGAATTATAAAACAAAATTAAGTTACTTTTTACGAGAGATGTGCTAGTTGAGTGAATACCCCTCCCCTTCTTTGAGATATTTAACTTACATTTTTCGGCGAGATATTTTCTTCTGCTTGATTCTCATGGCGTTCCCCGGCGAGATTTGTTTTGCATTGATGCCTTCTTCTTCTATGACCAAATCTAAAAATACATCTGCAGAAATTGTTGATCAGACTTTGAATCTGAAAAATTGATAGATTTAAATACAAGGGAGAAATTCTTTTTGATCTATCTAATAGATTTAGATACGAAGAAGCTTTTTTTGATCTGTTTTCTTCTGCCTTGATTCCCATGACGTTCTCTAATGAGATTTGTTTGGCATAATGTCTGTATCTTCTCCGGCCAAATCTGAAAACATATTCACAAGTTGACATTATTGATGAACTTTAAATCTGAGAAATTAATAAATTTAGATACAAATGAGAAACTATTTCTTTTGATATGTTTGATAGATTTAGATGCAAAGTAGCAGCAGCACAACCTAACGTGAGGTATGGGAAGGGTAAAATATACACAGAGATCATATGTCTACTATTATTTTAAAAATATATTTCATTTGATTATTATTCTCTAAGAATCTCTTTATCTAGTTTTCTCCAATCTAAATTGTCATTTATTCTTCGATCCTATTGTTTGACATCGAGGGTATGCTCAGTTGATTGAAAAATTTGGTGGCTTCATATCAGCTAAACTTGCCCCTTACAATCATTAATTTTCTTTTGAAATCTGCACCTCTACTACCTTAAATTCTTTATATTCCTTCTTAGCTTATGTTGTAGTCCCCTCACTATACCCTCAGTTTTGCTGCCCTGTTTTGCTACTGTAAATACTACTTGTGCTCCTATTAGTTTGCTTAACCTTAATCCTACTACTACAGCTACTGTTTTTATGTATGGACGCTGTACCTCCCTGTGTAATATTTTGTTTGTTTGCACCCAAAAAAATATGTTGGTGTTCAAAAAAAAAAATTAGCAAATTTTGCGAGGCGGACTTACGCGGGGTGAATTTATATGGGACGGGGGCGGGACGGATTGAAAACATCAAATTATGCTATGTAGTGCGGGTTTAAATCTTTGTGGGTCTATGCGGGTTTGCTCCACAATCGCACCGCACCCACCCCATTGCCATTCATACAGTCTAACCACTTTTCTATAAAATTTGTCTTTTTGTTATGTTGGCACCTTCTTATCACACAAAGCTCCAGATCCTAGTCTCCATTTCATGAAAATACTTCGAGTCTCCTCCCACTGTCCTTATCGAGTTTTGACTCCATCATACATATCCTTAATCACCTTAATGTACGCCACCATCTCTAGTAGCCAAACATCTCCAAGGAACCTCCCATGGGATCTCGTCATAGGCCTTTTCGAGGTCGATGAACACCATGTGTAAATCTTTCTTCCTCTCTATATACTACTCCACCAATCTCCTTAGGAGATGAATAACTTCAGTCATCGAGCGCCCCAGCATAAATCCGAACTGGTTTTCAAAAATCACCACGCCCTTCTCGACCTGCTCTCCACCTTCTCTCCCAAACCTTCATAGTGTGGCTTAGTAACTTGATACTCTTATAGTTGTTGCAATTCTAAATGTCGCCCTTATTCTTGTACAACGGAACCATTATACGCCACATCCATTCCTCGGGCATCTTCGCCGTCTTAAAAATGAGATTAAATAACTTGGTCAGCAGCTTCATTCCTATCTTGCCTGTGCTCTTCTAAAATTCTATTGGGATCTCATCTGTCCTGGTCGCTCTATACTTATATATCCTAAGAATAACACTCTTGACTTCCCTCCATCCTTATACGCCTACAATAACCACAATCGCATCGCCTCTTTGAGTAGCAACTTTTTTCGATATGTTTTCTGGCCTAATTCCCATGGTGTTCTTTATTGTATGTATATAAAATGTATGTTCTGCGTATCCCATAAAATATATGTTCCGTGTATTTCATAAAATACAAGTGATAGAACCTCTTAACAGTTAATATAGTAGAGAGAATGAATGCAAGTAACACAAGTTGGTGACAATTGATTCAGTGTTTTTTGAAATTGTAACTAGATTACGGATGTGTTGTATTTAGATTATTTATGGGTTGTATCTTTTGAAGTTGTAGCTAACTTGTATTCGATGTGCTTCTATTTTGCATTTAGGATTTAGATTTGAATTTATGGTGATGATTGGGGTGATTTTCTAGTAAGAATACAATGTATCTCATAAAATATAAGTGATTCGCTTATATAGTGTGAATCGTAAATACAACAGAATTAAGCGAGCAAATCTAGCGAATTTGAGCAATAGATACAACAAAATTGAGCGAACAGATACAACGAAATTCAGTGGAAAAAATACTAAGAATTAGAGCGTACAAATACAGCTCTAAGACAATTGTTATAAATTATAATTAAATAAATTATAGGTAATAATGCTAATTATAGTTCAAACTATAGTTATGCATGACACTTCCTCTTTAAAAAATGGACTTGTTGCCGCTTGGGGATAGTAATGATCCAAAACGCAAAAAGTATAACAAAGCCCAAGATAAAGAAACTTGAGTTGTTCACTATAAGCCCATTTACACCGGGCACAAATCAAATCCAAATGAACTCTCCGTGTTTTATTAGCCACAATATCTAAAGACTTCGTAAAGTTGACGTGTTTTTTTCAAATTCCTCATGAATTATCAATAGTCTTAATTAAACCCCCTTAAATATAGCTATTTGATAGCTTTTAACGCCCTTCACCATCTCATGCCAAGCGAATGAAATGGCATGTAGACGTTTATCCATGTGTCATATTTGAAAAATATTTAATTTTAAAATTTATTAATTTTTATATTTAATTTTTCAATTAGTTAGAAGAAAAAAATCTTTGTTAGAGCTCTAACTTTTTCAGCAAATAAGAAAGTTATTGCTAAAAATAAGAAAATTATAATTTTTTTTATAGATTTTGCCCGAACAAGAAAATTTCACCATTGAAACAGATAGTCATTATATCAAAGTAAAATATAATAAAAATTATATAGCTGAAGCTTTATATTTTGCTAAAATTTTCTATTTCACTAAAAATAAAGGAGCTCTAACTGGGTTCTTTTTTCTTGTTCTAAATTTGGCTTGAAAAAATAGTTATTGCATCTTAAGAAGAAATAAAAAACTACACAATTACAACTCCATTATTTAAGTCAAATTATTTTTTATGTGAATAAAAATGACGGGACTCAAAAGTTTTTAAATTGATTTAAGACTGAAAAGAGAATGCTTAATTGAAATAAATAGCAATTCATGTAAAAAAAATACACAGTTAAAACTTTATTGTATTTTAAAAAAATAATATTACTTTGCTAGAATGATAGAGTTTTAATCAATTTATTGTTTTTAATTGTCTTAAAAAATAGAATACACCAGTAAATAATAATTGAGTACCGATTTTTAATTATTCTTTTTCATCTTCACGTGTTTAAAAAAAAGTATAGTCACTTTTTTTGCTATAAATTATTTAAAATTAATTTTAAAAATATACGTTAAATTTATAAGAATCTTTAAGTATTCTACCTATTTTATTATTGATTTTATTGGATGATTGTGTTAGTTTAAAGAAAGTCTAGGGTTTAATTGGGCAACATTGGAATAAAAGCTAATTATCATTTAATTTTCTCATTGTATTTCCACTAAATTTTGTGATGTACATATATCGAAAGAACATTAATCTTTTTTGTATTTTATTATTCGTTAAAAAATAAAAGTTCAAATTGAGACAAAGTATAGCATCTTTCCTCTTCTTTTTTTTTTTTCCTTTTCCACCGTTCTAAATAGTTTATGATAACACATGCCGATAAAGTAAAAGCATGGTCAAAAAGGATTGGGACACTAGTGTCTATAATTATAATTAAATGACAGATGTCAAAAGATGATATTTTTTGTCTCAAAATAAATATTTTTTATTAAAAATAATTATTTATTATTATTAAAAAAAATTAAAAAATTAGTTGTTATTATTGTAAATGTTTATTCTCATAATTAAATAGAAACGGAGAGAGTATTATTATATTTCATTCTACGTTAGAAAAATAATAAATATAAAATATAATTTACTCAATTATTCTATTTCTTAAATGTTCCTTAAAAAATTGAATACTATTAAAAAGAAATATTTTTTTAATATTTATAAAAGTATAATTAAAATAATAATTATTTTTTATCTTAAATTTTTAAAATAATATTTATTTTAAAATAAAATTTTATACTAAGACTTATTTGAGAAAAAAAAATATTAGCTGGTCTTTTCAATATATTTTATCTTTTCATTATAATCAAAATAAATAATATTTTATATAATTAATAGGACATTACTTATTTTCTTTCAAATTTATATGCAGAAAATGTCCAAAGCCGGCGTTGAATTTTCTCTTAGTCTGAGAAATTGTTTAATATTGGTCCCCTATGCTTGAGGTTGATTTAAAGTGGTCCTTTGAATATATTTAAAAAGCAATTTTAGTTATTTAAATTCATTAAAAGTGAATATTTTCTATCTTTATCAAATATTTATTAAATTTAATAAAAATTAAAAAAAAAAGAGGAAGATTTAACCAGAAACCCATCAAAGTCTCTTCAAGTTTAAAAATTAAAAGACACACTAAAAATAATAATTATTATTATTTAAAAAAAATCAAATCTGAAAAGTTGTATTGCACTCAATTAATAAACTAAAAAAACGTAAATTATAAAAATAAATTCACTTCTAAATATGAGTTTATATTAATCCTAGCTGCTTTTTTTTTTTACAATTCTCACTAAATTTCATAATTAAAATTTATCAAATATTTGATGAAAATACATCAAAATGCTCAATTTTAACCAGCCTAACAGGGCCAAAACTCTTAATATTGCCATTTGCATTCAAAGTCAAAAGTGTAACATACTTTTGAGCAGAAGAATATCTCTTTTATTCTTTTTGTTTCACGAGGAAAGTCAATTTTTGTTATTTTATATATCCTATGATTGATTTTGATTCCTTCTTTTAAATCTCTCTTATTATTTTATTGGTTTATTCTGATCAAATTAACTTTTTATTACTTTAATATATATTATACAAAAGAATACTCATCAATTATGACTTATTTTTTCGAACGCAGTTGCATCTAATATTGTGTTAGTGGTGTGTTAAGAAAATATTGGTCCTTGAATATTTTTTAAATGCTCCACCAGTTACGCTTAATAAAGTGTGATATTATTTATTTGGATAAAATTTATATAATTTTAAAAAAGATTTTATATCATTAAGAGTATTCAATATTTTATAAGTCATTTATTTTTTTAATTATCAATATGAGACTTTGTCACCAACAATCTCCCCCTCAAATGAAGTTTCATATGTCTTATTTTTATGATTCATGCATCAAATATTTCGATATATCTATTTGCTAGTCACATCGTCAAAATATTCACGATCACAAAAGCTCAGAGATTATGCATGTGCCTTCAAAGCTACAAGTGAATGTAGAAAACCAGCTAGGCCCCTTGCGATACTCATCCCGTCATCCAACCAAATTATTGACTCTAATATCAATTGTTTCGATAAAACGTTCTAAAAATACTCTTTATACATTATGATACCGTCCACTTTAAGTGCACGCATAATTTTCTAAAAAATTTCACGTCATTAAAAGTATAGTGTGTTGGGAAAATATAGTAAATCACAAAATTCTAGTAGCCTGAGGTATGCTATGACACTATCCTTAAGGATATTTTACCCGGTATAGGTGTATTCCCATGATTCAACAAACTCTTTTAGTATAAAACTAGGAGGCAGAATCTAACAAAGGTTTTATATTGATAGAAAATCCAGCAACTTAGAAAGTAGGAAGAAGACTATTTCTTTGATCGAAAAGCCAACAACCCAGAAAATAGGAAGAATATATGTTTTTCTTTTGTCTTCTATCTCTCAAGGAAGAAGACTATATATAGGGAGAATAATATGAATTTCTTGATCAAAAAATAATTAAAAAAATTTAATTCTCATAATATGTCATAGGCTACAAAAATTAATAATAATAAAAAAATTAACTGATATAAAAAGGGGAGTTATAATCTGTAAAAATACTCAAAAAGGTCATGCATCTATCAAATTTATCACAACGAATACGTTTAAGGCAATTCGATATGACATCAATTGTTTATTTAAAAGTAAATATAAATATTAAAAAATAATAATTTTATTTGAGATATTAAAATATTTATTTTTTCAATATAGTATTGCGTTATTACGATTAAGAAATCAAATTATCTTTTACCATTATTCAACTATTCCTAAGTAATTATAAAAATTTGAAACTTACCACTTTTAAATGGTTTTTAAAAATATATAAGCTTTATTTAAAATAATTTAGCTAAGACAGTACATAACAAAATTAAATAAAAAATACGTAAATAATATTCATATAATAAGAAAAGAATATTTTATTTAAAATTCATGAAAATAAAATTAAAATATAATATAGCACTATTCAAAAAATTAAAATTCACTTAAAATTGAAATTTTTTAAATTTTTTAAAACTAAATACTAATTTTAATTTTTTTGTCTATATATTTATTATTTGTTTTTGGGATTCGGTAAGAATTTATAGCAGCCCTTTTCTCTGGTTAGAACTTAGAACATGTGTTTGGTCGAATTAAAGTTCATGTACAGATGTACTCTACTAGTAGCTGGCAATAATTGATAATCTAGGATATGTCTAGTAGTACAAATAATTTATATTTTGAGAAAAAAAATTATAAGAAAATTATTTTATGATATTTGGTCGTATATACTTTTCATCAACGATAAAAAAATATTCATATCCACAAATAGAGTCCCAAGGGTAGGATGCAGTGGCGTAGTCATATATAACGAAAGATGATTAATTAAATATTTTTTATTAAAAATTTATATTATGTATATGAAAAAATATGTAAAATATATATATCAAAATTATTTTTCGCACATATATATTGAATCGTGAACACTCTTAATAAAATTTCTGACTTCTTTATTAATAGGATGTGCACAAAACTTGTCCCAATCTTTGAAGGATAGGGAAAATATTTCTGAAAATCCCTCCGCTCAAAAGAATGGTTTCTGACGCAAAATTATAAGAAAAGAAAGAGCAAGGTATCAAGATACAAAATAAATACAATAATAAACATACACAATGAAGAACAAAAGATTACAAAATAACTCAATATTACTTCTATAAGAAAAAAGAGGAAACTAGCCCCTCACGTATAAAGTGCGACAACACTCAGCTATCTACTAACCTTCTCCCTAATTCTCAACCTCCAAATCTTCATATCTAATGCCATGTTTTTAGTCAGTTGAAGTTGTGTTGGGTTCTGCCTGATCACCTGATCCCCTCAATTGTTTATCCGTATAATTCTACCTCTCTCAACTCCTGCTATAGCTAATCTTTTGTATCTCCTTACTGGTTCATCCATGAACCTTCTCTTCACACCCAAACCATCTCGGTCTCGCTTCCCTCATCTTGTCTGCAACTAATGTTACTCCCAAATTGCCCTGTATAATTTTATTCCTAATCTTATCTCTCCGGATATGGGCATTCTTGACTGACCAACACTTTGCCTCATACACCAATATCGGTCTAACTACCACTATGTAGAGCTTATCTTTAAGCCTGGGGGGCATGTTCTTATCGCACAGTACCTCGGAAGCGAGCTTGTATGTCACCGCCTACTCTAATATGATATGTGACATCATCATCAATCATCAATTTCTCAAACTCTTTAGATTATGAATCCAAGATACTCGAAGCTTCTTCTTTTGGGTATGACTAGTTCCTCTATCTTCACCCTCATCTCCGCCTCATGTGTTACATTTATGAACTTGCACCCACAGGTACTTTGTTTTACTCTTATAACCTGAAACCTTTAGACTCTAGGGCCTTTCTTCAAACTTTCGGCCTATCATTAGGTATATATCCCTGCGTCTCAAATTTGGACAAGATTTGAGTGGTGAAATCGTATTCAGTATAGGTTGAACAATGAAGTTTCTGGATTTTATTTTTTTAGTGGGTCAAACAGGCAGATTAAAAAAGTTTAAATCAATGTTGATTTAGCTGAAAGAAAAAATGTGTCACATAAAAAAAATTTAGATGGTAACATTGAATTTTAATTGATAGGTAAATATGATCTTAAAGTTGGTTACAACAATAATTACTTAATAAAATTTCATCAAATGGGATCTGGATGATAAACGTAAATATATGAAAAAAAATTATAATAAAAAATAAATATTTATTTTTTATTATTTTAAAATATATTAAATTAATACTGAATAAGTAGAGATAAGCCGAAAGAATGCTTCACAGCCATTAGAATAATGCCAATAATTCGTGAAATTAAAGTTGCAGTAAGCACTCTGAATTTTTCCGTGGTTAGACTTTGCAGACTTCGTACCCAACTTAATAATGACGTGACCAAATTTCTGTAGGCCCATAAATGTAATTCTGTACTATTATTTTTTAACCTTTTACTGAAAAAAACAACGGAGAAAAATAAGAAAACAAAAAAGCTTATTGTTTTTTCCGGAAATTAATGAAACTCAGCCAGTTGGATCTTACGTACGTATAGGGAAAAAAAATAAAATATCTTGCGTGACCACCTAGGCAAATAAGCTTATGATGCTGTCTTTGTCCATTTTAACTGTTTCTTTTAAATTTTCTAAAATTTAATTCAATTATTTAAAGAAAAATTTCTCTAATTAAAAAGACTTTCCATGCTTACGGAGATGAAAAATGTAATTTAATTAAATATTTTTTTAATAATTAATGCTACTAATTTCTTTTAGTTGCATTAAAATTTTAAAAAACACTTAAAATGAATTGGAGGGAGTAAATTACAATTTCGTAAAGTCAAATTCAAGAATTATTGGTTTGTTTATTGATGTTACAACACGACATGACCTTTCAACATATTAAAAACCTGTCCTTTTTGTGCAGTTAACCTAACTTTTTTAGATGGTAGGATAAATTGTGTTTGTATTTTCTAGAAATTAGTTTAAAAAAAGAAGATGATTGTTTGTGATATTTGGGTAAAAAGAATAGTGAGAGGTGCAAAGAAACGCATATATATCTTAGAATATAAAATAATAAAATATTAAAATTTGTGTTAAGAAAAGGGTTGATTTTACGTATATATATCTTGGAGCATTTTAGCTCAAGTTGTACTGTAATTTTGATCCCTTAGTAAATTTTAATTTTAATTCTTGATTTCAATAAGTATATATATTTGAGTTGGGATTGATTGTGATATGCATTTTTTGCTACGTCTGGAAAAAATATATTATATTTAAATTATGTTTTGCACTATATTATCTCTATACATTTAAGTAACTATATAGTTTTGACAAAATATATGTGTAACTAAATGGTCTCAAATCTCAATCTTTAATAATTTGTTAAATTTTGCAAATTCACAAATAAAATGATCAAAATGGCACATTAGATCAAACTCAATTTCCCCGATATTTTAGACATTAATACATGTAATATGATAATTATGAAGATAAAAATCATTTAATAGAAAATATATGACGAAATGAGATTTCTTGTCTTTTTACAAGCTGAACAAAAGAAAATAACATTTTTTTGATCTTTTATGTGTAAAAATGAAAATTTATTGTAAGGGTTAGAAATTTATTTCTCCCAAAATATATATTTTACCGTCTTAGTTAGTCTACTCCAATGAATCAAATTTTATCGGTTCACTAAATTCGAAATACTTACCGCCAAATGTTGTGATAGAATAAATGAGATCAATAATAATAATAATAACATAATCGGTATAATTTTATAAATAGGGTATGAGGAGAATGCAGTACATACAAATCTTATTCTTATTTTTGTAACGTAGAAAATTTATTTTTAATACACCCTCAATTTTTCAAGAACATGATTTAGAAGAAATGTAAAAGAGAAAAGCTTAAAGATATTAGAAAAAGAGAAATATTGTCAATACAAAATTAGATATAACCTAAATAAAAGAAATATATAATAGTAGTAATAAAATTGAAGAATAGAAAAATGGTACGTTAATAATAATGATATTGGTAAGGGAACAAATATTTGCTCTACACTAGAATTATGCTCTATCACTGAAAGAGAAAAAACTTTCAATTGCCTACTAACGTTCTATCTTAATCTCCGATTTTCAAGCTCTCTAATTCTATCTAGAGTTATATTTTCGATAAGCTAAAAATGTGTCATGTCCTATCTTAATAATTCACCTCAATTTTTTCTTGATCTATCTCTCTTCAAACATATGACCGCAACCTCTCACACCTCCTAGTTTGGGCACTTGTGCTTATCTTTTTTATATGTTCGAACCATCTCAGTCTCGCTTCCCACATCGTGTCCACCACGGAAGCTACTCTACCCTGCCTTGTATATATTTGTTACTACTTTTTTTTTTTAATATGCCCGCACATCCATCCAAAATATCATCATGTTTGCTACCTTTATCTTATGAACATGTGAATTCTTGACTGACCAATACTTTATCCTGTACAACATAATTGGTCTAACAACCACTCTATAAAACTTGTTATAAGTCTTGATGATACATTCTTATCACATAGAATGCTGAATGGGAACCTCCATTTCATCCATCCTGCTTCAATACGATCTGCAACATTCTTATCAATCTTTTTATTTTTTTAAATTACAGACACAAGATACTTGAAGTTCGCCATCCTTGCTTTTTTCTCCGCAGTCTTATACCTCTCTAGGTGTTCTCTTTTTATCTTCATCAATTTTATTTGAATAATCTTCTTGACTTTTACTCTTAATCAAAAATTTTAAATTTGAATATGAAAATGAACTTTTAAAATAAATTTTATATTATGCGAATTTAAATTAATTGAGTTATTGAATAGCAGATACCAAATGAATAATTGAAAAAAGAGAATAATTTGAAGAACTTGGATGGGGGTATAAAAAAGGGAAAAGAAAAAGGAAGTGCGTATTTATTTATTGAAGGCATAAATTTTACAATAAAGAGTGACAAAATCATTATTCAATCAATCCATTTTGGCATTTTCACTCCAACCACACTGTCGGCACATTAATTCTACTTATTTTCCCCCAAGAAAATTCCTACTCTCTTTTTCCCCCCCCTCGGCCCACGTGGCATCTTCTTGGGCCCCACACTTCCTATTCCTCTTCAAAATCCATAATATACAGCTCACAAATTAATCCACCAATCTCTTTCTCTCTCTCTCTCTCCTCTATATCGCCGTCGTGTAATCCGGTGATGATATTTTCCTACGGCGCCAGTAATTATTTTATTCCCTGAAATACCCTTCTTCTACTCCATTTTTCGGTTACACTTAATTTTCTTCTAGATTTTTTGTTTTATTGGTTATGCATTTATTGCCGTCCTTTCAATCTAGACACTTGGAAAAGGTAGATGCAGCAGAAATCCAGGAATCAGGATTAATCCTTCTGTTTTCTTTTTCCCCTACTTTTCTTTCTGAACTTTTGAAAGGGTTTTACAGGGAGTTTTGTGGAGCTATTCTGATTTGTCGATCTGTTAGAGTTGAGATTCTTGATTTGCTAGTCGCCGGCAGCCATGTCGGGTCCATTAGATCGGTTTGCTAGACCTTGTGAGTTGATTTTATTTTCTTTTCCATGCCTTTTTTATGTTCAATTTTGAAGTACATTACTGGTCAACTTTAGTCTATATAGCTATTTTTCTTGCTAAATAAATTAGGGCTTTTTGACCTCCTTTGAATTTTTCAATTCGATGGCTTTTGTTGACTGTATTGGATGAGATGGGTCAGAGTTGTGCTGAATAGATATAAGAGGATTCCTATAGTCGACCCAGATTAGTTCGGAATGGAGGCTTACTGGGGTTTCTTCTTATTCTTTTTATCACAAGGACGGAAAATATATATATATATTGTTTGATTGGTTTGCTTTTTGAGAAAATATATATTTAGTACAAAATATAAATGATTCACATCGTCGACTCCAAACTAGTTTCAGTTGAGACAAAGTTGTTAATTCTCTTAACCCTATGGAGGAACAAAATATAACTAATGCTTGTCCTTTCTGGACATTCTGGTGGTTTAGATTTTCTTATCTGCAAAAAGTATCTTCAATGATGACTGCTTTCTATTCAGAATAATTGACTGATGCAATTCAACTACATTCTGGTTTTAGCAACCATCAGAATGAGTTCTGGTAGAAGTGTGAATTTTGACAAAAATATGAATATAAGGGTGATTGGATTGCGGAGTGGCTACGAAAAATTGTTCAATTTTAAGTCGAACATAGTATCTATTCAGATCTCTTCCTTTCCATCTTAATCAATTGTCTGTTTAGGGCATAAGATACAGTTGCTTGCAAGTTTAAATTCTGAAGGCATATAGAAGCTTCTTTATAAAATAAAATAAAAGCTATAGAAACACAAAGGATAATTGGAAAATCATGTAGTAGAGAGGAACTGTTATTATTTTATATTTATTCTTAAATAGCAATGAGCTTTTAGATGAGCTTGTCAAACTTATTTGGTTCTGCTCTTGTTGAATTCTAATTGACCTGTGCCAAGGACTTGTTTGGTCTAGTTCGTTTCTTCATTACGCCGCCTCATTATTTCCAATATTCTGGAATTGATTTTCCTTCTCCTAATTTTTTTCTGCCACTTGACAGGCTTTGAGGGGTCATCTACACATGATGAGAGAAGAGAGAGAAAATCTGATTTTGAGAATTCAGAGGATGAGAGGAGGACGAGAATTGGTTCCCTGAAAAAGAAAGCATTGAATGCATCAACGAAATTCAAGCATTCTCTTAAGAAGAAAAGTAGTAGAAGAAAAAGCGATGGACGCGTGAGCTCAGTTTCCATCGAGGATATTCGGGATGCTGAGGAGCTACAGGCTGTTGATCAGTTTAGGCAAGCATTAATTTTGGATGAGTTGTTACCTGAGAGACATGATGACTACTATATGATGTTGAGGTAATGTCCTCGTACCTGTAACATCTACATGTATGTCTGCCAGTGATAAGATCTATGCTGCATTGAGTTAGTGTGATACTTTTGAGTGTTTAGAGACATTTGGATACTATACCTTTCATGTTTGAAACTTTATTCATATGGATCTTTTGTGAAAATTGGATTTGTCTGTCAACTTTATTAAAATGCCTTCTTACAGGCCTGCCACAATTGGAACAAAAGATAAATCAAATGTGAGTATAGATGTTTAAATTTATAGTTGGTCAAAATGAAATCACATACATGCTTGCATGCAGGCGTATGGAGAATTAAGCAAGATCTGGGGTTTTTTGGTTGTTTCTTCTTGGTGTTGTCTAGTTTAGAAGCATTCCAATTTATTAACAATTATTCTATGTTTGTTGCAGGTTCTTAAAAGCAAGAAAGTTTGATATTGAGAAAGCCAAGAATATGTGGGCAGATATGCTTCAGTGGAGGAAGGATTTCGGGGCTGACACAATAATGGAGGTAATATTATCCTCGCCATGTATAGCTAGGACAATGGACAATGTTCTTGTATTATATTTTTATCATATCTTTGTAGAATCAGTTAGGCTGAAATGTTTTCTGTACTTAATTATTCATCAGGATTTTGAATTCCCAGAGATGGAAGAAGTTGTAAAATATTATCCCCAAGGTTATCATGGGATTGATAAGGAGGGAAGACCAGTATACATTGAAAGATTAGGGAAAGTTGATCCCAACAAACTCATGCAAGTCACAACCATGGATCGTTATATAAAATACCACGTAAGGGAGTTCGAGAAAAGCTTTTTGATTAAGTTTCCAGCTTGTACAATAGCAGCAAAAAGGCAGATAGATTGTAGCACTACCATTTTGGACGTTCAGGGAGTGGTAAATTACTTTTCTTGTTTTTCATTTCTCTAAACTTGATGGTTTGAGAAGCAGTTTTTGAACGAACTAGGTGTTATTCCTATCTTTATTCTTAAGCATTGATTTCTCAGGGTTTGAAAAACTTCAGCAAGAGTGCAAGGGAGCTCATTTTGCGGCTCCAGAAGATTGATGGTGATAATTATCCTGAGGCATGAGTTTATCCTCATCTGAATAAATATTATGAAGGTCTCCTAACCGTGGGATCATTCACACATTTTTCTATTTTTTTGACATGTGCAGACGCTTCATCAAATGTTCATAATCAATGCTGGGCCTGGGTTTAGGCTCCTGTGGAATACCGTTAAGAGTTTTCTGGACCCCAAGACGGCATCCAAGATACATGTCTGCCAATGCTTTTTTCCACTTGTGTTGTTTCTGTTTTAAAAAATGTGGTTGCATTTACGTTACTTTTGTTTTGTTGTCTGTTATAGGTTCTTGGGAACAAGTATCAGAATAAATTGCTTGAAATAGTTGATGCTAGGTAAAAGGAACTGAATTCTTGTCCACTGGACAAGGAATTTTTCTATATTTATTTGTTTGGTTGTATTGCTGACAGTTCGTGCAATGTACTTCTGCTGATCCTTTATGCAGTGAGTTGCCAGATTTCATAGGTGGTACCTGTACCTGTGCAGATCGAGGAGGTTGCATGCGTTCAGATAAAGGACCATGGCAAAATCCAGATATATTGAAGGTACTTTCAAGGCCCTCATAGCTGATGTAATGTTATTTTCTGATAATGCTCTGTTCGTCACATCTTCAGGAAGACGTTCATCTCCAAGATTTTAAAAATGAGAAACCATCTTTTTTGGTGATGCAGACTTGTTTATATTTCAAACTGATGGAACCCCACCCCCACCCCTTTTCTTTTTGTGATGTAGATGATTGGTGAAGCACGGCGTGCCAAGCAGCTAGTTAAAGTTCTAAATAGTGAAGGGAAGGTAGTCTATGCTAAGCCTCGCTACCCAACGGTAGGATTTCTGCATAATTTGCAAATTATTAAGAAATACTACATATTGCTTGCTTTCCTTGAAGATCGGTACTTATATTCTTTATTTTAGCAGGTGAAAGGTAGTAGTGACACCTCTACTGCTGAATCTGGATCTGAAGCTGAAGATATTGCTTCCCCAAAAGCTGTTAGGAGTTATTCACATCTTCGGCTTACTCCTGTCCGAGAAGAGGTATACTTTCCATTTTCACTCAATTTCATGAGTTGGCTTTTCTTTTCCTGAAAGGAATCATCTGGACATCACTTTATTAAAAAAACTTCTGGACGTGAAGCCACAATTGTTATTTGACGTTCTTGCTTGAGATGAGCCTGAGATTCAAGACTGTGTCACTTAAATTAAACATAGTCACGTGCCTTTTTTGAATATGAAGTTGAGTATGTTATTTGTTATGGTCATACTTAATTTTTGCTCGTCAAACAGGCTAAGACTATTGGAATGCCTGGCTACACCACAAACTTCCCAGGATATGATGAATATGTTCCCATGGTTGACAAGGCTGTTGATTCTGCATGGAAGAAGGAACCATCCCTTCAAAGACCCTCCACCCCCAAAGGTTAGAGTTATTGAGAAGAGAATGCACTGCTTATGTTCACATTTAAAGGGGGGAGGGGAGGGGAGGAAGTATAAATATCGGGATTCATATATAGTAAATTAAACTGGTATGATAAATTTTTTGCACCTAATCAAGGAAAAAGAAAAAAACAAAAGCTCACCGTTAGGTGTATAATGAACGTTAACTTGAACATATTATGCTACTTGTTGGCCTACTACTTCAGTTGTCTTGATAAACTTCTTAATTTGTATTGACATGATTTCCATCTCTATTTACTTTTTCCAGCGATGCTTCCACTAGCAGACTCCCAAAAGCCTGTAGAAGGTCTTCATGCTCGAGTTTTAGGACTTCTTATGGCCTTCTTCATGACAGTGTTGATGCTTTTCCGCTCAGTTACATGCTGTGTTACCAAGAAACTTCAAGATGCTTCGACTGTTGAAGATCAAGCTGTTCAAGACTTTACTTTTGATGCTAGCCCTAAAGAGGAGTTTCGGCCTCCTTCACCTACTCCAGCCTTTACAGAATCTCAACTGCTCTCTGTTGTTCTCAAGAGACTGGGTGAACTTGAAGACAAAGTAAGTACGCTTCAAGAAAAGCCATCTGAGATGCCTTATGAGAAAGCGGAATTGCTGAATGCAGCTGTTTGCCGAGTGGATGCCCTAGAAGCTGAGTTAATAGCAACCAAGAAGGTAACAGTTTATGATGTCCCTCTATAAGCAAAGGGAAATCAAAAGTCCCTCTTTAATAGCATGTTAATGTGCATGTTTGCTGTTTATATGATCGTGCAATTTTCAGTTCTATTTGGATATCTAGTGACTAACATATGGGTTTAATTAACGTAGTTTATAGTTTGAAACTTTGTCGTGGAACTTTGAATTGTTGTATATAAACTTGGTACTTTGAACTGTTTTGTCATGGCCATTTTGTTGTGTCATTTCGCTGCATATACACTTACTTTGAGCTTTTTGTCCACGGCATAAAAGAATATTACTCCGATGGATTAGGAGAGATAAGAGATGCTTTGGGGGTGGTCGGTGCTTTTGCCAGCAAGAGATAAAAATTGTATGTTTTGAATGCCAGCATAAGCATTTTATTAAATGTAATTATGTGTTCTTGAAAATTACAGTTTCTTTTCATGTCACAAACCTTTTTTTTACGCTATTGAGTTGATAATTCCTTCCCTGCTTGTTTCTGGTTGAACAGGCATTACATGAGGCATTGATGAGGCAGGAAGAACTTCTTGCTTACATTGACGCTCAAGAAGCTGCCAAGTTCCAGGTGAGTTTCTGTTATCGCATGTTAGTTGAACATCATTAGAGTAGGACTTAGCCTAATTAGGATTTGTAAGTGTTGCTGTAATGTGTTACCTTTTTAACTCAGCTGAGAAGAAAAACTAATATGAGAAAACAATTTTTTTTTAATAGAAATGCGTGTGAACTTTCCTCTTTGTGCTATTAAGTCTGTTTATTTGCGTGGTTCCATAATTTGTTTTTTGTTGCTAATTTGCATCCATAATGCCTTGTTCTGCAGAAAAAGAAGAAGTTTTGCTTCTAAGATGAAGATGCTTCAGGATGTGGATCTCGGATTTTCAACTGTGGTATCCAAAATGAGATACATATTTGTAATGTGTGTTGACAATACTCCCAGTCATTGTGCAGTGGATCTGTGTTGAGTGTTTTCCTTTTTGGATCGTGTATTTCATTTACAAAATGAGGTGAACACTTCTCATAATGTTAAAAGTTACATTTTCTGCAAGTTTGTTGTGAGTTTGTTTTTGACGTACTGAAGTAACATTTGAAATGATGATATCAAATGAACTTAAATGAAGAAAGTCAGATCCTATATAGCCCGACTTTAACTTGTTTAGGACCGAGGTGTAGTTGTTATTGATTAGACATTTGAAAGTGTTCTAATTCTCTATCACCCCATGCGTTATATTCAAGTAGAAACGCCCAAACTTTTCTCAATCTATGTGAATTGGACTGAAATAATGAAAGCTAAAAGCTCAATTAAAACAGTGAGGAACAACAGAGATAAAAAGGGTAATAGAAGCAATATGGCAAATAATGATATTTTACGAATTTGCACAAGTAAATTGCTCATCTTTGTAGCTCAAAGCATAAGTCCAACCTTTCTTGATTCTTATAGTGAAAAATGGAAAACAAGACTGTAATATGAACAAAAGCAAACAACAAACTGCTTTCATCTTTATTTACAGAAAAATACAAGCCGATGATGTGCCATAATATACGGCATTTACAATTGCAGCTCCAATGGAGAAGGTGAACAGTAAATCTCGCCGAAGAGGATAGAATAAAGCTACTGCAGTAGTGAGGGTGGATAGCACAGCAGGCAAGGTAAACAATGTTACAAATATGTGAGAGATCATTCAATCAGCCTTTCTTGGGCAAAAATAAATCACCATCTCTACATCTATCTAAAGAAATTCAAACAACCCTATAATTTTCCCAATTTGTTTCAAACTTTTTGCGCGCTTAGAAAACAAGGAACTTCTTCTTCTTCTTTTTCTTCTCAAGGGCGGATAGGAGCTCTTGTTGGCGAACAAGAGCTTCATCAAGAGCCTGCCAGTTTAAAAGTAAACAAAAAAGTATATTAGGCAATGTCACTCAAAACTTCTTGGTAGCTATCACTACTATTTCTTAGATAATATGGATCAGCAGTAGTTATAATCAAGAAAATACAGATAATACCTTCTTGGTAGCTAAAAGTTCTTGCTCCAATGTACCAACCCGGTTGATGGCAGCGTTAAGCATTTCCTCTTTCTCAGGTGGTATAGAAGAAGGTTTGTGGCTAAGAGTAATGACCTTATCCTCGAGTTCTTCCAAGCGTTTCATCATGGTAATGTAATCTTTTGTCGAGATGACATGTCCATGAGTCTGTTCTTTAATCATGTCACCACTATACAAGGAACCAGCCAAGAGGGTAGCATCTGTAAGTTTCCTTGGCATGTTTTTAGTCATCCGAACCAATGTCACAATTCCCATGAGTAAAGTCATCACTCCACTGAATACTGGGTTGCCAAATCCTTCGGATGTCTTACAAGCATCATGGATGGGGAAGAAATCTGTTGCTCGATAGAGGAATACAAGTTAATATAGCAGAGAGAATTAGTTATTTGAATCAGCAAAACATCAGCTACGAATTGAGACTGTTATGAAAATGGATATCTATCTCATAATGAGGCAAAAACTCATTTTCTCAACCAATGTAGACACTTAAAGGCTAGAACCACTAATACAGAAGAGTGTAAACTATAAACTCGAGACAAAGTAAATTGACTCACACTAGTGCTTCTATGTAGTAAGACCAAAGACGATCCTATTACAGCAATAGCTTCAGGGACACCTAGTACTATTTTCATTGTCGTTACCGAGTAAGTGTAGATATAAGGAGTAACCAGTTACACCAATGGCTGTAGTAGACTGATGGAAAAAAGACGTGTATAGAACTGAATATTGGAGAAATATCAAGAGAAATAAAAGATATGATACTCCCTGCACGTCCAGGATAGACATTTGGAGCGTGAACAATATAACATGAGGCCCAACATTGGAGAAACTGAGAATTAAGATTGATTTGGGTCTACCATAATGTTAAAAAATTGAACTTTGGACTGAACTCAACACGAAAGCTATCTCATGAGGTAAGGATTGTTCAACATCATATAAGAAGATAACAACACATTTCCTCAACCAATGTGAAACACTTGATAATAGGCGGATTTTGTACCTTTAGAATTGGCTAAGTTGTCAGCTTTTACATCTTTAGGCCAAGTTGCATAAACAGTCTTGTCAACGATAGGGATATCAAACTGAAAAGTAAAACCAAAATGTAGAATTTAGATTAGGGTATAGTAGTGGATGAATCACTGGTGTTACAAATAACTACTCTTCCAATTTCATGTCCCACTTTTTCCCCTAAAAGAAAGCAGATATGTAGGTGAAAAGCAATTTTGCATTAGTCCCAAAAATTGTGGATGAAGAAGCAACTTACTTCCTCGCGGAGAGGGGAAAGGTGATGTGCCACATTATCCCTTTGAACCTTGGAAGAGTTGATTTCCTTTTTAAAAGAAACGCTCTTCTTTACGTTCTGCAATATTCAGGGACTTCGTTACTCATCCAATACATTTAATCACGTCATACTTATATGAAGAACAAAAGTAACTGAGGAAAAACAGTAGAGATGAGAGAATACACACCTTGGCGTTGGCATTGTCATCCTCTGGGATAGTTTTCTCATCAACTGAGACCACAATTTTGTGTGAACATTTATGCTCACCATCGCGAACCATCTGGCATCAAATCAATCACAGATTTCAGGCATGTCAGAGGAAAGAATACACCGATCATGATCTATAAACGGATAAGTTTTCCAACAATTACATCCATTATAGAAAAGAATATGAAACAGATTAAAAAGGTCATAAACGTGGAGTATCGAGTGTGGTACTTTCCACCTATTTCGCGGTTCAAGAGGACGTTTCAAAGTGTTAAAACAACTAAAACTTTGAGTTGGCGTGCAAATGAACGAAAGGACAATGAGGGCAAGTTAAGTACTGACTCATCATTTTGGAGGCTAGGCCTAAGTACAATTAGAGAATTTACTCTTATGAATTAGAATTGCATCTTATAGAATTAATCCCCGTGAATGTAAAATTACAAAGTTGAAAGTTACCCTCATTATTTCTGGATCATTCCATGGACCTTTATCAGAAAGCATGCATCCTCCTTTGTCAGCACAAGTACATGTTCCACCTAAGAACTCCGGTAATTCACTGGTACAATCAAACCAAAATTAGGCTCTATGCAGATGTCTAATCGGCAATGAATTATTTCACCATAAGTTAAGAGTAATTCAAGTACAACTAGAGTTACCTGGCATCAATTACTTCAAGCAACTTGCTCTGGTATTTATTGCCTAGAACCTAGTTAAAAAAAAAAAAACAAGATCTTGTGTTATACTACATGACAGAAACAGTGCTTAGACTTGTGGCTGACTATGAACTTACATGGATCTTTTGAGTGGTCTTTGGGTCTAGGAATGACTTGATGGAGTTCCACAAGAGCCTGAATCCAGAACCAGCATTGATGATGTACATACGGCACAAGCTCTAGAAACCGAATACATGATTTGATTAAACATGAGGACTTAAAAAATCTTATCAACATATGAATGGCTCTTATGCAGGGCTTCAGCTGAGTGATAGAGAAAGAAGTACCTCAGGGTAATTGTTGCCATCAATAGCCTGGAGGCGTTGAATGAGATCCCTTGCTGACTTGTTGAAGTTTTTAAGTCCCTGAGGCATTCACGCAGGTTATATTAGTAACCCGAAAAATGAGGCAGGTTATCTGCTACAACAGATTAAAACACACTGACATGAAAAATGTATCCTTCTTGTTTAAGCATTTTTTTGAGATCCTATCATACCACTCCTTGGACATCCAGGATAGTTGTGCTTGTGTCAATGTGCCTTTTGGCTGCAAGTGAGCAGGCTGGCATCTTCTCATTAATGGTCCGCTCAAACTCCTGTACATGGTACTTGAGGTATCGGTCCATTGTTGTGACTTGCAGTAGCTTGATTGAATCTACTTGCCCAATTCTTTCAATGTAAACTGGTCTGCCTTCCTTGTCAACTCCGTGATGCCCTTGTGGATAGTACTTTAGGACCTCTTCCTTTTCCTTGAAGTCAAAGTCCTAATCAAGATGCGCGAAATATGTCAGTTCCTAAAAACTTGAGATTGTAGTTCTTCTAATAAATTCTCACTAGCATTATCAAAAAAATACCTCTGTGATGGTGTCTGCACCAAATTCCCTCCTCCACTGGAGCATATCAGCCCACATCTGCTTTGTTTTCTCAATGTCAAACTTTCTAGCCTTCAAGAACCTGTGAAAATCGCTTAGAATCAATACTTACAATCTGATCTGATGACAAAGATAAATAATTTCTATCATGTATATGTAGGAAGTGAGTCAAAATGAGTTTGGTCACCTTAGCATCAAATGATAATCATCATGTTTTGCAGGAAGTAATTCCTCAAGGATAAGAGCTTGACGTAAGGCATCAACTGCCTTTAATTCCTCCGCATCATGCTCATCTTCTAAAACAACGACAGACATGACTCTGCTGTTTCTACGGCCCCTTTTTGTTAGAGAATGTCTAAACTTGGTGGAGGCATTAATTGCCGCTTTCTTGATAGACCCAAGCCGTGTCTTCCTCTCATCTTCTGCGTCAATGTCAATCCTTTCTAGACCTGTGAAATAAGAAACATAAGCAGATGGCATATGCTAGCTAAGAATCAAGTTGACAGAGACTTTATTAGCCTTAAACATCCATAGAGGATAATAACATGTTAGACATAGACTAACGACAAAACCCAGAATTAGCCTGATGGCTTGAGCTTAGAATGATATTCTTGACGAATTGAGGGCTTGCTTGCTGAATAAGAATAATAAGATCAATCACTATAAACTTGAAACAAGAACAAAATGGGGTTCAAACTTGTGGAACTTCTGCATATTCTGAAAAGAACAAATGGTACAGTGCCTTGATGGGCAGAATTCCTCAGTACGTGTGCTCAAAGGCCGAGCTAAATGGACACAAGGGGTTCAGCCTCTTCTGTATGAAAATTATAGTGCAAGTATGGCAAAATCGAATTCTTTTGCATGTAAATAGATTGTTGAATCTCCTTTACATAATGAAAGATTACAATATAGTGACAAAGGTGGTTCAAGAATTGCTTTAGATCACAGGCTTCAAATTTTAGGTGCGACATTTTTGCTTCTTTTTTTTTTTTCTCCTTGTTAGAGTTCTTGACTCCGCCATTATTTACTACTATTTACGTTTGGTGGGAGGTAATAGGTATCTCCTAGAACAATCAAAGTGCGCAAGGTGGATCAAACACCACCTTTATTTGGAAAAACAAAAAAAGAACAGATGACGGGATGGACTCCAAAAAGATTTTAGAGCCTTTACATATTCTAAAAACCAGATACTCATTTGTTCCAATGTAGGACACCAGATTCTTCTAGTAGATAACAGGATCATGAAGATGGATAAAACAGCAATTGTAGGTCAAGATTTAGAGCACAAATTAAATGCAGCAAAGATTAGAAAAACTTACTTGGCCTGAAAGGTCTTTCAAGAGGTCCTGACTTGTAGTCACTCATGATTGAATTAAGCTAGCTGTGATCCCCTGGAGATACTGGTGAAATTTTGTGACAAATTATTAGAGGTTTTACTTTCTTGCTGAATACCTACACCTTTTCAAGCAAAAAAAGCAAAGTCAGAGAAGGAAAAAACATTTGAAAGCACCAGCAGAAATAGACATTTGATCACTGGAACAAAGAATTCCTCTATATTTATTCACAACAAACATAACTTCATCAATATAAAAATTAGTCCAGAAGGCATTGAAAAACATAAACAAACCAAAAGCAAAACAAAAACAACTTAATTCAATATAATGGGGATATATATCATACAATTTTGGGCAGAAAAAGCTAACTGACGAGGTGACGATTATCTCAAATCATACAAAGAGACAATAATCCAATCCTCAACCAATACCAGAATCATGATTTTTCCCGGAGAATTCAAAAATAAATAAATAAACACGCGGAGAAATCAAGAGAATTCAACATATAGTGCGCATATATATACATAAAACGAAAATTGACCTATCTACCCAATGTAGTTTTACGATGGAGGGGTGTAAATTGACTCCCTTTAGACTCCGTTGTACGAGATTTATCTTTGATACCATGTTAAGAAAATGGAAATTGAGCGAAAGCTAGGTAACATAAATTGCCAAACAATAACATAAGGACACAACAACAGTTCAATATCTGATGAACCAATATGGAAGAATCTAACAAATGTTATGCAAGAAAAAACCTGAAGGCAAGCGAACAATGAAGTTTCATAAGAGCCAAGAAAAGGAAGAAGAAAAATGGAGATTGAAATATTATTATGATAATATTAGTATTACCAGTGACATAAGTGGCAGGGACATTTGAGAAAATAGGAAGGGAGTTGTCTTATATAACCGAATTATTAGTGTCTCCGAAAGTATTGCTGTCCCAATAACTCATCTAATGGACAACCGATAATTTTTCTTTCTATTTTTCTAATCAGAAATTAACCATTAATAATCTTGTTCTGTGTCGAGATAGAATTAAACATGGTGATTTGGATAGACAATTTGGAAATTACTTTTTTTTTATTTATAAATTTATTTGATTTGACGAGTTCCTCACATAGGTCAAATATACAGCTAAGCTAATTTCCTTCTTCGTGTTTTATACTTAGTGCGAAAGCACTATGTTCAAATTAACAGGTACTCTTCCCACGCTATATGTGCCTTACATTTCTTTTGCCCTTGTAATGTCATTGTCATCAATGACTATCTTTATTTTTTTTAATTTTTTATAACGGTGGTGTCCGAGTCAGCTTACGTGCACGTCAACTAATTTCATTTGATATATGTTACCTTCCACCAGTAACATATAGCATGTAACTCTGTCTATCAAGTATAACTCTGTCCACCAAGTATGAGAAGAAATCATCTAGTATTTTTGTCATCAATGACTTAATTATTATTTAAAGAATTAGAATTTTTTAAAATTTTTAATTGTGTTTGCTCAAATATAAATATTTTTAGTTATTGTACTTCCTTACGTATATAATGTAAGACAAAATTATTGAGAAATCAATATTTAATTTGTCTGTCCAAAATGGAGAACCAATTATTCACCTTATTCTATTTTATAATTGCTATAAAAGAAATTGTATTATATTCTTCATGATATAAGAGTAAATTATTTTAAGAATAAGGAAGAAACTACTATTACTTGTGTTAACAAACTGGCTGTGATGTAAAATTGATGTGTAGTGAGTACACGTTTGAATAATATTGGTGATGAATTATCATGTCTTTAATTAATATGTTACATTTGATTGATCGAGAGATAGCATTAAATTTTCCATTATTCGAAAACTTACATGTGAGCCAAATTATTGAAATTCATAATGCATTCTTAGATTGAGAATTATTAAGAGATTGGTATCAATACATATGGGGGTTGGTAGTTGATCAAATTTAATTTGTTCAACATAATATTTATTGTTTTTTTTATATATATATAATTATCTTCTATGGAATTTATTAAAATTGATGATTAATAAACCAACATTATGAAAGATTAGATCACCTGAAGTCAATTGTCCATGAATCTAACATTATGCTGCTCCACTAAGTGGCATTGCAAGCTTGCAACTTGTTGGCAAATACACAGTGTATCACTAAATGTTACACTATAAAAGAATTTTGTTAATATTATGATCACCTAAAATAATAATCACATGTAATCATTTATAAAAATTGTGAATAGTAGCTTGTAAAATAAGATAAGGTACATGCCACAATAGGTTAAATTCTACACTGCTTTCTTGCTCTAATTGGGATCAAACTCTCCTAAATTTTATGTTGAATTAAATTAGCTATAGAAAGTGGCGTAGCTTTGTTGATAAAAGGAAGCTCAGTTAAATATCTTTTATTTTTAACTAATCTACTATCAAAAAAAACTAGTATCATATTACTTATACCCTATTCTCATTTAGAATGGTAAAATACATTCATCCAATCATACAAGATAAATTATAGTTTAAATTGTTGATATGCATCACTATTTCGCTCCTCTTCTAGAAATAAAAAATTACATTAAAAGAAATATAGTGATGTTCTTGTTTTGACATGATTATTTTATTCTTCTATTATTATTCTTTTAAATAAACTTATAATTTTTATTTTTTGAGTCCGTACTTTTGAAAAAATGTGACAAAAAGATAAAAGTTTCCGTGAGTTTAACTTCAATATGATGAAGAATATTTTTTGAAAAATTATTTTTATGTTTGATTCGATTATTAAAAGTGATTATTCCAAATAAATCTTATTTACTAAAAGAGAAAAATAATTATTATTCTTTTAATTCAATTATAAACGTAACTTATTTTTGAAGTGATTTTATGATACGATCTTTTATAAATAAATAAAATTTATTTTACTTAACAAAATTATATCAATTTTTCCTTTATATGTACTTGTTTTAATCATATTTTAACATTAATATTACTCTTTTAACACTTGAATAAAAGAAGGTATTATCTTTTTTATGATATTCTACATGTTGTATGGTGAACCATATGTTATCTTCTTTATACCTAATCAAAAAGTTCAAAAGGATCAAGAAAAGATATTTCAACTTGAAACATTTTTTACTGATTCTTAATTTTGTATCTTTCTCACACAATCCGTAAGCAAAAAATTTCCCTCTAACCATTGACCCCTATTAGTCTGCAAACCCTTACAAGTTCGCAGTCTAAAAGTCTTGGGTATCTTTGCTCCAAAAAAATGGCGGCTACACACCTTGTTTCACACTCCCCATCACTTCCTAAATCTCTCAACTATCCTTCAAACCCAGCATCAAAGCTATCATCTTTCAAACGCAATTTACCATTGAAGTCCATTTCAAGAAATCTAAGCATAAGGGCAGCTGTATCGACTTCTGAACCTCAAACTCAGAAGTTTCACCATTGTTTCAAGAAATCTGAAGATGGGTTTTTGTATTGCGAGGGTGTTAAGGTTGAAGATGTTATGGAGACTGTGGAAAGACGACCCTTTTATTTATATAGTAAGCCCCAAATTACTAGGAATGTTGAGGCTTATAAGGCGGCGTTGGAGGGTTTGAATTCAGTTATTGGTTATGCTATTAAGGCCAATAATAATCTCAAGATTTTGGAACATTTGAGGGGGCTTGGTTGTGGAGCTGTTTTGGTTAGCGGGAATGAGCTCAAGTTAGCACTTCGTGCTGGGTTTGATCCAACGAGGTAAAAATCTTATATTTCTGAATCGTCATTTCTCGATAATCTTGTTAGTTTGCGCTACACCCCAATTGAATAGACTGGTATTCATTAATTTGCAACACATTTGGAAAACCTTCAAATTTACTTCCTTGCATAAACTTTGGTGTAATATATGGAAAACCTTCAATTTTACTTCCTTGAATAAACTTTGGTGTAATATATGTTCGAGTTGCGAGGTTGATTCGCCCAGCACCTGTGCTACAAAGTCACCAGGAAATAGGGAAAAAAATAAACTTGGTAGTATATGATTTGAGAATGAGAAGTTCAGTAGTAAAGCCTGCCTTAGTTTTTTGGTTGGAGGTAGGTTGAGTATTCTCTGGTTGTCTGGTGCTGAATCAGAACTAGGTCTATATATCTTATGCCCCTATTAGTTTAAGAAAACCTGTCATATGAGCGGGCTTAGTGTGCCCAAAATCTTGGTGGAAATCGAAAAGAATTTCTAGTGGGTTACATTAGTGAGTATTGCACCAAGAAAAAAATGTTACTGAGATAAAGAGAGAACCCTGCTTTTTACCCCAACATACATTTTTAGCTCTGCATCTCTACCTCTGAGGTAGTGGTAAGGTCAGCGTACATTTTATCCTCCCCGGACCCCATTTGGTGGAATTACACTGGGCTACTGCTGCTGCTGTTGTTGTTGTAAACATTTCTAGCTTGCCCGGCTACAAAGGTGACGCCTTTTACCATGAACTTCTCAAATTTGTTGTTCTTCTTTAGGGTTTATATCAAACATTGGACTCGAACACTTCCCAGCCTTTCTTTTATTTTAATAAGACTTTCTTTTATTCTTTGTGTCTCTACCGTCACAAGGTAGAGATAAGGCTGCGTACACACCACCCCAGACCCGACTTGTGGGATTACACTGTGTATGTTATTGTTGTTTTCTTTTATTGTATTAGAGGTTATTCCTTACAAAGTTAGCCGGTGAAGTATACTTTCTTCTGATAGTATCACCTTTGACATAACATGACTTAGATTACTTCTATTTAGTTAAGACGCTGTAATGTACTTGTAACACGTTGTAAGGATTTGCAAAGGACATGGAGCAAAAACTGAAATCTATCGTCTTTGTTTTCTCTATAAATGGTTTTTTCTCTTTTGTACATTTTAGTTTAATGTGATTGCTTTTCATTTGGCCACTCGCTGTTATATTGTATTAAGCCAATTCATCAACTTTTCTTGCATAGGTGCATTTTTAATGGAAATGGAAAGCTGTTAGAGGACCTAGTGCTAGCTGCCCAAGAAGGTGTGTTTGTAAACATCGACAGCGAATTTGACTTGGATAACATTGTAGCAGCTGCAAGGATTGCTGGGAAGAAAGTCAACGTGCTACTCAGGATTAATCCAGATGTGGATCCCCAGGTATTCATGTGATATGAAACCTTAAGTGAGTTTAATGCTTGGATGTCTGCTTATTTCACTACTATTTCCACTCTGGGCCTCAGCTATTTGGCAGACATTTTATTACTAACATGATCAGGCTACTGCTTTAGTCACATCTACAGAATGAAATTAACAATTACATTAATCAAAAACATCGAATATACTGCTCTTTGTATTTGATGTTTAGTTTATCTGACAGCAGTCGGATGTTCCTAAAAGGTCAAGTTCATACTTTAATCACATAATGGTATGGTTAAGTGGAATGTATGATATTACAGTTCAGTATTCAGGGGCCTTTACTGATCCTGCTCTTAGTTTTCCTTTTACGATTGGCATTCGGCTATCTTCCAATAAATTTTAAATGTATCTGTTAGAGAATTATGTTCATAAACCTATTCATTTGAACTTCCGAAACATTCATTCACTTAATTTTGCCACGAGAACTTGCAAACCTAAAATCATGTATGTGTCAAATCCACTTGATTGTCCCCTTCTTTGAATCCCAAAGTGGAAGTGGTTTAAATGATACGTGCAGCAACCACTTTTTAATTGCTGCATTTTTGGCCTTAGTCATTGCGCCTGATACCATCATGCCTACCTATCAACTTTCTCCATGTTTGCAGAGATATAGTTTCTAGTGGACACCAAACCCATCCTTATTTCTAAGTCGCTGTGAGTTGCTTGGTTCAAGTTCAATCTAGATTATGGCTCTTTTTGAATCGAAGTTGATCCAGAAAAGGAGGAATTCAGGTTTTAGCAAACTAGTATTCCAACATTAATACAAATTTGTAATTTTTTTTAATTTTATCTGAAAAAAAAATTTAATTCAAATTTGCTCCCATTAAATCTGGATTGTGAAGTTACCAAACATTCACCAATATTTTATACTGGCTGATGAATCAGTTTGCCTAGTAATCATTCATGTAGTGACTTATTGAGTGGGCCAGGTTCATCCTTATGTTGCCACCGGCAATAAGAGCTCCAAATTTGGCATCAGAAATGAGAAGCTTCAATGGTTTCTAGATGCTGTCAAGGCACATCCTCAGGAATTGAAACTTGTTGGAGCTCATTGTCATCTTGGGTCAACTATTACCAAGGTAATATTAGAATTGTCTGCATTTAGTTATCTATAACATGAATTGGTCCACTCTGTAGAATTCACATTTTTTCCTTGTCCGTGCTTCTTTATTTGGATGGTATATTGACTTTGCTGTTTAATATCTGTAGTTAGATGTAGTACTAATGGGAAATATGAACCATGATCTATCTTATGATGATTTATCAGGTGTCATTTAGTTGGTGTCTGGCATTCCCTTGTCATCTATTCAGCACTAAAAGATCCAAACCATATTTAAGTTAATTTATAACTTATTCAGTAATACGCCCATGTTCCCATTACCCCTCTTGTTCGTTCGATTACTTTTTGAAGGAGTTGAAGTCATAAGAAAGAAAGGTATATTTTTTGACAAGTCATAAGAAAAATATTTGAAGGGGAAAAATTGCAGGAATTTAGCTGTCATGCCGTTTGCATATCAGACTCCTCTCCGAGTAATATCTCTGCCAACTACATTCATGGAAGTATAATTTCATGTTCAACAAGTAATATGTTGGTGGAGCCCTATGTTACGTTTTTCTTTAGGTGAACTTGCACACTGGATACCATATGTAGCTGATCCTTTAATGGTTCTGTTCTCCATTTTAAATATGCTGCTCTATGTAATATATCTTTTAGAAAATAATATTTTTTAATAGAAAATGTAATATCCCAATGGTGGATGCCATTACTCCAATGTTTTATTGACCTAAAACTTTGTTGTCTTTTCCAGGTAGACATTTTTCGAGATGCAGCTGTCTTGATGGTGAACTACATTGATGAAATTCGATCCCAAGGATTTGAAATTGATTACCTGAATATTGGAGGCGGTTTAGGGATTGACTACTATCATTCTGGAGCTGTTCTTCCTTCACCTAGAGACCTTATTAATACGGTAAATTTGTCTACCTCAATATAGGATATATGACATGTGCCCGGGTGTTTTTATTAGAGTGATTTGCCCCAAGACTGGTTCTTAGTACTAGTGACTTTATTTCACTTTGATGCTAATTCATTTGTCCCAAAGGCTTTGGAATATACCTGATAATGGTTGCTATACTGGTGTGTCTAAGCAACTAACAGTATATGTAAACCTATGTATTTCATGATTATCCCATGTAGATGGTCATTTTGAGCTGGCTACTGGATACAAGTTTTTCTTTCAACTGAAGTTTAGGGGGCTGGTGATTTGTGCATGGACTGCAGAAATCACCGTGATTGCCACGATTTATATTGGGCAATATGGGCAAGAAATATAGATTACTTTAGCATTTAAAGCTTTACTGACTGTAATTGACAGAGTGCAAGGCTACAATGGTATATTAGCAAGCTAGAATTTTTTAATTTTGAAAGCACTCAAACTGTGAGTCTCACCTGTGGTTTAGCTGACACTTCCTTTCATGTTTATTGCAGGTACGAGAATTGGTCCTTTCTCGAAACCTCAATCTCATTATTGAACCTGGAAGATCAGTAATTGCAAACACATGCTGCTTGGTTAACAGAGTTACTGGAGTTAAAACCAATGGAACCAAAAATTTCATTGTGATTGATGGTAGTATGGCAGAGCTTATACGTCCAAGTCTTTATGATGCTTATCAGGTGAGGTTGCCAAATATTTTTCTTGCAGCTATCAGAATTGACTCTCTCTCTCTCTCTCTCTCTCTGAGTAGGCTAATGAGCAGGGTGCTCTTATGATATCACTTTCAAACAATTCTCCTTTCCCTTGATCTGTATGCATGACTCTGCTATATTTTAATGGGTGTCAAATGATATGCTTTCAGGTCATTTTGTAACGGCTGAATGCTATTTTCCCAACTTTTGTAATTTCTGCATCTACTTGATGCTAGTATGATATTTACTATTACTTCATCAAAAAAAATCGTACAATTCCCTCATCACCACTACCATCCTGGGGTCCCTGTTCCTTCTCTTTTGAAGAAGTCCTATCTTGGGTGGGTGGGGATTTAGCAATTTTATTACTTTCCAAAGGTGGTTAATTAAAATGCTTGCACTGCAGAATTTTTGTGATGGGCTTACTCCAAATATGTTATGCTTCGTTCTTGTTGCTATTCATATTGTTCAACTTTTTGAAGTAGCTACTACCTGCTGATAAGTATACTCATTATATGAGCATACAATTTGGACCTCACTCTTTATTTGCACTGAGCATATATGAATTATGCTTTCATGGATTTTATGTTCTTCTCTGTGCTCTTGCTCAGTAAATGATTTTTTGATTGCAGCACATAGAGCTTGTTTCCCCTGCACCCCCGGATGCTGCAATTTCTAAATTTGATGTTGTTGGTCCTGTATGTGAGTCAGCAGATTTCCTGGGAAAGGACCGAGAACTTCCCGCCCCTTCTAGGGTAATTTGTTTTGACCTCTCATAGCGCATTAAAAAGTACAAGAATTAGCCTCTTGCTAGAGGGTTTCTTGAATACATTCTATAGAGATGCTAACTATGACATTTGAATTCAGGGCACTGGTTTGGTAGTTCACGATGCAGGTGCTTACTGCATGAGTATGGCATCAACTTACAATCTCAAGATGCGCCCACCTGAGTATTGGGTAAATTGTCTTAAATCTTTTTTTAAAAAAATTATGCGCCTAATATTTCTTTGTGACATTGCTTATATCCCTTAATCTAGCCTCAAGCCTAGTCATGATGGAAACAGACTTTGTATTCCTGTCAACATTTTGTAAGAGTTGGTCTTTTTCCATTGTTGAGGATTGAGAGACGAGCTGCCATATGACTAGTAGGAATAGCCTTGTGGTTAGTGGCTAAGTAATATAATGACAAGATCTATAACTTACATGCCCTTTTGCTTTCCTAAAGATTGCAAAAAATGTCCCTTAAATGCGAGTTCTATAAATGTTGCTTGGTCAGTGCAACTTATCTTTTTATGCAAGGGGAATATGCTCTTTCCGCATGCAACTTTTCACTTGAATCATACTGAAAATCTTATCGTTGCAAGCACTATCCATGGTTTATTGATTGCTGCTTGAAGTTATCAAAGTAATCACAAATATAGTAATACTATGAATCTGGTAGTCTTTTTAATATAACATCTTCTCTCTTGACATGTAACTTCACATCCAAGGCATGCATTGATCATCTTCGCTACTGTACTATTGATACAAAATTTTGAAAACTGAAATCGGATTGTGCATACTGCTGCTTGTAGGTGGAAGAAGATGGATCAGTGTCCAAAATCCGTCACGGGGAGACATTCGAAGACCATTTGAGATTCTTTGATGGTCTGTGAAACTCTGGTTTCTTTTAAGCAATTTAACATGGCAGGATGTGATACTCAGAAATTCCCTTGGTAGTTTGCTTCCTGTCAATGTTGACATTCTGTATTTGGATTGTCCTAATTAATGGATTTTCATTACAAGCACAATTTTTTGGTTAAACAAAAACTAGCATACTATGAAGAATAAGGTACACACACACATTACGAAGAGTGACCTTAAATTCTTTTTTTAATTAAAAAAGGTGACCTCAAACTTGCCTAGGGTAGACTCTAGTATACTTTATTACTTTAGGGGTGGTTCGGTAACTGGTTTGAAGGTGAGTTGTGCAGTATTAAATTCTGCTCAAGTAATACCAGGTTTGGTAGAGCTAGTTAGAAGATAAATTATTCATGTATAAGATTAATATGGTATTTGATCTGTAATTTAGAGATCAGCGTAACTAATACATATATATAAGTTATGAGGAAATTTATGTATTATTTTATCTAGGATAGGAGATAGAATAATTTATACATGAATAATTAAATCTTGCATAACTAAGCTTTACATAGATTAATACATAAATTTTGTCATAATTAATATTCGTTTAACTCTAAGCAGCTGTCAAACAAACACTTAGGTATCCTTCGGTAGCTGGTTAGAGGTAATGCGGGTATTAGTAATACATGGATTAATTATAAGAGATTTTATGTAGGGATTAGTTATTTATGTATAATTTGTTCCACTTTCTACCCTGCATAAATAATATATAAATTTTCTCATAACTTATACATGTATTAGTTATACGGATTTCTAAATTGCAAACCGAACACCGTATTAATTTTATACATGAACAAAATTACTTCCTAACCAATTATCACATATGATATTATTTATTCGGAATTTAATAACTGCATAACTCATATCTAAAACCAGCTAGCAAACGGACTATTAGGGTTGTTCATACATAAATATATTTTTATCTCAATCAAAATTTATTTTTTAATTTTATTCTTCTATCGAATCCACTTTTTACAACCGAGCTAACAAATTCATACCTAATTTTTCAATCATCACATTTCACTCAGACAAACTTCACAGAAATAAACATCCAATTTTAATTTTTCCTTTGCAATTTTGTTCTTTATTTTATAAGTAAAGGTGCATTCTTTTGTGCAGCTTTTTATCAAGTAAAACTTTAGATTTTTGTGCAGATTTTGTATAGTGTTTTAGTACAGAATTTTTATCAAGTAAAAGGGCAGTTCGTTTTTTATGTAGATTAATACCAACACTTGAGGTTGCATTAGCTGCTGGAATTGCAGCTAAAATGCACCTGCAAATATGTAATTTTGAGGCTGAATTTTTCAGACAATGTCTTACCAACACTTAGTGCTCTGTCTCTCCCTATCGATCTTTATCTCTGTATGTTTATCTGAGGAAAAAATAATGATGGAAAAAGGTATTAAAACTTAAGGTATGAGTTTGTTGGGTCGGTGTAAAAAGTGGATCGAGTAGAAGAATAAAATTGAAAGTGAATTTTAATTGGGATAAAAAGATATTCACGTGCGCTCTGTATAGGATTATCGCTTGCGTAAAAAGTCTCTTCGGTATTAAATTGTAAAAACTAGATTATCGCTTACGGAAAAGTCAATTCGACATTAAATTGTGAGAATTAAATTATTGCTCCCGTAGAAAGTCAATTCAGTGTTAAATTGTGAAATCTAGATTCTCTCATTTTAATGGGGTTTAAATTTTATTTCTTCGTAGTAACTTTACATAATTCAAATAAATGCAATAAATTTAGACAAGTTAAAATGTAAATTTAACTAAAGAAGGTTAAAGTTATATTATAAATAATATTTAATTTTTAAAAATCATATAATATATATTAATTTTTAGCATAACAAATCAAACATACGACAAAAAATAATTCATGAATTGTAATCTCTTCATAACTAATTTATACATAACTAAATACATGTATACCTAATTTCTATATAATTAATACTCATAAATTAATTTAGAAGTGCGTACGTGCGTTGCACGTATGTCTTATGTAAGTTTGTACAGATTCGTTAGATGATAAATGTAGAACGATATATTGTTGGTGACAGATGATAAATGTAATTTATAATCAAACAAAATTGACAGAAATTCAAGGTATTACTTTCTAATATACACCCAAATAAATTATATTAGTTGCTTATGTAATTATCATTTACATGAAAATATTTTATCAAATGGTTATTAATATAAATCTGTTAGAGAAATGAGAAAAATAATATTCTCTTTTAACTCTTGTTGAAACTATATAACATCATATTTTATATCAAAAGTGGGAAGTCCCTTTCTTAAAAGTTGGATAACCATTTTGCCCCTATAATAAGTTAAAACATAATAAATATTTAATTAATAATAATATTTTACCATTCATTGAATCAAAACCAAATTAAATTTCTAACAAAATGATAATATTTTATCATTCGTTGAATCAAAACTAAATTAAATATCTATTAATATGATAATATTTAAATCATAGCATATCATATTTAAATATTTAATTAAATAATAATATTTTATTATTTACTGAATCTAAACTAAACTAAATATCTAATTAAATAATAATATCTGAATCATATCGTATCATATATATATATATATATATATATATAAGTGAATAATAACTGAATAAACTAAAAAATATTTGACTATTTGTTTAAAAACAAAAAGAGAAGTTAAATAATGAGTTATAATATTCATATTTCAATACAGTTATTAAATTATAAAAGTGAAAAGTCACGAAAAATAAATGACTAAAATACTCATAAAATACTCAAAATATTTTAATAGAAAATATAGATATAAATCTTTTAAAAAATAACAAAAAAATTAAATGAAAGAAATAACCACGATATTATGACTTTGAGTTTTTTTTACATTCTGACGAAAATGACGATAAATAATTATAAATAAATTTGAATAAAGTGAAATAACGTAAATTAAATAAAAGCGTTAATTCTCTATTATGGCAATTATAGATTTCTTATTTAATTTAATGATCTACTAATATTTATTGTAATGTATATTTATTTTTGAATACGTAAAATATTATTAAAATAATTTTAAATTAAAGAACAAAATAGCAATCCAATTTTTAATTTAAAAATTTTCTACTTATAGAATAATATGATATAATTAATTTTTGAACAACTCTGACCAACAACCAAATGATGCCTTAATTGTAAAAGAAGAAAATACATTGCATATCAACTTGACGAGCATTAGAACTTTTTCGATTCATTTGGAGCAATCTTTCAAATTAGTCAAAACCTTTGAAAGTTGTTCATATTGAGTATGGACAAATTGACCATTGTAACATTTTTTTTTTCTCATCTTTATAAATAAATATCTTTTAATATGTAAAAATAAATTCTTTTTATATATATAAAAAGCTATAAAGTTAAAAAAATTATAAAGAATTAAAATATAATTCCTTCGATTAATACCTCTATGCGATAACATTTATTTTTATTCTGCATCGAGATTACTTATTTATTTTTTCTATTATAATTGTAAAAAAAAGAAAAATAAATAAATTTAATTTTAAAAATATATTTTTATTTTTCACAATTAATAAAAAATAATAGAATATATGTAAATTTTATTTTTATTTAAAAAAAATAAAAAGAATATTTTTAATAAATTAATTTATTAGTTTATTAAATTGTTAGCGTTGATGGATTTTATTGAGATAAAAGTAAAGAGCATGGATCGTATCGCATTAAAAAAAAAAAGGAAGAAAAATTGCAATGGCGCTGCTCCGCGTCAACCGTGCTTTTTGGATTTTCGTGAAGTTTTCGCTTCACAGTCCACACTCGCCCTCTCTCTCTCTTCCCCCATTTATAGTCCCCCTTCCCTATTCCTCTCTGAAACTTTAGTGGATTTCAGCGCTGAGAGAGAGTGAAAACAGCCATTTTGACGCTGTTGGTTTCTCTTCATTCATACAGTTCCTTAAAGCATTTGTGCCTCTCTATCTCTCTCTCTTCCTTCTTCTCCACTCACCATTTGCACCAATGCTTAACGCCCACACTTGAATCGGAACCCTAGTCTCTTCGTTTTTGTCCGCAATTTTCCGACGGTTCTGATCTATCTGTTCAAAATTTCATTCATCTCGCGCTTTGCTTTCCGATCGGTAAATTTTCTATAGCGTTTCTTTCTTTTACTTCCTACTTTACATTTTCGTACTCTTATGGTGTTAAAATTGAGGACTGATTATCTGATGCATTTTAGTTTTTACTGGTTTCATAAATGAAAATAGTTTGTATCCTGTGAGTGCTGATGATTAGTACTAATTTCTTACTGCATTTCCTTTAAGTCGTTCTATCGATGTGTCTTAGCTAATTTGCTCAAATTGTATGCTTAAAATTTCTCTAGATTAACTGCTGTTTTAAGATTAAGCGCAGTTAAAGTACATTTAAAAATAAGTAAATGACATATCTCTCAGATGTATTGTTTCAGTAACCAGTAAAAAGAAAAACCCTTTAAAAATTCTCCATTTTTCAATTGAGGATTGATTTTCTGATGCATTTTATTTTTGTATTAATTACAAAAATAGCTCAGTCGTGTGAGTTCTTTTGATCTTAAATTCTTGTTGCATTTCTGTTACAGGCGTCTCGTGACATGTTCTTGGTTAGTTTGCTCTAGTTGAATTTGAAATTTCTCTAGCTCAACTGAGCTATTCATTTAGGGGCAGTTAAGTACAGTAAAAGATAATTAAAAGACATATCATATCTCTCAGATATGGTTTTATGAGCTTGTTAATATTCTTCAATTTAAATTGAGGATTAATTATTTTGGTTTTTATTAGTCTCACCTTTAAAAATAGTTTGTAATGGAAGTTGTGGTGATTCCTATATTCTTGCTGCATTCCTTTACATGCTTCGCCTGATGTCTTCTTAGATAATTTCCTCAAATTATATGTCGAGTACTAGCTTACTTAAATGAGCTATTGAAATCAGTGTTATCAAAAGCTCTAAGCGCAAAAAGTCCGTTGGAGCTCTAAGCACAAATAAAGCGGGGGGTTTAAGGAGGAAAGACTCAAATGGAGAAAACACACAAATATATTTGTGTTTAGTTCAAGTCTAGTAATTATAAGCATGAATAACAAATGTATGGACAAAGAAACTGAATTTTTTTTAGGATAAAGTGAAATATCAATTGTTTAATGTCGCTTCTTGAGGAAACGCTCATTTGCAAATCAATTGAATCAATGCAAGCAATGCTATTCCCACATGCCTATTCATTCATATTTGGTTGGATTCCTCGGTTCATCGATTTTGATTTTGAGCCATACAACTTTGATTAACCCTAATACGCCTTTTTTTTGACATTAATCTAGACCATCTAATCTGAGAAAACAATGAAAACTAAAACTTTTTCAACTCTATTCATTAATTGAGTATGAAACAATTTAGTTACAAGAGTTCAATTCAAGGAAAGCATTAAAATATAAGAAAGTTCCACCCGTGTGGCGACATGGGGGCAAAAAAAGGAAAGAGAGGGATTGGGTTTCTCTCACTTTTGGCATAGCGGGCCTCCAGTGGGAGGCTTGCACGACGGGCTATTAGCTCAGGGGTAGAGCCGCGCTGGTCATAATAGATCGACTTTCATGTTAGTTCTTGCTCCAGCATGAAAGTTTGGAAAAGTTTGTTTTAGACCTTTGATGATAACACTAAAGCGCAAATTTAGTGAGGTGAAGCACTCAACGTGTTTTGAGCCGCGCTTTAGGGCTTAAGCGCGCAACACTTATTGAAATCAGGCGCTGTTAAGTACAGCTAAAATAAGTTGTCTATCGTTCAGATCTAATGCTTCAGCAATCAGTAACAAGCTTTGTTAAATTTCTCCATCTTATATTTTTGTTATTTATCCTCCTTGTTCCAGTTCAGTAGCGTAACTTCTTTGCCAGAATCTTTCAGAGTTATGAAATAGTTTTTTTTTTTTTTTTGAATTTTTTCCATTTCTTCTTGAGTTCATCAAATGGTTATTGTGCAATTTAGAGTAAGTTTTTTTAATCATGTTTGCTCAATTATTTTCTCGGTGGTAATTCCTGACGATTAAGTGAGATCAAATAGCAATGATTTTTGCACTAGTACTTGATAGTTTAATCTTAAACCGTTTTATTTTCTTGGCTGCCTAATGAGCCAGGCGAGTGGCTGGAGCCATTTATTGCCTGCTTGGAATGAGTGGCCACTAGACAGTAGTACCTGAACTCTTGCATGATAAATTTCTTACCTATTCCTATGTTTATTGGTAATATTACATAATTAGATAAGCAGTAACCCTATATTGTTAAATAGGTCGCAATTGGTTATATACCCTTGTTCTAAATTATTGTTTCCTATACAGCTGTAGTAAACTTGAAATTTGTCAATTTAAACTTTTGAACTCATTGACTTAACGTGTTGGCATCTCCTTGTAGACTATTTCCTTGCATTTTCAGAACACGTCATTGATAAATTTTGTGCCTTCTGTATATATCAGGTTTTATTGCATTTTGGCAGAAACCGGTCGGTTGATCTTAGGTGCAGATCATTATTATTCAGTTCATTCCAGGTCTCTTACTCAGTTATGGCCAGTGAAACAAATACAGGCCTTTCCAACGGTAACGGGAATGCTCATTCTACTCCACAACGGACTTACCAGGTTGTGGTTGCTGCAACTCGAAATATGGGTATTGGTAAGGAGGGGAAGTTACCTTGGAGACTGCCTACAGATCTCAAGTTCTTCAAGGGTATCACTGGGACTACGTCGGATCCTACAAAAAAGAATGCTGTTGTTATGGGAAGAAAGACTTGGGAAAGTATTCCTATTGGAAATCGCCCTCTTCCTGGCCGCCTCAACGTTGTTCTCACTCGTTCAGGGAGTTTTGACATTGCTACAGCAGAAAATGTTGTCATATGTGGAAGTTTAGGCTCCGCTTTGCAACTATTGGCAGCCTCGCCTTATGGTCTATCTATTGAGAATGTGTTTGTTATAGGAGGTGGCGAGATTTTCAGGTCAGCTTTCTTGCTGCTCTCTTTTTTAGCTAGCCTTTAATGATAGTTTTTCAACATTAATCTTCTTGCTGCAGAGATTCCCTAAATGCTCGTGGGTGTGATGCAATCCATATCACTGAAATTGAGACTGATATTGAATGTGATACTTTTGCTCCTGCTATTGACACCTCGGTATTTCAACCCTGGTACTCATCATTTCCAGTGGTCGAAAACAAGATCCGCTATTCTTTTACCACCTATGTTCGTGTGAAGAATTCCGGAGTAGAAACTGTTAATCAGGCAAATTGTGAGATTCCTGAGAATGGTTCAGATTCTTCTGATATTGAGGTTAAAACATTTTCCTTCTTGCCTAAAATGATATTTGGGAAACATGAAGAATACATGTATCTGAGACTGGTTGAAGAGATCATCTCGAATGGCATGCTTAAGGATGACAGGACAGGCACTGGTACTTTGTCGAAATTTGGTTGCCAGGTAATGAGAAGTATAGATAAAATTCAGTTGTCTTTCTCAAAAAAGATAAAGTTCAGTTTTGTATGCTTTTTCCTCTCTTCCTTTGTTTTGGGTGTGTTTGAATTAGTGATTACAGCAAGTATGTTTAATTGGGAGAAGAGAGTGCTGGAAGTAAAATTGGTCGGAGAAGGTTCACATTTTATCACAATGTGAATAATAAAAACGGGAAGGAAAGGTGAAGCTTTGCATGTAACCTTGTTTAAGCCTGCGGAAGAATATTAAACAAATTCCTCTCTATTTGCCTTCCCTGTTTATAAGTTCAGGTAAGTTAATGCCTGTTTGGTGTATCTGCCATAATGCTGTGATGTTTACTATCGCCGCAGATGAGATTCAATTTGCGCAGATCATTTCCCCTTCTTACAACTAAGGTATTGTGTTATATGTTGGTTTGTAGTATAATGTGCTTTTGATATAACCCACGTCCAATTTTTCCTACTACTACAATGTGAACTGCAAGCACAGATCATTTGACTTATTTTGTTCTTTGTTTGGTTTCAGAAAGTTTTCTGGAGAGGTGTTGTTGAAGAACTCTTGTGGTTCATCAGTGGATCAACAAGTGCTAAGGTTTCTTTCTGTTCCTCACTGATTGTATAATCTGGGTTCTTTTTCCTTCTCTCTTTTTTTTTTCAAAAATAAAATATATATATATATATATATATATATATATGGGAATAGGGGAAGGAGATATGGGGTAGGGGATTACAAGGTGGGGAATCGAACTCTCAAACAAGGTGAAAGTTCAGATAGCAGCCAACCAACTGAGCTACTAAGATTCCCTGTTCTGTTTCCTTGTCACTAATGCTTTGTGCAATTTGTTATGGCATCTTGGAGATTGTTACTATTTTTTTTCAGTGATTTCTGGCCAATTTAGCTTGCATAACTGAGATGTTTTAGTTTAGGTCCTACAAGAGAAGGGCATTCATATTTGGGATGGCAATGCATCCAGAGATTATCTTGATAGGTAAGATTTTCTTTCTTCTTGCTAGTAAGTCTATTAGAAATGTTGGACCGTCTTAAGTTGGTATCCCATTTCAGTATTGGCTTGAAGGATAGGGAAGAGGGTGATTTGGGACCAGTATATGGGTTTCAGTGGAGACATTTTGGTGCCAGGTTGGTGTTTGATCTTACTCATCTGACATACAGTCGGTCAAAACTCTGAGTTCTGTGGTAATTTGTTCCATTGGACCTGCTATATACAGGTACATTGACATGCATACTGACTACAGTGGCCAAGGGTTTGACCAATTGGCTGATGTTATCAACAAAGTTAAAAACAATCCAGATGACAGGCGTATTATTCTTTCAGCTTGGAATCCATCTGATCTTAAACTGATGGCACTCCCACCTTGTCACATGTTTGCTCAAGTTAGTATTGTCTTGGTTTTGTTTATGGCATAACTTATTGTTTATCTAGTAAACATCTCTTTCATCTTGTGGTTGCAGTTTTATGTAGCCAATGGGGAGCTATCCTGCCAGATGTATCAGCGATCTGCTGATATGGGTTTGGGAGTGCCATTTAACATTGCATCTTATGCCTTGCTGACATGCATGATAGCTCATGTTTCTGGTATGCTCTGCCAGGATACCTCTAGCTAATTTCTCATGTGCATTATGTAATAACTAGCAAATTTCCTTCATGCTTAAAGGCACTGTAGATAAGAATTCTGACTAAGCAAAAAAGATTTTGCAGAAAGTCCGTTACTAGGTGAAGAATTTGGAAATGGAACTTTGCCATTCTCATCAGACTCAATCCTTGTCCTTTATGAGAAAATCTTATGCCTTAATAATTCTAGCTAAGTTTCTAAGTAGTACTGCTTGATGATATGGCTAATTACTATATATGTGTATTGTTAAAAACAGATCTAATTTCAAAAGGATTTGGAACTTTTGAACTATTTATCCGTAAATTTTCACGTATTTGATATTGGAGAAATATCTTTTGGTGGTCATTCACTGGTCGTTCTAAGTCCAGGCCACTTCAGTTCCTTCTGTTTTATGATTTGCCTCATGATTTTTGCTTTACCTTCTCTTTGCAGATCTAGTTCCTGGTGATTTTGTCCATGTCATAGGAGATGCTCATGTTTATCGCAATCATGTCAGACCTCTGCAAGACCAGCTTCAGAAGTTGCCTAGACCTTTCCCAGTAAGTAATGGAATACTCTTTTTTTTTTTTTTGCTGTTTTAATCTATCTCTCCCTCCCTAACTTCTATTAGTACTGAATGGGTGTAGGTGCTGAAGATCGATCCGCAGAAAAAGGATATAGATTCCTTTGTTGCTGCTGACTTTAAACTTGTTGGTTATGATCCTCACCAGAAAATAGAAATGAAAATGGCAATATGAAGTTCCATGGAGTTAGTCTTGGAATTCCTCTGCTCTTACGATATGTTGCTCATATTTTGAGGCAAGTGATGAAATTGCCTATTTTCTTTCTTCTTCTCTCTTTGGTACTTTCATGACCTATTTTTCACTGCTCAGGGTCTAGATAAAAGAATCTGATTTTGGCTTAGTTTTTTTTATTTAAATTATGTGAGATTTTCTGAAGGCATTGTCTCAGATCCATTGCTTGAAGTTCTGAGTGTAAGAGAGCAAGTATGATGCCCAAACTTCCCCATTTTCCTTCACCTGGTACCTGTTGATTTTAGGAAAAGGGGGAGCTCTAGTTGATGGTTGTGGAAGCTTTTGTTTATTACTGTTGCAATGATCGTCTTTATGATCCCAAGTCAAATACCTGATAAATTATGGGAGTTCATCCAATAAACTTTAACACTAGATTGTCCCTTGATAATTCACAAAAAATCATGTCTTTTGGATACTGGGCACTTCCAAAGGGGTACCCCTGGCTCCAGGACCCCTGTCAACCATTAGAATACCTACCCGCTCGGCCATAGGTTGCAGTGAATGAAGCCTGCTGTTGAGCTACTTCAACCAGCTTTTCCTGGCCAAGTGTTGGTATCCCTTACTCAAAAGGTGTGGGGGGGTGAGCCTGTCTCTTTTTGCTTGTTGTTTAGTATATTCCATTTACTCTAGAAAGTTATGTGTTTATTAAAAACTACCTCTAGAGGAGAACAGATCTCCTGAATGTGTGAAATATATTTCCTTCGCTGTCATGGTTTCTCGCTGATGTGCAAGTGTCAGAGTGCTTGTTAATGTTTTGTTATATGCTTAGGTGTCTTTGGAAAATATTGCACTGAACATATCTTTTAGCATATGATTACATGCTCTGATTAGTGACAATGGTGCTGAAACAATAGAGGCCCAAGATCTCACATATACCTGAGTATGGTATTGGCAAGGCTTCCTTTTTGTTACTGGGGAGTATGTTTTAGTCATGTAACCGATTTGTATGTCTGTTGAAAATATATAGAGCTTCTAGTACCTTTTACTTTTATTTTGTATATTATTGGTATGTGATGAGCTTAAATGGAGCGTCATGGTTAGTGAGGATTCATATAGCTGACCCCAACTTGTTTGTGATTGAGGCATAGTAGTAGTAGTAGTTGATTTATGAATTATGCAGACTTCCATATCTGAGAAGATTTTCCAATATTGTGGCTTACTCTTTCATCTTTGGGGGTTCTGGAATCTATCCATCTATTTTTGTTTATATGGTGTTCATTTCTCTTTTGTTTATTTGAATTGGTTTCCTTGCTCAGTGGAGAGCTGGTATTGATGTTGTTTGTCCGATTTTGCAGGTAGGACAACTGAGGATGTCTGAGGAGTTATTCTATAATTTGAATCTTTATTAGTATACTAGAGGAAAAAACGTTTACTAAGTATTAGGATCTTTGAATCCTTTAGCTCCAAATGATGGATTCGTGGTTGCTAAGGTGATTTAGAATGCAATGTCTTTCATTTTGTCTCGAGACTTACCGTTTTGGTTTTACCTATGACAATACCCTTACTCTTATGCGGTTAAACTAAACTTTAAATCCTTTCTATTGATGTTTGCTTATGTATTCTCGCTCATTTATTGGTGTATCATTTCATGGTTTTGGCTCAGCTTCATTTGTGTCTGAGCAGATACCGTAGAGGGCAGGAGATTTGAATATTGCTGCTTAGTTCAGTTTATTCTAATCAGTGGTTCTGGGATAGGCCGGAGGTTGCTAGATGAACAATGATGGAATCAGTACTTAAAGGTCTTTAAAGTTTGTGTAATTTCTAATACTGGATGTGTCAAATTGGACTAGTTGGTCAAAACATGTTAAATTAATTCACTGGTTTTGATCTAACTCGTTCAAAGTTGCTCGTGTCGAAATAATTTGGATCAATGGTTCAAATAACATGCCATATTTCAACCCATTCAATATGACCTAATGTCTCTTTTATTTTGTTTTATATTTGTGTCTGCAAAAGGTTAGTGTATTTTTTAAAGTTTTCAGTAGTACTAGTAAATAAAGCAACAAACTACCACAAATAGACCAAAAAAAAAAAAAAAGGAAACAAAAACAGAATTGAAAAATTCCAATTCCTTTTTGGTAATAGAAAACCCAATCCTATAAGATTATGGCTTGGAGTAAAACTATAAAATCCACCCCTCCCTCTTTCATATAAGGCACTAAGCCAATTCAAGCCCTCCGCCTAGTTTAGCATGCCGATACTACCAACTCTAGAAAATATGCCTGCTGCGTCTGGAACATTACCATCATCACCAAGTGCCTTGTTCAAAGAAGGTAGTGATGTGCATGTTAGATGTTCACAATCACACGGCGGTGGTACACTTGTAAGAGCAAATTTGTGCAAATTCGATGACAATCACATCGTACATACCACTACTGGTTTTCCATTTAAGGTTGATATAGTTGTAAAACGCCGTTCATCATGCTCGACTTGTAAAGATCATATCTATGATCATAGAACTACACAAACCTTTTGGATTCCTTACGATACTATCTTTTCAGACGATGCATCGAACATTACATCAAAAATAATATGTTTGATGAATGTTCCCTTCTCTTTAGAGAAGAAGCAAAGTATTATAAGCTCCGAGATAATGAATTTTGCTCGGTGCATGAAAAATTGTCCATCTAATGAAGACCACTGGTACATGTCTTTAGGGATTACAAAGGTTACTTATTTACCCCACATGGAATTTATGAACATGTATAACACCATGGGAGAATACCATAATTTGAATACATGGCAAAAGACTCAAGGAGTGTTGGATTCACGGATCGCGGCATTTCAGCTGCAGAAGAAAATTGAAATCAAGAAGATGAGATTTCGAGCTAGTGAATTTAAGGATTCCAGTTTACTAGACACATGTTCGATTTGTCGGGACGAATTCTTAGAAGGTTCTATGATTTCTTGTATTAATACCATGATACTTGCATTTTAGAATGGCTTTTAACGAGTTGTTCTTGTCCTTATTGTCGATCCAAGTTGGCATAGAAAGTCCAATCTTAGGTTAAATTTTAGTTTTGCAACTTTTTGTGTGTCATTACAGATTCTACTATTGTATGTATCATTGAAAGCTATATATATTGTGACAAATACTAATGTCTTTCCATCATCCACACTCTATATGAAGTTCATCAATCCATTTTTCCTTTTGTGTAGTATTGTCTTTTAATTGCACGAACCAAAAAGGGGCAAAGTGCACGGATATTTGATTTTGACAATGAAGTTCAATCATTTTTCCTTCACTTCAACCATTTTCGTTTGATCTTCAGTCATATACGGCTAAAGTTTAGTTGTGTGTGCATGAACTTCAAATAAAAGCGACTGAAGTTACGCAAAAACAACTGAATTTCAGTCATATATACTTTCATGCACTTTTTTTTCAGGCCTAACTTCAAACACAACATATCTGAAGTGGTATACATATGATAATTTTAAAAAGGCCGGTACAGGTTAAATAATGATATCAAAACAAATTGTTCAGTTAAATTTCACAAACACTTGTAACACATTAAGGTGGGGTGATATGCACTTCCTGTTTTCTATTTTGTGTTGGTCTTTAATTAATTTTTGCCTCTCAAGTCAATTTTTTTTTTCGGGACATAAATTTATATTTTTGTATCATAATATTTCATAAGTTACACTCTGCGTTCTTAAAGAACTTATGTACCGCTAAATACAAGTTTAATTTTAAAAGGTAAAAATCAAAGACCAACCCATTTAAAAGGAAGATAGGCCATGCAATTAAATGTAGCAAAAATGATGTGGGAATACCATTGGCCATAGTAGTGAAAATTGGTACAAAATAACCCAGGTTTTACCTTTTGGACTTCACAACAAATTTGGGCCAGTCCAATACCCATGTCTTTCAACCAAAGCCCAAATAATTTCTAATGTGCCGTTACCATTATCCGTTTAGCAAGTCCAAGTCTTCTTCAATATTGCCGTTGGTCCCAAGTCCCAACAAAGAAATAAAAAATTTCAATGATAAGTTAATCTTTTTCAGAAAGCAATGGCTGATATAGCAAGTTTAATTTAGCTTCTTTTTTCAAAGAGATTTATGGCTATTATAACCTGTGCTTTATGTCATATATTTAAAGGCAAATTTAAAATTTAAAGTATACGCATTCAAGTCCAAAGTAGTGAATAAACTACTTACTTATATTAAAAAAATATGTGGGCATGCATCACTTAAGAAGTGGAGTGATTTTCACAACGTGAAAACTAGACATTTATTCTAATTATGAAACTGATTTAATCAAACAAAGATTAAATATTATTGAGCCAATGATCCATTTAAAATAACTTCTACACCTTCACAAGATAGAGATAAAATTGTATTTTCTGTTCTCCAAACTCCACTTGTGTTATACTGAATATGTTATTATCGTTATAAAAATTTAAATAAAATAAATACTTTTTTAACCAAAGAAACCTTAAGTTTTTTATAATGTCTAATTGTCCATATAGACGTGACTCTTGGAGTATTGGTTCAACTGCAACATGTTTTTCACATCCTTCCCACCAGGAGACACCAAAACTCAAAGTGAGAAATAGTGGGTTGGTGAAAAGGATAAAAAAATAAAATAAAAAACAAATAAAGAAGAGATGGTACTTTGTGGAGTTCATTTAACAATTCAAAAGTTGCAAGATTTTTTGGACGAACACCACCAGGCACCAGAGATAGTGGAATTCTTTTAAATTTATTTAACTCCCAAAAAAGATTTGAGAGAGATAGAATAACAACAAGTGTAATGTAAAGCTACAATCTTGCTTCTTTTTTTTTTTTTAAAAAAAACAAATAAAATAAGAACAGATATTTCTTACTACAAGGCTAAGTAATAAAAAGAAATATATGGTATTAATAAGTTAGGTGCAAAAGTAAGAAAATACTTTTTTTGAATAACTATGATGATTCGGCCAGTTTGAATGCATATAAAAATAAATATTGAGTAACTCTATTTCTTCAAACAAAAATTATATAATACAATATATGTTTTTATAATTTTTATTTACTTTATTGACCGATAAATCACGCTATTGAGTGCGGTTAGTAAAGGCTAAAGTATTGTTTTTGTGGAAATAGAAGTTTTAGTAAAAGAAAAAGGAGTGATACGAAGAGATTGAAACAATTCTGTGGAAGGATCAGTTCCATACAAGTCAGTTTCTACATCTGCTTTTGCATTTCTCTTTATGCTTTTTTTTTTTTTTTTTTCATATGTCTCAAAAGCATCTGATTTCTAGAACCAAAATTTAGAATACATTCCACTATTGTCCCAAAAATGTTCTTTTTGGTAATTTAATCCAAAAAAATAATAGAGTATCAGTAATGGGCACATAGCATAATGCTTTTTCATAGTTCATATGTGTTTTGATTTGATTTTTCACCTAGTTCAGTATTTGTGTTGGGATCCCAAGTAATTCGAATAAGTTTAGGAGATACTTTTTATTATTAGAATTTTTTTTAATATTGAGGGTTCGAACTTGAAATTTTTGAGTAAAAACAAAAAGAATCATATTCATCTCATTACAAATCCTTGGCAGTTTAAAAAGTCATATGTGAATGAACGAAAATGACCGGCATTCTCCCTTTGCGCATATTTCCACATGTCTAATCTTTTCCAAATATATTCTTGGAATTAATTTAGTAAGTCCATATTACACTTTATCAGATTCTCTTTTGAGAAAGAAGTATTTATTTGAGTTTTTTGGATTATTAGGGTAAAAATCTTATATTCCCGATTAATTAGATACTTACAGATACAATCGAACTTCAAGAGCACTTCTGAATTTATACTTCAGTTTTAAACCTAAGACGTGTTTTAGATTATACATTGTATAACCCAAAATCTATAGTACAAAGAACCTAACAAATTGTAAGTACTTAAAATCTAATATTATAATCTCAGCATAATTTTATTCACAAACTAAACGACCTTAATAGTTGGAATTTTAGTGCATCGGACTACTCCTTTTTTATTTTTTTTAAGGTAAGAAACTAATCAATGAAAATGGTAAGTTAATTTATGCAAAGATCTAAGGCAAAGTTACATTTGCAAAAACCTCTCAATGGCTTTCATCAGCAACATGGAGGAGTGCCTAAGAACTAGGATAACTATGTATATACTTTATCCTTTTTTTTTCATTTTTTTTGCTTAACATAAGTCGTTATGCTTGCATCAGAATAAACTGTCCACGGGTAGAGAGCAAAAACTAGTACATGAACATGAACTTAAAAAAGCTCTTATTCATAAGAAACAACAGCTGATAACTCTTCTTCCCTCAAAAATCTTTGTTGTCTTGCAATGAAATTCTCGACAGTTTGCCTGAATTCTTCACTGCTCATCTCGTCCTCCGGATATGAGGTTGTTGTCATCGTCATAGTTGGTTTTGCACCGTCAGTGTTTATAACTTTCCGGCATCCTACTGTAGCCGACCGGGTCAATTTTTTCCTAGGTTTTTTCTCATCATGGGACAAACATAAAGAGTTGTCCGAATGGCTACGATGAATTTTCTTTTCTACAAGTCTTTCCATCAGAATACTCTGTTTCCTCTGTGTCTTGCTCTGTTCACAGTAAGCCTCTCCTACCGGAATACTCTGTTTCCTCTGTTTCTTGATCTGTTCACAACAAGTTTCTTTGTTCATTGAACACTTCTGCTTGTACTCATCGTACAAATCGAATTTAACGTTGTTTGTGGAACCATCCTTAGCAGACGACTGTCCTGATTTCAAGAAGAGGATGATGACAATGGCGTTTCCAAGAACAAAGACGAATCGAGGACTAATGAGGGTGACACCAAGTCCCTTGAAATAATCTGTCGAGAGCTTGAAAGAGAGTGGGAATTGAGTGGGAAATTTTGAGATTATGATGAAAAATATGCAGAATTCGATGAATCGGAACAACGTTGTCACTCTTTGACGCTTTTTGTACCTTAGCATAGCGTTTGCTTTCTCCACTTTGATGTTGTGGATATTTAAGGATTCCATGTTTGTTTTTTAAATCTCTCCTACTACTAAGTAGTGAAAGAGAAGTAGATTTGTAGTTGTTTTTCAGTGGAAGCACAAAAGAATTTGGAAAGTGTGGAAAGAAGTTGAAGAATTTAGAGCAAGTCCTCCTTTGTTTCTTCTTATTTTATGTTTGTTTTGAGATTGTGGGGATTTTAGAGGCAATGTTGGAGCATATATAGGCTATAGAAGTATATATTCTTTTTTCTTATTTATTTATTTATTTATTTGCTTTAGGCATATACAAACTTACCAGCCTAATTAATCTGAATTTGTGCCGTAGGCCTACTAGGAGAATAAAGCTCAGCTAGATTTAAAAGTTGGCCACTTCTTAAAATTAGATCAGTATTCTAAGGTCTGAAAGCAGCACCAAGCCACCAAGTTTGAAGTTCAAAATTCAAAAATTCAAACCAATTGTCTAAATTTAAAATTCAAAGTCCAAACACAAGGCCACAGAAGTGGTTACCTGGTGCAAGTATAATATGTTCTAATTACCAAAGGATTCTCCATCACCGGGAAGACGAAATTGAAATGGTTCAAGCATGTAAAGAGGAGATGCATAAGTATTCTCATGAGTAGGTATGAGAGAATGACTAGAGTGAGTTTTAGGAGACAAAGAGGTAGACTGAACAAATACTGAGCAAAGGTGATTAGATAAGACAAAACACACCTGCATATGAGGATATGTAGATCGAGGATTAGGGTAAAAAATTAGTGGGTTAGTCGCGTCGTCTATTTTCTCTTGTTAGTAGTATTATTAGTATTCTCCTAAGTTGTTTTTTCTGCTTTGTTTATCATACTGTTTATTGTGACTGTTCTTTTTTTCATTATTTTCTATATGTTTTCTTCACTATTGTATTTTTTGTTCTTACTAATTTGAATATGTTTTATTTGAGCCAATGGTCTATTGGAAACAACTTCTCTACCTTCACTAGATAGGGATAGAAAGTGCATACACCACCTTCCTCAAACCCCACTTGTGAAATTTCACCGAGTATGTTACTATTATATATTATATATATTTATTTTAACTCCTCCCAAAGAGCTCCTATTTTGCTTGTTTGGTGATTCAAACTCACCACCTCAAAGTTAAAAATGGATGATGCTTAATTGCTTACCACTTAAACAACCATCTTATCTCTTGCCAAAGAGATTAATTCTTCATTTCTACAGTTGAGATCCAAAATCTCTGGTAAAAACAACACCAAATCCCTTAGTGATTTCCCCCCCTAGATTTTGTGTTAATAGTTGAAATAGATTCTTTTTTATTTTCACTTAATTATATTGATTCGTTTCACGTATACAATAAATGAATAAGGAAACACAGTAGACCCAACAGTTCCAATTGTGATCTTTTTTCTAAAATTTGTCCAAGTGACTGTCTCCCTCAACACTTCCACTTTATCGCTTAGGAAACTTATTCGATTATATGTCTAAGAATAATTATATTGCTTTTGGCATAATATGTAACAGTACCTTATTCCATTGCCTCTGTGTTGTTGAGCATACAAACTCAATTGCTGGGTTTTTAATAAGTCACACTGTTTGGTATAGTACAAGTGGATATAATAATTTTTCGAATATCGTATAAGCATCTCCAACTCGATTATTTGGATAAGGGAATGATTCTTTGTCCTAATCAGACACATGAAGGCATGCACCCTAATGTTTGTTTTCATTTAAATTAAGAAACATATATAGCATTAAAACAGATCAGTTGAGGGTCCATCAAAAATAATTTCTCTATCTTTGTAAAATAGGAATAAGACTGTGTAGGTATCACCATCTAAAAATTTTATTTTATGAAATTATATTAAATATATTATTATTGTTAGAGCATTAAAAAAGATAGTAAGTATGATAGTCCTACGTGGATTATCCTATAATAATGTTTTGCACTAAATGACCACTTGATGTGTCCTCGAATCTTGCCAGCATTACATGGGTGGGAAGGAACATGGATTAGACAAAGAATCCTTTTATCAAAAGATTATCGTTCAAGAGACGATGAATGATGCACCAATTTTATGTAATATTAGAGTCGAATTTAAAATTTAAATATTATAAATTTAATTTAAATTTTACAGTTTTTAGTAATGAAGTTGTTATTTAATATCCACTATTAAGTGATTTTTAGCTAAGAAAATATAGGAAAAGATATCACTTAAAAACCGTTTAGTTCACATAAATCAAATATGAAAAAACCCATTACTCAACAAACATAGAGCGTAATTTTCTTCTTTAATTGTCCTTACACCAAAGGACCACTTAGTGTTTTTAGTGTCTGTAATAATTTATTGAATCCTAATCTTTTTATACCCATATCGTCTATTTTATCTTTAATAAAATAATTTATAATTATAATTATATAAATATAAAATAATTATGACTTATTTTAAATTATATATTTTAAAAATTACCCAATTACTTTTAAATCAAGTGAGAAGAAGAAAGTAATTTTTATTATATTTTAATTATTAACCGTTAAGTACATATGTCGCCTTCAACTTTCTGGTACCTAGATTTTTATTTTGGGTGATGCTGACACTTCAACTTCTTTATCCTATAGGGCTATTATTATTGAAGAAAAATATGAATTATGATAGGGTTAGGGGTGATTCTATGTGATTTAACTTAAACTTTTATATGCTATCTTCTTAAAAATAAATGTTATACTATAATGAGATGATAATTGACACAACAATATTGTCAAATACATCCTCTATTTTAAATTTATTTTTTTGATAAATTTTTAATGTCAAATTTTCATGTGTCATATTTAAAATAAAAATATTAAATTTTTTTTAATGCGTTCTACATATTTTTAATTTAAGATTACAAGATTTAATTTTTATTTTTATTTTTTTAAACTTTTTGCCTAATCAAAATTAGACTAACGAAGAAAGCAACTTTTATATATTATTGTAAAAAGATTAGCTTATATTATAAGGCTGTAAACTTATCTATTAGTTGGGAACTGAATTTAAACACTATGGTACTAGATTTTTGTTCCATTATTTGGTTACTTTGCTTGATTAACCCTCTTTTTTTACATAATCTGACTTGACACTTTGGACACTTTCAATAATATATGTTTTATAGTTAATGTAATTCCAAGTGTCAAACTTGTATCCAAGTGTACATATTTAATTGGAAGTCCCATCCCATCCCCCCCCTTCCTTACAAACTAAGAAATTGTTCATTTGCCACATAATGTTTTCCTACTTTATTTTTTTTTTCCTTATAAAATCTCACAAGAAATATATATATAATTTGACTCTAGTGGGCTCTTAATGTTTGGATTGATTTTACGTGGCAATTTAATAATAAAAGATGGCTTTGTTCTTTGGTTTAGAAAAGACCTTCCAAAGAAAGTTGAAATCCTTTTTTTTTAAATTAGCACCACTCAAAAATATTGTTTTCCACGTCAAATCAATTAATTTTAGTTTATATGATATTTTACCACAATTAAGTGATAAAAATATATATACTAAATATATGATAACATATCACAATATGTTCACGTAAAGAATTATATCTATAATTTAGATGTATATATAAAATGTAAAATATACTTTATATTTCATAATTTTTAAAATATCACTATAAAATATAATTATAAAATATTATTAGATATATTAGATAATTTGTTTCTGGAATTAGTTATATGTATGAACGCACGTATGAATAATGCGCACAAGATACAACCGATCAAAAGTAGGCAGGCCGTGGGGTTCATTGAGTGGGCCAATTCACTGAATGATTGGGCTCTTTGGGCTCCATTTATTTTCTTTTTTAATTATTTATTTTTTCTCTTAAAGAAACTCAATTTGCTTAATTATTTACATTATCAAAATTTTTGATGGATTAACAGGAAACATCCTCCCTTTTGCAGCCTCATCAATCAATCCTAAATATTTGCATTTTTTGCACCCTTGACAAAATCATAATTTCACAATTTTTACCGATCTTAAGTTATGCACAAAAAATATTTTTCACAAATGCTAATACAATATACAATACTTTTTTTTAACTGTGGTTTATACATATATTTTGAAAATATGTATTTATTCAAAAAATATTAATTTCAATTTCATATATTACAAATTGATATCTTAATTTATTTATTTTTTAAAAAGAGAATTTTTACGGTAAAAATATCGAAATTCATTTTCGTTGAGATAAAATAAATAGATGCAAAACATAAATAAAGTGCACACCATGAATTAAAGCTTTTCTTTTTCCTTTTGAAAACTGAATAGACTCCAAATCAGATCAAAATTTCATATGAATTAACAAGATACAAGACAAAAGGCGAGATTATTCTCTTATTCTGTCCTAATAATAGTTTAACTACCAAATCATGTGTAAGTGTATATTATTAATCTTTCTATATCTAAGTGCAAACTTTATGCATGCTTCTAAAGGGCCTTTTTCAAGAAGAGATAAAGACACTATCAACTAACTAAGAGTTACTTCATTTATTAAATCAACCTCGTAGGCATTAATTCATTTAGTATTATTCAACTTAACAACTTAATTGTTTCTTTTAACACTACTTTCTTCTAGCTTTTGGGTAGTTGTGGATGATTTGTTGACAAGAGAATACTCCTATTATTTTTCGGGAGAAATGGTTTTCTGATATATATATTTTTTAAATAGTTTTATAGCGTTTTTACAATAGATCTTCATTTTTACACGTAAAAGGTCATTATTTTTACATATAAAAAATATAAAAAGACTATTTTCTTCTATTCATTTCGTAAGAGAATAAGAGATATCATTTCCTCCTATTTTCCCGTATTTATTCTAGAATAATAATATTTAAAGAATAATAAGAAATTAGTTGCATTACTATTGTGTATGGCATATTTAAATATTCTGTTGATTCTGAATTCTGGGCAGTGGATAATATGCACACGGGGTATCACACGGTGGATTTAGAGTATTTTGAGTTGGACACCAATTTCCTTCTGATATATTCCTTCCTTTTCCTCTTAGATATCATGTGTTGTTTGCATGATTCAAGACTTAAAACTTGTAACTTCACTCGCAAATTAATCACTCAACTTTTACCACTTAAATTAAGGATTCGTTTGGCCATGCGAGATAAAATCATGATATGAACATAAGAACCAAATAAGTTGTAAAAACTATTCAAATTTGTCCAAATTCTTATACAATCTTACCAAATAAATAAAAGTTCATATAAAATACAATACACTATCACAAAGTCATTCTAAAATAAAATATAACTTAAGAATCGAACTTTAGTTTTATAAAAAGTAAAATTAAATATGAGTTGTAGTGTACTACTCTTTAATATAATCCTCCCACATAGTATGGACAAAAGTTGGCAAACTATTTATGTCCAATACAATAGTCGGCAAAGGTTGTTTATATTTCTTAAATAAATGATTAGTAAATATAGTTGGTATATATAAAATGGTGGACTTTTTTTATAAAATATAAACTTTTGGGTTAAATTTTGCATTTGAAAATTTTCATATCATGATTTGAAATTTCAAATCAAACTTTTTGGATAATTTGAGATTTTATCTCATGATTTGAAATTATGAGATGAAATCGCATATTCAAATGCTGATTTCATCTCATAATTTTAAATCACAAGATGAAATCGCATATCCAAAGGCCTATTAAGCGGGGGACCTTTCAAAGATATTACAATTAGAAAAAGTAAAAAAGTTAAAAAATAAACTAGTCCACAATATTTTGCTACTTAACTCAATAGTATCGTTTAGTGGTAAATGATACAAAATAATAGGTATTTTACAAAATTAATTAAGATGTACGCAAGTTGATGCATATCATGAGTATAAAAGAAAATAATAATAATTTGCTGCTTAATTACTACACATATCTTAGAGTGTGTTTGGTAGAAATTTTTTCGAAATAAGTTTAATAAGTAATATTTTAAAATTATTATCTCTTCCTCATCCACAGATTTTACTATGCCACTCCTTGACCACCTCATCCTGCCGTCCTAAACTATTATAAATGTTCTTGGATAATTCAGTATGATTTTTTTTTACTTATCAAATATCAAAAAATTGCTTAATTTTCAAAGTAATATTTTTCTTTGTTTACTTATCACTATCAAAAAATAAATTAAAAAATTTCTTAAATTCGAAGAAAGCATTTCCCTCTACGCTGACACACACACATTAACACCAACATTATTAATATAAATATTATTTAATATATTTTATTTAATATTATTCTTATATATTCCACGTAAGGATCACTTAGCTTTTATGCTTTTTACAAGTTATGTTCTAAATCAATCTAGCAATAAACTAATTAATGATTAACCCAACAGTAAGGGTTGGCACATCTGCTAATTCTAAATCAGCTGTGGTGAATTCTACAAGTAAAAAAGTTACTCAATCCTCCCCTCCTAAAATATTAATCCTATTTTTCATTTTGAAAGTTTATTTAAATAAATTTCATAGTTAAATTATATTAGCTAATTCAATATTTTAAAATTAAAATATATTTTTTTTTGAAAAAATATATAAAAGAATATTATAAATTATATTTCTTCTCATACAATCTGTCTATTTTAAAATAAATGATTTTTTGAGGTGTGACACACATCATAAGAAAATTAATGAATGACATTAATTAAAATGTGAGTTACCAATATTATCCTTTTGTTTTTTACAATTTTTCTTTCTAAAATTAGAGATAATTGAAAAACGCATTAAGGAGCGAGTAATTTTGAAAGAAAAAATATATATCTTTGGACTTGGAAAAGTTTATTCATTTTGAAATATAAGAGATACTCCTTCCCCATTTTTACTTGTTTACTATACTAAAAGTATATGTTAATTTTTATTTGTTTAATTTAAAAAGTCAAAAAATAATTTATTATTTAGTTTCTAATTTATTTTTATTATTTATTATAATTATTTTTTAAAATATTAAATTTATTATATTTAAAAAACATACAAATTGTTATTCTATTTATTGTTACTCGAATTAAAGGGTGTGTAAGACAAGCACAACTTGACGGATGGATTATTTACAAGTCAGCGATTGATTTTATTTGTTTTGGTTGTCAAAGTTAGGGGTATAGTTTGGATCAATCCGAAATTTAAATCGAAATCTAAATTTATTGGATATTTGGGTTGAATTTTTGAATTATGGATTGGATTTCAGATTTCATTTTTAAAATTTATGAATTTTGGATTGAATATCAGATTTAGTATTATGGATATTTGGATATCTGGAAATCTAAAATTTTATACCTTATATTAACCCTAGTCAATTACTCATATCATATGTGTCCAATACTAATAAGTTCAATTTTCAAGATCCAATAGATTAATACCTACGATCCCATCACAATATTAAATCAATATTTTGAAATTTTCTATTAATCAAATATAAAAATGTAAAATATTTCATGAGCAAGTAAAGTTTAATACACGACATGATGGGTAGAGTCACCTCAATTCTTGCTAATTATAGAGAGTTATATATTTCAAAGAGGAAACTATTAGGTGGATTAAGATTGTTAATTGTTATGTTCTAATAAAAAAACTCAAAAGTCAAAATCGAAAATTCGAAATTCCAAATCGATTAATCTGAAACCGAATTTAAAAAATCAAATCCAATCCAAATTTATTTGAATTGAATTTGAATTGTACTTTTTCTAATCTAAAAAATCGAATATCCAAATCGAAATTGTCATATCTAATCTGATGGCCGAAACACCGCCCAGTAAAAGTTGCAAAGCATGGGTTACTTTCTCTGTAATCACTACAGGAAATAATGGCAAAGAGATTCTTGTGAAATCAATTATTCTATTCTTTATGATATGTCTGTTTATGTTGAAAATAACTCTTCTTCCCTCAAAAATCTCTGTTGTCTTGCAATGAAAGCCTCCACAGTTTTCCTGAATTCTTCACTGCTCATTTCATCCTCCGCCGACTTTCCATTGTCAGTGTGTATAACTTTTAAGCATCCCACTGTAGCCGACCGGATCAATTCTTTTCTAGGATTTTCATCATGGGACAAACTAGTAAAGCTGTCTGAATGGCTACGATGGATTCTCTTTTCTACTAATTGTCTCCGTACCAGAATACTCTGTTTCTTCTGTTTCTTGTTCTGTTCATAATAAGCCTCTTTGTTCATCGAACATTTTTGCTTGTACTCATCGTACAAATCGATTTTAACGCTGTTCATGGAACCATCTTTAGCAGAGGAATGTCCTGATTTCAAAAAGAGGATGATGACAATGGCGTTTCCAAGAACAAAGACGAATGGAGGACTAATGAGGGTGAAACCAAGTCCCTTGAAATAATCTGTCGACAGCTTGAAAGTGAGTGGCAATTGAGTGGAAAATCTTGAGATTAGGAAGCAAAATACGCAGAATTCAATGAATCTGAACAACAATACTGTCACTTTTTGATGCTTTTTGTACCTTGGTATAGCGTTTGCTTTCTCCAATTTGATGTTGTGAAAATCTAAGGATTCCATTCTTGTGTATTGGTGGGATTTTACTCGAAAAGTGTCGAAAGAAGTTGAAGAAACAGATCAAATTATGTTTGCTTTGAGATTGTGGGGATTTTAGAGGCAACATTGGAGTTATATATATCAATAGAAGTATATGATCTTTATTTATTTATTTGTTTTGTTTCCCCCCATTTCTTGTGCTTTAGGCATATTCGAAATTCACAAGATTTGTGTCCGATATGCCTGCTAAGGGAATAAACAACAGTTGATGTTATATGCAAATAGCCACTTTTTAAGAAGAAGTTGGTCCGATGGCCACTTTTTCAAAATTAGATCAGTATTCCAAAATCTGAAAGTGGCACATAGTCTTTGATGAGTTTAAAATTCAAATATGATAATTAGACTAGTGGTCTGAACTTAAAATTAAATTAACAAGGCCACAAAATGGTTATTTGGTGTGAATAGTCAAGCATATCTCATTAACAATTATTAATTTAAGTTGACGTTGATCAATAGGACTATTAAGACGGTGATATGTTTTTTGCCAAAGAGATATTTTTATTTTTAGAATTCAAATCAAAACTTTTAATAAATAATGGAGATATTCCTATCATTTCGACAAAAAAAAATTGGTGATATTTCTTTTGTTTTCTTTCTCATTTTGTGTTATTGGTTGAAATAGAATCCTATAACACTATTTTTATTTCAATGCTTCCGTGTAATTGAGTCTTACTTTTTGATAATTTCGAATATCATATAAGCATTTACAACTCAATTATATGGATAAGGAATCATTCTTTGTTCTAAACAGACACATAAATTAAAGTGATCGACCTTAATGTTTAATTTGTTTTCATTTAAATTACGAAACATAGAATTTAAAAGACAACAAGTGTGAGAGTCCTAGGTGGATTATCCTATAATAATGTTTTGCACTAAATGACCACTTGATGTCCTCGAATCTTGCCAGCATTATTTGGAATAGGGAAAACATCCTTTATCCAAAAGATTATCAATAAGAGAGGAAAAACAGAAGAAAACTGTGACTGCTACAAATAATTTTGAATTGGACTTTTATAAGATATCTGATGTTCTAACTGTAACCACCTATGTCGAGTTAAAATTTGAAATAATTATAGGAGCTAACTTATGTGTATTTCAATTATCTATTTTTTGATATCTACCATTTTTTATTAGTGTTGGTATCGAGTAACTGTCCATCAAAGCTTAGCAATAGAGAGGAAATTATTTTGAAGCTATGCATGAATTAGTTATGTTAGTGAATTGATGTGCGGTGATCTAGTAATTTAAGAATTTTGTCATGCGGGGATTAGTTTAAGGACTTCTTTGTTGCCGCTATTTATAGTTACTCATAATCCACATTCAATCCACGTAAATAATACACAAATTTCATATAACTTACACGGATAACAAAAACATTATTATAAGAAAAAATAAATTTTTATAATAATAAATATATTCTGACTGCTATTCTATCTCTATTGTTCAATTTTTTTCAAACTTTTTTTCTCTTATTTTTTCTGATTAAAATTCATATTACATATTTGATAAAAATTGACCTCCTTACTTTTCTCGTGATCTACTCCTCTAAGTGAGTACTAGATTTTCGTTCCATTTATTTGGCTACTTTAATTTGCTTGAGTATCTTTTCTGTCGAATGAGCTAACTAGACCCTTTGGACACTTTCAATTCAATAAAACAGTATATATTTTATAGTTAATGTATACTGTTTTATAGTTAATGTAATTCCAAGTGGCAAACTTGTACATATATTATTGGAAGTCCCATCCCATCCCATCCCACCTTCCTTACAAACTAAGAAATTGAAATTTGCAACTTTTTTTTTTCTATTATATAAACTCTCACACGAAAAAATGTATATCTTTTTTATTATGGTAGGGCTCATTATGGTCGGATTGATTTTACGTGACAATATAATATTAAAAGCTCGTTTTGTTTTTTGGTTTTGATAAGACCCTCTCAAGAAAGTATTGTCTTGCACTTTATGTTTACTATAAATTAAATAATTTAATCTTATATATATTTCAAATTAAAGTAATATATATAACATATATATTTTTCTGGTTTTAATTTATATTTAGAAAAATTGGTTGATAAAGCAAAAAAGAAGTGAAAGACCCCACTTCTTTATTTTATTTTATTTTAAAAAAACTCATATAGTTACTACTTTTAAGTTTTAACATCTCACTACTACTTGGTCTAAATCATTGAGCTTGGACCCATATCTTTACTTTTTTATTTGTTTTGTTACTTTCTTTGCTTTAGTAATGGTTTCCTCAATATTACAAGAATAACATTAGGGCAAGTTAATGTTAAATTAATTATATTCTCTCCGTTCATTTTTATTTATCTATTATATTAAAATAGATATTTAATAAAATAAATTTATTTAAAATTTATTATTTAATTTATTATTTTTTAAGAAATGTGTCAAGCCAATACAAAACAAATAAAGATGGACGGAGGAAGTATACGGCACTTCCATAACTACAATTATCGAAGTAGTAAACTAAAGAATGTCAATGTACTTTGCCATTCATGATATTTAGACTTTGATACTTATAAATAGCAACATAAAGGATTTTTTAGTTGCTTTTAATTATGAAAAAACTACAAATATTGGTGATTGATATTATTAATTAATGGTATAATCTTTAATAAGAAACTAAACTTGGACGCTAGCAAGGTTAGTTTGTACAAGTCGTTAAAAGAAAAAGGGGCGAAATAATTGTTGAGAAATTATAGTGTGTTCGTTAAAGTAGGGTGGGCCATGGGACCATTGAGTGGGCCATAGGCCCATTGAGTGATTGGGCTTGAAGGGCGGCTTCAGAGCCCCAATCTCTAGGCTCTATTTACTTTTTGAAAAAAAATAAATATTTCTTTCTTTTTTCTCCAAATGGACTCAATTTGCTCAATTATTTACATTAACAAACTAATTGATGGATTAGTGGGAAACAATCAAAAATTTAGTAGGGTCCAAATCGAATCCAATTTTTATAATAAATTAACAAGATACAAGACAAAAAGCAAGATTAATCTCTTATTTTATCCTAATAATAGTTTAACTAGAAAATCATGTGTAAATGGAACTATAAAATTCTGTCTACATCTCTAAGTGCAAACTTTATGCTTCTAAAAGACTTTTTAAGGAAGAGATAATGATACAATCAATTAACAAAGACCTAGTTTGTTTATTAGATTAACCATTTAGATTAGGACGTCCCAATAATATCAGTGATCTGAAATTAATTTTTAATAAGAGACCTTGATTTTTTAAAATAAAATTTATATATACACAAATATATTCAAAAAAAGACAGTGTCAACTTTTTTCATATTTATAATTTATTAATAGTGTAGTATTTTTCAGACGATATTGAACTTTTAAGTTTAAAATAAATATTTGATAGTTATGTTATTATTTATGTTGAGAAAGATTAATTTAAATTAATAAGATGTTAAATGCGTTTGTGATATATTACTTTAAATTTTGTTATAAAACTTTATTTACTAGTATATATATATAATTTAATTCTAAAATATTTCTTTTGTTAAAAAAAGCTCGTTCTTTTCTTGTTTTATCATAAAGATCTTATACATTTTTCTTTTATAAAATCTTCAATATTTTCAAAATTCCCAAGGATATTATTATTAAAGCCAATTGCATTGCTCTATATACTTCTGATAGAGATATATCCTATATATTGGTCGGCAAATAACAATAGTATTTTTTCCACCAAGCCGACCCTCAGTCTGACTAAATCCCATGACACTATTGATTACACCTTCAACTGGATTTGGTCTCTCAACACAACCCCCAGAATAAAATTCTTCCTGTGGCTCTGCTCCCATAACAGACTCCCCACCAAAGTTTACCTTCAACATGTCTGTATCACCAACCACTCCTCCTGTCCTATTTGTCATGGTATTCAGGAAACCATAACTCATATCTTCTTTGAGGGTAAGATTGCTAAGAAATTTTGGCTAGATTATGGGTTCAATATGCACAACATTAGCATAGCTGATAACCACTGGCTGCAAGCAATGAATTCTCTCAAAATTACTCCCTCAAACAGACACTTGCGATGGGAAGAATTTTACCCATTTGCACTGTGGCACATCTGGATTAATCGCAATCACAATTCTTTTAAGAAGATGTTGACCAATGTGACATTAATCACATTACTATGAGGGAGGGCTATTGAATTCAAATTCACCACTAAGTGCGCCGACTACTCTTCCACCTGTAAAGAGATTAACATTTGCTGGTTCCCTCTCAGATTGGGCCAATATAAGTTAAACATTGACTGTTCTTTTTCTCACAATACTGGTAAGGGAGGGATAGGTGGAATAATCAGAGACTCCATGGGCAACTGGAGGTTAGATCTCTACAAAAGTACCAATGCTTTCTGTCACACAATGACATAACTTCAAGCATTGCACCAATGACTTCAACTAGTAGTGGATAAAAACTACATACCTATTCAATTGAGGTAATTCAACTATTAGAACAATCACCTCCTATATATCTCAAATACATTAATGATTGCAGGTCACTATTGAGGAAATTAGAGAATCCAGTTATCAGGCATAATTTCGATCTGGGGAAATTATGGAAAAACAAGGAACCAAGCAGACCAACAACAATCTACTAACATTTTGGACTCTCCTCCACCGTACAACTAATGTTGTTTTGGAAGCTGACAAGGAAGGAGTATCAAATACAAAACTAGTATCGATTTATGCTTGTAATATATTAAAAATATTAGAAATTTTTAATGTAATTGCGAGTACCAATAGGGACAATGCTCCCACAAGAAGCTATGTAATAATCTAGCTTTACTATTAATGATAATTCTCTTTCCAACCAAAGAAAAAGAAAAATACTGGGGGCCTAAAATGAAAGCTCAGCTAGTTTTACTCTTGAGCCGCCCTACTCTTAGACTTTACCTAATTTCTTAATATTAATTTATTGAATTATGTCAATTTATTAGATTTTTTTTTCCATTAAGAAGAAGATCTCAAGTATAAGGGTATAATAGAAATAATTATTATATTTTGTTTTGAATTTTAAAGTGATATTTATTTTGAAATAATTTTTTTTGTTTAAATCGATACTTAAAAGACGTAGAGAGAGTACTTTCTACTACAATAATGCTTATCATTTAGAAAAATTAATTACATAATTGATTAATTGTGCTCGATATAATCAATGTGAATTTAATTAAGTAAATGCTTTGTTGATTCTGGCCGGTGGATACTATGCACCACTCTTTTTAAAAAGTGGAGTCACAGGGTGAGGCATTTTATGAGGCAGGTGAGGCTTAAGTTTCATGAATTTATATATGTATTTCTCATGTATTTTTAATTTTATATATTTATTATTAAGAGAATAAGTAAAAAGTATATTTTTAATAATTTTGTAAATAAATTTAAATAAATCATCATAGGAAAAAATATTATAATTATTATTTAATAAATGTAACAACAATAAAATTATAATAGCCAGATAATCTTTAAAATAAAATCTTCATCTACTTCATTATCTATCTCCATATCTACTGGTTCTTCCCATCCTCAACTAATATTCCCACTAATTCTTGTTTATATATTTCAAAATATAGATAAAGTTGTCTCATGAACATAATATTAGCATCATTTTTTATGAGAGCTCCTTTTTTTATTGATATATTTTAAGAAAAATCATTACAATATAAAAACATGGAGATAACATAAAGTATAAATATCATTATAAAAAATATTATTTATAATACAAATATTTTAAAACAATAAAATCAAATATAATGTCGGGCATATGTTTTCACACCCTAGACTTACGCTTTTATGATCGAAATTTATGTCATACACTTTATGGATCTGTCTTTAATTATTTGTGTCCGAAGCGTTTTTGATATGCCCCGCCTCGAAACTCGCCCCACAAAAATACCATTAAAAACACTGTTATGCACAGAGCACACGTATATCACGCGGTGGATTTGAGTTGGATGTCACTTACTAGTTTTTTGGTGCGCGCGCAATTCATATTAATGAATAAAAATATTTTAAAATGATAAATAATTAAATACAATGTCGTGCATACGTTTTTACATCCCATAATTATGCTTTTACGCCATATGCTTTATTGATCTATGTCTTTAACTATTTATGACCCAAAACGTTTCTGGTACACTTCGCCTCAAGACTCGCCCCAAAAACAGCTTTGAAAACACTGTATATCACATGCTGGATTGAGGGTATTTGAGTTGGATTCCACTTACTAGTATTTTGATACGCGCGGACTTCATATTAATGAGTAAATAATATTTAACAAAATCACATACTATATAATATAGTTATGACATAAAATACTATATACTTAATAATATAGTAACGTTAAAGAATAATGAACGTTAGACCATATTTACTAACAATCTTTGTGTTTTGTCATGAAACTAAAAACTCACATTTATTTGTCATCTTTGTTGCTTATGAGTTGAAAGTTGAAGTAGTGCTTGAATACAAAAAAGCTCACGCCAATTGTTGACCATCTAACTTAACTTTTATATCAGTTCCTGAAATTATAATTCGCACAACTCTTTAAAAAATAACCTGACAACTGACAAGTTGATACTAATATTTATCCTTGTCCATAAACTTGCATTTGTTTTCTCAATCCGATCACCTAATGTGCTAGTTAAAACTCTGATATTTCTTCCAAGCTATCTGTATTTATCTCTTATGTTGAAATGGAAGACTCTTCTTCCCTCAATAATCTTTGTTGTCTTGCAATAAACGCCTCAACAGTTTTCCTGAATTCGTCACTGCTCATATCATCCTCTGGATACGAGGTCCTCGCTGGTTTCACACTGTCGGTGTTTATAACTTTCAAGCATCCAACTGTAGCCGACCGGATCATTTTTCTTCTAGGTTTTTTCTCATCATGGGATAAACATAAAGAGTTGTCCGAATGGCTACGATGGATTTTCTTTTCTAATCGTCTTTCCACCGGAATACTCTGTTTCCTCTGTTTCTTGATCTGTTCACGATAAGTCTCTTTGTTCATAGAATATTTTTGCTTGTACTCATCGTACAAATCGATTTTAACGTTGCTTGTGGAACCATCTTTAGCAGAAGACTGTCCTGAGTTCAAGAAGAGGATGATGACTATGGCGTTTACAAGAATGAAAACGAATCGAGGACTAATGAGGGTGACGCCAAGTTCCTTGAAATAATCTGTCGTGAGCTTGAAAGAGAGTGGGAATTGAGTGGGAAATCTTGAGATTATGATGAAAAATATGCAGAACTCGATGAACCGGAACAACATTGTCACTCTTTGACGCTTTTTGTACCTTAGTATAGCATTTGCTTTGACGTTGTGGAATTTTAAGGATTCCATATTTATTCACTCCAAACAACAAATGATTTTGGATCAAGGAGAAGTTTTTTGTGATAATATTCCTGTTGAAGAGTAAAGTATGGAAAGAAGTTAAGAAGTGAATCACTCCTCTGTTATTTTTGATGCTTGCTTTTGAAATTCTGGGGATTTTAGAGGCAATATGGAAGTATATATATAGGCAATAGAAGCATATATTCTTTCTTCTTTCTCATTTTGTGTTAATTGTTGAAATAGATGCTTGTCGTTTTCACTTGAGAAAATTATCAAAATAGTCCCTCATGTATTATGGTTGTATTTTTTTGGTCCTTCATATATATATATATATATTATTTTTATTTTTACTTTTTTTTTTCAGTGCGTCTTTCCACATTAATAATGTATTATATTTGTGATCTTTATTTGTTAAATAAAATATGCACACATGTACATGTGTTAATTAATAATTGATTATATTTGTGACCTTTATTTGTTAGATAAAATCTGCCCACTTGCACATGTGTTAATTGTGCTAATTAAGATTGTGTTTGATGTTCCATTTCCATAGTTCATTAGTTCCGTAATGAGATTTAAGGTAAACTTCTTCTTAACTGAATATTACAACATTCATTTTCTTTAGTTATTCCTGCCAATTCCGACATTTTGATATTGTTATTAGTATTAAATTTTATTTTCCTGCACAAGAAAGTGATCAAACTATTAGTTTAGATTCAACAGTTCCAATTGAGATATTTTTAAAAATGCTTTATCGATTGAGAGACTATTTAGGTTATGTCTACAATAATACAGATGCTTTTGGTATGTAAAAGTATCTTATTTCAAATTTCCAATTATTCATATAAGCATCTCCAACTCCATTATTTGGATAAGGAATCATCCTTGATTCTAGTCGGATATATCAGTTATTAGAGATGAATATAAAATTTAATATTTATAAATTTTTATTGCGATTTTAAATTAATATATAATAAAAATTAAATTTATAATTAAATATTTATAAATATTTAATAAAAATCTCCATATACATAGAGTTAGCAAAAGTTACCTAACTCACACTTCACGGTTCACCCCTAATCATCGATGGACCTTTGTCAAGGAGAAAAAATACTGTCCTTCAAAGATTACTTTAATAATTACTTAATAAGATAGATACTTTATTTTTAATTCGTACGATTTAATTTCACATTTCGCGATTTTTATATCTTCGCATAGGATCACAAGATTCAATTTATGAGAGATCAGACTAACTAAATAAATTTAAACCATTTATTTCCTACGAGGACACGTGCAATAATTTTAACAGCATTTCTTAGTACTAGTAGGGGATTTTTTTTGTTCCATTATTTTGTTACTTTGGCACATATATTTTCTTTTCTTTTTTGATCGAGTTTACTTGACACTTGGACACTTCCAATAAATATATATATGTGTGTGTGTTAGTTAATGTATGGCAAACTTATGTCTTGGAAGTCCCACCTCCTTCCTTACAAACTAAGAAATTGTTCATTTGCCACATACCCCTTTTCCTACTTTTTTTCTTTTCCCTTCTTATAAACTCTCACACGAAAAATATATGATCTTTTCATTATGGTGGGCTCATAATTATTGGATCAATTTTACTTTTCTTTTAGTTGGTGTGTTATTGAATACTTTATTATAAAGCTCAATTAATTTAGGTTTGTGTGTTAAAAAATTTTACTTAGAAAATCTATAGTAAAGACAACTTCATTTTAAGGGCTTAAATTTAAAAAAAAAATTAATTAAAAATGTAAGATATTTCTTTCATCGTAGTTAGATTGACTTTTATGTTATAATAATTCAATAAAATATTTTGTTGTTTGAATTACGGAAAATACCTTCCCAGTAAAGTAAGGAATTCATAAATCAACAGCACTCTCCTTGTCATGGAAAATATTTATACCCCACGAATCACGATGTTTACCGCAAATTAAACAATATAATTTTAAGCATTAAAACATTTAAAACAAGAATTTATAATATAAACATTTAGTGCAATAAAAAGTTTCCATATGATATTTGAGATGGGAAAAATGATTATTGAAATTTTATAGCTTTTTTTATGATAGATTTTTATTTATATATATATATATAAAATTTAAATTACCTTTTATTCAAATTATAAAACGATAGAAAATCTTATTTTTTTATTTGAGATCGTGACGGAGATATCAAAGGGCATAAAGCAAAAGGAAGCAAAAGAAACCACTTCTTTTTTATTTTATTTTTTTCTCATAAAAGAAAGCACATAGTCCCACCTTTTTAATTTAACATTACTACATGGGCCAGAATTATTGAGTTTGGACCCCATATCTTCACCTTTTGAATTTATTTGCGACTTTATTTGATTTAGTAGTTAATGAAATAATCTTGCCTAACAAATTAAACTTGGACGGTTTACAATGTTTAGTTTGTACAAGTTGTGCACAAAACTACCCATGTAAAAATTTCATGGTATAATCTGTTTTGACATTTCATTTTAATCGATTTGTATTCACCTTTTAAATCTATTTCTGCATATATCATCTTTAGATATACAGTAATTTAAGTTAAATTTGATACGATTAAATTTCTGATAAAATTATCTGTAGTTACATATGGCTCAAGTTCGATTATTTTTTCATGGCTTCAATTATTTTTGTCTTCACGCACATTGACTGAAATTTAAGCAAAAAAAAATAGTTAAAGTCAAGCCAAAATAACTGAAAGTGATACGTACATGAATTTTAATTATATGAAACTTCACAAACAATATCTGAAGTTAAACTAATTTTAAATATCGTGTATCTATAGTCATCTCTAAATAATACGTATACAACATTTTTAAAAAGAGGCCATAAATTAAATAGCGATTTCTTGAGCATGTATGCACTTCGCCCACCACGTAAGAGGTCGTTAAAGTATGGTGGGCCATGGGTTTATGCCAATTCAATGAATGATTGGGCTCGAGGGCGGCTTAGAAGCCCACAGAGCTCTATTTTTAATTAAAAAAATTGTTACCTTTTTCTCCAAAGGACTCCTTTTGCTTAATTATATACATTATTATCAAACTGTTTGATGGATTAATTGGAAACATCCTCCCTTTAGCAACACATTAATCAATCCAAGGTATAATTTTAATAAATTAATAAATCGATATTTGCATTCACAGAAAAACAAAAACAACATAATTTACTAACACAGAGTTAATTAAAGTTTATTTTCTCTTTTGAGCATGCTCCTAAAGGAACCAACAAGATACAAGACAAAAGGTAAATTTATTGTCTTATTCCACCTAATAATACCTTTAATGGAGATATCCGGTGATGACAATGGCGCGGCAGCGGAGGAGGAGAAAGGACTGGCGCCGATGGTATGGTAAAAATACAACCTCCAGCGGTCAATATTTTTTTTAAATTTTTTACTAGCCATACTTACTACCTAGATTTTATTTTTTCATTTTTCAAATTAATCGATTTCAAAAGGTTAGTTTTTTAAGAATAAATAAATGAAAATATTATTTTAGAAATTCGACTCTCTGAGGCCGGTTTTTTCCGACTTTACTAGGAAGATGTTTTTTTTTTTTTTTTGGTCGATTTTCTGCCTGATTTTCAGTAGTGTCTGTCTATTTCTTCTAAGTGTAAACTTTATGCTTCTAAAAGGCCCCTTTTAGGAAGAGACAAGGATAGTATGAATTAACAAAGACCTAAGTTCGTTCGTTTGTTAATTATATATACTACTAATAATAAGTTATCGAACCCATGCAGCAAGGTGCTTTATTAATTTCTTGTAGCAACTTTAAGACGGGCATATTTAAAAAAATATAATTTAAATTTTTTTTGGTAAGTAGGATATTTTATTACCAAAAGCGAGAATTATAGCACAATGAAGCTCTGCTACTGGACATTCAGCCCCAGTAGCCAGCTCGGCATAGTTTATTACTCCAGCTCATAGGACCTCAGTTGATAGACCAAGATAACAGTTTGCTCCAAACCTGAGAGGAAAATGCACAGATGAAGAAGTTATGCTCAACACTCTCTTCTTCAGTTTCACACAGGGGGCAAATCTTGTCTGTTGTGACTCCCCATCGGAATAATCTATCCCTGGTTGTCAGCCTTCTCTGAGCAGCCAGTATTGTTACAAACAGCCATTTAGGTGCACCAAGATTGTTGCAAATAAGTATCCTCCATTCCACCTTTGGGAATTGGTCTCTGAGCTTGATATATATTTGTCTAATAGAGAACTTATGCATATATATCTTACCCTTCAGTCATGGATATTCCTGATTGATAGAAGTATTTTGTTGCCTTTAGGATCTTCTTGGTAGTCCATGCTGCTTGCTTAGGTACATCATTAAGGAGGTCTCTGTTCCTCCCATAGTAACAATGGATCCATTTCTCTCATAATTTGTCTTGCTCAGTACAAATGTTCCATAGGAGCTTGCAAAAAACTGCTTTATTCCATGTTTCGACATCCAAGATATTGAACCCACCGGTAAGATAGCATACTTTTTCTCTAAGTTAGGATAGCCTTTTTAGACAACTCAATACCACCTGTCCAGAGAGAAAGGTACTACAAGTGGTTTCAATAAGTCGGAGCACTTTCTTTGGGAGAACAAACACTTGTGCCCAAAAAACTTGGATTGAAAATAGGGCTGACTTGAGTAATTGGACTCTACCAGCATAAGACAAGAACTTAGTAGTCCAGGATTTGATCCTGCTGAGATTTTTTTTTTTTTTTTAGGAGATGGCTTATAGATAGAAAGCAACACTTCAGTTTCACGGCAAGAAGCAACTACACCTTCTTGCAACAGTAAGTAATAGTAGCTAAGTTCATACAAGAAATACCCAGAAACAGAACCAAGTTATCCACCATAAATAGGATAAAAAACAGAGCACATAATCCAAGAATTATTCATTAATGGTGAAAACAAGTTGATATGATTACATACCAGAAAGAAGAAGAAGAAAAACAGAGGTTTTCCAGAAGGAAGCACAAAGTGAACAGAACTAAACGGTGGAAGAGAGAAATACGGGCATCGGAAATGAAGCAAAATATATTTCTGGGTTTACATTAGTATCAAAAGCAGTTAAGAAGAGAAAAAAAATTGTAATATTTTTCCGGGGCAGATTTATGTAGAGCGGGTTCATGAATAATAAATTGTCCTCTGACGCTCCAAAAGCTTGATATCCCAAGCCCACAAAATCCTAGTTTGTGCATTGCCTTGGACTTTGTTCCATCTGAATCCGCCGTCAAGTTGGTCTCTGGAATTGGTAGTGATCAAACTGGTTATTGTTGGCGACCCCTTATTAAATCGCAGCAGCAGCAGCAGAGTGAAGGAAAGAGAATTCAAGTCTTTTTTAGAAGGGGAATTGCTTATTGCATTTCGTATGTTGGAAAGCCAAGCCGACATGATGATGATCATCTTACTGACATAAAAATTGATATTTTGAATATGGTTTAACGAGAGCTACATTGGTCATACTACTCTCCCGAGAGGTTTCTTTTCAAAGTTGAGCTTGAGCAGCACTGTTCTCATGGATTGGAATGGCCAGCTCTCATTAGCTGAACTAGTGAAAGATGAGCTCCATGTCTTGGTGTTAGACGATAATAGGAAGTTGAAATGGGGTGAAACGAGGCGGATCATCAAGATGAAATTCTTGAAACCGAATAATAAGGAGCTAATGATATTTTATACTCTCGTTATTGATAGGCTCATCTTTGCGAGTTAGGACAGGAATTTCTTTTGCGAATATAACATTAATACACGTGAATTAAAAAGGACTAAGTTTGATATTAAGATTGATTCTGGTGAAGTAATCTCAAAACATGTCGCCCGTTTCATGTTCTACAGGAGAAACAACTAACTATGAACTAGTTATATTTTGAAATAATAAGTGAACTTTTATTTCGAGATCATTGAAACCTTATATCATATTTCTACTGTTTCCCATTATCTATGCAGTAATTTAGTGATTGATAATTGTAATGTAATCCATACTTAAATGGCTGATGTCTTAGCGATATAAACATCAGACGCATCTCTGCTTATCCTTTTATTTTCCAAGTATTGAGTAAAATGAACTTACAGGTCCAGCAATTTGCAGCAGTTGGCATTATTTAAAATGACTTTCATCTCACTTATGGTTAATAAAATGAATTACCAGAAAGTTCTACGTGCTCTGAAGCTCTCTACCAACTTGAAAATTTTTCTCTGCTTTTGTGTAGTTGCTACCACCACCACCACCACAGCTCTTTAGAAACTAGAAAACTACTCAAAGCTTTCAGGAACTTCAGTAATTCATCCTTTGCTCATTTTAAATGAAAGAACATGCCCATTTCAAGATTTTCTAAGTCAATAGGAGGAAGTATTTATCATTACTTTGTCAGTTTAGGATTCAATGATGTCTTCTTTTTTTTTCTTCCCTTTTTTAGGTCTCTCAATTTGTATATCAAAGCAGGAGATCTATCCGGTAGAATTGATCAATTAGTTATTAGAACCTAACTGAGGCTTAGCATCACCACAAAGATTGGTGCTTTTGGACTCACAAAGCCTCTGCTTGAAAGAATACAGATACCACACTTGTTTCTCTACTAAATGCATGGAAAATCTACCTTGTCTACTTGGCAAGATAAGGTGTATGGATATACCTAAAATACTGCCTGATTTGTGGGATATATATAGTTTGCTTTTTGAATGTTTGTCCTTGAACCGTGAGTCTATCGAAAACAACTTCTCTGTTTTTGATTGAATTAAGGTCACGTACACTCTATCCTCTCCAAAGCTCACTTTATGGGATTTACACTGTTCTTGTTGCTTTTTGAATGTTTGGGAGGAGGTTGTAGAACTTTAATTTATACTCCCTTCTATATGACATTTTATACTCTTGTTGACGCTATGCTCACTATTATGATGACAGAGATCAATTCTGGTGAAGAAGTTGCAAAAGAGCTTTCTTAAAATATAATAAGAAAACTTCAGTATTGGAGGTAGGGCTATTTACTATCCGAGCAACTTCTCTTGTGATTTTTGCTTAATAGTAAGTTAAGTCCAAAGTTTTTCCTTGCTTCCTTCAGACCTTGTAGAATTATTCTTGTACTCTTTACCATAGTAAATACAGTATCAAACATCGATGATAATTTTCCAGTTGAGTGATTGATCATGTAATCTATAAAGCTGGTGTCTTAGTGCTATTACTCTATTTTACGTGTTATCATGTAATTTTATCTCGTAATTTAAAATTATGAGTTGAAATCAACACGCATTTGGACATGCGATTTCATCTCATGATTCTCAAATTCTCAAAAAAGTTTGATTTGGAATTTCAAATGGATTTTTTCAACAATAAAATTTGACCCACAAGTTTATATTTTGTAAAAAAAATAAAATCACCGTTTTATATTTACCAACCATTTATTTTAGATGTAAATAAAATTTGTTGTTGGTAGTATTACTCTTACAAACCTTTGCTAATCATTTATACCGGATATAAGTTTGTCAACTATGTGGGAGGAGTAGTACACTACAATTCATGTTCAATTTTACTTTTTATTGAACTGAAATTCTATCAATAAATGTTTTATCTTTTTTTTTAGAATGACTTTCTAACATACTGCATTATACTTTGTTATGTACTTTTACTTATTTGCTAAGATTATATAAGATTTGGGAAAATTTTGATAGTTTTTGTAATTTATGGGGGTTTTATATTCATGAGATAAATTGCATATCGAAACAAAACTTCAATTTTATCTCATATGATTTCATCTCATATGGCCAAATGGGAGAATACATTTAGGAAACTAATATATTGTAATCAAATATTCTAAAACAAATTCAATTCTATTGCGAAAGTAATATAAATGTTTCTGAGGAAAAACAAAAAAAAAAAATCATTTTTGGGTTCATTTGGATACGACAATTGATAACGTTGTCGAATTCTTGGACCTCTTTGCCTCTTTTAGTTGAGCAAAAATCATTGCACTGTACCATATTTATTATCACTTTGTTACTCTGCCACTATACCATTTTCTCTATACCTTTCATTACCACAACTAAACTATGGGACCATATATGAGAAATAATAGTCTAGGTTCAACTATCTTCCAATAATATAATGTGATGAACTTTTGAAAATGCTAAAGACATTATTATTTTTTAAAATAAATAAATGAATAAATTGTATTATTGATCGATTTTGATTTTGTGCTAAATTTAAAGTCCGTATTGGTTAGACTTGTTAGAAATAGTTTAAAGAGATTCTTTACAAAATTTTAAGTCATTTAATGGAGAATTAACCTGATTTAAAATAAAAATTACACTATTATACAAGGCATGTCGTTACGTATATAGATATATAAAAATATATAATAATGTATAAAAAATGTGAATACAATCATATATAATATTATATACTAGTATATAAAGAGCGATTTTATCGTTTTTTTTTGCGGCACTTCTAAAATTTAACTCAAATCACTTAAAGTTTAACTGTTTAACTCAATCATTATCATCTTCTCCTTCACTTCTTTTTTCAGTTCATCCCATCTAGCATTAGTATACACAGGCAAGTGCATGAAGTTTCGAGTTCTTAGTTAAGGGGTAAACAAGTTGGTACTTTCTTCATTTCAATTTGCTTATCTTTTTTTTTTCTAATTCATTTAAAAAATTATATATATATATATTTTTTGATAACTTTTTAATTATAGATTTTCACGTAATATGTTTAAGATCATAAGAATCAAAAGTATTTTTTATTTTTTTATACTCTATGTCAAATAATTAAAACCGAACAAATAAATAAATAAACAAAAAATAATAAATTAATGGAAAACTTCTTAATTTATATTTATACGTTTTGGTCAGTTATCTTTAGGTGCTCTTATTGGTACATTAATAACGTCGAAAGTTAGAAAGTCATCCAAACATTAATTAAAGAAAGAAAGAAAAAAAAGAGCTGAGAAATTAGAACTTCATCTTTAATATTGCGCTAAAGCATGAAAAAAAAATTAAATTATATAAAATATAAGCTAGTTTTAGTAGCAGTGTTTCAATTATATTGCCCATAACTATTTCTTCAATTTATCCTACTCCTTCATTAACTTCTATTTTTTTTAAAAAAAAAGGAGATGAATTATAACAATTCGTATATATTTGGAGGAAAGGCGATTTTTACTAGCTTAGTAGATTAACTATCTGAACTTTCACTTTATCGTTAACGGTTCAATTTCACACCTTATAATCTCCTCTTCTATTTCTTCTTTTCCTATTCCCCGCTAAATAATTTTTTTCCTTAAAAAAAAATAATATATATATATATATATATATATATATATATATATATATATATATATATAATATATATGAATGAACGATAAAATGGGCCGACACCTGGGAGGGAGACTGTGGGGTGAGAAATAGGGGCCCACCAATAAATTGATGTCCGATTGGTTTCTGAAAGTTCTGAAATGATGGGGACTCATTATGGGCTTCTTTTTATATGAACCGTTCATAGGCTTCCAGTTAGGAAATGATATATTTTTCTGGTTCTTATTCATTCTCAGCCGTTGTTTCATTTTTCTGCTATTTGCTTCTTGTTTTTCATAGGTCTAAGATATGATAAATATGTCGTATCGTTGTAGACATATTGAGATGTTTTGCATATAGAGAAGTAAAAATCTGTTTTTAAATAATAATATTGAAATTGTTATACGATGCGTAATAATATATAATTTTTTTATGTTTGATAAGTACGTACTTGATTCTCCTACTGGCATTTTTATCGTTATGAAGATTTATAATACATAAACTCTTATAAGTTATGCATATGCTGGTATTATTAGTTATTATTCAATAATAATATAATTAGTGAAATTTCGCACGGTTTATTAACCGATAGATATTGCACATATATGAAGAAGAAGTTGCATGGAGTACATAAGAAAAACAATGAATTGATGAGTTTTGTTTTGTTTTGTTTTAGGTAACATTCAAAAAGTTGAGAATGTATTGAACATATGTTTCTCGTGATTTATAATACATGGTGATAGCATTATTAGTATATTGTATATAAATGATCACAAAAAAGTGGACCAGTTGCTTTATAAATACTTCAATTCTTTTTCGTAGACCGACTCATCATCACTAAACTAATCTCAGAAAACTAATATATCATTCATTCATATGTTAAAAATAGATATTAACTTTTATTTGTTTAAATTAATAAATAATTTATTACTTAATTTTAAATTTATTTTTATTATTAATTATCGTTATTTTCGAATGCATTTTTTAAAACATTATATTTATTATATCTTGGGTGATATACTAAAATTAACATTCTATTTATTGCTTGTTAAAGAGTATGTCAAGCCAATACTAAACAAGTAAAATCAGATGGAGTGAGTACGTACTACTGTCATTGTGAATAGCATAAGCGGGCAGAGGCGGATTTACTAAGGCCTGAGGGGTGTCACATAACACTGCTTCGTCGAAATCTTTTCACTAAAAATACATGTATAATTAAACGAGAATATATTGTCTAAAATAACACTCCTAAACACAAACGGTTGTGTTGCTTAATTGATTACGTATTTTCTATTCTTAGTGTCTTAATAATCCCTACAACATCTTTTTATTATTTTTCATTTTAAAAGATGACATTGCTGATGAAACATTCTGCGTACGCCAGGGACAAAGATATAAATATGGAAAACCATGCAGACAGATAATGGATAGGAATCTTCCAAAATTGTGAAAGAAGACAAGCACATTTTAACACTAAACCTTCAATTATGTAACTAATCTCTAACATGGAACTGTCTCACTGTCTCCTTGACAAACTTATCCTAATTCATCTTTAATTTATAGCTTGCATTATCTTAATGTCTTTATTTCTTTTTCGAGGTTTTTAGCTAATTAATTCACTAATACCCCATATTTTTCCTTCGATAATCTTTATTTAAATTCTAAATATCATTAAATATAGATATATTTAATTATATATTATTAACTCGTGATGAGTGTAAAAATCCATAAACTTTGAATATATATGCATATAGTGGTGAGATTTCAATTAGTAGCATAAAGTAGTCTAGATTTGTCAGCTAATCCCCAGATGAATAATGTTTAATTTGGACCCCACCAAAATTTTGACGGACAAAGATCTCCCTACGACTAATATAATAAACCATATAATATAAAAATAAAATTGACAGCCACAGGAGGGAAATCAACTTGATATTTGTATATAACCAAAAGACAAACATATGTGGAATATATAGTTTTCATGGCATATTTTACTTTTCCTTTTTTTTTTGGGTCCAAACCATCAAAATCATTTGATACGTAGAATAAAAATAAAAATTTCAAAATAAAGTTTAATATATTTAATTTAAAATATTAACTAATCCTAAAATTATGATAAAATTATTCCGTATTGCCCACCAAAAGACCCATATTGTTCATGTAACAGTTGCATTGGGGTCTCTATTGTCCAAATCTTGGTGGAGCCTACACACATGTACTAATCTTGGAAAAGTCACACTTACACTACTTTTCGAATCTAATTTTCAGTGATTTATTTAATAATGAGTTTAAGTTTCATGGCATTTACCAGGACCAGGATATATATATATATATATATATATATATATATATATATATATATATATATATATATTTTGGTACTAGTAGAGCATAAATACAAGAAAATATTTATTAAAAAAGTAAAATAAAAAATTTAAAAATTAAAAGCGGAATGTGTGACAATCTTTTAAATTTATAGTTGATAATCCTTTAAATTCATAATAAATTTTATCTAGACAGTTGAATTATAGTTCGTTATTTTAATTGAGCACTTAAATATATGATAGTGTTCTATTGATATTTTCAACTCAATTTTTGAAAAAAAGATTGTACGTTTTTTAAAGCGTTCATTAGGTACATAAGTTATTTCATTAACATTAGTGTTTTAAAAGGCGGAGACGCGAGGCGAGGCGTTTTATGTTGCGTCGGGTTAGGCGTTAGCTCCAACACATAGGGCATAAGTCTCATAGATCTGTGCGACGAATATGTCATGTATCTTTAATTTTATAATTTTATTACAAAGAAAATAAGCAAAAGTAATAGTTTCAATAATTCTACAAATAAATCATCAGTAATATATAAAAAATATTATAATTATTACTTAAGAAAAGTAACCAAAAAAAATGATAATAGTCCAGATAATCTTTAAAATAAAATCATAATCCACTTTATCATTGATCTCCACCTCTACTAGTCCTCCCCCTCTTAACTAATATTTGTCCTATTTATTATATATATATTTCATAAATGGAGAATGATAAATAGTGTAAGAACAATGCCAAAATATATATATATAATTATCACAGGAATATAGTGCTATGAAATTTATATCCTATTAATTTTAGGCATAACCTTCTAAAAATTTTTTTATGACGACGTCATTTTCTATGAAAGTTGCTTTTTTATTGATATATTTTAGGAAATTTTACTACGATATGAAAATATGATAGCATAAAATATAAATATCATTACATCAATAATAAAAATATTACTCACAGCAAAAATACTTTTAAAATGATAAAAATCTATTGTAACCCCGCAGTCCATACACATTTACTTTCGAAACTTACGCTTTTACGCCTGAGACTTTTGAAGCTTACGTTTTATGGATCTATGCTTTTCATTTGCGCTCAGGAGCGTTCTTGGTACGCCCCACCCCGAGACTCATACAGGACTCGCCTAAAAAATGCTTTTGAAAACACTAACTAACATATGTTATCTCCTTTAGTTATATGCATTAGTCACAATAAGTTGTACAACTTCATGCTTAAATGAGGTGGCATGTTTTATGTGGTTTACCTTATTTATGTAACGGTTGCTTGACAACATATGCAAAAAAAATTAAAATTTGAGTAGAAAGTGTTTAATAAGAATAAATTTATTAGGTATTCAAATGCTTAATATATCATATTTCCGGTGTATAAGTAAAATTTATTGACAATTTTTAAGAAGTTAGGAATGTATTCAACCATAAATAAAATATTCCCTCTATTTCAAAATAAGTGATGTTTTTAACTTTGACACATTCCTTAATAAATTACTCATTCCTAGATAAAAATATACATTTTTACCCACTTACCCCTAATAAATATCATGAAAAAGATGTGACTCTTTAATATTTTCTTGATTATGTAAAACTCTCTCCATTTAAATAAGAGTGAATTGGAAGAATATCATTAATGTCTTTTTAATTATGTAAAACAACACTTATTTTGATTTGGATGGAGTATGCTTACATGATACTCCATCTGTTTCAAAATAAGTGTTGTTTTTATCTTAGACACGCCTCTTAAGAAACTACTCACTTCTAGAAAGTAAAATATATTTTTACTAACTTAACCAAATAAATACCTTGAAAAAATGTAACTCTTTAATAGTTTATAAATCTCTCTTTATTTAAATAAGGGTAAAATTGAAAAAATATCATTAATGTCTTCTTGATAATGTGAAACACCACTTATTTTGAAATAAAATAAAAAGGTTAAAACACCACTTGTTTTGAAAAAGAAAGAGTATAATAAGTTACTCCCTCTGTTCCGTTTTAACTGCTAGGATAAGACTTACACATCCATTAAGAAAAAAATTAATTGGGATAGTAATTTGACTAATATAACCCTATTAATTTTTTAAAAACATACAATAATAATTTTTTTCACATTTTAGAATGAATTTAAGTATAATCAATTATCTCTTAAATTTTGAAATTAGTAAATATTTTAAAATAATTATTTTTAATATATCTAGTAATTAAAATGAAACGAATGGAATAAAATATACTGATAAATATAAAAATTGTGGGGGCACGAGATAAATTCTTTTTCTTAATAGGGATATGGAAAGCAGTATAAATAGAAAGCTTGCAAGGTTTCTCGTGAGAGCTCACAAGCCAATAAAGCTGATCACACTTGCCACTACGCCATCGGTTCATCGACCATTGTCCACTTGATACTCCGGAACTTGTGATTCACTTATTATTTCTTTGAATTCTAGATCTTCTTCAACTTCCATTTGCGAACCTTCTTCTTACTTTTCAAGATTCTTGATTCTATAGCACTGGGCACTAAGGAACTTTCATTTCCTTCTTGAGTGATTTGGTTACTTCTATGATCTGCGCTTTTCTGACATTCTTGTCGTGATCCTTCCAAGATCCACGATCATCAGTTTCCAGGTTTCCCCCCCCCCCCCCCCCCTTCTTTTATTGCTATATATTATGGGCCCTAATGGAGGATATTATAAAGATTCATGCTATGGTAATGTATGAGGTACTAGTACTAAGCATATAGCTAGCTTGGGTTTTGGGTTACTGACTATTTTCTTAATTAGTGATATTTTCTTTATGTATTTTATACTTTTCTCGCTTCCTTAGAGATTACCTATAGTTTCCCACTTTATTGGGATTAGTATTTGAATACTTCTATTTGATTTGGATCCATTGATAGTCGTAATCTTCCGGGCTTGCTGATTTCTTCATTTTATGCAGAAGTGTATCAACTGATATGGATACTTGCTGTGTGGCTATGAAATCCACTGCCCATTTGGGGAGGGTGAGCACTGGTGGCTTTAACAATGGAGAGAAGGAGTTCTTGGGGGAACAGATCAGAGGAAGTTTAAACAACAATCTCAGGGTTAATCAGATGTTGAAAAGTTTGAAACTTGAGAAGAAGGAGAACAAGATCAAACCTGGGGTTGCTTTCTCTGTGATCACTACAGAAAATGACAAAGAGACTCTGGTAAAAATCAATTATTTCCTCTTCTTTAGGACATGTCTTCTTCAACTAATGCTACAGTAGTTTGGTAGATATGGTGGAAACAAGTTGATATGTGTGATATGAACTATATTGTTAATGGCGGCCGATCTAGCATTTAAACTTGATAGGTCCAGTATTTAAGATTTTAGGCATTGAACTCACTACACTTTTGAATTTATGGGTTGTGAATATAATTTTGTTGTAGTTCGAGTACCAGTCTTTTGCTACATATTTGTTTCGTGTTGAAGATACTGTTTTCAGTTGAGCCTACAGTATTTGTCTCCATCAGCCTCTGATTGTGATTGTTTGACGTTGGACCTATGTAGACTGTAGAGGCGCCACGTCTTGAGAGACGGCGGGCAAATCCCAAGGATGTGGCTTCAGTCATACTAGGAGGAGGTGCAGGGACCAAGTTATTCCCACTTACAAGTAGAACTGCAACCCCTGCTGTAAGAGAATTATCCTTGCTCGTGATCTTACATTTGTTTTCTCAAAATTTTGTTTTAGATAGCCTAATGTCCTAGTTAAAAGTTTGATCTTTCTTCCAAGTTGTTTGTTTATATCTCTTGTTTTGAATTTATAACTTTCCAACTATGAATTTTAAGGTTCAGACACTCATGCCCTTTATTGTTCTGAAGCATATTAAGGGGAAATTAGATCATCTGTGTGTATTTCATGTTTTTACTTTTTTCTTTAGGATGTGCTGAGATTTTTACGATATATTATTTGTTGATTTATACCTCAACAGATCGATTAAAAATAGATACAGAATAGGTGTACGAGATTGCAAGTTGATGTTCATTCTGCAGTCAATTTCTAAAGATTCTGATGTTTTTTGTGACATGGCACCAGGTTCCCGTTGGAGGATGCTACAGGCTAATAGACATCCCAATGAGCAACTGTATCAACAGTGGTATTAACAAGATTTTTGTGCTGACACAGTACAACTCTGCTCCCCTGAATCGTCACATTGCTCGAACATATTTTGGCAATGGTGTGAGCTTTGGAGATGGATTTGTTGAGGTTGGAGATTATACTTACGAAATTCTTGAAGGAACCTGGATTAGAGTCACATGTTTGTTTAAATTAGGTTTGCTAGACATCACAGCTGAGCTAATTAATATGAGTAAATTTGTTAGTCCTCCAAGTGATTTGTTCACACAAATTCTGCAACAGTGTAACAATTTTGGATGATTTATTTATTGTTTTTTATGTTTCCTTGCCTCGTTTTACTGTCTGAAAGGAATTCCTTCATAAAACAGGTACTAGCTGCAACTCAGACACCTGGGGAAACAGGAAAAAGATGGTTTCAAGGAACTGCTGATGCTGTTAGACAATTTATATGGGTTTTTGAGGTTAGTCTGTAAAACTTTTTAGGACACTAATCCAACTCTGCTCTTTTAGAACTGATATAATATCTGAAAAGATTTCATTATTTTTTCCTGAATTGGTTATTATGCAGAGACATACAATAGTTTTGTGATTACAATTGCAACTAATAATTGCAGGACACTAAGAACAAAAATATTGATAATATCCTTATACTATCTGGGGATCATCTTTATAGGATGGATTATATGGACTTGGTGCAGGTATGTCCACTTTAACTACCTAGCCGCTTCTCGTTCTTTGTTTTTTGAAGAACGTTTCTGACTGTCTCCGATCTTCAAACAGAACCATATTGACCGGAATTCTGATATTACTCTTTCATGTGCACCAGCTGGTGACAGGTTTGTTTAAATTCATATGAATTGATATTTCATCATTACTAAGAAACAGCTTGCAATGGTTCTTTCTTGTTAAGTGAATTGAGTAATCAGAAATAAGGAGAAAGAATGCTTCTCCTTTAATATTCATATGGATATACTATACATTTCTTAGAAATAAAAACATAACGCGTCTTTATATCTCATTGTGAAGCTGAGATTAAGCTTTATGTTTTCAGCCGGGCATCAGATTTTGGGCTGGTCAAAATTGACAGCAGAGGCAGAGTTGTCCAGTTTGCTGAAAAACCAAAAGGTTTTGATCTTAAAGCAATGGTAGGTTTAGTTGAACTCTTTCTTTTGCTATATGTGCTGATTTCTTTCTACTTGTCTGGGTTAAAAAGATTTGCGCTGTTTAGTCAGCTGATGTAATCTCCGGTCTGCACACTTTCCTGTGGCAAATTCAGCTGCAACTTTTACTATATTCAGCCACTTTTTTGTTTCAGCAGCATTTGAAACCACTGCTCCACTGGTTTGATGCAATGTTTTAATAGAAGTAAAGTTTAAGCACATGTAGTTTTTTTCTTTCTTCTGGTTAGCATTTCAAGTTTCCAGAAGATTAGCTAGAGAAATTTCAGTACCTCTGTATCATACAAGATATTTTCATTGTAAAAGTTTCTCTTTACAATTTTGAAAAACAAATTGAATCTTTAGTCGCACAATCTGGATAAATCAACAAGCATGTAAGTATAACAGGAATAAGATCGTTTAGTTAGAACCTAAACCCATCCTTTGTATGATAAGAGACTGGGAGGAAAAAAAAGAAAAGAAAGGGAAATTCAATTAGTACTGCCAAGTCATCTACTTCAACATTCAGAATAGTGCTCCTTTATAATTCAACTCATATATTTTTCGTGCTGCAGCAAGTAGATACTACTCTCATTGGATTATCTCCACAAGATGCGAAGAGATCCCCCTATATTGCTTCAATGGGAGTTTATGTATTCAAGACAGATGTACTGTTGAAGCTCTTGAAATGGAGATATCCTACAGCTAATGATTTTGGCTCTGAAATTATACCAGCAGCTATAGCGGAGCACAATGTCCAAGTAAAGGATCTTGGATCTTTCTATTGAAATTATTTTTGTTAATTGAGTGCATTAGTTACTCAACTAAAAGATCAGCTGTAATTTTAACTAATTTATGCTGTCTTTCCAGGCATACATATTCAGAGATTACTGGGAGGACATTGGGACAGTTAAATCCTTTTATGATGCTAACTTGGAGCTCACAGCAGAGGCATGTTGCTAATTCCCCTTTATGTGATGAACTTATTTTGACTAAGTTCATCTTTCAGAAATTTATCTTAGGTGATTTTACATCAGTGCATAATCCAACTGATTGATTTTCCATTGCAGTTCCCAAAGTTCCAATTTTATGATCCCGAAACACCTTTTTACACATCTCCCAGGTTCCTTCCACCAACCAAGATAGACAACTGCAAGGTAAGTGGCTAAATTGTGCAAGTGTTTTGCATCAACTGTTCTTTTGTGGATTCTAATAGGTTTTGTTTTCTGTTTTTCAGATTAAGGATGCCATAATCTCTCATGGATGTTTCTTGCGCGAATGTTCTGTGGAACACTCCATAGTGGGTGAAAGATCGCGCTTAGATTGTGGCGTTGAACTGAAGGTTTGCGTGTACCCCTAAGTTTTATCTTCCTTTAGAGATTTATCCTCAACAAGTGCATTTATTTTCTTTAGTTTGTGCAAAATGCACCAGTTTATTGTTTCTACTACATTTTCTTGTAAAGTATGGACCTCAAACACATGTTTTACTACCCATCAGGATACTTTAATGATGGGAGCAGACTATTACCAAACAGAATCTGAGATTGCCTCCCTGCTAGCAGAGGGGAAAGTACCAATTGGAATTGGGGAAAATACAAAAATAAGGTAAATGGACATTGAATTTAACGGTGAATATTTCAGGAGACTGACATGAAACTCAGAAAATTCTTTTTTTGACAAATGTATTTCATTGACACTTGAGATTTTTCTTAAATTTGATTATGGTTTCCCTCATACAGGAATTGTATCATTGACAAGAATGCAAAGATAGGAAAGGATGTTGTAATCATGAATAAAGATGTAAGCTTTTCTTTGAATCCTTCCCGGATCTTCTTTAGTGTATCTTATTTTCAACTAGTAGAATATTATTGCATTTATAGTGTGGAAGTTATGTTCCCATCAACTGTCCACCCAGTCAAATTCAAAGAACAGTAGAGTACGCAACATAGATTGCTGGTCTGCTTCCTGCTCGTTAGAAAGAAAGCAGAATGACAGGGTTCAGTTCGGATTTGATTATTTGTATGCCTGAGAGGATAATCCCTGAAAAATTCCTGGGAACAATAAAAGAAAAAGATATTCAACGTACTCCTGGTGCCCACTAGTTTGATGTATTGAGGCATAATTGATTGATCGATAGAGATTATAGGAATTTACTCTCACTGATGTTTTTTTCTTTGAAACTTAGGGTGTTCAAGAAGCAGACCGACCAGAGGAAGGATTCTACATAAAGTCAGGGCTAACCATTATAGCAGAGAAAGCCACAATTAGAGATGGAATGGTCATATGAAGTTGGGAAGCATCTCTTGTTGATCTAATATAAGATTCATGGAAATCAAAATCTCAAGGTGAAGATGATCAAAGGGTGACCTATTTCCCAACACAACCAAGCACATTCAACAGCTGACTCCCTCAAGGAAGGTTTCTGTGCTCATGTAAAAAGAGCAAGTATAATCGAGACACACATCTAAAATAAAACTTAAACTGCTGCACCTCTAGATGCCTAGTTCATGTTCTACGAGTCAAATGTATGTAAGATAACTGTAGTAGGTGTAGCATTCTGAAGAACAATGGTTACTTATTAAAAAAAATCTCTTATTGTGTACCTATTCTCTAAGCATTTGGAACTCAAGAATATCTATTTAGGACTACTTGTGCCTATTCGCAACCTTATTCATTTTTCTTATCGACGCAAGTATGTTAGATCATTGTAGTGTAATTAGGGATTTGCTCTGATTTTTCAAAAATGCAAATTACTAATAATGTTTTCCTCGTCCTCTGGTCTCTGTGAAAAAACATATTCAAGAATTTATGATGTTAGTTTTCTCGTTTTAACAAGATGTTGCACCAGATGGCGGATGCTTCTCATGTTGGGAAACACAAGTTGGCTTAATATATAACCAGCTCCTTAAATTTGCTGGGATATTTCACTTAGACACTTCGAACTGAGTCTTGTTATTGAAAACCTTTAACTTAACTACGTAATAAATGAATGAGAACTTCTTTGTGTCTCCTGACAAGTTTAAGCTAGCTATGTATTAAATCTTAAATTTTAAGACCATTAATGTTAAAGTGGACATATGTCACCCATCCAAGGAAGAACTTGGGAAATGGAGAGGAGCTAGATCTTAATTTCAACTAAGTTAAAATATGCAAAAAGAGAAATGGATATTGATTATTTTCATGAAAAAGACTAGTACAAGCTTGAACAACCAAATTTCAGCAATACTCGAGTTGGATATATCATTGCAAAAACAGGTGAAAAAGGAAAAGTCATAATCAACTAGCATAAAGTTCTCAAACACATCAGGGACGGCCCAACCTTGGCCTCCAAAATATGAGACCTAAAAACTTTATATATATATTATTAGTATTCATTTAAACGACTAAATTTAAAAAGCGTTATCTTAATTTTGAATATTTTCTAAAGTGGAACAATCACTAGTATATTGATGATTAAATTTATTTTTATAATTAAAAGTAATACGAGATATTACGCATGTAAAAAATGATACTCTAATTGGCATACTCAATTATGTGAAATCTTAATTCTATTTTTAATATTTCTACTAATTCTAGAATAATTTTAACAGTTTATGTAATAATTGATTCAGCGGAAGAAAAATTCAAAAACTTAAATCAATAAGAACTTACTTGAGATCTAAACACTTGTTATGGTATGTGACATACAATAATTTATATATATGTGTATTAATGTCTTACAAAAGATTACATAAATTTTTATACAGTAGCCAAAAAATAAAAATAAAAATTTAAAATATAATTAATTATCATGTATTTTAAGAAACTACCTAAATAAATATTAAATAAAATATATAAAAAATTTATTAAACTTAAAGCATCATTTCTAAATTTTGGCTTTAGCCACTTACTCTATTAAACTGCCCAAAAACAGATTATGCTTCGTATAAGCTAATATTCAATTTAAAAAAATTCTATACGTGCTGAATATAAAAACACGTCTAAACTTATCAACTGATTTTCAATTTCAACTGTAACAATCAAGACTGCATATAATCAACCATAAAAACTATTTATTTTGAAGCTTTTGAAAGTTTGAATAATCAATCAGGATAACAATTTACTTTGAACCTCTTTGGCATGTAATTACTATAGTATGTAATGGTATACACGCAGATGAAACCAGTCAGATAAGTAGATATTCGAGAAACAAGGTATGTGGCGCATTTATCTTTATGTTTAAATACAAAGTAGCATGCAAATAAAAATAAGACAAAGTAGTTACTAGCGCCAACTATTTACATCAAGCTCCAAAACGCAATTGTTGCTGCTTGATTTTTCAGAAACTCTTAGTGTTCCAAACAACTAAAGGACCTTTTCTATGAAATTCACATGGCTGAAAACCATTCATTGCCTTCCCCATGAGGGCCATGGCACCAAGGCTTGGAAGTTGCTTCTTCCGGAAATCATCAAGCTCCAACTTTGAGCTCTGAGGCTCACAAACCACCACCAATTGAGGCCTCTTTGGTGCAGCGGTAACTCTATCATGAAGCAATCTTTGAATCCAAGAGTGTGAAGTCAATAACTCCAGATCTTTCTTGATAACGCTCATAGAAGAGGGGCTAGAATTCATGGCTAAGCCTGCAGTGTTATCGTGAGCCATCAATTCTTTACCCGGGCGTTTTCTAGATGCTAGCTCAAAACTAGTTACAGTTGATTTAGGAATTTTGCTGAAAAACTTGTGTGATTTTTCATGAGATGTCTCCCCTACTAAACTGGAGCTTTTAGTACCAAAAGGCAAAGAACCAGAATCACTCACTTTGAGGCGCTTAATCCATCTACTCCCATGATCTTTTATAAAAAGTCTTTTAGAACAGAGATCAGTTCTTGATGAATTAGGCCGTTCAGCACGGGCTAATATTGATCCCAAATCCAAACTTTCAGTTCTAGAAGAACTTGCCTCCATATTATCAGTTGGAGCAGGCAACTCTAAATTTATATCCAAATTGTACTGTTTGCATCCAACTTCTTTCCCGGAGCTGTCAAGTGCAAGTTGACAAGGAAAATTTTGGTCCATTTTGTTCACCTGCAAAATATCTAATGGTCAAAATGGAGATATACTGCTTTTTGCTCAAGAGACTAACTCTCAAACTTAGAATCAAGATTCTAGATTACAGGCCAAATAAAGAAATATAGTTTAATCATTAATATTCTGTGGACTTATAGAACGCTGCAAGATACATTTGTAAGGTTGCAAAACATTTCTCATTTGCTGAAAAACTTATTTGATTTTAAACTTATCATGAACATGTGTAACCGACTAGCCTCATTACTAGTTGATTTCGAGATTTCTCACATTCAGTGGTGGAGCCAAGATTTCTATCAAGGAGTTCAAAAATATCAAAATATTATGGTTAGCCGAATTCAAACTAGCACACGCTGGGTGAAAATATGAACCCCTTAACCACTGAACTAGGTCTTTGAGTTGTGCTAAGGAGGTTCAATATTTTATATACACACAAAAAATAAAATTTTGACCCTATATATACACCGTAATTTTTCGACGAATAGAATTCGGATGAACCCGTGAGCTTCATGTAGCTCCGCCCACGCTCACATTATACTTGCAACTAGCAGATAGGAAGAAAAACATAGAGCAATAAACAATACAAATTCAAGATAAATGAAGATAGTAATATATGAAGGGTTATTTGCACAAAAGCCCTTATTGTGGGTTGGTCTTTAATTTTTATCCTTCGGTACTTTTAAGTGACCAAAAAAAAAGTAAAAAATACCCATAATAGCAAAATAAATAAATAAATAAACAAACCGCAAGGCATAAATAAAATTCACAAGACATAAATTTTTTGCCTAAAGTTATACCTTAAGGCACAAATTCGCACAGGTTATGTCTTATGCCTGGTAGACATATAAGCTAAGGACCATGACTTATTCATGGTAGACATAAATTCATGTTATTGAACTTGCGTCTATTTCTGCCCATAGGTACAAATTCAATGACAAGACATTATACCTTGGAGGCACAAGTTTGGTAGGAAAAAGTTCAACCTTGCGAATTTTCCTACTTATACCTTGCGAATTTTTTTTGTTTCGAAATTTTTTTAAATATTTTTGTTCATTTTTTATTACTTAAAACATTAGAGAGTAAAAATTAAAGACCATCAAAGAATAGAGACAACCAGCGCAAAAACTTAATTTATGAAGAAATAAATAAATCTCAAGATTACCTTCTTTACCGCAGAAGAACTTGTACCTGCAAAATTAGAGGAAATATAGATTCATTATACTTGGAGGAAGATAGAATTATAGGAGTAAAATTATATACGCTCAAATAGTATATCTGGCTCAGGCTAATGAAGCCTTCGCTTTAGGCCCAAAAAATTTGAGGTCCCAAAAATTTTTAACTAATACCAAATTTTATGATTTTATTTTCCTTAGATACTATAAATTTTAGATTAAATGAATATATTTATTAAAAAAATTGCCTACTTTTTATATTAGATAATGTTTAAATTAAACCATGCACATCTTTATATTAGTAAATAAAATTTTATACGACATTATCCAACGGATTGTATTGCAAATAAAACACTAATATCTTATTAACTTATTAACTTGAATTAATCCTACTAATATATATATATATATATATATTAATAATATTTACTTTATATTTTTTAGGGATACACACTATAAACAAAAAATATGAAAAATAAAAAATAAAAAGATAATATATACATATAGAGAGAAAGAGACCTCTTATTAATAATTGGCTTTAAGGCACTAATTCTATTAATATTTCCTTATATCTCAGATTAAATATCTTTCTTTTCAAAAATCTAAAACAACTTGTATCAGTTTAGTGATATGTAAATTAAGATTTAATATCTAAAACAGTAGAGAATAGAACATACCACAAAGCTGATTCTTGTCGTGAAACACATCCATGTCCATGGTATCAGTTTCAGCTGAAGATTCGTTCTTTAACACAAATTCAGAATCCTTATTGTCTTCTATATTTTCTTTTCTTTCAATGCCTGTGCAGTTTTGAATTTGAAGCTTCATTCCTCCCTTATAATGAACAAAAGATTTAGATGGGCTATCACAATTTGCTAATGATGTTTTCCCTGTAATTTCACTCCATATCTTTGAATTATCGATAACATTATTTCGTTCCAACAGATTAGCATCTGCACATTTTGTGATTAACATACTATGTGGTAGCTTTTGTTGGTCATAAGAAGGACGGGAAGAACTAGGTTCACTCTTTAACAACCTGATGAAGGAACAATCTGCAATTTTCTGAAACTCTTCTCCACCAAATTCTGAAAGAAATTTTCTACTTGTAGAGGGTACATCCAGCAAGAATGTATCATTCTGCCTTATTAATCTTCCACGTTCATGCTCCAATATTCCCGGTCTTGGCACTTCTTCTTTTGCAGCATTCTGCTTCTTTTCCCCTTCTTTAGTTATATACCGTCCAGAATCACGGTCTTGCAAAGGCCTTGATGTAACAATGCTGCGATCAATGTCATATGAATAAGTTTTGACACAATCCAAAGGATTCTGGAAGGTAGTTGTGACATTTTCACAGGAATTATGCAATGGTAGAGAACAACTGTCTAGAGTTTCTTTTGCCATGGTTCCTGAACTTGTTCTCATACTCTCATTAATGAATTGAAACGTTTGAGTTTCAGATTCTCTTAATCTTTTGACGGATTTAGAAAGATTAGACATTGTCTCCATTTTAACAATTGACTGAAGAGGCTTAGAATCTTGGTCATTGTTTCCATGAGCAGTAGGTGCATGATTGTGTGTTTCTGCAATAGCATTGTAGCTTGTTCTAGTCCAATGTGCCATCCAAACAGATTCAATTGAATGCATAGACTTTTCGGTTCTACCATCATAATCCGAACATGATTGTCTAACACGATCAGACATGATATCTTGTCTCTACGTCTTGCTACTGTACTAGTTTACCTGGGAAAGAGAATTAAACAGCCATAAATCAAATTATAATTGTTGAATTGTGTGGCCACATTATCTGAGACTTGAACTTAAAACCATTATTTTCCTAAAGGTTTGAACATTTATATACACAGAGTATGATTTTATTTAGTTACTATCATATTTTCAACAATAATCACACAATATTTTTCACATCATGGATTCAAAATCCCACAATCATCAAAAGAAAAATTGAGACATCAAATCTCACCAAACTACTGTGTATCTAATAAGTTATCACCTCCACATCTAAAGATCCAATTTCGACTATTACATCTACCTTCACACCCAAAAATCAGAGAAAACATATATACTACTTAAAAAAACACAGAAATTTTCAGCACAAAATTAGCCAAAACTTTTCAAGTCTAAATCAAGCACGCCCAAAGAAAACAAGAAAACCTCAGAAATCACTACACAAAAAAGATCCCATCTTTGGCAAGAACAAGAAAAAGAAGAATATGAAATATTAGCGACTGAGAAATGAACTTACTAGCAAGTAAGATAGAAATTGAAGAGAGTAGAACAGGCTACCTGGATTCGTAATTCATCGCAGGCGAGCAGAAACCAGTGAAGGAGGAGACGAAGAAGCAAAAGAGCAGAGGAAAAAAAAGTGAAAAAAGAGAAAGAGCTTAGTAGTCTCAAGCCAAACAAAAAAAATCAGGACAAAAGCCACCTTAAGAGCTGTGAACATGTGGTTTCAGTACATTGGGGCCCATTTTATCTGCACTTTTTGTCCCTCATTTTAATTTAAGTTTACTCTTATCAAATTCTTTAGGATAAGAGATTTAAATTACTCTTAAGTAACTATTTACGAGAGGATCAAAAGTAAATTAAAATAATTGATTAATATATAAATAGTATTGAATAATTTTTTGAAATTAAAGTGAAGTTATTGAGTCATTTTTAGATTCTTTAAGCATATATGAGTAGTATTTCACCTTAACAGAATTTAAATTACTGCTAATTAATAATTTGCTTCATCGAATAATTTACAAGAGGATCAAAAGTAAATTAAAATGATTGGTTGTATATAGATAGTATCGAATAATCTTTTGAAATTAAAGAGAAATGGGCCATCCTCAGATTTTTTGAGCATATACAAGTAATATTCCACTAGAGTTTTAAAAAAATCACACTTCAAAAAATATAATATAAATATTAATTAGTGTTTTCATGACTCAAATATTAATCTATTTAAAAAAATCTCCCTTCTTTGTCACAATTGATTATCTTCCTTATATTTTTCTTCTTTTTTTTTTCAGTGCAAAAGGCTTATTTAGGTTAATTATTTCATATTTGGTTTGTGAATTTAGGAAATTTCAACTCTGTTTGTTTAACTAGATAAAATTAGGTAATCCATGACCTTAACTAGTCGGTTCATACTAATTTAATAACTTATTATTCATTTTTTAGATATTGAAGAACTACGCCAATTAAAATAATACTCTCTGCAATCTAAAATAATTAATATTTTAGAATTGAGTACACGAATTGCAAATTTTACTTACTTTTAAAATTTAGAAGAAATTTAATTAAAACATTAATTATTTTGAATGAAAGTAACATTAATCAAGAGAATGGGTCATCCTGATATGTACAGCTCAAAAGTAATGTACAAAATATCTTCCACACTTCACCGCTGGACCTGTCAGTGAATTTGAAAAAAAATCTTCAACATTTCAGATTTACTTTCATTTAAATAAAATATTCACTAAAATTTAAATTTTATTTCTCACCTAAAAAATAAAAATAAAAAATAAAAAAATCTCAATCATCGGAACAGTAACGGAGTGAATATTTTTTTTTTATTATCCTTTGGCAACTTTAAAAGCCACGAACCGACTTCTCCTACCAGACATCTTCATGTGGTTTTGGTTATGCCACGTCAGCATTGGTCCATCTCAATCTCATCTATTTCCCCTTACATCAAAATTGTACTCAACCTATGATAAGCTGGTGCTAAACAAATACTACACATTTGGGATTTTACAATCTACAAAACAAAAAGAAACACGACAACTATAGATTCATTAATCACCAACATTTGTACCGTCTTTGTCACGTGAAGTTGGTCGCCGATTGTACATTAATTATTGCTCTATCCTGTTTATAGTACGAAAATGTAACTACTGATTTGATTTCATTTTGAACGGTTGCAAATACAAGTTTGTCCTGAAAATATGAAAATATTATTAATTTATTTATGTATTAGCTCCGTCCAAATAAGTTGACTTAGACAAGAAAAGATTATTATGGTACTTAAACAAATTATAGAAAACACATAAAAAGAAATTAAATTTTAATAAAGAATAAATAGATTGAGTTATGAGTCATTTCGTGGCTCATTTCAATTCAACTCATTTCAGCTTAAATAATTTTTGAATGAATCAATAATTCACTTATTTATTAATTCGTTCAAATACAATTCAACCTGCTCGTTTGATACTTTTAATCGCAAACTTTCAAGTCAGATGTAAAATAATCAGCTAGATTAACGATCAATGCAAAACCAATTACATGTGTATTGTGTCTATATTTTTGACATATTTGAGCAATTGGTCTCCCACAGTCGTTTTTCAATACACAAAATGTCATGTTGAAATATCGTTTGTTGAAATTAAAATTAAAATTTTATCTCATCACTAGTTAATAATGTTTACTTACTCAATTTGCTTTACGTGTTGGTCCAGTTCAAATTCAACTAGGGCCCAATTTATGTCAAATGTGGGTTTAACTAGGAAGGTGGGGTTAAAATCTTGGTGCTGGGCTCGTTCATGTATTGATGCTGCCTTTGTCCCTTGAAATAAATATGGGCCGGTCTCTTTTGAGAAGATCTAGGCCCTCTTTTATGTGTTGGATTACTTCGGTGATTTACGCAAGAGTTTCTTTTGGAGCTTACCATTTAAAGCTTATCCATATTATTAAGACTTGTGCAAATATATTTTAGGGCTGATAAAATAATAGATTGTCATTCAACGTTTATATAATTTAAATCAGTGATCTAACAACTTCTCATATAACCAAGCAAAGAGCTGAAAATTCAGCCCAAAAGGAGATGAGAATCAAGTCCAAAAGGCTGCAATTCACGCCCAATAAGTTGCTGGAATGGACGTTAATTTAAAAAATTTTCAGTTAAGAATATAGTATTTATTGTTTTCATAGTATTTGATATTTATTGAATTTTGTTATTTTAAACTGATTAAAATAACTTTTAGCTTTGTTAAAAAAATGATTAAAATAACGTTTATTGTGCATTCTGCAGATATTATGAAGCTAATTATAAATGTAATCCTTGATGATTTAAATATCATGACCAATCAGACTTCGACAAAAATAAGTATGAATTTTACCTCATGTAGTAGTCTAATAGAATTAAGGTAGAAGCTTATTTATTTGCATTAAAATAAAAATGTCTGCATTATATATATTCGAATAATAAAATATGCATTAAAATTTAGATATGTGAATTCTCCTTCATTAAAAAATGTCAATGGATAAAGTTATTATTTATTATTTTACATAATTATTATTTTTTAATTATTTTTACCATCTCATTTTATCACATTAGATTTTATATTTGTAGCATAACTCTTTATAGTGTAAACCTAAAAAAAAAGTAAAAAAGATTCACCAATTTTTTTTCTTTGTGATAGTCATGAATTTTTTTACTTTATTTTATTAAATTAGATTTTCTACTTATTATATAATTCTACTTGTAGTACAAATCTAAAAAAAAATATAAATAAATAAATTAATTTTTTTTTTTTAAAAAAAAAGGGATAAGCCTTCCACGACTTTTTTTTTTCCCCTTTTCGATAAAAAAAGTTGTTAGTTTTTTTTTCCTTTCCATTTTGAATTTTTTTTCCTTTTTCGTTGTCAACGAAGAGTGTTTTTTTTCCTTCCCTTTTCCCTTTTTAAATAGTACTGTCTTCGTCTTGTGTTTTCAATTTTTTTTTAATTTATAAATTTTTTTATTTTTATAAATGAATTTATGATTATATCAATTAATTTATTGACTTTTCTATATCAACATATTTGATTCAATCTCCAACCTTATATGTTTTTGTATTAATTTATCTTCTTCTTCTTTTTTATGAAATTTCTTTTTACATTGTGGATTTAAAAAAAGACAATAGTAATTTGCTATGCCAACTCAAGTTATTTATATTTAAAATAGTTTAACTTAGATTGTCTCCTTAAGTTGAGTCTAATATTGATACTATGTTTAATTGAGTCTTATATTGATATTGTGTGATTTAAATTTTATATTATTTGCAACTGATATTCTTCATTTACTCATAGATTCACAAGTTTTATCTATTCAGATAAAGTAGTCTTTTCATCTCATAAAATAATTTTTTTTATAAAATTATAAATTATTATAATTACAACTCTTGTGCATAATTTATTTTAGATAATCTTGCAATGGAATCTGAAAAAGATTTCGCGAATGAAATTATGCTAATTAACAACTTAAGGCAATATGATTCTCATTGGATAATAAAAATCTTAGTAATTTGAGTTGAATTAGTAAAAGAGTATAAAAAGGGATAAAGAAAGGTACACGAATGACTATAACATTAGTTGACGAAAAGATAATTATACTATATTAAAAGTGTGAAGACCATTTGAAACGTTGATTGAATTTTTTGCCCTTTATTAGAAAACACTACAATAGACAAAATTATTATTTATTATTTTTTTTTAAATAATTATTAAATTAATTTGCCTAAAAAGTCCTAAAAGTTTCCTAAATAAAAAAAATTAAAAAATAGCCTAGAATTTTCCCTTGCTATTCTACTTAAAAATTATTATTTAATGTACTCACAAATATCGTTCGAAAGTTTCCGTAAATTTCTTAAACACGCCCTCCTCCCCCCCCCCCCCCCCCCCCAGGATTGATCAAATTCTATTGCCTCTGACTCATAGTGATCATTTATCAAAGAATGACTCTGGTTATCAAATGATTGAACAACCGGGAGCAATTTCATTCCATTTAAGTCTTCTAGCTTTTCTGATAGCTTTCGAGAGGAGTATTCCCTTCCTCCCCCCCCCCCCTCCCTCCCCCAACAAAAAAAAAGCCTAAAAGTTGCCCTCAAAAAATTAGCCTAAAAAATTTTCGCTCTAATTTTCCTTCCATAAACCCTAAAAACTTAACCTAAAAGTTTCTTCATAAACCTTAAATTTTTTCTTTTTTTGATTTATGATATTAGTATCATAATATTCTCACACTTTCAAATCCTTTTTCGTTTATGAATCCTTCAAATTATATAAAAAAAAAATTATAATTGCATAATCTTATTCTTCTTCATCACCTGTCATAACTTTATTCAATCTCTAACTTGATATGTTTTCATAGTTTCTTCATCTTAAAATCTATTTGTCTTTTTTTTTTATGTTGTTGATTCGAAGAATGTAATAGTAATAGTTACATCAACTCAAGTAGTTTATGTTCAAAATAATTTAATTCAAATTATCTCATTTAGTTGATTCTAATATTGATATTATGCAGTCAAAAACGACAAAAGATGACATGAACAAATAATATTTTGTAAAGAATTATTAAGTGAGATATAACAAATAATAATATATTAAAGATATAATATTTATTTATATTATTTAAATAAATATTATCTGATGTTAATTGTTATTTTTCAATAATTTTACTTTCATATATATTAAATTTAATATATTGAAGTGAAATGCATGTGCATTAAACTAGTTTAATAGATATCACAAATATATATATATATATATATAATATTATATGATGTTTAATGGTGATTGTAGGTGCCGCGTGGGTTATGTGTTGGCTAATGGTGGTTTGTGGTTAATAACTAATGATGGTTGTAACTGACAATAGTGGTTAATGGTGTTAGTTGACAGTGATTGTTGATAGTTGTGGTGAATAATAACGTAATTGGTGATATATGGTGATGAATATTATGGTGATTGTTGGTAGTAATGAGTGATTATTGTGGTTACGATAGTTGGTAGTAATAATTATTAATAGTAGCTAGTAGTGTTGACTACTTGTATCTGAGAATGGTTGTTATGGGTGTTGATAGTTGACAATAGCGAGTTGGGCTGGGGGTAGTTGATAATAATGAGCGATGATGCTCTTTATAGAATTTTTTTAATAAATATCTTAATGATATTAAAATTTTATTACAAATCTTAATTATTCAAATCAATTCAGTACCATTAAGTTCATACTTATGAAATTTGAATAATTAAGTTAAACAAATGAGGCTTTTATTAGGAATTACATTATTAAGTTAAAAAAATGCAACTAGAGAAGCAAATTACACTTTACTTAATGTGTTGGAAAAATAGAAAATGTTTGTTTAGTAAAATGACAAATAGAAGAAAGAGGGGATAAAATCAGAATTTTTTCTCAATTGATAAACAGATAAAAATTTCTTCGCTCGTCGGCAGGTCCACTAAGAGCCACAGATCCGATCGTATTTTCCCCTCTGCCCTCTCTAACACTCAAAATCTCTTCACTGTTCTTTAGTCAGCGAAGGTACTTCTCATAATTTGTGTTAATGTCCCTTCCGTATTATCTAACCCTAACATTTCTGTAAACCCGAATCCCCAAAACGTTTTTGTGTTCCGTAGTACGGTGATTTTTGTTTTACGATTTATTATTTACAAGCTTCAGAAATCAGATCTGATTCTTATTGTTGTTTGAAACATATAGATATTCGTTTTCTTAGTTTTGGGTATAATTTCTTTTTAAGGTGATCATAGCTCTTGGCATCTTAAGATTAGGAGAAATTAAATGTGTTAAGAGTTATCTTGCTTGAGTTATTTGGGATAACAATTTATATCTCTGTTCCATTTGACCAAATGAGTTTGATTTTAGGGTGTTGACTGGATGGATTTTGAAGGGTGAGTCTGTTCAGCCTGAACTCCTAAAAGTTTGCTTTGGTCAAAGGGTGTCATAGTTTTGGAGAAACAAAATGTGTTGAGAGTTATTTTCCTTGCCTCTTTTGGAGTATTTACCGTTGGGTTCCATTGGACCAAAATGAGCTCGACTATAGGGCACTAATGTAGGATTATAGGGTGTTAAATTGATGGATTGTGATGGGGTTAGTCAGTTCAGTCCGAACTCCTCAAATTGCTTTGGTCAAAATGTGTTGAGTCAGATGGGTTAAGCCGTTAAGCAGTGGGTCATAGTTCAAAACATCAAATTCAAAAATCACTTTTTCATTTATTTTGTTTTCTTTTAATTCTAGCTGCATAGTTGACTTGCTAAAAGATAGTTTATTGTATAGTAAAGTTAAATTATATCCTACATTTGGAAGGACTTATATAATTTCCTTTTTTTCCCTCAAAACTCTCTTGTGGGTTGTGACTACTAGCTGAAGTTGAACCAACTTCTTCGACAAGTTTGTTTTAAATCTTAAATAAGTGGATCACTCACTCAACCCTACCTAATTTGGGAGGATTTCGCTGATGTGGTATCTGAGATTGCAAACTTCTTCTCTTTCTAGCCTTATTTTCAAGTACGAATCACGGGGAAAAATTATTATTTTTGTGGGTTCTGTTTTAGCTTGTCACTTTGCCAGCAAGTTTAGTTTTCTCTAGTTGATTTTTTTAAGGTTTGGTAGTTGTGTGCTTTTTAATTAATTCTTGGAGGGTATTATAGCTTTCTAGTAATAAGAAGGTGGTATTTTCACTCATTTGTCAATGATTGATATTATGGAGGGTGGTCTGAGCAATCAGTTTTTCACTAATGTTAATTTCCTAGTGATCTAAGCATTACTAATATTCAAAGTCCTAATTCTTCTATTTCTTAACTTGAGCAAGTAGTGCACTCAGTTGGCAATGTCTTCAGTCTTCCCCGTGTTGATCTTATTGCATTGATATATGGCAGGATTGTGAATTTGAGTTTCTATGGAGGGTGTTGGAGGTGATGGTGCCTCAGCGGCTGCAGCATTGAACCAGCGGAGGCTTGAGCTTTCAAAACTTTTCCAATACTATTTAGATAAAACTACTCCTCATGCTACATATAGGTGGATTGGAACTTTTGTCTTAGCATTGCTTTATGCTCTGCGGGTTTATTATGTTCAAGGATTCTATGTTGTTACCTATGGTTTGGGCATCTATGTTCTCAATTTGCTGATTGGTTTCCTGTCACCTCTTGTTGACCCTGAGCTGGAACCTTCAGATGGACCTATGTTGCCAACTAAAGGTTCAGATGAATTCAAGCCTTTTATACGTCGTCTCCCGGAGTTCAAGTTCTGGTAATTATTCTTGTTTTATGGTTTTTGCATTGCTAATTTCTCCGAGAAGGGTTTGTCATCTGTACTGTACATTATATATCATGTTGCATCGGAATTGCTTCAGTTTGCATTGTCTCATAGTTAAATGTTTGCTTTGGTGTTAGCTCTTGGTAAACGTTGAGAGTACTTATTGGTGCAGTAGCTCCTTGCTGCATATACAGCCTCTCTGCCTGATAAAAGGTAGGGGCAAGGTCTGCGTACATACTACCTTCCGCAGACCCTACTTGTGGGATCACACTGGGTATGTTGTTGTTGGATGAATTTTCTAAGCTAATTTACCATTTGTCAATTATAACAGTCACCTTATACTTTTGTTGCCATTGAAACTTTTAATATTTGGCTTGGCTGCACTAACATTAACTTTATGCCTCGAGCCAACAGCATGACCATAGATTCAGCAGTTTCTAAATGCTGCCTGGAATATTCAGAATTAAGTTGTACCTATCTAACATAGAGATTTTTTCTTTTTAAAAAGGAAGTTGCACCTCACTAACATATTTTATGGTTCTGTTTGTACCAACCTTTTTTATTTTTCTTGACTTGTTACACAGTATCTGTATGTCAAAGATCTCATAAATCATAGAAACTAAGCTGCATTTGTCCTGCACAGATGGACTTGGATATTATGTCCAATTTTCACTTATTAAATTGGATTGGCCCATGTGATCCTTGATGGATCTGTCCCATAAGAGTTGGGCCTTCAGGAATCATGAGGTTGCCAGATTGGTTACTTAATACCCTTTCAAAGAAATATTTACCTAAGGCTCTCACGGTTGTTTAGAATATTGAGCCTAGTGCCTGGCAGCTAATTTTCCTTTTGGTGCTTGCGTGTGTTGTAATCTTTTCCGATTACTGATATCTTCTGTCCATGGTCCTTTACAAGGTCTTCCACCGCCTTAAAATTAACATGGTGTGTCATTTATGTCCTTGCGTGCATGAATTTATTGTTGTGAAAGACTGCTGTATTTTTGCATAATTTGCATCCTAGACCTTGTACTGGCTAATGTTTTGCCTGTGAGAAACAGGAATTGTAAGAAAGGTGAAGATTTCTTTTTCTTTCAGTAGGGCATCGCCAGACAGTCCTATAGAGCGGAATGGATACCAAAATATTCATATAGCCAATCCCTGTCAGCCTTACTTAAAAAAATTGCAACTCCAACTAGTTTGGATTGAGGCAGTTGATTGAAAGTGTTAATATCAGAAAGCTAATTCAACACAGTGACTTAGTTGGGTGTGAAGTTGCCCTGTACATTTTATTATATAGTTGGCATGGCATAAGAGAGGTTTTATGCATCTTTTAGGCCATTAACTACTTTCTTGAACCTGGTTTGCAAAAAAGTACCTTCTTGAACCTATTGGTTGTAGAAGCAAATATTTATTATTTCTCTTTTTTTTTTTTCTTTCTTTCAGGTATGCCATAACAAAGGCTTTCTGTGTGGCATTTGTCATGACTTTCTTCTCGCTATTTGATGTTCCTGTGTTCTGGCCTATACTGTTGTGCTACTGGATTGTTCTTTTTGTCCTTACCATGAGACGACAAATTACGCACATGATTAAATACAGATACGTTCCTTTCAACCTTGGAAAGCAGGTAATCTCAGTAGCTATTGAGTAGTTTTATATCTCAACTAGTATTCGATCCGCTAATCAGGAAACTTTAGATTACTGGTCTCATTTTGAGATGTTTAACATGGTTTCTATTGTTATTGCAACAGAAATATTCCGGGAAAAGGCCATCAACAAGTGGCAGCAGCCCAAGGGCCGACTGAACTTTGCCAGATTTGGACCAAACAGAGGGGAAGCAGGAGAAAGTGGTTGCTGCATATTTTAGTTAATGTGATTTGTACTTACATTAAACTCTGACACGAAAATGGAGAAACAAATGTAGTAGTTTGTTAGCGTTCTTTAATTGTTTTCTTTTCCAGTTTTCTTATCATCTCTGCTAAAATATTAATCTAATTTTGGAACGTAGAATACCAGAGCTATTGCTTTGTTTGCAATAGAAGCTTCTTATACGGAGAAGGGTCTTTTGTAGTGACTGGCAGTGGCATATGAATTTACATCCCCTAGTAACCTGTATTTTGCATCAGCTCTGTGGGTTGTCCACGATACAATTGTCAGTATACGGCTCGAGTTTGCTTGTGTAGTATTACTAGTACTTTGTGAAGTGGCGTCATTGCTTATGTTTTGTCTTGTTGAGGCAATTGAGACAGGCTCATCGCAGCAACACCACACCACAGTTCCAAGTAAAGTTGAGTTCGACTATATGAATCCTTAATGTCATTATCTCTGACTCAGCCTGAAGGGCATTCTTTTTGCAAGAAATAAGGCCTTATAAGTTACAAGGGCAAAAAGGAGGTCGAAATGTGAATTGCTGTTTCAAGCCAAATCTCTACTATATCGGATTAGAATCCTTCTTAGTTTCTCGCAATCCTTTCTCTATATGATTTGATGTAAAATGTTGTAGAAGCTATGAATTTCACTTTTGTAAATTCAGAACATAAGAAAAACTGCATAAAGTCTATGAAAAAGAAAAGATGAAAAGAAGCTGCATTAAAAGATAAAACACGACAAAGACTTCAAAGATTGTTAAGAATAAAAAGAGAAGAAAAGAAGTTAATAATCTGGTTTAGCAAAAGGTTTCTTTTCAATAAAATCCCCACAGAAGTAACACAATAGAACAACCTTATATCCACCAAACTCCTACAGAAAATATTATGAACCAAGAATCCTAGGTATTTGTCAACATGTCATTCAATTTTTCCTGATATGAGTATAATGTGTTACAATATGACATGGGTTGATATTTAAACATCCCCTGTAATCGAATCAGTAGGACTCGAACTATTAACTATAAGCCATAGCATGTTACAAAAAGTGCGGCAGAATGAAACTATTTGGCCAAGCTTACTCTTGAGTATCCAGAAGTTAAGCTTGCTCCCTAAACTTCTTGTATATATCGCCTTTATAGAACTTTCTTGTTCTAAGCACCAAAATGTATGATACAATGCACCCTACAAAACTTGCTGCAGCAATTATCAGAAAAGAAGACCTGTAACACTCGACACCTATGCATGTCAAATGATCCCCAGGCTTCCTTAAAAGTCCAAAGGCTGCCATTTGCTTCAAAGCTTCCTTGTCATAGAAATGGCCAACCAATCTAACATTGAAGACATAAGCTCCAATTGGGCTGGCTGCTCCGCCGAAATTGAGCAGCGTAGCATAGTGTTTTAGGCCAAACAGTTCTGATATGATGGCAAATATCAAAGGTGCCATAGCTCCAAAGCAAAACCCAAGTATAGCCAATGCAATATCAAGAACGCTAGGGACTCCCATTGCTATAAGAATATGGCCAAAGCAAGATAGAAGGAGCACAAAAGTAAGCATCAACGGACGAGGGACTTTATACTTTGTCAAGAAAATCTCGGAGACAAAGCCGGAGACTACTCTTCCTAGATAACCCCATACACTCACTAGCGAAGTAAATGTTGCAATACTTGTGTTAGGATATCCTAATGCCTTGCCAATTTGTCCTATGTTATCTATAGCAGTCAATGTTCCACCAGCTCCAAAGATGGTGGTAACAAACAAAATCAACATGTCAATGCTCATAAGTGCTTGCAAAATTGTATAGTCTTCACCTCTCTCTGGTGGCTTAAAAATGTTCTTGAACCATAAAACTTCTTTTGCCTGACTTCTTGATGGTAACTTCCCTTGTTCTATTCCTTTCAATGGCACACAATCATCCAAAACTTGTTTCCTGTTCTTCCCAATTTTCAATTCTTCCCTAATTACAATAACTATAGGCGCAAATAACAAAAGCAGCACGATACAAGAACTCAATCTATATTCAACTAAAGTGAAAACTACTCTATTTTGCAAAATAGTGATCATCAAGAGAAATCCAGCAAGACCAAGTGATATATAAAGAAGCTGATAAAAAATCTTGACCTCATTTTCTTGACGACTCAGGCCTTTCATAACCCTAACATGTTTAAGCAAACTGCAGCAAACAAATGGGGGAAGCCAAGCAATTAGCAAGACTAAAGATTTCCCATTGTTCCCATAAATTGCATGAAACAACTGTGTTATAATTGCACCACTTAAACCCACAAACCCCTTCAACAATCCAATCACAATTCCCCTGCTTTCTGGGAAATTCTTGACACAAGTCACTAAAGCACCAGTATTAGTAAAAGTCTGAGAATTTGCACCAATCATTAAACACAAACACATTTGCCAAACCTGGGGTTTGACGAATTCATCACCGTTGACTGCCAGCCACAAGTAAATGTACCCAGAAAAATTCATCGATGCTCCAATCAGAAGAACAATCCATGGTGGGCAAATTTCATTAATTAGGCCAGCGATGATTCCTACATTGGCACCCACATCCTTAAAGAAACTCAACAAATTTAAGGTCGTTTGGTCATAACCCAATGAAGATTTGACATGTTGCGAATAAAGACCAAATAAGTAAGTGCCACCAGAAACTGACAAGATCAAGATTGAAGCGAAAACAGTGAACCATCGGCCATTGAGAGGGCTTGAATTTTTACCCCAATTTCTCAAACTGAAATCTGCCGTCATCAGTTTTCACTTTGAAGTTTCCGTCAGATCGAACAAGTTTTTTCTGCGTTTCGATCTGTAGCCAGCCCTTTGGTCAATGACTTTGAGGTTTCCATTTTCATGGCCAAGTTTTAATATTTATAAATTGATACAGGGGACAAATAGAAACTTACACTTGCTCTTTTTTGGGATTAAAATTGTAATAACTCGTTATTGTTACGTTCCACATTGGTCTGAAGGATTGTTCTATTTTTTTCCTTGGAAACCCCCCTCCTCCCCTAAAAAATTGGAAACGCCCAATTTGTGTTCCGAGCTAGGGTAATACATGCGTATATCCTATTGTCTTCAGATCTTATTCTTTTAGACTTCTCTAGGTATGTTGTTGTTGAAACCGTCAGGAAATTCGCAACCGTTATTTTGTTAGATGCGTATTGGATAAATAATTAATAATTATGTATGGTAATTTCAATAACTATAAATCCTACATAATTAATATTTGTATAACTAATACCTACATAATTAATACATGAATAATTAATCTTTGCATAAAATAATACATAAATTCCCTCATAACTAATTCATGTATTACTAATACCTACATAACTCTAACCCTAAATGACCCCTAAACGGATTAAGGGGTTGTCTGTCTTTGTATGGTGCAGAGTCATCTGTTCAATCAAACATCACCTATAAAACTTATTTTCTTTACTTTTATTATTTTAAAGATTTTTTGACCAAACAAACATGAAAAAATTGCAAATATTTTCCTCAATTTGACCGCTTATAGTTAATAGTCTCTACTTAGTGATGGTCCAATTTCAAAATTAGGGTTGGCAACTTTCATAACAAATATAGTAGTGCATAGCAAGAACTAGAGAGCAACTTACTAGTTCCCCCCCCCCCCCCCCCCCCCAGAGAGCAAAGTAATAATTTGTCAATCAAGTAGAAGAAGATCATATCTTTTTCTATCTTTTGTCTTTTGATACGTGGTCATCGACTCACATAATATTAACTTAATTCTTTTAAGTGAAGAGTTCATCACCTATCGTACTAGCATTGCATTGTTGCCTTTACTTTTCACACCCTATCAATTTATAAAAAAAAAACGTTAAAAACAGCATATTAATAATTTTTCTACATAAAATCGAACTTTTAAATATATAATCAAACTTTCAAATATAAAAATCTTGAAAAAGAAATAACTTAAATCATAAAAACGAATATAATAAGTAGATTGTATATTGATTACATACTCATAATCATAAATTCATAATCGGTATTACTTTATGTCCATTATGTATTAAAAGTCTAAAACTTGAGTATTTACATTTTGTGTTGACAAAAATATAGTGAGCATCGAAGAGCTTGGGGAATTATAATTAATATAATACCGTAATGTTTCCATGTACAATAAATATGCCGGTAAGCGAAATTAACTCTTTTTTGTGTGTGTTTTATCCTCCTGTAATAAATAATTTTCACATAAATAAAATGACATTTTTGATTAATATGAAGAGATTTCATCTACCAAATGAAAAATAAATTAATTTTAATATCCAAGTTTTAATTAAAAAATAATTCTATTATAACATGTAATATATCTTATTTTTATATTTATTAAATTGCTTTTTTATTTTTAATGTATGGACGGCTTTTCACAATTTAAATTATTTATTTATTTGGTATCAATAGTTCTATATTCATATAAAAATTAAATGAAAGAATTTATGAATAATTTTCCAAATGTGGAGAGATTTTGTAGGATAAGGTGAAAAAGAAAATGCGAGCCTAATAGCCTAATTACGTTACGAAATACAACGGCTATATTTCTTCTTTTTCTTCGAATTTGAAAAGAGGCCAAAAAGAACTTTAAAGGAAGCCACCACCGCCATAGACGTCCCTTTAAAGTCCATCGCAGCTCTCACTCATTTCACCCCAAATTCTTCGCTGCACAATTCTCATTTTCTCTGGAAATTCCCACCACAGAGTAAGAGAAAGCGTCTCAATAATTCTTCAAGGTGCCATTCTTTTTTCTACCCTGTAATCTTTAATCTTTCTTTTATGGTTTTAATTTTCTGAATTTTGATGAATTTTTTTGCTCTGTTGATTAGTGTCTCTTTGATTCTTTTCTGGGTTCTAGTAGATTTTTGTGCTGATTTAGGGTTTGTTATCTATTGAGTAATGGAATGAACCGGGTCTAAATGGTGCGAAATGGGAATCGATATTTCATATGGATATCAGGCCGCTACTTGTAATTGTTGTTCCTGATGCTGTTTTACTTAGTAATCGTATTTTATTGCTGCTTTGAGGTACCCTAGTTTTGGAATTGCTTGTTATTTTGAAACTGAAAAACTCTTCATGAATTAACAAATTTTGAATTGATTTCAAGATTTGGCCATTTGGGACATCAGAAAAGAGGATTTGATTGAGTATCAAGGAGTCAACGAATTTAGGCCACCAAATATATGTGGAAGAATCATATAGCCGATACCAACTGTTGCTCTTGTTATAGTCTTTGTTTTATAGGGAAATTTTGTAACTTTATAACTGAAAACTAGAAATAAAGAAATCACAACATTGGGAAAATTTTGAATTATTTCGAGAATAGGACAGAATTTGATATTTCTTTTTCTTTTTTCTCTATCAGGGTGTTTGCAGAATTGTCATAAAGATGAATGACCTCATGACAAAATCATTCTTAAGTTATGTGGAACTGAAGAAGCAGGCTATGATGGACCTTGAAGCAGGGCCTGATATTGAGATGGGTCAACTCGACCCGGCTGATGAAAGAAACCTCTCAAAATTCTTTGAAGAAGTTGCTGTTATTAAGGCTGATATGGAAGAGATTAACAATCTTCTTGTCAATCTTCAAGACCTTAATCTAAAAACCAAGTCAGCCCCAAGTGCCAAAATTCTTCAAGGCCTTAGAGATCAGATTAACTCTGACATTATCACTGTACTTAGGAAGGCAAAAATTATCAAAACGAGACTTGAATTGCTTGATAAATCCAATCTTGACAACCGTGGCATGTCAGCAGCGTATAAAGAGGGAAGCCCGGTTGACAGAACGAGGATTTCAGTGACTAATGGTTTGAGAATTAAACTGAGGGACATGATGAATGATTTTCAGCGCCTAAGGGAAAACATTGTAGCTGAACACAAAGAGGGCCTAAGGAAGCTGTACAGTAATGTTAATGGAAAGGAACCGAGTGAGGAAGTGATTGAGAAGATGATGCAGGAAAGGGTTTTTGAGGGTAAAGTAGAAAAGGAGGTGATGGAGAACCAGGAAAGGCATGAAGCTGTAAAAGAGATACAGAAAAGCTTGGTTGAGCTGCACCAGGTGTTTCTCGATATGGCTGTTATGGTTGAGACACAAGGTGATCAGATGAACAATATTGAGCAAAATGTGATTAACGCCGGTGGATATGTGAATGATGGGTTGAAGGAGTTAGATCGCGCTAAACGAATGAAGAGGACGAGGACTTGGGCTTGTTGGATTGGCACGGTGGTGCTGGTTTTCATGTTGCTATGCCTTGTTGCAATTCTATTTTGAATTCACGGTGAGAAAGGCTTTGGGGCTCTCTATCACTTTTGCTTCTTTTTGGTCCGTTTCTTCTTTCAGTACATCATGCTTCCGTTTCTTCTCCGATGGCTATTTGGAATTTGATGGAGATCTCTTTTCCCTTATAGACATAATGAGGCCAATCTATGTGATGAATTTATGTTCATCAACTGCTTGTATGTATAATAGATTGAACATTTGGAGATTGGGATATATTGAATTTGATCAAGATTTTTCCCTTACTCTAGCACCTGCAATCGGGGGATACTAGTGTTTGCAATCACTAATAGGGATTGCAGTTCCTCATGTCTCTGCTTTCCCATAGTTATTTGTCATTTGCATTCTGTTATGTCATTTACAAGGCCAGTGTTGGATACGCTGACCTCATTAGTTTCATTTCCTTATTATATTTTCTTGATATTGGTTTTCTTGGTTTTTGTACAGCATAATCATATCTTTTGAATCCCATTCTAATTCATTGTAAGAAACTTTGTTATCCATCCTTTCATAATCCCAAAAACTCAGGAGGAACATTGAAGATCCTAACAGTTTCAAATCAACAGTGTAGAAAAGATGTCTGTCTACTTTAAGTGGAAAATTTGCTAGGAACTATACGAAATTTAGACTTCTTAGTTTGGCATTGAAGTTAAGTGCAAAGGCTGTGTCGTTTCGAAATATAGCAGTTGCCTGTTAAGTGTCTATAGCAATGTAAGCAGCCATGAAATATCTTCAAGGTAAGGTACATCATTGTCTGCCTAGGTCCGGCAGGAATTGCTTCAGTTGTGAATGGTTTAGTGTAGCCAAATTAGGAATTTGGCCCTGTAAGAATTACTTTAGTTGTAAAAGGTTTAGTGTAGCCAAATCAATTAATGTGACATTATTCTTTTTATCCAAATTATTAGCTTAAATGCCTAGATTGCCCCTTAAACTTGACACGATATGTCAGTTAGACACTAAACTTAGGTAGCTATCACATATACACTTCAAGGTAACTTAGGTAACATTAATTAACTCATTTTCACTGTTGATGGATAAAGTTTTGTCGGTTCAATGTTGTAGTACGGAAAAAAAATTACCAAGTTCAACTTAACCCGCGATAGTCTAGTTCCGCGCCTGACCTTTGTGTCTCGAGTGCCACTCAGACTCAGGTATTTATATTTTGGGGTCCAATTATATCGGTCTTTGCATGGAAAGTTTAACATTGGTGGGTAAAACTTTTCCTAACAAAGGCGATTTCGTATCCAGTAGAGCTCGTATTTGAGATCTCTGATTAAAAATGAAAGAATACTTATCATTTCATTACAACCTTTATCAGTGAAATCTTGAATTATATGCCTCAATGCAAAGTTGCGTTTTGATTAATATGAGCAACATCACTTTGCAAGATTGAAGATCCTAACAGCTTCTTGGGAAACTGTGACAAACCAACAGGGTAGAAAAGATGTCTGTCTATTTTGAGTGGCACATTTGCAAGGAACTATATGGGAATTTAGACTTCTTAGTGTGGTATTGAAGTCAAGTGCAAAGGCTGTGTCGTTTTGAAGTATAGCTGTTGCCTCTTATTGTCAACAGCAATGGGGCTCATCCATTAAAAGGCCTTGCTTTAGTTGTGAAAATTTAGTGCATCAACTAAGGTAAAAACTAAATTAAAACTAAAAATAGTTTGATTACACTCTAATACAGTATATAATCATTTAATAATACTCTAAATAGAGTATATGATCATATTTACATTGTAAATATACTACTAATAAATACAGCCTCATGAAAGAACTAATGTAATAATTAATGACTGGCTGTAATTAGAATAGTTTAGATTTTAATTTTCACCAGTAGGAGTGACAATATTTGTTGAGCTTGATCCCTTGAAACGGGTCGGTGCGGGCCTTAACCAACTTCGCCCACAGATCATATTCTTGGTCACAAACTGTGCGGCATCCTCGTTCGACAGGCTACGTGACCAGCCCACCCTCTTTGATCTATTAGCCCCTGGTCCGTAACACTTGTATTCACCATAATATGCAGTGCTGCCACAAAATTAGAAAACAAATTATATAGGGGCGGGGATTCAAAACTTTAAGATTATGCGTTTTGAATTCATAATTTTTTTACTTACTGAAATCGAGATAGATTATTTGTACGTATACAAAATTTGAATTAAAGCTAATTGAATATTCGAATTCTTCACCATTTAAAAGATAAAACTAATTTTCTTGGCATATATAGATACTTGCAAAATATTAATTTATCTCAAAGTGACTAAAGATTATTTAAGTGAATACAAATGTTACCTTTGCTTAGTAGAATCTCCCCAATCATTCCATCCCTCTGGCCGTATGATATTGGACATAAATGTATAGGCAAAAACCACCCTTGAATATGAACCCCATGGCCTTCCTAGTGCAGTGTTCCCTCCAGTCCCTGTTATCTTGCAACCCAAGAACGTAAATCCTGTATTTTCTAAAGGGGACTCTCTGCCTTGAGCTGTGATTGCCCCTGCTTCAACTGAATGAATGTGGCACCTCTGCCAAATTTTGCAAATACATTAGTTTGGAACTGAATGATACGTACATTTTTGGATTTAAGTTATATGCACTGACACAGTAATATCAACTTAATTAGCAATATATTTGACCAGTTGGATGAAGAATTACCTATTGTTTGATTGAGTTAATTCATATTATGCATGTATAGTGAAAAATTCTTGAATTACGAAAACTTACTTCATAGAGAGAAGCTGCGTTTCCGAAAATAAAATCAACGGCCCCTTCAATGTAACAATTGCTATAATAATGCCTGCCAGCATCATCTAACAAAGTGTCTTGATACGATTGAATTCTACAACCATAGAATGCAGCTCTATCTCCTTTAACCTTCAGTGCCACAGCTTTTCCCCTTGTTCCGAATAAATTCTACATATTAAACGTTCATTAATTTACAATAATATATATATTTTTAGTGTAATTTTATAAGTGACATCTGAACATGGTACGCAGGACGTGTGCAGAATGTTTTATTGATTTAGTGTGCATTAATAATTTACCTGAATTGTTAAATATCTTGCAACAAAATCGGAGGCTAATACAGTGAGGGTAGGAGAATCAGTAATATCTCCACCTTCATTCGATGTAATTATGGTGTTAGAAGCCTCTGTTCCACTCAACGTGATGAATGGCTTATCAGCAGACACCACAACCTTCTCTCTGATAAATCCATGCAAAACAGATAAGGAAAAAAATAATTTAACTTTTATGTACACAGACGAAATAAAAGAATTGTTCACCTAAATGATAATTAATGAAATTAACAATAATTGAATAATATTAAGGCCATGATTAGGTATAGGCAGATTCATTATATTATGTTTATGAGTCTTGAATTTTAGAAAAAAAAAAAGAACTTACTAGTTCTAGATAAATAGTTGATAGTTATAATTAACCTAGCTCTCTATATAACGCCGTAATCATATGTTTGATTATTTTTTGGTTGTTATAACGAAATGTTGTTAGAGAACATATACTATAGCATATAGCATGAAAAATGATTTCAAAGAAACCTTAGTCGTTATAATTTGTGGAATATTGTTAGAGAGACGTCTCTCAATAGTGAGCAGATTTATTAATAGAAATATAAAGTTTTGACTAAAGCTACCTATAAAGAGAACTCAAGCCTAGCTCCTAATAACAGGTCAAAATTCAAGATAAACACAAACCTGTAAGTCCCAGGCTTAACCCAAATAAAGTAGAGTTCAGTATTATTCGATGGAACAGCATCAATAGCATCTTGAATCTTCTTGAAATCTCCATGACCTGATTGGTCCACTCTAATTAGAATGGCCGTGGAAAAATTAGTAGGTCCTCCTGAGCTAGAGTCATTTGCAGCCATGGTTAAATTACAACAAATGAGGAGAATTAATATAACATGAAAATGGATTACGAAGGAAGCAGCATCCATGTGCAATAATCTCGATGGGTGTGCAGAGAATAAGTTAATTGTAAATTAATTAAGAAATGTTTATGAGCTAATGAAGTAAAGGTAAAAAGCACAATTAAACAATGGTTAAGCTTTATAAACAAGGTTTCTTCCCTTAATGAACGCCGGCGGCCGAGAATTAATGTCAAAGAATTGGTGGCTCACTTTTAATTAAGGTCTAAGTTGTTCACCATTCACGTAACCATGCCATGCATTCAATTCAACATTACTCGAGTATAATACAATCAACTTTGGGGGTTGCCCGGGGGGGGGGGGGTAAGGAGAGAGGTTTGGTTTTGTAGTATATTAGTACATGTTATTTTTGCCGTAGGACTCTTTTCATATAAGATTCATAAAAAATAATATATCAACATCGATATTATTCAATGTAGTTTCACAAGTGAGGTTTGATACTTGGGAGGGTAGGATGTTTTCAGACCTTATACTACCTTATCTTTATGGGCTAGAGAGGTTGTTTTCAATAAATTCTCTGCTCAGAAGAAAAAATTTTAAAATAAAATTACAAGAACAATATGACAACAAAATAATAAGATACAAAATAAATAAAATAACAGATAATAATACATATTAAAACATAAGAGACTATATGATAGCTTAAATAATAGTATTATTAATTAGCAAAAGGGAAGAGGAGGGGAATACACGAAATTTGTAATAAAATATATGAAATTCTGTAAGATCATTTTCTATTATTCATTTAAGGCATGTGTTTGAACTTTGAATCTCATTTGCCAATGCATCTCACCTCTTCATCGATTGATCTTGTCTTATTTACTTGAGCACAAAATTTAGACTTGCACGGCTGAAGAATGCTCCATTTCATGTTAAAATTCAAACAATTTGACGATTTTTACATGGAGCACATATTAACATTGTGCAACTGTTAACATGAATTGTGATGAGATAATTTGAGATCTTTCGATCCTTAATCAAAGATTTCAGATTCACTTTCAAGACTCGCTTCTCAATGGTATTAGTTGTTGCTTCATTGAATTTGCGTTGAAAATGTTAAAAATCTTACTGGAAGCCTGCACTCATAAATGAGCCCTGCAATTCGCGAATCCAAATTTAGTTGGATCCAATATAATGCGGGTTAACTTGGTTGAAGTTTAGTTGATAAATCGATTAATTTAGAGATATTGTGAATTCACGAAGTCCATCTTACTCAACTTGATGGTTGAAACATTCAAGAAAGCTGGTTAACCAATCTCCTGCAATGCCGGATTATCGGAGCAGCTGTTCATTGATGAATTCTAGTCTTCAATAGTAGTAATATTTTATAATTATTTTTTAATATTACATCAGGTGGGAAAAAAAATTACTAACGAGATGGAAAATTAAACCTTCATTGACAAAGTGAAAAATTCAAATAGTGAACCAACAGAAGTATTAAAATCTATTAAGTTTACTATTGTTAAAAGTAATTGGAAGAAGAATTTAAAAAAGAGTAGGAGTTGGAACACGGATACTTCTACATATGGTATGATTATAGTCTGTGTGACATCATGGAAGATTTTATTATCAACCAAAATCAGCAGACACGCTAACGTTTTACTTGTTATTGAATCAACAGAATGATGATATGCATGATGTGTGCAAGTACCCCTTGTTTACAATTTTGTAATTATTGTAAACATTAAATGACAATCTATTATTTTGTTTGTCAAGTAGAAAAATATATGAGCATACATTATACTTGAATCTAATATTGTCTGGACAAAGTAATCTCCTAGGGATCATTTAATTATCTCACTTTATATATAGGATAGCAACAACAACAATCATCCAGTAGTATCCCATCAAGTGGAGTCTGGGGAGGGTAGATTGTACGCAGACGTTACCACTAACTTAGAGGTAGAGAGACTGTTTCCGAAAGACCCTCGACTTTAAGAGAAACAACGTAATAACAACACAATAGGATAGCTAATTTCATCATTTTAATATTAATATATTTTGAAACTAATTAATACCTATAATAAGTATCAGATAAAATAATTTTGCATTTTATTTTAAAATTGTTATCTCCTTATCCCACCACCAAACAGACTTATAAGCATATATATTCCAAGGACAAAACTTAACTGGGCCTAAATAAGGTCATTTGCGTAGCCCTCTCAGGTGCTTGAGATTATTCCGGTCCAAACAGAGTGGGCTTAAAAGCCCATTTCTTCGGTTTTGTCTTCCACTCTTGCGCAATGTCTCAAGACCAGTGTTTAAAAAAGATTTGTACACAAGTTCTTCTAAAATTTATACACTATAAACCTGAAGGGCAGCTCTTTTGAATTGCATAACTCTTTTGTAATGTACTGTTGAGAAGACAAAAACCTTACATTACCTATCAACAGAAAGCTGAGATTCAAGTTTTTCCTTTAAAAAGAAAATTTAATTATTTTCTGAATAAGGCGAATTATATTATAATTTTAAAAATAAAAGAATATTTTTTACCTTATTTAAAAAGATATTTCTTAGAACTTGTAATAAGTATTAAACATGTCATTATAGTTATAAGAGCATGCTATTAATGATCGAATAAAATTTAAAATTTAAAAATTTTCAAAAAACATAGAAAGAGTAGCATTCGTTTTGAAAGAAATTACAAAATGTAGTAGCAGGAGTGTTATTTTAATAAAGTTCAGGGACTAATAAATTTTCTATTAATACTATTGAGGCCTTACCGAACGAAGAACGAAAGAAGTAGGAGAGAGGGCAATTGGGTCAATTAGCATCCGCCATCTTCTATAAATTTGAGGAGAAAGCCCTAATCTGACGATATCAGGGACTCTGTTTCGGCGCAATCTCTTTTAACTTTCAATCTAGGGTTTCATTTTCTCTGTCCTCTGTGTGTGTGTGTGTGTGTATTTTTGCATAATTTGATAAAAAAAAGGTGGTGCAATGATGAGGTTATTGAATAATCTCGTTAATCTGATGATTTGTGAGGAAAATCTCTCTATCCATTCTTAATCTACTGAGCACCTTCTGTTTTATCTTCATGTATTGTTGGATTTCAGTTTTCATGCATATTGCAATCTATGAATTGGTTTCATTTGCTCTTTCTGTGTTTGAATTTGATATAAGAGAAAAGGAGGTGCGATGATGAGGTTGTTGAATAATCTCGTTAATCTGATTAATGCTGAGGAAAATCTCTCTATCCATTCTTAATCCACTGAGCACCTTCTCTTTTAATTTTCTTTCTTAAAAGTTTTTCTTCACGTCTAATAATTAAATTATAGTTTGAATCTAATAACTAGTTTCAGGGGAAGTTGTTGCAAAACTGGTTGAATTGAGACCCATTCAAACTTTGGATTACTCATTAACCTTGAGATTGTTTTTCAAACTCCCTCTTATTTGTTCCCCCCAAAACTCCACTGTTAAAGCAACAAGTGCTCACCCTCCCCAAATGGGCAGAGTGGATTTCAAAGCCACACAGCAAGTATCGATTTTACTTGATGCTTTGTATGACCTAGTGCACACAGCAAAACTGAAGTATCTAACTAGACTTGCAAAAAACAAAAGGACATCAGTCATTTAAGCATGGATTAAATAATCAGAGTTTGTATTCTTAATTTGAAGAAAACAAATGAAAAACGCAACTTTAGACTTCAGCACTTTGAGCAAAAACTCAAAATAAGTGTTTTTCTTAATAATAGTTAAAACCCCCAGCCCTGTAGGACAACATAGAATTGTCAGCAAAAGTGATAAATGTCATTAGCTTCCTTATTATCCGGCTCCAAGAATTTCAGCTTGATGATCCGTGCTCTTTCATCCCATTTCAACTTTCTGTAATCGTTTAACACCAAGACATGGAGCTCATCTTGTAGTAGTTGAGTGAATGAGCTCATCGCCAGGAATAAGTAGCTATTCGAAGAGGGAGAATTTCATAGCCATGTTGATGAACAGAAACCAACTTGACAGCTTGGCTATAGGGAACGAAATCTAAGGCAATGCATAAACTAGGATATTGTGGATTGGGGATATCAAGGGTTTGCTGTAATATAGAGCATTCTATGCGGTATCTCAAATTAGTAGTAGTATTAGTAATAGGAGGAGAAGAATCGTCAATACTAGTAGTTTGCTGCAGAAATAAGCCGTGACTGCTGGTAGTAATAACGGTAAATCCTACTCCGTCCCTCTCCTCTTTTTCAAAGCGATTGCAGATTCTGTAGAGTATTATTTCAGATTCGTTTTCAAAATTGGGGGATTCTGCAGAAATGATTGCAGATTCTGTAATACCAGGGACTCCGTTGTTTTTGCTATCCCAAACCAATATCATTAAGGAAGCCAAATCCAAAGCCCATAAGGAGGACGAACTGAATGTATTAATGCATCATTAAATTATGTTTTTTTTATTTATCTTTTCGTACCGTGAATTAAAATATTATGATGGATTGATACAAGATAACAAAATAGTAATTGATTTTAAAGTGTTAAATGTTAGACTGTTAATATAGCTCAAATAAGGAAAGATTTAACGCAAAATTTTAGTCAATTTTAAAATACTAAATATTAAGAGTTCTTATTTTTTTACAAATTAGTAAAAATTTAATAATTATAACTTTAATTAATTTCAAAGTCCTAAATATTAGGACAAGAATGAAATAATAATTATTTTAAAAAATAGTAATTGATCATTTTGTCTATTGTAGAGTCTTTTAACGAAGGATAAAAAATTCAATCAACAGTTCTAAGGGACTGTATTATATTAAGTAAATAGGAGTAGAATATTATGCATATATTGAATGCTAGTATTATCAAAGATTGTTCAGTCAGAAGATTGTATTGCATTTTCAAACGAAACAAAATCGTTTTTACATTCTATGCTTCGGTATGAAGCACGCTTAAAAAAAAAATTAGTTTTAAAAATTGACCCTGTTTAAAAATTTGTTGATGTATTAGGTATGTATTTGTGATAACATGCATGATTGTTGTGGATCTTTTGATGTCATTTAGTTTGTCAATATGAGTAGTCTTGTTAAGCCATGTATAAACCAGACAAGTGAGGTGAAAATAGTTCATGTACCATGTGTGAGTGAGGTATAGTATTCAGTTCGGTATTATATTGAAGATCTAGAAGTTGCTTGGTTGGTCTTTGCATAGGCTAAGGATGGTTGGTTAGGATATGATCATAAACCATTTTTATTTAGCTCACTTTTAGCCTATATTACCCTACCAAAGTTGCATTAATCCTTTGATCCCAAGTTTGAGCCTTAATAGACCATGTTTCTTTGATTTACTGATTAATCGTACCCATTTTTTATAATTAACTTATTTTGGCCCTGGTCCTTCTTAGGATATTGTGAACCTCAACGTAAGCAAAATGCTTAAGTTGAAGGTGGCTAGAGTAGGGGTGCGTAAATGGTGGGAACAGAAGAAAGGAAAAGAAAAGAGAAAAGAAATGGTGAAAAATGAGGTGTGATGAGATGAAAAATGCTGAAAATCTTGAAAAAGAAAACTCAAAGGAAAATGAAAATGCTAAAAAAGTTGAAAACTCACCACACCCATGCAAATGTGTATAAAAAAAGGGTGAAAAGGGAATGAAAGAGTAAAAGGGTGATATAGGTGAATGGTGTAGCCAATGTATGTAATGCCAAGGAAGGAATAGTAACTAATAAAATCACCCATCTTTATCATGTTCAGCCCTAAGCCTACATTACAAGCTTTACCAAGTCCTATAGTGATCCTAGCCCGACCATCTAATAAACCAAAGCGGAGAAAATAAAGGCAAGCCTATGGTATCTAACACATAATACTTGTAAATTCTTTGTGAGAGTGAGCGTCTTGTTTAATCCCATGTTATGCTTGACATCTCATATCTAAGTGGGGACTTCATTTGTGTGAGGGTACATGGATTATGTTTACTTTTACCATTGGTCTGTGTGGAAAACATTGGTGATGACTTGATTGCTTGTTGATAGATGGATGACATGTTTTGATCCCTGTTTATGATGTTTTGAGGTTGCTTGTAATGCATTAGCTGATGTTGTTCCATGAGAAAGGGTCAATAGAGTTTGTATAGAAAGTGCAAGTTTTGTTTGAATATTGGCTATAGTATCTTAAGTCTATTTTCTAGTTGAGCATCGTGTTTAGTTTTTCTTTTTTTTGCCTGAGGACATGCAAAAGTCTTAAGTTGATGAGTGTTGATGTGTTGTGGATTTACAACATTTTTTACGCTCAAAACTAAGAAAATAGCATGGACTTACGTGTGTTTATGTGGATATAAGGCACTTTTCATTTGGTTGCAGGACAAATTGGTGTTGGAGTTAAAAAAATGCAAAAGAAATCCTGAAGTATGCAAAATAGGCTCAAAGTGCAGTCCACAGTACGAGCCGTAGGAAGGTCCTATGAGTCGTATTGATGGCTGTGAAAAGTTGTAGAAGGCTAAGGTTGAAGAGATGCAATTTACGAATCTCAGTACGAGTCGTATCAAGCTTGTACGAGTTGTGGTGATGAAGTCACATAAGAGGCTGACTCCTGCTACGGAAAGCAAGTACGAACCATGGAAGAAGGTACGAGTCGTACCATGGTGGTCGTGATGAACTTCAGAAGAATTTTGAAGTTTCAGAGTCAAGCCACGGGAGCTCAGTACGGATCGTAGGATGGAGGTAAGAGTCGTACCAAGATCCAACACTTAGCCAAAATCCAGCTAGTCATGCAAGGTACAAAAGGATGGTATGGGCCGTAGGATGGTGCTACGGGTCGTAGGTTGACTCGTGATGGGGGCGGAACCAGATATGGAAATTCACCCTGTTAGCCTAGGAAAAGGATTCTTGTGTCTGTATAAATACTTTTTAGGTTTTATTTTTGTAGGAGAAGTCAAGAGAGGTCGGTAGAGATCAGATTTGGCCAAAAAAGACATTAGAGAAAGAGACAATTGAGTTGATTTGATTTGTGATCAACCTTTTCTTGAATTCTTCTTGTTCTTGCTATTTGTTCTTGAAGATTTTGCTGAATAATTAAAGGAAATGTTTTTATGATTCATTCTTGTAAGTATTAATTTATGTTCTTAATCATGAATGCAATTCGCAACCTTATAACTATGAGAGGCTAAAACCTCTGTAGCTAGGGTTGTGGGAACCACGGTGAATTAACAAGCTAGAGTTGCACAAAGTGATTTTAAAACCAATACAAATACTTATATTGTATTCTCTTCATGCTTAAATGTTTCTTAACGATGCACAATGTTAGGACATGCCCGAATTTTTTACTTGCTTAGGACTAAGAGGTAGAGATTAGGAAAAGAAAATTACAACAGAGCCTTGATTTTGATAATCATTGTATTAACTTGAGATATGGTCGCAGCAGGATAGTTAAATCTGGAACTTAGTGATAACGGATAGTTGAAACTGCTCATGTGACTTGGTCAAGTGATTGAGTATAGTTATTCAATGGGGACTGGTCGATCGTTTGAATGAACCTAAGTTATCAGTTCTATAAGTAAGTATTGATGATAATCATGAGTGTATACCCAAAATAGTTATGAACTCATAGGGAACACAAACCCTGGTTATCCTTTAATATTTACTCAACACCAGAATTTAGTAATCATTTTTATTATTGATTTTCTTCAGAATCCCCTAATTTTGAAGTAACTACCTCACAAGTTCACTTACCGGCTGTAATCTAGTTTTTTCATATTTCCTGTGGGATCGACCCCAACCTCTAGTTGAGTTCTTTATTGACAACGTCCTCTTCATATTTCAGTAAGAGGTGTGGTTTGAGCGTTATCATGGGCCCAGGCAGGTTATTCTGTGTTGCTCGTACCTTCTCGGCTTATGGGGTCCAGGTTAAGTTCTTGTTTGTAAATTTGTCTATCAGTTATTTCTTATGAATGAATAGTCGTACAGTTTCAGCTCATACACATGTAGTGACTCACTAGATGGAGGTTATGAAAAGAAAAGCTTACAGGTTAACTTCTGGCCCTTATTACTGTTCAATTTCAGTTTTTAACAATCTTACTCAACTTCTGTTATTGCCTTACATATTCGGTACATATTGTACTAACGCGCAACTATGGGGCGCTGCATACTTGCCTACAGGTTTAGACAGACAGAGTTCAGGACCTCCATTAGCAACTGTTCAGATTCAACAAGTCGATCAGTTCCTTTCATTCGAAGCTGCCAGGTTGTAGAAAGTACAGTTTTTTTCACTTATATGGCATTTGGATAGGGCGAGGCCCTCTGCCGACCATTATTCCTATTCTTAGAGGCTTGCAGACTACAGTCTTTAGTTAGTTGGTTGTTGTTGGCCATGTGGGTCCCATGTATGTCTTGTTTTACGTGTTGGCCGTGTGGGGCCTAGTATAGCTGCCTGCTTTCATTCCAATTATAACTAGACAACATGGTGGTCTTGTCGGCCCGCGCAGGATCCCTGTTATTGCATTGTTGTTGGTTAGTTGTCTTTCTTTACAGGTGGCCTTGTCGGCCAGAGGTTGTATTTATAGCCGAGATATAACCCGTCGTTTTCTTGAATTAAGTTACAAGCATGCACTAGAAGTACACCAGGTCAGTCAGGTCAGTCCAGATCCCAGTGTGGCATTAGGTGTCAGTTATGCCTCCCTAGGTGGGCGTGACAACTTTGGATCCCAATATCTAACTCGAACCCCGAGATCTAACCCGACCCCATCCAACCATCGACTCCCAACATCGACCTTGAACCCCAACAAGAGACTCGATCTCAACCTTGACCCCCTACCCCAATCCCGATCGGAGACCCGATCCCCGACCTCAGACCCCAACTCCTTTTCTTGACCTTGACCTCTAACCCCCGACCCCAAAACCCTTCCTCGCCCCTGACTCCCAACCCTCATACCCAATCTGACTCCGATCCTCGACACCTGACCCTGACTTCTGAATCGAGACCCGACCCCCTACCGCGACTTTTGGTCCCAAATTCTGACACCGACCCAGGGGTAGTTTTCAACCTAATTATTGATGGTAAAAATATATTTGGACCAAACTACTTATGGAGGATAGTTTTGTTCAATTTCGTATAATTAAGGGCATTGTAAACACTTTTTTCATAGTCTTTATATTTTATAAAAAAAATTAATAAATTTTAAATATTAACACCAATGTAGTTTCTAACTATTTACGGTAAGATGTTTTTGGACCAAACTAATCACAGATCACATTTTTGTTTGATTTCATATAATTAAGGGCATTTTAAACCCTTTTTTCATTGTCTTTTTTTTACACCTATTTAACTTAATTACACCTAATTTCAGAATTCTTACACCTCTACATCATTTTTTTTCCCTCTGTTTGGATACTCTTCAGTCTTTCCCAAATCTTCTTCAAGAAACTTTTCTTTTTTCGCCATTAGCTTTCTTTTGAAGTTCTTTATTTCAGCATTGACGCAGAAAATGCAAGAATTCAACAATTTAGCGATTAAATCGGCGAGATTGAAGCAACTCGCCCATATTCGTGGTGGGAAAGGTTTGAAAAGAAATGAAATTTTTTTGAAGCATGGGAATTTGTTTCTTTAGAATCCTAATGACAAAAGAAGGTACATAATCAGCAAAGATGTTATTGAAAAAGAATATTAAAGAACCAAAGAAAAAGAGAAAACAGCCATAATCAAGTGCATTGAGTTGGGGAGAGGAAACACTAGTAATGAAGATTTTAGTTCAGCAACCATTGAACAACAAATTGGCAGTCAATTGGGTAAAGAAGAAGAATATTCAACAATGATTCAAATTAACTATGTTCAAGAAAAGTCAATGGGCTAAAGCCCATGAAGGATCTGGCAAGAAAAGGAAAGAGATTAGGGGTGTTCAAGAAAATAATGTACACAAATAAGCAAAAAAAATATATAAGCGAAGTTGAGGGAGGAAAAAAACCGCAGTTATCGAGACAAGGAGCAACAAGTGCTTTTGGTAAATCATACAAACAAAAACCCAACTCTCTGACTTTGAGACCTCAAAAAAAAAAACCAATCCTAATTCCGACCCCTAACCCTCGACCTCGACCCCTCTCCCTATCCCAACCTCGATCTTAGCACTAAAACCTGACCCCTGACCCCCGACCCTGATCCTGACACCCTTCCCCAACATTGACCATTGATTTCCGACCTCCGATACCCCACCCTGATAGACAAGCCTGATCTGACCCTTAACCCCGACCATTGACCCCGACCCCTGGCACTGACTCCTGACCCTCATAACTAATTCGACCCCAACCTTGACCCTCGCCACCTGACCGTTACTCTTGACTAGAGGCCCGACCCAACCCTTGATCGCTGCTTTTGTCCTCAAATTCTGACACGAATCTAGGAGCAATTTTAAATTCAACTAAAGATATTTTTTGTTCAATTTCATATAATTAAGGGCATTTTGAACCTTTTTTTTCATAGTCTTTATATTTTATAAAAAATTAATAAATTTTAAATATTATGTTGTGACACCTATTTAACTTTATTAAACGTAATTTCAAACTCTTAGATGTCTACATCATTTTCTTTTGCTCTATTTTATACTCTTCCTCAAGTCTTCTTTTTTCTTCACGAATCTCATTTTTTCTGTAAGTAACTTTCTTTAAAGCGTAGGCCTTAGCCACTCAGGTCAACCAACAGGCAGTGACACATGTCCCGTCGAACGGGAATACGACGGCAGCACGAGTCAGAGATATCCTAAGAATGAACACACCAAAGTTTCTTGGGTCAAAGGTGGACGAGGATCCACATGAGTTTATTGATGAGATTTTGAAGATCACCCAGGTCATGAGGGTGAATGGAGAAGATGTTAGATTACTGGTTTTGATGCTGTCAACCTCACATAGGGACCTGATCCCTTGTGCTGGTGTGACTCATTTTTTAGCTGGACGGGAAAAGACTTTACAGTTGGAAAGTTTGCTTTTTGGCTGTCAGTTGGTGAGAGCAGAAGTGCACAACAGCACAGCATGGAATCATAGCAGCATCCTAGGCCAAGTTGGTCACATGTGCTTGACCAAAAAGAGAGCTTTCTAGTGGGTATCATTACTACTCTCTCCTTTTATCCATGTGGCTAGTGGGTATCATCAATACACTCTCCTTCTACCCATGTGGATGAAAGGAAGCTGAAAAGATATAAAGGATAGAACCCAACAACTCTTTCCATCAAGAGAAATCATTCAGAAAAATTGATCTAAAAAATAAGCTTATTCTTCTCTCAAAAGGCAGCCATTGTTTCCTTGTTTCACAGCAAGAATCAAAGAAAAATAACTCAAGTTTAGAGGCTGCCATTGAAGGAGAAGAAGTGCACTGCAAAACAGAAACCTTGTATTTCGTACAAGTTTTATTTTCTTGTTTTTCATGAGTTGTTTTTCTCGTTTTGGTCTGCTAGAGCTAGTAGACATTTTGGCTAGAGTTAGCCTTGTATTTCAGTTGAGTTTTAGCTGAAGTAGAGAATATTGAAGTCTTGTAATAGAGGTATTACAAGTGGGAGGTTAGGAGGTTAACCTCTTAGTTGTGTACTAGGTTTTGTAACTTTTGTTGCTCAGATCTAGTAGTGGAGTTTGAGAAATCCTACGAGGTAGGTCGTGGTTTTTTACTTCCAGTGAGCAAGGAAGTTTTCCACGTAAAACTTCGTGTGTCTTCTTCTTACTGTTGTATTTTCGTGTACATGTGTCTCTGCCTCTGTGTAACCTGATAGAGGGACCTGGTCCTGAGTAAGGTGGTCGACCCATATAATTCAACAATTGGTATCAGAGCAGGTGCTTTCTAAAAGGTTAACACCTAGAAAGACTCCTGTAAAATATGGCAGCACCACCAAATTTAGAAGAAGGACAGTCTACTACCAGACCTCCCAGGTTTAATGGCCAATATTACGGATGGTGGAAAACAAGAATGCATGATTTCATCATGGCTGAAGATTGTGAGCTGTGGGATGTGGTACTGGATGGACCTTATGTGCCAATGAAAACCGTAAAGGAAGGAGAGACAACCATCTCTATTCCCAAAACCCGAAAGGAGTTTGATGATCATGACAGAAAACTCATAGAAAAGAATTACAAATCTAAGAAGCTTCTTGTTTGCGGTATTGGTCCGGATGAATATAATCGAATCTCTGCTTGTGAGACTGCAAAGGAAATATGGGACTGTCTCAGAACTGCTCATGAAGGGACCAGTCAGGTCAAGCAGTCCAAAGTGGATATGCTTACCACTCAATACGAAATGTTCTCCATGAGGGAAGGTGAATCTATTCAAGAGATGCATACCAGACTCACGTCCATCACTAACGAGCTCTATTGTTTGGGAGAAGTGATCAAGCCAAGCAGGCTGGTCAGGAAGGTACTCAGTGTCCTCCCCAAGTCTTGGGAGAGTAAAGTTGATGCGATCACTGAAGCTAGAAATCTGGAAGTCCTCACGATGGATGAACTCATAGGCAATTTAAAAACCTATGAGCTCAAGAGGCAGCAGGACCAGAGCAGGAGTGAGCTGAAGAAGGACAAAGGATTAGCTCTTAAAGGAGCTCAAGCAAGCTCCAGCGAAGAAGATGAAGATATGGCCTACCTAACAAGAAGGTTTCAGAAAATGATTAGGCGAAGTGGCAGCCTTCCTAGGAGGACAAGCTCGAACAAGGGACCTGGTTACAATGATCTGTGTCACAAATGCGGCAAACCAGGTCACTTTATCAAGGACTGTCCGATGCATAAGATGGATTACAAGGAGTATCTGAGAACCACTGCCGAAAAGGCCCAGAAGAAGGACCGAGTCCCTGACAAGTTCAGAAGAAGAGCTGCAGCCGACAATATAGTCAAGAAAGCTCTAGCTGCTTGGGGGAACTCCTCAGATGAATCTGATAAGGAGGATGCTGTGAAAGATGCTTCTATGATGGCTGTGGAGGATGATGACTCACCCTTTGACTCAATGTTTGCCTTCATGGCAAATTCGGATGGAGATGAAGATGAAGAGGTAACTTTCCTTGACATTAAAAAGAATCTAAAAGACTATAATGAGAAAGAATTGAGGTCGCTAGCTTGTGTGTTAATTGACTCTTTTTATGATCTTACCAAAGAAAAGGAAAGTCTGAATCAATATATAGATAAACTTGAGCTAGAAAAGGCGAACTTGATCTCAAGTTTGGCAGAACTAGAAGAGAAATGTCAAGAGCTAGTCAATGAGCAAAATGCCTTTATTAAAAAGGGAGGGACTAGTGACATGAAAAATGCTCAAAAAGAATTCGAAGCTGAACTGAAAAGGTCACAAGATGAGCTCACTGTAATAATGAAAAGAAACACTGAGCTTGAGAAAAATGTGATCCAACTGAATGCTGAGCTTGAGAGATCGCTTAAATGGAATGCCTCTTCACAGATCTTACAAAAATTAACCGGACAAAGATCTAACTCCGGTGAAGGGTTAGGTTATAAGAAAAGTAGTCCTCCTTATAATCCTCACAGTAAATATGGATCTAATCCTGATAATTTGCTGTGCACACACTGTGGTAGGAATGGTCACCTTAAGTCTAACTGTGTATCGAGGCAAGCAGCCTTAAGAAAGACGGTGATTAGTAAAGGAGAATTAGGGACCATATGGGGACCTGGTTCCAAAATGTCTCAGATCAGGCTGCCTGAGTGGTCCAAAAGAAAATTGATTTATCCTCTGTCTCGGTACTGGGAACTCAAGCTGAAATGGGTTCCCAAGTCTAATCTATAATCTATATGTGCAGGAAGGAGTGAGAGAAAGCAGTCGGAAATGGTATATGGATAGCGGCTGCTCAAAGCACATGACTGGAAATGTTGATAATTTTCTCTCACTCAAGGCATATCAGGGAGGCTCAGTATCTTTTGGGGATGGCAAAAAGGGACACATTCTTGGTGTTGGAAAGATTGGAAAGACACTTGCCCATGCCATAGAAAATGTCTTCTATGTAAATGGACTGAAGTACAGCCTCCTGAGTGTCTCACAAATCTGCGACAAAGGAAATGAAGTCAAATTCGTTTCAGACCAGTGTACAGTGACAGATCTTCAATCAGGAAGAGTTGTTTTGACCGCAAACAGATGCAAGAGCATGTATGTTGCTGATCTTGATTCAGCTGCTAGAAATGGGCTTAACTGCTTAAGCGTGGTGGAGGATGAAGCTACCTTGTGGCACAGAAGGTTGGGACATGTAAGTTCTGTTCTTCTCAACAAGCTAGTATCCAAGGACCTGGTTCGAGGACTCCCAAAGGTGAAATTTGCTCAGAGTCAGATCTGTGATGCTTGTGTTCAAGGGAAACACACCAGGTCTTCATTCAAGAACAAAAAGGAAGTGAGCACCTCCAGACCCCTGGAGCTACTACACATGGATCTGTGTGGACCTGTAAAGGTTGCAAGTCGTGGAGGAAAGAAGCTGATCCTTGTAATTGTTGATGACTATTCAAGATATACCTGGGTGATGTTTCTTCGCACTAAAGATGAAACATTCCCCACCTTTGAGTCATTTGCAAACCAAATTCAGGTGAAGCTGAACTGCAACATTGCAGGGATCAGGTCTGATCATGGAACTGAATTTGAAAATGCCAAATTTGAAGCTTTCTGTGCTGCCAAAGGAATCAGTCACAACTTTTCTGCTCCCAGGACTCCACAACAGAATGGAGTAGTTGAAAGGAAGAATCGAACTCTTGCAGATATTGCTAGAACATTGCTCATAGATGGAGGAGTGGCAATGTCATTCTGGGCAGAAGCTGTCAACACGGCCTGTTATGTGGTCAATCGGTGTCTAATTCGGCCATTACTTGGAAAAACCCCCTATGAGCTGCTGAATAAAAGGAAGCCGATGCTGAACTACCTTAGAGTCTTTGGATGCAAGTGTTTTGTGCTAAACAACGACAAGGACCATCTAGGAAAATTTGATCCCAAAAGTGACGAGGGAATTTTTCTAGGATACTCATTAAATAGCAAAGCATACCGAGTCTATAATAAACGGACTCAGTGTGTTGAAGAAAGCATCCATGTCGTATTTGATGAAAATGGGAAGCTGAAGAGCACGGAAGCACTGGGTAAGGACGAATTTGAGGAACTGTGGCTGTTCCAAAGAGATGATGTCAATCATGATTCATATAAAAAACCTGATATCACAAAGAACTCCCTGCAGAATGGAGATCAGACCACTCATGATGAAGCAACAGAACACATCAGAGAAGAGGAGGCAGAAAAGGAAGATGATGCAGAAGGCAACCCAGAAGAGGGACCTGGTTCCAATTCTGGAGAATCTGCTGGAACTGGTTCCAATTCTGAAGAATCTGTTGTAAAGGGATCTAACTGGAAACACAAATCTTCTCATCCTCTTGACAACTTAATGTCTCCATTGGACTCAGGAATGCAGACCCGATCCAAAACTCGAAACACATTTGCCTCATCAGCCTTTATATCACAGATTGAGCCCAAGAACATCAAGGAGGCACTGAAGGATGTGGAATGGGTGAATGCTATGCAGGAGGAGCTGCATCAATTTGAAAGAAGCAAAGTCTGGCACTTGGTTCCAAAACCATCTGATAGAACTGTTATAGGAACCAGGTGGGTCTTCAGGAACAAATTAAATGAGCAAGGGGTCACAGTCAAAAACAAGGCTCGACTGGTTGTTCAAGGGTACAACCAGGAGGAAGGGATTGATTATGATGAAACATTCGCTCCAGTAGCCAGAATGGAAGCCATTCGCATGCTGATTGCCTTTGCCTCTTTCATGGAATTTAAATTGTTTCAAATGGACGTCAAAAGTGCCTTCCTAAATGGGTACTTGAAGGAAGAAGTGTATGTGAAACAACCCCCTGGTTTTGAGGATATTGATAGACCTCATCATGTATACAAGCTGGACAAGGCACTGTATGGACTGAAACAGGCTCCAAGGGCTTGGTATGAAAGACTATCAAAATTTCTTCTTGATAATGGTTTTAAGAGAGGAAGAATTGACAACACTCTTTTTCTCAAAACAAGAGGAAGAAATTTGCTTATTGCTCAAGTCTATGTTGATGACATTATATTTGGAGCCACTCTTGATTCACTCTGTGAGGATTTTGCAACGCTCATGGGAAGTGAATTCGAGATGAGTATGATGGGAGAACTTATGTTCTTTCTGGGGTTACAGGTCAAGCAGGACAAAGCTGGAACAGCCATCAGTCAGCAGAAGTATATCAAGGACCTGCTCACAAAATTTCATATGGAAAGTGCCAAACCAATTGACACTCCCATTGGGACTGCTTCAAAACTGGATAATGATGAACCCGGTCCTCCAGTAAATGAAACTATGTACAGAGGCATTATTGGCTCCCTGCTTTACTTAACAGCCAGCAGGCCAGATATTGTGTATAGTGTGGGTATGTGTGCTCGATTCCAAGCTTGTCCTAAGGAATCTCATCTGAAGGCTGCTAAGAGAATTCTCAGATATCTTAAGGGGACCTCTGATTTAGTCCTTTTCTATCCATCTGGAGGTTCCTTTGAACTTATTGGCTATTCTGATGCTGACTATGCTGGGTACCTAGTTGATAGGAAAAGTACCTCAGGCATGGCTCATTTTCTGGGTTCTTCACTGGTCTCTTGGGGATCAAGAAAACAAAATTCAGTGGCACTCTCAACAGCTGAAGCAGAATATGTGGCTGCTGCTTCATGTTGTGCTCAATTACTGTGGATTAAGCAGCAACTGGAAGACTTTGGAGTCCTGACCGAGTGTGTCCCTTTGATGTGTGACAACACCAGTGCTCTGAATATGGCTAAGAATCCAGTACAACACAAGCGGACTAAGCATATTGACATCAGACATCATTTTCTTAGAGACCATGTTGAGAAGGGAAATATTCGTGTGGAATTTTGCAGGACAGAAGATCAGATTGCAGATATCTTTACCAAAGCCTTGAATAGGGACCAGTTTGATAAAAACAGATTAAGGCTGGGCTTAATCAAAATGAATTAAATTCTCCCTCTTCTCTGTCTAAGTGTTGACTCTCGTTTTTGGCTATGATCTGAATGCAGGTATCCTTGCTAGTTTGTTGTGGATGCGTCTAACTCAGTTCTATACCTCCCTAGGTATACACGCATGGTGGATGTCAGGAAGGCTGGACTTAGACAAGTTAGGGACTTTGGACTGCCTGTTCAACCTCATAAGGGGACCAGGTCCTATCAGGTCAGTATTACTTTGTCACTTATAAACATATCTTGAGAATATTGTAAGAACTGCCCTTCCCGCTTGTTTCTTCCGGTATCCGGTCATAAAGTAAGTGTTATATCTACATCCAGTTCAAAAGTCTCTCTGATTAGACGTGTCATAACCCCTCTTAAAACCCTTTCCACCTTCCATCTTTCCTCTCACCTTTTTAAACTGCTCTCTGCAAATAACCTCTTCAAACTTCCTATTCCTCCATCTCTTACTCACCAGATTTCTTCCAGAGATAGGACCAATGAGTCTACTGAGCTGTCCAGGGAAGCCAGGCAGCTTATCTTGCAGAACCAAAAGGTGTTACGGGGCAGGGTATTTGATCCTGAAATTTGTGACATGGAAGGCATGGCTGAGCTGGTGGAAATGGTCAATTACCAAAGTTGGCGACACTTATTTGTTCCTCCAGTTCCTGTTTTACATGAGAATGAGGTCAGGGAATTTTATCATGAGCTGGAATTTGCTGATAATGGTACTAAGATCTACAGCAAGGTGAGTGGAGTCACCTTCATGATAAATGAGCAGGTTCTCAGTTCCATTCTTAAGGTTCCTAATAGAGGGATCAGGTCTGTCGATGGAGAATGTGCGCAAAGGCGTTTTACTTCCATGATTTCCAAGCTTGACAGAGTCACAGGGGAGAGAGTTCTCAAGAAACAAATGAAGGGTGTGTATCAGCTGCTGTTTGAGTTTGTAAATAAAGTACTTCTACCAAGGGCAGAGAAGAGGACCGTGGCAGGAGTTGCAGATCTATTCCTAATGGAAGCCCTCAGCACATTTCAGCCCATAAGCCTGACTGGTGTGATGATCAATCACATACACAAAATAATGCATGTCAAAGATGGAAAGCATGGTCTAGCTTATGGATTCCCGCTGAACAAAGTCTTTGAATTTTTTGGTGTAGAATGCGGTTTGGGGATAGTAGGGTCAAAGAAGCAGATGTTTACCCTCTCGACGCTGGAAGAATGTGAATGTGTGATGCGTCGCGGAGGGGCACAGAGTCAGTCAATAGTGTCGGACTTAATTGCCTCGCAAGAGAAGTCCAATATGGAGATAGAACGGCTCACTGCTCTGCTTGTCCAAAAGGAGGCTGAAATAGTTCGTCTGAGGGCGCACCCAGTAGAGGACCCTGGCACCATCTCTGCTCTCAAGGAAGAGAATGAAGCTTTAAAGGCTGAGATTAAGGATTTAAACCAAAAAACTGCTTACTGTCAATGATCCTCTCAAAGCAGAAAATGAAGCTCTGAAGGTTGAGGTCAAGGACTTGACTAGGAAATTGCTTACTGCCCATGAAACCTTCAATGATCGCCTCTCAGCCCTCTTCCACAGACCACCCGACCCAAAATGATGTTCCTATTTTTTTTATCTCCTTCCTGTTTTGCTCTCTTTCCCACGATTATGGACAGTTCTTGTATGATTCTCTTTTGGTATGTTATGCTAAGTGATAATGTAATGCTTTTCTGATTGCAGGGGTTGGCTGTTGCATTGTTCTTATTGTCTATTAGTTTTTCTGCCTTTCTTATTTCCATTAGTGTCAGTGTTGCCCCAGTGGCCATGAGTTAACTCACCTAATCATTCTTGTCTTGGTTTACTGTTCTTTTCTTTTTTATGATGCCAAAGGGGGAAGATACTAAGACAGGGGGAATTATGGGGGAATTATGCTGAATGACAGGGGGAATTATGCTGACAGGGGGAATACTGTGAAGTGTGTTAGATAAAATGTGCAAAGAAGGTTGTCAAGGTTGTCATCATCAAAAAGGGGGAAATTGTTAGATTACTGGTTTTGATGCTGTCAACCTCACATAGGGACCTGATCCCTTGTGCTGGTGTGACTCATTTTTTAGCTGGACGGGAAAAGACTTTACAGTTGGAAAGTTTGCTTTTTGGCTGTCAGTTGGTGAGAGCAGAAGTGCACAGCAGCACAGCATGGAATCATAGCAGCATCCTAGGCCAAGTTGGTCACATGTGCTTGACCAAAAAGAGAGCTTTCTAGTGGGTATCATTACTACTCTCTCCTTTTATCCATGTGGCTAGTGGGTATCATCAATACACTCTCCTTCTACCCATGTGGATGAAAGGAAGCTGAAAAGATATAAAGGATAGAACCCAACAACTCTTTCCATCAAGAGAAATCATTCAGAAAAATTGATCTAAAAAATAAGCTTATTCTTCTCTCAAAAGGCAGCCATTGTTTCCTTGTTTCACAGCAAGAATCAAAGAAAAATAACTCAAGTTTAGAGGCTGCCATTGAAGGAGAAGAAGTGCACTGCAAAACAGAAACCTTGTATTTCGTACAAGTTTTATTTTCTTGTTTTTCATGAGTTGTTTTTCTCGTTTTGGTCTGCTAGAGCTAGTAGACATTTTGGCTAGAGTTAGCCTTGTATTTCAGTTGAGTTTTAGCTGAAGTAGAGAATATTGAAGTCTTGTAATAGAGGTATTACAAGTGGGAGGTTAGGAGGTTAACCTCTTAGTTGTGTACTAGGTTTTGTAACTTTTGTTGCTCAGATCTAGTAGTGGAGTTTGAGAAATCCTACGAGGTAGGTCGTGGTTTTTTACTTCCAGTGAGCAAGGAAGTTTTCCACGTAAAACTTCGTGTGTCTTCTTCTTACTGTTGTATTTTCGTGTACATGTGTCTCTGCCTCTGTGTAACCTGATAGAGGGACCTGGTCCTGAGTAAGGTGGTCGACCCATATAATTCAACAGAAGAGTGTGTTGATTTGGCTTCATATCAGTTGAAGGAGTCGCACACATTTGGTTTAGACAGTGAAAGGATAGTAGGGTGGCCGGAGTAGGCCTTATCAATTGGGAGGAGTTACACGTTGCTTTTTTAGATCGATTTTTCCATCGTGAGATGAGAGAGTTGAAGGCAGCCGCACAAAAGTATAAGAATTCAATAATTTAGCAGTTAAATCGACGAGATTGAAGTAGCTCTCTTATATTCGTGGTGGAAGAGGTGCGAAAAGAAGAGAAACTTTTTGAAAAATATGATAATTTGTTTCTTCAAAATCCAGATGACAAATTAAGGTATACAATCAGGCAAGATATTATTGAAACAGAATATCAAAGAGAGAACAACCAGTATCAATTGCATTCAGTTGGGAAGAGAAAAAAAAATAATGAAAGATTTTGTTGATAGTTCACCAAGAACAAAAAGTTCGCAGTCAATTGGATAAAGTAGATTCTGCAACAGTGATTGACAACATATCCAAATTAACTACGTTCTTATATTTACTCAAAGGTGAGTTTTCTCTAAGTGTTTTCTTAAGACTTAGTCATATTCTTATGTTACAAAACTACTCAAGAAGTTATTACTATTTTGCGTATAATTTTAGTAATTTATAGTGTGATCGTGTTCATCTTTTTCTAAAAAAATTATCAAAACGAGTACGTTTTTTCCTTATCAAGTCATGGATTAGTCATTTTCACAAAGAGTCAATCTGTCTCCTTAGACATGCACTGTTCAATACAAGTGACAGAAGAGAGCTGCTATTCTTATTCAAGGCTAAATCAATGTCTTTTCTAATGTGCACCAGAAAATAATTTTTTGAGGGGTGCTTGTTTTTCATGTGAGAAGTGAAGTGAAACATCATTATATCTTAGTTATTCATCGTGTGAAGATCAAAAGCAGATAGAGTATTTCACCCATAAATTATCTACTTTTGTTTTCTAGATGAACTGCTTCCTTTTATTCTTCTTAGGAAAAGCCATGTTGCTTCACCTTCTTCTAGGTCAGATTTAAAATACTTGTTTTAGCCATCAACAGGTCTCTCTAACTATATTTATACAAGCAATTAATTCAACTTTGAGATGTTCTAAATCAATCTAGCAAAATTGTATTATATCTACTGATGTCACTATCATCTTACAGAAATGATGCCAAGAACATGCTCTTATTTTCAAGTAAATTATAACTAAATAAATGAATTGAGATAAAATTTGAAAAATTCTATTGATACTGAATTTTGATTACAACTAAAAGAGAATAATTGCTACCACTTCTTTCTAAAGTTAAATAATTTAATGAATAATGACGAATTCCCCGTAACAAGAAGAATTTAGAATAGTGAGAAAAAGTTTAGAAAGAAGTAAAAAAGATAAAATAGAGATGAAATTTACCTTGATTTTCTAACTGCTCCATCCTAGCTATAATTAGCTTATTTATTGGCCCAATTTTCGTCTAATTTCACTCATAACAGCTAACCGTCTAGTTCAACTAACTTCTTTAATCTAGACCATCAGATTTATTTACTCATCTATAAATCTTGGCCCTTCATTTGTAGCGGAATATCTCTGCCACTTAAAATGTTGTGCACCTACTGAGCTGTCGCATTGGTTACTCCTCTTTCTAATGCATAACCCTAATTTTCTCAATTTTGTAATGACTCTGTCATAACAGATTTGATTCCATCTTGCTTGATAGTCGGAAGGAGGCCTTGCAGTGAGTGTTGATCACGGAAGGATTGTTCATACTTAGTGGTATGACTCAAGTTGATAATATTCTTCAGTCAGTTAATTATGATTCTGTTGAGACAGTCAAAACTAACTTTATATTGAATGAAGAAGAGCACATGTAGATCTGTATCATTTATTAGCCTACACCAATGGCTTTCATCATTAATCATAATTCTATTGGACTATGACAAGAACATTCATGTTAAATTCAAACAGCTCTATTGAAAATGCAAACTTACTCGAGATTTTATCATTATTTACATGTTTTGTTTCTGAGAACGAAGTGCGCCTATTGATGGATAGTCGTGTCACGTCAGGACTCAAATTGAAAACTTTATCTATAACTTTTTGGGATATGAGGAGCTAAAAATTGGACCTTCTAAACGAGTTTTATTGTTTGTATGTGGCTGTTTAGTACTAATTGCTTACCCAATATGACACAATGGTTGAATTTTCTAGGAATTTGGCAAATTTTGCTGCTGTCAATGGGAAGAGACATATTATTGTGCTCTCTAGCTTAGAGTTTGGGCGTTGGCAGAACATTGAAATTTCAAGGTATCAACATATGAGCTTCCTATTTGAACATATTTTTCTGTTTTCTCTGTGCGCTTCAAGCGTAGAAACTCTATATGATTTCATTTTCTACTTATTGCGTAAATTGCAGACTAAATCTATTAGGAAAGTTTTAGCTTCCGCATCTTGACCAATACTGAAAATAGGGACTCAATTTTTTATTTTGATGAAGTAAATAATTCATTAAAGAAAATCAAGAAGATGCAAAGAGGACAAGCTTTTATAAAAGTTACTAAATACAAAAAAAAAAAAAAAAAAAGGGGTTAACAAAATTCAGAAAGAGTGTTAGGTGAATCTACAGGGGAGAAGGTGCTCCAACTATACAACTTTAATAGACGTTTAGCTTTGAGGGAGAGGCCGGGAGTTAATAAACCATCAAAACATCTCTTGTTCCTCTTATCCCATACACACTCAAAAATGCAAGTATGAATCATTCTCTAGATTTTCTTGATAGGATAATGAACATGTTTCAAATGGTAAAGAAATGGATTTTGGGTCTAACTCAACCCCAAAAGTTAGCTTATGAGGGAAGGATTGCTCAAGTCTATATAAAGATACCTAGCTTATGAGGGGAGGATTACATAAATCCATATAAAGAGACTATTCATCTCATTAACTAACGATGTGAAACTTTTTTCATTCTTCAACACAAATGTCAAACATAGTGTAGCTTAAATTTTTTGTGGAAATTTTGATTTTATTATTAAAATTGAACCTTCTAAACGAGTTTTATTATGGAAAATTTGACTTTATTATTAAAAATGATTACACCACTTAGGTTACAACTCCTCTTGGCTATACGTGAAAAGATTACATTTTCCAATTCCCACTTATAAAATTGTTATTCCATATCCTTAATTTTTTGAGGTTAATGTTCGTAATAATTTCATAGGTTATTATTTGGACAACACTATTTAGCAAAAATTTATTTTTAATTATTTTTTTACATGTCTATCAGATTAGAACAACTTTAAATATGTGGTGTTTAAAGTTACATACAAGCTGAAGTTCAAATAAAAATTGTGGAACTTCAATCGTACATGCATGAACTTCATTCATTTTTGTCTAAAGTTCAAATAAATTTAAATAAACTTTAACTATATGAAATTTTAGACACAACACGTCTCAAAAAGTTCCAAAGTAAATACACTTTGCAAAGTCTCACCCCAAAAAGAATATGAATTAAACGAGTGTACATTTTCATTCTAAAAGCAAAATTTAAAATTTTATCTACAAAATTAGAAGAGAATAACATGATGCATTTAAAAGAGTGTGGAATGTGCTAATTTCTGTCTGTTGGTTTTACCTAATAAATTTTTACTTCCTTAATTATCATTAGTGTAGGAGTATTATTTAGTATTTCAAATAAATCACTTACACATTGATGTATAAATACAATTAAATACACAAGAAAAAGCCGAAAAGTTTTCCAGTGAGATTTCTGAAGTTGATCAAGCCTTATTTCTCTCACAATGAAATTATTCAATTTATTCGTTTCTTCTTTGTTAATTGTGAGCGCACAAAATTTTTTTTAAAAAAATCCATAGCTCCCTTTTCCTCTGTAAATTTTTCCTAGATTTTGCACAAAATTTAATCTTTTAGGATGTATTTGATACGAAAAAAAATATTTTTTAGAAAAGTAAATATTTTATTTATTTATTTACTTGTTTTCAGTATGCAAGTAAAATATATTGTTAGGTTGCACAACCATGATTTTACTTATTTACGTTAGCTTATTGCCTACGATTGAAACAGGTCGCCTGACGTGTTTCAACAATGCAGTAAAATGGTAAGTAAAGAACACAACATTTTTACTTGGAAAACACCCGGCTCAAAAAGTGAAAAACCACGACCACAGTATTTTCTCCAACTTCACTAACTTCAAAGAGCCTCTTTAAACAACATATTACAACACTTGTAACCTTAAGAAATTATAAACTCTAATTTCTAGTTGTTCACACTCCTCCTTAGGAATGTGTTCCCAACGTCTCCTATTATACTCTACTTGAAGACAAATTTCTCTTAATCCAGTTTATAACTCACTGAATTAATATTACATTAATTACAACTCAATGACTAACTCCTACTACAAGATTGCTAACTCTAGCCTATTACTTTACTAGAACCAAGTTAGTCAATTGAATTTCTTCACACTCCAAATGGTGCAAAATCTCACACTTTACATATTTCGCTTTTCTCTCTTTGTGAGTGCACGAGTTGCTTTGAGAAGTCACACTTCTATAGATACACAATTCTTTAACATCTTTGCAGCAACTACCTTTGCGCGTCTTAGAAGTCTACTCCAAGTAGGAGTCATTCTTCAAGTCTATCTCTTGACTTCCTTTATGTTTTAATCAAACTCCAACTCTTACAAATCAACACATGTTCAACTCTTCATAGAGTTGTTCTTCACTTCGAAGTGCCCATCAAATCAAACTCTTCAAGTGAGACTCCTCCTCTGAGTCAAACTATTTGTCTCTTTAGTATTGTAGTAGAACTCCAATACTCTAATTTAGCACATGTTTGTTTCACTGAGATTGTGTGACAACTTGGCTGACCTGTTTTATCGACTTTGTCAATCATCAAAACTACATAGATCCCAACATATATTATCCTAAAAATATTTGTGTATATGTAAGAGAAACTATGAGGATCGGGTGGAGGCAGGTGCATAGCTACAACCACGATAGTCAACCGAACATCCTTAGCTGAAAAATTATCTTATATATATAAGTCAAAATTTTTTGTTATGGATATATATATAACGTTGAACACTCTTATTAAAAAAATTATTTTTCTTACTTTCAAAAAAATTATTTTTTAAAAAATATTTTTAAAAAATTTTAATCACCAAACACAGGATAAATCTTTCATACCAAACACACCCTAAACCAAAGCAATCCCAAGAAAATGATGCTACACGGATCCTTGAAAGTTGAAAGCATGAAATTTCACGTATAGAATGAGACATAAAATATTTACTTTTTCGGGAGTGTCTTGGTTATACTCGGAAGAAATAATTTTTTTAGTTTGTATATATATATATATATATATATATATATATATATAAATAAATTTAACTACTTTTACAAGGGATTATTACTTTTACATATAAAAAAGTTTAAAAAAATCTTTTTTCTTCTATCTAAATTATAAAAAAAATTAAAAATTCCGTTTCCTTATTACACTCTTAGAAAGGTTGTTATATATAGGCCAACTATTAAATTTCATTTTAACACCTCAAACTTGGCCTTTCAATTTCCATCAAAGTGTTTCTGACAGAAAATTTATCAATCAATTGATGACAAAATAAAAACAGTTAAAAAGAAAAGGGAAAGAAAATGTTGTGTTCACTTATAATTCCTTCCCCCTCCCCTTCGTTCATCTTCTTCAACAACAGCAATATAATACATATTTATTGTAATCTCGTAAATTGAATTTTCAAAAAAAAATTCTACAAGTTTTATTTTAGCTAAAAATATAATTTTTGATATTTAATTATTTAATAACGTGGAAGCTCTAAGTTTTTTTAAAAACATATTTTAAGAATTAAAATCAATACTTAAATTTATCTAGGACTCAACTCATCATAAACACAACTCATTTTGTAACACAACTTGCTTAAAATGGTTTGATTATATAGGATATGTCCGTAATAACATTTAACTAAAACAATAAATTTAAATATTGATTTTAATTGTTAAAAATTTTTTTCCCAAAAATTTTTAGTTGTCGTATCATTAAATAGGTGCTGAAAATTATATTTTCGATTATAATGACAATGAAAGCTAACTAGATAAAGTTGGATGGCCATAAAAGCTAATTAGACAAAGATAAATTATATTTGAAATAGGGAATAAAATTGGGCAATCTCTTAAAATAGAAAAAGATTCATACAAATTGAGATGGATCCACGTCGATAAGAGAAGGATCACGTGAACCTGATAACTTCGAATTTCCCAAAAGTTTATGTTTTATTTTCTTACCTTTATATTTTGCTTTTCATTTATCTCTCTTTTTTTTATAGCCTTTTATTGTTTCTTTTTCTTGTTTTCCTATTTTACAACGCTTCGGACATCATTTAGAAAAAAAGTATTCAACTGTGATGGATTGTTAATTTGTTTTTGGATATTTTGGTGTTGATTTAAATATTTTTGTAATTAAAAAGAATTAAGACCACTAAAATTTTTAAAAACATAACAAAGCTACACCATCTAACAGAAAAACTTAAAATTGAACTATTATTTTTACTAATTTATGTGATTGATATAATCACATTTTTTTAAATTCTTATAACTTTATCTTTTCTCATTTTCTTCTAATTATTTCAATTTTTTGATCGGTTTAGCTATTTAAAAATAAAAAATATATATTATATTGAACTAATTCAAAATCGACAGAATATATCCTTATTATCAAATTTTTATGAGTAATTATAAATACATTAAAAGTAAAAAAATTAAATTTGATAAACATTCGCATAAATAATATATTTCGTAGCAAAGATCAGATTTTAGCAAAAGCCAATATTGGAACAAATCTAATTCGTACTGAAATGAACTATTTAAAAATGTGACGTCAAATTAGGATCGCGTAGTGGTTGGTTCGGTTCGGTTTGATTTTAAAAATTATTGATTTTATTTATTGGTTATCAATTTATAGGCATATTAAATCGTTAAAGAACCGTTAAGATATTAGTTAATGGGTTCTTGATCATTATCGGTTCAGTTATCGGGTTAACCGTAAGATTTCACACGAAAAAAAACTCATAAGTCATAAATATGTTTAGCTAGAAAAAAGTAGGTGAAAAAAGAAAGAACACATAGAACTAGCCCAACTAAAATAATCAACTTTAATTTAGATTTGAATAACATCCTCTTCACTTTTCATGGACACCCGATCATCTTCTTGCTACGATATATTATATATTGAAGATTAAAATTATAATTTAATAAATTATTATCGGGTTATCGGTTCACCTGTTAAAAAAAGGTCAAACCAATAACCTAATAACTTAGGTGAGTAAATCGACAATCAAATTATTAAATTAATAACTCAAATTATTAATCTAATAACTCAATTATTAATTTAAATTATTAATTTAATCATTAATTTGTATCACCCAACGTCAAATTGGAGAGGGTGTTTGTATGCTATAATTAGCAACATATTGGGCCTTGTCAGTCATCTATGGCCCATTATATGTATATGAGATGAATGACTCATACATGAAATGAAATAAATTTGAGAGAATACAAAAGGAAGAATTCATCGGTGTCCTCTTAAAGTTAACATCAATTTTAATATAGACATTTTAATTAAGACTCGTTCATTTTAGATATTTCATGTAGTGTCTCGCTGTGTCATTTTGATATTTTTTTGACAATCAGTAAAAGAAAAAAACAAAGAGAGTGTAATACACTCGCAATGATGTGGCAACAGATGTATTCTATTGACTAATTGAATCGTGTCAACTCATTTTAATAGCCACATCATCACACACACAAAAATAAATTTAAAAAAAATAGAATTAAAATACATGGCAAAATAACCAATGAATTGATAACACGTGACACTTATGCCCAAATAATTTCAAAAAAAATAAAAATAAATTGACCACTTAAAAATTTATTTTTCAAAAACAAAATCCACCTTCCCCCACCTCCACCCCCACCCACCCAAATCACTTTTTCCATCTTCATTTTGTTTGACCCATTTGCGGAACACCCCCCCCCCCCCCCCCTTCTCCCAAAATCGTCTTCTCCACCTCTTTCTTCCTTGACCCATTTGTAGAACCCACCCCACTCCCACCCAAATAGTCTTCTCCCTCTTCCCTCCTCCTTTTTCCTTCCTTCCTCCATTACAAAAGCACAATCACCCACCTTAGAAGAAGAAGAAGAAGAAAATCCAAAAAGCAAATAGGGTGGCTGCCACTCCCACCTTAAGCTATTTTTCTCTTTAAATTTATTTTTTCAAATCACTCTGCTAATCTTTCTTCTCAACCTCAACTTATAAAAAAACATCAGATTTTATTTTCGCCGGAAATAATAGAGTTTCGCCGAAAAATTAATATAGCAACAATGATAACATTATGATGATGACATAAGAAAGATTAATGTTGGAGAAAAAAACCCAAATTTTAAAGAAGAAGGAGGAGGAGGAAATAAAAGTAAAAAGAAATTTAAAAAAGAGGTCATATAACGGGTGTGGGTCAATAATACTGTTTGGGGGGGGGGGCAAAAATCAACGCCACATCAGCTTAAAAATGCCTTCTACGCGCGTTGAGTGGGTGAAAAACACGCAATATGTCAATTGTGTAAAAAGTGTCAAAATGACACAACAAAACCCTACATGAGATATCTAAAATGAACAATTCTTAATTAAAATATCTTAATTAAAGTTTGATACGAGATTTAAGGGACTATCAATGGATTCCGCCAATACATAATTATCTTCTTTAATTATAATATATTTAATTCCATTTTACCTACAAATTCAAAGGTCCTTTCTTTCTTTAATCACATTTTGCAATTAGTGAAGTGTCGAATATAATTTAAGAGGTGGAGGACTATAAAAGTAATTTCAGAAACAGAAAAAGTAGTCAACCCAGCCTGTACAGAAAAAGAAAGGGTTATAAATAATTCTGATATTTTCAATATTTTAATAGGACAGACAAGGTACAACAAAAAGATAAAGACTTTGGCCACTAAAATACCATACATTTATTTGTGCATCATATTTATAAATAAATATTCACTTTTACTTATATAATTTAAAATTTTAAGACATGATAATTATTTATTTTTTAATTTATTTTTATATTATTTTTTAATATCTCTTTAAAAACGCATCAAATTAATATCTAATAAATGAAGATGAACTAAGGGAGAGTCATAGTTAGCCAGGATAGCTTGTACTCGTGTCACGTATTCACGTTCGAATAAATATTGTCTCGTGGACGGCTAATTAATTGGCCATATATATAGAGAGAGAGACTCTCAGGGATCATCTTAATTCTTCCAGAGAAAATTAAGAGTTATTTGAGAAAAATGGGAAATATATTTGCAGTAACGAAACCAATTCTTCATGGTGTAATGAAAGCTGTTGGAATGACATCCCAGTTAGTGGAAATAGAACCAGGAACTACCATGCATTTTTGGGTTCCCACTGCGTCCATTCATCCAAACAACAAATTACCAAATAAACCTCCTAAACCTGCAGTTGTATTTGTTCATGGATTTGTTGCCAATGGAATTATCACTTGGATTTTGCAACTGCTCTCCTTAAGTAGTTCTGATTTTGCTGTTTACATCCCTGATTTACTTTTCTTCGGAGATTCCATCACCGATCGTCCCCAACGATCAACGACTTTTCAGGTTAGTAATATATATCGTGTGATCATCTTATATAAAAGTTCAAGTTATCTGTTAGTATGTACAATATTTTTAATTATGTGCACGTGGACCTTAGGCGGAATGTTTAGCAAAGGGAATGATGAAGTTGGGTGTGGAAAAGTTTTCTCTTGTTGGGCTTAGCTATGGAGGAATGGTTGGGTTCAAGTTGGCCCAATTGTATCCTCACGTGGTTGAATCTATGGTTATGTCAAGCACAGTCATAGAGATGACTGAATCTATTAGCAATGCTTCTTTGAAGAACATTGGGTTCACAAATTGGCCTGATTTTCTTTTGCCCAAAACCATTTCTGGTCTCAGACTGCTTCTATCTATTGGCTCCCACAAATTGCCATGGTTGCCTGAATTTTTCTACAGGGATTTCCTCGAGGTACCCTTGACCCTTCTATGCTAAGCTTCATGATTCTGTCTCATGATCTAATCAAAACGTGGCTATTTTTTTGCTTTAGTTACATAGTAATAGGATCTAAATCTCAACCTTTAAAGGTCTACAACTTTGTCAACTCAAAAAGTTGGGGAGGGAAGAAGTAGAAGCTGCCCCAAAAGGTTAAAATCAAAGTCAAAAATGGACAAACAACTTTATTTTGATGTATATGTAAGCAATATATTCTCGTCGTTATATTAAAAAGGAAAAAAAAAAGGTAAAAAATACTTTTTTTGCTTTTAATTATTAGTTAACTTTATCACTCATTATACCGTTGAGCCAAATATATTCTTTCCATTATCAAATTGAACAAAAATGCTCCTTAATTGAAAAAAATTCTCCAAATTAATTTAAAATAACCGATTTCAATGAATTACCCGTTTTTCCTCTTTTAACCCAAATCCAACCTACTAATAAACTCAAACCAAATTAAAACTCCAAAATTATCTCTTACCATGCTAGCTCCACCAAACTTCCTCAGAATTCAACCTTGAAAACTCTTAAAATTAATTGACACCTTTGACAACACCTTATTTCTACCATTATAATACAGAAGACCACTTCAACATTCTATTTTTTCACCTCCTTCATCCTTCTTGACTGTTGGATTTGGAATATCTCTTTAAAATAAAAAAGAGAGACAAAGAGAGTAGAAATGAAAAAAGATAAAGAAACACAACAAGATTCAATTTTTCCAAATGCTTCCATTCCACTTTTTCTTTTTTCTATTTTCGGAATAAAAAATTTTCAGAAAAAAATTCAAACCCATTTTCGAAATTCTTAAATCTTCCATACCATCTTCCTTATCCTTCTTTACTGCTACATATGGAATAAGTATTTTTAAAAAAAAAAGAAGTAAAAAGAAAGAAACTACAACAACAAAGAGACCCCCCAAAAAAAAAGAGTAAATTATGGAGATCAATTTTTTATCCAAACAAGATTCAACAGTTCCATTTCAATCTGAAATGAGAAAAACAACATATTAACCTCACATATGCAAAAAAACAAACAAATTAGATCGGAACATTCTATTAAGAAAACCAATACATAATTAATCAAATCTAATTATTTAAGCAATAGAAAACGTAATGTAACAACCAAAAAACAAATTAGATGAAATTTTTCAGTAAGTATCACAAGTCGGGCAACAAAATGACCAAAAGATGTAAACTTTATTGTTACTATCAACCTAAATGTGTAATAAAACCAAACCAGAAAGATGAAAATCAGAAAATAAGAACTGAATATGTGTTTTAATGGAGGAGGAGACGAAGAAGATGAATGAATTTTGGGATTTTAATTTAATTTGAATTTATTTAGCTTAGTGGGCTGGGTTCGGGTTAAAAGAGGAAAAACGGGTAATCTCATTAAAATCGGGTATTTTAACCAATTTGGATAATTTCGTCCAATTGAGGGGTATTTTTATTTACTTTGATAACGGCGAAGATATATTTGACCCTATAGTATAACGAGAGATAAAAAGTTAGCTAACAGACGAAAATAGAAGAGTATTTTTGTCCCTTTTTCCTATTAAAAATGATAAATAAAACTGATTTTTTAAAAACTAATAAAACCCTATTAATTGACTAATACTTTTTGAGACAATAATTATTTTCTATTAATTGACGAATACTTTTTGAAAATAGGCAATAATCATTCGTTTCATATTCTAGAGTGACTTAAGTACTAAAGATAACTATCCATTATTTCTTGAGTTGCTAACAACTATTTTAAAATAAATATTAATCTTTTTTCGAAAGACTGCGTAAGTAAAAATTTCGAAGAAACTAAATTTAATATTTTAAAAAAGAACAAAAGTTAATAACGAAAATAAATTAGGAATTACTTGCTAAATTATCATTGATTTTCTAAATTGATACGAAGGGAGTTGTTTATTTTTGTACAAAAAAGGATTTTACGAGATTTGTCCCTCAAGTTGACTTTCTCCTTGGTTGATTTTGCGAACTGGAAGTGCTGAATTTATTTCACCCTCTGTTCCATTTTAATTCTCATAATAAGATTAAAATATTCATTAAAAATAATTAATACGAATGGTAATTTAATTTATATAATTCTATTAATTTTTTAAAAACATATAATAATAATTTTTTTTATATTTTAAAATTATTTTAAGTACTAAGGATAGAATTAAAAAAATATGATCAATTATTTTTAAATTTTAAAATTAATAATTATTTTTAATATATTTAATAATTAAAATAAAACGGAGTATGATTTTAATGAAAATATAAAATGTTGTAAAAGCAGGTAATGTTTGGCAACAAAAAGGAAAAACTGGAACTTCTTGAAGCTTTAGTAGTCACTGACAAAGACGCCACTATTACGGCCCCTAACTACTCCCAGGTTCGTCCAACCTTAATTTAATGTTCTTTATGTTTAATGAAATTCAAACTTTTTGTTACGTAATTTTCCTTAATTAACCAGACAATTAATTATGTGGCACGCACACAATGGCTAGCTTAAAGCACTTTTATTCCCCAACTTTGGATATTCGCAAAATATTATTTCATTCGTTTTTAAAATAAGTGATATTTTAATTTTTTCATTTTATTTCAAAATAGCTGGTGCTTCATGTTAACATCAATAATGTTCCTTTCAATTTTACTCTTATTTAATGAAAAAAGCTTTATAAACTACTAAAAAACAATTTCTTTTTCAAGATATTTATTAAGAGTAAGTTAGTAAAATACATTTTACTTTTTAGAAGTGAGTAATTTTTTAAGGGTTGTATTCAAGCTAAAAACACCACTTATTTTAAAGAAGATGTCGATTTAGCAATAGATTAAAAAAGAATAGCAATTGTTTATAATTATGCTTTTTAATTAAAGATTTTTTTTTTAATAGTGCTCAGTTCTCTAAAAATATCTATTCGCTTCGTTTTAAATTATCTGTTGTTTTTCTTAAAAACTATAAAATTCTTGATTATTGAGTAAACATTTAATGGAGAGAAATTATAAGTTAAATACAGAATGAAGTTAAGGTAGATAAAAATTTCTTCTAATTAATACTATTTTTTAAAGGAGCATGTAAAGTAAAAAGACACTAAATAATTTGAGATTAAGAATGTAATAAATAAGGATAAGTTAGTAAATTATTGTTTAGTATACCAGAGAACTAACTTAACAATCATTTTTCATAGTAAATGTCACAATTCCTCCCTGATCTCTTGATAAAAATAGTATTCATGAATTTCTTTTGTTTACTCTTTCACACAGAGGATTTATATTTTATGTGGAGACGACGACAAGATTTTTAATATGACTTTTTCTGATAACATGAAAGAGTAAGTCTCTAACTTTGGCAACTATGTTTGTGCTGCAGATTTGCACAACAATTTTGATCAGATATATCGATTATCTAATAATTAAAAATGAGCGCAGGAAGTTGGGAGAAAATACTACAATTCAGTACATAAAAAATGCAGGACATCTGGTTCAATTGGAGCGTCCATGCACTTACAATCATTATCTCAAGAAATTTCTTTCAAACTTATCAAGTGATTTTGCGAACATGTGATGAATCTATATATGTAATAATAAGTTAAGTTATATAGACGAACAATATGATGAGTCTATGTTAAATGATTCTCGTGATGTTATTAATTCTTTTATAAGATAAATGGTGTTTTTATTTATTTATTTTATTTTAAAATAAGTGGTGTTTTACGTTATTGAGGTTTTCTTGAAAATTTTACTTACTTGATTAAAAAAAGTTTTACATAATCAAAAAATTACATCATTTTCAAGATAAATATATCTCAACCAAAGATACCATTTAAAATGAAAATAGTAATAAGGAGATATAGATGACATCTTCCAGACAGAGATGGGAACAGCCTTCGGGCTTTACTTGTTCGTATGTAGCCTTGTGCTGTTGCTTCAATTGAACCCATAACTTTTAACATGGAGCATAAATTTATGTATAAAAAATTATTAATTTTGAAATTAATTATAAATATAAATTCATAATTTACGAGTTCAATATTAAAATTTTAAGATTGAACCCATAAAATTTAAATTCTAGAGGGGTTGATGGTACACAATTTCTTTTGTTGTTGTTGTTATTCCGGGTAACTGTCGGCGTCTCATTAATTATTCCTTCAAATAGTGTTGTTTTGTTCTATCAAATGTAATAATGATAAGTTTAATTTGTTCATACCGATCTTCCCCATCGAGCTTCATATAATGATGTTTTTTAATATTGCACATCAAAGTTACTTAACCACTTGAGTTTTTTTTTTTTTTCATGAATTTCACTCAAAAATTTGACAAAGAATAGTGGGTAAACGTGGATTACTATTTTGTGCCGATAATCTGTTTGAACTTGAAAAATTATTTTGAAACTTAATTTATTTCATTGATTTTCCAACAGATCATAGAATTGAAGTCATCTAAGTTTTGATGCTATAAATGACGAAGATGAATCGAGTTGAATGGTAAAAGTATTGATGGGTAAATATAAAATTATGATAACTTCATGCTGTATGTGTTAATATTCTTTTTAATTTTCATTCTTGAGTGTTAATATTCTTTTTAATATAATTAGACCAAATCAATATATTGTAATTACTATTTCACATCATCTTAATTTTTAACATGAGTGATAATTAAAAATTTATTTATTTATTTATTTAATTTAGATTCTAAAAGCTAAAGCCTAAAAGTGAGGAAACGTTTCAAAAAATAAAATACCAGGCACCACGGCCTTTGCAATGGCACAACTTTATTCGTTGAATTCAACACGCGGAATTCAAATATGGTGGCTGCAGCTTGCTGCCTCTCTTACTTTTAACGTGATCGCTTTATCGGTACTAATTTATAGGTATTTTCGTGTACGAATTGGCAAGCACGGATAATCCAAACGTAAATCTCACACAAATTGCAAAATCGAAGAATAGTAAACAAAAGGCATGGAAACGGTTATGGAGGAAGAAGAGTACAATTGGAGAGAAGTGAAACTTCGTTCTCTCATACCCATAGTGCCGGAGCCGGAGCTCGAGAGGGAAACCGGCGAACGGCGTCGCGGCCGCGACATCCTCATCGCTATAGATCACGGCCCTAACAGCAAACACGCTTTTGATTGGGCTGTTACTCACCTTTGCCGTCTCGCCGATACGCTTCATCTCGTCCACGCCGTCTCCAGTTAGTTCGCATCCTTATTTTCCGTTTTAACCAATTGCTCTTGACAATAATTGTTACTCAATATACAGCTCCATTTGTTCTAATTTTGTTTCAGGTCTGAGAAATGAGATTGTCTATGAGAGCACAGAGGCACTCATGGAGAAGTTTGCTGTCGAGGCTTTAGAGATTGCTATGGTTAGTCTTTCTCTTTGGTTTTATAGTAATTGTGTATAGTTGGCTAATGATTTTTGAGTTATTTATTTATTGTCAGATGTTTGGTTAATCTTTTAAAATCTGCAAGTACTCTATATAATTAAAACATTAGTTTGATTTTCAAATTGGATGAATTGATGTTTCCGATAGTACCCCTGGCCAATATCTAGATTGCTTTTATTACTTATCAATATCATATATGATAAAAATGATGAGCATAATGCAGTCAACAATTATATTTGGAACTCTCAATACTTGATCATCCTGAACATGCAATTCTCACAACTATATTCCTCAACCTTATGTATGTAAACATTAAAATTGATCTATTTCTCTCATAAACCGTGTTGTAATAATTAAGGCACGTTACATACCACCAAATAATTTTCTGGAAAAAATGAACCACTTCACATTTAAAGGTTCTCAAAAGATTAAAGATATACCATTTTCCCTCGCAACATGGAAGATACATGCTGCAAAATTCTTGAATATGGATCTTTAAGGACCTTCTGTAATTAAGATATGAAACAATAGTTCCTTTGAGAACTTCCCAGTTGCTTGACTAAGGAATAATTCATTGTAGGAAATAAGTATAACTGACCATCAGAACTGAACTTTCATATGTTTCATTTCGATTTGATTTAATGGTCATTTTCTGAATGGTTTTCATCATGATGCTTCTCAAGTTTTAGCTGCTCATACATAGCTTAACTCTGCTGGAAAATACCATGATTCAAATGGTTTGCTGCCTTTTTTTTTTTTTTGGAAATTAACTGACATTTTATTACCAAAGTGTCTATTTGCAGCTTACGCAATAACACAAACAGGTCGTGCATTACACTGGACATACCCAGTGCTCTGTGAAGACTTACTCCTACTCCACTCACTAACAAACTGCTTTACATAGGATAGAAATTCAATGCCTGCAGCCGTCTAGCTAGTCTTTGTATCATAACACCTCTTACAAAAATTTCTTGAGTTACCATCCTATCTTCTCTGGTTGTCTTCTGGTGTTTTGGAATACTATTCTGTTCCTTTCCTGCCAAATAAAGTATAATGTTGCAGCTAGCGTCATCCTGTAAATTGTAGCTGCAGCATTCTTGCTGTTGTTTCTATCAATCATCCACTTAACCTCTTCTTTCCAGCCTGCAGTTTCTCTGTTGATGCCTAACCAAGCCAAAATAGCTTTCTATACCTGTGCTGTGCCATTACAAGAGAAAAATAAATGGTCAATTGTCTCCTCTGCCTGTTGGCATACTGGACAGTTCTTGTCTTCAATCATGCCCCATTTAGCTAGTCTGTCCCTTGTATACTGTCTGCCTTGTGCTACTAGTGTCACCAAGAAGATCCATTTAGGTGATCCTGGATTGCTATAAGTTAATCTCCTCCATGGGACTTTAGGATGCTCCCGTTATAGTTCTAGATACACCTTTTTGATTGAGAATGTCCTCATATCCACTAGCTCTTCTTTGGTCATCCCTGCTTCATATTCTATATATGCTTTGGCATTGAAGATCTTCTGTCTACCCAACAAGTCCGTTTTGAGATCATGTCCCATAGATCTTCTCTGTTCCCAGAATAACTGTGGATCCATTTTACCCACAATACATCTTTCTTCTTAGTTAATTTCCACAAGTGCTTGCATAATGCTTCCTTATTCCACAGATGTATGTTCAGCAGATTCATACCTCCTGCAACCTTTGGCAAGCACAGTTTCTCCCAAGCTAACAAGGCTTTCTTTGTCATTTCCACCTTTCCCGTCCACAAAAATGTTCTACGAATCTGCTCTATTACTTGGATAATCTTTTTGGGGAGTTGGAATAACTGTGACCAATAAATCTGTATGGCAAATAAGACTGACTTTATGAGTTGCAATCTTCCAGCATAGAATAAGATAGCACTTTTAGCAGTTCAGGATTTGATTCTTCCAAGCAGTTTATCTAACATTGGTTGGCATTGGACAATTGAAATCCTTTTGGAACTCCTAGGTATCTAATAGACAGTTCTCCCTTCACCATTCCTGTTGATTCCAGTGTCTGTTGCTGGACATTCTGTGGCACTCCTCCAATTTAGATGCTGCTCTTCTGTAAGTTGGCACGTAATCCAGATGCTAGCGAAAAGGTAGTGAAACAATGGAGCATATCTTGAATTGACCTGCTGTCCCCTTGCTGAATAGAAGTAAATCATCAGCAAAACTCATCTGTGTGATCCTCCTTCTACCACATTTTGGGTGGTACTTAAGACCTGGATTTTGTTTCCAAGTCTTGAGTAGTTAACTCAAGTACTCCATGCCCAACCTGTTACTCATTGTTTTTAGCTTAGTTTTTATAAGTCCAGAATTTTGATTAGCAGTCACAAGACATCATGTTAGATATTTTCACAATTTGTTGCAAGCATTTTCTTCTATTTAATATAACATATGTTCAGCTAGATCTATTACATAATTCGTGTTGCAGTACTCAGGCTATATTCTGGCTTTTTCAAGAATAAGCTGCTAGTTTGTTCTGCAATTTGTCAAAGGGGTAGAGGGTCAACCCTTTCTCCCTTGTTCACGACTAATACTAGAAGTTAAACACACTATAGGGAAAACTTTTATAACAAAATCTTAGGAACATCATTGTGCTAGTCGCTTGTGTTCTTGTCTGATTTAACCATTCAAGCTTTTAGAAATAAATGTTTTATCATGGAACAAATAATCAAATATATGAAGAGCTAATCTTTGCTCTAAACATGGAACTTAAGTAGCAAGTATAATTTGTATGAGACATGGCTAATAGATAGTTACTTGAAGGACAAGCTACTGTATAATGTTAGATTTACTTTGCGATTTCGCTCTTGATAGGGCAGTATTTGATCGGTTCCTGTATAGATATCATGGAAATGAGCTCTTACCTGTTGTTAGTTACTCTTGTAGTGATTAAGATAAGTACTGAAGCATAATTTGATCTATAAATGCACAATTTCATTTACTTGTTTCATATCCTTATAATAAATGAATTTGTATAAAGTAGACGTATTGAAGACTGAGGAAGTGTGTTACTGTGGTTGGTATGAACCTTTCCGCTTATGCTTCTTCTTTTGGTCTTCAACTTAGTCTAAAGTTGTGGTGGAAGGCATTTTCATATGAAAGTATGACACATGCAATGCCCTACTGGGAAAAATTAAGATGACATTATGGCAGTTGCTATTCCCCAGTTTGTTGGCCTTTCTGTCCCTGACTGAGACGTGACCTTGAGGGCTTGAAGATTGTCAGAAATTTATCTAAGTGTGGCTTGAATAATGCATGGATCTTTAACTTTCTAATTCCTTTAGTTATTTCACACATCATACGCCATTTTTATGCAAGTTTTTATTTTTTATGCAGCAGTATCTTCATGAGTTTTCCCTACTTTTTTCGTTTATAGTTTTGTTGACAATTGGAAAATATATGCAAGTTTAGTTTGGTAGCACATTGTGGTGACTAGTAGTATTCTCATGGCATATGCAACATCTGCATTTCCAGATCTACTGTGGAAATATTTTTCTTTTTCATTTTAAAGCCTTAAAGCTGTGTAGTAATAAGAACTTTTTCTTCACAAGAAGGATGTACTATAATACCCTGAAAGAATTGTTATTGTTCGTTTTATTGAATTTGACCTTTGTTCTTGTTGGTTTTATTGAATTTGACCACATGTAAACCAGTAAGCTCTACAGTTCTGGTTTCATAGGTATAATTTCTAGAAGTTTATAACATAGTAAACTCAGTTCTCTTGGATCCATGTTGAAATAGGTGAAGACAGTGGCTAGGATTGTGGAAGGAGATGCTGGAAAGGTAATCTGCAGGGAAGCAGAAAGGTTGAAGCCTTCAGCTGTGGTTATGGGAACCAGGGGACGTGGCTTAATCCAAAGGCATCTCTCTCTCTCTCTCTCTTTCTCTCTCTCTCTCTCTCACACACACACACCCATACACCCACCCCTACACCCCAGTACACTCATTGGTTGTCAAGTCAATTACTGATTTTTCTGGTTGATTTCTCTTTAGTGTACTGCAAGGAAGTGTCGCAGAGTATTGCTTACACAACTGTAAGATAGCACCAGTCATCATAGTTCCTGGAAAAGGTATAATGTTTACACCATTCTTTCTTTAGCATTGGTTCGATTTTTCTATTATGAGCTCAAAGTGTTGCAAAAATCTAAACTAGTCCAAATTATTCCCAAAACAGAGGCTGGGGAAGTCTCTGTGATTTAATGGAACTTTCAAAGTTTGGGGAACTTACTCTGAAGTGATGCCCATCCAAGTAATGCTGATTGGTATGAGATAGTGGCAGCAGCTGTATTACTGGTGGCAGGTTCTTCCTTTATAATAGTGTCTGCTTATATAAAAAGCTTGTGCTATCATTGATGTAAAGTATTTTTATCTGGTTTTAATTGCGTTTGCTTTATGTATTCAGTATTTAAGTAAGTTTGTTCGTAATACCAATTTATATTGTGAATAGTTGTTAATAGCAGTGAAAAAACTCATTTATGTACACATTGGATAATGTTCCTAAGAGACTGATGGCTTACCATTTGTGCTGGAATACTTAAATAATTTTTGTCATCAAGATGTAATATATCACATCTAGACCCAAGAATCATATAAGAAGGAAAAGCATAATTTAAGATCTATTTATTTAGCTCAAGTCGAAGGTTTCTGAACTAAATATAGTAATTTCCTCCTTTTATTGAACATAAAGATGCAAGTCCTTCATTTGACCATGTATTTCAGAGGGATTCTTTAAGAAGTTGAGAGCTGGGGAAGTGCATAAACATAAATGTTATGTAAAAATGTTGGTTCGAGAGTCCTGTACTTACACCCCACAGGTTATGAGAATCGTCTTAGATTTTTAGGACACAATAATTGCGAAGATTGCAAGATAATTGATACTACCCAGGGAGAACGACACCAAAAGCGAGCTATTGAGGTGGGAGAGTTCAAGGCTACATAAACCCCACATCAGCACATTGCAAATACCGATATGGGTCTCAACTCCTATACATACAATGACCACAACAAACCACCACACTCCACATTAGTTGTCCTTGAAGGCTTGCACACTAGATAGCTTTCACTCTACCACAAGTAGGCCGCTCTTTTCCTAGTAGCCATTTTCGAATCAGGTGCCTAGGAACCTGCTGCTGGCTATGAGTAACTCCGATACCACTGACAATCCAGGGAGAACCACCCCCCAAAAGCTAGCTATTGAGACATCCAAAAACTAGCTATTGAAGTGGGGGAGCCCAAGACTATATAAATTCTACACAACATATTGTGTTGCCGATGTGGGACTCAAGTCCCATACACTTCAATGGACCATATATTGATATTAAGGATTTTAAATGAATTGATTCGTAACCTTAGTGGGTCCAGAAACACAACGAGCAAAACCATCTTTCAGCATCTATTCCGGCAAGAAAATCCAGTAGATTTTGTCTGCAGAAGAGGCCAGGTCCCCCCTTGTTCACTGAAAGTGAAGGTAAGCAGATTTTTTAGAACAAAGAAATGATGGTAAAAGGCACAAGATGACATATACTAGGCCCAATGGTGGTGCTGCCCGGTCTCGGATGAATGCCTCTGGTTTGCTCTGAACCATCAAAAATGAAAAGATACCCTCCTGAACATAATGGACTATATATTCCATAATGCTGAATGAGAGATGAAAAACAGTAACAAGGTCTTGCCAAAAAAAGAAGGAAGATGCAAGCACAAAAAAAGAATAAAGAATATAGAGAAAAAGAAACTCCCTCACTTGAAGAAGTGGAGTAATGAGTTAGATTACATGACAAGTAGTCACTACTACTAGTTTGGTTAATGATAATCCACAAGAATCCGTTCTTTTTAACATCAAAGCCGCCAATATGGCATCTCCATGTATCTCATCAGTTGAACTTGGATATGATTTTGAACACCTTTCAGTCCCTCGTATAAACCACATAAGCTACTTTATTCCTTTTTTACCTTTCTTTATTCATCCAATTAAAACAATATCTGAGAGACTGATGTGAAATATAATGATGCTCTATCTACTTCTAATTCTGTGATAAAAACGTGGGCTGCCATATGATTAGGCACTAATCTTTTTTAAAAGAAAATAGAGAAGGCATGAATCCTAATAACTAGTAGTTCAGATGTCTTAATACCACCAATTATTTTGAGAGAGAAAAAAGGCTTCTCTTTTTTTTTTTCTCTTCAAGGTCTTATCAACATGTCTTATTCTGTCCAAAAGGCAACTAGGCTAGCCACTATGGTTTACTTGTTGGCTCCCTTCAGTATACTCATGGAGTGCTCAATGTTTCCTTTCAGGTTCTAGTCAAAAGAGTAACAGTTTGTGCCACTTGATGAGTATGACCCTTAACAATCAAACTTTGGAATATTTTATGCTTATCATAGAGCTATAGTCGACTCTCTTAATTAAGAATTCTGGAAGAGAATGATTTATACTTTAAAACTGACAGTAAAGTGGAAAATTAAAATAATCATAAGCAGTCTTGATTGATTACAACCGCAAGTCACAATATTACTTTAACAACAACTACGTCTCAGCCCCAAATAAGATAGGGGCAGCTGTATGAATCCTCATCGACTAGCTATCATAAGTTACAGTAAATTTGACAAATATGGATATCTTATGAAGTAAATTTTATTTAGAGTATTAGATAAATCGTACTTTTTTTTCTAGTCTGGTAATAAATATTCTGAAATAACTACTGATTATTGGGTAATATAGATATCGTACTTTGAACAAATAGTCTTAATTAATACTTTATAAATTACTAGAGATTTCAATTTATAAAATGTGAATTGTTGAGGTGGCAAGTGTATATAAAATAACCTCAAAGCTACTTGTGGAAAAAAACATAAATAACTCGAAATGGTACCTAATCGATTCAGCTATTGGCCTGGTTGAGAGGTTTCAGCTGATTTTTGTTGCAACCTAGTGATAACTTCATGTCCAAACAAATTATTTCTGTAGGAATGTATTTTGCGCTTAACACTGGTACTACGGGATTTCTTCGTTATAGAAAGAAAAAAAAAGGGGGGTGGGGGGGTTTGTTCAGATGTGGTTTCTTTCATTTCCCCCTTCCAGTAGTTGATTTTGTTTGCCTTTATATATAGATGGAAATTAGATTTATGTATATATACAATTTGCCAGATTTCTACTTCCTTTCTAGCTTTTTATACTGGATATCTTTATCATGGTTAGCTCCAATTGCGTTTTGATTAAATATTATAGAGAAGATAAGGTTTCCAATGAACACTGTCATAGTATTGCTTTGATACTCTTGAACTGCAACATTTACATGCATAATACACTATGTTATGTACTTGGTTTAAAAAAGAATCAGGATCCATGACATCTGAGGTGAAGTCATTCAAGAATCTTGAATGTTTAGAACTGTAAGGTCACATTTCCATCTTCAGGTCATTTCCAGCTTCAACAAAACCTGCACAATGATCAATAATTTTTAGCTTCAACACTTGAACGGAAGCCTAACTGCTGTTATTCTGGTGTTAAATCAAAGATTAATGCAGCGATAAGTGGTTCTATTTTTAGATATGTATTGCAGCTGAGATAGATTAAGGGCCATAGGACCCTCCAAGTATGAGAGACAACGGTCCAAATTTCAGTACTTCCACATAGAACAGTAAGTGATTTCTTTCAATATGCATACGACTTGGTGGGTAGTAGTTACCTGATACTTGTGGTGGTAGTAGTAGCGGATACTCATGGAATAGTTGAAGAGCATGCTAATTGGCCCAGACACTACTGTTATAAAGGAAAAAAAAGGGAAAGATAGGGCCCTCCCAAGACTCGAAGTCTTAATAATGTAGTTGAATAGGAACTGTTCATTTGTGTTGGATGGTTAGTACCTCCCTATCAATCAACTACTTTGGGAATTTTTTGCTGTGCAAAAGTAACACAGTTTTGATCATTTAAGGTGGAAGACAGAAATAAAGGGAAGATACCTAATCAGCAACCTTTTCCAACAGGAGTATATATCAAAGAGGACCCAACTATTCTCAAAGCAATATGATAGGTTCTGGGTCTCTAACATGGAAAGTAAACCCATCTTAGTTGATCTTTTATCTTCTTTTTGTTGAAGCATCATAGACAGGACAGAAATATTGACTAGACATGTCACTTGTGCATACCTGGACTCGAATGGGGAAGAAACTGTGCGGATCTTCCTTGTAGAAGCTCCATTGCGTACATGTTATCTAAGTCAGCGTCCCAAGTTGGAAAACTCTGAACTTGCTGTATTTTGGATGAAACTTTTGTTTAGCAAATTGAAAGGAAAAAAGAGAGGAAGTTAACAGTTTATTGACTAAGATTGGTTCAAGTAATTACATTGATATTGGATGAGTCAAGAAACATTTCAGGGATTGATACAGGAGCGCTAGTGGTTCTACGTAGCGCCATTTCACTTAGATTTAGAATACCCATTTCGAATCCAGAACTTGACACTATTTGCTGCAATGAATTGAACTGGCGTTGGGCCATACTAAGCATTTCAGTTGATGTTCCAGCTCCCACTGTAGGAAAATTAGAGGTGCTAGTTGCAAATATCTGGAGAAATAAAATGTGAAGTAAGAACGTATTTTTATTTTGAAGCGCGAAATAATTTCTTGATATGATATTCCCTTACATCTTTGTTGAAGAAATTGTCTACGTCGATATCAAGCCTTGGATTAACAGCAGCTAGTTTCATGGATAGGAACTGTCATGATAATAAATTGTTAAATATAGAATCTCAATCACAATATTTCCAGCAACAATATCAAATACGTAAGGACTATTGTTCCTTGATTTTTTTACCTCTACTTGTCTTTGGAGAGATTGGACATAGTTGATTATTTCATCTAGCATTCCGGCTTTCCCTGTTATCTTGTTACAGCCTGGAACCAAATCTTGCAGAAATCTCATTCTTTCACTGATCTTTTCCCTTCTTACCTGCCAAAAATATGAATTAACTTGCTGGTTTAGTTGTTGTTTTTTTTTCAATCAACTGGTTTAGTTGTTCACTGGAGTAAAATATTACTGATGCGTAGTAAAAAACACTTTGACCAAATTTATAACTCACTCTTTCAGCCAAACTGTGGCTATCAGTGGCTTGACCCCGACGTGCTCTGACATGAATATAGTCGAGCTTTTTATCTTCAGTAATTTTGGACTTCTCCTTTGAAGTATCAGAATTTTCCTTACTGTTGCTACTGTTATTGGCGCTCCTTTTGTTGCTGTATTTCTCTGTTGTTACCTTGGAAGAATCTCCCTCCTCTACGCATTCTTTCAATTTCTTGTCTTTTGTTTCCTCTTCTGCAACCTCCTGAAAAATGTCCACTAATTGTAGATTACAGGACTGTTGCAACTGTTGAATTGTGTGAACTTGTACACTTTAAATCTAATAGCATACTTTAATTACTTAATTATATTATATCTCAACATGCAAGATGTGGATTTGATTCTTTATGTGAAAATAGTTTTTGTTTTTTGGGTGTGAGAGTTGAACCCAAAACCTTTGACTATTCTAATACCATTTTGAGTTGTGTGATCATCTATCTAAAACTCTCACTCTTAGGAAAAGCACGCTTTTAATTACTTAAAACTCTATTATGCCTCAACCCCATCGAAGTGCAGGGCTAAAATATAGGCAGGACAGAGAACAGTTTCAGTTGGAGTTGAACATACCTTGAGATGTTGATTCTTATCTGCTTTCCTCTTCTTGAAGCTCTCTCTGCCTCTGCTAGTACTCAGCATAGTCTCTTTGGGTTTAACAGCAGAAACAACATTCTCCGCCATGGTAGGTGGACAGCTTGTAGTTCTTGAGATAGCGTAATTCATTTCAGTTGGGTGTGACATTCCTCCATGTCCAACCCCAACTGGAACATAACCAAAACCATTAGCACCAGTGGTCCCAAAATCACCCCAATTGTTCTCCAAACAGGGGTCTGGCTTAATTGCCCGTGTCACAAGCTCATTAAGACTCTGATCGTTTACATTGATCAGACCATGAAACTGTTGAGCTTCAGACGTTTGATGAAAACAATTCATCAGTTGATCATTTTGTCCATTAAAATAACTCATCTCTTGTTGGTGGACCTGTTCTTGATTCCACTTCATTCTAGCTCGTTGTCGTTCAAGCACGCTCAGTTCTGAGCTTCCATTTCCTCCATTGCTGGTGATGTTGTGTAGCATTTCTGGTAGTGCAATATTCATCAATAATAGAGGTCCTTTTTTCAGAAAGAGTAAGAGGAAAAAAGGCTCCCAAAAAAGCTGCTAAATGCTACTGTCCTTTGTTTTGCTTTGCGGAAAGTAACAAAGGCGATTCAAAATCGTACTAGAAAAATATTAGGTAGCTTCCTAACGCGTTCCTTCTTTGTTACGTCCTCTTGAACCAACTCCCTATTTCTTTCTCTTCAAGTACACTATGAATGTACAGCTTTTAGAATAGAAGAAATTGGGTTCTTTCTTTGCTTTTTTTCTTCTTTCTTCCTCTTCTTGTATGGTGTGTGAGAGAGAGATTGGGGTAGAATGCGTGAAGCTTAAAGGTATTAGGAAAGTGGGGTATAAATAAGTCTTGAGAAAAGGTTGCTGTAAAGGAGAGGGGGAGCCTCGAAAATATGATGGAGATGTGGAATTGTATTTACTTCTCTAAACTTGTGTATAATTGGACATGAAATTTAAAAAAGAAGAAAAGACACCTACAATTTTAATTTTAGAATATGTAGTCTTAAACATGGCATAACAATTTGTTACTGCAGAAGTATGTCAATAACTATGAAATATAGAGAGTTACTATTCTATTTTGGAACAGAAGTAAAAAAAAAAGTGTGCAATATAAAGACACCTACAGTTTTATTTTAGAATATGTAATCTTAAACATAGCATTGCAATTTATTACTACAAAAGTATGTCAATAACTATATAATATACAGAAGTATTATTCTTTATTGGAACAAAAAGTAAAAAAGAAAAGTGTGCGATACAAAGGCACTATCATTTTTGTGGCAAGGTTTATTGTAATATTAGACCGAATCCAGATACTAGTTACTGTATAAAATTATTTCAATATATATTTTATATGAGAAAAATTAAATTTCATTTATGAAATTAGACAGATTACATTGTTTTTATATTTCATACGAGAAAGAATTCAATCTACGTGAGAGAAACCGTGTTGCTGATAAAAAATAATAAATAAATCAGCATATTTCACTACTACAGTCGAGGAAAATATATCTTAATTTCAGCTCGACTATTAACTGCGGCCAGGCGCCATGGAACGTAACCATACCAAGACGGGCCATGGTGGAGTGGGCCCGGATAGACATGACTAACCACGTGAGACTGGTCCCGCGAGAACGTAAAGTGTGAGAGAGCTTTTTTTGGGCCTGATAGGCCCTAACTGAGAAGTGAGAGCAGTATACAATTGGGTCTTCCACTGATACGTGTCAATCAATGGACCCGTCAAAGGTGACATGTCAGAAGGATGACGTGGACACCAGCCCAAAAAGCGGAAAACGGGGTGTTCAGAATTCTGTGCGATTGGTGTTTTGGTACCTGAAAGTTAGAGAAACGCTCTCTCCTGTGCGTGTCATTATCGTGCGTCGAACAGTTGCTTGGTATTGGAGCGTGTGTATGACGCACCTACTAAAGCATTGAGCATAAAATGTAAGAAATTAAATTCCGTAACAGCAGAATCTCAGATATTACGGGGTTTCATTGCTAAAAATAGCTTTCCTTTCCACTTTAACTTATTTCCATATTTAATTATTTTTTCAGAAAGGGAAAAGAAAATTACACGAATTTTGAAATAGAAGCAGGCAACTCTACAAGGTAAAATTAAAAATCTTAGGTATTTTCGTGCCAAATGTAACATTCTTTTTTCTTCTCATCAATTATGAGAGTGTTTATCTCTCGAGAAACATAAAAAGAGCTTGTTCATTAAAAATTCAATTTCTTAGTAAATGAAGTCTAGGATCAATAAAAATTCTTAGAAGGAATGGAGTGAATAATTAGGATGTAGCTTCACTTTTTGTTTGTAATAGTGGAGAAAACTCTAACTAGATTTTTTTTTAAAAATAATTTGGATCGCAACCTTTTAGGCATTGGACAATTAGTTCCTTGGTATTACTTCCAATATTACGTTTTGCAAACATTGGATATGAGTATACTTTGATTTTCAATGTCCCCTTAATCTTCTTGAGTCCCTAGTGCAATAGAAAACAAAAGACAATATTTTTGTATTAAAGCTCGTTAGAGTTTAACTTAATCCACAAAATTTGATGATATGTGTGAGTACCAAAAGTTATGTCAAAACCCCAATTAGGTACTCCAATTTGATTGGTAGGAGTAGAATAAGGGATAATTAGATAGTCACGGGTATTTATTATAATAATTGAGTAGTTAGGTAGGTCATTATAATTAATTAAACAGAAAAGTTTCCAAAAAGGTAGTAAAATGACTTAATAATGGATAACATAATATAAGAATTAATTAGGATAGTGTGATGGAAGACCACTGGGAGAATGAGGGGGGTGGGGTGGGGGATCTGGGCAGATTTTCTATGCATTTGCTATCACTATCAAGAGACAACATAATCGAGGAAAGATTTGGTTTCATTTTCATTCAGCTTTCTATGAATTTTGTGACCACTAACCCCATCCCTTTAATTCCTCATAGTTAAGATGTTTTGCTTGATTATATTATAATCCTAATTTTGCTTTAAGAATTGATTATATCTTGTTGTTTAAGTATTTGTCTCATGACATCAAAATTTTAGTTGTGTTTAATTTTAGTACTAATTACTGTTTACTAACAAACAGTTTGAATCAACTATGGGTGCAATTGCTTTCAAAATCATGTTAGCTAGCAAAAGAGACTACTCAATAACCTCTACTTGCAGAAGTTAGTGTCACAACATCACTATATACACATCAAGTGGTATATATATATAATTATTTATTTATTTGCTTTCACAATAAGTTTTGCTGAAGATGTATATGCTAATTGATTAGTAATTCGATGTATTAGTGTAAATATTAATTTTTAGCTAGAAAAAATAATAATAATAACAACTAAAAGGAAAAATTGTCAAAAGAATGAAGAATCGATTAATTGACAAGAAACTGACAGAAGAAGAATTGAGAAGTGAAATTATTTTCTACTAATAAGTTAGCAAAAATTAGCTTGCTAGCTATAGTCATAATAAGATTTGGTCTCTTGTCAAAATTATTGTTCGACTAGAATGTTACATACATGTGCTTTTGTTTTTTAACCATCCATGTATCAACTTAATTTATATATACAGTATTTATATGATTAAAAACTTAGATAAATCAGAGAGTTTTTGGAGACTTAGAATTAAAGTTATTGATCCTTATCTTTAATAGTAAAAAAGCAAAATCATTTGAAAGGTGTGTAGAGAGAGGGTGGTACCCCCATGTATATATTGGTTGAATTAATAGTAGTCCAGAGAGGATGAAGGCTACTACCATTATCCTTAAATGGCCACTACCGGGGGCCACACTCGTCCCTTTCTATTCGAAAAGCCACAAACTTACTTCTTACGAGTGCCGTGGGATACTTAAAATTCATCCAATCTTATTTTGATTTATATAATTAATTTTAAAAAAATTCTGATATCTCTAGTGGATTATTATAGCACTAGTACAAATTAGTTAGATTAGTGATTTTGCCTTTGGAATGTGTGTAGAGAAAAAAACAAGAGTATAAACTCTCTTTTTTCTCTCTCTCACAAGCATAAAGACCGTAAAGAAATGAATCTTGTGCTTAATTCAATTTCAAAAGTTAGCTTATGAGGGGATAATTGCTCAAGTTCAAATAACGAAATCGCTCATCTCATTAATCATCGATATGAAATTTTTTTCATTCTTCAACAATCCCACCTACCATCCAGGGTTGGACGTCATTGGTCCTGCTTACTATATAAAGAGGAATTTTTAGTCCAATTCAATCCAAAAAGTTAGTTTATAAGAGAGAATCATTCAAGTCTATATAAGTAGATCACCTATCTCATTAACTATCGATATGGATCTTTTTTATTCTTCAACAAAGACCTTATCGAGGTGGAGTCAGGTAAGATCATCCGAGCCTCCTTTGACTGAAAATTACACTGTTTATTCATAATTAAAATTAATTTTATATATATATATATATAATAGATATTGAATGTCTTTTGATTACTTGGAGTGTTTATTTCTTCATATCCTAAACTGACTTAGTAAAAATTGTTTAATTCCGCCACTAAACTTTACATCAAAACCAGTAAGGGGCCATTTTGTGAGTCTTCCTCAATCTCTATTCTTCTATCGCTTTCTATTGTGGGCTAAATTAACGGAAAACTACCGCCCTCTACCACTAGCACATATCTACATAATAATAATATATTATTGTATATAGTGCCCTCTATATACCATCTATTTAATCTATGACTAGTACTTATTTTTTATATTATTAAATCATCCACCCCCAACCCCCAAAAACCCCACACCCACACCCTGCCCCCTTTGTATTCTTCAATTTTTTTATTTTTTTTAAAGATTCATAAACAAGACCGCATACAATGTCCTACCCCACAATAGTCCTTTTGTTTTCATGCACCATTTGTCCATGTGAAAACATGGGTAAGATATGTTATTGGAAACACATTTAAAAAAGAAAGAAAAAGCATTAAACGAAGTTAAGGAAAAACACAATCTCCCATTTAACAACGAAAAAAAGAAAAAAGAGATAGTATTGGTTGTCACCAAATCAAGAAAGAAATAAAAAATAATTTCGAGTGTTGGCAATTTGGCATAAGTGGAGCTAAAGTGTTAGATAGCATGATAAATAATTTCGGTCAAAACTCCTGTGTTAAAAAATTTATTTGTATATATATAAATAAATAATTTATACAAAATCAAATAATTTTTTTTTAAAGATAAAATAAAAATTCAAAACTCATAAATTAACTTAAAATTCTGAATCATTTTATGAGGTCTTGATGTTTGGAAGAGGCCAGAGGAGTCAATTATAAGGGCTGCAGACAGCTCCAGACTTCTATGCGCATAACATATACTTTTATTTTTAAAATTTTTAATTTAATTTTTATATTAGAGTCTGATTAATTTAATTTTAAGCCGCGTAGAACTTCATTCGAGTGAAAGTGCTTCTTATTAAAGATTTATTCATATCTTGAATTAAAAATTGAAATATTTAATGAAGAAAGAGATAATTTTATTCACTATACCATATTCTTTGAGGACATGTGACACGTAAATTCACATCAAAAGGAGCAAAGAGAAGAGAAAATAAAAAAAAAAAAAGAAATAAAAATTTGGTTGATAGAAGGCGTATTTAAGAAACCTCTTATCTTATCATATCTTCCATGGGATGAAATGATGAAGGAAATGGGTATAACGTATGGTAACATATTACAAAAATAAATGGGCTAACGAGAGATATGGGTGTTCTGAAATATTGCAGCAGATCCAAGGTTCCTAGGAAACCTTCTAACCAAGTCTCTTCTTTACTAGAGACTTCTTTCTTCTTCTTTTTTTGGGATATTTCTGTTGAAAATTTATCATGTTGCATACCTATATATGTATATATAATATATCAAATAATTCTTGCTTTCTTGGTCATAAAATAAATATCATTTATTTCAGTTCACGTTTATAAATGTGAGATATAATTTACTAATTTATTTTTATTTATTTGATATTTCTTAAAAATTAAGCAGTATTAAGACGAAGTAATTTTAAAGATATAGTAGAAATAATTAATATTATTTTTATGTTAAATTTCAAAAGCGATATTTATTTTAAAATATATTTTGTTGCTAATGCGAGAAGTACTTATTTCCAGACGTAGAAAATATCAAATAAAACCTTTCTCTTTCTAGTTTATGTAATATTATTTTATTAATTTATTATATTCAAAAATATCTAATTATAAACTTTCAATTTTAATTCTCCACAGAGATTGTTTTTATAATCTGTATATGGGAGTATGATGTATTTAATATCATATGTTCTGAAAATATCATAATCACAAGAATGTTATTGTCTGTTTAAATTATAAATTTAAATATTTTATAGAATCAAATTTCATCGCATAAAATTAAAATGTAATGAATAACAATATATTTTATGTGTGAGAACTTAATAGTAGCATCCTTATTTTACTGATGACTAACTTTACGAGTTCCCATACAAACCCATCCTTATTTTGGCTAATATTAGTTCATCATCTTTAATTTCTATTATAGAATACTACCCTAATAATAACAAAATAGATAAAAATAACACAAGAAAAAAAAGTTATATAAAGATAGATAAAAAAAATATAAAAATTAAATAACAATCATAAAGTTCATGTGCATGTCATTTATGTGTGAGATTAGTGTTAGGGATAAAACAATAAAATTTTAGTATATATTAAAATGAATAATAAATAAATAAAAGTGAAAATTTATTTTTAAAGTAATAACTAATTAAAATGAATGAATAGAGTAATTCATCTGTTAACTAGTGTGTTTGAACATATAATTTTTTTAAGTTTTTATCTTTATTCACACTAGTTTAACATATCATATACTTAAATATTAGAACAAGCTTGAGTATAGGCATCTTTTCCTTTGTCGTTTAATTTTTTAATTTGATACAGAGTTTAAGAAAATAAAATAAATTTTTAAATTTTATGATCTTAAATTAAAATATATAAAATATTATAATCTTGTGGTCTTAAACATTAAAAATTTGTCAAAAAGAAAAAGAAATATATATATTTTTAAATAGATTAAAATTAAAAACATAAGACGAATAAATTGAAACAAAAGAAGTACTATACTAATCCCTCCCTTTCAAAATAGTTGTCATTTTTCGCTTTCCGAGAGTTAATTTAATTAATTTCTAAAGCTAAATTAAATTAGATTAATTCAATATTTTAAAACTAAAATGTAGATAATCAAAAGCTATAAGAAAAATATTATAAATTATATATTTTTTTAAATATCTACACAATTAAAAAATATATTTTAAAATATTGATTGAAATTCATATAGTTTGACTTTCAAAAAAAAAAATTGTGATAAAATATTTTAAAAGGGTGTGTATAGATCGCGCGCATCAAATGATCATAAAGATGATTCGGAAAGACAAGGATGATGATCATTGATAGATTGCACGAATGGGTTGCTTTTTTTAAATGCATAAATAAACTTTGGGTGTGCATGGCGTCCCTCGTTGGAAGATGGAGAGAAGCAAACTCCTAGGCAACTAACAATCTCCTACCTAGGAATGGCAATATCTATGTCTCACTCTCTTCCCATGCTTCCTCCCCCTACTTTCTAATCGGGGTGTACGTTTAGGTTATCGAATTGAATATGAAAATTTTAGTTTAGATATTTAACTTTTCAATTATAAAAAGTATAATAATTTAAATTTCATCTAAATAAATTTGAATTTAATTGAACTTTTTAAGTTTGATTTCGGATTCCGTTTGAATTTTTCAGATTTTTGGTTTGACTTTTGAGCTTTTTAGGTAGATCTACAATTACTTCTTGCGTTTCAACATAAATGCTGTTTTTAGCTTGGACACACCCCTTAAAAAAACTACTCATTCCTAAACAGAAAAATGTATTTTTACCATTTACCCTTAATAAATACCTTGAAAAAGATGTAACTCTTTAATATTTTCTTGATTATGTAAAACTCTCTCCACTTAAATAAGAGTAAAATTGGAAGAACATCATTAATGTCTTTTTGATTATGTAAAACGTCACTTACTTTTAAACGGAGGGAGTAACAAGAATTGAGGTGACTCTACCGCCCATGTCATGTTGAAATATTTTATATTTTTATATTTGATTAATAGAAAATATCATATTGATTTAATATTGAGATGGGCCGTATATATTAATCTATTGGATCTTAAAAATTAGACTTATTAGTATTGGACACATATAATATGGGGCAAAATTTGAATTTTTAAATATCCAAAAATCAATAATACTAGATCCAATATCCAATCAAAAATGCACAAATTTTAAAATGAAATTCGAAATTCAATTCATAATCCAAAAGTTCTACCCAAATATCCAAAAATTCGGATTTCCATTTGAATTTCAGATTGGTCCAAATTATGTCCACCCCTACTTCCTAACATCTCCCCTCTTCCTTTTCTATTTTTTAAAATTATTTTTTGAGATTTAATTATTTAAAATTATGATCATGTGTTTGAACATAAAATTTTAAATTAATACTTCAATAAAATTTACATATTCAAAAATTAAACAAAAAGTAGTATGAGTTACAGTAAAAAATAATTTAAAACATTTTTAAAAAATGACAAAATTATGATTAAATGTGTGTCTTTTGAACTTATCGATCAATTTGTTCCGAATTGGTATATTATCAATTTGATAGCTAAATTGATTATCAAATAAATAACATATACGTTATTGATTTTTAATCTTTAACAGTTCATAGATACAATATCTTTATGTATAAGAATTCATGCAAATTTAAATATGCTATTGCTAAAATAAATTTATTTTCTTTTTGTTAAGTAGCAAACATGAATGTAAATAGTAGCATTATAGCAATTTCTCAAAAAGAAGAATAAGATCAATTCATAGTTTACACTGATGGATAAAACCTCACCAAATCAATTATTTTAGAACGGAAATAGCAACACCAAGACAACAACTCAAAAAAAAAATAGAGTTTGTATTTTAAAACTTAAAATCGCTATTATAATTAGGAATGAAAAAATAATTTTAATATAATTTTATTACGTTATCAATTTAGTTATTAACTTAAATCTCAAAATAAAAAATCGAACTAATAACCTAATTAAAAAATTTACAAAATTATTTAAATATTATTAACCAAATAATTCAATACTGATAAATTTTTTTAAATTTATTTTATTAGCTAAATCAGTTTCTGCACACCAATTTTTTGCAAGTTAAAACTGAAATCATGCTTCAAGTCAGTATGTGTATAGTAGATACACCGAAATTAAAAATATATAAATATCACATTCATTTTAAAATTATTTTAAAGATCCATCTTATATTAAGAGGTCTAGAATAATTGGTTTATATTTGTACATTGTTATTTTATATTCTATTTAACTCATATTTTATAACTGCTGTGCAGCTATTTATTTACATGAGAGCTATAAATATTTTAAATCATTTTTAATTAAATTAAATAGGAGTTCCTGATTGTGCCATGAGGAGTATAGCAGGACAAAGATTTTGAAACAATATGGATACATACATGAATGAGTAATAAAAGAGGATAAGGTCTAGATTCGTCAACGGGCCCTGGTCAATCACTTATATACATATATATATATATATATGTATTGGAGACATATAATTTTTATATGGTGTTACAAGACAAATTTGCCTTCAAAAACCTTCTTGTTTTTTGATTACTTTCTTGGATTCTTTTCACAACCCATTCCTCCAATTATTTGTGCCCAATATAATGTATCTTCAACCATGAGTAACTTGCTACATTTACTTTATTAGCTGAAGAATGTCACATTCTATTTTTGCAAATATTGAAATATTATTTATGACTCCACCAGTTGGACGGGAGTCAAGACGTACGCTGTCGGCGCGGGCGGCTGACTCAAGTGTTTGGATCCCCGTTGGCAACAACCACTGTAGTAGTTGCGGAACTACTGGGCCGTGCAAAATGATCGCTTATTACATGAGTACATTAATTTTATCTTGGGTGTGAGTACTTAAGCATTATTATTCATCAGCAGTCCGGCACATAATCTCGTTGTTAATTATTATATTATTCATGTGAAATGATCGCTTATTACATGACTCATTAATTTTATCTAATTATGTCTTGAATGTGAGTATCTAACTATTATTAGTGGATTATTATCTCATTTTTTGTTGTTGTTATATTATTTGCATGCCTCTACTGATCTTATAGTCAATTTTATTTTTAAGATGCACTAAATTTTATGTATGGTGTGGTTCCAATTATAACAAAACTACAACGAGGATACACATAACTCGATACATTTCCCTTCCTAATAATCTTAGTTACAATTAGTTTCTTCCAAGTTCAAATGTTTTATAAAAATAGAAGTGTGAACTCTATGTGAAAACACATGTCAATTTTTAGATTTCTAAGTGATTAGAGATAAAGGTTTCTACCCTAGTTAAATAATTTGATGAAGTGAAGTCTAACAGAAATCTAATTACAAAATTTTTATCATGTATTTACTCGTTTGATATAAATATCAAATGCAAATAACTTTTTATCATCGAAGGACCATTAAAGAGATGACACTAGGAAACAGGAGCAAGAAAGAAAGGACTGAAGACAGACTACAAATAAAGAATATATTTGTTTCATCCTATTCTAAATTATTTTTAAAAAAAAAAGTTTTTCACTCTTATATTGAGATTCAAAAAAATTTAAATTCACGTGGTAATTTTTTATATTAGGGATGAAAATGCTCCCTGACAAAGGAAATTACATATTCAAGATTCAAATTTGAACCCGAAACTTCTGATTAAAAATGAAAGAAAATTTATCACGGTATCAACCACTTTTAATCAACTAAATCAAACTCTCTCAAAACCTGTTAGGCTTTAGTTCAAAATTAAGTTTAAAATAGCATATATGAATCATCCGATCCATTCTGCTTATTTGAGTATGTTAATTTCAATACTCAATTTTGTCATAAGAAAAATATGGATAACAATGGAAATAAAACACTTAACGATAATTGTTAGTAAATAGTGGATTGTCTCTATATTTTAAGTTAATTAATGATGTTATAATTAGTGTGCTTTCATCAACTCAATGATGTAACAATCAAAGTAGAGTCAAATATTCGTTATTCAATAACTAATTTGACATTAACAAAAAATATTCGCCATTAGTGTTGGGGTTGAAAAGACTAATTAGACGTTACGTTACATATATTGGCCATCACAATTAGGTCCCTTGTCTCCAACTCTCATTTATTTTTAATTCAGCCCAATAACATTATGAGAAATGATACTAACTTTACTATGACTTGAAATAAAGAAATTCAGTCGTTTATGACAATGATGACTGTTTGGTTTTTTTGGCTAAGAAAATGTCAACCACCGAATCATTGCTATGATTGACATTAGTGATTAATTCTGTTATTTGAACTAAAATAACTTTTAAAACTTCTAATATAATGTGATATCATCTGTTTTGGATTAATTTTGCACGATTTTGTTTTAAAAGATCTCACAATATTAATTGTAGTGTAATTTTATTTTATATGTAGCTTCTTTTTCTTTTCAGCTAATAATATAATATTTTGTATACACATTTATAATTTCTCTTTCGAACTAAGTTTCACATTAGCTTATCACTTCATGGGCTTAATTATCTGGTTATTAATCGTGTGTCACTCATGTCAATTGAGTATTTATAACGACTATCAAGTCCAGTGACTTTTTTTTTTCCTTTTTATTTTATATGCGTACATCTCCAAAACTACCGATAAGGATAGTGAATTGAACAGTATGCGCAAAGTCACTAAGTCAGGCCCATATCATCACCCCTCTTCATCTTCATACTCGTTTCTCTGAATTATTGACTATGATATTGTTGTTGGGCTTAAAAATTTTAAAAATATTCTTAACATGGCGTTATATTGTTCGCTTAGGGCAAGCTAACACAGTTTTCCTCACAAGACCTTGTAATATTAAAAGTATTACTACATCTTGTGTGTAACCTTTTTCTTTCTTTTCAATTATTAATATGAAATTTTGTTCGCGCCAAATAACATAATTATTGTTGTTTTATTTCGAAAAAAGAAATTCATTTTAATTATAATTAATCACTTCAATTCGATTTTAATCTGTGTGTTAATAAATATGAGGATTTTTACACACAAATAGTGCATTGGTTTATTATTTATTTATTTTAGCCGATATATATATATATATATATATATATATGTACACTATACATACTGATTGTTTATGATTATACATATATTATAAATGACTTATACTTTTATTATATATTCACTGGCTTTTTTAGTTTAAGCAATTGGGCAGACGTCTATTCAAATTACAATAATAATATATTCACTATAATCCCACAATGTGAGGTTTTGGAAGGATAAAATGTACTCAGACCTTACTTCTACCTTATAGATTGAGAAATTATTTTGGATAGACCCTCGGCTCCAGAAAAAACTAGTCCAAAGCAGTCCATAAAAGAAGTAACAGAAGTACTACAAGAAATAGCATATAGAAACAAAACAAGAGATAGTAACTACAATAAAATAGTATAATAGTCGAAGTACAAGAAACACCAGATAGTAACAAAAATCAAAGGACAAGCAACTACAAGAGTGATATTACATTTACTAGCATGCATGGATAATAAGACTAATGCTAGTAACCTTCTACCCTAATCTTATCCTCTACAACCTCCTATTTTAGGTCATGTCCTAGGTAAGCTGAAATTGCTTAATGTCCAATCTAATCTCCGTTTCCTTGGTCTACCTCTATATCTCTTGATACCATCCATAGCCAACTTCTCGCACCTACTCACTGGCGCATCTATACATCTTCTCTTCAGTCTTGCTTTCCGCATCTTGTCCTCCATCGAAGTCACTCCCACCTTATCCTGGATATCCTCATTTCAAATCTATCTCTCCTAGTATGCCTACATATCCAATGTAACATCCGCATTTTTGCAACTTTCATCTTCTGAATATGAGAGTTATTAACTAGCCAAACTCTATCCAATACAACATAATAGGTCTAACTACCACTTTATAAAATTCTTTAAGTTTTGGTGATACCTTCTTTTCGCACAAGACTCCAAATACGAGCTTTCATTTCATCCACTTGTAGGTTGGGTGACATTCTCGTGAATCTTCCCATTTTCTTGGATAATAGACCCAAGATACTTGAAATTTCCTTTCTTATGGATTATCTGTGTATCAAACCTCACTTCCACATCCGCTTCCTGCTCAACTTTAACTCTGTAGACTCCAGGGTCTGTCGCCAAACATCCAGTTTAGCATTAACTCCGTCCGAGTCTTGTCAATTAGAACTATGTTATCTGCAAATAACATGCATCATGATACCTCACCTTGAATTCGTCGCATAAATACATCCATCACAAAGGCAAATAATTAAAAACCTATGTGTTGATCCCTGATGCAACCTTATCAAAACTAGAAAATGCTCTGAATCTCCTCTCATTATCCTTACCCAGGGCATGGCTTTATCGTACATGTCCTTGATCGTCCTAGCATACTCTACGGGTATACCTCTAGCCTCCAAGCATATCCATATGTAAAACCTCCGACTGGACTTTGTCGTAAGCCTTTCCTATGCCGATGAATATTATATGTAAGTCCTTTTTCCTCTCTCTGGTACTGCTCCACCAGCCTACTTACAAGATAAATAGTTTCGATAGTCGAGCGTCCTGACATGAACCTAAACTAGTTCACAGAAATACCCATGTCCTCCTCACCCTCATCTCCAACACCCTCTCCAAAACTTTTAGTGTGGCAGAATAGTTTGATACGCCTATAATTGTTGCAATTTTGAATATCACCTTTATTTTTGTATAACAGAATCATTGTACTCCTCCATTCTTCAGACATTTTCATCCTCTTAAAGACGATATTAAACAATCCTGGTAGTTACTCCATACCTACCCTATCTATATTTTTAAAATTTCACCAAAATCTTGTCTGACCCAATTACTCTTTCCTTGTACATTTTTACAAATAATATTCTTAACCTCTTTAACCTTTATACACCCAAAATTATAATACTTCTCTAAATACTCCAATTATCCCCAGCACCATGCATCTGTCTCCCACTTTCATAAATAATATATCACTTAACCATTGTTCTCGTAACTAAAGGGGATTCATTTTGGTTACAGTTGATTAAGATATAATAGGATTCCAACTCTTATTTAAAGAATTCGAATTATAAAATTAGACTAAATTAATAATTACAAATTTGAATTTGGTAAGTTGTCAAAACATGAAATGACTTATGAAAAGTGAGGAGAATATTAGGGCCGCGTTATAGTGTCACCTTTTTTAGCCACTCGTGGGGATGCAAGAATATATATGTTAGATTTTTTTTCCTTAATTTTCTGGAATCTTATGATTATTTTCAGAGAAAAAGCTGAATCTGAAAAAGCAAAAATAAAATAAAAGAGCATAAAACGTTTATTCAAGATCGGACACTGCTAGGAGTAAGTACATTGTTTCAGTTAGAAAAATTATCCCACAATGATAAATTCCTTTAGTAATTTTCTATAAAATTAAAAAGTTAAACCTTCCGTAAATAATCCCACAAGGATTTTCATTGTATTTTCTAACCAATTTTCTATAAAATTAATTATAATAAAATTTAAAAGTCAAAATATTCCGTAAATAATCCCACATGGATATTTTTTTTTATTATTTGCATAATTTATTTTTTTACTAATTTTCTATAATATTAAACATAATAAAATTTAAAAGTTAAATCTTCTGTAAATAATACCACAAGTTGTTTTTTTTTTTTGGAAATTATTTTCATAAATATTTTTATATATATTTATATTTCCTTTTACTAATTTTCCATAAAAATATATCGTAAAATCAAAAAAGTTAAATCTTCCGTTTGAGTCCTCATAAATTGCATTTTCATATCAACCTTTTGTTCTGTTATTACTCCAATGTAATAACTATAGGTGTGAAAATATTTAAAAAATTTACTCATATAGGATTTACAAGTGAAACATAACTATATTAGTTTATCATAAATAATGATTACGATGAAAATGCATATCGATTCAGTGATACTTTCGTTCGTTCATAAATTTAACCCCATATTTTAAGTACATATCTCTTGTTTCGTCCAAGTCCTCACTTAAAAAAAAAAAAAAAGGTTTTTGTTGATTGAAACTAATTTCCTATGCACTTAGATTGTCTACTGTGGAATGGTTATCAATATATATTAATGTGTTGAGTTTATCTTTGATGGAAGGTAAACAACTCTACATTACTTCCTCCATTGGAGGAGATGCAAGCTATGAAGAAATAAGGCACAAAAAATGGGTGAAAGGAAGCTTAAAATCTACTTGCTTCCTTTGCTTTTCTGCACTTATATAGAAAATGAAATAGGGAGTTAGTTACAACTTCCTAACTAACTAGTGGGAATTACATTGCTACCCTTCTAACAAACTAACTTATAACTAATCACATGTTCAAGACTTGGTTAACCACTTTAACTAAGTAACTAACTTCTAAACTAACTAACAACCTAATGAATGAGGTTGTAACTAACTTCTAAACCAACTAACAAACTAATGATATATTGTCAACACCCCCCCTCAAGTTGGAAGAGGTATTTCCTGTGACAACTTGTTGAGAAGAATCGAATGTCTTGGACCAGTGAGGGGCTTTGTTAAAATGTCAGCAAGCTGTCCAGTGGTAGATATGTGATGCAGTGTGATGAGTCCATCTTGAAGCTTTTCACGAATGAAATGGCAATCTACTTCGATGTGTTTGGTACGCTCATGAAATACAGGATTCCTTGCAATGTGTATGGCTGCCTGGCTGTCACAAAATATGTGAATAGGCAGTGAGCAAGTGTTTGTCAATTCTGTCATCAATCTTTGTAACCAGACAAGCTCTCCTACCACTGCTCGTATTGCTCTGTATTCTGCCTCTGCTGAAGATAGGGACACTGTTGTTTGCTTCTTGGATTTCCATCCAATAACACTGTCACCCAAGAACACAACATATTCACTTACTGATCTTCTGGAATCTGGACAAGATGCCCAGTCAGAATCACAATGAGCAGTAATAGTGAGATCAGAATTCTGAGATAGAAATGTTCCTTGATCCAGACTCCCTTTGATGTATCTTAGTACATGTATAGCTGCTTGTAAATGTGTATCTCTAGGTGCTTGCATATACTGACTTAAGTGTTGAACACTGTAAGCAATATCAATTCTTGTGTTTGTGAGGAAATTTAGCTTCCCTATAAGCTTCCTGTAATAGCTGGGATCTTCAAGTAACTTGCCTTCATCATTTCTCAGCTTCACACTTGGATCAAGAGGTGAAGCCACTGCAGAGTAAGTAGTGTAATCAAACTCCTTCAACTCAGCTGCAAACTTCCTTTGTGAGATGAGTACTCTAGTTGGCTTGTAGATGATCTCCATCCCTAGGAAATAGTGGAGTTTGCCCTAGTCCTTTATCTTGAACTGACCATGAAGGAAAGATTTTAAGGCTTCAATTTCCACCAGGTCAGTTCCAGTGATGATAATGTCATCCACATACACTGCTACAAAAACCATTGAAGTGTCCACCTTTCTGAAGAACAAAGAATAATCACCACTGGAATGGGAATATCCTCTAGAGTATAGAGCTGTTGCCAACTTCTCATACCATTGTCTGCTGGCTTGTTTCAAGCCATACAGAGATTTATTGAGCTTGCAAACTACCCTATCATCATTCGCCAGCAAGCCCTGTGGCAATGCCATATATACTTCTTCATGCAAATCTCCATGGAGGAAAGCATTATTTACATCTAGCTGAAACAGATCCCAGCCCCTTTTAACAGCTAGTCCAACTAGGATCCTTATGGTAGACATTTTAACCACTAGTGAAAAAGTCTCAGTGTAGTCTATACCAGCCTGTTGTGTATATCCCTTCACTACCAGCCTTGCTTTGTACCTTTCCACAGTGCCATCAGCTTTGTGTTTGATCTTATACACCCATTTGCAACCTATAGTTTTCTTCCCTGGTGGGAGGACCACTAAATCCCAAGTGTTATTTGTATGAAGTGCTTCAAATTCAAGATCCATTGCTGCTTGCCAAACCTGATGTACAGCTGCCTCCTCATAAGATGAAGGTTCTTTGTCATGTAAATATCCTTCCTGCTGATTACTGGAACATGTGGATGTTGTGTGCAATGAAACAGGTAGTGTGGATAGTGTGAAGGTGCATGATGGTGTGATGTTTGGTTGTAAGTTGGGCAGTGTGTAGGTGTAGTCTTTCAGGTAACTTGGAATAGTGTGGGTTCTACTGGATCTTCTAGGTATTTGGATCAAGCTTTGAACTGAAGTATGGCTGGGAAAATCAGTATTGTTGTCTGGTGCAGGGCTATTGGATTCAGGTGCAGTGACATGGGCATTACTTTGTGCAACATCATCAAATGGCATTGTCTGATTGATAGGTTTAGTGACTGTATTTGAAGTATTATCATTCAGATCATAACCAGTGCTAGAAGTATTATTAATATAGTTCAAATTTGTAGAATGAAGATTGAGTTTATGCAGAATTGAGCTAGAGTTAGAATCAGGAAAAAACAAGGCAAAAGGGAAAATATGTTCATAGAACAAGACATCTCTGGAAATATGAATTCTATTTGTGTGCAAGTCCAGAACCTTATAACCCTTTGTATTGAAAGGATAGCCTACAAAGATGTGAGGTGTGGCTCTGGGATCAAACTTATCTTTGTGTGGTTTGGTAACAGTAGGAAAACAAAGGCAACCAAATGATCTTAGGTGTGAATAGTTGGGTAATTTGTGGTATAACTTTTCAAAAGGAGTGTTTCCATGTATTGAGGTTGATGGTAGTCTGTTGATGAGATAAGTGGCAGTCAATATACATTTTCCCCAGAACCTCAATGGTATTTTGGAATGATACAGCAGTGATCTGGCTGTTTCAAGTAAATATTTATGCTTCCTCTCCACAACACCATTTTGTTGTGGTGTGTATGGACATGTTCTTTGATGTACAATTCCTTTACTCTGCAGAAAGTCAGTTGTTTCCTTGTTAATGAATTCCAATCCATTGTCTGTTCTCACACTCTTGACTTTGGTATCAAATTGGTTTTCCATCAGTGAGACTAGGCTTTTAATAGCCTGCAGTGCATTGCTCTTACAATTGAGGAGTTGTATCCAAGTTGATCTACTAAAGTCATCCACCACAGTTAGGAAGTATCTGTGATTTTCATGAGTTGGTGTGTGGTATGGTCCCCATAGGTCAATGTGTAAGAGGTCTAGGATTCTGGTTGAATGAGAAGATGATTTCTGAGGGAAGGGTAGTCTAGTTTGTTTGGCCATAGGGCAGATCATACAGGAAAAAGATTGTCTGGCTGCAAGTATAGTTGGTATTGAAGCTATCTCTTTCATTTTACTTAAGGATATATGTCCCAGTCTTGTATGCCACAAATAGTTAACATCAGTTCCATGAGATGTACTTGTCATATGAGAATGAATCTTAGAAGAATTTGCAGAAGAATCAAAAGAATCAGAAATGGGACAACTAGTTTTATAACAAGCATTTCCATTATTTGAGTGATTGGATCTTACAGATGGTGCATCAATAGATGGAATACAAGTATGCTTATTGTCACAAGGAGGAAAAGAACAACAATCATTACAAGAAGGAAGATATGAACTAGCACTACTGGACAAAGAGTATTTGTTGTCTGAATTGTTGTGACATTTTGGGCAAATGTAGTATAATCCATTGCTGGCTCTACCAATCTCCAGAGGGCTCTTCAGTGAAGGGCCCTGCATGAAACAAAGAGAGCTGTTAAAGTTAATCATGCCTTGAAGTTGTAATGCCAAACAATGGACTGATATTAGGTTGAACTTGAAACTAGGTACTAATAAGACCTTTTGCAAGGTTAATTCTGAACTCAAATATGCTTCTCCAATTTCAGTCACTTTCACCTTATAACCATTTGGCAAAGTTACTAAGAATGGGTAAGAGAGTGTCCTAACTTTGGTTAAGAGAGATCTATTGAAGGTCATATGGTTTGTAGCTCCAGAGTCTATGATCCATGAACCAGTAGATAAGGTGAAACATTTACATGACAAAGCACCAATATCAGTCATAGAGGAATGACAAGCTAAAATACCTGCAAGTCTTGTAACACCATGTCCATTTGTATCGATTGTGGTTTGTTCTGGCATGCTGGTTTCCTTCTCACTAATGCTTCCTAAGAAACTCATCAATTTCTCCTGTTGAACCTTTGTCAAGTTAGGCAAGCTAAATTCATGTCCATGGCAGTGAGCTGCATTTCCTTCACTGCTGCAATATTTACTGCACCAGAATTCCTTCCTTTAGTGAACTTGAAATCCTGAGGGAAACCATGTAGCCTGTAGCATTTGCTTTCAGTATATCCAGTTCTTTTACAATAATCACAAAACATAATAGCTTTGTCATTACTATTGTAGGAACTTCCAGACCTATGGAAGTTCTTCCCTGCAGTTCTTGGTACATAATTGGTTTTGAAGCCATTTGAACCAGTTCTTGGTTTATAGCTGCTACTACTACTACTTGCACCATGGTTCCTGCCAGCCTCATTAGTTCCAGTGTTAGCATTAAGAGAAGTAGATTCCAAATGAACTCAACCATGATGCTTAAACTCCCTTTGTTTTTCTTCCTGTACTAGGATGGAAAATGTCTGTGCCATAGTTGGAAGTGGAGTCATCATTAGAATGTTTCCCCTTACCACAGTATACACCTCATTTAGACCCATTAGGAATTGGATGAGTCTTCTATCCTGTTCAGCTTTAATCAATCTTTGCTTACCTCCACATGTGCATGAACAAACACACTGCACATGAGCATCTAAACTGCTCAATTCCTCCCAGAGCCTTCTGATATTGTTGTAGTAGCCAGTAATGTCCTGGTTTCCCTGAGATTGATCATTGATTTCTTGTTGAAGTTGATAGAGTTTGGCTCCATTTGGCTGATCATATCTATCTTCCAACTCTTCCCACAGCTCTTTGGCATTGTTAACATATTGTAAGCTATCACTCAACTCCTTTGAGAGTGAATTTAGAATCCAAGATGTGACCATATCATCACATCTCTCCTATTGAGTGAATGCAGGTGAGTCAAGAGCTGGTTTTATGATTTTCCCATTGATGAAACCTGTCTTGTTTTTCACAGACAAGGCACGAAGGACACCTCTCTTCCAAGCCTTGTAACCAGATCCATTGAAGACAGTGGAGATCAAGCAAGAGTTTGCACTTTCTGAGGGATGCAAATACAGTGCATCATTAATGTCTGGCACATGTGATCGACACTGGCTTGATTTTGGATTTTGATCCATGATTTGAGACAAGTGAGTTACTGTAGAATCTCACCTTAGTGAGCTGATCAAAAATGCAGAAAAAAAAACAAAGGAAACAGATCAAACAAATCTGCAGATCTGTGATCTCAGATTGAGAAGAAAAGAATGAACAAGTGACTGAAGTTATTGCGATTTTTCCTCAGTGATCATTGCGTGTGTGTGCTCTGATACCATGTTGAGTTTATCTTTGATGGAAGGTAAACAACTCTACATTACTTCCTCCATTGGAGGAGATGAAAGCTATGAAGAAATAAGGCACAAAAAATGGGTGAAAGGAAGCTTAAAATCTACTTGCTTCCTTTACTTTTCTGCACTTATATAGAAAATGAAATAGGGAGTTAGTTACAACTTCCTAACTAACTAGTGGGAATTACATTGCTACCCTTCTAACAAACTAACTTATAACTAATCACATGTTCAAGACTTGGTTAACCACTTTAACTAAGTAACTAACTTCTAAACTAACTAACAACCTAATGAATGAGGTTGTAACTAACTTCTAAACCAACTAACAAACTAATGATATATTCAATCAAAGAAACAGTATTAAAAAATGAGATATATTTTAACAGAATATTAGTTTTAATTTTAGAGATTTAATGAGATAAAATGAAAGAGAGAAAAGTAAAAGAGAAAGATACGGTTAGAATAAAAGAGAGAAAATTAGAGAAGAGATATATGATTAAAAAGAAAGAGAGAAAAAAGAAGAGATTTAAGGAAATAACAATTGAAAGCCATTTTTTTGGGCTTAGTTTAATAAATAAAATATTTAATAAAAAACATACCAATTATATATGTGCGTGTGTCTGTAACTGTGTATGTGTGTGAATCCCTCATTCAGAAGTTGGGGATACTTTGAAGAGAAAATTTAAAAAATGACAATAATTTGAAAAATAGGTTTAAGTGGCACATTTAATTATTTACATAAACTGATAATAATTTATATTTCATACTTTTTATTTAGTGTCAGTAAGTCTAACTAAATACATATACAAAATTTAAAAATTTGAGTGATTTTAGGGATTAGGTTTCAATTAGAATTTCGGTTATCATAAATCACTCAAGTGATACAAAATAAAAAATAAAAAATGGCACATTAAATGAAATAAAGTCATTATATGTAATTTTTTAAAACTATGGCCATTATATGTAAATAATTTCTTAAATGTCTATAATATGTAATTTTTTCTTCATTTAATGTGCATTTTTTTATTTTTACCTTTTAACAGTGGGTCCTTAATTTACTGAATTAACTTTCCACTAAATTCACTTTTTTCTTCTTCTCTCTCCAACGTGTTCATCCTCTTCCCTTTTTTTTCCTCCTTCAATCTTAATCAAATCTGAGGCCGTAATCAAATCTCGAAAAATTTCGCTTCATTATGTCATATTCTTCTCTAAATCAAGTAAGTTTATTAGTGATTTTATTTTATTTTTAATTTTAAATATATATTTTTCTGTATTTGAAAATAAAAATCAATTCGAATATTATTTTTTTTTTGAATTCAATTCTGTAAGACTTTTTGAAATATTATGTTTGATTTTATTTTTTGTTTTTGAAAATTAGTCTTGTATGTATTATATGTATTTAGATTTCTTTTTTTGTAGGCGTTCATATTTTTAAAATTTTAGGATTTTGTATTTTGAGTACTAAAAGCCTTATCAATGGCGGAAAATACAACATCTAAGAGATTAACAAGAGGTAATTTTTAAATTTTTTATTTTAGTAGGCATGCACCATCTTTTGATTTGATAATCACACAATTTTCATTGTGAAATTTTCAGCTGCATTTGCCTAATCTAGTCCTATGGATATTCAAAAAGCACAAGTCACAAGAAGCTTGAAGAGAAAAGAGGTTCTTGAGGAAGTCAAAGAAGAAATTTAAGCAAGTAACCCCAAAAAAGCAAAAGGAAATAGTTCCAAGCAAAAAGGGCAAACAATCTATTCAACAAACAGACAACAAGGTTTGTATTCTTTATTCAATCATTTTCTTTTTGTCTGTCCATTAATAATAATTTTAATGAACAGAAGTCACTTTTATATGTAGTCATATCTCACATATATTCATCAAACAAATAAATGTATTTACTTGTATTTATGAAACAAATCAAATTCATATATTACATCACGAAATTGATATTTTGTTATACATACACATTTAAGTTTTTTAAATATGTATTCTTTTTGTTGAGATAAGTATGTATTTTTTTATAAAATATTTTAGAAAGGATATACAATCAAATACATAACCAGTATGTATTTTGTTTTTATTGAAACAGGTATGTATTTATCTTTTGCAAAATATAAATTATTAACAAGGATATACAGTCAAATACATAGCTCTGTATGTATTTTACATATACAGATTATTTTCAAATACATATAACTGTGTTATTTTTTGATGATTTTGTATTCATTAGTGGAAAATATTAAATTTAAAAGAAATACATCTTAGTATTAGTACATATAAACACATATGTATATTTTTTAAAGAAATACATATCAATGGACATATACAAAAATTCATTACTTATTGTGGCACATACAGTAAGATGACTAATTTGGGCACGTACAGTAAAATGGCTAATTTGGGCACATACAAATCCAAATTAGCCATCTTACAGTAGCCATCTTACAGTAAGATAGCTAATTTTACTGTATGAAACAAATCAGTTCGAATATTTATTTATTTTTTGAATTCAAATGTGTAAGATTTTTTGAAATATTATGTTTGATTTTATTTTTTATTTAGTTAATAAGGATTTTGTCCTTTATTAGAATCCTATTATTAATTAAATTTAATAATTATGACTTGAGTGGTTTATGGTAACTGAACTTTTAATAGAAACCCAATCTCTAAAATCACTCAAATTCTTAAATTTTATATTTATATTTGGTTAGGCTTATTGATGGTAGATACAAAGCATGACATATAAATTATTGTCATTTTATGTAAATAATTAAGTTATACCACTTAAATCTAATTTCTTGCAAATTATTACCATTTTTAAAATTTTTTCCTAAATAAAATAAATCCATTATATATAATTTTTTTAAATTATGACCATTATATATAAATAATTTCTTATACTTTGAACAGCCCATTGCGATGATGAAGAAAAAGAAGAGCCCATACATTTGTTTAATAGCCCATTGTATTGGTTTGGTGAAGAATTACATAATGGCCCTATTATATTTTGGATATAAGATTGGACTATAAAATGAAATAGATTGCGCAATGACTTCAGGACCCGGTTTTAATGGCCGGTTTAGACAAATAACTCCTTTTAGACTGCTATTTAAATTTTATTATTATTTATATTTATACTATATTATTATCGAATATTTTTTCTTTCATTAAAAAATATCGTAATACAAAAAATCGTTATTTATAATTATTTCATAAATTATTATTTTTAAGTGTTACTTCAAAATTTTCCATAAAGTTAAAAAAATTTCATGTAAAAAATTTCCATAAAGTTTCCACGCCTATCTCTTTTTTTTTACTGAAATTTTCCATAAAGTTAAAAAAATTCCATAAACCAAAATTTCTATAAAGTTTCCATGCCTACTATATTTTTAACTATTTTTTCATACAAAAAATTTCCATAAATTTTACTATTTCCATGCTTACTTTTAAAGCAATCATGTCTACTACGAAATTTTTTCTTCTTATATTAAATTTTTTATTTGTAGCATAATTCTATTTGGATGTAAATCTAAAAAGAAAAGTTTAAAAATATTCTCCTAAATTTTTATCTCCTTTTTAATAGACAAGAATTTTTTCATTAATTTTTTCTTAGTGTTCCACTTCTATAAAAGGATTTATAATGGCATAATACAATTCATCCAACTCTTCTACATCAACACCTTTAATTGAATCTCCAACCTTTGTATGTTTTTTATACTAGTCTTAAAATCTATCCTTTTTGTCATGTTTTGAGTTTTTTTTCATGCTCATATTTTGAATTTGAAGAAGACGATAGGAATTGTTATGCCTGCTAAAGTTGTTTATATTCAAATAATTTAACTTCGATGACTCCTTTAATTGAGTTTAATATTGATATTATGTAATTTAAATTTTTTGTTATTTCTAACTAACATTCTTCACCTACTCGCACAGTCACAAGTTTCAACTATTCAAGTTGAGTAATCTCCTCATCTCATAAAATAAATTTTCTTTAATAAACTTATAATTATTATGATTATAACGCTTGTGCACAATTTATTTTAGATAATTTTGCAATAGAATTTGAAAAGGATTTCGTGAACAAAATTGTGTCTATTAACAACTTAAAGTCATATGATAAAATGAAAATTTTAGAATCAAGTTATTACTAAATATTTAAAGTATGAAACCTCATATTAAATATCATTTACTCTCCGCCCTTTTAAAAATAGAGGCCACGCTTAACAAAATAATTATTTAATCATTTCTTAATATTTAGAATTTTAAAATTACCTGAATTTATGTATTAAATCCTTCCTTATTTGAAATATATAGAAAATATTAATATTTAAAAATCGAAAAGCGATTAAGATTTTATCTTTTAAGAAATAATTATATGATAAATAAAATTGTACTTATAATGCAAATAAATCTTATGTTTAGGACTTTTGAAAATACAATTTTAAAAAAGGGCAGTTTGATGCACAAAGTACCCCACACTAATAGGGTTCAGAGAAGGATCACATTTCAAGGAGTGTGATATAGATATTCTACCCTAATGCAAACATTAGTGGTTGTTTTTACTAATTTTGTCGAGTCTTTCTTGGTTTGGATGACCAATTACAAATAAATATATGTGTTTGTGGTATGACATCAGTTTATTAGTGCCAAAATAAGCTAGTAATAATTCATAATATGATTTATAAATGCTAATTGTTTAAACTTATAATTTTTACTATATATTCTAATCTACTATACAACTTTATATTGCAGTGTGTCTTCATAATTCTAATATTTATATTAAATGTTAATTTGTTAAATAGTGTAGTAATATATATTTTGTAAAGACTAACATGAAATATACATATAATGCATGCATTTAAATACTCATGAAAAAACGAACAATTTATTTTTATCTTTCAAACACTATTTTACGATTTTTTTGTTCATTGAAACAAATATTAGAACAAACTGAAAAAAAAACTATTGGATTAGATCAACCTTCTAACATTATTATTTATCAATTTGAAATTCATAATTTTCTTTCTAAATTTTTATATTAATAAACAAACATTTTTGTATATTATTTATGCTGTTTTTAAAAATCTGTTCTTATTAATATGACGGACATGCGCGAGGCGGCACGTTAAAACTAGTTTTTAAAAATTTATGCTGATATAACCCTTAAAAAGTTAACTTTTCAGATAATTTTAGACAAGAAACTAATGTTTCAAATATCAGGCCATGTGACTTTTAAATTGTTATGGTAGAAGACCGTCTTAAAAAAAAGCTTTTTTTGGTTAAGTTTCATTATGAGAGGGGTATATTTGGCCTTATAATATTAATGAAGAATAAGCGTAACTAATAAATAAAAATAAATAAATATTTTTGACCATTTTTCTAAATTTAGATCACGTTCTAATATTTTTTCATATGATTTTCAATTTGTTTAAAAAAATTTTAATCGTAATCTAAAAAATTTATAAATAATAAAAAAATAAAAAGAAAGTAATACTAAATAAATATTCAGAAAGGAACCACCGGTGAAAATTTCTCAGTTTCAATAGAAAATGAAATATGGGGTTAAACTTGAGAGATAATTTTTAAGTGTTTGCAAAAAATAATGCTTATATTACTTCAGTGACTGAATTTAACTACTGTAGAAAAAATAAGAATAATAATAATAGTGTAGGTTTGACCTCCTTCATTAACTTTTTCTCTTTCCTTTACTAGACATAAATTTTCTTAAAATATTTTACTAGATGCATGTTGAAAGTAAATAAGTATAATTAAAATTGTGGGGGATTCAGGCGTGTCACGTCAATTATTTTTCAATTTTTGAATAATTGTTATATTATATGACTAGTGAATTTAAAAGATAAAAAATAAATGGAATCGACTTTATGACGTAAGTGGGGATGTTTATACCTTTTCCCAACTTGAAAAAATATACTCTAATACAATTTATATTATATGATACTTTTTAGTTGGATACACCTCTTAATAAATTTACTTGCCTCTATAAAAAATAGAAGCTTTTTTATTAAATTATTCTTAATTAATAATATATATTTAATATAATTTATTGGTTATGCAAAAATTCACTTATTTAAATTAGGGTAAATTTAAAGAAAAAAAATTAATATATTCTTAATTATATAAATAAAAAAATATTTATTTTAAACTAAATATAAAAACTAGAAACACCATATAATATGAATCAAAGAGAATATTATTTGACAGAAAATGAATGCATCTAATTAGCTAGTGTTATCATAAATTCATTCCTAACATCTCCCCGATTTATAATTTGAACCTCATAATAGGCACGATGTTGACATTATCGACAATAACGACAAATTATATATGTGTAGATTCTTAATTTTCTTAGTAGCAATTTAAATCATGAAAGACTGTAATTGCAAATGTGATGATTTGTTGCTTTCTTTGGATCTAATGTACAACTTGCATAGTAAAGATGAAAACAACAGAAGAAAAAAGAAAGAGAATTTTGACAAAAAGAAAATTTTAGGTGAGGATCAAATTGTGATAAAAAATCATATTCCCTTTGGTTGGCCAACGAAAGAGATACGTCTATCTACTTATCTGCAAATGTATGATGTGCAAAAAAAACAGTTTTCTATTTTATTGATTTATTTTTTACCAACTTTTTTATTTTTTTTCCTCTGTCCTTTTTCCCCCCCTCACTTTTCCTTCCAATTATTTGATAGAATATAGGATGATGACATTCTTCATCCAACACAAAAAATTTGGGGACAGATTCACCTTTTCAATCATTGGTGCAAATGCACCTTTCACTCTCGAATCTAATTTGAAAAATTTTCAAATATGTAAAGATATATGAAAATCTTTTTTAGAATATATGTAAGTATATACTATGGGTGTGTTTGGTTTGTGGCATAAGTAAATGTTTTTTCTTTTTAACTTTTTACACATTTGATTGATCAAAATATTTGAAAAATATTTTTTTTAGAAAATTGAATTTCATAAATGGCTTTCTACTCATTGTGATCTCCTCTCCACCTGCAACATCTTTGTTGGGATCGAAATAACAGTACGTCATCCGAAAGTTAATGATTGCCAATTCTTGATGGCAATAAATCACACAACAAATAAAATCATACTAAAAGAAGCATAATATTTATTATTTAATATCATTTGATCAAGTTACCTACATATTGAAAAAATTAATGTAAAAAACATTAAACTACTAGTAAAGAATAGTATCTCCTAAACAAAACTCTTTAACCGACTATATTGTGGATACTATTTTGTTGTATATGAGAAGAAAAAATCTTCTTTTTATAGAAGTCCAAAACTTCTATCTTAAGAAAATGATAATTATTGTAGAATCCTTCTCCACAAAGAAGACATTTTCTATCAAGAATATTCTTTTAAGTAAAAAATATAATTGTGTAGAATTCAAATAAAATAAAAAATTCAAGGCAAACCCTAACAATCCTCACCCCCACCTCCCACTTTCCACCCCACCCTGTTATTTTTATAGTATTTGCCTATTATTATATATAAATGTTACTAGATACAATAACAACAACATATTCTGTATAATATAATAAAATGGAGTTTGGGGAGGGTAGACCTTATCTCCACCACAAAGGTAGAAAGACTGTTTCTGATAGACCCTCGACTCATAAATGTTATTAGAAAATATTTTTATTTACTAAATCGAACATAAAAAAAAATAATTTAAAAATACTTAATTTTTAATGAAAATATTTTCCGAGGAATTCATACCAAACACACTTATGTCAATGTCTTGTAGCTATTTTCACGAAAGAATAGTCAATGTATAATGATATATATATTCTAGATGTATTTGTTGCCTTAAAATTCAAAATGCATAAAGAGATTCTTTCTAAGACTTTTACTGCAAATGGCATGGACCATGGTGGTTCACTTTTAACTGGTGGACCTTTTGATATCTTCAAAAGTCAGAAGAAACATGGGATAAAAGATTATATAATTAATTTTTAGGGTAAATTTTAGCGGTCAACATATAGTTTTGAGTTTATCATGTAAAAATTGCATTTTATTATTACATAAAAGTCATCCAACTGTGAGAGTGGGGGATTTGTTGAGGTTTATATGATTAAAAATATCTAAATAATTTTTACATGTCAAATTCAAAATTGAATACTCTTAATTAATTTTCCCTACGATTCTTTACCAAAAAAAAAAAATCTCAACAAGTACCGCTCATATATACATTTATTGCCACTGCCAAAGGTATAACTGTATAAGGCACAAAATCTTGGAATTGTTCCAAAGTTTTACTTTATGGAAAAGGAGTTCCAATTGACACAAAAGGGACCACGCCAATTATGGGTAGAGAAATGACATTCTTGAAAAAAAAAAAAAAAAAAGAGGGGGAGGGGGGAGGGAGGGGGGAGTGTTCTTGGTGATAATTTGTATAAGTTCTATCCACTAATAATATAGTAAATATTTAGATAATTTAATACATTTTTTTTCAATCTTTTCCACGTACATCTTATTCATAAGGTGAATGAGACTAATTTCGTATATGAGATCGTGAACAGTCACTTTCTTTATTTTTCACTTGAACTTTGTAGAGGTTGAAATAAAAAGAAAGCGGACTCAATTTATTGATTTCAAATTTGATCTATTTCTCGATTTGTACGTGTTATGCTTGTGTTGGAATTATATTTATCTTCTTTATATCTGTTTCTACAATTTTGTAGGATGTTCTCGAAGTGAAAACGTGACTAAATTAAATATGAGTTTGTAAGAATTAATATAATTCGCGAAAATAAAAGGACCACATAATTATTGTACACAAGTAGAGTTAATAAATACCAAAATTGAAATCGAATACCTTGCAACGGGCAAAGACATGAAACATGTTGGATTGGACTATATATGACCCTTCAAATCTCTTACTATAAATTCTAAATAGAAAAATACACCGTAAGTAATAAACTCGTGTAGATAATATATATATATATATATATATATATATATGTATGTATGTATATGTGTGTGTATGTATGTATTAGTGTGTGTTCCATAAATTTAGACCTGTCATTATTTTGATGAACGTTATATCACAAAATCTTTGAGAATGACAAGCCTTTAGATTTTAAAGATTGCCCTGTTCCATAAGGCACCGTTAAGAGGAACCACTTCAGATTGATCACTCTTTAGGAGTCCACCTGATATATATATATATATATATAATGAAAATACTGTAAAATATAATCTCCTCTCCAAAATCAAAATTAAATTATGGATTAAACGTGACTACCACTTTGCATTTATCAGTATTTTCTTTTGGTGTCCAATAAATCAATTTAGCTGAGATGTTATTGTTTCTGTTATTTGAGACAAGATGTAAAGAGATTTGAGCACGTTGTCTAATGTGGCAAGTGTATACTTTATTCGTCTCAAATTATTTATCGTAATTTTAATAATAAGTATATTAAATTATTTATCATGATTTTAGAAATCCAAGATAATCTTTTTTTTTTAATTTTACTTTTATAGTAATTATTTTTAAAGACAATAAATATCCCAATAAAATAAATATTTTATAAAAAGAAGTTTATTTTAAGATACAAATAAATATTTATAAAATAATAAAAAGAAAATACTTTCTAATTAATATTTTATTAAACAATAAATAAAAAAGAACACAATAAATAATTTAAGAATAATTTAAGATCGAGGGAGAGCACTAATTAGGACAAGATGTAAAGGGAACATGACTACAGACGCAAATTTAAAATTTAACTAAGATGGATATTTGATACATCATCACTTGAGATACAACTTACAAGGGCAACGAAAACCAGAGCCTGTAATTAATTGTAGAAATATAGCCACCAGATTCAAGTGGCAAGTAGTAACGCAAACCACAAATTTGTTTATTTTTTAAATATATAGAATGAAAAAACATGCATGCATTAATTCAGGTGGCCATTTTTTGGAACGTTTCTCAGAGCAGAAAAGAACCGAAACAGCAATTCCAATAATGTCAGAGAGATGAATGAATTAAAACTCTGCCAGTACATCGTTTATTTTTTCTTGTCTTTTTGTTCAAAGTCCCTCCAAAAAAGATTTAATTCCGACTAGTAAAATTAAAGTTTTCTCACCCACCCCAAGTTATCCCAAGATCTTCAGATACTGCACAAGATTAATGGCTTATGTATAAATCTGACACGTAAAATTAAAGATATGTAGATTTACATCAGCCCAATTCTCAGAAATATTTTTTTGGATATATCAACAAATCAAAGGCAATCCCACAGAAGGAGTTGTATACATTGTCATAAATTATATCAATCAAGTTATTTTTACGTGTTATAGCAAAAAAGTTAAATTTTATATAACGTTAGCATAAATATTTCTTTTATAATATCAAGTCATTTAAAGTACATCTATATATATATATAAACTTTCTTAAAATATTGATTTGAAATCTTCAAAATAAAATTTGTTATCCGCTACTATAGCATGTCAAAATGACCTAATGATAAAAGAATTATTCACACTAACGATGTATATTTACTTAAATAAATTAATATATAATTTTTAATTTTATAATTTTAAAAAGTATAAAAATAAATTAAAACGAAAAGAGTAATATTAAAATCAAGATCCCAAGAAAGTGCAGGAGCTCCACACGTGCAGAAGAATGTATGGATGTATCCCAGAATGAGAGCGATTCCCCAGCTTCACTTGGATCCTTCAACTTGTTGATATTTTTGGTATTTACTGCAACAAGAAACTTTACTCAAGTCTGTTAAAAAGAAAAAATTATATATAGAAAGAGAAATTAAAAGAGAGATTCCGCTGCAGTAGCTCTTGTGGTTCCAAAGCAGACGAGTCACTCACTCACCCACCCAATATTTTAGATTCTTCTCCAACTAATGGAGTCAGAAATTTTTACTAAAAAAAAGTTTAAAATATAAAAAATAAATATAAGAAAAAATTAAAAAAAGTTTGACATTTACTATATAAAAATAAAAAATAATTTTAATTATCTTAAAACAATATAATTTTTTATAAAAAAAAATTCAAATTAATCCCTCGACCTTATCTGACTCTCTGCATGTCTCGTAGGTAGCTTCAATTCCTCCTCTCAGACTCTCACCTCTTTATAAGCACCTGAAATGCCCACCCTTGTTTCTCATCACCCCATTAGTCATTAGCCTATTTCTCTTTTGTTCTCTTTTTGAAATAATTGTCACTTTTGTAAACGTTTTCATTTCTAGTGGATAGATATGGCATCAAGCTCACTTCGATCCTCATGGACTCCGCAGCAAAACAAGTTGTTCGAAAGGGCTTTAGCCCAATTCGATAAGGACACACCGGACCGGTGGCAGAATGTGGCTCGGGCCGTAGGAGGTGGAAAATCGCCGGAAGAAGTCAAGAGACACTACCAAATTCTTATTGAAGATCTCCGGCGCATCGAATCTGGTCGTATCCCTCTTCCTACTTATAACACCAACGAAGAACAAAGGTACTTTATTAAGTTTAATTAAGTTATATAACAAAGGTTTTTAATGTCACTCACAATCATATAACCTCATAATTAAGTACTACTAATACTTTCCCTTTCGTGTCTTTCACATATTCAATTCTAAATTTTTTCTATTTTGCAAAAAAAAAAAAAAAAAAAAAAAAAAAACTGATCATTAAGGAAATTAATCTTGCATATTTTGTGTAGTTTTAATGATTTTTCATTTCACAAACAATTCAGTAGATAAATACTTGAAATAAATACAAATTCCGAATTTCAGAAACAAAATAAATGTACGTACGTGGTAAAAGAGATCATTAATGGTTAAAAGAGATGGAATGATGTCATAAGTTGCATGTAACCCTACTTATCCTATTCTAATTAAGAAGAGTCCTTCAATCTTTAAATATTTGAAAAAAAATAAATAAAAAATGCTGCAAATTTAGTCCTGCAAAGTGAAAGGATTTTCTTGATTATGATTAATTAGAGGATTAATTAACCTTTTTACTACTACTTTTTTATTAATTCATTTTCTTTTGTAATTCTTGAGTAGGCTTCTGAGGTATCTGAACCTGCACTAGCGAAGATCTGTGTTGACAAGAAGATATTAAGCTGGATATTGTTACCTAGCAAGTCAAGTGTATGACCAAAAAAAAAAAAAAAAAAAGAAGCATAATTTACCTTCTCGTAATTATGTGAAATAGTATTTTTTGGCTACTTCCATCAAGTTTTATTGTATTGTATTAGTACCCCATTATATTATCGAATCTCTCGTGTCTTTTCATAGGTGTGCCAGTGTCTCAATCTTTAAAAGAAATGAGCATAATTTACCTCACAACATGTCGAATAACTGCATGTGTTGTTCTAAGGTACAAAAGAATTAATGAAAATATAATATTATAGCATGCCTAAGATCATCAATTAATTACAACTTTAAAAGTTCAAAAGATAATTAATTCGTACGCGATCAACAAATACAACAATAACGCACTGTAAAATTAAACTCTATTAATTACATAAAATTAAACAGGAGTAGTTGTTACTCATTAAAATAGCCACTCTATTCAAAATTAAGGATCATGGTTATATATTTTGGAAAATGACAATGAAAGTTTTCAGTTAATTTGTAAGTACGTAAGGGCTTTTTCAATCCCCGAAAAATCATTTTGGCTAAAAATTCATGTTGGGTCGGAAAAGGACACATTAAAATTGATACGCAAAATATATACTTATGATGATTGCCTTGATGTGACTGTTTGGTATTATTATTCCCTTCATCTCTTCTCCATACCTATGAAATAATTCCATCACCATCTATATATTATCCAAATCAGATAGTACTGGAAATAATGGCAAACGCAGATAGACCATGAAGGAATTTATCCACTAGAAATTGGGCAATTAGATTAAAATTGATAGATATATTACAATTCCTGACATTTTTTGCCAAATAATAATTTTAGTAATAGAAATTTCTTTTAAAAACTTTGATATTGTATAATCATATTAATTAAATATAACCGATAAAATACTATGAAAATTCATATTTTTTCCCGATTTCATACTTCAAAATAACTTATTAAATTAATACGAGAATTAATTTTGTTAAAGACATAACTTCAACTCTCTTTGCATATGATAAATGGAAAACTTACGTGGATATACATTTACGATCATCTATATCATCAATATAGTTGAAATATACACTATTTATACATTCCCGTCACACTAGCGATGGGAAATAACACGACAAGACTATTATATATAAAATTTCAAGCAAATTAAAAGTGATTTCAACTTGTTTCAAATAAAAAATTATACCTAAAAATGCTTATGTGATATCAGCGTAGCGCATATACATTTTCATGGATATCATTGTGACATGTGTATCATGTATATCAGTTCTATTACATTACAAATTTTCATGTATATATATATATATGATATACATGAGATAAAAGGATATACAATGTACCATTATACCCAAATATACATGGGATGTAGTCGGAATACACAGATGGATTCGTCTTAACCTCTCAAATGCTCCTCAAATCGTTTTCATGCACCTCTAAAATTAATATTCATGTTCATTAGGATATTTTCAATAATATCTAATATCTAATCGAAACAAATCACAAACACATAGTTTTGAATCAAAAGACAAAGAGAGAGAGGGGGTGGTTATACTCTATTATAATGATGGATAGATTTGGGGAAAATTTTAAGAGATTAATTTAAAGCTAGCTTAATGGAAGGTTTTTTTTTAAGTTATGAGATACAAATTTTGTAGCCTTATAACGTGAGTATGGGCTACCAAATGTCTATGTTGCAAACTTAGAGTTGTTTTATGTCATTTAATGAGTCAGTTTGTGTCAAGTTCTCAAAGTTATATTATCAAGCAATGAGAATTTGAAGAAAAACAAAATATTTTATGTTAACCTTAAATATCTTTTAAAATGTTACATAATCCATTGTGAATGGTATAGATTGATGCAAGATTGTAACAACACTATCCTAATAAACAATTTAGAAAAAAATGAGTATGAATTTTATTGTATATATTCAAAAATCTGATAAGAGTTTCATCAATTTTATCAAGTACATGCATTGCAAGTAAGGAATCTAATCCAAAGTCTACGATACTCATATTTTTCCAGCACATGCATTGATATTAGACTCCTTGTACAACTAACAACAAATAATTCTAAAATATCTCATCAATTTTATTCGCTTCTTTGCTCTTGTACCTAAAGAGCACTTACTAATTTTACAAGAAAGATGGTACGGAGATCTTTAGACACTTGTACAACAGAGATATGAGACTCAAATCTCTCTCTAGAATAGTCAAAAGTATCTTTTCAATTACTTTATTATCATAAAATCCTCGCCAAACAACCTGATTCTATTGACAATCAAAGATCCTGTCAGAGTACTTAGTGATGGCCTCATCCTCTCGCATTCTAAGAGATGCAAAATCTTTTTTTGAAATTCAAGAACTGATTTTGTCTAGCTCGTTCACTTCCTTGATATTTCTTTTCTAGTTTTTTCCAAACTTCTTTTGCTGTCTCACATGCAATGATTTTGAAAATAGAATCCGCATCTGTAATTTGAATTGCAATTTTGGCTTTGCATTTTTTTGATTTTCTCTTCTGAATGAATTTTGATTTGGGTAGAAGTAGAATTTTTAGGGAGTGATTTTATGGGGTTTTCTTCCATTACAACTTCCCGCATTCATAGACTTCAAGACCATTGCTTGCTATGATTGAAAGATATAGTTAAAAGTAACATGTATTAAAAATTATTTAAAATTGGTACTAGTTAGAAATAGCCCTGGATGTTAAAAATTAGCACAAGTTAAAGTAGGCCAAAAATATGTATGAATTAAAAGCGGTCGAATTTTTTTTTTTCAAGAAATACACAAACCCATTAAGATGATGAAGACGTTGATACTAGTGTTAAGATTTTTTGGAGCCATATGTCACGCACGGACTTAGACTTCGACTAAACACACCGTGCGGCACTTGACAACTCGCTCACGAATCTTTCACGCTCTTGCAAGCTCAAGTAAGCCCTTTCAACTCTAGATCGCCAAGAGAATATTGCATAAGGAAGAAGAGAAATTTGCTAAGAGAAGCTTTTAGTAATATAGAGAACTTGATTAATTTTTCTTGATGATTATACAAATGAATGACCTCCTATTTGTAATACTCACTTAGGGACTAATATGCAAATAATTATTATTGTACAAGTCTACATATTTACAAATAAGTCTTTTTTTAGAATTCTCTACATGTCTAGAATTTTCCAAGGACTTTCCTAGAAATTCCATAAGACTCCAAGGTCTTCCATGGAAAATCTCTATAGTTTTCTAGAATACTCCACTAAGTATAAGATTTTTGCTTATGTAAGCCTCTACATGACAAAAATATATGCCAAATGACTCCTACGTGGCATGATGACATGGAAAGTCCTCCGACGTAGCTAAAATAGGGCCATGACCCAGGTTGATGCATCGTTTTCCCTTTCAAGAGACAAATTAAAATGCACTCTTCAATACCTCTCATAATCAGTTTTAAAGATCATAAACACACATTTGAATACATATTCTTCTTCAAGGTAGTCCACAATCTCCCCTAATGTTTGATTAATTGAAATAGGTTCGGAGCTTGCATCCATATATAACACATATCAGCATAAATATAACATTGTGAAGTGAGAGCCATTTTCATTGTCTCGTAAATTACCGATAAACTCATAACATTATTGATTTCCTCATCACACAAATTACTTAAAAGACCCTACTTTGTGGCAGGACTACACTCTATACTTGATATGTTGTTGTATTTTATATATTAATATCAAATTAGGTGTACTTTAAATTAAATAATTTGAGTTACCTGTTATTGTTAATCATAATAGTTCTGAGGTTTAACATAAACAGTACATAGAATATGTGAAATACTTTCTCTGTCTATTCTTATTTATTTAGTAATGACTTGGCACACTCCCGAGGAGTAATAAATAGAATGATAAATTTATTTTATCATCTTTTGAATATAATAAATTTAATGCTTTGAAAAATGTATTAAAAAATAAATATAAGGGTAAATTAAGAATTAAGTGATAAGTTATATTTTGATTTTTCAAACTGGACAAATAAAAGTGAACATCTATTTTTAATATACTCCCACCATTACAAAATAAGTCGTGTTTTAGCTTAGGCGCACTTATTATTCATAGAAAGAAAGATATAATTTACTAATTTATCCTTAATAAATACCTTAAAAAAGATGTAGCTCTTTATTAGTTCTTTAATTATGTAGAACTTCGTTTACTTAAATAAAAATAAAATTAAAAAAAGTTATTAATATTTTCTTAATTATGTGAAATATTATTTATTTAAAAAAATAAAAAAATAAAAAAATTATTTAAAATTAAAGAGAATAATAAATAAATAAAAATAGACTAAGAAAGTAATATTAGCGAAAGAGGTATGATCGTACCTCAAGAAAATCCCTGTAGAGATATTGAGGGAACCAAGAAATTGTCCTATCTATAGCTGTGCTTGACATAACCATAGGTTCACTGTAAGGATACAATTGGGCCAACTTGAACCCAACTACTCCTCCATAACTAAATTAAAAAAAATTAGGCCCATACGTGAGTAGTGCTTTTAAGACAAATAAAATTAAATAAAAAAGTGTTTTACATGATATAGTTAAATAGACGTTGATATTATTTTATTAATTTTTGTTGATTTATCTATTGATTAAGTGAAAATTTTTACATAATAATATATTCTTAAAATTTGTCAGAATTATTAGATTAGATTTATTACATAACCTAATAAATTTTATGATGATTCGCTCCGATGATCATCAAGATTTGTGAATATGGCCAATTTCTGACGATTTTGGCCGTAATTTGTTTTTATAATTTTTTAAAAATAAGGTTAAAATTTAAAATGGCGGCACCGAAAAACCTTTCCGTTGATAGTTGCAAAGTCGGGTATCTTGACCCGGCCCATGTTAGCGACCCAATAATACAACCAAAAAAAAAAAAAAAAACTTGTTGCTCAAGTCAAGTGGTACATTCTATAGAAAAGAAGAAGGTCCCCGATCCTTCTCAAACCGTGTGATCAGAAAACCAGGTGCTCTCTATTTCGGAAGGTAAGCAACAAAACTCATCTCCTTCGATTTTAATTCCTCTTTTTTTTTTTTTTTAATTCTTTCAATATTGATTCAAAATCTCAATTGCTCAAAATCTATCTCTGCATATAGCAATAAACGGAAGATGCAATGAAATCGCCCAGAAATCATCTATTTCTGGGTTTACTTAATTTCGGTTTTCATAGCAGCATTAAATCGGCAGCTTATGTGCATTTTTGTTTCCTTTAGTTTTTACTATGGGATTTGATTGCTATGTTCATTGGATGTATGATGAGATAAGAACTTGTGATTTTACCTGTATATGTAGTACTTAGCTTAATTATACACTAATTTGGTATTTGGATATGGTTGTTTGATTGATTGATAGTACTTTATGCTATAAGGGTTATGCTTCATGAATCCTTTAGTACCCATAGAATGGAAGCTTTCGATCGATTATTTCGCCAATTTTGACTGTCTTGAGAGTTATACACTAGCAACTTCTTTCCAGCTTAGGTTCTTGCCTTGGGAAAATTCACTTTTTGCTTTGTGAATAATATATCTTTGTGGCATAGTCTAATTGGTGAGATCACAGATATTGTGTCTGAATTAAAAGTAAATTCCATAGATATCTGAAATTTTTTTGTACCTCTTAAGGATCATTACCTGACTTATTCCTTTAGGTTGCGATGTAATCTATTCGTGTGTGAACCCTGCCTCAGTGGTATACCTTTTGAGTGTACCAGCAGTAAGATATTCAGTATTGGAATGAAAAAACATAAACGAGTAGGGGACTTGATCGCAGTTTGCTATTAATGCTTCAACACAATCTTTGGTTATTGAAGATAGCGGAAGAGGCCGGGGGGGGGGGGGGGGGGGGGGCGTTCCAAATGGAGCAAAATGTACATGAGGATTAGTATAGCCTACAAACAACTACTTTGGGATTGAGACATAATTGTTGTTATTGACTTGATTTTTATTCTTGGTCAGTATTTGTCTTCTGTGGTGCATGCGAAGAAATAAAATAGTTATCTGTGATGTTGATAAACCTTTCAGCTTAGATAAGAGCTTTGCAAATCAAGGATATGGCAGCAGAAAATGTCCAAAATGATAAGCCACCATCCCCTGTTACTCCAAATCCAGCCGCGACTTCATGTCGGAAGAAGAAGAGCGAACAAGCGTCTTTTCTAGAAGATATCAAGGATCACATGGATGAATTCATTCATGCTTCTATGGAGGAACACAAAACCTGCTTCAAGAAGACCATCCAAAAGGTACTGCCAATACTTTCACCACAGATAAGCAGTTTACACAGACCCTAGAAAGCATTGCATTTGTTACTTTGAATTTAACTGATTGCTAAGCTTTTCCAATGCACAATTCAGATGTTTGGCATGTCAAAAGTTGTTGCAGAAAGGAATGCTGAGGCTAATGAGGTTGAGAGTGCTCTTCCCCTCCAAACAACATTGGCCAAATAGGATGTTTGGCACCTCTTGAAATGATAGACTAGTATTAAAAGGGTAGAAAAGAATGACATATGACTATTCACTATGTTAATGTTTTAGTGATCTATGGGATGCTTTTGACTTGTAAACTTCACTTTCTTACTTCCATTGTCTTCTTTAATATTGCAATTGAAGTGGATGGATTCTCTGGAGTTCTGTACTCTTTGCACCAGTGATCTTGTTTTTGTGAAAGAATGACAAAAGTGGTTAAACTAGTCTCATGTGTTCAATGAATCTCATTCTAAACATTAAGCTATGTAACAAAGATCATTAGGATTTGCATATTCATGTTCTTGGATCTAATCATCCTGCTGAAATTATCTATTTCAGAGGTATCCAATGCCTTTGATACAAAGTTGTCAATCACCACCTAAAAGTTAAAGAGTAAGAAATAAAAATATGGAAAGAGTACATTACAATAACAGTTTCAGTCTAATTCTACGATATAGAAGTATACTACAACAACTAAGTATAAAAGAAGTATGGGTGTGCATGTGTCAGATTAAAACACTTTTATGAGTTGATTCATCAAAGGGAGTATATAGTAGGAGTATATGATTTTTACATTAACACCCAAGTCAATGAAATATTCTCTCAAAAGTGGCTGGGCGTTTTCACCAGAAGTCCAGAACTACTCTACTTTATTGGGATAAAAAATAATTATACATATATAAACTCTATTGATGATAGTTGTATATGTATAAACATTAAGGCTGTGTTCAATATGAAGGAAAATTTTCTGTATCTAATTTTCTCACGTTTGATCGATTAAAAATTTTGAAAAATAATCTTTTTAGGAAAATAAACTCTTTCGAAATAAGAAAATTGACTTATCTAATAAAAATAGAGAAAACAAGTCATATTGTCTTTTTTCACTCTCGTAAATATCCATCCCACTTACTCTAACCCCGCCCAACAATCCCCCTCTCAACCCTCCATTCCCCACCAATCACTCTACCTCACTCCATCCTCATCCTTATAGTTTTTGTTTTTTAATAAAAAACAATTTATTTTTTTTAAAAATATTTTCTTGAAAAATATTATTTTTCACAAAATACATTTTCCTTTATACCCTACAGACCCTAAGCTTCAATTTAGATTTAATGAACTTTTAATTTATTCAACCTTTAATTGTGAGCACATAATTGTTTCTCCTCCTTTTTAACTTACCAAAGACATTAAAAAGAAAGGCATCCTGAAATGAGTCTTCCTGACTGATGGTCTCAAAGGTGTTATTCATTCAGATTAGCCATACCTTATACAAGGATATTATCATTGTGACATATATTGTCGTTATTCCTTTTTAAAGGAATACTCCCACTCCATTAATTTCTCTGTATTGAAATTATTGTCCTTTTGTACCTGCATTTTCTAGGCCATTCCAAATTGTGTTTGGGGTGGTAAAATTCAAGTTTTTGCCCCGATTACTTTTATTTTAGGGTGATTTTAATTTTACTCCTTAAATTAATAGGTTTTAATATTTTTTCTTTCAGTATTTTAATTAATAAAAATGAGATAAAAATACCCCTAATATTATAGAAGAAAAACGTAAAAAAAATAAATTCGCAAGGCATTGGCTAACCCTAAAAAGCAGAAGTTCATGTTAACTTATGTCTGGTCGACATAATTTCATTTTATTGAAATTCCACCTGCTTTTGTATAGGCATGAATTGAAATTTCGCCTGCTTCTGTTCAAGTTACTTAACTTATGCCGGGTAGCCATAATTTCATGTTTATTAAAATTGTGCCTATGTAGAAACAGGCGCAAGTTCACTAAACGAAATTATGCCTACCAGACATAAATTAAATAACAGGTATAAGTTCGTGTTATTTAACTTATGCCTGGTGGGCATAATTTCATGTTATTGAAATTGTGCCTATGCAGAAGCAGGCGCAATTTTAATAAAATGAAATTACGTCGACTAGGCATAAGTTAACATGAACTTCTTTCTTCTAAGGTTAACCTATGCCTTGCGATTTTATTTTACTTTTTGCGATTTTTTAAAACCATTTTCTTAAATAATATTACGGCATTTTTGAACATTTTTAATCACTTAATGTCCCGAACGGCACAATTTAAAGAACATAATTTTTTAGGAGCAAAAATCAAAGATCACCTCAAAATAAGGGCATTTATGCAAATGACCCGGTAAAATTAGTCCGTAAAAATATAATTAGTTCAGCTCATTTAAGTTTGAGCGGATCATTAATTCGTTTAATTATCAGTTCAATTCATTTCAATTCATAAAAAATTGTATTGATAAGAAGATTAAATTGACCCATGAGAAATTTTATTATAGTATTTTTAGTAAGACATTTTCATTTATTTGATATGTTCTACATAGTAAGAATAAAGAAAAAAATAGTTGTATTACGTATTAAAAATTATTAAAAAAATAAAATAAAGAAATTATAGTAAGAATAACATATCGGATTATGACCTGCATTTTATCCTGTATCGTGTCAAATAACAAATTAACAGCCCACCATTTATTAACTCAACTAATTTTGACCGACTTAAAAATTAACACTGCTAACTTATTTCTTAAATTTGCATAGAATAGCTCAGTTTCATTAGTTGGCACATAATGAATTTTATATATTTATTTGGTCAATGAAAGAGTTGAGTAAAAATAAAAATTTTACTGCACCAGTTATTTTTATTTTTTTATTTCATATGCATTCTCCCTCATTGTGATTTTTTATCTATCTATGTTCTTCCATAAATTCTCTCCATTAGAATTCTATTACAACAATGAATCTCCAAATAAATTAAATAGAATTCCACCGTATATTTATATATTTATTGTGTGTGCCTTTTTCTCCCAAAGGAAAAAAAATAGATTTTGAGGTTCTTTATCTTGCGGTTGGGATTTTCTTTACAAATTTTAAATTTTTTATTCTAAATTCAATGTGTAAGGCTAGTTATTCAAATAAACATGTCAAAATCGGGGTAATGGCTCCAATTTTCAAGAGTCTCCACCTACAAAATCATTCCCGTATCCAAGTCGAAGAAAAAAACTTTGGAGATTGACAATTCAAGAATAGGCAAAACAAATTGCTTCTGATTCTGTTATCTATCATTAATTTTGAGTGAAATTCTCAAAAGAGAAAGTATTTAGACAATAATTTTAGATATACATACATACATATATATACATACATATATATATATATATATAGAGAGAGAGAGAGAGAGAGAGAATTTTGTGATATACGTGTGATTTATTTTCTGTTCAATAAATAATTTTTTTAAAAAAGACGGTGATGTATGCAATAAGTATATGTATACATTCAATTTAATATAGGTAATTTTGTGATATACATATGGTTCATGTATACATAGATATAATGAAATTTATGATACATTCAATATATATGTATATATTCATATTATAAAAATATGAATTTAATATAATATAGACAAAATATATTGTAAATATTTAATTCATGTATATATTAATAACTTGATATACATTTGTTTGCATTTATATTCGCACAAAAATAATAAAAGAAAAGGATAAGGGAGAGGCAGAAGAGGAGAGAAAACACTTACCTACTTGGCTAAATTGAGCATACTTTTAGCCTACAAATAAGAGATAAAAACTATTTGTTGTTATATAAATTCTTATTATATAACAACATTTTTATTTAGTTGGCTAAATTATATCAATATTTTTAGGTCTATAATTTGCTAATTGTTTTTTACTATGCTAATGACAATTAATTATGAGAATGGTATATTTATGTCAATTACTCCTTACAATTTAAGTTGCTTCAAAGCCAACTCAAAGTAAATTTACACATTTCTTATAAGTTACTCCCTCTGTTTCATTTTATTCTGTCTCTCAGCTCTCTATATTTTTTTAATTGTTCATTTTAACAAATTAATTGAGTTATATTATTTTTTTTCCATACTATCCTTATATTAATTACATAGAATAATAGTACTTGAGTTTAGAGTTTCAGAACATCATTAATAAAATTAGTTTAGTAAAATACATTCTTAAAAAAAATTCTTAAAAATATGTACTAAATTAATATGGATCAATTAAAATAAAATGGAGAAAATAGTAATTTAGGAAACATAGTTAGTAATTTGTTGCAGTCATTCAAAGTTACACTGTGTTTGTAAAATATTTTTATATCATCGGTAAATAAAACTTATATTGCAATGTAAATATTACGATATGTTGAGTTATAAATGTTTCACATGTTATATAAAAGCATTCAAATAAGTTAAAGCATTGATTTGTGGATCCATGCAAAGGACCTTAATTCGGACAACATAATTATATTTATATATATATATATATATATAAACGTATTTTGTGGTCAAAAAAAGATAATTTCTCTGCGTCTATATATGTATATGTGTGTATGAATGCACACACATTAAAATTAAAATGTGCGTGCATTTTCAAATTTAGTGTTCATCTGCGCTAAAATTTCAAAAAAAAAAAAATTGATTGAATGTTCAGATTCAGTCATATCAGACAAAAAAATTCGCAAGAACAAACAAACATTTTAAAAAAAGATGTTGAATGTGAAGTTGCACGTTTTTTATATAGAAAGAGATAAAACATGAATGTTATTATAAAGTAGAAGGAATTCAAATGCTTCCTTCAATTCAGATAGTACATCCACGAAATTTGTGACAACAACACAAATACTATTAACTTGGACGTACAAATTAAAGAAATTAATATACACTTCACTTGAATTTTCAAGAAGTAAATGCGATATTCTGATTATTGTTTTTTTGGCAGCTAGTAGTAAGGTTACTTTCTTGCAAGCAAATGTTGTGTCATATGTAGTGGTAGCTTAATTAAGGTTGCATTTTTCTTTGCCTCATTGCTTCGTCGGAGCCAAATATTTGCATCCTGCATCAAATGTATATTCGATGAGAAACACTATTACGTGTGGCTATTTCGAGATTTGTATTTAAAAAGTTGTTATATATGGAGATTATTTGTATGTACAGAAAGAAAAATTCAAATAATGACATGACATATTTAAAATCATATATAAAAATGGTTTGATATATTTTAATAATGAGTTCATTTGCATTCAATAAAAAAAAAATTCGAATATACAAGAATATGAGTGGGCAGGTAGGAGCGGATATATGTAGAGGAGGTGGGGTTGCCATGGCATGCCACCCGATCGCTCTGGTAAAATTTCATGTATGTTTCAAAGGACCGAGCCACGATCGAGACTCACTTTCCTAATTAATTCAACCTTTTTTTCCTTTTTTCCTTTCTTCTTCTTTTCTTAATTTTTATTTTCATCTTTGTTTTCTTCTCCCTTTGAATAATCCAGTTTTATTATTTATTTAGACTATATATTTGCTTTTGTGTTTATTTGTATAAGATTTTTATAATTTTCCTTTTCTTGATTACAAATTGGACCACATATTTTAGTTTGATGATCACATATTTTTTGTGCACTAAAAATCTTGTAAATAGAAATGAATTAATTAAAAATAAAAAGGATCCATCAAATGTACATTCTAATTAAATTTTCTTGACTAGTGATAGCTTTGCATTAAACACAATGACACTCACCTCCATTGAATCCTGAATCCACCTCCGTAGATAGGCAACAGAAGAATAAGAAAAGAGTAAGGACAAAATGATAAAGCAAGAATTTCGACCTCTTAATTTACTATAATTTCATTTTTGTAAGATCATTATCCCTTTCTCGATAAATATCTTAAGGTGCTAGTTAGTGAGATATGACACTTTTATTTAGTTAACTATATCTTGAGTACGTTCCTTTGTGCATGCAGGCTAGGCCTAATTTGTTCTTATAGTCCAAATTACCAAAAAAGAAAAAGAAAAAATTTTTTTGACATGAGTAATAAATATGATTGGAGATTACACTTAGAACTCAAATTTATCTGTTCTGATATCACGTTAAATTATTTATCAATAGTACGTAAAAATATCATTAGAGAATCATACCTTAATTCTAATTGGTATCAGTGCCTCCACGACCACCCCCACGAGTGTTCCTGTAGTTAGGGAAGGGCACGCCGCCACTCTCGATGAACATGATATCATGGATAAGTATTTCATAATGTCGCTTGACATCTTCAGCAGTTTTATTCCCTCCAACAGCCTTAGCAACGTTGGACCAACGGTCCGGAGTGTCCTTGTCGTACACTGCCAATGCCTTCTCAAATGCCTTGTTTTGCTTTGCAGTCCATGTGCCTGCTGATTCACCTCGGGCAGCTTGAGAAGAAGACATTATTTTATAAATATATATATATTGAGATCGATCGACTCAAGTAGTTTTAAGCTAGTGAAGAGCTGGTGATGAGTACAATATTGTATCAAAGGGGTGCTATTTATATAGGCTCCAGAATTAGAGGAGAGGAGGGAGGGGGGAAGAGGGGGGGGGGGGGCGGGGGTCCAGAAAGATATTGTAAGAATTTTAATGATTTGTCTTCCTAGGAACCACAAGAGGAGCACGACTAACAAAGCTCGATCAAACATATGCTTAAGTATGATAAAGTAATTTTACGTAGCGACATAGTAGAATTTTAATATTTAATTTTTTTATTATAAAATTATTGAGTTTCATTGAATCCAATCCGTTATTTATATGCTTGATCCGTCGTGTTGGTATGTATTTATCAACAGCTAGAGCAGGTTTCATGAAAGACTTCTTCTTGCTCTTAACTTGAATTTTTTAAAGGAGTAAATAATAGAAGTGTTCAAGTTAATTTGCACATATTTCGACTATAACAAACGCTAATAAAAGTTCTCCAATACGATCATATAAAAATTATTTTGTTAAAGCTGATTAATGCATTTCTTTTTGCTCAAAATGCCCATTTCACAAGACATTCTCTAGTATTCATTTGAGAAACTTCAACTTTTAGACATCTCATTTTACTTCTGACATATTTTTTTTAACTATAGAAATGTCATGGCTACTTAATATATATATATCAAAAATCTTCCTTCATTTTTAAACTTCTTGTCTCAGTACAACCTGCTAAATAATATGAAATGGATGTTTTATAATACTAAATGAAGCTAGTAAAAGCCAGATAATCCAAAAGCATCCGTTAAACTTAATTAAGCTTTAACTAATGCTACTATTGTAGCTTTAACCGGTCCTATTCTTCCACATATGGCATGTGACTAAACCTAATCATACTCGATTGGATTTGGTCTCATGGTTGGTTTATTGGGTTTGCCTAATCAAAATTTTTTAGAAATTCTAACTTATAATTTTTGATTTATAAACCCATTCAAACAGCCTCTAAGTAAATGCGCCTAGTATGTTAAATTACTCTTAGTTCCTTCGTGAATATGCCTTGTCCAATATTTTCATCATACCTTATATTGTTCAAATCCATTTAAAAAATCATTTTTCTTGAGCCGAGAGTATATTGAAAGAAGGTTTTCTATCTTTACAAGATAAGAATAAAATTGCATACGCACCACCCTCATCATATCTCACCTATGAGATTACACTGAATTTGTTATAATTTCTATTTTTTTTAAACTAAGAATATATCAAAAATAATCTTTCTATCTCATAAAAATAACGTTACAATCTTCTTACACTACATTATATCTTTTTCAGACCTCACTTATTAGATCAGGTTATGAATATGCTTGCCTCACAAATTGATCATGGGCCACAGATTCACTGTCCGTACAAAAATATTTTCACGGGGGGTGCACACTGCACAATCAATCATACTCGTTAACTAGCTAGCCCATATATGAAGTGTACTGTGCTCTTATCTTGACAGGAAGATATATATGATCTCTTTGTGTACAATAGTATTTTGTATGTTGGTGTTCCTTAAAGCTTGCCCACCACTTGTTTCGTCCGTACAATGATGGTGTTCTGTTTTTAATACCAGAAATGGCTAACACGTGTGACCTACTACTTTGCAGTTTGCACAAATGCATTTATTGGACCCCGTATGAATCCTCATTCTATTATTTTCTAGCTTGAGCAACCATACTATATAAATAAATTTATATTTATAATAGCGAACAATAAAAAATTGGGTTTTTGAATTTCTTACGAGAATTATTAGGTGCTTACTTTTCATATTTAATCTATCACCAAATGTTTATAGAAACACATTTAAACTATCAGTTGTTCGCTTTTCCTAATAGAACGATGGTGATATTTCAGATAGGGAAAATGAGGAATTAATAGTTGAGGTGTGTTTTCATAAATATTTGGTGATAATGAGTTTTCTATCTAAATGATTGTAATAATTCATATAGAAAAAACAAACAACTAATAATTAAGGTATATTTTGCTTAATAGTTGGTGATAATTCAAATAAAAAATTTGAAATAAGGATTGTGATTCATTCATTTTGAAGATCTTGATGGTTATAACTCTGTTTCTTATAATTCTTGTACCTTATTGTCGCTACCTGACATGATCCCATTTGCATATTATATTTACTGAGAGTAAATTTCTTTCGAATCCCGCATAAGATTTACTACCAGCAGAAAGTGTGACACTTGTTCGATTTTGATTCTTGATTAGACTACATGATATTTGATTGTGACACAAATGTATGGCACCTTACTTAATTACCCAAAATATCAAGTTTGGTTTAGTGATGGAACCAGAATTATACTGAGATATTTTTTTTTTTTTTACTAAGAGATAACAATACAAATAAATGTCAGTTAGATGAATAAATCTCGTATCCAACAAAGTCTCTGATAATCGGAACAAGAAACTCAAATTTTAAAATAAAGTTTCAGTCTAGTAAAAAAGTGTGAATAGCATTAACCATAGAACCATTACTTTCATCAACTACGCTATGAAATGTCAATAAATTATCAATGGATTGTGTTTTTTATCTTAACATTCTATAAAGAAAAAATTAAACTCTTAAAAGTAATAAAAAAGTGATCGCCACGTCACTTATAGGTCAATGGTTCAAGTTGTGGATCAGTCACTGCTATCTACATCACATCTTCTTGAAATGCGACATTTCTTCAGATTTTATATAAACACAAGATAATTCGTATATCAAACAATTTTTTTTTTTTAACCTTTTACAAACTATGATTCCGTGATACACCACAAGCACTGTTAATGAAATTAAATCACCATGTAACCAGAGCTTTAAGTTCTGTTTTTTAGGAATACTTAAATGCAGTTCAGAGAACTAACAATATCTATTAGTATTCTGTAGCTTAACTTTAGGCCAGGGTGAACATTTTAAATTAAAGCTTGCAAGGTGCCAATTTTTTGTTATGAGGTATTTAATTTGCAGCCATTGTGCAGATTTCGTTGGAGAAAATCACTGATCTTTTTAATTTGTTCCATCATCTTTATTGCTAGGATATATTGATAATTGATGTGTTAAATGGACGGGTTTAGCTAGAGGTAATATAAGTTTTTGTATAGAATGTATCTATTTTGGGTTGGTCTTTAATTTTTATTCTTCAAATTGGTTGTTGTTAATTTTTATCCTTACTGCTCATTTAATGAAAATTTATTGTCCAAAATTGTCCTAATTATGACTTAATTTCGCTAGACAAATCTTTTTAGAGAATGTTTGCATATGGAGACATAAGTTAAGTGTTATCTAATTGAATTCACATGGCAAATCTTACACGTAGTGTTTTTTTAAAAAAAAAATCATCAGACATAGGTTAGCCCTATAGGGCATAAGTTCATGCTATTAAACTTATATACGTCAAGGCTCAAGTTAGGCTAAGACATAAGTTGTGTATAAAATTAAACTTATGTCACACAGTACAAATTCATGCTACTGGACTTATGTTATGCTACTGAACATTTGCCCTAGACACAAGTTCATATTACTGATCTTATTCTATGAAGCATAACCTATGTAAACTTTTGCCATGAGGCATAACTTGTGCCAAAACTTATGCCTAGCGAATTTTTTTTTTTGCCTTGCGATTTGCTTTTGTTTTTTATTTTTTTGTTTGGGGCATTTTCGATCAATTTTTTTTACTTAAAATGCTGAAGAAAAAAATAAAGACTACGAATTTGAGAGACAAAAATTAAAGATCACCCTAATATAAGAGTAATTGTGACCCGAGATAATATACGGATTGAGATGGACTAAACAATGGGTTAATTTCTTTTTTTATTTTCTTTTTATTTATTTAATTTTCTTATTATGACTATATATTACGACATATCAAATTATCAAGAAAACATTATTTAAAAAATCACTATTTTCCATTTGAAATTTTTTATTGAAAAATGTCAAGTGGCTATTCTAATAGATATTTTGATTGAATAAGTGAGAAAAGAAAAAATAATAATGTTATCACATGAAAAAATCATGAAGCTTCCTACTATTTCAGTGAAAATCTTTTTCCCATCATGTGTTTTCCCAGTGAGCTGATTCAGTGGAAAATGAATAAAAAACTTATATTTTATAACACAAATTTTTCATTGATTTGCGATAAGAAAAATCATTATTTCTAGTAGCGAAAATTCCTTTTACAATACAAGAAATAAGGCCTTCAACGAGGAGAAATTCGGCTACTAGAAGTCCTAAGCTGATCGCTATTGATTAGTCAATAACGATCGGAAAAAAATCCACTCGTCACTGACCGGTAAAAGCTTTGTCATTAAAAGTTTGACCATTGAATATTATAATTTGATTGTTAAAAACTCTTTAGTGACGATAAGAAATCGAATTATCATGCTCCTTTTTAATAATTAAATTTCTCTTCACTGTCTTTTAATTTGTTTGAGTTAACAAATAAAAAAATTATTAACGCACCTAAATTTAAGTCGATTGGATGAATCATATTTCCTTAAGATAATTTTGTCACCCTAATAATAACTACTCCGTCTACTCCAAATTGCTCTGCTCGAAATACCTCACTATGATTCTTGGCATAGAACATGTAATCGTCAGAGAATATATAATGATAATGTTCCATTTAATTTTTATTGAGTTCCAACTTGTAGCCTTCGAGTTCATACTTGATAAGATTGTGAAGTCACATTTTTAGAGTAATATTAGGCATATATATATATATATATATATATATATATATATATATATATATATATATACAAACTACAATATTGTTCCATGAAAACAAGAAAGGAGAGTGTTAAACCAGAAATAATTAAGCATGATTTTGAATAAATGGCCATTAAATTAGCCAAGGCACAAATAAATATCTGTATGGAATATTGAGCTTGAAGGGACAGTAGAAATAGAACGTTTGATGGGGCAAAACCATACAATTTGAAGTGCAAGTGGATTATATTGACTATAGTACATAGCCCATTTAGCTATGGTCCATTCCCTTTATGTCAGCTGATGAATCCATCCAATTTCACTCCAAATATTCACTTTTTAGAATCCATTTACAAATAACTTTTCAAAGGAAAAGTTTAATTTTTATCGCTAAATATAATTTTGGATCGAACTCGATCTCAAAAATTAGCTCAAAAGAGAAAGAATTGTCCAGCTCATTCCGGTCCAATGTGTGGGGGCATTCAAAGGTTGGTGAACTTTGAATATTTGTCCAAATTTTTCCTATAAAAGGAGCCTCTTGCTCATTTGTAAAGATACACCAACAAAGAGAAAAGAAAAAATATATAAAGAGTGAAGTTTTTTCTTGAGTGACATTATAGTGAGGTGTGAGTAAAAAGAGGGTTATCTCTTTTGAAGTGTGTGTAGTGGTTACTTTGAGTGTTGTACTCGTGAACCATACGGTGTAAAATTCCTTACTATAGTGATATCATTTTGCTCCTCTTGCCCGTGGTTTTTCCCTTATTCAGAAGGGTTTCCACGTAAAAATTCTTGGTGTCATTGTCTTTCCGTTTTTGTCCCCTTTTTATTTTATTTGTAACCATTCTTGTATTATTCCGCATTGTGTTGCTCCGGTTTTTACCCAACAATCTGGTATCAGAGCCAAGGTTCTGTCTGAGTATGCTCTGTGGTTGCAGCACAATCTGATCTTCCACATCAGAAAAGAATTTCTTTGGTTATCCATATTTTTTGGGTGAACAATGGAAGCTAACACAAGTAGATCGATTACTTTGAATGGCACCAATTATGCCATTTGGAAGGGAAAAAATGGAAGATCTACTTTATGTCAAGAATTTTTATCAACCAGTTTTTTTCACTGTAAAGCCTGATAATAAAACAGATGAAGAGTGAATCTGTTGCACAGACAAGTTTGTGGATTTATTAGGCAGTGGGTTGATGACAATGTGTTGATCCATATTTCTGGAGAGACACATGCTCGAACCCTATGGGAGCATTTAGAAAGTTTGTATGCTCAGAAGACTGGTAATAACAAAATGTTCTTGATAAAGTAGATGCTAAGTTTGAAATACAACGATGGTTCTCCGATGACAGATCACCTGAATAACTTTCAGGGGATTATGAACCAGTTATCTTGCCAAGAGCAGTATTTTGAATGAAGAGATGAGACGAAAGTCTCAAGGTTCTCCATCGACGGATGTCCTGGTATCTAGCTCCAGGGGGAGAAGCAAGAGTCGTGGTTCTCAAGATAGAGAACATTATAGAAGCAAATCCAGAGGCAAACTTAAAAATATAAAGTGCTATCATTGTGGGATGAACGGGCACACAAAGAAGTTTAGCCAAAAGTGGAAGCAGGAAAAAGGCAAGGAGGAAAAGAAAGAAGATGGCAATGAAAATAACATAGCCACCGTCACCACTGAAGATCTTGTTACTGTCCTTGATGAGAATCTGATAAATATTACTTGCGATGAGTCAAGTTGAGTTGTGGACAGTGGTGCCACATCTCACATGACATCAAGGAAAGATTTGTTCTCATCTTATACTCCTGGTGATTTTGGAACTTTGAGTATGGGTAATGAGACTGTATCCAGGGTGGTTGGAGTTGGTACAATTTGTTTGGAAACTAGTATCGGAACTAAACTAGTTTTGAACAATGTAAAACATGCACCTGATGTTCGTTTGAACCTAATTTCTGTTGGTGTTCTGGATGATGAAGGATATGTGAGTACCAATGGTGATGGAAAATGGAAACTCATTAAGGGTTTCTTGGTTGTGGCTCGTCGTAACAAACGTCATGGTTTATACTGGACTACGACTTCTACTTGTGCTAACATGGTGAATGCAGTTGAGAACAATAACTCTTCAACGTCACTATGGCATAAGAGGCTTAGTCACATTAGTGAGAAAGGACTTAATATTTTGGCCAAGAAGAAATTATTTGGTGATTTCGGAAGTGCTAAATTACAAAATTGTGAGCACTGCTTGGCGGGAAAACAAAATCGAGTTTCTTTCAAGTCTCACCTGTAACACCCCCAGGTCGCCGCTTGTAGATATTGTCCGCTTTGGGCAGCTAGTCCCTCACGGTTTTAAAACGCGTCTACAAGGGAGAGGTATCCAAGTAATTATAAAGCACTCTTCGTTCTCCTCCCCAACCGATGTGGGATTTGCCTAAGGCAAGCCTCACACTGATACCAACTGTAACACCCCCAGGTCGCCGCTTGTTGATATTGTCCGCTTTGGGCAGCTAGTCCCTCACGATTTTAAAACGCGTCTACAAGGGAGAGGTATCCAAGTACTTATAAAGCACTCTTCATTCTCCTCCCCGACCGATGTGGGATTTGCCTAAGGCAAGCCTCACACTCACCCCCCCCCCCCTTGGGACTCAGCGCCCTCGCTGAGGTTTGCCCCACCACCGGCTCGGCACCGGCTCTGATACCAATTGTAACACCCCCAGGTCGTCGCTTGTAGATATTGTCCGCTTTGGGCAGCTAGTCCCAAACGCGTTTTAAAACCGTGAGGGACTAGCTGCCCAAAGTGGACAATATCTACAAGCAGCGACCTGGGGGTGTTACATCACCCTCATTCAAGAAAGACAGAGTTGTTGGAGTTGGTGCATTCGGATTTATGTGGTTCTATGAAGACAAGGACTTTGGGCGGTGCACTTTACTTTCTCACCTTTATTGATGACTGTTCAAGAAAACTCTGGGTCTATGCATTGAAGACTAAAGACCAAGTGTTGGGTGTCTTTAAGCAGTTTCAGGCTTCAGTTGAGAGAGAAATTGGAAAGAAGCTGAAGTGTATTCGTACTGATAATGGTAGTGAATATTGTGGACCGTTTGACAAATATTGCAGGCTTCAAGGTATCAGACACCAGAAGACTCCTCCTAAGACTCCTCAGCTTAATGGTTTGGCTGAGAGGATGAACAGAACCTTGATGGAAAGAGTCAGATGTTTGCTTTCAGAAGCAAAGTTGTCGAACTCCTTTTAGGGGGAGGCTTTATTGACCGCTACACATTTTATAAACCTATCCCCAGTTGTTGCTTTGCAAAGTGATGTTCTAAATAAAGTTTGGTATGGGAAGGATATTTTCTATGACCATTTTAGGGTATTTGAATGCAAAGCTTCTATACATGTGCCTAAAGATGAGAGGTCAAAGTTAGATGCAAAGACAAGGTAGTGTATCTTCATTGGTTATGGCCTTGATGAGTTTGGATACAGGCTATATGATCCAGTAGAAAAGAAGCTTGTGAGAAGCCGCGATATCGTCTTCATGGAGAATCAGAGCATTGAAGATATTGACAAAGCAGAGAAGCTGGAATCTTCAAGCTTTGATGGTGTGGTTAATCTTGATCAAGTACCTGATGTTGGTGGACTTGATGACAATGGTGATGCCCAGGATCGTGCTCCAGATCAACATGTTGATGATACTGTTATTGATGATGCAGTCACTGACGATGCTCCAGCTAATGAAGTTGTGGAAGAATCAAATATTCCACTTAGAAGGTCTACAAGACAGCATGTTCCTTTCTCTCGATATTCTCCTGATGAGTATGTGTTACTCACTGATGGGGGAGAACATGTTTGTTATGAGGAGGCCTTGGAAGATGAGCACAAGGACCAATGGATTGAAGCCATGCAAAGTGAGATGAAGTCTTTACATGAAAATAACACTTACGAGCTGGTAAAGTTGCCTAAGGGCATGAGAGTTCTGAAGAATAAGTGGGTGTTCAAAGTTAAAATTGAAGAACACAACTTGAAACCCGGATACAAAGTTAGATTGGTTGTTAAGGGATTTAGTCAAAGAAAGGGTATTGACTTTGACGAAATATTTTCACCTGTTGTGAAAATGACCTCCATTCGTACAGTTCTAGGTTTGGCTGCTAGTCTTGATTTAAAGATTGAGAAGATGGATGTGAAGACAGCTTTTCTTCACGGTGAGCTAGAGGAGAAAATTTATATGGAACAACCTGAAGGCTTCAAAGTGAAGGGTAAAGAAACTTTTGTGTGCAAACTTAAGAAGAGTCTTTATGGCTTGAAACAAGCTCCTAGACAGTGGTACAAGAAGTTTGAATATGTTATTGGGGAGAAAGGTTACAAGAAGACTTCTTCAGATCACTGTGTGTTTGTACAAAAAAATTTTGACGAAGATTTTATCACCCTCTTATTGTATGTGGATGATATGTTGACTGTGGGCAAGAATGCTTCCAGGATTGACGAGTTGAAGAAACAGTTGTTTAAGTCTTTTGCCATGAAAGATTTGGGTCATGCTAAGTAGATTTTTGGCATGAGAGTCACTCGTCTCAGAAATAAAAGGAAGCTTTATTTATCACAAGAGAAGTACCTTGAACGGGTGCTGGAGCGCTTCAATATGAAGAGCGCTAAGCCGGTTAGCACACCTCTTGCTGGTCACATGAAGTTAAGCAAGAAGATGTGCCCTATAACAAGGGAGGAGAAAGAGAGCATGGCCAAGGTTCCATACTCCTCCGTGGTCGGAAGTCTGATGTATGCAATGGTTTGTACAAGACCCGACATTTCTCACGCAGTTGGTGTGGTTAGCAGATTTCTTGAAAATCCAGGAAAGAACATTGGGTAGCTGTCAAATGGATCCTGAGGTACCTGAGAGGCACTACAAGTAGTTGCTTGTGTTTTGTAGGATCTCATCCAATCTTGAAGGGTTATACGGATGTTGATATGGCAGGTGACCTTGATAACAGAAAATCCACTTCTGGATATTTGTTTACATTTCCAGGGGAGCTATACCATAGCAATCGAAGTTGCAGAAGTGTGTTGCACTGTCTACAACTGAAGCAGAGTATATTGCTACTACTGAAGCTGGCAAGGAGATGATATGGCTCAAGCGGTTCCTTCAAGAACTTGGATTACAACAGATGGAGTATGTTGTCTATTGCGACAGTCAGAGTGCAGTAGACTTGAGCAAGAACTCCATGTATCATGCAAGGAAAAAACACATCGACGTCAAATACCATTGGATTCGTGGACAAATGGAGAGTGAATCATTTCATATCAAAAAGATTCACACAAGTGAAAATTCTGCAGATAAGCTGACCAAGGTGATACCAAAAGACAAGTTTGATCTGTGTAGAGAACTTGTCGGGATGAGCTCTCTCTGAGAAAATGGAGATACCTCCTTCAGATGCATGGGACTGGAGAGGGAGATTTGTGGGGTCTAGCCCCAATTCAACTTTTGCTGCACATATTCAAAGGTTGGGCATTCAAAGGTTGGCATTCAAAAGTTGGTGAACTTTGAAAGGTTGGACATTCAAAGGTTGTCCCCTTTGAATGTTGTACTCGTGAACCATACGGTGTAAAATTTCTTACTATAGTGATATCATTTTGCTCCTCTTGGCCCGTGGTTTTTCCCTTATTCAGAAGGATTTCCACGTAAAAATTCTTGGTGTCATTGTCTTTCTATTTTTGTCCCCTTTTTATTTTGTTTGTAACCATTCTTGTATTATTCCGCATTGTGTTGCTCCGGGTTTTACCCAACACAATGAGGGGATCATTCTCACCACCCATCCCCCATGGTCAGACAGTTTTTGGATTGGAGCGTGCATAATCAAGGACCGAAAGTATATTGTAAAAAAAACCTCCTTGCATGGTTCGGGGGGTCTACATCGGATCTATGGATCTGACTTTAATTCTATGCTAATTAAATAGACCTTGAACCTAACTCAACATCAAAATTAGAGTAAAAAAATGAGAATTGCCTAAACTATATAAAGAATCTCGGGATCCCGTCTCAATTCAATGTGATCACTCATCACTTAGACACAAAAATAAAATTTACGTCATTAGGTGGTTATATATCACCTAATAATAAGCAATTTCTATAGCTTATTGCGCTCTATCTATATCATATCTAATAAGCAATTTCTATGGCTTATTGCACTGGATCTATATCTTATCTAACTTGATTAAGCTTTTCTTTTTGCACATAAAAAGTTTTTGTTCTCTTATTGAATCAATTTATATTCTTAAAAATAAGACAAGCAACTGATATAATATATTAAATTTCTTTTTTGTTCTTAATTTAGTCGGTCCTACAAAGAATGACATATTTTCTTATTTGAATAATATTTAATAACGCTATTAACATTTTAACCATGTTGAATCTCATTTATTTGATAAAAAATATATAATTATGTACTCTTATATTTAAAAATTTATTTATTTTAAAGATAATTTTAAAATATTATAAAATCCTTTCATATTTTTTAAATTTTATATTCAGTCAAGCTATATCACAAAAATTAAAACGAAAGAAATACTAATTATGTGTAAAATTCATTAATATATCCTTAACGTGGATGTAAGTCATGGATGAAATTAAGTTCCTCAAAAGGGTTAGTAGCTTCTTACCAAAATCAAACTTTTAGGACCCCTTCATTGACGTGGCTGAATAGTTGCCATTTTTATTAAAACTTTCCATTATTCTAAAGTAAAAGAGAAATGAAAAACAAAAAGGAAAAGGCAGAATACTTCAAAGATTCCCCTGAAATTTAACGTGTTCTAGGTTCCCTTAAAATTATATTTAGTCCTAATTATATCTTGTACTTTGCTTTTCTATTATCATTATTCCCTCGAATAATAATTTTATTTGGCTTTTCTATAATCGATACACTCCAAAAGAAAAAATTAATAGTTATAGTATAATAAAGGAGATAAAAAGAAATAGTCATTTGAATAATGTTATTTAAAATCACTAAAGATTATAGAATATCCAAATACAATAAGGTAATTAGGAATCATTATTATTTAAAAAGGTAACAATTATTTTTTTAAATAAAACGCGTCAATATTTGAGGGGTATTTAGGTAAAGTTTAAAGAATATTTGGATGTCCGCTTTATGATTCCATTCCGACTCTATCTCGTACGGAAAGCACAGAAAATGTGGAATCGTTGGTCTCCTAGCAAGGGCTCTACCCCTCTAGGATGGTCCTCTTAATTCCTACAACTTGGAGAATTGAATAATGCCACACTCGATGTTAAAAAAGAAAATATATTTTTAATTTTAATTATATATGAGCCAATTTAGCTTTGAAGATTAATTAAATTTAAAAAAAAAATATTACGATCAATTAATTAAAAAATATGCTTGAAATTGAGAGGACAGAAGGCTCCAAACAAGATAAAAAGTGATTTAGTTATATTTTCAATTTCAAATAACTAAATTCATCTCCGTCTCAAATATATTAAATAATTTTCTTTCACTTCAAACTCCATGGACCATATCACTTTTTTTTTTTTTTTGAACTTTTTACTTTTGAAAAACGTTGTCGTGGAGAATACACTTGTTAAAATGATCGCCAGAACTATATACTCTATATAAGAAGGTATCCAGCAAAAGAGGAAAAGTCATCATTGCAAAAGTAAGTAAAATTTGGAAGGAGAATATATATATATGTATCAAATTGGAGAATATACAGCAAAGAAAGATAACAGAATTGGTGAAAAAATTAAGTGAGAATAAAAAGATGCACAATGCATGTTGCACAATTTCGAATATATGGAGGTTTGCTTTCTAATTGATAATGCTGCATATGTGGCTTCGATAAGATTTGGAAAATTGAAAGGAATATATATGTGATTTTTCAATGATAGTTTTTGCCTTTTGAGCTTTTGCCAATCATGAGGCAATCTTACAACTTTTGGGTAAGTTCCACAATTCTAGTGGATGTTTCCTTCTATAGTTAAAAATATATATATATATATGGTACACTAAGTTTTCATTATACGCGGGGTTTGTGGAAAGGGTGGACCATAAGGATATTATACGCAATTTTATTGTTCATTTCTGTAAGTGGCTATTTTCATAATACAAACTTGAAACCTCCTGGTCATATGGCAGCAATTTTACTAGTTACATCCGGATTTCTCGTGTCCTTGAATAGTAAATATATTTCCTCCATTCACTTTTAGTTGTCCACTGTACTAAAACTAGATGTTCATCTTTCAGTTTAAAAAATCAAGAAATAATTTACCATTTAATTTTGAATTTACCCTTATTATTAACTATTGTCATTTCTCAATATATTTCCCACAGTACTATTACAGGGTTCTATTCATTATTTTTCTAAACATATATAAAGCTAATACTGAATAAATAAAAATAAACGATGAGATAAAAGAAATAAATTAAAATATCATCATCAAGTTGTTGAAAGATCGGTCGTCAGAATTAATTCCCTACCTCAAAACTTTATATATGCATTTATATCAGACGACACTATGAGAATGACACAACCATGTTGGGACCTAATTTTTTGGAATATTGCACAAGTAGTTTCTTTTTATTTTTTGAAAATTTGAGTCTGAATATTTTGAAGAAAAATATTATCATAGTAATATTTTATTTTTCTAAATATAGCTCAAACAAGCACTTTTTTGTTGTTGTTGTTGAGAAAATGGATAATACCTCACAAATTATATGTAAAAAATTAATAAAAAAAATTTTAAAAAATTGTAAAGAGTTAAATAATTATTTTTTCTAAAATAATCGCATAGACAATTATAATATAGTCAGTATAATTTCATAAACAACTAATCGGTGTACTTTTTCTTTGTTAGCAACAAGAAAATTAGCCACTAAGAAGATCAGTTAAGTTTTCATCATTTTATTCTTAAGGATCTATTTATCTGTACCTAATTATTTTAATTGCATTTTTAAAATATCATGTTATTACATAGTTATGCTTGCAGGCTTGTTACTTTAAATATATACTAGAATGCAATATTTATACAACTATCCATAAGAAAATAAATGCAAAAGTGTGA